>OY282530.1:6684398-9184398 GCA_958296335.1 Urtica urens | reverse complement strand
TAATATAACGGTCGTTTGATATTTAACAATCACATTGTTATTAATTATATGACAATTCAATGTTTAGTTAAATAGTTGTTGAAATAAATAAATTATAAGTCAAATAATGTCAAACGTAATTCATAGAAATAAAACAAATATTAACTTCTTAATAAATAAATTTTGATGCTAATTTTTAATATTCTTAAATTCTTCAAATGTTCACTAATTTGCAAGACTTAAATTTCGAATTGGCTAATTATATTGAGCACACAGCATATAACGCGTACATAAATTAAATAATTGTTTTTGTACGATAAACCTAAGTCTTTCTAGATAGAAAGTAGAAAGAGAATAGTAAAGTCAACAAATAATAAAGAAGAGCAAAGGGGTAAGCTATTTACAATTATGATTAATTATAGCAGTCAATAATTAAGCAGTAACATATATAGTAAAGCATATTTGTACTTATTCTCCTAGCAAACACTAATTAATCATAACATTAGATCAAAACACAACCAAAAAGCAACTCTAACTAATACTAATTAATTAACAAGTGAAAAGTCACGACAAAGAGAGTTATTCCTTTAATAATTAATTATCAAGAAACCAAGTGATCATGTCCAGCAAAAACACTACTCATCTCTCTCTTGAAAGAGTCGTGGATTACAATATCATTATTAATGTCATTACTACTACTAACAATCCCAGGAGATGACGTGGCGAAACCGTGGTACTGAGAAGCAGCGTGATGAACGAGGTGGTTGTTGTTGGTGGTGTGGCTGAGAAAATAGGACTTCCCGAGATCGTGATCATCGGAGGCGATCAACGGCTGCGAAGCGGGGATGGAGGAGGGGTCTTGGTGCATCTGGATGCAGAGGATCTCGGCCTGCGCGACGGCGAGTTGCATTTGGAGATCGGAGACTTGGGTTTGGAGATAAGAAATGGCTCCGACGCAGCCGTAGACCGGATCTCTCAGCCTCGCATTCGCTTCATACACCAAACTGCTCACCGCGTCTCCTCTCTGATGAACCGGAAGCTCCTGAAATATTTACATCACATTATTAAATCATATATATTTATCATATTGACTCTGATATGACTAAAAAATTACAGGTTTTTGTCCGTTATATTTCTGGGCGGTTGATGTTTTACAGAAAAAGTTCAAAAAATAAGTATGAAAATGTTTTAAAACAAACGGAGCATATTATTCAGTGAACTAATTTGTATGTTATTCTTAATTTTTTTTTTTTTAGAAATATGTTCTTAAATATGGTCGGAGTATATTATTATTACCTGCAACATTTTGCTGATGTTGCTAGCGCCGAAGACCTTGTGGACGATGGCAAATTTTTGAGGGTCGTCGGCGGGAAAATATGGCGCGAAAGTGCAGTCTTTGGCGCACCGTCGCCGGAGTAACTTGCATGACGCGCATGGTGAGTTTCCCGTTGATCCTCCCATCTATTCTTTACTTTCAGAAAGTCCCAAGTTAGAGAGAGAGAGAGAGAGAGAGAGAGAGAGAGGCTATGCAAATGAAATGAAGTTGAAGATTACGGAGATGGACTAGTGTCTATATTTATAGTAGCTGACAAAGACTTGAGAGAGAACGTGTAAGCCTTTAGTAGTGTGGTATAATATATAGTGTGTGAAGTTTATTAAAATAAGTTATTATTATTTGTTGGAAGTAATATGTGAAATACTGGACTAGTATATATATATATATATATGAAGTGGCTCTGATGTAGGTTGATTATAATATCACACAACATCTCACATGTGAGAGTACCACTGTTTGGGTATCACAATAATCATTGAGTTTTCAAGGACTTCAAATTGAAGTGGGATTCTTTTTGTCTTTGTTCTCAGACTGACCCGACTAAATAAAAAAATTAAATACATAAAAATTTGCCTCTCTGCTTTCGATATGGGCTTAATTATCTTGCTATTTTCATTTATCATTTATTTCTAAATTGAAAAAATCATTGGATTAATAGTCAAATAGATATAAAACTCAGTTTAAATTTTTCTAGCTTAGCTCACTTTAATAAATACTAATATTACATAAAAAGTTAACAAGAAATGTATACATCTATAGTAGCGAGGGAAGTCTATATATACTATCATGCAAGTGTGATCGTTAATTTGTCAATTCGAACTTTAGTATAAATCACTATATGATAAACAAAATTTTAATAATTCATAGTTCAATTTTGCTTTTAATTTTTTTTATGATAAAATATGTTACCAAATGATTAAAACTTGCTGTACCAAGTGGAAAATTGTGACAAGCAAATCTAATTCCAGAAAGGAAATATATGAACTTCTTTACATGTTGATTACCGTCAAATGCAATACTTTGTTAAATACATTTTTATATAAAATAATTAGTTCTATAACCATGTTTATATTTACCAATTTCTACCCAACGTTACACTAATTTTATAATTTTATGTAAATGTTCAGTATAAGTTGTTTACGATAAGATTAATACTATTTTTGTGCAAATAATTAATTTAATTTATTCAAATAAAATGGTAAAAATAGTAAAAAAAAATTCGTATACAACTTACACTGATTATTTACACAAAATTAACGTGACGTTAAATATATTAAAATTGGTAAACCTAAATATGTATATTACTGAATGGCCCTTTTCTACCTAAAGAGCGAGGATAAATCTCATCATAAAAGAAATACCACCCAGGAAAGAAAACAAAATGGGTCTCCTTTGATATAAGATGTGTTAAATATCGTTGCCCAATACCATTTTACGGCTGTTTCAGATATGTCATCTCACATTAATACAAATAATTGCGTAATTAGAGCAACTTGAATATAGTCACATGTAGTCAAGTACTCTATATATCTACGGGGGTCTATATAGCTCAACAAAGACTTTACGTATTGCTCTGGTTGAGTTAATCCAAGTTGATATATTCTACATTATATATTAGATTTCTAATTAGTCTCACGTTTGCAATCTCTTGTTGCTTTGTCTACTAGCACTGCTGTTATTTATTTCGATAGTCAATCGGCTATTTATTTGAGTAACAACCCAGTTTATCATGAACGTACTAAATATATTGATATTAAATTTTATTTCATTAGAGATTTAATTACTAACGATACTGTTAAACTACTTAAGATTGATATTGAGGAGAATCCAGCTGATATGGGAACAAAAATTATATCAAACTCTAAGTTTAAGCACTGTCTTAACTTCTTGTTTGTGGAATAATTGTGTGTGCATGTACCGAGTGATGAAGGTCGTTGAAGAAGCCATACACTTGTCAGAGTTGTCGATCGTCAGGCATGTGGACTTCAAGGTGGAGATTGTTGGAATTGAAACCCAACAGTTTTTGCCGAAGCCTAACTCTAAGAGGCCCAAAGGACATGTAGTATGAGTCTATTCTATTGTCTGATATAAAAGTCTCTCTATTGTGTAATCGAAACCCAAAAAATCTCTGAAATCCTTTCTTCTTCTCTCTTCGGCGATTCCTTGAGACCTTGTTCGAGTCTTTGATCGCTATTTTTGAGTGTACTGGTTAGAACTGTTTGTTCTTGTGAGAGTCTAGTGTTTGACTCGATTGATGCACTGTGTGAGAACATTGTGAGAGGATGAGGTTGTTTTGATCTGTGTGTACGACTGCCGACGAAAATAGTGTATGAGTTTTTCCGACCGGAGCTCAACGAGGACGTAGGGTCTAGATCTACGTTTGTTGGTTTAGATCTGAATCTCGGTAACCGATTGTGTTTGTGTATATGTTTTCGTTTTGTGCATATTCGATTTTTAGTGTTGCATGTTTGATTTTTGAATCGCAAGAAGAATTCGATAGAAAAATTACAACATAAACCAAAATTGTGTGACTGTCGGTTTTTGTTTGCCGTCAATATTATAAACTTGGTGGTTTATTTGTATGATTATGAATATTAAATAATAAAATCAACATACTTGCTATGTCATGTATTGCAAATAAACGTTTAAAAGTCACAAACCACAAGATTTCTCTAAGAAAAAAATCTCGCTCTATGATTATGTCTCGGCTTGTGACAATGAGCAAATCACAAAACCAATAAATAATATGACCAAGAGAGGGTGATCGACATCGTGAATGTTTGTGGGCCTACGAAAGATTATCCACGTGAACACAAATACGTGCAATCTCTTATTATGTTTTATAGGAAAATATGTATATATATATATATAATATGCATGATCGGTCAGTTCAAATTTGACCAATATTATTGATAAGATCACCATATGGTCAGAAATCTTGACTGCTTAATTATTCGGCTATACTTCCAAGATGTGGATTGGCCTACAATATACATATTTTATATGTTCGTATATATACATACGTATATATTCTTGAACTAATAATTAGAAGTTTCGAAAGGCGTTAAAACAACAACTTTTTCCACTTTGGCACTGTACATTGTCATGCAAAAGATCGAAGGATTTAACATTTAACCACTCAGATATATATACATATATTATAATTTATATATACACATGCATACCGACATTTTATATATTATAGGTTATATGCATGCACATATATTGTACTATATTAGCTTTATGCTGCTATAAAAACAATATCATGCATCATTTTCTGTCATTGGAAGAAAATCTGAACCGGGATTTTTGTTTCCACTTTCAAAACCATTGGCTGCGGGTTAGCTCAGAGTTAGTCTTAGTTTTATTATTAAATAGAGCTGGGAAATTGTTACAGGAGAATTAACCATATCTTCTTTGTATCGTATTTCTTATAACGGTGACAAATGCGAAATTAAGCATGTATATTTGTCTCGATCGAGTTCGATATCCAATTAGCTAATACCAAATTTAAGTCCCTATTAATTTTGTACCTATTAAAGCTAATGAAGATAAACCAAGTGAAGTAAAAGGTTATTTACATAAAAGTCACGGAGATTAATCTCTATATATTTTTGAAATTTTTATGAACATTAGATAAATATTAAAAAAAAATTAATGCTTGAGCCGGTTAAGCTCGTCTAAAATCTCTAAGTTTTCTAATTTTTTCTTAAATTTGAGTTAAACTCGGACATGAATAGAAAAATAGTTTGACAATGAAACAATAATACGTAATGTTTTGACCTACTAGAGTATCAAATGTTGGTGTTGTTACTAGGATAAATAATATGAGTTAGCTTATATAAGAACCATAATTAACGCTACTTTAAGTATCATCGGTTAGAACTAAAAATATCCACGAAAGATAGTACGATTTATTAAGGGTAATTGAGATACATACTCATATAAACGTTTATTGATTTTGAAATACCTAATGTTTTGTAAATTATTGATAATACATAGTTCAACATGTTTATAAAATTTTTGGGACTATTTTAACTCAAAATGGATAATTAAGATTCGAAATAATTATGAGAGTAATATAAACAATAAATTCGTGTAAATATAATAATCTGTTAATTTTTCCATCACATCTTGCGCGAAAAGAAAAAAGTCTTCGTACTCACCAATAAATTGTCACGGAATAGGAAAACGGGATAACAAGTGAAAAATGTATAATTAATGGATGAAATCTTTCATAAAATGAATTATCAAATTTAACTTATTTCGATTACATGTGATATCTGCATTTGGGTTCTATATATCTCAATTTGTCTTCTTCTTAATCTCTATTTTTTTTTCACATTTACATAATTTTCTCCTCTTTCAGTTTTCATTTCTCTAATATTGTCTTTACCTAGAATTGTATACCAAGTTTAGATGGATCTTTTACAATGCTTGTAAATAAAATTGCTGGTATTCTCCTCCTAATTATATTACGTGTAATATCAGCGTTTTATAGATCGATACCCCTGATAAATAATATACTGTTACATTTTATATAAATATAAAATGTGCGTCGTAAAATTCGTGGCAGCTCATGAACCGTCGGATTAAAATTATGGAAAGTAGAGCATAAGATGTGATATCTCGTCAATATTACGTACTAACACTCAAATTCGCGAACGTGTGTGCAGATATAGACTTTGACATCTTAGCAATAAAATCCACGTAGGACTGCCGTTGTTGGACAATTTGATTATTTTCATCTTGTTTTATTCGGCCGAATTGAACTAAAATGGGGACTTATTGGCAAAATGTTAACTTTTATATTTTAATTTTAGAAACGAGCGAAAATGCCTGCATGAAAATTGTATGAGTCGTTTTTACTTGAGCAAAGTTCTAAACTTCATAAAACAAATTAGAATAATTAGCTATATTTAACTTTGTAAGTTGAACATGCATGTTTAGTAAAAAAGAATCTTTTGATCTGAATTTTGCAATGTCGATATTATTATACCGTTGATTTTAGAGAAAGTTGTAACTACAAAAAAAAAAAATCTAAGGCCTTCTTTTAGAATTTTACAATTTGTTTGACTAAATGACATTTCAGTTAAATTATGATTGAAAAGAAGTGTCGTAGCATATGGTTTCTTGAAATTTTTATCACAAAAATTATGGGAAAAATATTGGCGATAATCAATCATGACATCTAAACAGTGTATATGACCAAGTGTTTTGACCATTCTGAAATTTTCTTTTATAGTGTGCCCTCCTACTAAAACTTCTAACGCTGCCACCTTTCATCAAAACTATATGCCGTCGAAGTCGTAGGTACAATATAATTTACAAATGGGCAGTTTTTTCATCTTCTCTTGGCAATTTTTTGGGTTTTTTAGTATGTAAGATAATAGATCGCGCCTAACAATTCTATCAATGCAAGAACTAAACATGCAATGTATCAAAAACAGTAAAGAACAACACAACCTTTACCGAGGTTCAGATCTAGTTCACCCGAAGGTAAACTAAACCCTACGTCCTCGTTAAGCTCCGACCGGAGAATCTTGCTGCACTACTCGTCAAGTCTCCATCAACACATCCGACATAACCTCACCAACAAATCACTCAACTCTCTCTCAGTGTTTACAGTTCTACCGTTATTCACGATCAAGGTGATCGAACGATTTCAAGAACACTCATACAAACATTCACGGGTACATCGATCTCACACACAGAGAAAAACCCACACACGAAGAAACCCTAACGTTTCTCAAAGAAGAAGAAGAAAAAAAGATACTAGGTTACAAAGTCTCGAAATGGAGCTTATATACTCCAAACATCAGAATCAATCTCAGCCATCCATTCCATTTGGATCCGACGACAATAAGCTCGGCAAGTCATTAAAACGACGACATGTCGTTTTTCTCTACCTGGGCAAACTACTTGTCATTTCCCTTCAACAGTAGGCTGGGCCTTGGTAGCTATCTTCAATGTCGAATGGGCTTCAATAATAACATAGCATTTGAAAATAGTGCGATAATTCAGAATAAAACGATAATCAGATGATTTTTTTAAAACATAGTTTTTTAACGAGAACCTTAAAAACAATAACCGCTTCATTCCGCATATTCTTAACTGCTATAAACCGCTTTAAATTTTGGTGATTATCGTGGAAGCAGCCATGAACACATTTTTATCCAACTTAGCAACACAATCGGAACCACTACACGTAAAGGGAGAAAATTATCCCTAAAAAATGCAACCGTTTTTCACTCAACTTACCTCTGTTCTATAGAAACTTTCTTGTTTATTCTTTTTTTTAATCATTTTCACAGCTCTCTCTTAAACTAATCTTTCCAGGAGCTCGTAAATCTGTTTCTTAGTATCAGTTCTATATCTAGGACGTATCTGCCAACATCGAGCACAAACCAAACTTTCGAACTCTTCGTTAGAGGTCTGTATATGTTTACTTGTCTGTAGAAATTCGTGGGTTTAAGTTTTGTTTTAAAAGCATGTTAATTTTAGAGATCTTTAGTTTTTGGAATCAAACTGTATCGATAAAGCCCTTTTCAATTTTTTGACATATTTTAAATATATATTATCGGTTCGTTTGATTGCCTAAAGCGTTTCATAATTCATATCTATAGGTTCGAATACTTAAGTTCTGTAGATATCTACATGTCAATATTTGGTTCGATCGTTTTCCGTCTTTTACTGTTACAATTATAGTTAGTGTTCTGTTTTGCTTGTTTCTTGGATCTTTGAATGTGTCAATTCCACAATAAATAATGAGAAAATACACTTTTAGAGAAACTCCATTACTGAAATCACACCATGAAGCTTTTATTAATTTCTCCACAGAATGACACTTTACACAAACTTACAAAACAAACAAAAAGAATCCTATTGCACACAGTGAAAATTCCTACATTTCAAATTCGTTCATTTTTGGGATATCAAACTAAAATGATCACTCATAACAAAAAAGTCTCACTTTTGAAAATACATGACAGTAAACATAGGTGACAGAGAAGAAAATCTTATATCCATGACGAACTTTAATTGATTAGTGTAAGTAATTAATGATAATTATAAATATAATATTGTTTACTCATTAGCTCCAACTTAAATTTCATTTGCTAGAAAGTTCCTGATCATGTCTTCATCTATATCGTCTTCTTCGTCGTCATCCACGTATGTTTGCTAAAAAGTTCCTGATCATGTCTTCATCTACAAATTCTACTTCGTCGTCATCCATGTATGTTTCAAGAATTTTCAATTATTTCATTTTCTGAATACAGAATTGAAACATTGATAATTTTTCAACTTCATCTTTTTTTAGCATATAAACACATTTTCATTTCTAACATATGGAGTCGTAAATTACAAAAAATATAGATGTAAGATGCAGAATAGGGAAACTAAATCTGATGAAAGAAAATAGGAATGTACAATATAATAGTCAGGGGATGGGTAATTATAATTGTATACAGAGTGACAAACAAAATTTTACATTGCTTTTTATAAGCATGTATAAATATATAATAAGCAGATGAAAAATATTAGGTGATTTCACGTATTTTTTACACCTGTCTGATTTTGTTGATTAATCAATTTTGTACAATTTAAAAACAGTGCAATCAAATCCTACATCGCACGCATAAATTACATGTCTATAGGACACACAAATTAGTTTAAAGTTATCAAATTTTTACAAAACTAGATTTTAGAGATTTCAGAATATAAAAAATTGTATTAGATTTCAAATTTTTGTTAAAGTTATCATTATTACAAAACTAAAAATCAACAAAATCTAAAAACAATTTTAGAATCATTTTATAATACTCTTGAATCCTTGTAGAAAATTCAAAAACACTTCTCGTTGTACCATTATTCCAATATTATATATATTCTAGAGTGACAATTCCACAACTACCCCAACTTAAGGAAATAAAATATTGAAAATATTTATCTAATTGCTCATCATTTTTAAATATTTTAGATAATTTGTCAACTGTAAGCATTTTTTTTTAAAGAATGGAAAAGAATAAGGAATAAAAATGATGAAAAAAAAATGCTTTAATAATATAAGGAAAAACAATATATTTTTGAAAAACGAGAACAATAACCTTGTCATGTGTCTTTTTTTATTTTATAGGTTGTGTGTCGAATTTATTTTGATAGATGGTTCAGAAAAAGTGGAAGCTACAAGTTTTGGTTATACTGATGAAAAAATCTTCTCCTGCAAGACCGCAAAAATATCGGACATTATTAAGCAAGTACCAAATAAACGCACTTGTACAAATAGCATATTTAAAAATTTAAGATATTTATAGTTGTGAAAAATATGTTACAATATGGCTCATTAAAATCTCTATTGAAACCACTCTTCAAAGCCAACGAAACAATTACAAAAGCGTTCTATGTTCAAGACACGACAAATCAAAATTAAAGTGTATCACAACCAATTCACAGTTAGCCAAGTTTACAAGCTCACCGATCTTAAATTCAGCGGCGATAAAGTGTTAGAAAATATTGAATATGATCTCTCACCTGCAACATCCACCCACAACAAAAAAGCAAGACTTGATTAAATTCTTTTTAATACATTTTATTTTATTAGAACTTTGAGCACTTTCATTTCTATCTCTCATGATTTATTGTTACATTTTTATTTATATGTTGTTTAAATTGTTATGAAAAACATGAATTTTAATTATTTATATTTAAGCGAAATCATGATAATTAATCAGATACATCTATAAATTATTATATAAAAATTTAGAAAATTAAGGATAATTTGGGTTTTAGTTTTCAAAAAAAATTTCGAGTTTTGATTAATATAGTGAATTAGGAATATAAAAAATATCAAAATGGAAAACGCAAAAAAAAAAGCTACAATAACCACGTGCGTAGCACGTTTTTGCAAACTAGTATATATATATATATATATATATATATATATATATATATATGTGTGTGTGTGAGACCAAATATTAAAGTAAAGGTCATTCATTGATAACTAATAATTTTTCTACCAAACGCCGATGACATAATAAAATCAAATTAGTTATGAGATGAAGCTTATGTTGTATATTTTCTAATTCATTTTTTTTATATTTCTCTTCGATTTGATTATTAGTCTTTCATTTCATTAATAACTTTCATCATAATTGTTTGAAACTCGTCGATTATCAAGTACAGTGAGTCACTGCGAATGAAGAGAAAGAAGACAAAAAGAGGAGTGTGCCTGCACACAAATAATAAAGTTTTCAAGTACTGACATACACTTTAGTGCACAGATTATTAAAATTGAGTACAATTCCGAGAGAAATATCAATTCTTATAAATTTGTTGGATTTTTTAGAAACCACCGAAGTCTCTCCTTGCATTTGATGCCTTTCACATGATTCTATGCTTCTTTTTCGCTAATTCCAATAATAAAACACCTTCCTTTCCGTTTTGTATATGTCCCTAAAAATTACACAACCACGTATACCCATTTTTTTTGTATCTCCATATAATACGTACAAAAATAAGATACATGCATATTTTACGTTGATCATGATATTATTGAAAATTTTCGATTTTATTCTATTTTAATTTCGGCTTGAAAATATTTTCACTTCGAATGTATTTCGATTCTCAAAATGTGGTCAATAAACTTGAATTTAGTAATTTAAACCCTAAGACATGTTAAGCTTGGGGTTTGGTTTGTTTGGTTAGTGTGTAAATAATTCTAAGAATGCAATAAACTACGAGAAAAAAACAGACATCTTCACCATGTCACAAGGAGAAACATGAGAGCTTCAAGGAGAGGCATTAAATGAGCATCGTGGACATGAAGATTCACTTTTGCATTTAATGCATTGCTTCTTTGGTTTCGCCATGGTAATTGCATATTTTGGTTTTAGTTAACTATATTTTTTACCCTGTCGCATATTGGTATTCTCGTTGCTGAACAGAACAACATTTATATACTAATATCAACAGTTTGGTTTAAATTAATATCCCTTAAGAAATATTATCTTCCTTCTGATACTGATTACAGTTTTTTAATAATAAAAGAAAAACCATATCGTTATATTATTTGAGCTCAATGTTTGATGATAAGCTAAAAATAAGAGAAAGCATTTTCTTATCCTTGCATTGATTTGGTAGAACTGTGCCATAATATTGAGTTTTTAAATTAATAACTTACACATAATTAAATTTAAGTAATTTTATATTACTAATAAAAGTATAATAAAATAAATACATACAAAAAAATATAACATCTGCATACTTATCTTCAGATTTTAGGTTTAAATTCATATAACACATGAGAAATGTACTGTTGAAACCGTAGATACTGTTATAAAAATCTTCGAAGTCGAAAATGTCTCGGCCTGAATCACGCATGAGATGCGCTTTCTTTATAGAATTTCTTGCACCTCGAAATTGTCTTAAGGTCACACACAAGAATACCGCAGGATACGACAAGCCTGGGTTCAAATTGCACCAAGACGAAGTGAAATTTGAAAAGAAGACAAAAGGTATATCTGGAGAGAATTTGAGAGAGAAACATTATATTCGAAATTAAGTGGTTACCGAAACTAGAAACCCAACGTGTTTATATAGTTATAGGTACCTATTCAAAAGCGACATATATTTTGTGCGCCTACAAAGCGCACTAAGCGACTCTACGCCGGAACCGGAGTCGGAGCCGGCGACACCGGCGAGGGTATTGATGAGAGTGAAAATTGGTATAATCCCGCCACTTCACTGACACCTCATCGCCACCTCACCTCCATTTGGTATTCCACTAGCTCACCGCACAATTAATATAAGTTATTAATTAGTTCATTTATAAGGAGCTCTTCTCGTTGGTATTTAATCCATGTGAAACTCTTTCTCACACTCTTTATCATCCACTTATTTTGTTTTTTATTAAACAATCAATAGGAAAGCTTCAATTAATAACACACGTTATTAAATAAGATTTCTAACAGATACTACACAGCTAGTATATTTTTTCTGAAAGAGTATAAATTATTGTTTAAAAACCGATATACATATATGTTCCTTTTGACTCTTCCATAGCATTGTCGTTTACACAGTTGCACAGCAGTAAGCGTGAACACGACAGACGTGCGCGTAGCTTTTCACAAGTTTATGGTGATTTATGTGCAAATAAATCATCGCGGAAAAAAACTAAAGAACTATCCAAAGTTCAATTAAAAAATGTATTACAAAAATAAAATGTTAAATTGAAAGATAAAAACAATAAAATAAAAATATATAAAAGTTATATAAATATATTAAATTATAAAATTTATTTTTAAAATAAAACAAAATATATTAATTAATCAAATATACAGAATAACAATAAGATTAACAAAAAAATGAAAAAAATATACATTAAAAATATTCAGTAAAAATAAATATAAAAAGAGTAAGTTAAAAAAATAAATTATAAAAAATATTACAAAATTAATATATAAAAATTAATTAAAATAAATAAATAAATTTAAAAATGTAAATTAAATAAGTAAATTTTGTAAATATAATTAAACAAATAGATTTTAAAAATATAAATTAAATAATAAATTTTAAAAATATTAGATAAATAAATTTTAAAAATTTAAATTAAATAATAAATTTTAAAAATAAATTAAAGATATAAAAATATAAATTAAAGAAATTAAATAAATAAATTTAAAAAAATTAAATAAATAAATTTAAAAATATAAATTCCAAAAAAAAATTTATAAAATATGAATTACAAAAATATAAATTAAAAAAAATTAAAAAATATAAATTAAAAAAAAAAATTTAAAAGTATAAATTAAAAGATAAATTGAAAAAATAAAAATTTAAAAAAAAAATTAGAAAAAGTAAATTAAAAAAAATTAAAAAAATAAAAAATTAAAAAAAATAAATTTTATAAAAAAAAAATTAAAAAAAAATTAAAAAAATTAAACTAAAAAAAAAGTAAAAAAAAAAAGTTAAAAAAATTTAAAAAAAATTAAAAAATTAA
This sequence comes from Urtica urens, assembly GCA_958296335.1. Taxonomy (NCBI): domain Eukaryota; kingdom Viridiplantae; phylum Streptophyta; class Magnoliopsida; order Rosales; family Urticaceae; genus Urtica; species Urtica urens. Next base: position 9,171,085 of record OY282530.1, on the reverse strand, counting down.
ATAAAAAAATATAAAAAATTAAATTAAAAAAAATTAAAAAATTAAATTAAAAAAAAATTAAAAAATTAAAATAAAAAAAAATTAAAAAATTAAATTAAAAAAAAATTAAAAAATTAAATTAAAAAATTAAATTAAAAAATTAAATTAAAAAATTAAATTAAAAAATTAAATTAAAAAATTAAATTAAAAAATTAAATTAAAAAATTAAATTAAAAAATTAAATTAAAAAATTAAATTAAAAAATTAAATTAAAAAATTAAATTAAAAAATTAAATCCGACCTGCCGGAATCGAACCAGCGACCTAAAGATGCCTGATGGCTTTTAATCCAACTACAGTCTTCCGCTCTACCAACTGAGCTAAGGTCGGGTATATGGTAATGCAAACACTAAAATTTATATAATTAACCAGTTGTATGGAATACAGTGAAAAATATTTATATCATCCTTGTGGTCCTAAATAGCTTTAAATCTAAATTAACTAGATGCTGAATTTATAAATACACTTAAAATATTTAGCCCCCATCAGTATGTCACCTTTATTCATTTTAACTAGTTGCAAGGAATAAAAAAAATACAACTTTGTTGTACTAAATAACTAAATCTAAATTAACTAGATGATGAATTTATAAATGCACTTAAAATATTTAACCCCCTTCCCTATGTCACCCTCGTAGAGAAGGTGCGAAGTTGTGTACAGGATTAACAACATGTATCTCAGAGAATAAGTAATGGAAGCACATACTTATGGTAACAACAACCCAATGAGCAATGTGGAAAGAATATGTATACATCGTAATGTTTGACGATTGGATAAAAACAATTAAACTTAGCATCGTAACTTTGTGATTTATTCAGCTTATAAAACAATTTTCTTAAAGTATGTTAATGCGTCCGACAAGATCAAGAATTAGGAAAACATTTACAAGTTAATATGTGATGTAGTCAACAATGTCGAAAAACACAATGTGATCAAAGTGATTGCAATTAACGACTCGGCTTATAAGAAGGTCATGATGAAGCCTATAAGAAAGTTTAACTTTTACTCGACACCATGTGCTGCTCATTACATCAACTTGATCTTAGAAGATGTTAATAAGAGGGATACTAATACGCGTGAAGATGCTAGAGAATTCACCAAGTTCATTAACAAGCACATGATACATTTGTTGAAACTAAGAGAGAGAGGTGAGTGGGAGATTGTTCGTCCTACTCTAACAAGATTTGTCACCAACTACGTAGTTCTCACAAGCATGTGAGGCAATAAGCAGTATTGAGACAAATGTCCCCTTACGGTTGGTAGGAGTCAAATACATTATGTAGTGTAATTAACCAAACATTATGTTATTTGTAAGGTACCAGATGTATTACAAATTTATTGTGAAATGGTGTTATTAATATGTGTCCGCTTCAGGCATTCGAGCTCATGTACCCGAAGTTATATGCTTCATATATATCTAAATTGTCTCGAGTTTATATGCACTATACCACGTCTTCCACTTGTTGAAGGACAATTTGGAGAAGATTTTGAATAAAAAATGGTTTAGGTATGTACTCAATCGAAAACATGATTTTTGGATGATAACATCACGAAAACGTGACTTTGTGACAACATTGTCACGAAATCATGTTTTCGTGATCATCGTCACAAAATTATGTTTCCATGACAACATCATCACGATGTCGGATGTTCATAACCAGACTCATGATTATTACGAGTGGATTTTATACCTGGAGAATCATGACTTGACGATTTTTCTTTGACTTACAATATTAGTTGGAATTTTCCAAGTTAGCTTCCATCTCAACGTCTCATCGTTGATTATCTCAACGATGTTTCATAGCACCAATCACGGTGTATCTGATATCAATTGTATGGCCGGATAGTGATTTGCCTAAATTCGCGTAAACAACTTGCGTCAAACTAGCAAAATTAATATCACTCGGCACCACAATTTTAAATGATCATTTTTCATGATACCGATCAATGTCAATCCAAAATTCACTATACTTGAATAAAAAATACATATCTGCCATCGCTGAGTCAAAAACACCAGAATTAATATTACATGTCAAAAAAGTTCATTCATTTGGACTTAAGTTGTCTACAATGTTAACATTATTTTCTAAATAATTGACTTTGATGTCTACGTCTTTTATGATGATGCTTACATTATTGCTGATGTCAACATTGTAGACATCGTATGTCCATTATTTGAGAGTTAAAAATGTTGAAACTAGGGTCAACAATGTATACTGTGGTATGAAATTCGTACAAACAAATTAAAAATGATGGAAATCCAAAACCAGAGTTAAACAAAGAGTGAAGGAAAAAATATCTAGATCTAAACCTTCTTGAAGTTGTTGTGATCTCACCCGCCAAACTTCTAATTAAATTCTTGTTTTATATAAAAAAACATATTTGAAAAATCCAAAATTTAACTCTTATTATTAAAAAAATCAAAATGGTCAATCAGAGGAATAGGAAATTTGTCCAATTCCACTGTACCTTATTGAATAATCAGGTTTTAACTCGTGGACAATTAGGCCCATTGTGTCTTTCTACAAGACCCATTTATGTGTTTCCACAGGTCCGTACATTTATACAAACATTATTACATAAATAGTTTATGATATGCTAAAAAAGATTAAAGAAAAACATTATCTTAAATGAACTCGCATGTCCAGCATTATTTTTATGATTAGGAATCAGATCACCCTTTCTGTGCATTAAATAAGATAAAAAGATATTATAAATTCCTAACAGTGCAAATTACAATCATACCCAAAAAGACCAACATAAAAAAGTAGAAGTTAAATTTCTTACACTATGTATAATATATATCGCTTTTATTCGAAGTCCTCTATTATTATTAAAATCTGTGTCAATACTTGAATACTTGGCCAACGTTATAGGCTACAAATTGTAATGACCATTGGATTTGTATAAACAATCACCCATTTATAAAAACTACATTAGCTACATGAAACGTTTAGATCAACATGAACCTTTTCGACATTAAGGCAAATATTGATGAGTGGAGGTTAATGAATCTTGAAAAAATGAATACATATTTAAATTTATGGGTGATTTTCTCCAACGCCTGAAGAAATTAAAAGTCCATCACAAAATTAGATAAGACAAGTCCGCCCGAGACATAAGGAAAAGTTTGAGTCCGGTCAATGGAGAGAATGGTAACGGCGGAAAAATCTCGCTCGATCATGAAAATCCCTCTTCGAATGCAAACCGTCCTCACCAAACAGGTAGAACTTATCGACGCGTCGTCATCGGGCCTCCTTCACAAGGGAGGCTAGCTTGCTAAGCATCTTGCTCAGCACGTCGTCAAGCGAGCCTCCATCGCCAAGCAGGCCAATTTTGATAAGCGTGTCGTCAGGCAGGGAGACTCTCCCTAGCACACTGTAAGGCAAGCAGGAAAGTCTCCTCATAAAGCAGGCAAGCTCTCTTTAGCATTACGGCGGATGCAGACATGCCTTCCTCACTAGGCAGGCAAGCCCTCCTTAGCGTAAGGACATGTTTTCTGTAACGTGTCGTAAGGGAGACATGCCCTCCCCATCACGACTGGCGGGCAAGCTCTTCTCACAAGGCAGGTAGGCATGTCATTCTCACTAGGCAGACAGGCCCTCTTCATCAGGCAAACGAACATGTCTTCCTTACCAAACAAACATGCTCTACCTAACATGTCGTTAGGCAGGCAGACCCTTCTCATACAGGTAGGCGGGCCCTCACTAGCTTGTAAAAAAGCAAACATGCTCTTCGTAACATGTCAACGGGCCGGCAAGCCCTACTTAAAGTTCATTAGAACCAACAAATGACAAGTTTACCTTGAGTCATCAAATCATTATAAATACCTCAAACTCATTCATTTGGAGGTAAGTTTTCTGACAACTTAACAAATTGCTGCTTCTCTCTCATCTTGGACATTCTCTCTCAAAAATTCCTTACCAAAGATAGAATCTCTACTCACCTCACTAACTTGTACTAATGTTGAGCGTCGGAGTATCTCCGGGAGGAAACCCCTCTGCGGATCTCTAGCTCACGTTTCTCTAAATTTACAGGTTAAGAGGCACCAGAGATATCCTTCCGGAACGGCAGAGACAAGAAGTATTTAGAAGATTTCCCCGTTCGACCACCGTGCGGTCATAGGGTCTGGCCCTAGACCAAACCGCGGACCGGTTTAAGTGTTGAACCATTTTCAGGCATTAACATTTGGGCGCTAGAAGGAGGTGCTCTCGAAGAACAACCACGATATCTCACAAGCAAATCCACCTTCAGGTATTCCAAGGAACGAGCCTAATGCATTCTATCCAGGATGTCTAATCGCGTAATCATCTCCAAAAACGCTGCTCCTCGCCCGCGGGAAGCATCGCACATAACACCAGAGGGCAAGTCCAAGTAGGAAAAAATCAAACTCAGAACGCGCCCAACGCAAGCGTGACGTCTGGCCCTGTGCAGGACGAAAGGGATCCTCGGATGACGCGCCTCGAGTATAATCTTTTTCGATTGGAAACTCTCCCGGAGTCTTTCGATACTACCAAGCTGAACTACTCCATCAATAAACTAGGGTACACTGTTACCGAGCTAATGAAGTAGATTCGCGTCGTTGAGGGACTCTGGCGTAGGAACTCTCCTGCCGACCTCAAGACTAAAAAGAAAGGTATTGTACTGATTACCGAAGCTTGTTTAGTAGGTGATAATGTGTCATCGTGGATTCTTGACTCCGCTGCTACTAACCATATTTGTTGTTCCTTGAATGGGTTCAGTAAAAGCAAAAGCTTAGAGGATGGTGACTTCTGCTTCAAATAGGGTGATGGGAGCTTGGTATCTGTTAAGGTTGTGAGATCTGTGACATTGTCTTTTGAAGAAAATACTTTAAATTTGACTAATGTGTATATAAAGTTTATTGATAATATAGAATTCGAATTTCTTTTTCCAATTCATTTGTCACTGATGCTTGTATGAAGAATGGTTTATACTATCTTTATCCTACACAACCTTTGATGTTAGACACTGAAATATATAATGATCTAGTTAGGGAATCAAAGAGGATCAAACTTAATGACTTCTCTTATCTAATAAAATCAACACATCTTTGGCACTTAAGACTTTGTCATATTAGTCTAGATAGGATTAAGAGACTTGTGAGGGACGGTCCACTCCAAGCCTCTACAAGGCGCACAGTCGACTTGTGAATCCTATATAGATGGACAAATGATCAAGCGACCTTTCTCTGATAAAGGTCAAAGAGCCACTGAGTTGCTGGAACTAGTACATTATGATGTATGTGGTCCGTTCAGAATTCAGGCACGGGGAGAATACGAATACTTCATTACATTTACCGATGATTACTCAATATATGGATTTGTCTATTTGCTCAAACACAAATCCGAGACCTTTAACGTATTTAACGTTTTTCGGGCTGTAGTGGAAAAACAAATTGGAAAACAAATAAAAATCCTTCGATCTGATCGAGGTGGTGAGTACTTGCCTGAAGAGTTTGATGACTTTCTTAAAGAATAAGGTATTGCTTCTCAGCTTATTGCACCTGGCACACCTCAACAAAACATACATGAGATTTTCTACGGCCGAAGCATAGGGAATTTTTTTCATGTCCTCAATCTATTGTGCAGTCTTGGGAGACTGGTCCTTAGAGAGTGAGACTCCATGTCTAAATGGGGTTTGGCTCTTCTTATATTCTTGCATGGAAAATCGATCCATCACCTTATCTATAAAGTCCGGTTCTTTTGATCTTGAAAGATCTGAATTCCCAAAATGTACGTATCTTCCCCTAGATCTCTCATATCAAACTGCTTAGCTAACCAGATTTTGACCTAATATAATTTACCAGTGTCATTACCAATGAGTAATATATCATCGACATATAATACCAGAAACACAACCTTGCCCTCTTGTATTAACTTATAAACACAAGGTACATCTATTGACTTTTCAAAACTGAAGTATTTTTTACAGTTTCATCGAATCTAATATTCCATGACCTAGATGCTTGCTTTAATCCATAAATGAATTTAAGCAACTCACAAACCTTGGTCTCTTGAACACCTTCCACAAAACCGTCTGGTTGAACCATGAAAGTGCGCTCGTCAAGATTGTCATTCAGAAATGCATTCTTGACATTCATTTGCCAGATCTCATAATTGAGAGGGGCAACTGTGCATAGAAGTATGCGGATGGATTTAAGCATAACGACAGGCGAGAAGGTTTCTTCATAATTGATACCTTTCTTTTGGATGTAACCTTAGCCACTAGTCGAGCTTTGAACATCTCAACATTTCCATCCATACCCCTTTTCTTCTTATAGATCCACTTACACCCCACGAGTTTAACCCCTTCAGGTAGGTTTACAAGTTTCCAGATTTTGTTGACATACATCGAATGCATCTCAACTTTCATGGCGTCAAGCCAAATGTTTGATTGAGAACCAGCTATTTCTTGGCTATAGGAAACAGGGTCATCCATGTCAGAGACGGCTACAAGAGTATCACTACAAGACATGTACCTGTTGGGATTTTTAGAAGCCCTCCCACTACATCGAAGTACTACTTGACGAGGTTCTGAATTGTTAGGTTGCATTTCAGTTAGGGTAAGAATAGTTCTTACAGATGAGGTAGAAGCATCCTCACCCAAATTTTCTTCAAGCACAATTTTGCTTTTAGGTTTCATATTCTTCATAAAGTCCTCCTCAAAGAAACGAGCATTAGTCCTGACAAACTTTTTGTCGTCCTCGGGACTATAGAATGTGAAACCTTTGGTTTCCTTCCAATATCCAATGAACACGCATAATTCTAACCTACTAGGCAACTTACTAGTATTTTGCCTTAACACATGTGCAGGGCAACCCCAAATTTTTATGTGGCTTAAACTTACTTTACCCCCATTCCGTCGATCATAAGGAGTACCAAGGACTTGTTTAGACGAAACTTGGTTCAGAATGTATGCGGCAGTTTCGAGGGCATATCTCCAAAATGAATTAGGGAGTGATGAGTAACTCATCATTGATCTAACCATCTCCATCAGAGTTTGATTCTTTCTCTTTGACACTCTGTTTTGTTGAGGTGTGCCAGGTGCAATAAGCTGAGAAGCAATACCTTATTCTTTAAGAAATTCATCAAACTCTTCAGGCAAGTACTCACCACCTCGATCGGATCGAAGGATTTTTATTTGTTTTCCAATTTGTTTTTCCACTACAACCCGAAAAATGTTAAATACGTTAAAGGTCTCGGATTTGTGTTTGAGCAAATAGACAAATCCATATATTGAGTAATCATCGGTAAATGTAATGAAGTATTCGTATTCTCCCTGTGCCTGAATTCTGAACGGACCACATACATCATAATGTACTAGTTCCAGCAACTCAGTGGCTCTTTGACCTTTATCAGAGAAAGGTCGCTTGATCATTTGTCCATCTATATAGGATTCACAAGTCGACTGTGCGCCTTGTAGAGGCTTGGAGTGGACCGTCCCTCACAAGTCTCTTAATCCTATCTAGACTAATATGACAAAGTCTTAAGTGCCAAATATGTGTTGATTTTATTAGATAAGAGAAGTCATTAAGTTTGATCCTCTTTGATTCCCTAACTAGATCATTATATATTTCAGTGTCTAACATCAAAGGTTGTGTAGGATAAAGATAGTATAAACCATTCTTCATACAAGCATCAGTGACAAATGAATTGGAAAAAGACATGTACCTGTTAGACTTTTCAAACTCCCTCCCACTACGTCGAAGTATTACTTGACGAGGTTATGAATTATTAGGTTGCGTTTCTGTTGGGGTAAGAACAGTTCTTACAGATGAGGTAGAAGCATCCTCACCCACTTTTCTTCAAGCACAATTTTTCTTCTAGGTTTCGTATTCTTCATATAGTCATCCTCAAGGAAACGAGCATTAGTGCTGAAAAAAGTCTTTTCGTCCTCGGGACTATAGAATGTGAAACCTTTGGTTTCTTTTGGATATCCAACGAACACGCATAATTCTAACCTACTAGCCAACTTGCTAGTCTTTTGCCTTAGCACATGTGCAGGGCAACCTCAAATTCTGATGTGGTTTAAACTAGCTTTGCGCCTATTCCATCGTTCTTAAGGAGTACCAGGGATCGTATTAAACGGAACTTGGTTCAGAATATATGCGGAAGTTTAGAAGGCATATCCCCAAAAGGAATTAGGGATTGATGAGTAACTCATCATTGATCTAACCATTTCCATCAAAGTTCGATTCCTTCTCTCCGACACTCCGTTTTGTTGAGGTGTGTCAGATGCTGTAAGCTGAGAAGCGATGCCTTCTTTTTTAAGAAAGTCATTGAACTCTTAAGACAAGTACTCACCACCTCGATCAGATCGAAGGGTTTTGATCTGTTTGCCAGTTTGCTTTTCCACTAAAGCCCGAAAAACCTTAAATACGTTAAAGGTTTCGGATTTGTGTTTGAGCAAATAGACAAATCCATATATTGAGTAATCATCGGTAAATGTTACAAAGTATTCGTATCCTCCCCGTGCCTGAATTTTGAGCGGACCACATACATCAGAATGTATTAGTTCCAGCAGCTCAGTGGCTCTACGACCTTTATTAGAGAAAGGTCGTTTGGTCATTTTTCCTTCTATACAGGATTTACAACTCGGCAGTGAGCCTATTGCAGAGGCTTTGAGTGGACCATCCCTCACAAGTCTCTTAATTCTGTCTAGACTAATATGACCAAGTCTTAAGTGCCAGAGATGTATTGATTTTATTAAATCTGAGGAGTTATTAAGTTTGATCCTCTTGGGTTCCCTAATTAGATCATTATCTATTTCAGTGTCTAATAGCAAAGGTTGTGTAGGACAAAAATAGTATAAACCATTCTTTAAACATGCATCAGTGACAAATGAATTGAAAGAAGTAATACGAATTTCATAATCAATAAACTTTAAATAATAATTCTGCTCAACAATTTGAGCTACAGATATTAAGTTTTTCCCAAAGGAATGAACATAATACACATTATTCAAATTTAAAGTTCTATCTTCGAAAGACAGTGTCATGGATCCCACAGCCTTAGCAGACACCAAGCTCCATCATCCCACTTGAAGCAGAAACCGCCATCCTCTAAGCTTTTGCTTTTCCTGAATCCATTCAAGGAACAACAAATATGGTTAGTAACAGCGGAGTCAATAATCAACGATGATACATTATCAGCTACTAAACAAGCTTCGGTAATAAGTACAATACATTTCCCTTTAGCCTTGAGATAGGTAAGACAGTTCCTACGCCAGTGTCTGGGCTCATTACAATAGTGACAGTTGTCCTTAGACTTGTCCACCTTGGCAATCCGGGGCATCTTCTTCTTCTGAACCTTGCTAGGGTTCTTCTTGTCGGCTCTATGAGATCTTTTCTTAGATCCAGAGGTGGATACTATGTGCTCAGTAGCATGAGCTTCTCCAGTAGTCCTATTTTTCTTTAAGAGTCCCTCAGCGGTGTGAAGCTCCTTCATTAGCTCGGTTACAGTGTACCCTAGCTTATTCATGGAGTAATTCAGCTTGAAAGTATCAAAAGATTCAGGGAGAGTTTCCAAGATCATATCTATCTTGGTTTCTCCATCAATCTCAGATCCAAGGATTTCCATCTCGGTAAGATAACTTATGATCAGCATCATATGTTCTCAAACGGGAGTCCCTGCTTTCATACGACAGTTCATAAACTGTTGTATCGCTTGTATCCTAGTTTGACGCCATTGCCCTCCAAACATCTCCTGGAGATTGTAGAGCATTTCATAGGCTAACCCAATATAACGATGTTGTTGTTGCAATACATTGTTCATCGACGCTAAAATATAGAATCTCACAATCTCATCGGATCTGAGCCACGCCGCAAAGGCGTCCTTGTCCTCTTGAGTTAAATCATCATTCGTTTAAGGAGGACATGGGGTGGTGAGAACCCACTTGTGTCCACGGTAAGAACGATGTCTAGGTTACATTTCCAATCTACGTAGTTATCACCTTCCGGTTTGTTTGAGGAAACGATAGTAGAGAGGGGGTTTAGAGACATGTTGCTGAAAGTTGAAACAATTTCCGATTAATATTTTGTTTACGATTTTAAGTTTAATTTTATTTAGACAAGAATAAATCCAAAGGTGTTATGAACAAAATGACACTTTACTCCATCGAGGGAAGGCCGCAAAGAGTCGCCTTTCATAAGTAAATGACACATCATTAACGCATAGTCATGATGTCAATAAATCAGGGTTTGACTAGCCACCTTATAAAAAAAGTTTGATCACTCAAAACTTTTCGCAGCGCCTCGAGGGAGGATTACTAGAGTTTGAGTCTAAGTGTGTAACCAAAAATTTAGTTCAACAAGATCTACTTTCAAAACAATATGCCGAGGGGAGGCCTTGTCTCATCGTTTCACTTTTGAACGTAGCTATAAAAGCAATGTTAGAAGCAATGCGTCTATGAGTACTCTCATTTAAGAAAGGGTCACGAGGGTGACTCTTAGTCCGGCGACATATGCACTTCACATTAGTGTTGGGGATCACGGGTTGCAAACAATAACTACAACCCTCCCACTTAGTTTTTAGAAAATAAGGGGATCTTGGGTTGCAACAATAAGTGCAACCCTCTCACTTAAATTTTGGAAAAAGGCACGTCTAGTCTTGTACGTATAGGAAACTTGTTTTCATTAGTAAAGAGAGATAGAGTGGATCACTAGAAAAAAAAGAACCTTAAAATCGATATTTGTGAGGGGAGAGCAGTGTTAATGAACTAAGGCACAAGGAACATACTCGGATATTTTTGTCTATTAATTTATTTTTCCTAAGGAAAGTGTGTGAGATTAATAAATCATCATTTTTGCACTTGAAAGTTTTTCAGATTAAAATCTCCTAAAACTAATATCTTCATCTTCATGACATCTTCATTCAAGGCGTCTTCATGGTGGTTGAGCGCGTGAATGTCGGAAAACCACGAAAGCATTAAGAAGAGGGGAGGAAGCTTGGAGTCGCAAAATCCGGATTAAAAAATCTGGACTCGCGGACTGTCGTACACCTCGGACTTAAAAGGTCATAAATGACACATCCAGTATCTGATTGAGCTAAAACCAATTGCATTGGATAACTAACTTCAGTACCTTTAATTTGGTTTAAGAACCACTAATTTTCAAGGTCCGAACAAAGAGTTATGCCACTTTTACTGAGCCATAATAATTTGTCCAGAATTTGAAAAACAATTAAAAGGTACGACGGATCAAGGTGTAAAGAGAAAGAGGTTTATTGAAACATTTTAATTGTATGTTTTGATTTCAATTGTATGTTATATTAACATGTTAATAATTAAACACAATATAAAATAAACAATATAATATAAAACATTCAATATCAAATTTAAACTAGAAGTGCAATAAACTAGTTTGAACTATGTACACAAATTTTCAAACTTGTCAAAAAAATGATTTTTAGTATGCTAAACATAAAATAATTAAAAAATGCTTTTAATGTATTTATATAGAATATTTAACAAGTGGAAAATCAACACAAAATTAATTTTAAAGGTCGTACCAAAAAATTAAATTTTTTTGTAAGATCTAGTCTTTGAAAAACCATTATTCAAGCAAATTTAGAAAACAATTTTCTTATAATGATTTTTAAATAACATATACATGCTTAACTTTGACCATAGCTCTGATACCATTTGTTGGAATAGATCTAGGGTTAAGAAAAATTTATCATTAATCATATTAATGTCGGAATATAAAAATTTATTTTACTAGTATAACAATTTTTACTAACCTAGATAAAGTGTATATACATGTTATAACTAAAAACATTATTTAAGGTACTTGAATACTAACATTTCTTGTATATTCAAAATTGAAGCGTCTTGAGAAAAGTGGATATTCTTCCTTGACTCGATTCCTTCACTTCTAATCTTGAACTTGAGAAACCTAAGATTTCTATTACAAGAGTCTATAGAGGTTTAGAAGGATTTGTGTGTGGGCACAATTAAACAATATGAACCAAGAACAATTCTTGGATCATAATCTAATTCTCTAGATCAAGTATGGATCTAGGTGCAAAATAAAAGAAATATTTTGAGAGAGAGAGAGGGGGTTCGGCCAAAAGCAAGAGAGAACAAAGCAAAAACTTCTCTCTTCACATCTCTATGTGATGCTCTATTTATAGGAGAAAGAAAAATCTATAAAAGTCAATTATTCATTCATAAAAGAATAATGTATTCATGACACACAATATTTGATTTTCCCTTCCTCTTTCTCTCTTAAGATGGCTGGCCATACACCTCAAGCAATGAGGAAAATTTGTTTCCTCACTTAGCTTATTTATTTCCTTCTCAAGGAAATTCATTTCCCTTTTCCTTTTGGGTAATTATCCTTATAATTAAAGGGAAATAAAACTCTCCTCTTGATGCTTGTTTGGCCGAAATTCTACCTAGGGGGAGCTTCTAGATGCTTCCTTATTTCTTTTAAGACAATTCTTAAAATACCCATTGTAAAATTATAATTGAACAAATAACGAAATTTATTTCATAATGCCTTAAACGACTTTTCGGCTTTAGAAATAATTTATATTTTCATCATATGAAAATATTCAAAATCTTATTTTCACATTCACATCATTTTATGTCCATGTGGACAAAAATACCCTTTAGACATTTTCCGAGAAAAATTCTAGTTCAACATTTGAACTTATTTTGACTTAGCTTCTAGTTTAACAATCCTACTCTAATGACATGTAATAGTGACCTTATGGATCCAAATGAACAAAGCTTGAGCTTTTATACTCGGACTCAAAAGTTCACAAACTTTTTCTGAGTATTAGCTTAATGTCGACTGACTCCACTAAAGAGTCGAAACTGAGAATCTCTCGGTTCAAATGAATTTATTTTCTACTCAAATTCAAATTAATTATATTGAGCGGATCCATTGAATGTTATCTATATTTACCCTTCATAAATATCATCAACTAGTTGAGATTTATAAAATTACCATTTTACCGTTCTAGTTGTTATTTCTTCAACTCCTTTAGTACTTGTGAATAAGTTAGAAACAATGTATTGACGAGGAGCTAACAAGTCACATTGTTTCATCCAAATAAAGTCGCTACTTAATTTTGTTGGCAGAGATGCCCACAAGAAGATTGTTTATTTTCATATTGATGTAATATATAAATCTTTGTAAAGTCCTTATTAAAAGATTGTTTATTTACATACTGATGTAATATATAAATCTTTGTAATTTGCTAATTAAATTAATAAAAGTTGAAACGTTCATTCATTCCTTTTTAGTTTGATTGAAGATTTATGATATTCAATAGTCTTATAGTCCTTAATCAAACCTAACAATGTATGAAGAGACAAATGTAGATTTGCGTGAACAAACTCTTCATGGTTTGACTAAAACGATATATTCGCAATCTAAAGATCAACGGACTATTGATCCCAGTATGATTGTTGGAAGAATCTAGGATGTCTGGTTACGAGGCATAGAGAGTTAGGAACTCTGTAGTTCTTCCAGTGTATCTTTCGAAGATACTGAATTGACCATTGCACCTTTAGAGGCAATAGAAGAACAAACCATTTAACATCTTCTATCTCAAGGTCACTACGTATGAATCACATCATGCTTACCTAAATCCTGAAATGAGACATGTCATTTCATAGCATTAATACTCTCATTTGAGAAAGTCAAATTCTAGGTCCAATGTGTGATATAGACAAGGCCTATTGTTGAGATATTAAGTTATGAAGATATCATGAACCAACTTTGTGAAGTTCTCATAGATATGGAATTCATGTACAAGATTGCTGAGATGCAATATATATCACCTCATGCTTTATTACTTGGATTGTGAATAAATGAATTATGAAATGTCCAAATTTAAGTAGAGACTTTATTTGGATGAAACAATGTGACTTGTTAGCTCCTCGTCAATACATTGCTTCTTACTTATTCACAAGTAACAAAGGAGTTGAGGAAATAACAACTAGAAGGGTAAAATGGTAATTTTATAAATCCCAACTAGTTGATGATATTCATGAAGGGTAAACAATGATAACATTCAATGGATCTGCTCAATATAATTAAGTTAAACTTGAGTAGAAAATAAATTCATTTGAACCGAGAGATTCTCAGTGTCGACTCTTTAGTGGAGTCAGTCGACATTAAGCTAATACTCGGAAAAGGTTTGGGAACTTTTGAGTCCGAGTATAGAAGTTCAAGCTTTGTTCATTTAGATCCTTAAGGTCACTATTACAGGTCATTAGAGTAGGATTGTTAAACTAGAAGCTAAGTCAAAATAAGTTCAAGTGTTGAACTAGACTTTTTCTCGGAAAATGTCTAAATGGTATTTTTGTCCACAAGGACATAAAATGATGTGAATGTCAAAATAAGATATTGAATATTTTCATTTGATGAAAATATAAATTATTTTCTAAAGCCGAAAAGTCGTTTGAGGCATTATAAAATTAATTTCGTTATTTGTGCAATTATAATTCTACAATGGGTATTTTAAGAATTGTCTTAAAAGAAATAAGGAAGCATCTAGATGCTCCCCCCTATGTTTTATTTCCTTTTTCTTACAAGGATAATTACCCAAAAGAAAAAGGGAAATGAATTTTCTTAAGAAGGAAACAAATGTGCTAAGTGAGGAAACAAATTTCCTCACTAATGCAACGTATATGGCCGGCCAAACCAAGAGGGAAAGGGGAAGGGAAAATCAAATATTGTGTCATAAATACATTATTCATTCATGAATGAATAATTGACCTTTATAGATTTTTCCTTCTCTTATAAATAGAGCCTCACATAGAGATGTGAAGGTTAAGCTTTTTCTTGCTCTTTCCGTCTTGTGGCCGACCCCCTCTCTCTCTCTCTAGAAAATACTCTTCTTATTTTGCACCTAGATCCATATTTGATCTAGAGAATTAGCTTATGATCCAAGAATTGTTCTTGGTTCATATTGTTTAATTGTGCCCACACACAAATCCTTCCAAAACCTCTATAGACTCTTGTAATAGAAATCTTAGGTTTCTCGAGTTCAAGATTAGTTGTGAAGGTGACGAGCGAGCCAAGGAAGAGGATCTACCTTTCTCAAGACGTGTCAAGATCAAGCTACGAAGAAAGGTTGGTATTCTAATAAATTAAATAATGCTTTTAATATATAACATGTATATGATTTTTCTAGGTTAGTAAAAATTGTTTTACTTGAAAAAGAAATTTTTAAATTCCGCCATTTATTTGATTAATGTTAAATATTTCTTTAACCCTAGACCTATTCCAACAAATTTTGGATACTGCATAGTTTATTTATTCACAATCCAAGTAATAAAGCATGAAGTGATATATATTGCATCTCAGTTATCTTGTACATGAATTCCATATTTATGAGAACTTCACAAAGTTGGTTCATAACAACTTCATAACTTAATATCTCACCAATTGGCCTAGTCTAGATCACATAATGGATCTAGAATTTAACTTTCTCAATGAGAGTATTAATGCTATGAAATGACATGTCTCATTTCAGGATTTAGGTAAGCATTATGTGATTCATACATAGTGACCTTGAGATAGAAGATGTTTAATGATTTGTTCTTCTATTGTCTCTAAAGGTGCACTGGTCAATTCAGTATCTTCGAAAAATACACTGCAAGAACTGTAGAGTTCCTAACTCTCTATGCCTTGTAACCAGACATCATATATTCTTCCAACAATCATACTGAGATCAATAGTCCGTTGATCTATAGATTGCGAATATATCGTTTTAGTCAAACCATGAAGAGTTTGTTCACGCAAATCTACATTTTTCTCTTCATACATTGTTAGGTTTGATTAAGGACTATAAGACTATTGAATATCATAAATCTTCAATCAAACTAAAAAGGAATGAATGAACGTTTCAACTTTTATTGATTTAATCAGCAAATTACAATAAGGACTTTATAAAGATTTACATATTACACCAATATGTAAATAAACAATCTTCTTGTGGGCATCTCTGCCAACAATCTTGTCAACTTTATATTTAGCACCCCTTTCGTTGATAATAGTTTCAGAGCGTAGAAAACATACATAAACACAAACTTAATCAAGAATGAATATTTAATTTTATATAATGTTTCAGCAAAACGAAATAAAAAAATATTATAATGTCTAATATCTCATTTGTGCGCACCAATCCCAACAGGCCCAAGCCAGGCTGATCCTGGAATCGGTCATTAGTGAAAGACGGTGGCTCGCTATCACACCTTGCCTCGAGCGTCGATGTCGCCTTTCCCGGATCTGCGAACAAAACAACAAGACAATCGAGTAAACGAGGCAGCCGTGTGAGGGTGCCACAATAGGCGATGTATTAGGTGAATCTAAAAAATGTCGTTGAAGATTATCAAATGGGGCAATCGGAACGAGCGCCGCCGGATCCCAGGAACGTCTGTCGAATTAATTGACCTTGATGATATCAATGATAGATGCCAAGGTTGTCAAGGACGTGGCCACCGAAACTGCCGGGGGTCCAACACGGCGTTCCACCCCGAACGTTGGGATCACCGTCGATGAATCTTTCAAAGACAAGTTGCGCAAAGTTTGTTGACAATGGTTGACAGGATGGAGGCCGAGAGAAGTACAACATCCGCCGAGAAGGAAACACACGTTGTCGTCAACGCTAGGTGTCGTCAAACCTCCAGCCAAGCACGCGTCGACGTTGAGCGTCGTTGAAACTTCACCCAAGTACCTGTCAACGCCGAACGATGTTGAAGCTCGAACTAAATACACGTCAACACCGAGCATCTCTGAAGCTTCACCCAAGCACGTGTCGACACCGAGTGTTGTCGAAACTTCAGTCAAACATGTGTCAGAGCTGAGTGTCGTCGAAGTTTCAACCAAATGCGCGTCGAAACCTAGCTTCGCCAAAGCTTCAGCCGTACCTAAAGAAATGATGCTCGAGACTCGGGAGAGATTGGAAAACCCGTGGAAGAGCGGAGGAGTTCACGTGGTTGTCAACACTGATCGTCAATGCCCCTTCAAGACCAGACAATGACAAGACTCGTCGATGCAAAAAAAGGAAATTAGAGTTGGTGTCTGCATGAACGTGTTCGGCAGAATTCGTCGATGGTCATTCCAGATATGACTTGGCGACCGCAGCTCCGTCAAATAGACAACGGATGAGGATATGATCTCTTTCGAGCTCGTAGGCAATGACGAACACAGACCTGACAACTCTCGATCAGGACAACCGCGTCGGACGCCGGCGAAGAAAGTTTTCGCCGGATCTGTGAAGCCTTCGCTAGGACGACTGCGGCGGAGAATAATGTTTGATACAGGGGTTGGTGAAACAGAGATGGATGTTCGGCGATCAAAGATGACTGGCGGGGTAAGGAGTCGGGAAGGAAAGAGAAGATGAAGTTGGGTCTTTGGAAAGTAAGAGGAAGACAAACAAGCAAACGGCGGAATACACTTGGTATCAGATTTAAAACAACAAAAATGACAGAGGTTTGCTTTATTATTGTTTTATTTTATTCTTATTTCTTATATAAAAAAATTATGATACAGTAAAACATATGTACGATAAAAATAAAGTAAACTAGCAAAGAACATTTTCTTTTGCTTTTACCTCTTTGACTTTCCGGAAACACTATACTTTTTTAGTTAAAGTCCCTTGTTAAATGGTCACGTTGAAGATTTATTTGGAGAAAATCTTCATCGTTGGAAGGATTTTGTTGAGCGGGATTATTGACACCAAGAAAATCATATCCTTCGAGCTCATGAAATTCTTTACGTGAAATGGGGGACTTACATTCTAATTTTCTAAATCCTGGGGATCCTTTATGTTGAGGTCGTAAACCTCTCCATTACTAGGTGCATTGGTAGAGTCCATAAAAGAAGAACGAAGAACATACAAAAAAAGGGTGTCACGTAAAGGAAATATGAGAGACCACCTTCAGGAGATAGTTTTCTACCTATCAGTTGAAGTTTTTTCTCCGAAACTTTTCGAACTCCCTACAAAAAAAATGAATAAAGTAAAGAACCAAATGTGAAGTTTCTTGAACAACACAATTGCCCAAATAATTAGGGGTTTATGTTATGGATGATTTTATCCAAGGCTTGAAAACATCAAAAGCCCAGCCCAAAATTGAATAAAACAAGCCAGCCCGAGACATAACAAAAAGTCAGAGCCCCGTCAGGGGAGAGCATGGTGAAAGTGGAAAAATTCTCGCTCAATCATGAGAATTCCTCTTCGAAGAAAAATCGTCCTCACCAAATAGGCAGGCCTTGCTCGGCGTGTCGTCAGGAGGGCCTCCTTCGCCAAGCAGGCCAGCTTCGCTAAGCATCTTGCTCAGCACGTCGTCAGGCGAGCCTCCGTCACCAAGCAGGCAAGTTTTGTTAAGCGTGTCGTCAAGTAGGGAGACTCTCCCTAGCACGCTGTAAGGCAAGTAGGCAACCCTTCTCATAAAGCAGGCAAGCTCTCTTTAGCATTACGGCGGATGCAGACATGTCTTCCTCACTAGCCCACTCTAGTGTGAGGACATGCTTTCTATAACGTGTCGTAAGGCAGACAATGTTGGAATAGGTCTAGGGTTAAGATAATTATCATTAATCATATTAATGGAGAAATATAAAATTTCTTTACAAGTAAAACAATTTTACTAACCTAGGCAAAGTGCATGAACATGTATCAATTAAAAAACATTATTTAAAGTGCATGAATACTAACATTTCTTGTACCTTTAGTTTAGAGGAGTCTTGAGAAAGGTTGGTCTTCTCGTCTCGCTCGTTACCTTAACGTCTAGTCTTGAACTCGAAAAACCAAAGGTTTCTATTACATGAGTCTTTAGAGTGTTTGAAGGATTTGTGTGTGGGTATAATTAAACACAATAACTCAAGAACAAGTCTATGAGCTAAAGAGCTAATTTAGCCAAAGTCTAATGAGGACTTAGGTGCAAAAATAAAAGAAGTATTTTGAAAGAGAGAGGGAGGAAGTGGTCACAATGAGAGAAACAAGAGCAAGAAACTTATTTTCACATCTCTATGTGAGCCTCTACTTATAGGAGAATGAAAATCAAGAAAGAGTAATTACCCTTTCCTATTATTCATTCATGACGCAATATTTGATTCTCTCTCCCCTTTCTCATTGTACATGGCCGGCCATTTTATAGCATTAGTGATGGAAATTTGTTTCCTCACTTAGCACATTTGTTTCTTTCTCGAAGAAATTCATTTTCTCTTTTCCTTTTGGGTAATTATCTTTATAATTAAAGGCAAAAAAATTTCCAGAAATAATTTTCTTCTCTCTATGATGCTTGGCAAAAATTCTACCTAGGGGAGAGCTTCTAGATGCTTCCTTATTTATTTTAAGACAATTCTTAAAATACCCATTGTATAATTAATATTGCACAATTAATTAAATTAATTTCATAATGCCTCAAACGACTTCTCGGCTTTAGAAACTAATTTATATTTCTATCATATGAAAATATTCAAAAATTTATTTTGACATTCACATCTTTTTATGTCCATGTGGACAAAAAATACCCTTTAGATATTTTCCGAGAAAACGTCTAGTTCAACACTTGAACTTATTTTGACTTAGCTTCTAGTTTAACAATCATACTCTAATGACCTGTAATAGTGACTTTATGGATCCAAATGAACAAAGCTTGAGCTACAATACTCGGATTCAAAAGTTCACAAACCTTTTCTGAGTATTATCTTAATGTCAACTGACTCCACTAAAGAGTTGATATTGAGAATCTCTCGGTTCAAATGAATTTATTTTTACTCAAATTCAACTTAATTATATTGAATGGATCCATTGAATGTTATCTATGATTACCCTTCATGAATATCATCAACTAGATGAGATTTATGAAATTACCATTTTATCCTTCTAGTTGTTATTTCCTCAAATCCGTTGTTACTTGTGAAAAGTTAGAAACAATGTATTGACGAGGAGATAACAAGTCACATTGTTTCATCCAAAAAAAGTCGCTACTTAAATTTGGATACCGCGCGGTTCATTTATTCACAATCCAAGTAATAACGCATGAGGTGATATACATTGCATTTCAGCAATCTTGTACATGAATTTCATATCTATGAGAATTTCACAAAGTATACTCACGTCAACTTCACAACTCAATATATCACCAATAGAGCGCATCTAATTCACAAACTTGGATTTAGAGTGTAGCTTTCTCAAAAGAATATATTGAAGTCATGAAATGACATGTCTCATTTCAGGATTAAGGTAAGTACGATGTAATTCATACATATTGACTTTGAGACATAAAAGGTTAAATGGTTTGTTCTTACATTGTCTCTAAAGTTGCACTGGTCTATTCAATATCTTCGAAATATACACTGGAAGAACTATAGAGTTCCTAACTCTCTATGCCTCGTAACCAGACATCATAGATTCTTCCAACTATCATATTCGGATCAATAGTCCGTTGATCTTTAGATTGTGAATATTTCATTTTAACCAAACCATGAAGAGTTTGTTCACGCAAATCTACATTTCTCTCTTCATACATTGTTAGGTTTGATTAAGGACTATAAGACTATTGAATATCATGAACGTTTTAACTTTTATTAATTTAATCAGCAAATTACAATAAGGATTCATGAGAGATTTATATTACATCGATATGTAAATAAATAATTTTTTTGTGAGCATCTCTCGCCCCTCTCCCTTAAGGACAGGCGGGCAAGCTCTTCTCACTAGGCAGGTAGGCATGCCATCCTCACTAGGCAGACAGACCCTCTTCATTAGGCAAACGGGCATGTCCTTCTTATCAAACAAGCATGCTCTGCCTAACATGTCGTAAGGCAGACAGACTCTCCTCATATAGGCAGGCAGACCCTCACTGACATGTAAAAAAGCAGACATCATAAGTGTGGACATGTTAAGGTAGGTAGAACTGAAAAGTAAATGGATATACAAATGATGTCTTCGGTCCACATTAACGAGATTGTGTGTAAATAATTATTAAAATTTATGTTAGCATTTAATTTTATATCTTTGCACTATACGAAGATATTGATTGGCCGAGAATATTTCATATCATGTTTAAATTAAACTATTTATTTCAGGTGCACATTTAGCTTGGAATTAGCTTATGAATAAATACATTACCCACATATTAAAAACAATAAAGCATTTTAGTAACAAATTGATAGCTAATTTATGTTTCCGAAGAAATTTATTAAATATCAAGGTAGAATTTGAAGGGAAAGAAACACAAATTGTATACACGCATCCTATAAGAAAACATATGTTTTACTTTATATACTTTTCTAATATAGACATTGTAGCGCTTAGAGCATCTCCAATGCTTAAGTGCTTTTAGAGTTGCCAATTTTTGACACATCATCAAAATATTATTATTTAATTACATCTCTCTTCCACATCATTAAATTGGTAATTTTAAAAAAAATTACTCAAATGTGAGTTGCTTTCAAAGTTGCTAACACAATAAATATTTTATTATTATTTTATTGTCTAAGATTTTCTTTATATAATTTCAATTCATATGATATGTTTAAATATCAAATACACTAAAGTAAGTGTCAAAATTGCACAATAAATAAAAATAAAATAAAAATAAACTCATATAATCATATATTAAAAAATATATAATAAAATTCAAAACTTTAGAAAATTAGTCTTAATATAAGTACACATGTTTTCATGATCCTTCTTCTGCTCTGGAGTCATGTACGATGTGTCAACAATGAGATAATCCATATATTGTTTCATCCTATTATTTTCCTCTTCCTTCCCTCTTATTTCCACCAATTTCTCCAGTGCTGCTGCTTTTCGTGTTTGAGCTTCGAGAAATGCACCAGTAGTATCTAATTTATCTTTTCCTTTTTCCTTTCTCTTGGCCGCCTTTTGACCGATCGGGCGAACTTCATGTACTTCATCGTTACTCTTTTCTGGATTGGACGATGAACTATAACCTCCTGTTTCTGAAATTTTTGTTCTCTTTGCACCTTCTCTTTGGTGGGTTGCATTCCATTTAGGTTCATCCTTCAACAATCTCCAACAATAATCAAGCGTAAATGTAGAGTTGTTATTTTCTGACCTATACATTTGATGCGCATTCTCCATAATCTGCTCATCGGACCAACCACTATGACGTGCTTCTTGTACTCGTTTGTAACACCCATTAAAACGTGTCACCTTTTGGTTCATTTTTGTCCAATGATCTTTGCATTGTTTTTCAGATCTTTGTTGCTCTTTCTTGGCACGATTTTTGTTGAAGTAGTCGGCAATCCGATTCCAAAAACTTGTGGATGTTTGGTCATTTTCGATGACGGCATCTTTAAACGTATTAAGCCATCCACTTATGAGAAGTATGTTTGCTTCTTGGTTCCATTTTACGTTTTTTTTTCCTCTACTTTTTGGCTGCTCTTCTTGTTGCATCACCGTGGATGTCAACTCTTCCGCGATAGGTGTAGTTTGACTTTCAAAGATAGGTGTTGATGGTGTTCGGCGAGGAGGTGTTTTGTAGGCATATGGCGATGTGCATTGTGGAGGAGAGCCAAAATTTAAGGCATAAGACATAGAAAATTGAAAGTTTGGGTGCATAAAGTTTGGAGGTAGATAATTCGGTGAATTTGGTGAAAATTGATATTTTGAAAGTTTGTAGATGAAGAATTTGGAGAGCTAGGAGAATCGGGAGAATTGTGAGAATCCATTAGCAAGTAAATAATTGATAGAGTTGTGAAGTTCTGCATTTTTCTGAAGCATTGTTTGAAAATCAGAAACAGGCCCTTGTGATACTTCGACCATTAGAGTGGCAGCGGAACCTTCGTCATAGTTAAAGTTAACTGTTCCTTCATATGTATCTCGTTCGTCCTCAACAATAATATTGTGCAATATAATGCATGCATACATAATATCTTTAAGAACATCTCTTTTCCAAAAACGCCCTGGTCCTCTGACAATGGCGAATCGAGATTGAAGTACTCCGAACGCCCGATCCACATCTTTGCGTACCGCTTCCTGGAATCGCGCAAAAAGTTTTCTTTTCTCTCCTTGCGGCAATGAGATATTCTTAACAAATGTAGCCCACTCTGGATATATGCCATCTGCTAGATAATATATGTTGTTGTATTGCGTACCATTTACGTTAAATTGAACTCGTGGAGCTTTTCCTTGTAAGATGTCGGTGAACAATGGAGATTGATTCAATACGTTTAGATCATTATTGGATCCAGGCACACCAAAAAATGCATGCCAAATCCAAAGATCTGCTGATGCGACGGCTTCGAGCATAATTGTTGGAGTGCCATAATCACCTCGTGTGAATTGACCTTTCCATGCAACAGGACAATTCTTCCATTCCCAGTGCATACAATCAATGCTTCCTAACATGCCAGGAAATCCGCGTGCTTCTCCCATCTGAAGTAAGCGATGAACGTCGTTGGCATTGGGCTGTCGTAAATATTCATCACCAAAAATTTCATTAACACCTCGAACAAAATTGACAAGACATTCGATAGCAGTGCTTTCACCAATTCGAACATATTCATCAACATAGTCCGCAGGCGCTCCATAAGCCAACATCCGAATAGCCGCAGTGCACTTTTGTAGCGGTGAAAGCCCTCTTCTCCCAACTGCGTCTCTCTGCATTTGAAAATACGTCGAATGAACACCAAGGGCATGGACAATGCGCTCGAATACATGTCTACGCATTCGAAATCTTCTCCGAAATTGATCTTCCGTGTACACCGGGTCATCCGAAAAGTAATCATCGAACAAACGTTGATGTCCTTCTTCACGATGCCGATCCAAGTACGCTCGCTTACTTTGTTGTCTTCTTGAGCTACCGTCGACAATGACGTCTTTGTAGTACGTTTCATCAAAATTTTCTGCACACTCTGCGATTATGATATCATCTAAATTTATATTTTCATAAGAACGAATCCATTTTTTTTTGGAATAAAATAGTAATATAGACTGAATATATGAGACTTTTTTAAGGAAATATATGTATGAGAGAAGAGGAGAATGTGATTTTATTGAGGTTGAGATATGGTCATATATATAGTAATAATTTATATTATTTTATTGTATAATAATTTAATATTTTCAATTCTCTTTTGTGTTTGTATGTGGTGTGGAGGTTGTTGAGAGTTGAGTGTTGGACAAAATACACTATTGTAGTTGGGACCACAAAATACAATTTATTGTTTTCATTTATAATTGTGTAGGGTGTTGCACGAGAGAGAGAGATATGAGAGGGAGAAAAGAGAAACAAGTGGGTGAGAGTTGAAAATTGGAAAAATGACAAATTAATTTAAGAAGATTGTTGGTAGTAGTTGGGACCACATTAATATAAAACAATAAAATAATCAAAGCAACTTATGTAGCACCGGTGCTAAAAAAAGCAACTATGCCAACATTACTTTTTTTTTTTTTTTTACTCCAATGCAAAAGCAGTGAAGGATGCCATCCATGTCATCACAATGCTCTAAAGAATGCCATGCATTGGAGATGCTCTTATAAAGCAAACAAAAACGCTTATAAAGCCAGATTTTAGCTTTTCTATAAAACTATTGTTTTTTGTTATTTGATAAAAACAACTTTAAAAAAATTCAAAAACGCTTTTGGAAGATAATGAAAAGTAACGTAAATCCATGTTTTTAAAACTAAATTTTTTATCTTTTGGCATCCGAAAATAATACTTTAATTTTCAAAAACTGAACTACGCTCATTATATCACCCTAATCTTCAGAATATTTGAATCAAGCATAATACATAACGAATAGTTCAACTATACTTAGCATACATATCCATTATTTTTTCTCTAACAACATTATATTTTGTTATATATATGTTGATATTGTGAAACCCAAAAGCCCACGTCTTTAGCCGAAGACCTTCTTGGCCCAACGGCACTTCAGGTAGCTGGTTTATTAGTCGTTTAGGTGACAAACGACACTTAGGTATCGTTTTTCATGCCATCGACTTATGATCATCAATTGCCAAAGTGTTTGGACGGCTGAGATGGAGTTATGAATACATCTGATATAAATAGGATATTTTCATTAGGTTTCATTGGAACTCATCTGTTGTAATCTCTCTCTCTTCTTTTTCTCTCGGCTGATATTCTAGGGTTCATAGAATTTGTCGATAGGATTGCAGGGTTGTTTGTTGTAGAGATTTGTTGTATAGAATGTGTGATCTGTGGAGTAGAAAGGTCTAACTCATACTTTAGAGTTTATTTCTGTTATTGATCGTTGTAATCATCATGTACTGTTTTTGGGGGTTTTCGGTTTGTGCGTAAGTTTTTTGAAACGCCACCCCTAGTTCTAGTGTTCGAGTTTCCCGCCGAAGCTCAACGTGCATTAGGTGTGTTTTACACCGAAGCACGGTAAAAATTCTCGTGTGTTCTTCTGTTTTTGCTTGAATGGTTGTTGATTTAATCTTGCATGTTTGAATCGGAATAATTGGTAAATGAATCTGGTAAATCGCATGAAAAATTGATCTAAAATCCTAACAGTGGTATCAGAGCATTTAGGTTAAATGTGTTCTTGCCTATTTTTTTAGATTTTTGGTTCTTGAAATCGATTCTTGCTTGATTTAAATATGTTCTTGCATTAGTATTAAAATTAGGGTTTTGTGAATAATCTGTTTGTTAGTTCTTCTCTGACTTTGATATCTTCTATCTCCTTCTTCTTTTATTTCGTGTTCTCGCTCTCCCATCCGCATACTCACAAACAATGAGCTCGTTAAGGATGGAGGTTTATGTATTCGATGGCAAAGGTGATTTTACCAGCTGGTCCAAGAGAATTCATGCCCTGTTGTCACACACCAAAGTTCTTGCCGCTCTCGAACCGGACCTGAGAAAGTGGTCGGAGGAAACCCTCAAGAAATTCGCCGAAGTCAAAGAAGAAGCTTACAACCTGCTAGTGTTGAATCTCTCAGACTCAGTTCTCAGGAAGGTTGATGGCGCCGAGACTGCCAACGAGGTATGGGAAAAATTAAACTTCATCTACTCTGTACAGTCTGCTCCTAATCTTGGCGTTTTTAAAGGGTGCTATCTTTAACTATAAAATGGATCACTAGAAATCTATAGAAGAAAACTTAGATGAATTCCTAAAAATGAATCAACTGTTAAAGGGAACTAAACAAGCCCTTGATGAAACCAGTTTAGCAGTAATATTGTTGAATCCTCTGCCTGAATCGTTTTTTGTAAATATTCTAGAATTGTAACTTCTTTAGATCTTGTAATTTCTCGACTCAAACTCGAGAAATAGAATTAAATAACCAAAGGAGAGGAACTGGCACACATTTGTTTGTTAAGAATAAAACAGATTCTAATTTTGGAAACAATTACTCTAAGTCTAAAAGGAAAGGTAAAAAAACAATGCTGAAAACAAGACTGAAACAAGAAAATATTTTTACTGTAAGAAATCTGGACTTCTAAAAAAAATTTGTTACAAGTGGATAGCTAAACAGAAAAAAAAAAAAAAAACTAATGAATCTAACATTGTTGTTAAAGAAACTGAAAATTGAAACATTTTGGAAGTCTTAAATGTAACTGATAGTATGAGGACTAGTGAATGAATTCTTGATTCTGATTATAGCTATCACATGTCTCCTTTTAGGGAATGTTTCTCTGATTTGAAATCTGTTAATTCTAAATCTGTGTATATGAGTAATAATCAGTCCTGTAAGGTAAAAGGTATTGGTAATGTGATGCTCCAACTCAGTGATAATAGGAAGGTAATTTTGTCAAATGTGAGATGGACTCTTGATTTAAACAGAAACCTGATTTCTCTTGGAACCTTGGACGACAATGGATTTACCTCAAATCTGAAACAAGGAACTTTAACAATTACCAAGAATAATAAAATCATTCTTACAGGGAAGAAAGTGAATGGCTTGTATATTCTGTGTGGTTCTCATTGTCTAGTATCAATTGTTGTGTCATTTGTTGCTACTAACCTTTCAGAGTCAGATAAGTGGCATCTGAGATTGGCCACATGAGCCAAAAGAACTTGAATATTCTAGGGAAAAACAGGTAGTTTTGGTAAGGTTAAATAGAATGATATCAGTTTCTGTGAGACTTGTATTTAGGCTAAACAACATAGGCAAAAGTTTAGCAAAGGCATTCATTTATCAAAACATGTTTTAGAATATACTCATGCAGATATGTGGGGTCCTGATAAAATTCCAACTCATGGTGCTTTTAGATACTTTCTGTCTATAGTGGATGATTTCAGTAGGAAGGTTTGGACTTTTCTGTTAAAATCAAAGGATGAAGCTTTTGAAAATTTTAAAAAATGGCATGTTTTTGTTGAAAATCAATCTGGTCAAAAGCTAAAGTATCTTAGGAGTGATAATGACATAGAATTCTGTAATTATGTGTCTGATGAGTATTTCAGGGAAAAGGGTGTGTTGAGACATCACACGGTCGGGCTGACTCCTCAGCAGAATTGAGTGGCTGAGCGAATGAATCGGACACTACTGGAAAAGGTTCGTGGACTAATGTTTACGGGAGGTATGAACAAACCATTTTGGGGTGAGGCTCTTTCTACTGCGTATAATTTAATTAATCTTAGTCATGCTAGTGCTTTAGATTTTAAATCTCCCTCTGAATTATGGTCTCGTAGAATTCCAAATTTAAATCATCTTAGAATTTTCGGTTGTGCTGCTTATGCTCACAGCCGAGATGGTAAACTAGATCCAAGATCATTATAATGCATTTTTCTGGGTTATCCCGTGGGTACTAAAAGTTATAGATTGTGGGAACTAGGTTCTAGAGGAATTAAATCATAATAAGTCGAGATGTAATCTTTAATGAAAATAACTTTCCATGTAAAGAATTACCGAAACCTAACTCTAATAACTCTAACACAATTAATCATGATATAACATTTGAGGTGGAGTTAGATAATGATTTACCTAATCCTGAAAACTTAGAACCCAAACATGTTCCCGAGCCTCCCGATCCTATAGGTATACAAGAGGGTGACGATGTCCCGGCTCAAGTAGATCACCTAGAACAATATGAAATAGAGGGACTCCAAGACTACCAACTTTCTAGCGATAGAAACATAAGAGAAATTAGACCTCCCACTCGGTATTCATTTGCTGATTTAGTATACACTGCACTTGTAGCATCTCATGAGATACACTGATGCTATCAAAACAAAAGATAAACTAAAATAGATAGAAGCAATGGATGAGGAAATTAACTCGTTGAAGATTAATAAAACCTGGATCTTAGTTCCTAAACTTAAAGACAGAAAATTAATTGATTGTAGGTGGTTATATAAAATTAAAGAAGGAACTGAAATTGACGATCCCCTAGGTTCAAAGCCAGATTAGTGACAAAGGGTTTTACTCAACGTGAGGGTATTGATTTTAATGAGATTTTTTCACCTGTTGTAAAATATAAAACAATTCGTGTAATGTTGTCTATTGCTGCTCATTATGATTTTGAAATTGAACAAATATATGTTAAAACATCTTTTTTGCATCGTGATCTTGAAGAGACTATTTTTATGACTCAACCTGAAGGTTTTGTTGATAAAGTTCATTCTGATTGGGTGTGTCATTTGAAAAATTCTTTGTATGGTTTAAAACAATCACCTAGGCAATGATATAAAAGATTTGATAATTTTGTTCTCAGTATTAATTTCATTAGAAGTGGTTATAACGCTTGTTTTTACTATCAGATTGGTGAAAATTCTGTTTATCTGTTATTGTATGTGGATGACATGCTTTTAATTAGTAATCAAAGTCAAAAATAAATGAATTGAAAAAGAGTCTAGGATCTGAATTTGACATGAAAGATTTAGAAAGTGTAAAAAGGATTTTAGGTATGGACATTGTTAGGAATAGAGCTCAAAATTTCTAAAGATTCACCAAACCTCTTATCTGAAAAAATTAATTGACAAATTTGGACACCCTAATCATAAGTATGTTAAGGTCCCTCTTGCTGGTCATTTCTTGTTGGGAAAACACCAGTGCCCTTCCAGTCTGTCTGAAATTGCGAAAATGGAAAATGTACCTTATTCAAATGTGATCGGTTCTGTTATGTATTTTATGATTAGCTCTAGACCTGATTTGGCTTATTCTATTTCTTTGTTAAGTAGATATATGTCTAACCCTGGTTATGAACATTGGAAAGCATTGCAATGGGTTTTGAGTTATATTAATAGTATTGTTGATATTAGTTTACCTTATAAACACATATGTGATACACTTGATCTTGTAGGGTATGTGAATTCTGATTTTGCAGGTGACCGAGATGTGAGAAAATCCACTACCAGTTACTGTTTCACTTTGGGCGGTAATTGTATCAGTTGGAAGCCTCAGCTACAGCCTTTGGTTGCTCAGTCAACCACTGAGGCTAAGTATGTAGCCTTAGCTGATGCTGTGAAAGAAGCAATATGGTTGCAGGGACTTCTAAAGGAGTCTGAGTTGCTTGAGAAGCAAGTCACTATGTTCTAAGACAGTCAGAGCGCTATTCACCTTAGCAAAAATCCAGTCTATCATGAGAGGACCAAGCATGTTGATGTACGGTACCATTTTGTGAGAGACAGGATTGCTGACGGTGTAATCGATGTCAAGAAAGTGTCAACCGAAGACAATCCAGCTAACATGGGCACCAAAATTGTCACAAACACCAAGTTCAAGCACTGTATGAACTTGCTATTCATAGAGTGATCGTTAACCGGGAGTGAGGTATGATGGCGGATAAAACATATGGCACAAGAATCAAGGTGGAAACTTTCTGACTTCAAGGTGGAGAACGTTCAGATTGTGAAGCCCAAAAGCCCACGTCTTTAGCCGAAGACCTTCTTGGCCCAACAGCACTTCAGGTAGCTAGTTTATTAGTCGTTTAGGTGACAAACGACACTTAGGTATCGTTTTTGATGCCATCGATTTATGACCATCGATTGTCGAAGTGTTTGGACGGCTGAGATGGAGTTATGAATACATCTGATATAAATAGGATATTTTCATTAGGTTTCATTGGAACTCATCTGTTTGTAATCTCTCTCTTCTTCTTCTTCTCTCGGCTGATATTCTAGGGTTCATAGAATTTGTCGATAGGATTGCTTGGTTGTTTGCTGTAGAGATCTGTTGTATAGAATGTGTGAATAGTGGAGTAGAAAGGTCTAACTCAGGCTTTAGAGTTTATTTCTGTTGTTGATCGTTGTAATCATCTTGTACTGTTTTTGGGAGTTTTCGGTTTGTGCGTGAGTTTTTTTAAACGCCACCCCTGGTTCTAGTGCTCGAGTTTCCCGCCGAAACTCAACGTGCAGTAGGTGTGTTTTACACAGAAGAATGGTAAAAATTCTCGTGTGTTCTTCTATTTTTGCTTGAATGGTTGTTGATTTAATCTTGCATGTTTAAATCAGAATAATTGGTAAATGAATCTGGTGAATCGCATGAAAAAATCGATCTAAAATCTTATCAATATATATAGCTAACAACAACATACATCCTCTTATTCGATATTCATGGGTAACATTTTTAACCTACTCTTTCAGAATGCTTAAATTTACAATACTAAATTGAGAGATAAAATTTCTGGTAGTTTAAAGGATTGATAAATCAGTAAATTATATATTTGTCAATAATAATAATAAAGACTTTATATTAAACATGGATTTCATTTTGTATGTCAATTTCATTTTAATTTGAATATTATATTACTATGCACATCTACATATAAGTTACACCACAATAATAATTACTATTTAAATATTTATAAACATGTACGTTTTGATCTTTTTCGTATATTTTTGTTTATTTGTCAAATACCAAAAATTAAATTATAAACAATTTACCAAACACTTAATTATTTTTTAAACACAACTTTTTTAAATCTAACATCTTTCTCTTTTTCTTTAATTAAGTTTTACGAAAGAGTGCCATAATAAAATATCAAATTGAATAAAGTTAAAATACAAAACAACATGTGCAACCAACTAGTGAAAAAAATAGTAGTCACTCGGGCCTTTGCAAATGATAATAAAACACTGATCTCCGGTATATTTCGTTTAATTGATGATAAGAGCATTTGCAATATGACCGCAAAACACTATATTTAATGTAAAAAACAATACCTCCCCGCTGTATTTTTAACACTAAATATAAATATAATGTTATGAACATTATCACGTTATATTTGACGGTAATACTGTTCACCCAGCAAAATATTTTTCTATAAATTTTTATATTTATAAATCATTATAATTCTATATATTTATAATCCTCTTAATTTAAAATATTCACGCGGCAGTTTTCATCCACGTAATTCACTTTTTTTTTACCTTAGTCATCCCGAGTTGTATGTAATCCGTTTACGTATTGATAAAATGTCATAGTCATCAAATCTATTTAAAGTTTCAACGACTGTTATTTCTGTTACCACTATAATTAGTTAATGTTTGTATACAAAATAAGAGATTGATTCATATTAGCGTATCGTATTTACAATTGTAATAAAAAAACACATATTATACCATAAAATAGTGAAAGTGAAAACTTCTATTATTATTATGTTATAATGTCTTTTAGGTTTGATCGTGACACGCGTCCATAATGATTAAAAAGAAACAATAAAATGGCAATATTTAACTTTCTTTTTGAGATGATTCCAACCCATGATACAAAGTTTAAAAAGTCTCGTTAAGCTTTTATTAGCAATACTAAATCTAATTTAACTCTGGAATTATAAAATGGTTTTAAAAAGTCACGCAAGTGAACGGACATCAGGGCTCAGTGCCAACTTTTGTCGTCTTTTTCCATATTTCAAAAAATAAAAACTTTTGTCGTCATTGATTCGTGGCCACAAAGAAGTTTAAAATGGAAATATAGAAAACAACAAAAGCATAATCACAATTTAAAGATAAGAAAGTTCAGACTCATTCAGATATTTCTACAGAGATTCCTTCCACACCCAGCTAGCCACGAGGTCGCCACACTCCGTTCCCCACCACCTAATCTTCACCCTCCACGTGTCACCTCATCGGACGGCTTGCACACCGTCTCTATCCTCACCACAAGCCCCTTTTTATTCACTCACTCCCTCTGTTTATTCATCACAATCTCCTTTCTCCTTTTGCCTGAAATTCTCGACCCTTCTATATCTCTCTCTTTGTAAGAATATCTGTCTGTTTGTTTTTATCTCTCTAGAACGAATCACCATGCTTCTCAAAGCTTCCATGGCTTCTACTTCCCTCGTCGGCCGGGACAATCTGCTCTCGTCGCTGAACTCGCCGATGTCTATGTACTCGACCCTGCGATTCTCGCCGGAGAGAGTCGGATTCGCTGTTTCGGCGTCGAAGAGCGAGTCGAACCACCGTCCTATCACTGGTGTGGTCTTCGAGCCGTTTGAGGAGGTGAAGAAGGAGCTTGAGCTCGTTCCAACCTTGCCTCAGGCCTCCATCGCTCGCCAGAAGTACAAAGACGAATGCGAAGCCGCCATCAACGAGCAAATCAAGTAGGATTTTCTTTTTTTCTCCTATAGTTTCTTATGTTATCTTGAACGGCTTTTCAATTTCATTTTTCTCATCATTTCTGCCTTGAATACCCTGATTCATGTGTTTTCCGTTTGTATACACGTGCGTTGGTGAATTATATCTAATTTTAATGTGATTTTGTTTTTTTTTCAGCGTGGAATATAATGTCTCGTACGTTTACCACGCCATGTATGCCTATTTCGATAGAGACAACGTCGCGCTCAAAGGCCTTGCTAAGTAATACATTTTGAATTCTTAACTTCTATATTTCCTTAATATTCTATCAGGAATTTTGGATATTTACTGGCTCCTACATCTTGTTGCAGGTTTTTCAAGGAATCCAGTGAAGAAGAGAGAGAGCATGCTGAGAAATTGATGGAATATCAGGTCCTTCTGTTGGAATTGTTATATTGTGTTACTCCTATTTGTTTCATCTTCTTCTGATTTTGAAAATTGAAAACCAGATTAGTGACTTTTCGTTTGTCGATGATACAGAACCTGAGGGGCGGGAAGGTGAAATTGCAGTCGATATTGATGCCTCTGTCTGAATTTGATCATGCTGAGAAAGGAGACGCTCTATACGGTTAGTATGGTGTTTATTTTCCAGCTCCGTATTTATTTTGATGTGATGATTGTTTGAATCCTTCATTTTCAAGCACTCTGTTGTAATCTGAATTAAATGAAATGTAATTGTATCACTGACTTTTCTTTTGAGCAAATACGGATATGGTTTTTCAGTAAAAGTAGGTGAAGTAAAGTGCTAGGGTTTGCTGACATTTAAGCATGATGTTAGTTTTGCATCCATTAACCATTTTTATTGTGTCCATTTGTTGAGAAAGAAATGAATGAAATAAATGCTACTTGGAATGTTGTATAA
This sequence comes from Urtica urens, assembly GCA_958296335.1. Taxonomy (NCBI): domain Eukaryota; kingdom Viridiplantae; phylum Streptophyta; class Magnoliopsida; order Rosales; family Urticaceae; genus Urtica; species Urtica urens. The sequence continues at coordinate 9,137,691 of OY282530.1, read as the reverse complement.
ATCTTCATAGATATTGCACCTACTGTATGATAGATCAAATGAATGATTTTGATTAATTCGATTTTACTTCAGCAATGGAGCTTGCGCTATCTCTGGAGAAGCTGACAAATGAGAAGCTGCTCCACTTGCACAGTGTAAGAGACATTCGCCACTTTTTTCCATACTCTGTTACATTACAGAGCAATCTCATTATCATGAAATATGGGACATTTGATATTTGATTATCAGGTTGCGGACCAGAACAATGATGTCCAACTTGCTGATTTCGTTGAGAGCGAATATCTGACCGAGCAGGTATTATCCTGATACCCTCTTTCTATCTTTCTCGAGGGAAATGGGATTTAGATTAATAATTCTAAAAAGCATGCTTCTATTCTTCTCTAGGTGGAGTCAATCAAGCAGATCTCTGAATATGTTGCCCAGCTGAGGAGAGTTGGGAAAGGCCACGGTACTTCTATACCATCTTTTAACACAACAAGAAAAGGCTTTCGTACGAATTGATTGTCGATTTCATAGTCTCTGACTTACGATTATGTGTTTTTTTGAATTCCCAGGAGTTTGGCATTTCGATCAGATGCTTCTCAACGGAGGAGTGGCCGCTTGAAAAGAGTCTGAATTCCCTTTTTTCGCTTTTTTCCTTCTTACGCTGTGTGGTTTTTCTTTAAGGCATATTAGTAGATCCACTAAAGACATATGGATTGATGTTAGACTGAGATAATCAAAAGGCAGTTTGCACATTAATAGATGTAATAAAACTGGATCCTGTTTCTTATCATTGTTAATACCCCCATTGCTGCTAAATCTATTGCTTTGTGTTGTGCATTGTTTTTCAAAGCTTGTCAACTACGCTATTACCCAACTTGAGTTTCACTGTATTTGACCATTCGGTCCCGTGACTCGTTTAAGGAGACGTATTCCATTTGATAATTGGCTGCTTCGGATCGTATCAGAATACGTAATTGTGGAATTGGTGGATTTGTCTTTGTAATCCTGGCATTACGAGGGTATTCATGCCACGTACTTCCTGCGTATTAGTAGGATAGACAACAAGTCGTTTAATTTTTAAATGTTATCAACTGTATATCCTCATATGGGGTATTTCCATACCACAGGACACCCACATGTTTTTAAGACACTATATTGTTTCAGAGGATTGAATACAAGAATTAATGATAGCGAAAGATGAGAAGATCGGCTTACACGTATTATAAAACCGACATGAGAAGATTATATCGCAATGAGTCTTCATAAGCATGAAGCAACCGGCAAATGCTGTCCATTGTCTATAGTCTGTTAGAAGCCGGATACAGATTAACCAACTGGTTAGATCCCAATCCTAATTACCAATCCCTTCTAAATAATATCCCTAGGCTATTCAAAATGGTTCTGAAGTTCTAATTTGAACATGTTCCTCGGAACAAGAACTGAAGTAACTTATTTCTTTGATCAACACAAAACGACGGTAAGCTGGCTAGGTGATGCCGCGAGTGAAGTGAGACGTGAATATTATTCATTGAGGCATCTCAGTCACCTAAATCATAGAGCCGAAATTTGGCCAACAAATGGGCAATTCGATAACATTTTCTGGAATAAAAGACAAACATTAAAAAGATTAAACTGAGCCATTAACGTGTGGATTTCGGAGATAACCAATGGCACATCCCACAGAACTGTATTGTCGGCACAACTTACCATCTTGTCAATCTCATGAGCGTCTTCTTCAGAGATCAAGCTATTTGGAAGTTTCAGCTCGGCCACCGTGATACAATATTCTTTGTAAGTCCTGAAATCCTCTAACGTAAGGATGTCCGAATCGAGGTAGTCACAAATGAAAGGTAAGTCAACCATCTGAACATGTAAGATAACTTCTTAATGATAATCTACCACTTTTTACCAAAGCCTTGGGAAAATCCTCATATTCGATGTTACTGAGTTCAAGATATAAATCCAACATGAAAAGCTAAAATCCACCATTAACATTACTAGTATCAAAGACAATAAGAAAAGTAGCAAAATTTGGGAAATAATCCATGAAAAAAGGTTCACAACTATTGAGGAATATAAAAAAAAAAACAAGCACCAAACATGGGGTTCTTTTAAACTAAAGAAAATACTTAGGCTGTGGCAGCAGCCTGGGCGGCGAGCCTCTTCTTGGCCTCCTCGAGGATGGTGAGCTTGATACCCTTGCCCTTGGGAAGAGTGATCCACGGCTTCGTCCCCTTTCCGATGGTGAACACGTTGCCCAATCGGGTGGCGAATTCGTGGCCGGTCGAGTCCTGGATGTGGACCGTCTCGAAGCTTCCCTTTTGCTTCTCTCTGTTCTTGAGGACTCCAACTCGGCCTCTGTTCCTGCCTCCAGTGACCATCACCACATTGCCCACGTCAAACTTGATGAAGTCCACAATCTTGTTGTTCTCAATGTCGAACTTGATCGTGTCATTGGCCTTGATCAACGGGTCGGGGTAGCGGATGGTTCTTCCATCGTATGTGTTCAGGAAAGGGATTCCCTTTTGCCCGAGCTGCACTGAACGGACCTTGCACAGCTTGAACTGCAAATAAAAAATAAAATGGAGTCAATATCAAAAAGAGAAAATCAATTGAACTGGGATTATTGGAAAAGAAATTACCTTGGCCTCCTCGTCCTTGACGGAGTGGAGACGGAACCGACCCTTGGTGTCGTAAAGGAGACGGAAGTTCTCAGAGGTTTTGGGGATAGAGATAACATCTGTTTATTGGACAATCGTAAATGAAATTACTACAAACCATTAAAATAATATGACCATGACGACATCATGTACTCACTATCATTCAAGATCAGATTGAGTACTGAGATTATGAGATGCAGTTATCTTACCCATGAAACCAGCTGGGTACGTCTTGTCAGTCTTAACTTTCCCGTCAACCATGACATGCCTTTGCATCAGAATAGCCTGAACCTCACGGTAGTTCAAGGCGTATTTCAATCTGTTTCGCAAGATAAGAATCAACGGCAAGCATTCCCTTGACTTATGGGGTCCAGATGAAGGTTTAGGGGCCTATGAACACACAAAACAAACATTCGAGAATTCAGAAAAAACAAAAAATTGCTTTAAAATTCAAATACACGATCACCAACTGAGATGTATGTGCATATAATTACAAACTTACGAATGCACCGCCAAGCTTGTCAAGCATCCAATGCTTGGGGGCATTGAGCCTCTTCAAATGCTTCTTCAAACCTCTCGCCTGAGATAAATATCAAAAAATCAATGTATTAGTATATAAATTCAGTCGATAGAGCTTTTAAATTTATTTAGAGATATTTCAACCTTACTGAAACCCTAATAATTGACATCAATGAAAAGGTGCTTAGGAAAGCTATCACTTGGTAAGATAAAAAAACATATACATCCCCAAACCATCCCAAATGCAAAAAAAAAATCTGTAACCTTAGTTTGTATTATCGTCGTCTACATTTAGGCACTCTCAAAACCATACTCAGTTTTCCATTCTCAGGTCGCTGAGACACCGCAGACAATTACAGTAAATACGCAGCAACAAAAAAGAATGGTTCAAATCTACGTATTACAATACATTCACTCAATATATTTTCAGAACAATTTAAAAAAACAACGAATCAGTGACCCGTGATACGTGATCATATTCTCAGTAACACGATGCGCGACATGTTAAGAAAAGAGAAGATCGTAATAAGAGAGTGAGAGTACAAACCATGATGAAATTCTGAGTTTGGAGATCTCTGGAGGCGTTGAATGGCCTCGGAGCTCTGCTAAGTGAGAAATAGGAAGAGAGGGTTCAACGATGCCTTCGAAAACCCTAGAGCCATTTTTGAGGGGTTCATATGGTGGTGCTACTTGGGCTTTAGTTTGGGCTTTCATTTAATCATTGGGCCAACTCAAAGTTGGGCTTTTTGGGGTTCAATGATTTATCTTTATATTTCGAAACAATCAAATCAAAATGCTAATTTAATTTTTTAAACCCGCCAAGAGCGTGTAGCACAATATTTATACCATCTCCAATACAAACTCCAGTCGCTGCTTTAAATATTATAACAAAAAATTATGAAATTAATTTAATAGTGAGAAGTTAACAATGATTAAATTTGTTCTCACTAAACAAAAATATTGGTGGATATAATATTATAATAATTTTTTTAAGGCCAAATAAAAAATATTGGTACCAAAATCTACTTCAATGTCATAATCATTACATGATAAGTAGATAAATAGTAAAAAAAAATGATTTGCAATTTATACATAGATAATAAAACAACTTTAATTGCTAGCATTGGAGATGATATTAGCTGTAAGTACTTGATTCTTTTTTTCTCGAAGACGAAGACGTTATAACACTTCATTCGAACATTAAAACAAATAAATAGTGTTGATAGACTTTAACCAAATAGTATAAACGAACAGTGTAATAGTGTTAATTATTATTAATCTTGGCTAATCGGGAGTCCAGGGACCTCCCCCTCCCGTCTCGGGCAACTCCCGGTATTTTTGGTATCGGTACCTCCCGTCCCGGTATTTTAACGAGACGGTACCGGGAGGGAGAAATTTGGAGGTAACTCCCGATCTCGTAAAAAAATAATTTTAAAGATTTTGGATGTTACATTCGAGTTGATCCGACAATCGACCTTTTTTTTTAAGTTACCGATACCTTAACGGGAGTCCCGGTCCCGTTAAGAATTTTAATGGGACTCCTGGTACCGGTCCGGTTTTGAAATCGGGAGTTCCGGATCCCGTTATTTCCCTACCGCGACGGGCCTCCCGGTATCGTCTCGTCCCGGTAAGACTAGGTTTAATTATTATTGTGTTAGACACTATTTAAATTTATTTTGAAACAAAATAACCAGTTATTATTCACTACATTCTAATTTTTTAAGTCCCTATACAAATTTATAATTTACATATTTGTATTGATTTATAAAATTATATTATAATGATCCTTAAATTATTTATATTTTATATTTTAAAATTATATTCCCTCTTATTCCCGTGTCTGACCACATTTTTCACCTTGGTTGGTTCGCGTCGCTTAGGAATCTGCCTCCAACAACGGCTTTATCGTTTTCGCCAACTAGAAAAAGGTCAACATCTTTGTCGGAATCCATACCGGTTTGTTCGATTGGCCGAAGACAATCTCTCATGAAGACTTGGATGCCCTTTCAGGACCTTCAACGGTAAAAAAATCACCATCACTATCATAAGTTTTCATTTTTCATTATCCTTTTTAACTAAATGTTAGTCTTATAGCTAGTGCCATGTTCTACCGCTGAGGAAAAATTTTTAATAGCATAATAACATCGATTTTGTTGAATATTAGATCTTGGAAGATGGAGAGAAGAGGAAGAATGGATCAATATAATCAAGAGAAAAAGAAAGCCTTAGGCAAAAGAAAAATATTCTCACTAATTGCCTTTGGTCTGAATACAATTTCCTATATATAGCAACAATATTGTTGTAGCTGAAATGAACCCAAAAGAAGAAAGTTAATAAATATTTAATAGTACACGTCGTTTACGAGAATAAACGACAATCACAATAAACCTTAAGCTCTAAAGGACAACTTTACTAACAGCATATAAACTAAAGCTCTAAAACACTCTCTCAAGATGGACTATATAGATCTTTAAAGTTAAACTTTGACATGAAGAACAATTAACCTGGAGAAGCTAACGGTTTTATGAGAATGTCAGCCACTTTATGATGTGTTCTTATCAGTAAGATATTGATTACACCTTTCTAGATATGAACCCGGACAAAATGTAAACCAATTTATATGTTTAGTTTTCTCGTGATAAAGTGGATTCGAAACAATATGTATTGCCGCCTTATTCTCACAATAGATCATCGGTGACAAGTTTGATGTAATATAAAATTTTGACATTCAACTGCTCCATCCACATGACTTCGCTCATGGTTGTTGCAAGTGATCGTTATTCAGCTTATGTAGAGTTCTAAGAGACTATCGTATGTTTTTTTTATTTCCAGACAACTAGGGTATCTCCTACAAAACACAATAACCAATAACTCATCTTCTAGTATCATAACTGTTGGGATTGGTGCCCACAAAAGAGAATATTCATTTTATTTATTATTTTAAATATTTTGCTAAAACATTAATATTAATAAATAAGCATTATTTTCCTATAGTTTGTGTTTATGTATGTATGCTACGCTCTGAAACTGTCATCAACGAAAAGGGTGTTAAATACAGATTTGACATGATAACCCCTTGTGACTAGTTTAAACCATATGTTCGCAATCTTAAGACCGATTGAGCATTCGAGTCTAAGTAACGATTGTTTGAATTAATCATGATATATTATCATGTGATATAGAAAGTTGTGACTCTATGATTTCATTCTTGACATCTTATAGAAGATATTGAACAAGACCTAGTGATTCTATGGAAGCTCGATATAAAACCGTTTAATCTAGAAACTCCAAGATCACATACGAGGGGTACTTTGATAACTACCTTAATCTTGAGGTGAGTGCGTAGCCGATGCTACACTTTATGTCATTTGATTTGTCAATGGGCGATGGCAGTGTAATGGCTGCATCTAACCCGACAGTTGGTGACATAATGTTGTAGTGTTGGATTATGTGATTCACAGATATGGAATTCGTGTACACATAATGAAAGTCATTGTATCACACTATGCTTTGTTACGAGATAGTGAATGAATTAATGTGGCCAGATAATCATTGAATATGAGATTCCTTGATTAAAACATGTGACACGTATTGACGTCTCACTTTATGTTTTTCTCATTCACAGATAACAAAGGAGTTAGTGAAATAATAACTCTAGGGGTAAAATGGTAATTTTACATTCCCCGGACTTACTGATACACACGAAGAGTATTTTGGTAAAGTACACTGTGGATCGAGTATAAAAAAGTAGCGTGACTTCAAACGGAAAAATATGCGCGCATGAACTTAGAGATTTTCAATTTGGTCCTTTAGTGGAGTCGACCATTATAAAGAATTATAAGCCGGAAATAATTTGTGAATTATTTAGTCCGTGCTTTATTCTCAAGCTTCGTTCATATGGGTCCATAAGGTCTCAATGATGCACATTTAGAAGAGATTAATTGAACGCTATAAATTGATTTACTCATAAAATACAAATTGTGATTTGTATAGAGAAATTTATTTTCCAAACGAATTAATGAATAATGTTTTATTCATTAATTATTGATTTTGTGAATTAAAGAACTTTATTATTGTGATAATAATTTTCGTGAGAATTCATAACAACAATATTAGAAAATAAAACGTTTCTCGTTTTATGTTTTTCGATAACCATGAAACAATTTAATAACAAGTTAATTAAATAGATGAGAGTTCTAAATTAAGTAGAATTTGGAAATTAAATCAAGGCAATTTGGGACAAAATTGAGAGACGAGTAGGACATAGGGGTCGGCCATTAACATGGTTTTGGGCTGAATATTGATTCAACAAAAGCTCACATGAGAGTCCATTAACAGTGCCTATAAATAAAGGGTTTGAGGAAACCCTAGGTCAAGCTTGCTCTCTCTCTCTCTCTCTCTCTCTCTCTCTCTCTCTCTCTCTCTCTCTCTCTCTCTCTCTCTCTCTCTCTCTCTCTCTCTCTCTCTCTCTCCCCTCTTGGCCGACCAACCTATCACCCGGGAGAACGAAAATTTTGTTTCTTGTTTTCTCGTGTGCGTTCATCTCGAGCCCACACTCATCTTCTCATATTCCTCTTGTGTCATCGTTGAATCAACTTGTGGTTGTTTGGTCCATTTTCATTAAAATTTATTTTTCAAGAAATCTCACCTCCGAACCAAAGATTCGATGAATATGAAGAATCTGAGTCCGGAAACCCTAAACTCTTTTCGAACCCATTTAAGTCAGTTCATTGCCGACGCAACGCAAAAAACGGCGTCTCGATCCGAGCTTCCATGAGCTCTCAGTGTCGTCCCGAAGTTTCGCCTGCAATCTGCCTGCGCCTGACTCCGCCCGACCGCACCTCAGCGAGTCCCAGCGGCCTGTCGCCTTGTCCTGCCGGGTCTGCCTCTGCCCACGATGCTGCCGACGTCCCTGGTGTTTCTCCGCCTGAGCCTAGAGGCGCCTGCCCCTCTCAGCCGCTCAAAGGTCTCCTTGGACCGTTGCTTTCTGCGTCGGACGAGTCTCGCCGCTGCCGCCCGTTCCCAACCTGCCGAGGACCGCGCGCATCCGCTGCCAGCTACCTGGACCAGCCCCAAGGCCGCGCCTCCTTGCCGCCTTCGCTGCCTGTGTTGTCGAGCCGATGAAGTTTTTTGCTACCCGAAATTGGAGAAGTTTGAAGATTCTCGCATCGAACTCGAGCACATTTTCTCGACCGAGTTATTTATAACTCGACGATGTAAGTTTCGATAACCTTAAATACTCTTAATTAATATAATTATTATATGATTGTTTGGAGTGTTTAAATTTTATCGACGTACATGTTTATAATTAAATTGTTAATTAACATGTTCCTATATTAGAATTAATTTGTTAATTCACATACATATGATTTTAATGTCAATAGGTTGTTAGATCTTAAATAGTTTAATATGCTATATCGTTTTTATTATTAATTCTGCACGTAATCTGTTATGTTTAATAATAATCTACTTAAATCGTTAAGTAATTTCCAACAATAACAATGTGTCACTCAGCACTCTGAAAATAGCCGAAGCTAAGTAGCAGAATGTACAAGATAAAGAATTCCAAATCTTGAATATTGTTTATAGTATAGATATGTTATAAAGTCGGTGTTAGGAATATTGCCCACTTGAAGATGACGAATGATTAATTACTGAATTCGATAATGAGATTACTTTATTAGCATTATATGATTAGTGGGCTGACTTCTAAATAATTATAATCAATAATAACTATTTTCATAGCCTTTGTATTAAAATGAGTCGCATGATGAGCACATGAGTTCGGGCGGTGAGTTAAAACAAAATTGATGACTGATATATGCCTGAAAAGCTATATCTAAAATCATATATGTAAATTCAAGATAAATTCCGTAATTTATTCCATTGTTGAGAGGCTTCTTTTAGACCATAAGTTGATGTATGTAGTTTAGAAATAAATTTTAAGTCAGATTTTAAAGTTTGTAAATAATGTTTATATCCCATTGAAAAGAGTTGAAAATATTCATTGAAAAGCGTTGCTAATATATAATTGTGTCAAAAACAATTTCTGACTAGTAGTAACACTTTAGAAGAATTGTAATAATTTGGCAACAGGTGAAAAAGCATGTATGAAATCAATGCCTTTTTTAAAAAAACCACTAGCAACTAATTTATCACTATGAATAGCAAGAGTTCTATCACATTAATTTTATTTGTATAAATTTAACGACAACCAATTGAGTTTTTACCAACCGGGAGAGGCATCACAAGCGAGTGATTTGAAACCAACATAAAAATTTATATAGTAAATAACAATGCCAATGATAAGTTTTGAGGTAGGAATAATATCAGACGATTTAACTAAATCGAAATGATAATTACTGAGATATGGTGGAGGGATATGTCGTCTATTTGATATTTTAATAACAAGGTCTGATGAAGTAGAAATAAGTAAAGGCTCGTGAACATGTTGTTGATCCAGAGATTCAATATCAATTGTGTGATTGATATCCTCAGATGTATTGAGCTCACAAATTCAGGAGAAACAATTTGTAGCACATAATAAAAAGATTATGATGATTATGCATATTTGAGATTGGAGTAGTACTAAAAGGTACGTAATTAGTATTAATTGATGTAAAATTTAAGACTACATCCCGGGACAAATCATTTATTGTGAATTTAAATATAGCAATTTGAACCTTTTTACTCCTTTTGCATATCTTTTAAAAAATGCATTTTTTAGTTTTTGGCTCGAATTTTGTTCTATGAGCAGTAATGGTTGTTTCAAAACAAAGACATCCAAAAACTCTCATATTTCCATGATTAATTATTTTTTATAAAGATTCATAAGGAGTTTTGTTTCCTAAAATTTGAGATGATATTTTATTTATTAAAAAAGTGGATATGAGAAGGCAACCAGTCCAATATACGATAGATATATTAGATTGAAAAAGTAATGATCTAGCAACATTTAACAAGTGTTGATGTTTACGATCCATAAATGAATTATGTTGTGGAGTTTCAATACATGAGAATTGACATGAAAATTGATGAACTATTTATTATTTGAAATGTAATCAGAGAAAAATAATTTTGTGCATTGTCATATCTAAACATTTGTACTTTTGCGAAAAACTGAGTAAAAATATATGCACATAATTTTGGTATGATGACATGAACTTTAGGGCTATGTTTCATAAAAAATATCCAAGTAAATGTAGAGTTATCATATACAAGTGTAAAGAAAAGTCAATGACCAACATATGATGGAGTTTCATAAGGACCCAAATGTCACAATGAATTATATCAAAGCATGAATAACAAAAGTTGCTTGCTAATTTACATACACAACAACGCATTTTATCGGATGTGCAAGATGAAATAGCTAATTATGTTTAAGGTTATCTATTTTTTTAAGGACAAATGTCCTAATCGTTGGTGCCATATTTGTGTAGAGACCTTATTGATGTAGATTGTTGAATAAATTTTGAGTTCAAGATGTACAAGTCACTGACACATATACCTTTGCCAATCGTCTTCGTACGAGTGGAATCATGGATTTCAAAACAATCATCAAGACAGATTATAACAACACGAGATTCACTTGTAAGTGCTTTGATTGAAATCAAATATAACTTAAAACATGAGACATAAAAAAGCTCAGTAAAATATATGGACTCGATGCAATGACACTAATGAAATTAACTCTAATTCTATATCTATCAGGTAAGGTGACATTGGAATTATATAATGGTTTCAAATCTGTGAAATAATTGTATGTCTATATAATCCATAATTCAAGAAGTTGAGATAATTTTAGAGAAAAAAAATAGAGTTGATCAAACCATAAAAACCTGTTTGGGATGAGGTCATGTTGACCTCACCAAATGTGTTTGAATTGACTTGAAAGCCTATCGAAAGTTGGCTTGAAAGACGACTAATGAGTTTGGGAATATGATATCACTACTACAAAAATGACCTTTAGAAGCGACGGGGGCATTAGAAGTGACTAGTCGCTTCTAATTAGAAGCGATTTTTCACCTTTATAAGCGATAAGTCGCTTCTAACCTAAACACCCTTATTTTTCCCGAAAAATGAAAATTTTGACCTTTAGAAGCGACTAGTCGCTTCTAATTGTCCGAGTCGACACAGTCGCTTCTAAAGACCAAAAATATTGGCTCGCAACCTCCGCGCCAAATATTTCAGTATGTCTGATCATTATAAGCGACTAGTCGCATCTAATGTTCAAATTCTTTGGCTCCAAAACTTTTCCAAGGACGACGTATGTGGAGCAATGAGTGCTTACGTGGCGAAAGAATGGTTCCCAGACGAACCATTTATACTCACTACTCATGCCAAACAAGCATTTTACTTGCCCGATTCTTGAAATCCTAAAAAGGGAGAATGAAATGTCGTCGAAGATTGTAATCACCGATTTGTGTGGGATTTGCCTGACATTGACGTTTCGTCATCGGCTGACGTTCCATTGTCCGTACAACATAATGACTTCGATCAGATGTCTCATCTTCATGATAATTGTGAACCAACTCTAGTGGATGATGCTACCAAAGATGAGCTTATCGATGACTTCATCGACGATGATCATGACGACGAAGTTGATCGTTTTCTCGGAGATACCGTTGACGATGATGTCGAAATAGATCAAACTAACTACATAACTGATGATGATGAAGACTGATTAATTTTTTTAAACTAAATTTAGTGTATTGTTTAAAATATATTTAATGTATTTCATAAATTAAAATTTTAAATTAACTTTTATGTTTTGCAATATGTCGACTAGCGGCGATGATCCTCGGACGTCTTCGTCCGGACGAGGTTTGACTACGAGTCAAACTTCGCAATAGGCTAGACGAGGAAAGAAAGTGGTCATTGTCTTCGACTCCATTCGCCTCTAGTTTTATCCTCCTTTGAGTAGGAGTGAAGGAGAGAGTGTCAAAAAAGGCAAGCGCGTTGGGACGTTCACCAACAACTTTGGAGTTTTGGTGCGAGAGCACATTCCTCCGACGATGCCCAACTGGAATAGCGTCTCGCCGCAACAACAACCGGCGGTTTTGTCTGGCATTTACGCAGAGTACGACTTTGTGTACGAGAGGTGTCGGGAGAACTCATTCCGACGGCGTGCCACTCTAGACTCATCGAAAAGATCATTATTCGCAACGCGAAGAAGCGTCTGCGTGACGGGAAGGCGAAGTACAGTCGGATTTACCGGATCGACTGCGGCGGAGATCGAGAGGAGGCGCTCGCGCGGACGCCTAAGGGCATGTCGAACCAAGTGTGGTCTGAGCTGATAGATAGGATGGACACAGAGGAGTTTCAGGTATCAATTAGATGGATTTAAACCTTCAATCGATCATTTTAATTTTAAAAATAAGTTTTCTTACCCTAATCAATGTTTATTTACAGAAAGTGTCCAAAACAAATAAACAGAATCAAACAAAGAAGATCACGAAGAGCCGACAAAGGCACAATCTCATTTCTCGAGTATCATCACAGTCACGTACGTATATTTTCATTCAATTACAAATTAACTTTATATTTTTTATATAAGTTATATATTATAGTCATAATGTGTTAAATGCAGAGGGTCGGAGAAGGGAGACAAGCACTAGACCACTCGCCGCGTGGGAGAGGATGCATAAAACACACGATAATCAGTGGACTACGCCTACTGCTGGAGAGTATCACGTAAATATAAATTTTTTTTTCTAAATTTACATTATAATTTGAAATATTAATAATTAATTTAATTTATATTATGTTTGCAGGCTCGGATAGTAGCTCGTGATCTACAAGAGCAAGCTCGGGCTTTGGGACGTCCGACGGAGACGACTAACTTCGAGGAGATTGCTATGACCGGAGTCCTCGGGATGCGATGTGACTAGGCTACGGGCATTGGGTCACTTATCCCGCGGTCGGACTTGCTTGAAGCCAAGGCCTACGACGACTCATCTTCTTCCGTTGGGAACGAGAGTTCGAAGTCGTCGTATGAGAAAGAAAAGTTGGCGGCTCTCAGAGATGCTGTGTTTGGCATGGCCGCTGGTTTGAGCCAAAACCCGAGCATCAATGTCGACCCCGCGTTCAATGCGACATTGAACCAATACATGTCTCGGTTCGGACCCTCGAGCACTTCGGGTTTTCGCTACACTCTGGATCAGCCACATCGACGCTCAGACGAGTCTTCGTCTTCATCATTTCCCACCAACCCCGAACCCGACACCGAGCCTCCTTCCGGACCCAGCGGAAGACGCGGAGGACGAGGTCGAGGACGCGGAAGAAGATCTTAGTTTTATTTATGTTGTAGACTTATCGACTTTTTATAACTATTTCGTTTATGATTTTTATTAGTTTATGAATTATCGACATTTGAATGTTTAACATTTTGACTTAATATTTATTTCGCTTTTGTTTATTTAAATTCAATTAGTATATTTAATTATGATTAATTTTTTAATTATATTTCATACAAATTTTAATTAATTAATAATAAATTTTAAATTTAATATTTAATAAAATTAAATCGGAAAAAAATTAAAAAAAATATCATTTTGACTTTTAGAAGCAACAATGTCGCTTCTAAGATCGCTTCTAAATTTGGCGGGTCGATTTTTAGAAGCGACAATGTCGCTTCTTAATGTTACCCGTCAAATTTTCCCACGCTTTTTTCACTTTTTTCTAATCCTTAGAAGCGACTTGTCGCTTCTAAATTGGACACCTAAAATACCTTTAGAAGCGACTCATTAGAAGCGACAATGTCGCTTCTAAAGGCCTTTTTTGTCCTAGTGTATGCGAGTGGTTTGATGATGAATTTGTTTAATAAACTTATATAGCCTTAGATTGTCCAGCCATTGTGTTGACTTGTGGCTTGCTCTTGAATCTGTATCCAGGAGGATATACATGAATCTTGTAGCACTTGTCTACGATATGGCCTAACATCTTTGGATCCTCCACCCTTCTGAGTCTCTCTCTCAACCTGGCGAGGGCATCCAGAGACTTGGCGTGAGTCATCTTCTCTGTGCGTTTCTCCTCCCGTCCCCTGTCTTGCTGGACGCTTTCCTTTCGGTGGCGTGGGATGGTTATGCATTCTTTGTCATATCGACCGTGCTTTGATGCCACTTGTCACGAGCTCAGTTTTGTGGACTAAACCATGCGGTCTTAGATCTTTGAAAGGACTGAGTCAGCTTGAAAAATTGGTAAAATGATGGAAAGTGGATGAGAAAGTAAGAATGAAAAGGGTTTCAACGAAAGAACTTTGTATTATTCTCCAATACAAAACTTTAGTGGGTGATTCATGAGTGCCCACAAGGAAGAAACCTATGGTAAAAAGTACAAAAATACTCCTTTTAGTGGCTTCTCGAGAGGAGTTACTTCGAATCTAGATATCTTCTAGAGGATTTGATCTATGATGTTTGTCGAAACATCTAGGTGACGTTTTGATCGAAATCCCTCCTTGGACATGCTTGAGTGTTGGACTAAAATAAATGGGTCAAAATGGTTACGTGTCTTAGGTCAAATGTGTGGTTACGTGACATTAGGCATAAAAAAGAATCAGGCACAAAAAATAATTGGGCAGAGAACTTGAATGACATTTATTTATATTTCTTTGCTCTTTAAAGTGCCGATGAACTCAATTTTGGTTATATTTGTTTGAGAAATGACCAAAAATACCACTATTTATTATTGTTTTTTCCAAAATTTATTATAATTAATTTTTTTTCAAAATGTAAGTATAAGAGATCAAAATACTTTTACAACAATTTTTTTACATTTTATTTCATATTTATATAAATCGATTACTATTTATTTTTTTATATATAAAAAGGATAAAAACCGTTCTACCCTTAAAAATTTTGATTTTTTTTTAAAATTATTTTTATTTTTGGAAAACAATATAAAATAGGGAAAGTAGCACGGATATTTAATATCCGATCAAAGATTTATATATTTTGATAAACAGACAAGATCATATAGTCTCCCGTTCTTTAGATCCTAATTCCTCTTCACACTCTTTCTTTACCTTCGGTGGTTTACTTGCGTTCTCTTCAAGACAGAGAAAATGGCGAAGGCGGTTCTCGTTGTTTGCATGATGTCACTGTTTTTCTCAATCTCGTTTACCAGTTCTAATGCCGACCAAGATTTCGACGTTCGACGGCACCTCTCCACCGCTACCAGGTCTCTCTCTCTCTCTCTCTCTCTCTCTCTCTCTCTCTCTCTCTCTCTCTCTCTCTCTCTCTCTCTTTCTCTCTCCCAATCGTCGGGTATTATACTCATGTAAAGATTGATTCTACATGAGTTATGATGTTTTGTTGAACAGAAAATAGGTCATTTCTAACTGTTCCTGAGTTCTGCCATCAATTAATTATAGGCCAATGAAGTACGCTTTTGATTTCGGCTAATTTACGCATTTCTCGTTTCATTTTTCCCTGCTGCAGATACGGAATCGTCAAAGGCATTTCTGACAATGCTTTTGTGCCTTCGGATGTTCCAGAGGGATGTACACCTATCCACATAAACCTCGTCGTAATTGATCTTTCAATATATTTTGTTTTGAATCTTAATCACCAATGTTTGATTAGCGTGTTAGTCCTTTGAGGATCAATAAGCTCAGAAAGAAAAGAAAAAGAGAGAGCTTTTTCTTTCAAGTATTAGCTTAGTCAGTGTATCCATGACTGACATTTTGAAGAAGTTAATGAGCAAATCTTTTGTGTTAGTGGTTGGTCCTAGACTTAAAATCCTGTTTTATTAGAAAATTAAATCTTTTGGGTTGGTATTTTTGTGTAGCTTGATAATAACTTTGATATCTAAATTTTACGAGTTTATTTTCCAGGCAAGGCACGGAACTCGTTCTCCCACCAAGAAAAGGATTAAACAGCTAGGAAGTCTTCCAGCTCGCTTTAAAGCCCTTTTGAGCGAAGCAGAACAAAATAGTTTGCCTTTATCGGAAGTGCCTTCGTGGTTCCGGGGCTGGGAATCTCCTTGGAAAGGAAAAGTCAAGGGCGGTGAGTTAATCACTAAAGGAGAGGTTGAATTATACAATATCGGACAACGAACTAGAGAAAAGTTCTCGAATTTGTTCGAGGAGCCATACCACCCAGATGTCTATACGATACGATCAAGCCAGGTTAGCGTCGTTCTTTTTTTGTTCTTTTACTGATATATAATCGACAATAGTTTGAAATTCTGGTTGGATGATTCAAGTTTAGTGCTACATGAGATGTTGATAAGAAAATTTGATATTTGTTCGGTAAACGGTAGTAATTACATGAGATGTTGATAAGATAAATAGCAACTCTCTCAAAAACCTAAATTTCCTCCTGAAATGATAAATTACAACTTTTACTTAGACTAATGTATTATCTAATTACTCTAATATCTCCCCTTATTTAGCTAGTAATTATTACAAGTACCGCACCTCTAAGATCTTAGCAATTGTGACCTCAAATGTTGAGGAAATACTTAATGTTGAAACATCATACAACTCAACTATCAGATTCCTCGAGCATCGGCTAGTGCTGTGGCATTTGGAATGGGGTTATTTAGTGGGAAGGGAACTCTTGGGCCAGGCCGCCACAATGCTTTTGCGGTAATTAGTGAAAGTCGTGCGAGTGATATATGGCTACGGTTTCATGAGTGCTGTCAAAACTACAAGGTAAATTAATTCTGCTTCCTTGGTAGGTCATATTTATTAAAGACTGGGAATATGGGAAAATGGATTTTTAGATTCTTTTTTATCCCCTTCAATCCTTAATCTTCCACGGAATGGAGTGTCTTTGTGTTTTTTTAGTGTTTGGAAAATAAAATTTATTTAGATGGAGAAAGAAAAGAAATCAGTTCTTGATAGCTAGCCAAGACTACCTTGCATTTTATTAACTTTATTTTTAGGCAATTGAATTTAAAAAACTTATGGATACAGGACTTTAGGAAAAGTCAGGAGCCTTATGTTGAAAAACTAAAGGAACCTATTCTCGATGAAATCACTTCAGCTTTGGTTGGACGTTACAAGCTTAATTTCACAAGGCACGATACATCTGTTCTCTGGTTCCTGTGCAAACAGGTATTTTCACTCTCTCATGCTTCTTCTGCCTGTCGTATCATTTTGTCAGTTGGTTTAGTAAATGATTCCTTTATTTTCGCTCTATCTATCTCTTCTGGTGTATTGATTCCCTGAATGATTTTTGGTCACTCAAAATGGCGCTCTTATTAATAACTACAGGAAGCAGCCATTTTAGATATAACCGATCAAGCTTGTGGCCTTTTCACTCCTTTTGAGGTATGTGTAGTTTATTGTCGAGATGGATTGTAAATTAATATCGTTGGGTGGATACTGCTTGATGTATAGTTTTTTCACTATGTATGGTTGTAGCTAGGGAAAGAAAATTGGAAGAGAGGAAATTGAGCGCTAAAAAATGGAAAGTAGGAAGAGCAATTTTGTGTTTTATTTTAATCTTTGGTATGGTATAAAGGGGAAAAATGTTCGTTAAAGATGATTATATTTTATCCACATTTTTCTCTTCTACCGAACAAGCCATACTTATTTTTATCTTAATCTCGCTCCAAGTATATCTTCCCTTCTCAATTTCTATCAGACCAAACAAAGGGTCAGAGACTCTGATTTGTCACTGCGTGAGAGCTCACTTATTACCAGCTTGATTAAAACTTATTATTGTTTTCTTAGATGTACAGTTAAAATACTGTTATGCCCGTTTTCTCTAACCATTAATGTAAAACTTTCTTACACATGAAGGTGGAGATGCTGGAGTGGACAGATGATCTGGAGGCGTTTATACTGAAGGGTTACGGGAAATCGTTAAACTATCAAATGGGAGTTCCTTTACTTGAAGATATTGTGAAATCCATGGAGGACGCTATCCAAGCTAAAGAACGTAAGTTTCATAATTGTTTATGTTCTTATCGGTTGCAATGGTGTTGCCTTAACATGCCATTTTAGTTGCAACAATGAGGAGTAAATCGGGAGAAATTTTATATAACCTTTGCTTATCGACTTGTAGTAAAACTTCCCGCCGGTAGTTACGAAAAGGCAAGACTGAGATTTGCACACGCAGAGACTGTCGTTCCATTCTCATGCCTTCTCGGACTCTTCCTCCAAGGATCTGGTATGATATTCTTTAATAAATATAATGTGTTATTCGCCTGATGATACAATCGGGTGTTGACTTTATTTCCAAATATTTCAGAATTTGATAAAATACAGAGGGAACAGCCCCTGGAATTCCCTCCAAAGCCGCCGCAGAAGAGAAAATGGAGAGCGAGCATCGTGGCTCCATTTGCAGCGAATAACATGCTCGTTTTACACAGCTGTCCAACCAATCCGAAGAGCAAGTATTACGTCCAAGTGTTGCACAATGAACAGCCCATTCCTCTCCCAGTAAGTCCTTGTTTATTTCATTTAATCCATTACTAGTTAATGAAATGAAATCGAACCGAGAGTGTGATACTCAACTTTGGTGGTCCAGGGTTGCGATGGTTCAGATTTCTGCCCATTTGAAGCTTTCAAGGTACTGATTGACACCACTTAGTTGAATCCTTCATTCCTTCCTGAAATAGTGTTCTCATAGAAAGAAACTTTTCGTGTACTTGTAGGAGAGAATCGTTGCCCCTCATTTGAAGCAAAACTTCACGACGCTTTGCACCGCAAAGCACGATAAAATTTCGAGTAGTCCCTCTCCTCTCACCAGTTGGGTTTGGTCGTTCTTCTCGTCAACGAACGATTACAAAAGTTCCGGAAAAGATGATCTGTAGTGTGTTTTGATTACAAAAGAGTAAAGCTCACACCCCTACTCTTTTATGTACGCTCTTTCGGCTTGAACACGAACGGTCTATAGTCTGCCATAATGACTTTTTTAGATGTAGATTTATGGCGTAGGTGAGATAAAAATAGTTCCAAGTCTCTTTCAGATTCAATAGGGTGAAAGCTCGTATGCTTGTTCAAGCAGGAGTTGAATAAAGCATCACTATACTATTACCAAACAACACGAGAACAATACAAAGCAAGTCTTCACTAGGTCGACGAAGACAAAGGATATAAAGATAAGCACAGAAACGATGTGTCGTTCCTGAGAATCTGGGCATCACGAGTGGAAACACTCTGGCGAAAACAGCCAGCTGAGTCGGAATAGAGCAATCTCTGGCGAGTCTCTGCGCTACCGGAGATAACGGAGTGTCCCTTGACCTCCATCCATCCGCCGGAAACCTGCTTGTTGCTGAATCTCCTCTTTCCAATCCGATCTCCGGCCAAAAAGCTCTGACCTTTCACAGAATGCGAAACGTTGCTCAACGCCACGTACTCCCCCTCCACTTTCCCCTCCACCCTCGCCGTCACCACCCTCAACTAACCATCAAGAAATAATCCAGAGGTCAAAATTGTTTTGTCGGGCTAAATTTTACTTGATTTTTTTTATTAATTTTAGGAATTGTAGCTCAATTAACAAATTCAAATGAATTAATTAGTAAAATAATTACAGATTTGCCTCAAATTAATAAATATAGCTAACTTTACAAAAACGCACGTGTACCGAGTTTAGGTAATTATTTCGATTTCTGTCTTAAACTTGTTTGCAAGCTGTGAATTGATCTTTAAAGGTTAGCAACACCCACGCAGACATTTTGAGAAATTAATGTCAACTTTTTGTTAATCGTATGAAAAAAGATCGACAGTAGAATTAGTTAACAGTAAAAAATTCGCCTTAATCTAAGGAATCTTTAATCTAATTTATAAACGAATTGGTTTTTGTTTTTCTCCCCGTCATTAAACCCATTTACCAATAATTTTTATTTTAAAATTTTGTTATTTTTTCAAATATTAGTAAGCGTGATAAATTTTAAACGAGGATTAAAGTTTAAACCCCTGTATATCCTCACCGGAAAACTCTTCCGCTGGCTCTCCTGCCGGACCACTCTCCCGGTCGCGTCGGAGACAGAGACTTCCTTCGTCACGCTCACCTTCTGGTCCACCGTCTTGTGGGACCCACCGTTGCAGTAGGTTATGGTGTTCTTCAGCTTGTAGTGCTGAGAGAACGACGTCGTGTGGTTCCCGGCGCTCCACATCACCCACCCCGTTGATCGGAACGTCCTCTCCGCCTTTATTTTGAAAACCCCATCGAGTCCTTTGAACTGCGAGGCTCGTTTCACAACCAGGGCAGGGTTAAGACCGGGCTTCGTGTTCGCTTGTACGGACTGAGAGATCGGGTCGAGCCAGAGGTGGAGATTTGCGTTCATCAGCCAGTACGATATCCCGTCGGAGACTCCGATTCCGATCCGGTGAGATTTCCCGTCGAGGAGTCTCCCGAGGAATGGAGTGAGTTCGATGTCGTAGGTCGGGAGATTGAAGGCCCCGATCGCGACGATCGGCTCCCAGAACAGAGGGTTTATCCCTCCGGTAAATATCACCGGGAACGGGAATTCTGCTCCGGCGAGATCGCCGTCGACGGTGGCGAAGATCTCTCTGTAAGCTCCGTTGGCTCGGCGGGTTTTCAGGTCGTTGAGGTCGACGTAGGAGTTCGGAGGGTTCGAGTACCAGAACTCGTCGTTTCCGTGAAACGACACGCAGAGCTCGAGGATCGCTTGTCGCGTGTTTCTCGGGAACGAGACTTCCTTGCTCTTCGCATCGGACTCGCTCTCCAATCTGAACCAGAATCCCCTCTCGCCGGAGTCCGATATCGGGATGATCAAATCCGCGGGTTTCTCCGCGGCGGAAGCTAGGGCAACAGTCCGGTTGTAGAAGAGGAGGTCGATTTCGACGTGGTAGATTCCGGTGAACTCGTCGTCGACGATATTCTCGAGCATCATGGTAAGGTTGAGACCCGATCGCGAGAGTATCGAGGAGTACCTAGTCACGTCCTTCCGAAGCTTCCAGAAGATTCCGGACTCGGTCGGTTCGGCGGTGCTCGTTCGAAGAATCTCGACGCCGCCGATCCAGACGGCGGCGATTCGATCGTACTGCTCTCCGCGGCATTTGGCGCGAAACTCGACGGCGACGGAGGACCACGACGCAGAGAGGAAATCCGACGGCGGCGCGTAGGGCGTGGAGAAGGGAGGGCCGTCGATCGTGTGGGCGAACGAGTGCCGTAGGATCGGGTGGGTGCACGATGGGGATATTCGATCGGACGGTAGAGGAAGAGCGAGCTCGAAGTACTCTTGTTGTACCTCCTTGGCGGTCTTGCGATGCAGAGAAGGAGAGAGTGATTTCGTGAAGCGGTTTGGCGAGTCAAAGGATAAGACTCTTTTCTCCAAGAAGAACCAGAAAAAGATAAAGACACATAACAAGAAAGTTCTCATCTTTTTGGCACTCAATTTTGGGTAAATTTAGTCAGCTTATAAAAGAAATACAAAGGTTATTTCAAGTGGTAAAGTGGAACTCTATTTCTATGTACCAGAATGGGAAGTTTCAGCTAGGTAAATTATAATACCATTCTCTCAGTTTTTTCTAAAGAGAGAAACATCCTAAATTTTTTTGTTCAGGGAGCCCGATGGTGTTCTTATTAGACTATTTTAATTATAAGTAGCGCATCGTCTCTTTTGTTTCAATTCTCCTATTTTCTGTTACTTATTAATATTTCAGATTTGTTTGTATGTTTGAGTCTTCGACTTAAATCTGATTTGTAAGGTTGCCGGATCTGTTTGTTAATGAGATTATCTTATTTTTCAAAAAAAAAAAAAAAAAAAAACTATGGTAAATTATAGCGTCCCTTTCTAGTTTAATTCTGTAGTTTTTTTTATTTTCTTCCCTTGGCAAATACTGTTCCATTGAAGAGAAAGGTTGAATCTTGTATTCCAAGGAACCTGGAGTTTTAGGTCTTCATGTATTGGTATGGCGGTGGAATCATTTTCCTTCCTTGGCAACCTGATAATAAAGTTGATTTGAAACTCATGCTTTTGACCCAATTCATGAACTCATAGAACGAAAGGAAGACATAAAAAAAGAACCGTTGAAGTTTCTGAGCTCCAATTCACGGCGTTCCTGGACCAGTGCGCAACTGCAACACAAGAGGTGCGTCGAAAAATCGTCACAAGAACTGCCCTGAAATCACAAAGAAACGCTTTTAATAAAGTAAAAGAAAAACAAAAAAATCGAAACTCGAATGTTTTGTATTTACCTCTATTTTGAGAAGTCGCCTCAGTTTTTTTCTAAAGCAGAAAGTGTAGCAGCAACAACCAGCGATTAAAGACGATGCGATCAAGTTGTTCACCGCTTCTTCACGAGCTGCGATTTTTGGATTTTGAAATTTCAAAAAGCGGTCAGTTTTTCCGGTCTCTGGTATGAGAATAAGTGATGATAATAGCAGACTTACATATTTTTCCTTCAGAGATTGTGTTTGCTATCCATGAAAACGTTCCACATGGATACAGAAATGTCTTCACGGCTGAAAAAGATTAACATTAAACCAAATATTGTGTATAGATATTACCGAAAAAGTCATGATCATCGGTCAGTTTCTTCGACGGACTCACTAAGACAAGGCTCGCTGCAACACCCAAAAAGGTCAGCCTTCCATGGTGACTCAGCCTCCTCTCCGATTTTCAGCCCAAAATCTCCATTGGTTATGTACCTATAAAAAAATAATTTAGCCAAGTAAGCTATTAGAGCTCATGAATTGGGAAATAGCCAATCTTAATTAGTTTTTTTGTAAACAATCAAACTGATTACGTGGCATCAAATACGTGAATTTTGTTACTTGTTTGCCCTTTTGTTCCACGTGCTATATAAAATATACTGAAGAGTTTTTTTTTTAATTTGAATTTTTTATTTAGCATTTTAGCGAATATTGACTTCAATTATTTTAGGCTGAAAAAATAGGTCGGGATGTTTTGGGTTATTTTAGATTTTTTGTGAGCGTAAATCATTTACTTGATCCACTTAGCTATAGGTGGAATTACTTGAATTATTTCTAGAGATCAAGCTAGTGCTTACCCGGATAACACAAAAGTCGGCTCGTTGCTCAGAAGCTTCACGTCTTTCTTGCCCGGAAGAACATTGACAACATTCTCAGTGAGGCTGATGAGGTGTTCGATGACTCGGCACTGGTCGTGATCATTGCTCGATCTCCATCTCTGCAACTCCAAGTTCAGCTTCTCATTTTCCTCTCGAAGCGTCTCGTCGAATCCCAAGTGGGGGTACACAACCGACAGCGATCTCTCAAGTGTCTCCCTGTCTTTCTTTGTCCTGTCTGGCTTCAGAATCACAGCTCGAGCCTCGACCTGCTCTTCGTCCATCGCGTACTCTCTCTTGTCCTCTTCAACTGCCTCCAAACCATCCTTCAAGTCCTGATTAGTTATGAAATTTAAACAACGAACTTATTCAATTTTGTAATTAATCCCAGCATCATTGTTAGGTTAGAGTCGTATTAGCTTTACAAACAGATTTTTAAAGTCTGTCGTTGCAGACCCCTGTTGAATCACAATTTGAAGGTAGCTTGCAACCTAAGTTTTTGATTAAACGGCTTTAATAGTTGGCGTTGAGTTGGGAATATTCTAAGATTTCTTCAATGAAAATTTTCAAACTCTATAGTTCGTTATATCCTGGTTAACAGTGAAGATCAGAGAATGTATTAGGTCATTAGTGACTAAATTAGAGGAAATTCCACGGGTAAATTTTTTTCTTTCGTTTTCATCGGCTCGACGAAAGTGATCGGCTGAATTGCTTGAAGTTCAAAGTATCTCTGGTTTTTGTTTTTTGAGAACTTGATCTCTGGTTTTTTTCATAATATTTAAAGCAGTTGTTTACTCGGAGTTATTTTAACTCTAAAAATTCTATTAATAAAAAGGAAATAAAAAAGCTCTTCTCGTTTGCCTTTTCCCTTATATCTTTTGCTTTATCTAACTGTTACGTGCTCATTAAGAAAATAATATATGAAATCTCCTGAACCTTTTTATTCTTTTTAAGTGTCAGAGTGTTCTTTCCAACTTTTACGGCCCATTTAAAAAAAAAAAAGCTTGATAACATCACAAATCACCACTGCATATATTTTCACACTTAATAAAATACTTTCCATTTTTCTCCACTTACCTGCATACGAAACTCGTGGGCCAACGAGATCATGGGAACGAGACGAATCCGGCGGTCGATCTCGTCGTGGGCCCCGCGGAAGTGATACGCTACATCCCAACCCACGGCAAGCATGTAGAGCCAGCTTCGGTCCCGGCACTGGCAAGACTCGATGAGCTCGAGCGCCGCCTCCAACGAATCCCTGACCGTCACCTGGTCGTTCGACCCCGTCATCTTGTCCAGCAAGGCACCCGCCAGCCTGGCATGCCCCGCCAGCTGTTCGCAGTTCCTCCGGTGGGCCCGCGCCTGGCGAGCCGACGCTGCCACCGCGCTTGCTAGGTCTGACATGGTTGAGGAGTGAACTTGTAACTCACAGAGCAAGGAAAGTAAATATAATGGTGTTCTTTTGTTTGTGTGTGTGGTATTTTTTTCTCCTTATGATCTTCTTTTTTGTGTGTGGGATTTGGGGTGATTAAAGAGAGCGTATTTATAGGATGAGTTGTGACGTAAAGAGCAAGGAAACTAAGTTTATAGGTTTCTTTTCAGTCTGTGTGATATTTTGTTGCTTTGCAGTGTTTTTGGTTATCATGCTGTACTCTCTTTTTTGGTTTGCTTTCAGGATATATTTGAGAATTGTCTTTATAGCTTTTTTAGTGGATTCAGATGATATGTAATCGTTTAAATTAAGCAGTAGATTAGTTTAAAATTTAGGATTGGAAGGGCTAGGACAGAGTAGTGGTGCAATTAGACAAATAATAAGTTGTAGGACCCACTTTCATCTGCCCGTCTAGCTCAGTTGGTAGAGCGCAAGGCTCTTAACCTTGTGGTCGTGGGTTCGAGCCCCACGGTGGGCGACCATTTTTAACTTTTATCGCGCAGCCAAACGCGAAACGCACTAAGTACACGTACAACAAACTAGCGTGTGGACTCACTTTCTTTTTCTTTTCGTCAAAGTTGTGTTCCCATATATGCACTGCTTTTAAGTTTTCTGATTGTCGTAGAGGTCCGTATACCTAATCTGTCAAAGTGGATAATAAAGGGTTTTCGAACAGTTCGGACATGACTGTCGATATGTCCGAGTGGTTAAGGAGATAGACTCGAAATCTATTGGGCTTTGCCTGCGCAGGTTCGAATCCTGCTGTCGACGTATTCTCTGCTTAAAATACTCAAATAATCTTTGAATGAGGCAACCTTTTGAATCCAAACAGACACACCAAAACGCACGCACATCTCCTTCTTCTTGGGGGTTTTTCTTCCTCATCCCCTCCTCTGTCACTGCTGCGATTGAGAACAGACCCAAGACCGACCGACTGACGTGGTCAAACGCAGAACAGACTCCGAAGTAACCAAACGCACATAAATCCTTCTTCCTCCTCTTTCGATGCGGCCACGACGCAAAAGAGACCAGCATCTTATCCGTCGTTACCAACATTTTTCTTATAAGGTGTGAATACAAATGTGTGAATTGAAAATTGAAGAACGTTGTTCAATGGATATATTTATAATTAGAAGGTTATAAATTTATAATTAGAATGTTGATGGATATATTGATGTCACGTTGCTCGTTATAATTTTTTTAATGTAGATCGTGAAAGAATATGTCAATATCGTAGTTTGAGAACGATATGGAAGCAATAAACTTAACGCCACCAAATTTACATAATAATGTCGAGCAGGTGCGACTTTCTTATTTTTTGTTTTATTACAACGTGAACAAGAGCATTGTCTTGTATGTTTGTCCTGAAACCGATATGAATGTTGCTCGCATCATCTTTTTTCACAAAAACCAAGAGAAGTAAGAAAATAAAAAGAATGTTTGAATAAATACTGAAATTAAAGTATATAAATTATAGGTTCCGGATGCCGCTCGTCCAAATTCAAATTGGAGGCCGATAGAAGAAATTTTAAATGTAAAATTGGATTAAAATGTCAATTAGCCGAAACTGTGATTTTCTTAAAAGAAGTGTTGAAAGAACTATCCCGACGGTGTACAATGGTTTAGTGATTCTCAATTCGACCACTTATTCGATGTTCCAAAGCATTTGGAAACCAATTTGGCGGCGATGTGGATGATGTTATGTCGAGAGGTGGAAACGAAAAAAAATCACGAGTGTTGGTTTGTCGTAAATGGCATATCTATTCGATTTTCTTTGGTGGAGTACGCTTTGATATCCGGCTTGAAGTGTTCATATTTTTCCGATGGGTGGGAAGATTTTGGAAGCGAAGACTTTAGAGAAAGTTACTTTCCAGGTATGAAGAATGTCGGCTTAAATGACATCAAAGACACGTTGTTGCAAATGAAGATCGAGGGCACCGGAGGTCAAAAGATAAGTAAAATATATATATTATTCTCGATGGAAAAAATAAAATTGATAAATTGAAGATGGTGGTGTTATACTTTTTGTCCTTGGTATTGCTTCATCGAGATAAAAATACCACTCATGTAGGAGATGTGGAGTTAAGAATTGTTAATGATCTGGAGGCGTGCGGCAACTTTCCTCGAGCAAGACATTCTTTTGATTATCTAATGATGAATATTAGAAAATCTGATCTAGTGAATAGATCATCACTTGTTCATGACAAAGGGGCAGAGTGTGTTACATGGAGTTTTAATGGGTTTGTTCTACCTTAAATGGTAAATATTTTTTTATGGAATTTGTAAATATTATTTTGTTAAATATAACAATTGTCTAATATTTTTCTATATACTTGACATTTATGTGCAGTTGCTACCATTTGAGTGTTTATCAAATCTTTTACCACAAATAGTCGGTCGTAGAATTGATGCGAGTGATGATTTGCCAAGAATTTGTCGATGAGAAACAAAATTTAGAAAGAATCAACCTCTTCCACTCTCTTTTATTTGTATAGCGCTTGATGAATCAACGGTTTGTCCAAATCTTTAAAATATTAGTAAATGACTTGATTGTTATTAAAAAAAATACTTTTTTTTTTATGAATTAATTGATTTTTCAGGATATCAAGAGTTTCTTGAAGCCGATGTGAGCGGAGGAAAGGGCTGAATACATTGAGGGGTTTGCTCCATTTCAATATGAAATTGATCAAATAGTTGATCAATGGACTTCAATACTAGAAGACGGAGTGAAAGTATAGTGGGAAAATATTATGCTCGATGATGTTAAAGGCCGACAAACTTTTTTATTAGCGGAGGAAACACCCGATCAGCCCCCTACTGTTGATACAATCAATGTCGTCGACGAAAATGAACGCCACAATGATCCACTAACGGCAACGACTACTAAACCTCGGTCGGCAGAATCACAATTCTCGCGTGAGCTTATGGTTTATGTTGATAAGAAAGTAGAAGAATTAAGGGCGGAGAACATGTATCGTCATGTAGAAGTTATGAAGAAAAACAAAGACGAGTTTTCTCGATTAGAAGCCAAAGTGGATGCGTTGATGGATCTTATCAAAAGACAAGGCGTGGAACATGATTCTCATGGAATGGGTAGCAATGGACATGAGAACAATTTTGGTGGAAATTAGTGTGTTGATCAAGTTCCGGGAGTTGATGATGTTAATTTGACCGGAGAAAATTGTCACAAGAGCCAAGGGATGGAGCATGATTCTTGCGATCAAGTTCCCGGAGTTGGTGAGATTGACTTGAACGGGGAAAATGGTAACAATCAAGTTAGTGACTCTACTCTAACTCGTGTTGATTTGTATTATACTACACTTCAACTGCAATGAGAATAATCGACAGGTAGTCGATGTTTCATTGAAAGCATATGTTCTTGGGGAAAGTCCAAAAAAGGGAAAATCATGGAAAGGTGCAAATGCACTTTACTTCATATCGAACATCGGGGAAAAGCATTGGATTACGATTAAAGTGGATTTGATTAATTTAGAATTAGTTGTTTTTTATTGTAATTTTGTAGTCAGCGCTGAAAAATAAATGGATGGTCACATGGTCCCATTTCAAAAAAGGATTCCATGGTTGCAACGAGAATCAAGATATTTTGATCATATCAACAACTACAACGAAGCTACTTGGCAATACAGACGGCCACGTAACATTCCACAAAGTACTTCGTAAGTAAATTTTATTTCAATGTTTGGTGTTTACATTTTTTTATCTTTACATTTATTTACATATGCATTATTTTTAAACAGGGGAGATTGTGGTGTATATGCTATCAAGCACATCGAGTTTGATATGCAAGGATTTAAGTTTGACGCAATTGATGATCAAATGATGGCTACCTACTGGAAGAAGATGGCAATCGAGATCTATCACGACGATTTAATTATGTTATTTGTTTTTTTATTCTAGTTTCAGTTGGATTTCACAGTTAGATTAGTTGGATTAGTTGGATTTTGGTTGGATTAGTTGGATTTTGCAGTTGGATCAGTTGGATTTTGCAGCTGATCAGTTGGATTAGTTGGATTTTGTAGTTGGATCAGTTGGATTTTACAGTTGTGCTAATTTTATATGATTATATCATACTTGATATGGTTGAATATTTATAAATTATAAATAGTTATACCAGTTGGACGTGCTAACTATACAGTAGGACCAGTATGACATTTGTAAATTATCATCTGTAAGACCAGTTGGATATGTTAAAATAGCAGTAGAATCAGTCGAGTATTATTATTTAGGACAAAATAATAAAATTTAATTATAAAGTATATTCAGTTGTATCAGTTGGACGTCTAACTATAACAGTAGGACCAGTAGGGCATTTATAAATTATCATCCATATGATCAGTTGGATCTTCTAAAATAATAATTGAACCAGTCGAGTATTTCTATTTAAGACATAAGAATAAAATATAATTATAAAGCATATTAAGTTGTATAAGTTGGACATGTCAACTACAACAGTAAGACTTGTCGAATGTTTTATAAATAAAACTTGGGTGAAAATATATTTAAAATATATTCAGTTGGATGGGTTGGTGTGTAAATTTTTGCAGTAGGACCAATCGGCTATTTATAATTTGTAAATATATTTGAATTTAGACTTGTCGAGCATTTAAAAATCAATCCATAACATTATTTGGTTGTATTAATAAATAATAAATAGTTGAATACTATATACTATACATTCAATATTCATGAGAATAACGTAAATAAGATGAACATAGTATTCATGATTAGTATTGGATGATCTCACAAGTAACTATTATGCTTGTTAAGGTGGATCTTCTTGTAGTTTGAATAAGACGTCTCATTTTTATTAATAAATGTTATTTCATGTGTTTGAAAACCTTTAACTAATTATATAATGTATTAATTAATAGTTTCATTAAATTATGTGTGCCATTGAAACTAGTGGCCAATATAATATTTACCAGTAGGACTAGTCTGATCAGTTGAATATGGATTATTACATAATTTATATTAGTCAAACTAATATCACCGGTTGGACATGGTAAAATATACAGTAAGACCGATTTAACCAGTTGGACAAAATAAAACTTATAGTAAAATTGGTCTGACCAGTTGGACATGGTAAAACATGGTAGTAAGATCAGTCTGACCAGTTTGACATGGTACATCACAACAGTATGACCAGTCTGATCAGTTTGATATGTTAAAATAAATAATTTTTTATAATTGAACCAGTCGGACCAATGAAAGTTTTCATGATATGAACAGTTGGACCGGTTGACCAATTTGACATGGTAAATCACAGCAGTTGACCAGTCTGACCAGTTGGATATGTTAAAATAAATAATTTTGTATAATTCAACCAGTCGGACCAATGAAAGTTTTTAGTCTAATAATAACAAAAACAGTTGCAAATAAAGAAAATGAGTTGTTCTATAAAATGTCGTTGGTGAATTT
The DNA here is from genome assembly GCA_958296335.1 of Urtica urens. Classification (NCBI taxonomy): domain Eukaryota; kingdom Viridiplantae; phylum Streptophyta; class Magnoliopsida; order Rosales; family Urticaceae; genus Urtica; species Urtica urens. The sequence goes on along the minus strand of OY282530.1, from coordinate 9,107,705 downwards.
TGTTTGGCATAGACGAATGAATTTACGTCTTCGTCGCTCTCCAACAGATGGAAATCTTGTTTGTTGGATTCTTCCGCGCTTTCTCTTATAATCAGGAGGTGATACACTTATCATCTAAATCATCAGGAATTATCCATTCAGATAAAGAAGGCACGGGTATATAGTTTCAACATACGCCGAAGACTACAACTCTTTCAAATAGTATTTAGAACACAATGTGTGAAATTGATGTGTCTCATCAATAAATACTGCCAACGCATGTGAGCACGAAATCTTGTCGATGTCAAATACCTTGCACGTACATGTTTTCCTATGCAGATCAACCAAGAAACAACTGTCTGTTCCTGTAATGTAGTACTCAAGTGTGCTCCTATTTAACTCTTTCACAATATAAAACGTGGATAGCTGGTACCTTTCATGCAAAAAAATTTCTATTTTAGGAGTTAAGAATTGTGAAGAAGATCCGGAAGCTGATTTTTTTTTTATGTCTGTTGAACCATTCTGAAATTTGGTTGATGATCGCGTCCATTAAAGATATATGTGGATATGTTCTTGGCTTTCTCAGCACGACATTGATTGAGTAAACACCATTTGATGTTAAGATGTTGTAGCCATTGCATTGAAAGAGACACGTTCGTACATATACTTTCTGCTCAAGATACTCGCCAATGTGTGGGTACCTAATTGATGATAAATAAAAAATATTTTTAGAATATAATTTAAATAAAATAAACAAATAATCATAATTTCATAATACATGCTCTTCAATTCTGAGTAAAGTTCATGAAGCTCAACACTCGTATACGCTCCAGCAACTTTCATGAACTTTTTCACAACATGATCTTTTTTCTTAACCTTGTTTTTGGTGTTTCCATTTTTTTTTCCTTTTTTCATTTTCCTTGCAATTATCGTTCTCTTTGTTACCTTTGACTCGTGATTTGATATTTTGAGAAAGGTGCCATGCGCAATATCCATGCTCAGATTTTTTGTAGACATGACCGCATTGGCTATGCTCTGATGTCTATCTGAAAGGATAACCATCTCCTCACTGTCCGGTATAAGCTCTTCAAGTTTGGCTATAAACCAAGTCCATGAATCATCATTCTCGGAATCAACTACTCCCCATGCAAGTGGATATTGATGGTGGTTTCCATCTTGTGCAGTACCGATGAGTAATGTACCTTAAAATAGATTTATATTTCATCAATGATTTTTTCTTAACAAAATTTAAGTTCTTATGTATGTACCGCTATATTGAGTTTTCAGAAATGTACCTTTATATTTTGTTTTCAGAAATTTCCCGTCAACAATAATTACTTTTCGCATTGCCTTGAATCCGTCAATGCACGCCCCCAAAGCTACAAAGAGGTACTTGAATTTCTGATTTTCGTCCACCTCTAAATGTGTGACTGTGCGAGGATTCACCATCTTTATCATATACAAGTACCGAGAAAGGTTCTCAAAACTTTTCTTTGGGTCTCCTTTAATATCATCGGCAGCTAGTTGTTTGCCCTTCCAAGCTTTGTAGCAGCTCACCGTCACGCCATGATTTTTCATCTTTAGCATGATTTCTCCTGGGACTGGAGTGTCAAGACGACCCGAGTACTCTTTTGCTAGCATATCAACAACAAACCTTGAGCTTGCTTGTCGATTCCTCTTGTCTGTTGCACTAGACGAACAAGTATGAATTACGTTGTACGACCGAAGGGAGAAACGACTTGAACCTTTTATTTTTGCTGCTCGCAATGCCCATTTGTAATCCAAAACCTTGCACTTTACAACGTAAAGTTTCGGTGTCGACTTGACTATTCGATAGTCAAAACAAGCTTGCAATGACGCAATGATGACCAAGTTTTTTACCTCATTTTTGCTCACAAATTCTCGACTCTTTGGAATATCCATACTATCCTCGAAGGTAAGAGATGAACAACTTTCTTCAATTTCTAACACCTCATATGATCATCGCGACTATCCTCATGTTCGTCATGGAGAATATCATCATCTTAGAACACATCTTGTTGATCTAGAGGTAAAATAGATTCACGCGCACAACTCAGTGTAGAAGCATCTTCATAAGGACTTAAGGGCTCTATGCCAACATCAAAATGTTCATCTTGCATGACATTTTCATTTTGATTGCGATCTACAAGAGTACGAATATGAGTATGAGTATCATATTTAAAAGTGAAAATAAAACTTATAAAATATGATATGATATTTTGTCTAACCTTTAGCTTGATCCCTCGTAATAAGCTTAACATGCAACATCATCTTGCATTGAGACGTGCCATTTCGATCAACAAGGTAACATTTGACATCAATATCATCCAAAATAAATTTAGGAGCTATATTTTTTGATGTTGGGCATTTATAACTCAATTTCAAGTCCGTAACTTCTTTATCAATATGAGGCCTTTCGGATACCCTATCGAGTAGATATGAAATTGTTGCACACTCTTCCTCCTCTAGTAATATACTTTTAATGTCTTCATTCTTTGAGAACCATTCATACGAGCCTTCATCTTTCTTTTTCCACTCTCCGTCGTATAAAAAATAAATGACAACCTTGACTATTGGACCTATTAAAATTGAACAGGTTATAAAAGAAGAATTTATATAATTTAAGCTTTTAAATTCCCATACTAAAACAATTCATAATGTTATGATATCATAGCTTACACATTAATCTAACAACATAATTTGAAAAAATTACTGGTTAATAAGCATAATAAAACGTTAATGTTTTGTCAGTATTACGACTGGTTCAACTGGTCCGATTGGTCCAACCGATCCAACTGCAACAGTTTCAGCCAAACTAGTTGAACCAGTTGGCTAATGTTCGTCTTCTTAATCCGAAAATCGTGAAAATCACGATTTTTTGATGCTCTCATGATTTCTAATTTATTCTTCATCCAAACTCGATAAAGCTTAACATATATATTATTATAACGACAAAAAGATTGATTTAGAGAGTAATATTTAAATAATTTTTATTCTTTAATATAAAAAACTCATGTTTTTAAGAGATTATCAAATATGGTAGTGCAGGTTGTCGACGATTACAACGGAGGTCACCTGAGAAGCGATGGAAGTCACCGGAGAAACGACGGTGGTGACGTCGTGAAGGTGAAGAGAATGGGAAACCCTGGATTTGGAATACCTGCGTTTTTTTAATTTTTTTTCCACGTTACTCTTTTTTGTGGATTTTTTGTTTTATTTTCTTTTATAATTATTATTAAAAACGAAAAGGGTATTAATGTGATATTGTAAATTTCATTTAAAGAAGGTCATGAATTTAAAATTTGTCAAGAGAGAGTCATTCATTAAACAAAAACCATTTTAAGGTCATAAATTTAAAAGACCCATTTTTTTATCATGCTTATTATTTAAAAGAAATAAATTATTTCAGAAATGCGTCACATTTAAAACGCTAAGCTAATAAATCTTTTCCCCCTTTTTATCCATCTTGGTTTATCTCTTCTAATCTTCTGGTTTTAGTTCTAAAGTTTAATTTGTCAATAAGGTGCACATAATTACAAACTTTATCCATATAAAAGAAAATTTGTAAAACATTATAAAGTATGTGTATCCTATATCAAAGTTGATTGATAAGTAATTTGTAACTATACGTATATATTTTTGTTGATATTTTCTTTGAATTTAATGTATGTGGATTATGGAATTAAAGTTTTAGATATATTGGTTGTTGATGTTTATGGTAAAATTTTGATTTTTGGTAAAAATTTAGCTATGGAGTTTGTAATTTTGTGTGTATATTGCTCTGTTTCCTTGATAAAGTTGGCACTAAATACACGTGTTCTTCATTATAAGTGACCAGATTTACATGAAATATTTTTATGGTATGATATCATGCTCACAAAATAATTGTAAGTGTGACGATCTGGTAACTAAATCAATTTTTTTTAACATAATCGTTATAAACAGTTGTTTATGGATAAGTAGTAATATAATTGAAACATGTTAATTGATATATAACTAAATATTTTGAAAAAATTGGTTAATAACCATTAATCAAAATAAATCTATATATATTAACTAAAAAAATAATTTATTAACACAAATTATTAGCAACCACATCATTATAAATAACTATTTACTAAACAAAAAAAATGGTCAATTAATAATATCAATGTTTCATTTGATTATTTTCTTTTTTGTATTTTTTATAATAATAATTTTTTATCATATTTTTGAAACATGAGAACATTTTTGTCCCATTAATGAAATATTTTTAAAACATAAGTGAAACATGAAAATGATGGGTGTTTTGAATTAATTATGAAATTGTTCTTGAGAAAACGAAAGTAAAATAATAAGCAATAGTAAAGTAGTTATGGAATAAAAAAAGGATATAAATTTTTGGAAGGATTAAGTTGGTAAATATGATATTGAAGGGATTTTTCAGATTCTTTTCCCTTCCGTCGACTCTCGCTCGCTCGCTCAGAAATTGGACACACAATCTCTATCACTGTCTACAGCACAAATCCCAGGTTTTCTCGAAACAAACAGAGGAGAAAAATGGCGGCGCCGAATCTGGAATGCCGTATGTACGAAGCCAAATATCCTGAGGTAGACACGGCGGTGATGATTCAGGTGAAGACGATCGAGAACATGGGAGCTTACGTGTCGCTGTTGGAGTACAACGACGCCGAGGGAATGATCCTCCTCACTGAGCTCTCGCGGCGGCGAATTCGGAGCGTGAACAGTCTGATTAGAGTCGGCCGAATCGAGCCGGTGATGGTTCTCCGTGTCGACAAGGAGAGAGGCTATATCGATCTCAGCAAGCGACGAGTCTCCGAGGAAGACAAGCAAGCCTGCGAAGAGCGATACAACAAGAGCAAGCTCGTGCACTCCATTATGCGGCACGTAGCTGAAACGATGGGCGTAGACCTAGAGGTCATTTCTCTCTCTCTCCCTCTCGCTCGTATTTGTGTGTGTTGGTTCGGTTTGGTGATTGACGCGATTTGAATTTTGCAGGATCTTTATGTTCATGTTGGATGGCCTTTGTACCGGAAATACGGCCATGCTTTCGAGGTAGGGATTTGAATTCGACGATGGGTATATCTATGTTCTTGTTTGGGGATTCCTGGTTTTTTAATTTCTAATACAATATATTCGATTTTTAGGGTTTCAAACTGATGGTGAATGATCCTGATTCGGTGCTGAGCTCGCTTACTCGTGAAGTGAAAGAAGTTGGTCCCGACGGTGAAGAGGTAGAAAACTAGATAGGCGTGTACTTGTGTTGGGTTGTTTAGGGTTTCTACGGCTCGAAATGTACTGTTTTGTTTGATGCGAGTTTAGTAGATTTGTTCGGTTTTTAAGTGATGAATGCCAGTATAGTATAACTAGATTAAAAGTACACCATTAAAAAGATGATAACAGTTTAATTTTATCAGTGTTGTAGTATAATTTCAACACTTGTAGTAAATTGAAACTACAACTCGAAACATTAAAGTTCCAATAATCATTAGTAATGAGTTTGAAGATTGTTCAAAACACAAGGCACATTGTTTTGGTTAGTTTTTTGACAAAGAAATGTACTCGTTGTTGGCACCTTACAGAAACAGGATATTTGTATAGTGAATTAGCACACATGCCTTTTTTTTTTTTTTTTTTTTTTTGCATATAATAACTTTAGAATGTTTTTGTGCTTTACGTTCACAAACTTAAAATTAAAACCATATATAGAATAAACGATACTGTTTTCTGGTTCAAAACCGACATGAAAGGCTCATTTAAAGACTAGTAAGCATAACAATAGTTTCTGTGATTTTTTAGAGAAAAAAAGTTTCATCTAGTTCAGGATGTTGTTATTAATGGCTTTTTCGTCACGAGTGTAACTAGTAATTTTTATTTTTCGTTTCGTAGGTGACTAAAGTCGTTCCGGCGATGACTGAGGAAGTCAAAGACGCTTTGATTAAGAATATCAGGAGAAGAATGACTCCGCAAGCCGTGAAGATCCAGGCTGACATCGAGTTGAAGTGTTTTGAGCTTGACGGAATTCTTCACATCAAGGTTTGTCTTATATAAATGTTGTAAACACTTTGGACATTCATTTGGTAACTTTTTTTTTTTGGATTTAAAAGGAGGCGATGCGGAAAGCTGAAGCGGCTGGGACTGAGGAGTGCCCAGTCAAAATCAAGTATGTCGCTGCTCCGCACTACGCTCTCACTACTCAGACTCTTGATAAGGTTTGTTCATTGCACATTTCAATTCAGCAAATTTCTGATTAGTTAGTCGGTACCTACAAAGACTTTGATTAATGAGAAACTAGAAATGGGCTACATCTGAAATTTACACTTCATTTCGGAATTTTACCGTTCTGTGTTCTGCACCTTTAGTGCCTAATAAGTAATAAGAGAACTTGCCCGAAATGCCACCTTTAACATTAACTTTTCCCATTTTCCTTAAAAAGTGTTTGGATCCCAGTTTGCCACTAAAAAAGGGTGAAAAGACCATTTACTCTTGTCAGCAATAAACCACTGTGATAGATGCCTACAATAGACATCCCCGGTCAACAATAGACGTCTGTTGTAGACATCTATTGTGGACGTCTATTGTTGACAAGGGTAATGGTATTTTCACCTGTTTTTTAAGTGACAAACAGGGAAATTTTTTGTTTAGAAGAAATGGGAAAAATTAGTGATGAAGGTGGCATTTTTGGACAAATTCTAAAATAATAAATTTCGCCTTGTCACAGCTTTTGCTATATAGTCCCCATTAATGATGTGATATGGAATTCGAAATGATGGTGTACTAGTTTGCTTATCATATCCTTGATGCTGTGATTTATCCCGTTATCTTTTTATTAATCCTTTTCTGTTTTATACTGCTGTTTAGGAACAAGGGATTGCCATTCTGCACAAAGCGATCACAGCTTGCACCGAAGCGATCGAACAGAAAAAGGGCAAGCTTTCTGTGAAGACAGCACCAAGAGCGGTGAGAGTCTTAATCCTTAATTTTCCTTTTTATTTAAACTTCGCATTAACTGCTCTTTTAAATTAAGGGAATTACAACCTTACAATTTTTGTGTGTGTGTAGTTGTCTGAGAGGGACGATAAGCTATTCGACGAGTACATGAACAAGCTTGGGAATGAGAATGAGGAGATTAGTGGTGACGAGGACAGCGAAGAAGAGGAAGAAGACACTGGAATGGGAGATGTTGATATCGAGAAACTCCAAGTCTAAAAACACTGTCCGAGTCGTCTCTTAGATATTCCGGGTCAATTGTTTTCACCCATTTTTTTCACCTAATTTGAAATTTATGCCACTTGCTTTAGCTTCTGCTTTTAGTTAACTTAATATAAAACCAAGTGACAAGGAATTGTTTCCTTTGGTATATACGTGGTTCTTTCTGATGTTTTTTGACAATCATATTTGTTTCTCTCTCTCTTGATTGGTGACCTTCTGTTCAAGAAAAATGTATGTTAGTGGTTGACCATAGAACACAGAAAAGCTGTGTTTGTCTCGTTTCCGTTGACCTCAAGTTCATAAACAATCGGGTTATTGAATTACAACATGTTGGCATGTTCGAATGTTTGCTCAGTCGAAGCTGTTTACGCAACTCATATTCTAATGTTCACCAATATAGTACCAAAATTATAATTCGAGGAATAAAGTTTCTCATTAATTAATTCTCTATATGTGAACTCTTTTAAGTTTCTGAGAGCCACTCCAACCCTACCTCAAAACACCCCAAAATGGAGTTTGCTACAGTGCCACGTCATATTTGGCGTGACATTGTTCACGACTGCATTTTTTTTATTTTTTTTAGTCCTTTTATAATTATTTATCAAAATTATTGATTATATTTTTAACAATTATACCATGTTTATACTGATTGTAATTTACATATTTAGGTAATAAGTAAATATAAGAGTATAAAAATAAATAAGAGAAGTTGAATATAAAATTAATATATCAATTTGGTGTAAAAAATAGAGTGAAAATGGAGATTTTTTGATGTGACATTTATTGCAAGATAGAGTAGAAAATAGTGTAATGATTTGGAAACAAGCCTAACGTGATCGTGAAACACTTCGAGACATACCGCAGTAAAATCAATAGTCTATCCGCGGTATGTAAATAATTATACATTATTAACGATATTTCGAACCCTCCCGTTAAAAATATTATACCGCGTTTCTTAGCGAAGCAAAAGAGCAAATATCGCGTTATTTTATACTTATAGAACACACGTAATATCCAATCAATTATATGTCTCGTCCTCTGTCTCTCTCTCTCTAGATCTTGACTCTTGATTCTTGAGCTCAAATCTGTTTTCTTGTCCATGTAAACAGAGATAAACAAAGATCCTCAACAATGGCGATCTCAGTGAAGAATCTCTTCACGGAGCGAAAATACCCGTTCATATTCACCTTCACGGTGCTTCTCTTCTGCGTTCTGATCCTTCTCTTCACCAACGCCAACACTTACACCGACACCGCGACGCCCAAACCTTCCCTCTCTCTCTACACCGTCGCCACTCCTCCGCGTGATTCCTCCTCCGACGAGCTTGTCGAAAGCTCCATAGCCGAGCTCGACGGAAACTCCACCGCCGATCCTCCAGCTCCAAGCTTCGAGTGGGAACTGTGCGAGAGCCGAGTCTCGGCGACAGATTACATCCCCTGTTTGGACAATCTGAAAGCGATCAAGGCCTTATCGTCGAGGAGGCACATGGAGCACCGCGAGAGGCATTGTCCTCAGCCGAGTCCGCGGTGTTTGGTTTCAACTCCGGTGGGGTATAAAGCTCCTATTCCATGGCCGAAAAGCAGGGACATGGTGAGTTTCATAGCTCTTCGATAAGGTTTTGCCAAACGTGCGTTGCTATTGTCGTTTTGCAATGAACTAAATGAAAAAGGAGTAAAAATGGATTTCTTATATTTTATTACTTGATACGTGATGTATTTCGAAATTACTAAGGTTTTAGATTCGTAATTGAGTTGTTCAATTTTTTTTCCCTTTCCAGATTTGGTATGATAATGTTCCTCATCCGAAGCTTGTTGATTACAAGAAGGACCAACACTGGGTTGTCAAATCTGGTGACAAATTTATTTTTCCCGGTGGCGGTACTCAGTTCAAGGAAGGTGTTGATAACTATGTGAAGTTCATTGCAAAGGTATAAAAGCAGTTTATTTCAATTTATTTTGTATACTTATAATAGAAAAATCATATAGATCTCTCAAGACATCTATTGTTTCATACATGGGCTATCAGGATTCGAATCATATTTACGTTTGTGGCGTAGTTCTGATTTGTGTGCCTCTATAAGACTGTATTTGGCTGATTGTTGTTATGACCGATCACATATGGGGAAATTTCCAAATTTCAAGTGTTTTATTTTCTTTCATTTATTTCAGACTTCGTCGCTTGTTAAATGGGGAAAGAACATCAGAGTTATTTTAGATGTTGGTTGTGGTGTTGCTAGCTTTGGCGGAGATTTGCTGGACAAAAACGTTCTCACCATGTCCTTTGCCCCAAAAGACGAGCACGAAGCTCAGATACAGTTTGCTCTTGAGCGTGGCATTCCGGCCACTCTTTCTGTCATCGGAACTCAACGGTTAACGTTTCCCGACAGTGCTTATGATATGATTCACTGCGCTCGGTGCCGGGTTCATTGGGACGCAGATGGTAATTTGATCCTGAAACCAAAACTACTAATTGTTTTTCAGTCTGAACTTTGTCACTTCTTCACCAGTTCGTTTTACTAGGTGGTCAGCCATTGATGGAGCTCGATAGGATTCTAAGGCCCGGTGGTTTCTTCGTGTGGTCTGCTACGCCGGTGTATCGCAAAGACGAGTCCCATAAGAGCAAGTGGAGAGGTCCGTGATCTAAGTTGTGTACTTTGTTTATTCTTAAATGAGTCCATTGGTACTTGTAACATATTTTTACTAATGATATCATATCTCGATGTTCATTTCCTTGTTTCCCTTGCAGCAATGGTGAAACTTACAGATTCATTGTGCTGGAAGGCCATTGCTAACACGCGCGATTCTAACGGAATAGGGATTGTCATATTTCAGAAGCCCGTCTCGAAGTCTTGCTACGCGAATCGCAAAGACAACAATCCGCCAGTATGCGAGGACTATAATAGGAAGAATAATTCTTGGTAAACTCTAATAAAAAGCTTGTTATATGATGGGCTTCATTATGAAAGATGGTTTAACATTGAATAACATATAAAAAAGAAAAATATAATATCTCTTCTCAAACTCATTGACAGGTATGTCCCTCTTAGCCCTTGTCTATCCCCACTTTCAGTCGATGACACTGGCAAAGTGGTCAGTTGGCCTATGCCTTGGCCTAAGAGGCTGAAGAGTAAACCAGTCAGTTTATACACCAACGAAGATGTTCAGAAGTTCTACGAGGATACCGAATCCTGGTCCAAACTCGTCTCGAATGTTTATCTTAAAGGCCTATCTATAAAGTGGAGTAGCGTGAGGAACGTTATGGATATGAATGCCGGTTATGGAGGGTAATTCTCTACAGTTTACCCATTGCTCAACGTTTTCTAATAGCCCCTTTTCATTGAACTAACCGTGGGCTTATGATTTTTTATTCTTCCTCCAGATTTGCTGCTGCGCTTATTGATCAACCTCTGTGGGTGATGAATGTCGTCCCTGTTCATGTCCCCGACACTCTTCCCGTCATCTTCGACAGAGGCCTAATCGGTGTCTATCACGACTGGTGCGAGTCGTTCAATACATATCCCCGAACATTCGATCTCTTACATTCCAGCTTTCTCCTCGAAAATCTTACGAAGAGGTACTACTCCTGAACCTTATATCCCCAGAGTTTCATGCTTTCCAGTTAACATTTAAGCTGAGAATTATTTTTCGATTTTCTTTTCCACAGATGCGACCTCGTAGAAATCGTAGCGGAGATTGACCGAATAATGCGCCCGGGTGGATATCTTGTGGTTCAAGACACACCGGACATGATAAAAACACTTAGACCAATTTTACAATCACTTCACTGGTCTCTGACCCTTCACCACGGTCAGTTTCTCGTGGGCGAGAAGAGTTTCTGGCGCCCAGGAAAACAGCCCACCGCGTAATAACATACGTACATATATAATAACTCTAGATATACCATCTATAGGTAGTAAAAACTTGATTGTTTCAAAAAAGAATTTGTATTTGAAAAAAATATAAAAAAAATGTCTATTAAATAGAAGAGGAAGCTCCTTTGGTAATGAGAAACTCGGCGATGTGGTGGTGACCCATGGCTGTGGCGAGATGTAAAGGAGCAAGATTGCTTGTGCTCTTGGCATTGACATTGGCTCCTTTACTGACTAAAGCCGAGGCGGCTTCTAAGCTTCCACCGAGCATGGCCAAATGCAGAGGAGAATAGCCTTCTTTGTCCCGGGACTCCACATCCAACCCGGCTTCGATGAGCACCGAGACAGCCTCATTGTGGCCTTTCATGGCAGCTGTGTGAAGCGCTGTTAGGCCGTATTGGTCGCTGAACTCCGTCGCTGCCTTCGTCTTTATCAGCCACTTTAGCTGCTTCAAATCCCCATTCCTCGCTGCCGTAAGAACCGCCTCTCCCCTTTCCAGAATCTCCACTACTTTGCTCTGCATTTTTGTTTGTTTATTTATAGTTGCTTCAATACTCGCTTAGAGTTTCTAGTCATTGATAATTCTGATAAATACTATTAGATTTTTTTAGGGGCATTTGGGTATGAAGTTACCGATAGACCAATTATTAAAGCAAAATGAGAACTGTTTTAACTTTACCTTATTGTCTAACAGTACTACAACTATATCTTTTATAGATTTTTTTTTTTGAGGAACATATCTTTTATAGATTAATACGTTACCAAAAAGGGCTTAGTTTTTAGAAGAAATAAAAAAGATAAAAGAACACAAAAAAGAAATTTAGTAACTTGAGGTACAAAATGCCAAATAAAAAATAACGAGTTTTATTTTTCAAGAAATTCGAAAGAAGTCTAATTCTCTTAACCACAAATTATATTAATTTTTAAAATCTGTCCCCGCTCATTCTTCAAGGAGCCTCAATACCCAATTAATAAGTTTTAGAAAAAGGACTAAAATACCGAAAGTGCTTACGTGTCCCGTATCGCGAGCGAGGTCAATCGCGGTCCTTCCACGGTAGTCGAGGACAGTAGGGTCAGCGCCGGAATCAAGCAGCCGTTGAGCCACGTGGCAGTCCCCACTTGCAGCGACTGAGTGCAGCTCAGTCCTCCCATCCTCCACGTCATCACCACCACCGCTGCCGCCAATCCTGAGTCCACTCTCCATCAACAGATTAACCATCCTCTCAGGGTTCGCAAGCTCACTCGCGGCCCTCAGAAGCGCGTCGGACTCTCCGAACCCGAGCTCCGACAGCACCGAGCCCCGCCGCTTCACGAGACCCCTCGCCGCGTCGTAGTTTCCGGACCCCACCGCGTGGCGCAGGAGAAACGCGCCAACGAACGCGGTTTTCAGTCGGTGGTCGTCCGTGGGGCAGTTCCCGGGGCGAGAGGCGAACCAGGAAATCACCGATGCCGGCGCGTGGGCGTCACGGAGGTTGTGATGACGTGGCGGGTCGGGGAAGAGGGCGGTTTTGACGAGGAAGCGGTCGGCGGGGGAGCGAGGGAAGGCGTTTGGGAGGTGGGTTTGGGGTTTGAGGATGACTTGAAAGGCGGCGGAGGAGAGCGGAGGAATTATTCCGGCGGGAGGGTTGACGAGGAATTTGTGGGGAGACGAGGTTTGGACTTTGAATGCCACGCTGGCGGTTGGGGTTAGGGATTTCAGGTGGATGGTGGTTCGGCATTTCGAGTTAGGACTGAACTCTATCACCACTTCTTGCTCTGAAACCTCCACCAGAAGGTTCTGGGTTTTGGACTTGGGCTTGTGCTTGGGTTCCATGGGGATAGAGAAGAAGGTGGTGAGGTTTCGTGGTTTGGTTTTTGGGAGGAAGAAGAAGAAGCCATGTGAGTTTTTCTTGGTGGTCCTGCCGTTGGAACTAGATTGGGGATGAGATGAGATGCTTCTTTTGTCCTTTTTGGGGTATTTTTTTCAATCTAATTACGTGGAAGATATAGTTTTGGAGTTTGATGTTGATCTATTGGAGTGTGATGTGAAGTGTTGTTGATTGTATATAGCCTTTTGATTTTGAAGGCATCCAATCTTTCATTACGTTATGTGTCGTCACTCATTCGTTATGCTTGCATGTACTTTTGTACATTTGTACGAGATTTTGCATATAAGTTGAATGGGAGTATTTATAGGAGACATGCAAATATGTCATTGTTCTTTTATTGGTTGTCAATTTTGTTGAAAGATGAGTTGAGTATTTATAGGGGATATATTCTTGAACTCCAAATTTTCTTGAGTGGCACCTCGGGGTTCCGAATCCCGTTGTGACTCATCGGGATCTTAGACATCGTGGAGTGGCTCGAACAAGTCTCGGACGTTGTACTGTTATTCATAGCGGAATGAGCAGGCTAACGGATGTTGATGTGTTGGAGGCATAGGTCTCTCGGTCCTTCAATTTTACGCGCTGATCTTACCCCCGAAGTAGTCCGTTCTGGGGGTTGTCTTTTCCACTTTCGTTGTCGAGGTACACGTTTAGTGCTTTCTCTTGCTTGCGCCTTTGAACCCCTACTTGGGTGTGTAGTATTATGGCTCTCTCATCTCAATCTCCTACGAACTCGTTTTCTAGCAAAAAAAGACTGTTCTCGAGGTGATTCATGCGGTTGCCCTGTTCGACAAAGACGCTGTCAGGGGCAGTATTTCTCACATCGATGTTTTTTTTTAGGTTTAGTCCCGCCTAACTTGAGTTTGGGCCCGTGTGTGAAGTGCTACGGTTTATCATCTTGCACAAGATTTTCTTCTATGTTCTTCTCCGTTGGTCTCAATTTCTTGTTTTTATTTTCTATTCGCAATTTACTTGTTTTATTGTGTGTTTTGAGTGTGTTGAACATCTTTAGACTTATGAGTTCTTTTGATAGAAAAAGTGAGAAATATATTTATGGATTTTTTTTCTCTCTTTAATTTGTTGTCTCTTTGTATTTATAGGAGGTTGATTTTTGGACTCCAAGTTTTTAAAGAACCTTGGGTTCCAAGTCTCGTTAGTGGGGCAAGGAGGTTGTTGGGTTTTTATTGTATGTTATAATTCTTTGAGGTCTCGGATCTTATGACTGCCTCTCTAGAATCCTAAATGTCGTTCGTCGGGGTGTTGGATGCGATATTAGGCAGTGAATTAAACGTATTTTAATACGATAAATCTTAAAAATGGCGTGTGGCAAGCCAATAAAAGTGAATAAAATTGCATTTGTAGTAACCGCTATTTAATGTATGAGTGTGAGTAAATAGATTTGGTTTGCTTGGAGATGTGCAAATATGAACGTTTAGTATAAATTTTAGTAGTGCTAATTAGCATGGTTTAGTGGTAATGCACACTACTTAAACCCTCCAAATTGGAGGGCGTGGGTTCAAAAAAAGTATAAATTTTAGTATATTACTCTATAATGTCGTTGTCGTTTAAATTAAAACAGATAGTAGATGTCATTTATTTACATGTTGTTTTCTTTAAATTCGAACATTGGAAACAATATTTATTAACACTGATTTAATAAATACTGTTATGATTTGTAAATTTGTTAATTCTCAAATCAATGAAAAGATTTTTCTCTCGAATTTTTTCCCTTTCCTTTCTTCCCGGATTTTAGATTTCAGTACATAAGGGTCAAAATTGTATCTTACATAAGAAAAAAGTGGTTATCACTTCTGTTTATTAGATGAAAGTAAATATTTCCTGGGATGTATATAGCTTGATTAGCTTAATATTATATGAGAATAAAAAAGTTATTTTAGATCACTTTAATACATTTGCCTGATTAGCAAAAAAAAATTCATTTTATTCGAAATATAAAAAAATAGACTTCTTATGTCAACTCTATATCAAAATGAATTTTTAACCCATTTTCGAACAAAAATACATTTTAATTCATTTTATTTCTTTGATTTTTCCGATGAATTCCGATAGTTTTTGATGATTTTCAATTTTTTTTTAAAATTTCCGATTATTTCCGATGGTTTCAATTTTTTTAAAAACTTTATTTATTTATTTTTTTATTACTTTTTTTTAAAAAATTATCCGATGATTTCAGATGAATTCCGATGATTTTCAGATGATATTCAAAAAAAAAATTCAAATTGTTTCTAATTTTTTTTTATTTTTTTAAAATTTTCCGATAATTTCCGATAATTTTCAGATAATTTTTTAAAAAAAGTTGATAAAAAAATTAAGAATATTTTTGTTCAAAAATTGGTCAAAAATTCATTTTGACATATAATTAACATAATAGTCTATTTTTGATATTTCGAACAAATGAGTCTCACTGTATTCATGTGAATCTTGCATTGTACTTTACTTAAATTAAAACATTGAAATGATCTAATAAAAAAGTTACAAAATAGAATAGAAATACCTTCGTCAATCGCAAAAATGTATTGTTTGTCGGTTTCTGACATCCCGAGCGACCTTTATGAAATACAAAGTATACACTTCTTTTATTTAACAAATATTATCACTGCTTGTTACTTTTTGAATGACAATATCATTCCTTCTGTTAGAAAATAACGAGAAAAGGAGAGCGGAAACATTGGCGATTCGGTGGGTCCCGCAATAACAGAAAATGGGACACTGCTACAGTCCTTCGCGGTGACCGAATACCCGAGGCATACTATCAAAGAGAAGAAGCCACGTGTCTTGAAAGCGGAACATTCAGGGTAACTTTATCCTTTCCTTCTCTCCAAGCACACGCTCATGGCGCGCTGTGTCTTAAGGAATTCAGACTCGGTGCACAAAAGAAAATATAACAGTTGATCTTCGACCGCCATTGAAGCTCTGAAAAAAAAAATTCGTTTTAACTTCGAAAGTTTCTCCAGAGTCAAGATTCTCGGTTTCAGACACGCAGAGACAAAATGTTCTACTCTCGCCAACTTCTCGCTCGGAAAGCTCCACTAGGCCAAATTTGGTAATTCTTCTTAGCCAAGTCTCCTTCCATTTACTTCTATACGATTGCTAAGCTGGATATCAACACTAGCGAGCTAGTCTAAGCTTCGTAGAAAACTTGACGAGCATTTTTGTTTTCGTTTTTTACATTGAAGGAGAGCTGCGACGACGCACATGAAGATCCATAGAAGAAATCTAAATAAAATCAACATCATCAAGATCTGGTATGTTTATAGCACATTTTTCATCATGTTTGGCATTAGCTTGAACTTGATCATACTTGAAGTCTTACTCGGAACCTGTGTTTACAGTGAGGAAATACTGAATCCGCCTGTTCCAATGGCTCTCAGACTCTCTGGCATTCTCATGGGTGATCAAATTTATCTCTCCGAGTTTTTTTTTTATATCAGTTCGATTTCTTTTTTCTGTAAGGCATTAAATCTTGACACAGTCTCAATTTCTTTTTCAGGTGGAGTTGTACTGGTCTTCCAGCAAAAGGTGAAGCTGTTTCAAGGTAAGGATGATACGTTTATTTATTTTATTTTGTGGTTGTTTGATTTTTCGTTTGAGCTGTTCAAGTTTCCATTTCTGAAGCAAAGCTCTAATGACGTTTATTTTTGTGAATCGGTATTTTCTTTTTCAGACGACGTGAATACCCTTATGGTAATGCATCGAACTATTTAATCTACTCTCTCCTAGACTATATTTCTCTTTTTCTCATTATACTTTCCATTTTTTGGAATTTTCAGGTGGAACTTAACAGAGCGTGGAAGGTGAAACCTGGTGCAGACCCCACTCTGCTTCCAAAAGGAAAATCCCAAGCCAAGTCAGTCTCTGTCTGTGTGTTCATTGTGAATTTTGTTGCTTACCTTCTGCTTTGAACTTAAAACACATAGTGTATTAGTTCTTGATTAAAGATTTATGATCTGTTATTTGTACGGAGTTCAAGATAGCCTGGTTTCAGAAAGTAATATTAGGATTTTGTTTACGGTTAATGTTCTTATGCTTTGTAGGAAGGAAGCTATTACTCTACCAGAGAACCAGGACACGGATTTCGGGGACACCGAGCAATCCCTTAACGTTTCAAATGGAAATGCCTCTATGAGCTTCAGACAAACAGCCTATTTCGCAATGGTGAGGAGAAACATTTACCTTGAGATTAGTTGACATACTGTGTACACCAATTGAAATGAAATGGTAGGTAGTAGAACCCAACATTTATGGGTCTTGGACTTAATTTATGGGTCTATATTTTAGTTGTTCATTTCTTCAATACTGAATAAGTTTTTCTTTTGTTGAAACGTTCAATGCTGATGAGTTAATTTATTGTGATTATATTAGAAGAAAGACAATGTATGCCTTTGATTATATGCTTTACAATGTCCACAGGAGCTTGACAGTATCGATGATGAAATTATCAATGTGAATTTCATGAACCAAGATCCTTCAGGGCGTGCTCATCAAGGTCGTCTTTAGTTCATTAATCTCTCTAATTATTTGCTGGTCTGCATCATTATTGGTTAGATTGTCAGATTATCAATGACAGACGTATATGCTGATCTTTTCTTTTTAATTTCAGCCGCGCCGGAAGACATCACCATACCCGAGCCCTTTAACCAGGGTGAAACTTTATACGATGGTTATGAAAGGTGATCGTATAATCAACCAGATTGACAAAAATAACTTCAGTACCGTGATATATTCATGTTATTTACTAATTCATTGTGTTTGTATTCGCTGTTCGCAGATTTGATGGCAGGATTGACGAGGAGTATGACACTTCAGGAGCACGTGCAGAGCCCACTGTTTTACCTTCTCCGCCTGCTTCTCAAGAGGAGCCCCAAAGAGGTGATGATGATCCTGCTCCTCGAGAGGAGCCCCAAAGAGGTGATGATGATCCTGCTCCTCAAGAGGAGCCCCAAAGAGGTGATGATGATCCCATTGTTTTTCTTCCACTCAGATTTCACTTCGCGAATTCATCACCTAACCTCAACAAAATATGCAATTTTGAGTGATATGCCTCTTTTATTTCATTTAGTTTTTACTTCTTTTTAGCTCGTCTTTGATTTTTAGCTACCGTGACCCTTCTTACAGCTTCAGAAACAATGGAGGAAAATCTCGAATCCCATGAAAATCAGATGGCTGATCGGAGAGAGGTTCAACAGGTTAATCGACTGTTTTCTGGCTTAGTGAAGCTTAAATTCAACTCACCCTTGAACATGGTGAAGCAGGTCCAGAGGAAGAGGAAAACGAGACGAACAGCTGGAGGTCTGAATGACGAAGAACACACTGTTGTTCCTGCTCATGCATATCAATCATGGCTTGGAGATACTTCTGATATCATCTCAAAGGGACGAGAAAGAAAGGGAAAGGTGGTGATCGTACTAACTATTTTATCCGTTTTACAGCAGTTCCTATATAGAATAAATTACTATCCAACCTCGTTTCTTTTCCACTCTTTTGAGTTGTTCTTATAACGATTTGCTTGGACAAGAAACTTTAGAGATGAGTGGATGAACATTAGAATGGGTTCACATGTCAAAATAAGTTGCCTTGATAGTTTTGTGAATCATGTTCTTATGCTCTATATCATGCAGCGCGCCAAAGTTACACTCTCCGTGAAGTCACCGTGCGTTTTTGGGCTTCCATCAACGCTACTCATTACGGAGAGCTTACTAAAATCAGGGAATACAAAAATCTATTACCCTTCCGAGTTATTA
Source organism: Urtica urens (assembly GCA_958296335.1). Taxonomy (NCBI): domain Eukaryota; kingdom Viridiplantae; phylum Streptophyta; class Magnoliopsida; order Rosales; family Urticaceae; genus Urtica; species Urtica urens. Next base: position 9,088,998 of record OY282530.1, on the reverse strand, counting down.
GAGTCGTGGGCGCAAACCAACGAACGTGGTGAGTATATCTCAGTCCGCTAATGTTTCACCGTGACATCTGGTCAAGTATCCTAATCAGAATATTCTCTTTGTCCAGAGAGAACTACTCGGCATGATCCTCCTGAAGTATCTGGATCTCACATACATGAAAGGCAAAACCAACGAGATCTAATGAACGCTGTAAGGCACACTCGAAAAAGTCATTACATGATCTTCCTATGACATTATAGACTTACCTGATTTCGTCAATACTTGTGTTCGAATGCCAAAGTACTATGAAGAATTTCGAAGCGCAGTTGGGTCACAGTCACCGAACTTCCCCCAAATGGAGAGGCGTCGAGCTGGGTTTGAAGAGAGGCCTACTGAAGACCTGACAGCCATCTTTGGGAGAGCTGGAGCTAATATAAACGATCCCTTGGCAACACCTGGAAATTACGGTATGCAATATAATCATATATTCTTTTTTTATTATTGTAAATGAGGCGTATTTTAATCTTATGCTTGGTTATCTCTCTCGAATCAATAGGACACGACGCGATGTCGATACCAAGCTCAGGTTCTGGACATGGATTTCCTGGATCAGTTGGTTCAGGGTCCTCTACAGGAAGGTCCGTAGACATGATTATCTTTACAATCAAACGAATGGAAACGAGAAAAAAATGAGAATCTCTGATTGAAATGTTTAATGTGTATAGATCGGACAAGAAAAGACCATTTTCGTCATCAAGACACAGCTTGGGCAGTTTGAATCCCGTTGCGGAAGAGAATGCATTTTTCAACAATGATCCAAATTTTGAGCTACATACTTTTTCCGAGAACAATGGGCTAACACTAGACCAAGGTAGATATATCTTAAACATCATGCTCCTATTTTATAAAGAAAAATAAAAAATCCGGATATTATTTCACCACCTTTCTTTATTTGTTCTTCAACAGAACTACTTGTGGAAACTGGTCCTACGCAAACCCCACGACCAGTTGTCAGCCAACAATATGACAACTTAACTGACTCGATACGCATGTACGCTTTTCAATATCTGTTTCATATCTTCTAGTCCATACCCCAAAAAGTTCTTAATCTCTCATTTTCACCTCTTACAGGCAGTTGAAGTCGCATTTTGATACCCCGGGAGCTCCGAAATCAGAATCTTTGGACAATCTTGCTTGTGGTATGAACAGAAAAGGAGCGGCGCAACTCTTCTATCAAACTTGTGGTACAACTCCCATGAGCGTACTCCAATTCTAAATTATAACTTGAAGAGTATTCATGTTCTCGCTGGCTAACCGATATGGTGAATCGTCTTTTTTGCAGTTCTAGCTACTTGTGGAGCCGTAAAGGTCAAACAAAGTGTAGCATATGGAGAGATTCTCATCTCTAAAGGAGCGAAGATGTGAGGGAATGGTGAGTTAAGTTTAAAAGACAAAAGAGTCTTATGTATACAAACAAAAACACTACCAGTAAAATCTGATGTTTTATAACAGAGAATGACCATAGTCAGAAAGTCTAGCTTTGGTAGGTTTGAGTTCAATTGCTAATTTGTTTACGACAATTCCTTAAGAAAGAGTGGGGAAGTAAATATTCTCTTCCTTTTATTACCATAGTCACTTCAAACAGCTAAATCAAGTTATAAAGGTCCTTGAATGATATTGTGCTGAGCCACATGCTCATATACCTTGCTTGCCATGATTCAGTCATCTTATTATTACCATTTTTCTTTTAATCTAGTCTGACATGTTAGTATTAATGTAATAAGATGAATAATGCAAAACAACACATGGATACAGTTTGATAGTTGCTTTTTTTGGAATTCAAAGCTTTGGGAATTTTCAACGAAGCATAACTGGGAGAGGACAGGTATAATCCACCAGGGATTAGTTGAAGGTTTTTCAGGACTTACGATCGAGCACGCTTTAACAACTCATACAACTAATTGTATTATTTATTATAATAATTGGATTCGTCAAATGTTTGCACATGCTTTCCATATTATTATAATTTACATGGGTTTGTCATTTTTTATTTCTCGAACTGTTGTCATGTATGCATCTTTTATAAGTTCAAGTTCAGTATCCATCCGGAGAGTTACGCTGCAGTTTTTGTTACTATATGCGTTTGTATGAGATCTTAGTCACACACAATATTCTTGCAGTTTGTTTTTCATGCACTTCTTTTGTTTTTTATTCATACAGATAAATAAAAGCTTCTCTTGCAGATGGAATTCTTTTTTTTTTCTTTTCAAAATTATAGCGCTTAAAAATTCATTAGGTTTTATTTATTTACGGGTATTTAATTCGCTATGACTCACGAACCCGTCGACTCATCTCTAATCTTTTTTTTCTTTGGTTGTAAACTTAATGACGAGATTTTTCAAAAATAGAAATAAAATACTACGAGATTTTTCAAATTGTCTCAATTGTCATTCGCCTTTCAATGAGAGATTTCAGTGGGAAATAAATCTAATTTTGTTTCCAATATATTTTTAAATTCCTGCGATGACTAGAAGTACCTTTTATCAAGCTGTATATAAATATTTATTCACATTTGTAAACTACTGAACACAGTCACTATCCCTCTCTCTCTCTCTCTCTCTCTCTCTCTCTCTCTCTCTCTCTCTTAGGTCATGTGGTCACCATGGCTACTGAGATCGCCAAGCAGAGCTCAGACTCCAAGTCACGAACCTACACCACCAAAATCCAGAGCCAAGAAAAACCAGTCCTTCTCTTGCTCTTCATTTAAAGACATCCAAGCCCTCATCCAAGAAGAAGAGGAAGAACAACGACCCGAACCCGACCCCGAACCCGACCAAGTGACCCCTCGCCGGGCCTCCATTTTCCACCGGGTCCGGATCTCCAACTCAGTCCTCCGCCTCTTATCGGCCCATCACCGAACCCAAACCCAAACCCAAACCCTCCCGGACTCGGAGCACCGGGTGGTGATCTTCTACACCAGCCTCCGCGTGGTCCGCAAGACCTTCGAGGACTGCCGAGCCGTCCGATCGATCCTCCGCTCCTTCCGCGTCCGGATCGACGAGCGAGACGTGGCCATGGACCCGCGCTCGCTGGCCCAGCTGCAGCGGATCACACCCCACCTTGCTCTCCCTGCCGTGTTCGTGGCGGGGAGGCTCGTGGGCGGGGCGGAGGAGATCAGACGGCTCCACGAGTCGGGAGAGCTGACGAGGCTCATCCAACGGCTGCCGTCCGCGGACCCCGCCAGAGCGTGCGGCGCGTGCGGCGGGATGAGATTCGTGGTGTGCGACGAGTGCGACGGGAGTCACAAGGTGTACATAGAGAAGTGTGGCTTCAGGACTTGTTTTGGATGCAACGACAACGGTCTGATTCGATGCCCTTCTTGCTTCTCCACCGTCCGATCCAAACATAAGTAGACTTAGACACCAACAGAGCGGGGGTTTCTAATTGTTTCCAATTTTAAATTTGTAAGTTTGTTTGGTTTTTGCTAATTTGATATAGATGTTTTTGTTTGCTTTCACCTTGTTCGTTTTCCATGTGATAGGGAAGTGGTACTAAGAACTGCTCATTAGCCGTTAAAGGGGCTTTGTTTTGTATTTTAGACTTTTTTAGCAGTCGGTTTTACTCGGGATAATTTTACGTTGCTTGTTCTTTTATAGGCATTCAAGAAATGGAACATACCCTTTTTTTTTTCTTTTCTTCTTGGTAATGCTCATTTTGAATTTGTACAGAATTACCTTAAACAAGTTTTTAATATGTGGGTATTTTAGAGCGGTGGATTTTTATTTTCTACTTACCCTTTTCTTTCTTGTATTTATTTTTCTTTATCTAATATAGGTTGGTAGTGCTCATTTTGAATTTGCACAGAATTAACTTAAATAAGTTTTTAATATATGGGTATTGTAGCGGTGAACTTTTATGTTCCACTTATCTGTGACGTTGGAAACTTAGAATGATACTCGAAATTAAATGTTTGGATACTACTTTTTTTATTGACAGTGAATAGTTGATGAAATTGAGAGAAATTCTAAAAGAGGAAATAGATCGAACTAAATTAAGAATACGGAGGGGGTAAGAATGATAGTAGATTAGCTATAAAATATAGATATGTGAATTGAAACGATACTAAATGGTATTATCTTAGCTATAAATGTAGGGTGTTAATTGAGACAAGAAGACTTTATTGGTAAAAAAATTGGTTAATAAAAAAATATCATTTTCTGATGATTGTCCTTGACGACTGCAGCACAAGAAATTAGACATTTTTTAGAGTTATGCCCATAAATAAATCAATCTTGACACAAATATGTAGCAATTCTTCTTTCTTTTAATGGCTTTGTTCTTGTAATTGCTCATTTTAAAGAGTACTGTCAAACAAGCCCTTAGAAACTATTGTCCACACTATTTGGACTTGCCTACACAAACTCGATAATCTAGTAGATTCTAGGAGCGCTTTTGATCACATTGGTCCAACGATCTCAGCCCACAAAAAGATCATCTTAGTTCTCAACAGACAAAAAAGCGCATCGACTTTCAGTTCCTCCTCAGCCATAAATCTCTCTTCCTCAATGAGCTTTCAACCTGAGATAGCTTCAAATTCCTTGCTCATACGCGTTTACGAAAGTGTAGAAGCAATTGTTTGAGCCCACGACGGCTTGTTGCATACTAGGCATCATCCTCTATGTTAAGGGTTTCAGTCGTTAAAGAGTTCTATTTTTTTACTTGAACTAAAATATAAAATAAGTTAGTCGCGGCACACATATTTATAATGTTTTACTTTCAAATGAGTAAGTTACGTACCGCATAATCTCACTATATGAATCGGCCATACGTTATGTTGTAATCAATAAAAAAAAATATTTTTCACTAAAAAAAATTACAAAAGCCGGACCCAACTTGAGCAGGTAGTCCGGTCCATAAAATCAAGTGAATAAATAAAGAAGCTCCATTAAGGAATTCATAATACGGACAATCCTCGTTTGGAGACCCTGCCACTCCCTCCAATGGATGTTATAGAGAATATCGTTCGTTTAAAAAAAATTACAAAAGTCTAATCCAAATTCAACAGGTAGTCCGACCATGAAAATTAAGTGAACAAACAGATAAGTGTTCAAAAATTTAAGAAATTCATTCTCTTATTCTTCACTCAACAAAAGAAAAATATCATAAATAGTCCCCCAATTCAACGACATGTGACCAAATCCGTTTGCACCACATGTTCGTAGATGTTAGTCTAAAAATGATTTAACACGTTATTTATAAGAAAAATGTTAAAACTAACGGACAAACTTAAAATTCTCAAATACTATCGTCAATCTTTTTTATATTGTCGTAAAATTTTCATTCGTCAAGCCAATCGGTTAGGCTCCATAGCTATAGGCACAATCTCACATATCAACATTCTCTCTATTCTTGAAAGTCTCAAAGTTGTTTGAGCTCATGACATTCACCACAGCCATGTCTTCTCCGATTGTCTATGTTCGTCAATCTTATATTGGCTAAAGGTAACTCCAACAATCAAGCTCAGTCTCGTAGTCAAACACTTATTGTTGGAGTCTATAATCACTCTCCATTTGCCACTTTGCTGAAAATGAACTATCAATATCATGTTATATTTATGCTTTAGCACAGGTTCACATGCTTGATTGAATGAACGAATTCTTCCTGATTATAATCTTGCTTATCCAATTAATTAGTGTATCGCTACAATTACATTTCACAACCAAGCTTTAGAAATAGTTAGAGAAGTATCTATAAAATAGACCACTTTTGATTGTGTGTGAGTAAATTTTCGACTAACGAAATTGATAATTCCAGAGAGAAATGTGGGAACTGGATCGAACTATTAATAAAACAAATCAATTTTTTTTACTTCTTATTCTGACTATTATTATTTTGCTTCTTGGTTTAAAGAGGCTTGTTTTAAAAAAGAAGATTTTAATGAGGCTATTTAATGACCAGGATATATTTTAGCTGTTGTAATTGTAAATAATGAGACTGACAAAAAGAAAAACAAAGTTGCTTTATTATTAGCCATTATTACATTATATATTATATTAATGTATTACTGAGAGTCTAATGATTATACGTTTTCTATACTCTATGCGGAATAAAATCACGGTTAATGTTAATGGGATTAAATTCAGACGTGTATTTTGTGGTTAGATTTAACTGAGTGCAATTTGTATTTAACTTTAGATAATTAATCTTGACCTGTCATTTACCCCATTTTTATTGTGGCCAAAGGTAAAATTCTGAAAAAGTGTTCTTCCTAGTTACAACAAGGAACCCGAGCCACGTGGCATAAACCTAAGAGCTAGAATAAAAAATGGTCTTTTCCGATTTCGATGACTAGATTTTATACTAAATATAATATCATCATAAATTTTTTGATGACATTGTCTTAAAATTTTCTATCAAGAATTCTATATGATAGCGAAATAATTTGGCTATATAATTAAGCATTTTTTCTTATGCATAAGAAAATTGGACATGAATCATGATAATGAGTATTGGGAAGAAGAAATTAAAAATAATATATGTTTTCAAATTGATATTTTTAAGAGCTTTTTTTGCTTAAAATTTTATGGAAAAGCTGTTGTTTATGCCTGTCGGTATATCAATAATTATGTTTGAATAATTGTATGCAATATACTTTCTTCAGTCTTCTATATTGTTGATACCATGTTTTAAGCCCCAAATAGCCCAAATTAATTATAGACGCTCCTCCGGAAGAAATATGACAAATAAGTTCCAGTTCCACCCAATAAACAACATTACCTGTTGAGTACTCAAGTCATCTCATTCTAAAATTAATTTTTAGACATACCTTATTTTATATTTATATTATGAATATACCTTATTTTCTTACAATTATAGCTCTTTTTATAGTAATATGTTTACAGTTTTATTAGACTTTGATTCTTTTTTCTTTTCTCAGCTTTAATTTATCATTACTTTATAGTCTTATAAAAAATATTGGCAAAGTTATTTTAATAAAAAATACTTATGGAATGTTATACAATTCGAGCACTTGAGGAATTAGTATCTTCCAACAAGATAGGTTAACTAGTTATTGTGCTAGTTAAGATAGTCTAGTGTAATAACACATGACTTTCAGTTAGGAGATCGTGGGTTCTAATTTCATCCGCATTAAAATTGTCTTAAAAAAAGAGATATGTTAATATTTGCCTTCGATAATTATTTTCGTAGCTCAAACTATTTGGTATAGCTCAACTTAATTACATTCAACCATGCATGGTGCCTAATTTAATTAGGTTAATGAGATCTCATTCTTTACCATTGCGTAATCTAACCAATGCATATTCTAAAGTTTAAGGTATTAGTAATGTGCGCTACGCCTGCAATGTAAAATATATTTAGTTATGGGTGTATATCATATGATCTGAAGAAATTAAAATCATAAAAATCATGTCGTACGTGTTTTGTTTCTACGGAATTGTATAAAGTATCACTATTTTATTTGAGGTTGACTTTTTCAAAATTTACTAAAGTTGTTTTTTTCAAATATCAGTACAAAAACCAAATATCTTTAAAAATAAATTTTTCTTACATTTTATTCTATATCCATATTAATTGGTAACTATTTATTTTATTATTGTGAAACAAGTTTGGAACAGCCTAACTAAATGTTGTAAGTCAATTTTAATTTTTTTTAATATTATTTTATCGATAATATAGTATAGCACATTAAGTTTTATTTTTTGAAAAGACATTTTGTATTTTCATGCAAAATTTATTTATATTTTGAGAAAAAAAAAACATTTTTTGATGAATTTTAAAAAAATAAATAAAAAATGGTGCTTTTGACATTTCCTCCCCACAAAAATTGGCCATCGTATACAAGCTAACGATGCTATATCGTCATTAAACAAGTTTAGATATTATTATTATTATTTGCTATGTTAGGAATTTTAATCACGATACGGACCACCATCTCTGGCCTCTGCCCATGACCTTTTCTTGTAATTTGAAATATTTGAAAATATCTCTAACTAAACAAAGCTATGATGCTTTTTCTTTTGAATAATATATCACATGGATTTGAATATTTGTAGCAGTAGACGAACGAACATGACATTCTTTTATATATATATATATGTATTTTAATTAGATATAAATCTAATCTATGGATTATGAAGACTTAATCAGCCTCTACTAAACCGACAAACAAACAACATAAACCTGAAATTTCCCTCGAGGCGTCTGAGTGGGACCCACGTAAAAGTTATTTACTCTCATTTTCTTGCCTTCGAGTACTTTAGGTAACAATAGAACAACAAACACGTCACTCTATATTGAAATAGTCTAATACATATACATAATATATTAGTGCATATATAATTTACTAATTAACGGTATTAAGTCACACAAATCTATCTTCTTTTTTGCTTTTGTAATTTGTCTTTCTTAAACCAAGTCTCATCCCATCTCGTAGTAGATATGATAGTGTAGTGGTATACCAATAACTTCTAATTAAAAAATCGTGAGTTCGAACTCCACTCGCAGTAAACTTTCTTTTAAAAAAATCAAGTCTTGATATGTCGTAGAATTGATTCTTTTTTTAATCTATGATAGTTGGTACTAAGACCATCTCCAACTTACTCTTAATTTGAAGTGTGAAGATACATATTTGAAATACATATTTGAAATATTAATATGTAATTTAGACCATAATCTAAATATTTTATATAAAAATACATATTATCAATAAGAAAAGATAATAAATAACATGACATTAATAATACATTAATTAATTAAAATATAATAAATAAAATACATATAATTATATCAATTTTAAATTAAAACTACAATGTATGTCATATACTTACAAAATTATATCAATATTCAAGTTTACCTACGAAATATAATGTTTATTTAATATTTTTGTTCTATTAATATTATCCAAAATAATATTTTTTTATTAGTTAATATATTTTAATATTATAACATTAACATAATATTTCATATAAATAAATGTAAGTTACTTTAATATTGTTGATATAATAAAAATTAGTTAATGTTTAATAAGATTAATATTGACATAACATAAGGGGTTAATGTGAAATTAGTATAAAATAATATTAAGAAGTATAAAAAGAAAATATTCTATTTGAGATAAAATTAGATGATGTAAGTTGGAGTCAAAACATTGTAACTGCACCAAATTTGAGTTTTGAGTTGAAAATGATCTAAGTAAGTGACCATATAATTGATATTCCAACCGCTCGTATGTGTATGTGTATATTTCTTTTAATAAAATAACTAGTACTTGCTCGTCGGCAATCCAAAACTAGAAAAATAGACGATTGTATATAACATGTCTAAAAATATTTAAAAGACTTATTACAACAGAAAATTTACAATTTACAATTATTTGAGAAGAATAATATTTATAGCGAATTGCTACGAAAATATACTGAGCATAAGAAGTTGAAACCACGTTGAACGATAATAAATACAATAGATAAAAGTTTGATAGATGAATGTATTTATTAGGTAACTATCATAACGAGATAAAATTTAAGCATTTATAAAACTAATTGTTCAAATCTGAGAGTTGATAGTGGTAGTTAATATAACTTAGTGGTAATACCACATGATTTTCAGCTAATAGGTCGTGGGTTTGATTCCCACGCGCATCGACACTACTTCAAAAAAAATTGAGAGTTGATAAGCCTATGATGTAAAAACTTCATCCAGGACATAAAAAGACGAAGCAAATACAAATAAAAGGCTAGACAAACATGTGATTGAACTTAGATGAGGTTCCTCTCACACTTTATTTTTATCACTCTCATTTTAATTTTTACTTAATTCTTGCTTCGAATCCAATTAAGAACCGTTTATGTTTTTGTTTCGGCACTTGATAGTGTCTGTCAAGTTCAATATTAAACTTTTTTAAATTGCCTCTTCACTCAATTTTATATTTAGTTTTTTTTAATATTTTATAAATTTTTTGTAAATATCCACTCAATTTTGTTTACACGAATATTGAGTCCAAATTACTCTCATTTTGCAGCTTTGTAAACGTTTTCAAGTTCGAGCCAAATCGGTTCAAATAATTTCGTAAACAATTTGAAGTGAATATTTACACAAAGTTTACAAAATATTGAGTATTTTAAAATTAGTAAACGTTTTTATGAGTATATAAGTAAGAAAAACCTTTTCTTTTATCATCAACAATACTTGTATGCGTCTTTTAATTTTACCCCTTAATACATTTACTAGTAGATTATTTCTTGCTCTATCAATGAATATAATACAACCAGTTTGTACTCTTGATTTTTCGCAAATTGCAACTGCATTTTTGTATACATTAAAATTAAATAAATAAGATAAATTAATGAGAGTGGTGACGAGTATTAATTTAAATAATGAAGAGATTTGGTTTGGCATATGGAGTGGTTGAATCTTGTGCTATGCTATATCTAATTGGAATTTATATTAATAAATCGTTCAAGTGATTGTATGTAACTATATGTTGTACATTTACTGATTATTTTTGTTGTAGTACTAAAAAGTCTTAACGAGTTCAACATTTGAGCATATATTTTTCTTTCTGTCGACCGTTTATGAAAAAGGTGCTAATTTCAGGGTTGGTGAGGATAACTTGAATAATGATCTAATACATATTTTATTGACCTAGATTGGAGCATCATAGAGTAACATTTAATTAGCCTCTATTGAATTTTTAGGTTAGGATAGATAGAAATTGAAGTTGAGAATTGGGGAGAAACTAACTCTCATTTTGAATGATTGAGAGTGAAATGTTTATTCCAATATTGTTATGAAAATATTACAACTAATGACTTTATATAGCCATGACATAAAGGAAATACAATGAAACAAATATGAAAAATACAAATATATCCTACTTGTTTTTTAATAGACATAAACGACACATATTATATTTTTGATCTCTAATAGCCTCCGAACTTAAATAAATCACAGACGCCACCAAAGAAAGAAGTTCATAGAAAATTCAACAACGGAAAACTAATAGGCAATTATGATCCCTAAAAACTGTCAATGAGGTCGGCCACTAGTTTGTAGGTCCTCTATATCGTATTACTTGATTATGCATTATCAGAATTACTCCATTATTGTACTTTACCTGAAGTTTGTCTCTATCCATGTAAAAATTAAAAGTTAGAAAATGGTCATTATAAAATTTAAAATTTATTTTATTCATCCGAAAATTTTAATTTTTATCGGAATTCATCGCAAGTCATAAGAATTAGGATTTGATCGAATTCGCCGATAAAAAAACTTAAAAAAAATTATCGATTTTTTTAAAATCATAGTAAATTATCGGACATTATCGCAATCCATCGTAAAAAAGATTTGTTGGTCATCTAAATCCATCACAAATCACCGGAAAAAACTAAATGAAAATTTGAGTTAAGAGTATTTTTGTCCGAAAATTGGTCAAAAATCTAATCTAAAATAGAAATAACATAATGGATTTATCTTTGATATTTTAAGTCAAATAAAGCCCAAATTAAAATATTTCTCTTAATAAAATAGAGCAACAAAACAAAAACAAACCTTGTCGTGTAATTTCGAAACAAACTAATACCGCATTTTAGTGGATTGTCGGGTATGAAAAAACCGAGAAATTTTTTCTCTTCTTCTTTTTCAGTGGATTCCTCGAGGGCTAATTGTACCGAAAAAAGGTCTAGTATCGAATTTAAGGTGTAATGAAATTTGTCTCAACACAATGTAAAAGAAATGAAGTTTAATATGTCTTTTTATATACCATAGGATCAAGATTATAGAGAGATAAATAAAAAAATAATAAATGAAAAGTAAACAAAATAAAGCAGATGAAAAGAGCAATACACGTGGCGAGAAAAAAATTAACGGGAAAAATGTGGACGGTGCCAACGGAAGTTCAGTTTAAGTATTTTTCACATTGTTTCTAAAGTTTAAGTATATTAGTGTTAATTATCATAAGCGATGAGTATTTTTGCCACCGTTAACTCTATAATAAATAAAACATATATATTTTTTACAATCCCAAGCAATATCCTATGGACTATTTGCAAAAAATAATTGTGAATATTGAGCATAAACGAAATAAAATACTTATTGTAAAAGTATCATAAAGAGTTCTTATTGTAAAACACTTGTTAGTTCTTATGACTTTTAATTTCAATATAAGATTTTTAGATGTCCCCTCAAGATGAATGCTTTATGTGTTGGCTCATCTGGACATGATCTTAACATTTAGACAAAGTAATTGTTTGATACTTGTGAGCTTTGATATCGTATAAGAATATCATGAATTCAATTTCAAAATTAATTGACAATAAGAGACGTCACTTACCTTATTATAAGCATTTTGTAGTTCTCATTCATTTTAGTTGATCCTTAACAAACTCTTTCAAACTGTCAACTTTTATTTCCGAACATGTTAAGCTAAATCTCAACATTTCAATCAAGTATGTGTTCGAGTTTTGTAAACTCGTGATAATATGTGAAAATATAACTTCATCTCAAAACAAATTGATAATGAGAGAAACAATCCTTACTTTCTATAAGCACTTATTTATTTACATTCACTTTCATGCAAAATTCCTAACATTTATAGAATTTTTTTATGAAATATCTTTTGAAACTAATAATTAATTGATAAAAACAAATTCTTCTAAAATAACTGGGATTTGATTTCAGCTAAACAACTAAACGTTAATTAATACTTCTTAGAAAACTATTTTTATATAAGTATATGTTTAAACCTCAAAAAAAAAAAAAGATTGGTATGTTTAAGACCATAATTGATAATAAAAAAAAGCATAAATGTTTATAAAATTGTTAACACGCATGACCTATCACGTTTATAAAATATATAAATGTTGTTGATACAAATACATTTTACACTCGTGTTGTCCTAATTGGATTGTAAAAGTACTAAGCAGCTATACTCAACATGAATCTGTATATGTGTGTATATAATCCTTTTATTTATCAAATACATAAAGCTGACTATGCTAATATATATTCATATGTTCTATTATATAAGGTGTGTAGTTGATAAGATAACGAAATATTCAGACGTGCCATATAGTGCAAACATAGACGAACAAGATAACGACGTTTCTCACAAAACACTAAGGACCATTTGGATGGATTGACACACATATTAATATATATATATATATATATATATATATTATATGATATATTGAAATGTGTTATTATATAATTTTCCAGGCTTCTGCATGTGTACAAATCAAATAAACCATAATGAAAGTATCGGCATTCATAATCCAGCAAACTTATCTCATGAAAATATGAGAATATTAGTTTGTTAGGGTTTGAGAATGTCAAGAAAACAATATCCTCTACTCCACCATTAACTGAAACAAAACAAAACAGATTAGAAGATGTTATTTCATGAAAAATCACGTGTAATACTTTTATCGTTACATAGCAAATAAACTTAATTATAGTAGAAAGCACAACCTAAATTTCGTGGGTCGCCAGAAGACTTGTAAAATAGAATAATATCCTCAATGCACCCAAAATTGAAGTGTTTAACTCAGTCAAATGCAGGGTTTAGTTTTTTGTTTTTTGTTTACCGAAAGTCCTTGTTGGCAACTGATATAATAAAGTCAAGTGAAAGTTATTAACAAAATTATAAATTAATTTTTTTGATTAAACATGACTATTTATATAAAAACTTTAACGTAGAATAACCATTTACTTTCGTGAAGAGAAATATATTATATATTGCGTGGATTAGCAGAACTTCTAAATATGTAACGAGGTTTTGTTGTATTATATTTTTGGTATGCGCTCTCTGATCTCGTTCTTATCATCTGACAAGTGTTATTAATAATATTTATTAGCAGTTTGACTTTCTAAATCAGGTAAATGACACTTATATATACGTTTTGATACTTTTTTTTGTTTAACAAATTAAGGTCATCAGGTTTAATTTTACTTATAAAAATGCTAAATTTGTATTATCTATTTAACTATAATTATAAAGTTATATCTTAAAATAAATAATATGTAATGAGTTTTCGTTTCATTAATTTTTTGTTGATGTTGTTTATATATAAATCAAACTCCAAATCAGCATCCTAATTCTAAAATTTATATTTAAAATTAATAAAATTCATATTTCTCAACAATCTGCCTTTATTATGAGTTTGAATTAACAACTTGAGCTCTGAATTCTTTACCTGAATTAATAATTTTGATGATTATTGACTATCGATTTTTACTCATTTCTTCTGACAGTATTTTCCCGATTTTTATATTTATGTTAAATTTTTTTATTTTTGAATATTTGACACATGGATATAATGAATAAGGATAAAATATTATAGTCCATATCTATAAAGAACCAATAGAAAGACAATTCGACTATATGATTCAATTTATTACAAACTGTCAATTTTAAACTATATATATATATATAATTCTATATAATTTAGGATATTTTAATCGAGATTTAAGAATAATCAGACATATCCGAAGATATCTTATTCCGCAAAGCCACAATAGCTTACACTCAAAGACACAGATAAAATATAAAAAAATAAAATCCTATACGACACAAACACGTCTCAATCACGTAAGTTTTTTTTTTCCACTGTTTTCTAGCTTGAGCTTCTGTCCACTTTGTTTTGTTTTTTTGTTATAGACTCATAAAAGATTCTTCTTCGTTTCTAGTTTCTACTGCCCGAGAATTTTCAACGTCGGAAACAAATGAAAAGTACACTTTAACCTTATTAAGATAAGGTTCGTAAATCACCATTTACAACCAACGAAATTCACGAAGGAACATATCTTTTTTAAAAAAATCTCATTAATAAATAGACCCGACGAGACTCCTTACAATCGAACAGAGGTCATCGTTCTCCAAACATAAAAATACTAAAATGCTAATGCGTAATAAAAGATAAGAAGAATCGAATAAAACGAGACGAGTTGTTAACTGCAAACAAAAATATAATGTGTCAAAAACACTGTCGGACCTCTCTTCAACATAGATTTTCTGCAATTTCTAAAGCGCGCACGCCAACTCGAAACCTCGAGCACTATAAACTAACCTGAGAATATACAAAAAAATTATCTCTCAACAATTTTTTTTCTTTTTGATTGAAATTTCTAATTGTCTACCTCTCACTTCAAAACACAACCCACTAAATTTTTACCAACTAAAACTAAACCAACTAAAAACAGAGCCGGAGAAGCTAAAGATAGGCTCAGACGCAACGCTGTCAGAGGCTCGTCCCAAGAAATGTGGCGTCCACACTCTGATTGACGGGATCTGCAAGTTCGAGGCCAAGGTCAAAGACTCTCGAGTACCGATCTGAGAAGTTTCGAGAACTCGACACTCTCCGACGGATTTGCGATAACCGACAAAGTAGGGTCTGTCATGGATCTGTAGCGGGAGGTAAGGGTCGCGTCGGATGCTTCGAGTTCATGAATCTTGGCGCCGGAGTTCTCCGGAGGCGATGCTTTCTCACAACCTCTGCAACTCAAACAGAGAAAGATGAAAGAAAAGAAAACATTCCAAACGAAAATCACAAACAATGGAATTCCTAACTTCCAAAGAGTAAATACTGCAACTGAAGTCACTTGGGGAGGGGGTGGCGACTCAGCTGAAGGTGAATTCCTAACTTTTAGAGAGGAGAGAGCATTTTTTAATTCAAGAGATCGTGTTGGTAAAAACTCTTTTTAGTGTTTGACGCAATTGTAGAAGGAACAAATCAGTTATCATTATTTTCAGATGAAGGATTCGTAAGCAAGTGTGTTAGCAAATAATAGTTAACATATAAAACACAATTTGCGAGAAATTCGATTGCACTATAAAACTCGACTATATATTCTTAATCAGATTCTCAATAGGGTTTTATAAGTTATAAAAAGAAAAAAAAATAGTTCAAACTATTACTTTTTTTTTCTCACTTTCCCGTAATCCACCAAAATTCATTTTCTTCCCAAAATACAAGTGTTTTCACTTGAAAAGATCATTTGTCCTTTAAAAATATAAAACTTACAAAAATACCCTACACTACACTATCGGTAAAAAAAATTAAATTTTTAGTAGTGAAATAGTTTTTAACGTTTTTAGTTTAATTTTTTGTTTTAAAAAAATACATAATAACCGCTTACTATATGTATGGATTAAAATGTAAAAAAAATATTTTAGAGGTATTTTGGTCTTTCATATTGGTCTTTTGGGAAAAAATTAATTTTAGTAAATTTTGGGAAAATCAATTACAAATAATGGTATTTTGGACAATTTCTCTAAAAGAAATATACAAAACTCCAGAGTAGGTTGCTATTGAAATTAACATAATTTTATTTTAAAAATTAAAAATTTGTCCCGAAGTTAATCAACAAGATTCTTATTTACGAGTTAAAAGCTTCTCTATTAACCGGAGACATATATGTTACTAAACATCCAAGTTACTATAATAATTAGCATAAATTAATATGATAATTACACACTATATCCGAATTTGAGATCACGAGTTCAATTTTCATTCCAAACAACGAACATCCAAATACCACTTTATATATTATGCTCTCACTTAACTCCATTGCCTTAATGTGATATTTTGCTTCTGATCTTTGTCCACACTAATCAATCTTGGCTTCACTACACTTTATAAGTAAAAAAAGGCCTACTTCCCAAATTATTTCGTAATTAGAACGACTGAGCTAGCTCACTAGCTCTTTCAAGATCGATATGGAAGCTTGTTGACTCACTTGCTAAACCCTTCAAGATCGATTAAAAAAGTCACTGACTTACTCGACAAACTTTCTATTACTTAATCATCTGATTGCTAATATTTTATTCTACTTTTTGATACTATTAAAATGCGCCCAACTTCGCCCAACTTCGTAGGGTTAATGTCCCTATATAGATTTGGTACTAATATTTTGTAATTTTTTTTATAAATGTCTACTTCTTTAATTAACATAAATTTCCTTCCAATTTTGCCCCAAAAACATAAATTCCACCAAAATTTTAATGAAATTTAAATAATTAATTTCGGAAGTTAATTTACAGCATAAATTACGGAATAATAACTACACCACATTAACTTATATATATAATTTCGGATGTCAAATGAGAGAAACTTCAAACGCATGCAAAAAACCGTAATTTTTTTTAAAAAAAATCTCTTTGAAACCAAAATCCATCGACAAACAAACTCAAGCCATTTTCTTCGATTAATCATAACCAAAAAGTTTTTGAAGAGTTCAACGACGTAAAATCGGTGCGATTAACATGTATTTATGTTCTTTCTTGTATCTAATTTCTTTTTGTTCTTGAAATCTTTTCTGTAAATTAATTTTTTTAGAATTCGTTTCTTCATAAACACGATGGCGACGATGAAGAAGAATAAGAAGAAGAAGAACAAGAAAAAAAATGATGTGAAGTTTTCATGGCGGCAAATGATGTAAAATTTTCATGGCGGAGAAGGATGTGAAGGGTCAATTCGTCATTTTTTTTTCTTCTTCTTCTTTTCCGTGTTTTGATTTTGATTTCAAATTTATGTATAAAATTTTGATTTTCTTCAAGTAGAATTAATAAAAATCGTGTTTTGTAAAAATTAATTAACATTTTAAAATGCAACTCCATTTACGTTGTTACAAATTCATTTCAGTGTAAATTGAATATCAGTTAACGTACACAAAACATTTAAGAGATAGTAAATGGAAAAAGTAATTGATTAATAATAAATATCGACAACAAAAAGATAATATCAAAGAAATATAATCGGCTAAGAATAAAAAAATTTCCAAAAAATAACTGTAAAAAGATAACTAATTCGGTCACAAAGGAAATTTTTTAATTAGTTAAACTGAAAATAATAGGTCAATTAACTACCCACAATTTTAAGATCTAAAAAGAATTAATCAGCTGCTGGAATCTTTTTAACATAAAATAAACTATTTGAAATTTTGAAACGAAGTTTCTTTTAAAAAAAATTAAAAATTCAAATAAACGAGCCGAAAAGATAAGGTAAAAAAGTAATTAAATAACGTTAATAAATATCCCACGTAATCGTTTTGGGCATGTACAAAAATTTTACCAAACGTTGGACAAAACCAAAAAATATTTACAAATTAGGTCAATTCGTCAATTTTTTATGTTAATATTTTATGAATGTATTTAGAACCCGAAAAGGGAAGATACATGTTTAACAAAAATGAATTTGAGCTGATGAAATAGAGAAATATTGTAAGGGAATAGAGATAAACAAAAATAAACTCCACATATATAATTCTAGAAATTTTTTTAATTAAACTTTTTGATGCAATATGAAATCTCATTTTTAATATAGATCTTCTTCTTTATTTTATCTCAGTTCAGATAAGAAGCAAACGCACACATAAAAACTCATGCTGGGCTGTCGGTACGCGGAAGGCCGGACGGCAGGATTCCTTCCGCCGGCGTGCGGAAGGAAATTTCCGCGGAAAGGCACGCTGCGGCAGGCGGAAGTCTGACTTCCGTGTCAGGTGCGGAAGGAAGAGTGGGCCACAGTGGAGCGGGTTACCGTTAGGGGGGTGGGTTTCCGGCTGACGTGGCGAAATCTGGGCCTTTGATTTTGTTACCGTTTTTCA
Organism: Urtica urens; assembly: GCA_958296335.1. Classification (NCBI taxonomy): domain Eukaryota; kingdom Viridiplantae; phylum Streptophyta; class Magnoliopsida; order Rosales; family Urticaceae; genus Urtica; species Urtica urens. The sequence continues at coordinate 9,070,398 of OY282530.1, read as the reverse complement.
ATCCAATGGCTCAAAAAATTTGTCCGTTATTACACTATAAACCCCATCCGAAATTTTCTCTATAAATACAAACCATTTTCACAACATTTTTCACAATTCATCCGATTTTCTCTCTAAAATTTCAATACTTTCTCTCTAAAATTTCAACTCATTCACTCCAAAATCTATTCAAACGTTCTACAATTTTATAGATATGTCTCGGGAATCATCTCATCGACGAAATTCCCGGGATCGGTCTCGCACTTTAACTCCTTCTCCGAATCGGGAAGAAGTTAATCAACCGCCCCGAAATCCATCTCCCCGACTCCAATATCCACAAAATTGGTTAAACCTATCCGAATTTCCAAATTTCGATAATACCGAAAACCCAATTCCGACTCCTACTCCTATACCGAATTACCATCCACCAACCTTCTCGTACACCCAACAAGAAATGACCGAGCTAGCTCAATTTGCCCAGGTAAATCCTTACGTCCACGGTCAAACAAGTTATTCGGTACAACCACAAAATGTTTATCAAGATCCATATCAAGTATATCAACAACAACTTCATCATTTTGAATCTCAATCACCAACACATCCTACTCCACCTCGTCCCCGTCCACGATCACAACCTCCTCGTCCACCATCACAACCTCTACCAACACAACCTCCACCACCCTCATAATCCACCTCCGATATATCCTCCACCTCCAACACAACATTCACAAGAAGAACAAGATGAAGAAGAAGGCAACATCCCCGAGACTCAAGAGATTCCAAGGAGTCAAAGGAAGAAAAGGAGAGCAAGGTCCGAGATGTGGAATTACTTCTTAGAAATTGAAGACAACGAAGGACGGAAAGGCGCTTGCCGGAAGTGCGGGAGACACATCAAATGCGATAGTAGAGAACAAGGTACTTCTTCTTTACGTCATCACTACAGAAAATGTCAAGGTTCCGACTCATCTTCTTCATCTCAGGTACGCTATGACCCCGAACAATTTAGAAAAGAATTAGTTAGATATATTGTTTCTACCGATCAAGCTTTTTCACATGTAGAATCTAAAGGGTTTGGTAGGTTTGTTCATTACTTAGTTCCTACAATTCAATTAGTTTCTAGAAAAACTTTAAGAAATGACGTAATGAGATATTATAATGAAGAAAATGAATTACTTCAAGTTTTGTTTCAAACTGGTGATTTTAACGTTGCGCTAACGTCGGATATTTGGTCGGGTAACGCTAAAATGGATTACATGAGTGTCGTAGTCCATAACATAGACTCGGCATGGAACCTTAACAAAAGGATAATTGCGTTTAAAAGAATTGAAGGTAGTCACACCGGAGATGCTATTTTAGAAATATTATTAAGTGTTATAGAAGAATGGAACTTAAAAGATAGAATAATTTCTATAACTTTAGATAATGCAACGAACAATGACGCTATGATTCGAGCTTTACGTCTAAAAATTCCTAATGAAGAGTCTCTTTTACATCAAAGATGTGCGACACATATAATAAACCTCATTGTGAGAGCGGGATCGACACATTTTCAAGACTCAATTGATAAAATTAGAAATTCAATTTCATGGTTAAATAGTTCAACGTCTAGGGTAGATGAACTAAAAAGAAGATTTTTATTAAACGGATTAGCGGAGAGAACATTCCACACCGATGTTAAAGTTAGATGGAAAACGTACTTGATGTTAAACCAATTTTTAGCCGATAGGTATGTAAATGTTATTGTAGAATATGTTAACCGAATTGGCGGCCATGAGATAACGGATGATGACATAGCTAAATGTTCTTGTTATATGCGATTTTTAAATTTATTTTACGATGAAACATGTGCTTTATCCGCTGTTTATAGTCCAACTTCATATTTAGCTATTCATAGCGTAAGTGCAATTGCACAACATCTTAGTGATTCTAATAGTTTTGAATTTTTTCGACCTTGTGTTGCTTCAATGAGAGCTAAATTTGATAAATATTGGGGGGCTGGTAAAATTCCCTACTTATATGGTTTTGCGGCTATATTAGATCCTAGAATAAAATTTAGTGGTTTTCTTACATTTGCAAATTATTTGAAACGTCAAACCGGACAAGATTACGTTACACATGATCATCCAAGGATCGTTGAAGAATTTTATTCGTTTTTCAGGACCTACCAGCGACGTGAAATGCCGCAACCTGTAGAGATGAGTCCACCAAGGCCACCAACAACTAGTCGAGGAATCTTTCGAGACATTGCTTGTTTTGCACGAGGAGGAACTTCAACGCCAAGATCATCACCCCATCCGGAGCCAGCTGTGGAGACGTCGGAGCACGACGAGATTCTTTTGTACAACTCCCAACAATTTGCGGCAATGAGTCAAGAGGATCTCAACTTACTAGCATGGTGGAGACAACACCAAAATATGTTTCCCATCCTATCGAAGATGGCTAGAGATGTTCTTTCGATCCCGGTTTCAACCGTCTCATCCGAATCGGCGTTTAGTAGTTCGGGCCGAATTATCGACGATCGACGACAAAGTTTGAAGCCCGAAATAGTCGAAGCTCTCACTGTCTACAAAGATTGGTGTCAACACGACGACCGATCTCAAGAAACCTTTGTAAGCATCGATCTTGTCGACAATTACGATTTGAACTTTGCTAATATGAACATCAACGAACTTTAGAAAATGTGTAATGTTTCGAAAGTTTGTAATCATCTTCCAACTTATCATTATTAATAAGTTACATTTCCGACCCTACTTTTAAATTTCTTACGTTTTACCCCCCCAATTCATTACCATTTTCTTCATTTTTTAATTTTTTTTTAAAAGTTAACGGTACCGGCGGAAGGAAATTTTCCGGCGAAAATAACCCTTCCGCACAGTACCGGTAACCGTACACAACGGTCGGCGGAATTCCGGTTTCCGCGGAAGTAACTTTTCCGCATGGGCGGAAACCGGTCCTGCCGTCCGACCGTTAGCCCAGGAAACATTGATTACTTTAAGAGAAACATTTACATTTGATACTTATTTACTGCTCCAAAAAAAATTATTCCTCACGCTTCACCTACTAATAAAACATTTTAAATTTAATTTAAAGTAATTCATAGCCCTATTTTTTTTTTTATAAGTATGAGAAAATCACATATAAAATTAGACTAATAAATGTTGATGTTGAAATCTGATCTCAATAATTACGAAATAAAACATAGGAGATTTTAATAACGTTTTGATTTATAAGGTAAAAGGGGTCTTAGTAAAATGTCGTAGATATAATATAATATATTAAAAAATGCAAAAGAGATCGAATGTGACAATTTTATTATATTATCGAGCTCGCGAAATCGAGCTGAAGAATTACAAAGAAAATATTGAGCTCGATAGATAATAAAGAATAATAATAATAATCGAAGTGATAACATGTATCCTTTCATCCGAAGAGAACTTTCTATTTATAGTATATAGTCAAGTTGGTGATTTCGGGCGTGTATATTCGGATTAGCTGGAGATGTTTCCCTGTTGTGCAGTGTTCGTTGAAGAGGAGGTCTCGACTTCATCTCTGATCCGGCTTCTTCGGCAAGATGATAGCTCGACAGCTCGACTTTGTCTCCGCTCCGGTTTTTTCGACGAGTTGTACGTATGACTTCGACACCGTTTTTTTACTTCACGAGATGAATATGGCGGGTGATTTAGTCTTGACTTCGGGTATTGTGTTTCACTTAGACCCAATATTTTTCAGTTCGACTTTATACTCTCACGATAACGTCATTGAAATAGTTTCTTAAGTTAGAACGAAGTGTAAATTTTCAAAGAGAACTATATAATTAATGAACTTTATTTGATGTTTGCTGGAAATTGACTGACTAAACTCATTTTTAAGACGTGTAAAATATATTTTGCAATTGAAACATAGAGGTTTTAAACTTTAAAAAGATCCCCAAAAATATTTTATGTTAAATAAAATGAACAAAAGTGTAATATCAATTTTGTTTTTAAAAAGCCTAAGAACTAAATGTAACAAATTATGGTTTAGGGGTCAACATGAAAAATACAAATACTTTAGAGAGTTATTCATAAAGAAAAATTTCATTTTGTATACCCAAAAACATTAAAAATATCCAGACCATTTTTTTAAAAATATCTAAAACTGAACTTTAGGCTCAAAATCGGACAAAAATACACTTAACCTCATTTATAAAGTTTTTTAGAGATAATCTCATTTTCAACTCAAATTCTTTCTAAATCCGTTATAATCATTTAAGATAGTTGAAGGTTATCGTAGGACATCGTACGATGGTATACGACCATCGTACGATGTCGTACGATAGCGTATGATGGTGTACGTCGTTGTACGATGACCTTCAACAAATTTCTAGATTTTTGACGAATTTGTTTTTTCTCGATCGAAAAATGATTTTAACACAAAAAACGACTATAAAAGTGATTTAAATAAAGTTAATGAAGTAACATATTTATTATTTTGATGATCTTAAATGATTCTAACGAATTTAGAAAGAATTTGAGTTGAAAATGGGATTGAAATCTCTAAAAAACTCTATAAATGAAATTAAAGGTATTTTTGTCCGATTTTGAGCCTAAAGTCAAATTTTAAATATTTTTAAAAAATGAGTCTAATCTGAATATTTTTAATATTTTTGGGTCTACAAAATAAAATTTCTCCTCCTAAAATATATCCTAATAAGTGTCAACAAACTCTCCCTCTCTCTCTCTCTCGCGCACATTATCTACATTTTTTTTATTTCCATTCCTTCTTTTTTAGGAACCATTTCTTTTACTTATGGTGTTTTCTCATAAAAGTCAAACTTTAGCATATAAAAGAAACAAATAAATAAATATCCACTACAAGTGCACACGAATTAAATAATTCGTGATGGTTAGTGAACGCGTTTTCAAACATTTCGTTCTCAGAATTAGCCTTCGACCACGAGCCGAACAATGTCTCTGATTTTTACTGATTCCGTTCATCAAATTCAGATTTATTTTGTTTCATTCTATATACCAAGCTTCGAATTTTGATTTACTTAGTCAATAATTTTAAGGAGAAAAAATAAACTTGCTTTTTTTTGCCGAGTCTTTCAAAAGATTCACTCTTCTTCGTCTTTCTGGTTTGTTTGATCGTCAAGAAAATGACCGGGAATTGGAAATTCTATCGGTTCAGAGTTCGACTGAAACTTTCGGCTGTGCTGTTCTTTTATTTCTTGATTCAGAGCTCGAATCTCTGCTTGTCCTTGAACGATGAAGGTTCGTCTTCAACTTTCTTTACTCTTTTTTTTTTTCTGGTAACTTCAAGGCAGTTGATAGTTGAAACAGAAGAGAGTCTCCTCAGAAATCTCTGATTTAGTTTATCCTTCCCTTTAGGTTTAGCGCTTTTGAAGTTCAAGGAGAGAATCGTCAGCGATCCATTCAACGCTCTGTCTGATTGGAGAGAGGATTTCGGAGTAGTGGATTCTTGTTCGTGGTTCGGCGTCGAGTGTTCTAATGGACAAGTCGTAGTCTTGTAAGCACTTCATATCATCTCGCAATATATATTCGTTGTACTTTTTCCAGCTAAATTTTCTTTCATCAACTTTTCTTTTTCTTTTTTCTTCTTTTCTCTGATCTCCTTTTGGTCATCGAAAAATGAGATCAAGGATGAATAGCACTACCGAAGTTCGCACTTTTTTTCTTATGCAAAACTTTTTGAAATACGGTAACTACTTGCAAAACGGTTTAATGAATATAGCGTAATGTAATATGTTGTTACTCTGAATTTGGTTTAGAATCCTAGATTATAGCGTTAAGTCTTAGTCTTACACCTACGAATGATCGAAGACCCTATTGCACATTAATCTTTAAAGGTCTTATGATATTACCCATTGTTCAACTCGCGAATTCGTTGACTAATATTCAACTTACCGTTTATACACTAGTAATTTAGTTCAGATAAGGACTCAAGAATTGTCTGTTTCGGTTAATTTTGCCTAGTAATAACTGGTATGCCTTTGCAGGAACTTAAAAGATCTTTGCCTTGGAGGAACACTGGCACCGGAGCTTAGTCAACTCGTGCATATAAAATCTATGTAAGCAATTCATTGCTTTATCTTGTTCTTGTCCCAACAGTGTCCATTTTCTGCTACATCGTTGTGCTTACACATTTTTTTTGCAGTGTATTGCGTAACAATTCCCTTACTGGTTCGATTCCTGAGGAGATCAGCGAGTTGAATGAGCTAGAAGTGTTGGATTTAGGATACAATAACTTCACCGGACCAACTCCGGTGGACCTTGGAAATAGCTTGTCCTTGACAATCTTGTATGTCCGGTTTTCATCTTGTTGGCAAGAAGTGTATATTTGTGTCCATATCTTTGTATTTTGAGTTTTTTATACTTTTTGTTTTTTGGCACGCAAGACTCTTAGATAACAATGGGAATCTTGGTACTTCGACCCCGAGACTCGATGAGCTAGAGATGGTTTCCGAGTTTCAAGCTGACGATGATCAACTTTCGGGCACGGCAGCAAAATCTTGTTGCTTCCAAAGGAAAACTGCTAGGTACTTTGATTCTATGCAACTTTTAAAACTGTTCATATTTTCCATATTTCTTTTTTACGAAACGTGCTGGTTTATGAATGCAGAAATGTAGTCCAGAAAGATGACCGCGTTCATCAGAGAGCGTTGCAGCAGATTAACTTTCGACGGTTTCGGCCGTCTCCACCTAAAGAAGTTATACCGGATGATAATCCTGATGAAGGCTCTATTTCTCCTACACCCTTGCCATCATCTGCCGGAAAAGCCACTGCACCAACGTCCACCAAAGCTTCACGTCTGAATCCCCCGCCTCCTTCTCCCGCTCTGGCTCCAGCGCCTTTTACGGAATCCCATACGAACACTTCTACTACAAATGTCAGTTCAAAGGCCTCCAAAGGGTCCAATCGTGGTGCAGTGATGGCCGGAGCGATCGGGGGATCTGCAGCAGTTTTTATACTTGCGGTGGCTGTTTTTATTCTCGTGAAAACCAAGGTGACCTATGTCAACCCTTGGTCAACGGGATTGAGTGGACAGCTTAAGAAAGCGTTTGTGACCGGTCAGTTATTTTTTTTTTCTGTTGGGAAAAATTTGATGCAGGTTTTGGTTTGGGATTTCTGTATATATAATTATTTTGTTGTTTTTGGTTTCAGGCGTGCCAAAGTTGAAGAGGTCGGAGCTAGAAACTGCTTGTGAAGATTTCAGCAATGTCATCGGTTCTTCGTCGATCGGTACATTGTATAAAGGGACGTTGTCTAGCGGGGTCGAGATAGCCGTAGCTTGTGTTTCCGTAACTTCTTCCAAGGAATGGTCAGAGAATCTAGAACTGCAGTTTGTGAAAAAGGTATTAAACAATACATCACCCAAAAGAAAACCAAGTTCGACGTTCTTATCAATAAGTACCCGACATTTCCACGTGTATATTGTTTTCAGATCGAGACGTTATCGAATGTCAACCACAAGAACTTTGTCAACCTCATCGGGTTCTGCCAGGAAGACGAACCTTTCACCAGAATGATGGTTTTCGAGTACGCCCCAAACGGAACGCTGTTCGAGCATCTTCACAGTGAGTTTTTTTTCCTTTGTTATTATGAAGGTCTTTGTGTCCACCTGAAGTGAAGTGAATTGAGAAATAGTCCACATTTTATTAATTTTGTGTAAATAACCAGCCAGCCCAAGTGATTTACACACAAAAAGTCTAAAATAACCCAAAGCACTTCCGCCGATTTTTTCAGCCGATTTAAGAAATTTATATTTAAAAACTTTTGAAAACAGATTGAAGTCAATATTTGCTGAACAACTAAACAAAAAGTTCAAATTTTGAAAATAAAACTCTCAAATATATTTCATATACCGCGTGGAACAAAATGGCAAACCTAGTAACAAAAGCGCACGAATTTGATGTCACATAACCGGTTTGGCTATTTACAAAAATTTAACGGAAGATTAGCTACTTCTCAATTCGTGATGCCTTGATGGCTTGGCTAATATTTTGTATTATTGAACTAACATGACCTGCAAGTATCGTACATCATAAGACTCTTACATCTGAACTCGGAACAGTAAAAGAAGCAGAGCACTTAGACTGGGGAATGAGAATGAGAATCGCGATGGGAATGGCTTATTGCCTTGACTACATGCACCAAATGGAGAAGCCGATACCCCACAACAACCTGAGCTCGTCCGCAATACGCTTGACGGAGGACTACGCCACAAAGATCTCCGAATTCACATTCTGGAGCGAGACCTCCGCGGTGGCTCCGGCGGAATATTCCGGCAGAAAGCTCTCGGGGCAGCAAGGGATCAGCACGGAGTGCAACGTGTACAACTTCGGGGTGATACTCTTCGAGATGGTGACAGGGCGGGTACCGTACTCGGTGGACAATGGGTCGCTGGAGGATTGGGCTTCGGACTATCTAGCCGGAGACCAGCCTCTGAGGGAGATGGCAGACCCCACGCTGGAGTCGTACCGGGACGATCAGGTGGAGGAGATCGGACGGGTGATCAGATCGTGCGTTGATCGTAATCCGAAACGGAGGCCGCAGATGAGGGAAGTCTGCATCTGGTTGCGGGAGATCACGGGGATGACCCCCGACGCGGCAGCCCCAAGAATCTCTCCCCTCTGGTGGGCCGAGCTTGAGCTCATGTCCGACTCAGTCTAATAATATCAACATGTACATATAGTCTGCAATGTGTATAGGGGAAATTGTGCGAGGAAATTTAGAGTTTCTTCCCTTTTTCCCAGCTATTTGTTTTGTTTTGTTTTTGTTTTTGTTTTTGTTTTGTTCTCTTAGATTTTGTCTCCCGGGGGTTAAAGTTTGGGAGCTTTTCTTTTTCATTTTTTTTAGAAATAAACAAGGGTATATAATATATATTCCATGGTCATGCTAAATACGTGAGTATTTGATATTATGTTCCCCGTTGACATTTGGGAAAAAGTATATTTGAAGAAGAGAAGGAATGAGAAAAATGTTAATTTATCATTATCTATAGAATCTTTGCGTAGCTAATACTATATAAGAGATTATAAATAATATGGTTTGAAAAATACTATGAGATTTAATTGGATTTTAGGATATGCTTTTGTATCAAGTATAATGATATGGATTTATAGATTATTCGTTTATAGTTAAGCGTGGGAGAGAACAATTAGCAAAAGTGAACATGCTTTCACGTATCACGAACAAAGCGTTGACATGTAAAAACAAATAAACTTAGTAGCTCTCACGTCCATCATCAAGATACCACTTCCAAAACTAGAAAGAAATCCCACAAACACAAGAGGCCTACTATAAATACACCACCTGAGCACAATCAACACAACAAACCTTCATAACGAAAGAAAAAGAAGTAAAAGAAAATGGCAAAAGCTCATCAACTCGCAGTGATCCTAGTCTCGTTTCTCCTCGTGGGAATCGCCTCGGCTCACCCGAAGAAAGTGGAGGTGGTCGTAGAAGGCGTGGTGTACTGCCAGAGTTGTGATCAGTTCGGGACTTGGTCTCTGACCGGGGCCGAGCCACTTCCAATGGCTAAAGTGAGCGTGACTTGCAAGAACCACAAGGGTCAGGTCAGCTTCTACAAGGCTTTGGAGGCCGACAAGAAGGGCTATTTCTACGGCGAACTCGAGGGATTTTCGATGAGCCACGAGTACGTGGACCATCCTCTCCAAGCTTGCAATGTGAAGCTCGTTGGCTCTCCCGACCCCAAATGTAGCCTCCTCTCGAACGTCAATGACGGGATGAACGGAGCGCCTCTTCGATACGAGAACAAGAGATTCGTCTCCGAGAATTACGAGTCTGTCGTCTACGCTGCCGGACCTCTCGCTTTCCGACCCAACTACTGCTCTAACACCCCGACCCACTACTGACCCACCGGTCATTGGAGTTGATCTTTTCCTTTCGACTCAAGATGTTCATAAATTTGCTTCTTGTCTTTGATTATGTGTTTTTTGTCCACCCTGCTGCTTGAGTTTCTAAGCTGTATTTCTTGTGTGATAAGTTTGACATTTTTGAATTTCCAATTCTACCATTTTTGTGCATGTATATGTGAACTCTGTTTTCATAGGGAATGCAGTGTTTCTACCAGTATTGATGTTTCAGTGTTTCTATGGATTTTGTTGAATTAAGTAGGCTGAGTTTTAAATGACAGAATGAGTTTAAGCATAAACATTAAAAAGCGAGAGTGCTTAGTTAGACACAAAGACTCTAAAACCAAGACTCAAAAGTCTAAAGGCATACCAAACATCTTGTTAATGTCATCAAAAGCTTCCTTGGTAACCATGGTGGGCTCGAACAACTCGGACCCTCTCGCTGGGTGCTTGTTCTTCGCCAGTTCTTGCTCCGGCTCATCGTCGGCCAGTATAGTGAAACCGGTATTCGCCTCCGGTTCTTTGTCCTGTTTCTTCGATCTCCTCGACCTCACGAAATCTATGGGCTTTCCAAACATGTTGTTGATGTCGTCCATGGCTTCCTTGAGGTTGACCGTGGGATCCACCAATCCATGGTGGCACGCGTTTTCCACTTCGGGCTGGTCCGATATCGCAGACCCCACGAACCGGCGAACCACGGTGTCTTCTCTGAACCTCATAGAGCTCTCGTCTTGATGGTCTTTCGGCTTCGGAAACACGAACACGTCAGAGTCTCCCTCGTGTTCTTCCTCATCGTCATTGTCGATGAATATTTCCAAGGGCCTGCCTTTTTCGCTGCAATCTTCGTCCTCGAAAACTGAGAAATCGTTGTTGTGCGTGGGTAGTTGTTGTCTATGGCGGGATCTGGCGACTGGGAATGATTCAAGAGGCTCGCAGAACATGCTGTTTATGTCGTTCATGGCTTCTTTCATGTTGATTGTTGGGTCGACCAATCCGTGATGACAAGCGTTCTCGGCTTCGGACATTCCGTCGATGGCTTTTCCGACAAATTTCACCACGACTGTGTCATCGCTTAATGACATGTTCTTGTTTTTCAGCCCAGCTCGGCTTTCGTTTTCTCTGTCCGGTTCGGATTGGTGTTTCCTGGTTCTTTCTAGGCGCTAGTATGTAAAAGGAAAAAAACGAATAACGTTGGATAAGATTAAAAGGTCTTTCCAACGATCGGAAACAAAACCCACCTTCTTGTGCCTCTGTGCACGGCGAAGAAACTTCTCGTAGGATTTCTGCAACTCATCTGCGGGCTCGGCGAGACTGTTCGATAATCAATGTTTTGTGAAGCAGAGAAAATCTATTGTGAAGTTCAATGCAATTCATGGGTATTCATCAATGGAAAATGATAGGCTTTCGGATTTGAATAACCAGTAAAACCCTAACAGTAGAATATTTCTGAGATAAACAAACAGCTGATTGGGAAAGAAAAAAAGAAAAGAAAGTGGAGATCTTACTTATGAACTCCCAGATGGAACATTCTCTCAGCCTCGTCGAATTTTTTACTCTTCTCGTAGAAAAGTGCATATGCCTGGTAGAAAAGAGAGTGCTTCGCTCCGATGCAATTCGATTCCATCGTCTTCAAAAGTGCTCTCGGGTCATCCACAAAATCCATCTGAACCTCACAATAGCACAATGTGATGTTCTCAAACCAATAAATAAAATACTAAAGATATATAAAAATAATTAGGCGTTTTGATAAGCTTTACCAACTGCAACCAAACGCGAAGGTAACGCAAGTCGTTCCGATACCGGCGATCGGCCTCGAATTCCTGAGCACATTTCTGGAGAAACCTAGGAAGCTTTTCCTTCAGAATCTTAGGAGGTAACGAGTCCTTCATTTTCCGAATCCCTCTGAAGCAAAAGAAAAAGCATGAAAATGGATGGCGGGCTAAAAGAGAGGTAGAGAGAGAAAGAGAGTTTCAGTACCGAGTCCATGGAAGAAGAGGATCTTTCCCGGTGTAGGACTTGATTTCGGTAACCACAGAAGCAAAGAGGTCGTTGTTCGCCATGGAAGTTCCGTTCTTTTCCGAAGCAGTGCAGAGTTACATTATTTTAACATAATATTTTTGAATTAGATTGCGCTCCACTTTCTTCCTTCCGCTATATTCCAATTGTTTTTTCCTTTTCTCTCTATAATACTTTATATTAAGGTTCGACTTCGAAATAACAAAAAATATTAACTTTTTCATTCCAAAATATTATTACATATACTTTTTACAAAATAATTAATTTCGTTAAAATACCATTAATGCGAATATGTAAATATTATATTACTTTTCGATTTTTTTTATAGTTTCATACTAATTTTAATTAAAGTATAAAAATTAAATTTATAATTCTTTTAATAATTGAAAATAATTTAGTTAAACTTTAATGCCTTTGTTAATGTTAGTGTAAAATTATAAATACTAAACGAGTCACAATATTTGTGTACTAATATTCGAGTGAAATTATATTTTGGTGAAGAAAAACAAAATTTGTTGGTAAAGTGGAATATTTGGTTAAATTCTCATTGGGAAATGGAATATATCACAAAAATGGGGGCAACTGATGTCGTATGTTATAAAAAAGAATGTCGTTTCTCAAACACAAAAGACAGTTACCAAGTAATAGTGCACCATAGCAATAGTTGTTTGCCAAAGTTAAAAGTCACATCGAAGATCGAACGAACACACGGAGCCCCAAAACCACCGCTGATTCTCCACATCCTCTGACTACTATCCTCCGAAACCCTAACCATGGCGAGGGCGGACGAATCCAAACAAGAAATTGACCTAAAAAACCCTAACAATAACCGCGACGAAGAAACTGAAGAAGAAGAAGAAGACGACGACGCGGCGGAGGAGTACGACGACTCGGATTCGGACGAGGATGATGAGTACGAAGAAGACGGCGAAGAAGAACCGCGACGGAACCAAGAATCCCTGGCGCGGGAATCGCGTTCGAAGCTTGAGAACCTGGTGAGGAAGCTGTCAAGCGAGAAGGTCTTCGTTCGAGTCCACGATGTGATAATCAAGGGAAACAAGAAGACGAAGGAAAGCGTGATCGAAGCGGAGGTGGATGGGCTGAGGAAGGCGCGGACGATGCAGGAGCTTCTGGAAGCCGCCGGAGCCGCCAACGCGAGGCTTCAGGGGCTCGAAATCTTTGATTCTGTGCGGATCACTCTCGATTCGGGTCCGGCGGAGCTTCCCGGCACGGCCAATGTCGTCGTCGAGGTCGTGGAGGCCAAAAGCCCCCTTTCCGGCGAGTGCGGGGCTTACACCAAGCCAGCGGTGAGGCCTTCTTTTAATTTTGTGTGCGTTTGGTTGTTTGGGATTTGAGATTGGTTGTTTGGCTCTGTAGAAATGAATGGCTGTCGAGTGTTCTAAAGTGTGCTGAGATTTTCTGCATCTTCGTTGATGCTTAGGTTTCAAGATGGGTATTCGTATCTCCATTGTGCAAATGGAGTTGACTAAGCATATGTCTCTATCTCAGAATTTGCACGTGTTTATATCTATTTGGTTACAATTCTGCTAGTTTATTTGATCCCATTTGGTCTTCCTTTTAAGTTCGCTTCCAATTAGTCGACATTCCCTGAAATATTTTTTTAGCCAACGAATTTCGACCCTTTTCGTGTTGAAAGAGGTGGTTTCAGTTCATGATTTATGTGGTTATCAGTGTTGCTAGTATGTGGTTATCGGTAGGGGATGTTCCAGTGTTGGCTTTTTTACTTATGTATTATATATGAGATTGGAAATGAGGATACGGAATGGACTTCTATAGTACCTATTGTGTGAAATATTTTTGTTCATTAAACTGAAATGTAGCTGTCTTAATATATAGGTTTATGTTGCAACGTATTATCTGTTTTTCCTTATGCCGATGGAACTACTAAAACTTCAGCAGGAAGAGATATAGGACTTGGTTCTGCTGCTTGTTAGTCCACATTCTTTCATATGTTTTGAGATAACTAAGTCTTTGTATGTAAATATTTGCCTATAGCAACCGTCATAGTAGAATATACTTACTAGCCAGTGTTCCCCATCTATACAGGTTTACTATAACGAAATTGAATCTGGCTCAAACTTTCTCATTACATGAAGAGGTGTTATGCCTTATTCATGAAGGTTGAGATTTTAATAACATTTATATGTGCATATCCTTTATTTTATGATGAACTTCCTCCTTTGATTCTGAAACATATTATTCAATCATGGGCTTTCATGTTTAAGGATGTGAAATGGAATTACTAACTTTGGTTACCATGTGAATTAACTAATGTAATACTTATGGTTTTTCTAGGCTAGATCTTGGACACTTGAAGGTTCACTGAAATATAAGAATTGGCTCGGATACGGGGATCTGTGGGACGGCTCTTTGGCTTATGGTCCCAATCAGACATTTGAGATAAGTGGGGGCGTGTTCGTACCAAGGTTCAAAGGTTTTTTAGCGCCTCTAGTAGTACGGGCATTCTTGCTTTCTCAAGATTGGCAAGAATACTCTTCGTACAAAGAGCGACAATTGGGACTCAATGTTGGCTTGTTGTCGACAAAGCACCATGACTTGGTGTACAATCTCGGGTGGCGTACCCTAACAGCATCACAGATGTCCTCTAGGACGATAAGGAGGCAGATTGGGCATGGATTACTTTCGTCTCTCAAACATACCTACAAAATTGATGCTAGGGATTCTCCTATGAGGCCAACCCAAGGATATGCTTGTGTCTTTACTAGCCAAATTGGTGGCCTTTCACCGGATCCTCGGTGCTTGCGATTTCTACGGCAGGTATTATGTTTTCCTTCTATCGTGGTTTTAGTGTTGCATGAGTGTGGTAACTAGCATAGCCTAGTGGTAGTACCACATGACTTATAGTTAGGAAGTCGTGGTTTCGAATCCCACCCGCAGCAAAGCTGCCTTAAAAAGAATGTAGCATTAGCGGCTGATTTGATTGCAAGTGTCCTGCCATGTCTGAGACCTTTACTTACCATCCAAAGCTACATGGAACTCTGGTTGAGCACAGCACAAAATAAACCATTATCCCTTCTACGGTTTCTCTAATATTAAAGAAACCACCAAATGCAATAATTTTCTCTCATTGTACGTAGACCCCATCATGTTTGTATGTATTATGTTTTCATTTTATTTTTGTGTTTTCTATTAATAACATTCTGTTACAGGAATGTGATCTTCGTTATGCTCTGCCTTTTGGATTCTTTAACGCTGCGCTAAATTTTGGACTCTCTGGGGGTGTTGTTTTCCCATGGGGAAACGGGTTCATGGATAGGCCGTCTTCTATTCCGGAAAGATTCTTCTTGGGTGGTGATTTCTCCCCAGTTTGCACAATCGGAGGCCCAACAGCAGTTTGGGGATTCAGGACAAGAGGAATAGGCCCTACAGAACCGAGAAGGCAAAACAACGACGGACAGGATTTGGAATCTTCCGGAAGAGATTTTATTGGTGGGGACCTTGCTGTTACTGCATTTGCAGATCTCTCATTTGATCTTCCACTTCGCTGGTTGAGAGAACGTGGCGTTCATGGACACATTTTTGCGGGTGCTGGTAACCTTGCTAAGTTAACCGAGAATGAGTTCCGGAACTTTTCAGTTAAGAAGTTTGCCGAGTCAGCTCGACGTTCTGTTGGAGCTGGAATTGTTGTGCCCACAAAATTCTTCCGTCTAGAGGTTAGATTTCGGACCTGTTCCTATTTAGTTTTACATCATGGATATTAGATACTACCTTTGTTATTGAGACATTTCGTAATTAACCTGTGCTGGTTCAAGGGGTTGCAAATTCGGTCTTTTTGCATCCATGCCTAGATCTAACTTGACATTTTGCTGATAAATTCTTTACAGCGCTCCTAAAAATGAACTTCACAAGGGAAGTAAATAAATTACTAAGTAACTTTACTAGCTCTAATGAATTCATAATTTGGGAGCATAGTAAAATGAGATTGAAATAGCCTGATTCTTTAATTTGTTTAATGCTCGAGATCACTTACTCTCTCATTATGATAGAAAAACTAAAAAAAAGGAAGAAACAAGTACCCTTCTTATCAGAAAGTAGTCACCCTGAAACAGTAGGTGTGAAGCTAAAAATCATAGAGGACTGACGTCCCCACAATCTAAAGCCCAGACCAAACGCCAAAATAACCACGCCAACCCATAAAACCTAAGGTCTTTCTGGTTAATAGTCACCCAAAATTAAGTGGATTGGGAAATAGCCTACTTTTTGTTAACTTTGTATGAATAGCCGGCCCCGAATGACTTACCAATGGTATAAATAGCCGGCCCCATATACAAAAGATCTAAAATAACCCAAAATCTAAAATAACATATAATATCTGAATATTAATTTCAAAATTTTGCAAAGAGATTGAATCCGGTATTTGCTCTAAAAAAAATTCAAATATTGAAAAAAAACTCCCAAGTATATTTCATATACCGCTTGGAACATAATGGCAAACAAGTAACAAAAATTCCCTAAACAGATGCCACATGATCACTTTGGCTATTTACAAAAAATAAATGAAAGACTATCCCATTTCATGATGTCTTGGTGATTTGCTTGGCTAAATTTTAGTAAAACTAAGCAACAGTCGATAGCCAAATATAAAATAAAATACAAAAATCAGTATGGCATTTAGCCCCAATTCCTAATGAGGTCTCCAATCAAGTAATTCTTTAACTCAGATGCTGAAAAGAGCCTCATTCCCAAGTTAAGGTTGATATCTTCAATGAGCCCAAAGGGAGACGAGTCAGCATCCTGAAAAAGACGCTTGTTCTGGGCTTCCCAAAGGGACCACATCGGATCAACAGAATTAAATCTACTAAATCTCACTGACAAGAAAATTAATTTTATTTTAACCTCCCACGTTAAAAATATTAATTTCCCCATCCTTGTTCAGTTAGAAGGAAATTCGAAATCTAGTCTTCATAGCAGTACTGAGCAGTAGTATACCAAAGATTGAATTTGCAAACAGTTTTTCACATCTTGAAATGAAAATCATAATATGTTTGCATATATATACTGCTCTAGCGTTTCTTGATAGAATTTACTAGGGTTGACATGTTTATTTTATCTAGTTAATCGTTTTTAGTTTTGATAGAAATTACAGTCCTTGAAATCAATATCTGTGGTTTTATTGGCAGTGCAACTACTACTACATACTGAAGCAATTTGAAGAAGATCGCGGGAAGACTGGCTTTCGCTTTAGTATATCAGCCCCATCGTAAACTCTGGAAATTTCATTAACTTTAGTTCAGCGGCTTTTGAAATGGCACACCGAATATGTCATTTCAGGTAATCATAAACAGAGAAGAGGGTTTTTAACTTGCTCAAGTGACTACTCTGTTACTTTGCTAAGCATTTTAGCTCAGACAGTTTTTTTTTTTTTGTAATTTGGAACCTACCCCGGAATTCAAGAAAAGGTTGTTCTTCGTGACGGCCAAATGAAGGGAAATAAGATTACTTTCATTTTCTCAGAGCCATGGAACTGTCTAAATGTCATGATTTTTGAATCTGAATACCTTTTCTCGGATCAAATATGGTTCGTTTGGAAGGTTTATTTTTGGTGCAGTATTTATTTTTGTGTGGCGATCACATTTGGTTTAAGTGTACTTCATTTTTTCTTATTCAAGCTATTTATAGTTTAGTGTATTGCTCCATTGAAATTTGAAGAATAGCTGATTGGGTCGAACTTGAGCATATATTTGAATACAGTTTTATGGAGACTTATCAAGCGAAACATGTTTTCATATCTCGTTGCTTTTTCAGATCTTATATAGAAATTTATTCTTTCTAAAATTTGTTCATGGCATGTGTGATTCGATCTGGTAAATATGATTTGTCCTGCGCAATGAAATCAGACTCCAGTTTAGCTTTAATAAACAATAATTGCTCGTACAGACTTAATCTTAAAAATGCGAAAAACAAAAATTAAATTAAAATAAATATAAATCTAAACGGTCTGATCGGATTGGAACAGTCAAAGATACTACTACATTCGTTGAGCTTCTATTTGAGCTTGTTTAGGCAAAGTAGACATCCACAGCTAAAATAAGTTTGAATTAAATTTTAATTCCTCTAAGATTACATTGCCATTTATATACATATGTACTAATTTTAAATGGTGATGAATACTATTTAAATATATGTACATATGTACCTTTATATGCTATTTAACTATAGGGCGATAGTCTAGTTGTAATCCCCAAGTTGGAGGTTGTGGCTTTGAGAATGAAAATTAGACTTAAACAAATTATAGGGCTTTAAATCTAACCGTGGTAAGTATGCACATAACCATTAGATAAATAAAGAAGTCTGGCAGACTGGCAATGCGTCAATTTCGACGAATATATTTTAAATTGTTTGAGCATGATACAATATATACTTTATAGATTCATACATTACTAAACTTGATTTTATTCCATTCTTCCATTAATTTTTCTCTTGTTTGTTCGATAATATTCTCCCAAACGTCATATTTTGGACCTACCAGCTTACTAATAAACAAAAATAAACAAGTTGAGCATGGTTGGCAATAAAAACAATGAGGGAAAAAATATGCATTTTCATGTATTTATTATTCTAGTCATGTTGAGGCTTATATGCAAATCGATGTGAAGAATTAATAATGTTGATAGTTATCTAAATCAAAGCAGCGTACACCTACTCAATTAATTGACATATTAAAATCAAGAAAATGCTAGTGAATTGACGAGGAATATAGCAGAAATGGTTTCATACTTGTACATCGTGAAGAGTATTTTAGTCTAAACATTTGGACGTATGTCTCTCTTTCTTTCTTCCTTTTATTTATTTATTTGTAAGAAGAGTGACATTTCTATTTAAGTCTTGTGAGTCTCCGCTGATTTATTTATTTATTTTTTTCATTGAATTTGAAGACGTCAAGGGAAGCATATGGAATATTGTATCTTGGTATAAAAGTCGGAGAGAAGTCAATAGCCATGCCTTGCCATTTATAATAGGGTAATTGTATAGTATACCAAGCTAATAGGCTAATATTTAAGATCCAAATGTATAATATTATCACCAATTGATCGAAAATGATACTGTTCGAATTTAAGATGAAAATAATATGTAATTAAAAAGTTATCTTGAATTAATAGGCTAATATTTTAAAATAAATGTCAACCCACTAATTTAGGAAACAATATCCAAACTATATAAATCACCTACTTTGAAATTTACAATTTTCAACGAAATTAAAGTTTAAATTTTGAAACTAATTTGAATCGTTCAGTGTAAATTGGATATCAATTAACAAACATTGTTTGTATAAAATTCAATTTACATTGTAAATGGAAAGTCAATTAACGAGAGAATAAAATTGTATTAATACATAGAAATAAAAATTCGAACTTTTCAAAAAAAAAAAAAACTAATCTTCAAAACACGTAAATGGAAAGTCAATTAATATAATAAATAGTCTGAATACATGAAAATAATATTCAACGTTTAAAAAAAAAAATAGAAAAGTCCTATAATTACTATGAATTAATATAAATAAATTTTCGAAATTAATAAAGATAAGGATTAATGAGTTGAATTAATATGAAAACAAAAGTCAACCCACTAATTAAGGAAATAATTCCCACACTTAATACCCGAATTATCTAAACACGGAAACAATTTTGAAATTTCAAAACGAAAATAAATGTTTAAAATTCGAATAAGTATTCGAAAATAATTAAATTCGGTTAATTAAAAAAGGGCTTTAAAGTAATACTACATATAGACACGTTATCAATAGGGCTATTTAGGAAAGTTTTACCAAACGTTGAACTTTTCCAAAACACGTTTATCAATCAAGGTAAATTCTTTTTCGTTTATAATATAAATGTTACACTTCATGTAATAGTCATGATGCAAATATGGTTAAATACGGTAATAAATATTTTTTTTGCTACTGAGGTCCATAAACAGATATATATATATTTTTTTTTATATCTATAGTTCTTGTCAGTGAACATTATTTAACATCTAACAAGAATTCACAATTTGGATACATGACTATTTATTTTTTGTTGTTGCATGATTTAGGAAAATCAATAAAAATGCGTTATATCAAATATACTTATATAAACAGAAAATAATTAAAAATATGTTAAAAGGCAGATAAAATATATGATTTTAACAGTATTTTTATTATATGAATATTAACAATAAAATAAACAAAACATAAGTTAGTTATAGTAAACATGTAGTTCGTGTATATCAGCAAAATTACCAAAAAAGTAGTTACTGTATGCACTGCTGTTAAAGAAAGTAATTCACTAAAAGAGCTAGAGCGCCGCGATAAGAAAGATTGCACACGGAGGTGTTATTTAACTAATAATGACTTTGAAAAAAGAAAAGAAAGAAAAAAGAGAGTAACGAAAACAAACAAAACGGTAGTTTTTGTTTTGAGCTTTAAAATGAAACAAGAAAATTTTGAGAAAATTGAAATGGGAATAACAATATTTTCTCTTACTTTGGTTCCACAGTGCTTGCAAGACTATATAATATTGAAATTAGCATCCATAGAGAATCCATACAAATGTCAATGATATATGCAAATCCTATAACATAGAGAACCCTTCTTCTGTTACCAACGGTGAACATGCATATTATATTTGGTTCAATAGAAATAGTATAATTTGAAAATGAGATGAAAAAACAATATAAATCATTTTTCGCTAAAATGGTATAAATCCTCGATTGAATTTTCCACCTTGGTACGCTCAAATTACTTAGGTTAGAAACTATTACATATTAAAACCTGAAAAACTGACAAATATGAAATTGTTGCAACTAACCAATCTCTTACTTTTTTTTGTTCAAGTTTATTTTATTAAAAACATTCAATTCTGATTACTATTAACTAATTAACTAATCATTACATTCAATCTACTTCGGCTTATTAATATTAGACTATTTTCTTAATAAAATGGAACTTTGTTAATTCTTTTAGAAAGAGAGTGAACTTTCAAGTTACTAATCTAATTACCACACAAGTAAAGCTAGATGATCAAACTGTATATATATATATATATATATATATATATATATATATATATATATACATCATAAAATATGCGGGAACAAGTTATATCATTTTAAAATATAAAGCAATTCTAATAGATAAAATATGAGAGTGCCAGAGCTGATGAGATATGATGGCAGTCGGGACGAAGACGTTATACGTGTAGTGTTTGGGGAGAATGACGTTTTTTACTATTACGAGGATTTCGAGTGGTGCGTAAGAGGTCCCTAATGTGTATCGATGGTATTTTTATGGAAGATGGAGAGTACTCTTGACCAAGTGGATATTTGATAGCTATGATATTCATCCTGGACGTTACCTCGTTGAATCAGTCGGTGATGGAAGTATAGTGGAAAAAATTCTAGAACCTAAGAGTACCTCCCAAGATCAAAAAAAAATTGTTAGAGAGTTTGCAAGAGACAGACTCCAACTAGAGTAGTGCTGGATTTGAGAAGGGTCATCACAAATGAGTGTTGTCCTGTTTTCCAGAAAAAGTTTGAGACGGTTTTCCATGTGACGTAGGAGCACAACTGAAGTAGGAAGGTTATGAAATAGGGGGGCTTCAGAAAAATCCTTCCGACATTCAAAGACGAAGACTCCACCATTCAGAGCTGCATACATTCTTAGGGTTAGCGCTTTCAGGTTTTATATTATCCTTATTCAGGAATTATGAAACTATATGAACAATGTCATCTCTAGGAAGCAAACTTGGAGTCAGTCAGAGCTAGTTCAACAGACAAGGAGCTTTCTATAGGACTATAGAGACGCATCAACGATAGTGGTGCTGAAGATAGGTCAGGAGACGCTGACCCCTAAATGGAACTTTCCAAGAGAAGGATCCATCTTGATTAATGTTGATGATGCGCTGGCTCGGGACAAGAGAAGATTTGGTGTGGGTTGTATTGGTTGAGACCATACTGAACTGGTGATCACCTTGTAAAAGAATTTCTCAGCTAAGGAATTTTCTACCTAGCTTGCAGAGGCGTTTATGCTCCTCAAGTTTATAGAGATAACGCGTTAGTGGTAAGAGAGTGGAGATTCAGTCTGACTACTACTTGAGAGTAGTGAAAGCGGTGACTAAGGGTTTGACGCATGTGACTTAGCTTGGAGCGATCTTGCACCACATCTTCGTAAGGGTTTTAGATGAGTTTAGTTTTTATTCATAATTTGCGCATTTGAAATGTTTGGCTCATATGTTAGCTTGCTTTGGGTTAATTATAACTCGAGTTCGACATCGTTGGGACTTGTCCCCCATACTTGGAGAATGCTTCAAGGGCCGATGTCAATATTTACGATCTCGCACGAGGGCTAGAGTCCTAATTTGGGTTTGATTTGCTTATGTACGCGTGGTTTCACTTTATTATTATATAATATCTCTTGAAATCATGGTATTTCTCTTCCATATGTGACGACATTTCATGCTATTTTTTTGGGTATAAATCTAGAAACTAATACGAAATTAAAAAATCAATAATTATTTCCCTAAAAATTATTTCCGAACGTCTGTTTAATTTTCTTTATTCTTTATACGTGACATTGGAACAAAGGTCTCAATTTTCATCAGGACTTAAAAGATTAATGAGAGCCTCTTGACCTTGGCGAAACACATATTTGAGCTTCTAAATTTGGAGAATTCTTCATCACCATGTTATAGTTCTTTGATAACAAAGCAATAACATCATAAATATCTTCCTCATAGTCAGAAGATACATGATCTGTTCTCTCATTGAGAGAACTCTTCAAAGAAAGACTCTTATAGCATTTATCAGATCAAGGAATAGACAACTAATACATCATGAGAGATCCACTTAATTCGTCTATTTTTATGGTGGATAGATCTTGAACTTTCTCGATAGTTGTGGCTTTCATTTGAAACTTGGAAAGCAGAGACCTGAGAATCTTTCATACATATATTATAGGAACACCAAGAAAGAAAGGCTCATTAGCAATATTACAAATTCTAACATTAAATTAGCTATGGTCACATCTTCTTTCATGATAAGGCCTTCAAATGGAGTAGTGAGCATTTGAAACTTTGAGCTGCAAACTTTGACAGTCCCTTCGTGTGCAACTTCCAATATCTTTTGGGCTTCTTTAACACTGGTACATGTATTGATTATTCTGAAGATGTTCTTGTTGGCTCCATTGAAAATGGCATTAAGAGCTCTGGAGTTTCTAAAAGCTTCTTCATCTTCAACACATGTCGTGTCCTTCTCAGGCTTCAGATTCTCAGGCCACTTTCAGAATTCAATACCGTAGGAAATTCCTATCCACTTATAGCAGATTTCAAGGTTCTGATGTTGACTAGCTTCAAAAAGGCAAACATCCGAGCCTTCCAATAACCATAGTTGGAGCCTCGAGTATAGGATGGCGATTTACAGATCCACCTTCACTGGAAGTGTTCATCTTAACAAAATCTAATAACAACATGAAACCACTATATGTTGATGAACCTTCTCTAATACCAATTGAAATTCGGTTAGCTGCTCTGCAAGCACTAGGACAAAAAAAGCCTTTAGAAGCGACAAAAATAGCTTCTAAAGGCCAAAAAGTCGCTTCTAAAAGTCCTTTAGAAGCGACTTTAGAAGCGACATTGTCGCTTCTAATGAGTCGCTTCTAAAGTTCTAGAAGCGAATTTGTCACTTCTAAAGGTATTTTAGGCGTCGAAATTAGAAGCGACAAGTCGCCCCTAAAGTCGCTTCTAAGGGTCCCAAAAATGTGGGAAAATTTGGCGGGTCCCAAGCGAGAAGCCTGAGGAGGGGAGGCCGGAGGAGGGAGCTGCCGGCCAGAGGAGGGGAGGGAGGAGGAGGCCGGAGGAGGGGAGGGGAGGCTGGAGGAGGGAGCTGCCGGCCGGAGGAGGGGAGGGCAGAGGGGAGGAGGAGGAGGGATGGGAGGGCGGAAGGTGGAGAAGAGGGAGGAGGAGGAGGCCGGAGGAGGGAGGGGAGGGCGGAGGGGAAAAGGGGGAGGGTGGAAGAAGGGAGGGGCGGCGACATAGGAGATGGAGGGCGGAGGAGAGGGAGGGAGGGCTGAAAATCGGAGGGGAGGGGGAATTTTCGAAGGAGGGGGAAGAAATGGGGAAGGATGGGAGAGGGTCGGGACATTTAAAGCCTTAGGGACGTTAGAAGCGACTTGTCGCTTTTAATGTCCCTCAACACCAAAACGATGACGTTTTGGTAAGTGAGGGTATTAGAAGCGAAATGTCGCTTCTAATGTCCCGTAGGTGAAATTTTGGCGGAAAGGTTTTGGAGCCAAAGATTTTGGGTATTAGAAGCGAAATTAGAAGTGACTAGCCCAATTTCCAACACTAAGCAAAATTTTGGCGGAGAAATTTTGGAGCCAAATAATTTGGGCATTAGAAGCGACAAATCGCTTCTAAAGCCCCGACATACTGAAATATTTGGCGCGGAAGGTGCAAGCCAATATTTTTGGCCTTTAGAAGCGACTTGTCGCTTCTAATTGTTCGACTTGGACAATTAGAAGCGACTTGTCGCTTCTAAAGGTCAAAAATTACATTTTTCGAGAAAAATAAGGGTGTTTAGGTTAGAAGCGACTAGTCGCTTCTAATGGTAAAAAGTCACTTCTAATTAGAAGCGACTAGTCGCTTCTCAAGACACCCGTTGCTTCTAAAGGTCATTTTTGTAGTAGTGAAGATGTTACACATAAATGATGCAACAATGTGTATAACACTTTACTAAGAAAATATGAGATGACAGTAATAAAGTGCAGGAAGATAAAATGACAAAAGAATTGGTAACCTAGTTCAGTGTAACGTCATCTACATCGGATGGTTATGACAATCCGGTGAAAAAAATTTCACTAATCAAATAGGTAACAATACAATGATAGACTTATATGAACAACTTTTAAAATATTACCACACTATAAAGTGAAATCATAATTAGTCCCTCCCTGAATCAAAGTCTCCCTTCACTTTCACATGAATTACACTCTTCATTGTGTACCTTCAATCACAAGAATAATTTCTCGTGTGACAAGTTCTTTCATGCTCAACATAGATCCAATCGAGTTAATCATAATAGGCGAATTGATTCTTACATTGCTCTTCTCAAATGTCTCAGATTTACAGTCCGCCAATCGTGCATGTCTAATAAATTTTTGATCTCTTTGAAAAGCATCAAGAAGCTAAGCGAATCACCTCAACTTTTTATAGCATCCAAAAGATAAGATCTTCTTTAAGATTTGGTGGTTTTTACTGCGCTAGAACCTTTAAAAAAGTCTTCTATTATCATATCTCGATAATCAAGAAACTATTCTAGAATATCTCATAAGAGATCACACGATATTAATACAAAAAATTTCGGTATAACAAAGGCACAAAATATGTGATAGCTGTCTAATAAAAATAAATCAAATCAATGGTAACAATAGTCATGTTTACTGTTGAAAATACAACGGATCACATTGATTACTCAAATATTTGATTTATGGGTGCACCGATTCTCCTTCATTTACATTTTAAATTGTTTAAGGGTTGAACTTTATTTAAAACAAGAAAATGAGAAATAAAATTACTAAATAAATATGTAATATGGACTAAAACGCTTTAAATGTAAATTAGAGAGCGATTAGGGCAATAGTTTAAGGACCGCAATTAGCTCTGAAAGCCCTTGTTGATTGTTCGGACTCTTTATAATAATTAATATTTTATTTACATTTCCCTAAAATGTATATATGTATTTTAGCTTGAACTACTAAACATAATTTCTTGAATAAATATTTAGCAATATATCATAATAATATATCCCTCTAAATTATATAACTTTGAATCTATGTAGGTTTTGCGGTGTTTATTCACAATTGTACATAAAATAATTACGATTGCCTAGCTATTTATAGAATAAATTAAAATCGTTTATTTTGAATCTAGGTTCAGAGAATTGCCGTTTAGGTCATCAATGAATAATTCAAAGAAGAATGGTTAGCCATTTTAAACATTACAATTGTTATTTGTCCATTTTTTAGTTTCTTTTTAAATAGTCATTCAAGAATCAAGATGACATGACAAATTATAATTACTTGAGTTTACAATTATGTCTTTTATTATCATGAATTATTTATTTTGAATTACTTGAGTTTACAATCCTGTCTTTTATTAATTCTTATTGTATTGTATAAACGTAACCAAAATCGTAAATTTTCATCAATAAACTTTTTCCTTTCAGCTGTTGAAACTTCTATATTCTGTACATAAGTTTGGTCTTGGGAAAGAAAAAATGATGAGAGAATTTTGGAGATAAATTTTAGAAGATAAATTTTTCTGGAGGGAGTTTGATTTAGGAGAGAAAATTATCATTTATCTTAAAGTTTTATCAATTATTTATTTGTATTTTATTTTAGAAAGAGTTATTAATTCCGTTTTTATAAGTAAAAGATATTTTAGCTTTTAAATTTTCATTTATTTCAGTAAGTGTCTGTAAACGAAAACTGTCAAAATATTAATTATTTAACAACTACCATATTTCATTTAGTTATTATACGCGATTACCTTACTTTAAAAGCTGTACAATAATATTTTATTTCCTTATACCAAGGAGACATTATGCACTTTTGGCTTAATTTTGAGTATCAAAGCAAAACATTTACTAATTCTCATACTAATTTGATCGCAACCAATTAAAAAGTTGTATGACATAATACTGAATATTTTAATACAATGATCTCTATCTCAAAAAATTGCATTTCTGTATTAGTGGAAAAGACAGACATCCCCAGAGTGTTAAATGACAAATGATAGATCCGCATAAATAGGGTCACGTATTTTCATGCATGGGAAAATAAAATATTAATAAGCGATGGAAAACAGAGGTACTGTTGGGGGTTGACTTTACAGTTGGATCAGTCATGGGTGTTTCCGAATCTTTCTTGGTCGACCTGTACTTTTAAATTTGTCACAAGCTACACCAATAATAACAAAAAAATGTATTCCCTAAGAATTAGACCTGTATTTTTTTTAAAAAATCACAAGCTACAAGTACAACAACTATAACAAATAAAATGTATTCCAATAGAATTACACATATATAGTCATAGCTATAGTAAATACAAATAAATAAGTTGGTGTGATTTTACTTGTTGAGGTAAATAAGAGAGACTACCATTTTACTTTGGAAAATTAGGTGGAAGATATAAATGTATTTCAATTTTTTTTTCATGTTGGTACACTCCTTTAGGACGACATGGTTTATAAAGAAACTAAAGAACACCAAATAATTTTTTTTTATCTCCGCTATATAAAAGTAATTACAGCCAACTTCTTTTGCATCCACGATAAAAATTCCAACTTCTTTTTCAAGCTGGATATATTAAAGTCGGTTTTAGTCTTAACCATCTCTAGATGAGCTTCTTTTTTGAAGCATTTCTTGGACGGCACTGAATTCTCTCAAGAAGCTCGTGATAAGGGATTGAAAATTTTATTGACCTTTAGTTTTTGCTTTTGCTGGTTCAATCTTTAGTTGGTTGTATATCATATGCTTATTATGTATTGTATATGTTTTAAGAACATAACTGCTGGGAAAGACACACGAGTGGGGAATATTGACTTCCAAGATTTCTGGCCTATATTGCTTAATGTTTATGTCTTTATTATTCCCCTATACATGTTCTAGAGTTCAAAATCACGAATATATATACTTGGCTATTGAATGAATTCTTGACATTAATATAGCATGTATTTATGCATATAAACATATTATTAGAATTTGAGTGACACGACTGAATAAATTCTTATGCATGAGTAAGTAAGTAATACAATATTTTACTTTGAAACTAGTTAAACTAAAAATAATTTTATCTAAAATGAAAATAATTAGGTGCTAGGGCTAGAGATAGGAACTTTACAATGTGTAATATTATGAATTAATGATAATTATTATCGGAATACAAATAATTAAGTACCACTGGAATACATATATCATCCCTTTTAACAGCCTCTTTTTAGTGTAGGTCTCAATGGTGCAACAAGCTACACGATATATATATATATATATATATATATATATATATATATATATATATATAGGTATCAATATATCACATAATTCCAAACATATGAACTGATCAAAAGTTAGTTGACTTTAGTTAATATAAAACAGAAAAGTCTTTGACAAAACAATGAACTTTACCTTAATTAGAAGTGTTGATATGTACACAAATATTACAAGAATTGTTCAATGGATTATCCACTTAAACCGTGTAGAAATGCTTGATGAAATGAAAACTTCAGATCAAGTTTGTCTAGCTAGCGATACACGAATCTATCTCAGATAGAAAAATATAAATAAAGGTGAAATTTCTAGTGTATAATCAATAACATCCCGTCTTTCTCATGCTTAGTTAGTCTTTGAGTGATTTCTTGAGTTTATCAGATTTGTGATCTATTTAAGTTATTTTAACCGTCGAATACACATTTTTTTTTTCCGGTAAGTTCCTCTAACTTCACCAATATTTTAGGCTCTCATCAACATAAATTTCCTTTATTTATAAAATCGGCGTTACTCATAAGTTCTTATCCTCTAGTTTTATCTTTACGCGACGCGCGACTGCAAGTGGTAAAACAATTTGACAGTAACCAGCCCAATAAAAAAAAGTAAAATTCATTAACAGAAGTAATATAAATCACATATATTTGTGTTTGTTTGCTGATCTCTATTCTCTTTTTTTTATTCATATGTAACGTGCATTTTTCACTGTCGTAACTCACGAGCAGACAAACTAATAAACCCTTTTTAAAGAAAAGAAGCACAGGGTTCATGTTTAGTAGAAGTTGACTAGTTTGTCCGTCTCAAGTTTTATAGTATTATGAAGATTGTCTATATCAAGATTTTATTTTTACCACTTCAACGTTGTCATTATCTATTTTAATTTTACTGCAGAAAGTACTTATATTGTGTAATCAAGCTTTTATTACATACCTCTTCAACGTTATCGTTATCAATTTTAATTTTACTGCAGAAAGTATTAACTGTATTTAAATTAGCAGCTACAATCTTTTAATTAATTTCCCTTTTTGACGACCGATTTCTAAGATTACAACAAGTGGTAGAGAGATTAAAATATGAATTCGTTTGTACTGTTCTCATTATTAATAATCAGGTCATGATATTCATGAGAATTACCAAGATGCTCTCTTTTCTAGCAAACTAAGCGCGTCGTTACACGCCAAAGGTCGCCGCATTATTTTACGTGTTGTTTTATATGTGCATGAAATAAAATATACGCCATAGGAATTTGCATTATGCTGTTTAAATATATAGATCGAATTTCGTTTTCTCTACCATTTACGTTATAGTATTCAAAGTGGATATATGTCTATTCCTCTGTGTTCGCGTTTCTATATACATTCATATTATATATAACTCTCACATAAGATAATAATATACAAACCCGTATATGAAATTGCCTCATACATACAGGAGAGAGAGAGAGAGAGAGAGAGAGAGAGAGAGAGAGAGAGAGAGAGAGAGAGAGAGAGAGGTCATAATATTCAAAAGAACTGTACTATTATTAATAAAAGACTCATTAGAGCACCATCTTCTCTCTCAACACTCAACACCATCATAAACCAACTATGATGGAAAGAGGTCCATGGTCACAAAAATCATCTTAATCATGCTGATCTGATCTCAAGCCATACAAGGAGAGAGAATATTATGTTAGGAAAGCAAAGTTTAGAGTAGTCTATTGCTTCCGAAATATGGAGAGACCAATGAGCAACAGCAATAACTCTTCTCCTTCTCAACTCTCCAAATCTCTATCATTAAACCCTCCTCAAAGTAGCACCACCAAAAATCATCAACACGTGGACGAGGGAAAGGAAGAGGAACTACTAGTAGAGGAAAACGAAGAGGACGAGGATGACTTGGAAATGGAGGACGATAACAATAGAAGACGAAGCTGCTCAAGCAACAGCACTATAGAGGAAAACGGGTCAAAGAGAGGATCCGGTTCCGGCGGATCCGTGAGGCAATACGTCCGGTCCAAGACCCCGAGGCTTCGTTGGACGCCGGATCTTCATCTCTGCTTCATCCGCGCGATCGAGCGATTGGGAGGGCAAGAAAGTAATTTCCTTACATACTACTATACCTTCTATATATGTGTGTGATTTATCATCAATTGAGCTAGTTATTATATGACTTTTGTAAATGTAATTAATTATATGTGATTTATGTTTTTAAGGAGCGACGCCAAAGTTGGTTCTTCAAATGATGAACGTGAAGGGTCTTAGCATAGCTCATGTGAAAAGCCATCTTCAAGTGATTTTCTTCATCTTGATTTAGTCTCTGTTGTGATAGATCATGATTTCAAATATTTTTCTTTTGTTTGATGTTTATTATGATTTGAATTGCAGATGTATAGAAGCAAGAAGATTGAAGACCCAACTCAAGGTACTAATTAATTAATTTATTCTATAGAGTCATAGGTTAAGAGGATTAATTATAATATATATATATATATATATATATATATATATATATAGGTTCTATGATTTCCTATAATTCTTCAGAAGCCCTTGGTTTAACTTTTTTTCAATCTCAAACAGTTAATTCAGATCAAGGATTTTTCTTCGAAGGAGGAGATCATCAACACCATATATACAGCCTTAGCCAACTTCCCATGCTACAAAACTTCAATCAATGGTCTAATTCTTCTGGCTTAAGGTGAGGAAAAATAATAGTTAATTGTAAGCTAAAGTACTCTTTCATAAAATTTTCTAGACAAATAAATAGTTAGGGCTGATAATTGATTAGCTACTTAAATTCATTTCCAACTAAAACAAGGTACGGAGATTCTTCTCTTAGACCGGGTCAGCGCTATCATGACCGCCAGATTTTCAGTCCCCATCGCTCGGTTTTCGATCACAGCCCCAAGACCGGACATCTTCATGGATTCTACGGCTCAATTTCAGAGAGACTATTCAGAAACAACCACAACACCTTACTCGGCTCACCTCAGATCATGAGTCCCAGAACTAGCCCTAGCTGGAGATCAAGGAACCAAGTTTCCGAAGACGACAATAAGCCGTTCTGCCGATCATCGTCGTCGTTTTGGAAATCGACGCAGAACATCGCGACTGATAACAATAATAATCATAATCCGATGAGATCAAGGGAGTTATCAGATCATCAAGTGGTGAAGAGCAACATTATTGCTAGTAATAGTAGTACATCAACAGCGTCCATAAAGCAATTGGGTCAACCGACAAACAAGCTGAAAAGAAAAGCTCTGGACTCGGAACATGATGACGATGATAATGGTGACCTAGATTTGGACTTATCTCTGAAGATAGCGCCAAAAGAAACTGGTTTCGGCGGTCAAGTGGATCAGATCGTGGGAGATAGTGCTTTGACTGCGCTTTCTCTCTCTACCTCTAATTTATCATCCTCAAATGTTGTTACTACCAGCAAGTCTAGTAAAGAAGAAAGCGGTGTAACGAAGCGTGGGAAAGTATTGGCGAGTACTCTTGATCTGACTCTGTGAATGACGCAATATTCTGAGTGAGATCCTGAAGTACTTGCTAATATTTCACTTTGATCATCAAGTTCTTATTTGATTATCACGATTGTCGTGTACAAGCTAACAGACAAGGTAACACTCATCTTTTTCATCTTTACTTGTTTGCGTCTTGGTATTTGTTATATATATATATATATATATATATATATTTATACATATACTATGTATGGTATATGAGTTTCTACACGATGAATGCCGAGATGATTAATTTTATTCACAAGATCCATTATTTCGCATTATTTACGGCGGAATTTTGTCTCTTGTTTGTCAGTTTGTTTGTGCCCGTGAGTTCATATATATATATATATATATATATATATATATATATATATATATATATATATATATATATATAAGTGCATGGACATGAGAACGGATTCCGAGTGATCAAATTATTTCTGCGTTGATGCTTACATCGTTAAACCTAAAATTTATAATTGCACGCTTAATTTAAATAAAAAATATATATATTCCGTTGAATTACTCAATCGATCTGCTTTTGTTTCACTATAATATATTTTAAGCACAGTTTGTGTTTTATAGATAGATCAAGTCCTCCAAAAACTTCTCTTGAAAACGTTAGTTGTCTCAAATGAAGGGCAAGATTTGTCTGGATTTGGTTTGTAGTATATACAATTTAGACCCCATCTAGTGCTTTCTCTGTGTACGTATATGTGTTCTATAGTAGCGGCTTTTTTTTGTTTGGGTTGTCTTATACAATAGATATAATTATATATATAGTGAGAGAACTTTTTGAAAAGTGAACTCTTGTCTTTTATCGAATTATAAGTATGCGTGATATATATTCGGTTTCACTATATTACAAATGTTAATGTTGTTTTGACCAACGAAGAAGAAGGCAAAGGTTTTGGATTTGATCGACGACTTAGCAGAAATCCTAGATGATAAACAAGCTTTGCAGTGATTGATTCATGCATACGGAGCTAAGGATTTGATAATGATTTGATTTATTTGGACTTGCTTTCCCTAAAAATGCGTTTCTCTAAGAAGTGGGGTAGAGATTGGTGAATCGGAATCCTCTCTATTAATGCTAGAGTTTCCGTCGTGACTAAATATTTGTTGAAAATATTTATTTCACCATGCACAGACATAATTTCATTTGATCTATCGCGGCAATTTTCAACAAAAACATTATTTTTCAACGACGGATCAAAGGTTCATTGTCTACTCTCATCCGGCAAGGCTCTTCAAACGACACAATGAAAAAATGTCGTTTAAAATCATCTAGCAACACATTTTAGACAACAGAATGAAAAATCGTTGTCTAAAGTGGTTTGTTGGAGTGTAGACGATGGACTTCAAAGAACATCGTACTGCGTCGTTAATTCCACTATTTGTAATTGAGATCTCTCCAATAAGCAACGTGTCACCATTTTATACTATAATTTATTTATATAATTTAAAGTAAATCAAAATACTAAATTGACTCATCGTGATTAGAGTTACACTAAAATGAGAGAAAAACCAGATTCGAAATTGGCCGTTTTTCACAATTGGACGTGTGGAAATATTATATTTTATCCTAATTTAGATATCTTATCGGTGTCGATAGGATCCATTTCTGTCGAGCATATTAATTTTACAAAAATTGCTCAAAATAATCAAATAAAATATTCATATTGTTGTTTGGCCATTTTTGTTTGTTTGTTTAGTAAATAATCATTTATTATGACGTGATTGTTAGTAATTGTTGTTAGTGATTACATTTTTAGTTAATATATACAGATTTATTTTGATTAATGGCTATTAACCAATTTTTTTCAAACGTTGGATATATAACAATTAATATGTTTCAAAGTACTATATTGCTACTTATCCCTTAATTTTATTGTAGACAATGATCTTGGGAACAAGCTAGCAACAAGGATCGTGAAGCTGGATCTGAGGCTGAGAATACAATTGTGACAATAATCTCGATACATTTATCGACTTGGGAAGATAAGTTTTGGGAAGATTTAACTATCCTACAAAACTAAGGATAACTTATTTGTCTAGTCGGATTACTACGCCACTCAAAAATTAAATAAAACAAAAGAAAAGAAAGAAAACTACTTACCAAATAGAATTGCCAAATAGCGCTTGAGAGAAACGTTTGCATGAAAATGAATTTTATGAATGGCAAAAAAGTACTTATAGGGAGAAACAGTCGGTGATTCGACACCCATAACATGAAGCGACATGTCCTTTCCTTACAGTGATTCGACATAAAGTCGTCATATTACAAAAACGAATACGGAAGGACGCGACGATTCAATTTAATCGCCGCATACGAAATAAATTTCGTAAAATAGCATATAAATTTTATGCTAGTTGGAAATTTTAGAAATCTAAAGCCCGTAACATACGAATTAAAATTCCGAATGCTCATAACTGAAGGAAGAATAGAAAAAGTCGAAGTTCGCGCTATTTACAAGTTTCTCACTACATAATTTTTATATGCTAAAAAATTAGAGGGCAGTGTTATCATCGGATTTGAACATGGTAATACCGACCATATGCTTCACCGGATAATAAAAATACTTTGTATGAGCAGAAGATAAACGAAGATAAACATAAGTTAATTTCAGAATTCCGAATAACATAACCGACTTCTTAATCGGGTAAGTTCGTGGAATATAAAGACTAGTCATACAAATAAAAAACTTACTAAGGTCACGTAAGTATAAAAATCGTCAGATATAACTAAAATAAGTTATGGACGACACAAAACACACGATATAAATAACCGACGACGGTTATCATGAACGTGATTCTGATCAACCCACGTTCGAATGAAGAACACTATAAAAATAAGATAGAAAGAAAAAAAGGGATTACGCATACACACTAGCACATTTTTTTTAGACTCGGAATCTCTTTTATAAACGCTTTTTTATATTAAAAATTAATCTTTCATAAAGCAAATCCGACCTAAATATTGCAGTTTCATCGAGATATTGTTGAACTTTTTTAAGAATTGTCATATACTATACTACGTCGGAACAAACATGAATCGATTGTATGTCTTAAGCGTAGTTGGACTATATATATTGTATTTTTTATTCTAAATCAAGATATCCCACATGGATTATTTATATAATAAAAATATTACTACCGAAAGGAAGTGGAACGGAAAAAACACCCTACGCCACAGAAATTTATTTATGGATGAAAAATTATTCTTGTGTGATACCATACATACCAGTTTATTTCGTTGATTTTGATGGTCAGATTCTAGGTCTGATTTGGATGATCACTAGAGTCTCTAAAAAAGAGTTGACGGTTTGCGACAAACAGGTTTAACTCTAATAAAATTCATTGACATGATCTCAGTAATAGGATAGCATAATGCATAATTGTACTTAATATTTTTTATACATTAATTTCGGTAAGTGGTTGATGAAAACAAACAAACATGTTTGTTAGATTCTTGGAAATTAACTTTCAAATATTGATTGTTTAGTTATAGAGCCTAAAACAATATATTATTTACATGACAACTAGCATAGTCTATTGGTGATTCAAAGCTTAACTTAATTATTTTCATAGCAAAAAGACATTAATTCACCTCTCAAATGACAATATAAGCTATTAAAAATTATTTTTCTTCAAATAACACAGATTTAAAGCAATAAAAAAATTGTTCTAAGCTGACGAAAAACTACAAAACTCATAAATAAACAGTCAACATGTTATTCTTCTTTATCTTGACCTTATAACGTTTTTATTTATTTATTCATCAAAAAATCGGTAAATTGACATGTTTTGCAAACGTAATTTAGTTTTGTTTAACGTTTTGTAAAATTATAAATGGGCTTGGTGCACATGTGACACATTAATTTACGTTTTAATTTTACTCTAATGCCCTTATATTTTTTGACCGTTGAATTTTGAATTTGAAATTCGTTTGAAAATTAACATTAATTAGGTTTTGAATTTTTGGCCGAATTTTTTAAATTTGAATTTTGAATTTTACCTCAAAACGTGTCGATTTTATATGATTTGACATTAGTTCCTAAATTAATGAGTTAATTAATATCAAATAATTAATTATGGTTATTTTCATTTTTATTGCGGTAAACAATATATTTTCGAATATAATCTTTTTATTTTTATATATGGTAATCATTAATTGTTGATTATTTTCGATAAATCTTTCATTAAAAGTTAAAAAATTTGCCATTACTTCATCGAATACATTTATAGTCGTAAACTGACATTCTATTTACAATGATCAGTGTTTTACACCGTAAATTGTTTTATGTTGTAAATTGATTTACATTAATAAAATTCTCTCTCTCTCTCTCTCTCTCTCTCTCTCTCTCTCTCTCTCTCTCTCTCTCTCTCTCATATTGCTTCCAAAGACTCCCCGCCTTTCATAACCTTATGTGCCTCGTTGACGCTTCCAGTGGTACCGCTCACAGCTTTGCCGTCGTTGCCCTCGCCGTCCGTCGCATTACCGCTGTGCAATAAAATTTTACAACATATACAAACATTGCGAACACTATGGGTAAATATAAAATTCAAAAATTGTTAATCGTGTATGAGTGTTTTACATAACTCAAAGTTTTACAAAACCAGTAAATTACAGCAACAATCCAAGACAACAACCAAATTGCTTTTATGGTTTTAAACTTCTCGAAAGTAGTTCAAACATAGTAAATTGTATTACATTTACAAATTGTTTACATTCTGCCTACACTAACCCGTTAATCACAACAACATTTACTGTAAATTTAAGGTGTGATTAAAAAACTCGACCAAACAAACCCGACCAAATTTTTTTCAAAAACAAAGAACCACATAATCCAAAAAAACCCAAATCCATAGCATAGCAATGATTTTATGCTGTAGAATGTGTTTGTCTTGTACTGAAAATAGATCTTTGGATTGAGAAGATTTAAACACATGTTAATCACGTATCGTAAATTGTGGTAAAGCGCCGATTTACTTCACGTCGTAACTTCGGAACTCTGCTCGTCGCCGCTCTTGTGACTCTCGTCTATCGGACTCACCGACACCTCCGCCACCATGATTTGCAGAAACCCTTCGACTGATGTTGGCGATCGGTCCTGTTCGTGCACGCCGCTCATTCCCCTAGGACTTTGCTCTCCGCCGCTCTCCTGGCTCTCGGCTGTCGGACTCGCCGGCACCTCCGCTGCCATGATTTGCCGAAACCCTAAAATTTCAGGATTTGATTTTGATTGTTTTCAAATATGAGAGAAAAGCTGAAATGAGCATGCATAATTTTTTAATTTCTCTCTCCAAATATACTCAAACTTTTTATAGGAAACAATTCCATAAAATAATATATATTAGATGAAGTTAACTTCTTAGGAAAAATCATTTTATATGGAAAGAACAGTTATTAAACACTGAATTCGTCTAATGTAAATCAAATATTAGATATAATTTGATTATATATTTTTAAAATATATTATTTGATCATGAGACCGATTTTAAAGGGGTTATTAACCAAAGTCCTACTTCTTCGAGTAAGCCAAAATAGTTTATAAATACACACCACAAGGCAAAATCTTTAAGTGTTTAACAAGCAATAATTTCATACAAAACTATCTATTTATATCAAGTATACTACTTATTAGGAAAAATGTTGATCGATTGGTTATTAATACTAAATTCGACTAAAATAAATGAACTATTAGATATCGATTAGTTATGGATTTTAGATATATATATATATATATATATATATATATATATATTACTGAACTTGCGGACCACGTAACTGAATCTATATACTAATTTTTTAGTTTCCTTTTTTTTCTTTTAAACGGGTAAGTAAAGAGAAATCAAAGACCAAAGTCCGACTTCTTAAGTAAATCACATATTAGATATAATATGGTTATAGATTTTTTAAATATATTATTTGATGATGATTCTGATTTTAAACGAGTTATTGAGCAAAGTCCTACTGCTTACGTATGCCAAAATAATATATAAATAGACACATCACACAAGGCAAAATCTTTAAGTGTTTATTCCATTCTCTCTCACGATTTTTAGGTATGGATTCTCGAGACCCTAAAGTCATCACGTCGGTTATTCTACCTTACGCACCGAAGAATGAACCATCAAATTCCCCCGGAAAGATCTACTCAAAACTGAGAATGAGAGTATTTAATCACGTCTTACGCTACTCCTTCACGATCACCGACGAAGACGACGACGACACATCGTTCCTCGATTCAGTCCCCATCAACGACGATGATCACCACCAACTCGACCCGGAATTCATCGACCTAGTCAGCAGGGACGACGATGTCCCGGAGTTCATCGATCTGGTCAGCAGCGACGACGAAGACCTCCGACCTCGGAGCCAAAGCCCTAAATCCAGAGGTACGCCCGAAGCTTTATCCTGCGACTACGACCGGCTGTACGGGTCCGGGGACGAGTTTTCTAAACCAGAAAGCATGGACGAGTGCGAGTACTGCATGAAGGTTGAATAGTAGATCGAGAAAGATCTCAATGTTGCTGACGTGGAGATCTCACCCAGAATGTTGGAGAAGGAGAGAAAGTTGAAGTTGAGTCCGGCGAAGAGTTTTCTGAAGCGGAAAGCATGGACGAGTGCGAGTTCTGGATGAAGGTTGATGAGGAGATGGAAAAAGATCTCAATGGCTCTGACGTGGAGGATCTCATCGAGAATGGAGAGGAAGTTGAAGTTGAGTCCGGGGACGAGTTTTCTGAAGCGGAAAACATGGACGAACGCGATGACTGGATGAAGATTGAGGAGGAGATGGAAAAAGATCTCAACGGTGCTGACGTGGAGGATCTCAGCGAGAATGCTGGAGAAGGAGAGGAAATGGATGTTGAGTTCGGCGACGAGGTTTCGAAACTGGAGAAGAGCAAGGGTGCTGACGTGGTGGTGAAGGTGGAAGAAGGAGGGGAAGTTGAGTCGAAGCATAGTCGAGAACGGGAATGTGTCTGCTTAATCACAATTCGCGAGTATCCCAAAGGCTGTGGGCCCATTCACAGGCCCAACCGCATCCACACTTGTCATCGGGTTCCGGTAGTACGTGACTTTCCTCCGAACACAGGACGCTAGTTTTTTCTCACGAGTCTAAAAAACAATTGATTTTCTTATTTATCTCGTATCTTTTAATTCATTACACATATATGTAAGGCTTCCGTTTTTAATTGAAAATATGAAAGATTAAGAAATAAGATTTATGGTTTTTTTTTTTCTATCGTATTATAAAATTAAGATATGAAAGGTAGAGAAAAAACAAAACTGAGATGTAATTCATGTTCGTCACATATCTTATTAGACAATATTGTTATTACGCTGGGATTGACATTAGTGATTTGCTTATTTTTATTAGGCAA
Source organism: Urtica urens (assembly GCA_958296335.1). Taxonomy (NCBI): domain Eukaryota; kingdom Viridiplantae; phylum Streptophyta; class Magnoliopsida; order Rosales; family Urticaceae; genus Urtica; species Urtica urens. Next base: position 9,031,587 of record OY282530.1, on the reverse strand, counting down.
GAACATCAACTGAATCAATATGAGATATTCTATCATGATAACTTTTCTGACTTTCTGTGATTCAGCTCTCTTTATTTAGACAGTCTGTGGATATCGTTTAATGGCGCTTTTAAGATCCTCTTATCCCGGAAGCTGATCCTTGACTTCATCGAAAAACCCTAGCTTGGATCTGTGCTTTTCTGGACGCTATAAATGCAGTGTTCTTGTCGCTTTCGTTTAATCAATAGCTTTTCTAGACGTTTATGATTGACGGGCTGGAAAAATTTTGTATTGAACTAAAGCACTGTTGAATCGGATTACCCATTGTAATCGGTTCCTGTTTGGTTTTGTGTTTCTGCGTGAATGAATTGATCACGCTCTTGAGGTTTTAGTGATTAAATAACACGTGAAGGTGTGTCTTTTGTGGATCTGTGAACGGTCACAAATTCAGGGGGAGGACTGAATTAGGGTTTCACTTTATAATTAGTAATTGGGCATTGATGTTTATGTTGTTCATGTAAGACCAATTGTACTGAGAACTATTATCATAGTGAAATCATTTCCACCGGGTTATCACACCCCCCAGAGTGGAAGATTTTGCTCCGAACTGGGTTACGAATTGTGCGTGTCGATTTCTATTTTTGGTACTATTTTACTGTCTTCTTTATTGTGCTTACAAATTGTTACATACACTGTTACCATATTGCGTGTGACATTTGGCTAAACGATTAACAGAATTTCAAATATTAATAATGAAGAAGATTTATTATCTAGTGATAAAAAGATATAATATTGATAATAAATTTGTGAGAAATTGATGTTCAATTATAGGTTAATGAAACACCTTAATTGATACCTGATTTTTAAGAATTTCTTGTCCTTAATTAAATGGGAATGCATAAATAGTTGATTTTATATAGCTAATTGTTGCAAAACAGTTTTTGTTGTCAAGGAAGACCAAATATAATGCAGTTCGTAAAACGTGTCACTGTCGTGTCGGGTCGGGCTAGAGGTCGGATATGTGATATTTTGGACTTTCGAGTTTGGACTAGTTTTTATTATTTTTATCGTTTTATTGCAAATTTTACTTCTAAAATGTTGTAAATCCGCAAATAATTTTTTATCTTATGTTGGGAAGTGACTCGTCTTTTCTCGCCTTATTGCGAGCGGGATGAGAGGACCTTCGCGAGGAGAGTTCGCCGCGAGGAGGTCGTACCGCGAATAAGGCTCATCGCGAGGAAGGCCCACTGCGCGGAAGGCTTATCGCGAGGCGGCTCTGCCCCGAGGAGGTTGCGTCCCGAGAAGATGCTCGTCGCCAAGAATCTGCGTGGCAATGGAAGCGTTCGACTAAGGATTGGCGTTAGAGAGTCAGTTGAGAAAGGGGCGACAATCACGGGATTAGTTAGGAAATCTCGGAAAAGGATCTGAGATTTGGTCAGAAGAGGGATGGACCGAAAGAGGAAACCCTAGCAGGAGGAGGGAACCCTAGAGACCATCCAGGCAATAGGAATGAGACTATAAATATGAAGGTAAAGACCTCGTGGAAGGGGTTCAGAAAATTATCAGCCGTCACAATATACTAAGATAATACGTTTCTCTGTATTCCTTCAAGCTTCCAAGCTAATAAACGAAAGAGACCGAGCCCTTACAAATATAAACTCAAGGATTTTAACACTCGGACTTGATTATTATCCATTTTTATTATTATTTTTAATCCTTGTGACTGTTTAGAGACCGGTGTAAATCGACCTCTACAGTTTGGCGCCCACCGTGGGGCACAGTTTCTTTCTATCTCACAGCCAGGAAATCGAAGGAATCCGAGTGAAAATGGCGAACGATGACAGCAGCGCAGGAGGGAGCCAAGAAGAGGTCACAGAGGCGGGAATGCTCCGACAGCAGATGACCGATGCCTTGGCAACGATAGAGGAGGCCAACAGAAAGGCTGATGAACAAGACGAGATAAACAGGCGACTCGTGACTCGCCTGGACCAGTTTTTGACCGGCGGAGGATTGAAGGGTTGGACGACGCCAGGAGCACCGGTCCACAGGAACCTCTTCCAGACCACCGTGCTCACGCCGTCGACAGCGGAAGAGGAGGGCCCGACAACCGTCGCTGGCGCCCATCCCGCCCTGACGCCATCCATGGCAGAAGAGATTAGAAAGATGGCGAAGGAGGTGTCTTCGGGCATCAAAACAAGGGTGGGACAAGTGGCGTCTCAAGTTCACAAGGCGACGATTTCGGCGCCAGAAATCGACCGGATGGTCAGAGAAGCGAGAGCCACTCCCTTCTCTTCGAAGATGCGCGGCGTGGAACTGGGAGAGCTCCCAAAGGTCCAGATCACGCCGTATAAGGGGACCTCGGACCCGAACACCCACGTTAAGTCGTTCCGAATCGTGACGGAGCGCATAACCGGGGAGACGGAGAAGGTGGAGGCCATCCTCTGCCGCTTCTTCCTCGAAAGCCTGCAAGGTCCGGCGAGCGATTGGTTCGCCAAGCTGTCTTCGGAGTCCATCAGCGACTCCGACGATCTCGTTGCAGCTTTCCTACGTCATTACTCAATGTACGTACAGAGCGACGGGATGATCACAACGCTGTGAAACCTCGCCCAAGAAAAGGGCGAAACGCTGCGTCATTACATCGAGAGATTCAAAGCGGTCATGGTCAGGATCTCGAACCTCGATGGGATGATCGTGATCCAGGCGCTGAAGAATGACCTATATTATACCTCCCCTTTTCGCCCGGAGCTGGCGAAGATGCTACCCTCGACCATCGAGGACGCCCTATATCGGGCCTCGATCTTCATGGAGATCGAGGAGGAGGAGACGACATTGAAAAGAATCCACAAAGGAGGAGGAAAAGGCAAGCATCCCGAGAGGAGAGACCACCAGGACAGAGGAGAAGCTCGCCTGGCAAGGGCGAGAGGAGGGGATGATTGGGAAATCCCTGGAGAGAGACGAGGCCGAGAGATCCCGAAAAGAGGGGTCTACCAGGTAGAGGAGGGAAAGGATTCCGACGGAGGGATCCAGCCGCGAGGAAGTTTCCCGGGCGAACCGAAGAATTTTCAGCAAAGAGGTTTCTCGGCGAACCAAGGAGGATTCTCTGGAGGGCGAGGAGGTCCCAAAAGAAAGCCCTGGCCAAAGGACTCGAGCAAGTTTTTCTAGTTCCACAACATGAGCGGACACGCAACCGAGGAGTGCGCCATGCTAAATCAGGAGCTCCAGAAGAGATATGCGCGGGGAGAGCTGAGGGATCTAGTCCCCAGCCACCGCGAACCATGGAGGAACGATAATCGGACGTGGCGGAGACCACAGGAAGAGCAGGCGCGAGCTGGCGGATGCGGCCGGGATGGAGTGAGGAGGAACCCCGCTACCGAGAGGCAGGTGGTGGAGCGAGCTGCGGGGGATAGGCCAGCGACGAGGGCTAGGATCGTGGTGATCATGGGCGGATCACGTATGTGCAGGGATTCCGTCAACAACATCAAGGCCTTTCAACGGCGGGGGAAGGAACACAACCGCGGAGAACGGGGAATGCGCGGAGATGCACGTCGTGCTCGAGATCGGTAACGCCGACGTTTGTCGAGTCCTGTAAAAAACGGAAGCATAGTTGAGGTCATTTTCTACGAATGTCTCAAGAAGATGAAGATCGAGGGTCTGAAGATCGGAGGACGGCAACGTAAGGTCTTAGGGTTCAATAGAGATGTGGCCATCTCGCTGGGGACAGTCCACCTCCCAGTCCGAGCAAAGGGAGTCCAGAGAATGGTGGAGTTCATGGTGTTGGACGTCCCCTCGGTGTTTAACGTGATCCTAGGAAGGCCCTGGATTCACTCCATGAGGGTCGTGCCCTCCACTTATCATCAGTGCATCAAGTTTCCCGGAGAAGCGGGAATGGTCGAGGAAATTCGAGGGGACAGAGACGCATACCGTGTCTGTTACATGATGCACCATTGACAGGTGCACGGAGAAAAGACACCCGCAGAGGTGAACGAGGAAGAAGCTGCCGATTTATAGCAGCTAGCCCCAAACGTCCCGACGAGGAAGAGGGATGCAACATGAGGACTTCCCATGAGGACAGAACGTGAATACAGGGTCGCCAAGGTGTTTGCGACCGAGAGTCTCGAAGAGCAAGCAGTTGAGGGGAGAAAAGGAGGGCCGCAAGTCGAGGCAGTGGAGCAGGTCTGCATCGACGAGTCTGACCCAACTCGAACGACCAGCAATGGGGTGGAGCTCGACCCGGGGGTCAGAACCAGGCTGATAACGTTCCTGAAGAAGAATCGAGGGAGCTTCGTCTGGACTCACGATGACATGCCGGGCGTGGACCCGTCGGTGATTGCTCACCGCCTCAACACGGACCCTAGCCACCGGCCCGTCATGCAAAAGAGAAGGAAAATGGCATTGGATAGAAACAGGGTGATCAATGACGAGGTCGACAAGTTGCTCTCGATGGGTACCATCAGGGAAGTGAAATACCCCGAGTGGTTGGCAAACACCGTCGTGGTCAAGAAGAAAAACGGAAAATGGCGAGTCTGCGTGGACTTCACCGACCTCAATAAGGCTTGCCCGAAGGACAGCTTCCCCATGCCACACATCGACCGCCTCGTCGAGCCTACTCAGGGGTACGAGCTCCTCATCTTCATGGATGCCTACTCGGGATACCATCAGATAAGAATGCACCCGGATGACAAGGAGAAGACCGCCTTCATCAGGAAGCGGGGAACGTACTGCTACAAGGTGATACCCTTCGGCCTGAAAAACGTCGGCGCGACCTACCAAAGGCTAGTGACCAAGATGTTCCACGAGAAAATTGGGAAGAGCATGGAGGTCTTCATCGACGACATGGTCGTCAAAACTATGAAGGCGGCGGAGCACATCGAGCATCTGGAAGAATGCTTCGAGATCTTGAACCGGCATAAGATGAATCAAAGCTGACCCCGAGCAGATCGAGGCGATCAAGAATATGCCCTCCCCTCGGAACCGTCGAGAAATACAGAAATTGACGGGAAGGATCACCGCCCTAGGCCGATTCATCTCGCGAAAGGCCGACAGGACACTCGTCTTCTACGAGCTACTGAAGAAGAACAAGAAGTTTGAGTGGACAAAAAAATGCGAGGAAGCTTTCCAGGTGCTAAAGGCGTATCTCTCGTCGCCCCCCGTGATGACGAAGCCGCTACCCAGGGAGCCGTTGTACATGTACGCCGCGGTATCAGACTAGGCGATCAGCCAAGTGCTGGTACGAGAGGAAGATGGAGAGCAGAGACCGGTGGCCTACATCAGCCGGAAGCTCCTCAACGCCGAAACGAGGTACCCGTTGGTGGAGAAACTGGCTTTGGCGGTGTACGACGCCTCAGAGAGGTTGAAGTGTCATTTCCAGGGCCATTTCATCGTCGTTATTATCGATAGGCCAATCCGCGCTATCATCCACAGCCCGAACCAATCGGGGCGAATTACCAAGTGGTCGATCAAACTCGGAGCATATGACATCGAGTACAAACTCCGGACGACTCTAAAATCCCAGGTTCTCGCGGATTTTCTCATCGAGCTCCCGAGGGAACCAATCGACTTGAGCGACGAGGATGGTACGTGGAAGTTGCACGTTGATGGATCCGCCACTTCGCAGGGGTCGGGCGCGGGAATCAGACTCACCTCGCCGATGGGAGAAGTTATCAAGAAGGCATGCCGGCTCGGTTACCGATCCACCAACAACGAAGCCGAGTATGAGGCCATCCTCATAAGCTTGCACTCAGCCCTCGCTGTCGGAGTAAAGAACATCAACGTCTTTTCGGATTCCCAGATGGTCGTGAAGCAAGTCAGGGGAGAGTATGAGAGAAGTGACGAGAGAATCGAGAGCTGGAGCCCGAGGAGGTCAGCATCCACGAGCTTGAGAGCGAAAGGCCCGAGAGCGATGAGCGTGGAGTGGTGGAGGACGATGATGACGAGGATTGGCAAGCGCCTATCAGAAAATACATTCTGGAGGGGACCGTGCCTGACGATCGTCAAGAAGCGAGGAAGGTCAAGACCAAGAGTGCTCGGTACGCCGTCATCGAGCGAAAGCTCTACTTGAGGAGCTTCTCAGGCCCTTACTTGAGGTGCCTCGGCTAGAAGGAGGCCGAGTATGTGATAGAAGAGATCCACAATGGGGAGTGCGGAAACCACTCCGTCGGGAGATTGCTGCTAAGAAAGACAAAGAGACAGGGTTCTTCTGGAACACGATGGTCGCCGACTGCGCCGACCACGCCAAAAGGTGCGAGAACACGTTCCAGCGATCAATTGCCCGGCCGAAGAGCTATCCTCAGTGACGGTCCCATACCCCTTCATGAAGTGGTTTATGGACATCGTCGGCCCAATGCCCATCGGGATGAGGCAAAAGAGGTTCCTGCTGGTTGTCACAGACTTCTTCACCAAATGGGCAGAAGTCGAAGCCTACGCTAACATCAAAAGCTCCGACGTCGAGACTTTTATCTGGAGGAATATCTTCACGCGCTTCGGCCTACTGAGGGAGATCATCACCGAAAACGGCTCGCAGTTCATCTCGAAGAGATTCAGGGACTTTTGCGCGCGATGGAGGGTGAAGCTGAACATATCAACGCCTAGGTATCCCCAGGGAAATGGGAACGCCGAAGCAGTTAACCGGACGATCACCGACAACATCAAGTGAAGACTTGATGAGAAGAAAGGGCTTTGGGCCGACGAGCTCCCCGACGTACTATGGGCCTGCCGCACGACCCCTCATTCCGCCACCGGCAAACCCCGTTCTCATTGTCGTTCGGTGTAGAGGCATTAATACCGGCAGAGGTGGGAGTCCCAAGCCTCCGACAAGCGATGGCGCCAAGCGACGAGGAAGCCAACAACCAGAGCCTACTCCACCAGCTCGATCACGTGGACGAGCGGCGCGAACAGGCGAGTATGCACATCTCCAATTATCATAATACAATCGCTCGCCACTACAACAAGCGGGTGCGTCCGAGGAGTTTCGGGATCGGTGAGATGGTCCTCCGACGAGTTTTTCAGAACACCGCCGAGATAAACGCCGGTAAACTCGGGAAAAGTTGGGAGGGCCCATATGTAGTCACAGGCGTCATCAAGCTGGGAGTCTACGAGCTCGAGAACACCGAAGGCGCCAAGGTGACCAGGAGCTGGAACATGAAGCATGTGAAGAAGTTTTATTGAGGGCTTCCTCGGGCCAGTTGTAGTCCCGGTAAGTAGTTTCGCGAGCATGTTTTTCTATTTTTTACCAGAAACTCCCGATCCTTTGTTCGGGAATACTTTTGGGCAACTTTGCCCCTCCTTATGCAATCAAGTAAGGTACTCTTCCCTCGCGAGCCGCACCCGATCGGGGGACTCGAAGGGTTTGAGGAGACCTATTCATTAAATTACGACTCCAACAAAACGTTACTGCAACGCTTTTCCACGGACGAACAAATTCTACGACGAGCAATCAAAAGAGGCGAGAATGCCCAAAGTCAAAAGAGGCGAGAGTGCCAAAATTAAAAGAGTCGAGAGTGCCCAAAATCAAAGTCAAAAGAGGTGAGAGTGCCCAAAATTAAAAGAGGCGAGAATGCCCAAAATCAAAATCAAAGGAGGCGAGAGTGCCCAAAATCAAAATTAAAAGCGGCGAGAGTGCCCAAAATCAAAAGAGGCGAGAGTGCCCAAAATTAAAAGAGGCGAGAGTGCCCAAAATCAAAAGAGGCGAGAGTGCCCAAAATTAAAAGAGGTGAGAGTGCCCAAAATCAAAAGCGGCGAAAGGGCCAATGTTAAAATTAAAGCCTCCCAGCGAGCACAAAACATAGCGGCGAGAGAGCTCATGTTAAAATTAAAGCCTCCCAGCGAGCACAAAACATAGTGGCGAGAGGGCCCATGTTAAAATTAAAGCCTCCCAGCGAGTACAAAACATAGCGGCGAGAGGGCCGATGTTAAACTAAAGCCTCCCAGCGAGCACAAAACATAGCGGCGAGAGGGCCCATGTTAAAATAAAAGCCTCCCAGCGAGCAACTAAAAGACTCCCAACGAGCAACTAAAAGCCTCCTAGCGAGCAACTAAAAGCCTCCCAGCGAGCAACTAAAAGCCATCGAGCGAGCAATTAAAAGACTCCCAGCGAGCAACTAAAAGCCTCCTATGAGCAACTAAAAGCCTCCCAGCGAGCAATTAAAAGACTCCTAGCGAGAAATTAAAAGACTCCCAACGAGCAACTAAAAGCCCCCTAGCGAGCAACCAAAAGGCTACCAGCGAGCAAACTAAAAGACTCTCAGTGAGCAAACCAAAAGACTCTCAGCGAGCAAACCAAAAGACTCCCTTGCCCCCACCCCCGTCTTATTTCAAACAAAAAGGGGGAAGTGGGAGATGTACATTCTTTCATCTCTAAGGTCACATCGTGGATATTGACGCATCGAACAACCATAGAACGAATAAGGGAATAAACATAAGGAAAGCGAAACACGAAGAGCAGATGCAAAAAGTCATATATTCACTGAGAACTTCAATCCCGTACAATTTTAAAAAAAATAAGGAGGTACAGATTTGAACAAACTATGGTCTAGGTAGGCACAGAAAGGGAGCGACACTCAGCCCCCGACTTCTGTGGGATTGCAGGGAGAGAGCAGAGGGGAGTTAGGGTCCGCGGCATCTTTGTCTTCGAGCTCTTCGGCCTTCGCCTGCATCTCGTCGTGACGTCGTCGCCATTCTGGGAGCTTGGCACGAAGCACCTCGATCTACGCCCCGGGCGGGAGAGCCTCGACCATGCTGATATTGACTTGGAACGCGCCCGCCACACGGTTGGAATCGATGGAGCTGTCGAGAGCCCGAAACCTGGCCGACGCCCATTCGAACTTACCGCACGCACTCTCGAAAAGGCGCATCCGAGCGCGGTACTCCTCTCCCAGCATGTTTCGAGCCGCTCCGAGCTCCCCGGTAAGCCTCCCTAGCGTAGGCCTGACCTCGGCAGGCAAAGAATCCTCCCGGGCGACAGGTACGCCCACGGCCTCTCGTACCTGGGCAAGGAGCACGTTTTTCCTTTCCAAGGCCTCTGCGGCCCCTTGGTGACCTCTTATCTCTGCGGTCAAAAGCCCATCCTTGGCGGCCAAGAGAGCACGGTGCTCCTCGACCTCCAGCTCCACCTTGATCTTGAGCTTTGCGAGCTCAGTTTCACAAGCTCTGCACCGAGAAACCTCGCCCGCCAAATCAGACTCGAGCTTCTCAAACTGCTCGCGACACTGACGTTCACTGAGGATGGAGGCCTCGAGCTGCCTTTGGGCCTCCCGTAGCTTCTACCCCATCTCCGCCAACTCTCGCGCAGTCAAAACGGCAGCATGGCGCTCGGCGAGAATTAGATCATTCATTCGGGGAATGCCCTGAAATACACAAGCCTTCGCTTCAGGATATCCTTCGAGATCGTCGAGAGGCTCGCAGCGTCAAATCTTGGCACGAGTACGAGGAATACCGTCCCCAATCTTCAGCGGATGCGCCCCGACGGGCACGCGGGGAGAGCTCCTCGAGACCCAACGAGAGAGTCGCGACGCCCCAGAATCGAGATAAAGGAGCCCAACAGGGGAGGCGACCCCCGACCCAACTTGAAAGGGAATATTCGTCAGAGCCTCGGCTTCGACGACCTCTCTCCCTCTATCGCCTGCTCGACAGGCATGGGAAGACCGGAGACCGCGACAGCCGCATTCACCAGCTCCTCGGCATCAACCCCCCCATGCTCCCGCTCGTCGGACATCGGAAAATCTGAAGGTGGGATGGCAGCCGTTCCTGCACCGACCACCTCCGTGGTTGTCAGCTCCTCGGCTTCCGCATCATCCCCCATTTGCCTCCACTTGGCGGACATTGGAAGGTCGGAGGATAGGGCGGTTGTAGTCCCTTCGTCGACCGCACCCACATTCGTCGGCTCCTCCATCTTCGCATCCTCCTTTCCCTCCTCTCGCTCGGCGGACGTCGGGTTGACCACCATCGCAGCTCCCCCTACGGGTGGGAACGGCATCAGAAACATGTCATCAAAGTCTACGATGAAAGCCGGCCTCTTCTTCGAACGACGAGAGGAACCCACTCCCCCGGAGGGAATCTCTGCGGATTGACCGACCCCGCTCGCAGTGGTGGGGGTCGGAAGGCTGCGGGCCTCCTCCTGTGTCGACACGGTGCTGGTGGGAGAGGAAGGAGCCAAAGAATCCACGCGATCTTCCTCCAAAGAGGGGGGTGTCTGCGACGACGCAGCCACCTGACCCGAGGGAGCGCTCCCCTCAGAAGGGATGATGAGCAGATGATCCTCAACCAGAGGGACGACAACGGCCTTTCGCGGCGGAGAGCCACCTCCCGAGCCCTCAGTATGCCGCGAGGGACTCGCCCGCGATGCGGACGCCTCCTCGCTACGAGGCTTCTTCGCGAGAGGCCCGTCCGAGGAAGCGCCCTCCTGCGGGGAAGCGGCCTCTCGCGCCGGAGGACCGCCTCCCGAGCCCTCGGTAGGCCGCGAGGGACTAGCCCGCGATGCGGACGCCTCCTCGCTAAGAGGCCTCTTCGCGAGAGGCTGATCAGAGGGAGCGCCCCCCTGCAGGGAAGAGACGTCCTCGGCGTCGCCGGCGGACTCTGGGAATTCTTCTGACCAATCGCGACGTATGCAAGGGAGAAGGGTCGGATGAGTCGCGTCGAAACGACGGCAGGCCTCGTCGCCAACGCTGTCCTTGTACTTGGGAAGGCCTTGGCTGACAACCAACTCCCGCGGCAAAGATTCGTGGTAACGACCGAAACTGTGCTCGTCGACCTTGACAAAGGTATACATGTCCTCCCATCCAGACTCGTTCGAAGGGGTGTTCAAAACGACGTGGTATTTGACCCAGTGAGAAATAGAGAGGCGACCCACGTTCTTGGCATTTCTGGAAAACTTAAAGAGCCGCATCAAATCTTCCAAGGTGATGTCCACCTTCATCTCGAGTGCGATGACGATGGTACAGAGTAGGAGGCGGATCGAGTTCGGACTCACCTGAGAGATGGGGACCCCAAACACGCTCAAGAAGGCACGATAAGAGGAGGGACCGGAAAGTGAAGACCCGCTCTCCGAGAGAACGCATCGTAGACCGCAACGTAGCCGTCTCGAGGATTATCAGCGAGCTCGCCTTCAAAGGGAAGGCGCAGGGTACACCGTTGATCCCTGACGAACCTGTCTCTTAGCTGCTGCTGCCGCCCCTCCGTCATAGCAGACGGAGGGGATTTGGTCTTGAATACGCGGCCTACGACGGACGGAACCTCCTCGCGTGTCTTCGATGGAGCCATTGGTTATGGAAGGGGGGAGACGAGAAAAATCCGAAAGAAATTAGAGGAAGAGGAAAGAGAATGGCTTCGCAGAGAAGAGTAACGAAATTCGGTCGAGAGGAGAAGGGGAAGGGTCCATCTATGTAGAACCTCGACCTTATAAAGGAAAATAGGAAGGAAAGGCAAAACGATGCATCCCTATCGAACGATGTGGGACGAGACACGGGGACTCATCAAAGGTAGAACTCGAAGAGTCGGTGGAAGCGGTAGTTATTCGAGAAACGTAACAGACACTTGAGTACCCGACACCCGCATTTAATGAGGAGAGAGATTCGCGAGTTCTACGCGCGCGAGGAAAGGAAAGTGCGTGACACTCGCGAGAGCTCATCGATGGGGCCCGGAGGCACAGTTCCTCGAGACGATCCACTATTCATTTTACCAACTGCGTACACTTGGTAAAACGAGGGGGCTAGCCCACAGTACCTGAACGGCTCTTTATCTCAAACGACGATGTAAATAAAGGAAAGTCTTGGACGAGAAAGATTTTTGCTAAGAAGAGTCGCGATATTCTTGACAGAATCGAGCGAGTAAGTAGAAGGCATGTACACGTATCGATCTCATAAAGGCACGCGAGCCGAGAAAATAAAGAAAGCAGTAAGCAATAAGCGAGAAACTTTATCAAAAAGGAAAACTTTATTGAAGTCTCGACATGTTAAAAACGTAAAGTACACTACAAACGAGTTACACAGCAAGTTATAAGGAAGCAAAGGAACAAAATTTCCTAGTCGCAGATTCTCGTCCTCTGGGTTGCCCAAATCGTTTTGTCACTCGAGGAAAGGGGATTCTCCGACAGAAGGGATGATCCGAACGAGTTGAGAATGGATTCTTTAGAGTTGAGAGAGACCAACAGAGTCTCACGAGAACCATTTGAAGCCTAGGCCCCTGGTCCTCGAGGAGGGATAAAGCCGCGGTTAGACCCATGCTCGCCCAACGATCCTAACGCGACCGAAAGACTCCCTGTGACGAGGACCGACAAACGGCGCCCCTCGATAGTCGGGGGATCGCAGGGAGACAGGGGGGGGGGGAGAGTTGGGGTCCGCAGCAGCCTTGTCCTCGAGCTCCGACGCTTTGGCCTGCTCCTCATCGCGACGTCGCTCCCACTCCGGTATCTTAGCCCGGAGAGTGTCAACCGACGCCCCCTCAGGGAGGGCGGTGACCGCGGTAACGATAGCCTGACAGGAGGCCGCCATGTGATTGGAGTCGATGGACTCGTCCAAGGCATGATATCTAGCCTCCGCCCGTTCAAGCTTGCCTCTGGCCTTCCCGAAGAGACGCGACCGAGCATGGCGCTCTTCGCTCGCCTCACCTTGCACCATCTCTAGCTCATTTGCGAGATCCCGCAAGGCAGCCCGGACCTTGGCAGGTAAACACCCCTCATCAGCGACGGGAACGCCCAAGGCCTCGCAAACTTGGGCGAGGAGCTCATTCTTCCTTCAAAGGGACTCGGCGGCCTCTTGATGACACCGCTTCTCCTCGACCAGGAGGCCCTCCTTGGCAACCAGCTGCTGCTCGCACTCCTCGAGCGTCCGCCCCAGTATAGGCCTTGAGCTCCGTAAGCTCGACCTCGGCAGAAACGCGTCGGCAAGTCTCCGCAGCCAGGTCAGACTCGAGCCTCTCGGTCCGCAGCCGATAGGCGCGTTCGCCAGCGATAGAGAGCTCGAGCTGCCTCCGGATCTCGCCGAGCTGGGTGGAGAGTTCCTTGGACTCCTGAGTCGCCATGCCGATTTTGTGGCTCTCGGCAAGGACCAGATCGTTCATCTTGGCTATGCCTTCGAACAAGCAAGCCGTCGCCTCAGAGTAACCCCCGAGGTCCTCAAGAGACAAACCGGCGTCAATTGTGCCGGATGCTCGCAGAGTTAAGCCCCGACACAAGTACGAAGAGTACTCCCTCCAGTCATCGGCAGTCGAGTTGGAGTCGGGAACGCGAGGCGAACCGCTAAAGACTCGAGGGGAAGACTGCGAGGCCTCAAACCCGAAGTGGGGACGAGGAGGGCGAAGAGGAGGAGGAGAATGAGAGCGACGAGGAAGACGAAGAGGAGGAGGAGAACGAGAGCGACGAGGAAGACGAAGAGGATGAGGAGAATGAGAGCGACGAGGGTGACTATGAGGAGAAGGAGAAGGATGGGGACTAGGAGGTGGCACGAAGGGAACCACCTCCAGTCCGAGGACGGATGACACCCCCGCGTCGCTCCTTCCCCGCTCTCCACCCTGATCGGCGAGCTCAATCGAGGGAACTACGTCGCTAAAGTCCACCTCGAAATCCCTTCTCCTCCTACCGCGACGAGATGGACCCGTGCCCCCTGCGGTCCCTTCGGCGGCAGACCCTCGAGCGGCTCCGACGTCGCCAGAAGGTAAGGGGGACGAAGGGATCGCTCGAGTCCTTCCAGAGAAGGGGGCCGTCCGCGTCGGCAAGACGTTCTCGACGTTAACGACGACCCGCATGACTGGAGCGGCACTCGCAGCTCCGCTAGCGGAAGCAACGACCTTGGTTTTCTTTGCATGACGGTTGTCTTCGCCGCCCTCAGCAGGTCGCTTGCCCGCGGCAATCTCGGCCCTAAAAGAAGTCGCCACAGGGCGCCTTGGGCGATCGTCTCTCAACCTGAGAGGCCGCTGGGGTGAACCCTCTCCATCCTGGGGAGCACCTTCCTCGGCGGCGCAACCCGGAGTCTCCCGAGGCCTCGGAGCATGCCGTAGTCTCCCCTTCATTGCAGTAGAAGACAGTACGCCGGCCCGCGCCGCTGAACCATAAAACCCAGCCCGAAGCAGTAGGAGATAGGCGGGCCGTGAACGTTTGCCTCGAGGAAGATCCCCGCATCTATCAGACGCTGAGGGTCGCCAAATTCCCTCGCCCAGTCGCGACGGTCGCTCGCGAGGAGTGCCGAGCGGATCTCCCGGAAGCGGGCGTCCGCCACATCTCTCGCTGGGCCTGTAGCGGGGAAGCAGCCAATCGGCCTCGACCCATCGCGTCGGCAACGATTCGTGGCGGTAGCCGAAGGAGCGGGCGTCGATCTTGACGAAGAAGTAGGAGCGCTCCCACCCCGACTCATTCGAGGGGACGTTAAGGATAATGGGGTCCCGAACACGATGGGCGAGGAAGAAACGCCCCAAATTGTGGCCATCCCTTGAAAGCATGTAGAGGCGCATCAGGTCCTCTAGGGCGAGGGGAATCCTTTGCTCGGCAGCAAGGGCCATGGTGCAAAGGATGAGGCGGATGGCGCCAAGATGCATTTGGGCGATGGGAACCTTGAAGGCATGAAGAAAGGCGAGAAGGAGGTACGGGATCGGGAAGTGAATGCCCACCTCCTGGAAGAACGCCTCGTAAACAGGCACCTACCCCTCGCCCAAGGGACCATTTGCGAGTTCATGTGGGTCGGGAAGGCGGACCTGGCAGACATCGCCATCGCAATACTCCTCTCTGATGGTGTTGAGACGAGCCTGAGTCATGACGGAGCACGACAAGTCGGTCTCGAAGAAACGCCCGGGAATCGGTCTGGGTCGTTCAGGTGCCATTAAAGTCTTGGTCCAGAGAAGGAAATAGTCAAAAGGAAAGTTGAAAGAGGAATGAAGATTCAAGGGTAAAGAGAGATGGCGAGGGGACAGGATGTTCAAAAAGTTCCCTCCACTGAGCCTCTGAATTTATGGAAGAAAAGACGGACGAATCTGACGGCCAGAATTCGGAGCGACGCAGACAAATCAACAGCCAGAATTTGGAGCGACCCAGACAAATCAACGGCCAGAATTCGGAGCGACGCAGACAAATCAACGGCCCGAATTCGGAGCGACGCAGAAAAATCAACGGCCAGAATTCGAGACAACGCAATTGAATCAATGGATAGATTTCGGGGCGACGCAGGAAAATCAACGGTCGGGACGCGAAAGGAGCCTGGAAAAAATACAGACCTGGGAGACAGCTGTCTATCGGAAGCCGTGAAAGGAGAAAAAGTCAGGAGAGGCATTCGAGTGATCTCAGTTTGCATTAAATAAAGAGAGAGGTTCACGAAACTAGAGGGAACGCGCCGAGGAAAAGGATAAGAGCGGGATTAGAAGCGAGCAGCGACCAGAGAAGCTTCGCACTCCGGGAAGACTGGGGGAGTGATTCGTGTCTCATTTTACCAAGTGACTACACTTGATAAAATGGGGGACTAACTGTTAAGGTAGGATTTCGTCAAAATCTCACTTTAACACCACGCGTGTCGTTTAAGCGTCCAGACGACAAAGGACGGGGAGTAAAGAGGTCCCGCGCGTGACTCTTGGTCAATTGAAGAGAAGTGACTCGTCTTTTCTCGCCTTATTGCGAGCGGGATGAGAGGACCTTCGCGAGGAGAGTTAGCCACGAGGAGGTCGTACCGCGAATAAGGCTCATCGCGAGGAAGGCCCACTGCGCGGAAGGCTTATCGCGAGGAGGCTCTGCCCCGAGGATGTTGCGTCCCGAGCAGATGCTCGTCGCCAGGAATCTGCGTGGGAACGGTAGCGTTCGACTAAGGATTGGCGTCAGAGAGTCAGTTGAGAAAGGGGAGACAATCACGGGGTTAGTTAGGAAATCTCGGAAAAGGATCTGAGATTTGGTCAGAAGAGGGATGGACCAAAAGAGGAAACCCTAGCAGGAGGAGGGAACCTTAGAGACCATCCAAGCAATAGGAATGAGACTATAAATATGAAGGTAAAGATCTCGTGGAAGGGGTTCAGAAAATTATCAGCCGTCACAATATACTAAGATAATACGTTTGCTATGTATTCCTTCAAGCTTTCAAGCTAATAAACGAAAGAGACCGAGCCTTTACAAATATAAACTCAAGGATTTTAACACTCGGACTTGATTATTATCCATTGTTATTATTATTTTTAATCCTTGTGACTGTTTAGAGACCAGTGTAAATCGACATCTACATAATCCTATATTGTTGCTATCTGTTCATTGAGGTCTGTATTTTGTCGCGCACAAAGTAGGACGTAACGAGTTCGTTGTGATCATAATCTCCTTGAGATGGAAAATTTATCGACTATAACTCAATATTTCAACTAATTCGAGCTGATCGGAAATTTATTTTGTTTGTACGGGATACTCGGGGAGCGATCTTCAAGCGCTGTGCAAAGAAGCTGCCATGATGCCAATAAGAGAATTAGGTGAAAACATTCTCATAGTCCGGGCAAATCAGATAGCCTTTTCAAAAGTGGCTAATTCTTTAGTTAAGACGAGATGATCTATTTTGCTTGGATATCTTTATTATTTAATCTTTTTGGATGATGATCAGTTAGTAATTAAAGATGGTATCGGGCACTGAGTCAACTGTTGATTCAGCAATAAAAAAATCATTGTTTCTGAACCAGGTAAGATCGCTAAGGTACGACGATTTCAAGAGTGTTATCAGACCGAGCTTAAACAAAACCAAATGGGAAGAGCTTTAAAAGTGGAACCAAGAATTTGGTTAAAACTGAGAGCTCCTAGTAAATAGTTAGACCAGAAACTTTACCTTGACCCCGATTTAGAAAAATTGCCCAAAGTATTACCATTTATTGTTCATTTTTCCAAAATCCACCCAAACATATTTTCTTCCCAAAATACTAGTAAATTTTATGTGAAAAAACAAAATACCCTTTAAAAAGTTAAAACTAACACAAATGTCCTACATTATACTACCGGTCAAAAAAAAAATTAAAAAATTAAAAAAAAATTAAATTTTTTAGGGGTGGAGTAGTTTTTACCTTTTTAAGTTAAATTTTTTTAAAAAAATTAGACAATAACCGGTTAATATGAATATGGAGTCAAATGTAAAGAAATTATTTTAGGGGTATTTTAGGTTTTTGTAGTGGTATTTTGGGAAAAAAATAATTTTAGTGGATTTTGGTAAAACCAATTATAAATAGTGGTATTTTGAGCAATTTCTCAATTATATTCTTATATTTGGCTTTTGTTACAGAATGCAAGCCCTTGTAAATGTGATATGATCCCAAAAAGAATAAGAATACAAATACCGGGTCTGAATTATTTTATTATAGGACATAAATAAATTTTTTTGATCTAGTTTTAAGTAACATGAATAACTAAATTTTGCCAAAATTTTAAAAGAAAAAAGGATGACCAGTAGTTCCTACACATAGATAGCTGTCCAATCTTTTTGTAATTTGGAATATTAATTGTAAAGAATTAGAAATTAGTGCTCGAGAAGGAAAGCGGTATAATGTGTAGTGTATATTATTTCCAAAATGTATGAACTATTTTGACAACGGAAAGCAGTAATATACTAAATCTCATTATCAAATCATGAAGGGCTCAAAATACCACGCTTTATACTTGATTTTTCTAAAATTCACTAAAATTAATATTTTTTCAAAATATTAGTACAAGACGAAGATGCTGCTAAAACTATTTTTTACATTTTATTTCATATCTATAACAACCGGTTACTATCTATTTTTTTAAAACAAAAATTAAACTAAAAAAGTTAAAAACTATTTCACCACTACAATTTTTGTTTATTTTTTTTACGAATAGTGTAGCGTAAAGTATTTGTGTAAATTTTATATTTTTAAAGGGTAAATAGTCTTTTCAAGTGAAAAACACTTGTATTTTGGGAAGAAAATAGACTTTGGTGGATTATGGGAAAGTGAGAAGAAAAAGTGGTGCTTTGGGCTATTTTATATTGGTTTTTCCATTATCCACCAAAACATAATTTTTCTCAAAATACAAGTAATTTTCACTTTAAAATACTAAATATCTTTTAAAAAAATAAAACTAAAACAAATGCCCTACACTACATTACCTGCCAAAAATATTATAAAAATAATTAAAAATAATTAATAATTTTAGGTGTGGAACGATTTTTAGCTTTTTAAAATTAATTTGTTTAAAAAATAAATAGTAACCGGTTAATATGAATATGGACTAAACGTAAGAATATTGTTTATTTTGGTCTTTTATACCAAGGTTTAAACGGCCGCTAGCCGATAAACGGCCGATAACTCAAAATCACGGAAATTCCGCTAGCCGAACGGAAATTCGACGGAAAAAATGTGGAAAACGGAAAAGGGAATGCCGATGGGATTGCCGTTGGCCGGTCGGAAATTCGATAAAAATTACGGAAATTCGACGGAAAAAATGTTGATGACATTTTTAGTTCAAAACATGAATTTATAACTATAGAAAATGTTCAAATCATTAAGTTCATACATGTCATACCACATTGAAATTAAAATCATTAAAAGTTCATACATAACATACAATATCAAGTTCATACATACCATACAGTCATACACTATTAAGTTCATACATATCATACCATCAGCAGTTCGAAAAGATCATACGAAATCCAACAACTGTAGTATTCAATAGTAACTGGAATGACGTGTTGGCTGATAAAATCCACCTGTTCGTGCTTGAAGGTTACAATAGTCCAACCACGTCATTTGGGTCGCGTACGATGAAGTGTAGTTAATGACATGGTTGTTGTAGTTGGCTTGCGTTCCGCCGACCACGGTGCACAATATGGGGTACTCGGGTAGTGGTCATTGAATCTCTGCACCTATAATGACCGGAACTGGATATGGAACGGGATACGGATAAGCATACGAACCTTGACCGTCGTAAGATTGGGTAGACATTTGGTCAAATGACATTGACTCAAATTGAGTGGAAATGGAGTCAACGTCGTAATCCGTAGAACTAGTTGACCACATTCCCGCTTGTCGACCTCCCGGGTATTGCGCAGACTCAAAGTCAAAGAAGTCATCCGACCTACGAGAAATTAAGTTAGATGTTAATAAATGTAAATTAAAAATGCATGTAACATATTAGTACCTGTCCCGATCCCGCGCTCCGTGATCTTCATCTTGAGTAGTTTGATAACTCGATTCCATGGTCCATGGATCGTTATTCCAACCTCTGCTTGTGGCACTCCCGACACCAACACTTGTGCCGCCACCATTTCCGCTTCCTTGCGTCCCGCCACCATCTCCGCCTCCTTGCGTCCCGCCACCATCATCGTCACTAGATGAATCTATACCAACATCTTGAGAGACGACCCGGTTTACATCAACGCCTTCTGAACGGGCCTGTGAGGCTACTTGCGGATCAGGACGGTTGGATTCATCGTCAAGGTTGCATGGTCGAACCCACTCAAGAAGAACGTCGTCGTCGGCCTCATCTCCCATGGCTTGCATAGATTGCTCTATAATTTCTAAGGGGTCTCGGAGTTCCTTGTTTTCGTACTGAGCTTTGCGATCTCGTATCTGTAATTTCATGTTATAATTACAAAACACAAGTTGCTCCAACCTTGAATACGCAAGACAGCTGCGCTGTTTTGTGTGGACTAACGCGAACGTGCTCCAATTTATCTCACAAGCCGAAGAGGATGCGGTTTGTGATAAAATTCGCATGGCCAACCGACGTAAAGTAGGTGCTTCAGTTCCAAACATTCTCCACCATTCGGCTACAAAAGTAAATTAAAAATCAAGTAATGTTAACAGTCCCACACAACGATATCGTTACGTACCTGCGGCCATGTGATCATGGTTTCCAACCGCAGTCTTCCTTCCAAATAGTCCACGTGCATCTCAAAAGGCAATGAGCTGTGTACATAATATGTCACTATACGGTGAAGGAACATATAAATAAATGAAATTACGTACCTCATTTCCAAGAACGGAACAGTTATCGTGCGGATGTAACACCTCAAAAACGTCTGTAACAGCAGTTAGATGTTCTAGTGTCATCGTAATCTCTGGGTTGTATTGACACCTCGGGTTTAAGTAATAACTTGCTTTGTGCAATGGGTGACAAAGTTGTCTTTCCCATCTGTCGACAACAATATCGACAACCCATCTTTTATTTGGTAGGGTCTCCAACTTTTTCTTCATTAGATCAAAAACGTGATATAGTGCACCCAACGTCGGAACGACCTCTATGTCCACGAACCGAAGAGCTACAAATAACGGCTCGAATACCTGTCGCATTAACGTAAAATGTTAGTTCAACAAAGTAAACTACAAACATCATACTAGATACAAAAGTACCTTACAAACTCCATCAAGGTGTAGCAAAAAATTTGCATCATTTACTTTGTCCTCAACAAATGATCCCGCTAAGGTTGCGCGAAATGTCAATCTCTCCCACCAATCGGAATTGATTATCGCCTTCAATGCTTGTTTCTTGTTACGTAAGCTTGAAAGAGCTAAATAATTGGTAGCAAACCTTGTAGGACCGGGGCGAATGATCTCACCTTCACTTTGTTCTCTTAACTTCGCTAATAGAAGCCCGTGGTTATAAACGAGTTTCGTTATGCGCCTAGCGTCATCCACGACGCGAGCAATGGTGTCTCGCTTAGCCACGTCTTCCAACATAAGATCAAGACAATGCGCGGCACACGGTGTCCAATGACAATTGAACTTTCTCATCAGTTTCATCCCCACTTTTTTATACGCCGACCCGTTGTCTGTGACAATTTGGATGACATTGTGGCGTCCGACATCGTTAATCACATCACTCAGTAGTTTGTAGATGTATTCCCAATTTTTTATGTTGTTCGATGCGTCAACGGACTTCAAGAACACGGTCTTTCCAGCTGAGTATACCATAACATTAATGATACTCAATCGTGTTGGACCCGTCCATCCATCAGACATGATTGTGCACCCGTACTCTTCCCAAACCTTACGTTGACTATCGACGTATGCTTGTGCCTCAGCAACCTCTTCTTTAAGGTATGTGTTGTGAATCTCGTACGGGGAACGGAGTGGAACGTTAGGACCTGTCAACAACAACAACTTATTACGTTATTTCACAAAGCGTTAATGTACGTTCAGGAATATGTTTCACATACCGATTTCTGCAGCTTTTTGCATCATGTTCTTAAAGTGATGAGACTTCGCTTTATGTGCTGGAACACTCTCGTGTATGAAAAATCGGCTCACAAGTCTTCCTAATCGCTTCTTCAGAGACATAGTTACCGGTGTAGGGACTGTTGGTTGCCGTGCCGAATCTGATCGATAAAGAGAATGCGAGATTGGTGGCCTCAATCTTATGTCTTGTTGGGATCTAGAACCTCCTCCTGGCCTGGATCTCCAAGTTGCAGCATCGGCCTCTTGGCGACTTCTCTTCATTGCCTCGTACAAGTCTTCATCTTCTCGATGATCAAGACGTGGATCGAGGTTTACACGTAACTCTTGACGGATAGTTTCTTCCATTATGCTCTTATTCTTTTTCTTCATCTCTGCTTCATGTAGCAGTTGCCGCATTTCTTCTCTGACCCCCGGCGGACACATATCACATCGTTTTACATTCTTCTTCGGATCGTTTCCGCTAAGATGCAACTTCATACGAGTGATACCTCCATCTCTTGTTGTTAACCCACAATATTTGCAGGTAAAATGACTAGTGGTCCCCGGAACGCAGACACAATGTTTTCGAACGCCTTCATCTGCCATCTGTTATCGTTAACAAACAAAACAATCAAATCCGTAACTCCAAAAATTATGAAAACAATCCACTCTTATTAAATTTCAATTCCAAACAGATCCTATTTCATACATGTTTTTGAAAAAAATCATAATCAACCGTTTCAACCAAAACAAACTAAAACAACAATTCCCGATATATAATTCAAATTCTCTAATACGTGACACAAAAAAATTTAAAAAAATTCCAATCTTCTTAAATTAAAATTCTAAGCAGATTCTATTTCACACATATTTTTGAGAAAAATTCATAATCAACGACTTCTTACTAAACAAAATAAAACAACAATTTCCGACAAACAATTCAAATTTACTAATCCGGGACTCGAACAATTATGAAAAAATTACACTCTTATTAAATTTAAATTCTAAACATTTTCTATTTCTTACATATGTTTGATAAAAAAATCATAATATACGACTTCAACAATAATCAACTTAACGACTAATCGAACTATCAACTACAACTATCGAAATTACTTCATATTTCTCGTTTCCGACGTCAATAAAATCTAAAACAAATCCACGCAACTTAAAATTTCTTTCCACACAGATTTCATTTCATACATTATTTCGAGTAAAAATCTTAATCACAAAGTTTAAGAACAATCTTATACTTCTTAAGTAAACATATATGTTTTCATAACTACAACCTCCGAATTTACTTCATATTTCGAATTCCGGATCTAGAAAAAATTCAAAAAAATTGTATCATCTTCAGAATCACATTCCTAACACATTCTATTTCTACAATTATTGCTAAAAAAAATCATCTTCGACCCGAAAATCAGCTTCAAATCTCACAAATCTACTCTACTTGGCATATACCTCGGTTTTCGCCGGTAACCCACGAGTTTCGACGAAATGTTGTTGTTTTCTGACTGAGGTAGTCGGCCGACTCGATCTACGGAATTTGGTGGGAATTTCGTCGGCAACTTCTGGATCGGCAGCTCTTCTTCAGCGAAATCAGTCGGCAAATTTTTTCGTGGGATACCGAATGTCGGGTAGGTTTTCGTCGGCTGAGGGGTTTTATACTTTTAAAAAAAGAAATTTCTCGGAAAACGACATGCGGTTTTCGTCGGCATAAACGACAAATTTTGGCGGTCAAAAACGACGAAACGTTTATATGGGTCGTTTTTGGCCGGTATCCACCGAAAAACGAAAAACTGGCGGCATTCAAAATGTTGTTTTATACTAGTATTTTGAAAAAAAAAATCAATTTTAGTCGATTTGAAAAACCAACAACAAATTTTGGTATTTTAAGCAATCTCTCATCATTAAATTGAAAACCTTCAAAATGCTGCTTTTCAGTTTTCACAGTAAAAAAAACCAGTCTTAATTGCTCCTTTGTATTTTAAGTATTTGAACCTAAAATGTTTATAATAAAAGAAATTGCCTGCGCTACTATAGCTGTTGGATCTCACAACGGGTCTCCCACAACGCTTATAATAAGGATTGTGGGAAATAGGGTTCCCACAACGCTTATTATTAAGCATTGTCGGAATCAGAGATCCCACAACGTTTGTCCTTAACCACTGTGGGAAGACCAATTTCCCACAACGTTTATCAACAAACGTTGTGGGATCTCTGATTTTCACAATGCTTAAGCTAATCATTGTGGAAAATTGGCGGATAACAACTCTCCCACAACACTTATTGGATCCATTGTGAGAATCTCGCCACAGCGAAGTACAAATCTAGCTGCACGAGAAGTTTTCACAATAGTTAAGATAAGCGTTGTGGAATTGGAACCACACTTCTTTTGGAAAAAAAATGTGCCGCGGCAAAGTTGAATCATGGCTGCAGCCAGAGGGTCTCGCCGTAGCACAATCTCTTTATCGTTGCGGCGAAATTTCTCCAGGGACCACCCTTTTTTTTTGGAAAAACATCTCGCCGCACGAAGTTGAATCCTGGCTGCGGCGAGAATCTCCTACAACGTTTAAAACATCTGTTGTGGGATCTCGCCACAGCAAGATCTGTACTTCGCCGCGGCGAGGTCCCACAACGGATGTTTTTAAATGTTGTGGGAGCGTTTAAAATGAATTTTTTTTGAATTTTTCAGTTTCCGCCCAAAACAATTTCGACCTAATATGATATTTTGACATTTCTCTTTCATATATTTCATTCATTCTTCTTCCTTTTCTCTCATGCTCTCTCTGTCCGGCCTCATCTCTCTCTCTCTCTCTCTCTCTCTCTCTCTCTCTCTCTCTCTCTCTCTCTCTCTCTCTCTCCGGCTTCTACCTCCTCTCCTCGCCCTCTCGGCCTCTCTCCCACCATCCCTCTCCCTTGCCCATCATCTCTCTCACCCTCTCACCCACCATCCCTCTCTCTCGCCCGCTCGCCATCCTCTCTCTCGCCACTCGCCCGCCGTCCGCCCGCCCTACCGCCCACCCTCCCTCTCGGGGTCTCTCGCCCGCCCTCTCGCCTCCACTCTCTCCGGCCTCCCTTAGGTATGTTAAAAACAATAAGTATGAGTGTGGATTGTGTATAAATTAGTATGTTAATGTTAATGTAGATTATGTATAAATTCTAATGCTAATGTGAGGTGGAATATAATGAATTAAGTAGAATGTTAGTTTGAATTTGAATTATAACATTTTTTGTTGAAATTGAATTGGAATGTTTTGAGTTATAATGTATTTTTGTTGGAATTGCGTTTTAATTTGTGTTTTATTAGGTTCGATGTCGTCTACTACCACAAAGAAATACTCTTATAAGGCAAAAAAAATTTAAAAAAAATAAATAAATCTCGCAGCAGCGGTGTACAATATCCGCTGCGGTGAGATGTCCCCAACGGTTTATATATCTGTGGGAAATCTCGCCGCAACATATATTGTACATAGCCGCGCAAAGTTTTTTTAGAAACTATGGGATTACCACAATGGATAGTAAGCGTTGTGGAACGTCGAAACTTCCACAACGGATACTAATTGTGGGAAATCAATTCTCCCACAACGCTTAGCTAAGCGTTGTGGGAGCTTCTACAACGCAGGATACCACAACGCTTAATAACCATTGTGGGAGATTTCTACAACTTTAAATACGCGTTGTAGGATCCAGTTTTTGTAGTAGTCCAGGTTGTAAAGACCAATATAAGTATATAACAAAACAAACGCTATAACTAGGTAAAAAAAACTATGTATGACCAAATATATTTTTTAAGAGTAATTTGTAAAGGATTGGCTCAAAAATACTACTTTTTATTTTTTATTTTTCCAAAATCCACCCAAACAATAAAAATAAAACTACTACAAAGGCCCTACATTATACTGCCGCTAAAATAATCAATAAAAAAAATTAAAATAAAAATAAAAAATTAATTTTTTTAGGCTTAGAACAGTTTTTACCTTTTAAAGTTTAATTTCTTTTTTAAAAATAAATAAATAATAACCGGTTAATATGGATATGGAATCAAATGTAAAGAAATTGTTTTAGGGGTATTTTAAATTTTTATACTAGTATTTTAAGAAAATATTAATTTTAGTGAATTTTGGGAAAACCAATTGCAAATGGTGGTACTTTGGACAATCTCTCTAATTTATAATATACTCGTATAAACACATATCAATTTTGAAATACTTAAGGTTTAATAAATAAGTTATAAATATCCCCTAAAATCTGTTTGCAAAATTATTTCAGACCATTATGCCAAAAAATCAAATTCATGACAAGAATAATATGAGTTAAATTTATAGCGACATCATCATACGATTGACAATTATAAATTTTGAGTATTTAGACATTTGTAAGTAGTTTAGTGGTTATGAATCTAAATTTTTGATTTTTTTTAATGAGAAATAACCAATTGTACCACATTTTTATCATCATTTTCCCTAAATCCACCAAAACTCATTTTCTTCCCAAAATACAAGTGCAAAAGACCATTTGCCCTCTAAAAATAAAAAACTTACAAACTCCCTCTCTCACAACTCAACTGGCTAAAAGTACAAAAAAAATAAAAAAACAATAAATTACCTGAAGAACATGTAGAGCCGGTTTATCTTTTTTCTTCGAAAATCCAAAACAATTTCTTTTTAAGAATCCAAAAATTCTCATTTTCAAGAGTACAAAAAACTTCAAAATCCCAAATGACACCACCGCTGACGAAGTCATCTCCGACGAAGCCATCTCCGACGACTTCATGTCCGACAGAGCCATCTCCGACAATGCCATCTCAGACGGTGCCATCTCCGTCTACGCCTACAACACCTCCGCTCCATCTCCGACAACACCACCGGGGCATCTCCGCTCCATCTCTGCGCGGATAGCTATTAAAGACGAGATAAGATTCTTCTCGTTATTTTTTAATCTTTTATTCAAACTTGAAAAATATGTATCAGAGTCTACAATATTGTCTACAAATGTTTAACAGAATCTACAAATCTGTAATAGAGTCTACAATGTTATCTACAAATATGTAAATATTAAGAACAATGTTATTATCGAAAAAAATACTAAATTGACTTTGAGAATAAATATTTAAATAATTCTTATTATTTTGGTGTTTAATTTATATTTATATATCAATACTAACGTTATATTTAAATTAAGACGACATAGTCAACCAAAGTAAAATTTCATATAAAAATTTAATTTTTAATTAACAAACATATAAACTATATATTTGTCAGTTCTACTAAATTTGCAGCAATCTAATATCTTAAGTTATCTATACAATTCGTAAAAGATCTATAGTCTTCGTATTGATGTCTATTTGCAACATTTAACAAACAGAAAATTATAAAAATAATTTTGCAACAACTATGAAATTTATATTTGTAACAGTGAAAATAAAATATTTAATTGTATTACAAAGAAATTTTAAAAAAGCTTAAACAAGCATAACCATATAGGTTACAAAGAAGCTTTATATTTGTAGAAAAAAAGTAACATATACAGCATAAATGTCTAAGTAGCGTATAACCAAAATATGTAAAAATTTATATTACAAAAGCGGTATATTATTGTAAATTATAAATCGTTTAATAAATGAAATGGAAAAACTTAGAAATAAAAATGAAAAACATTGAAACTACAATGCCTACTTCCTCAATAAAACAAAATAATCCTTATCGGTGGAAAGCAAAAAATCTCTATCACATCTAGCTCAGTCGCGATAATCTCAAACCTAATCTTGAACCATACCCCAAATCGACTCAATCGCCTTCGACCAAAATCAAAATCAAAATCACATTTCACTAACCTAATCCCTAAATCGCGTCGATCCATTAAATGATTTTGTTTACAACCTAATGGTCTTCAACTCAGGTAAATAAACTCACACTCGTTTTTGCCCATTTTTTTACTCATGTAAATGATTATACACTCAGTATTGTTTGAAGTTATTCATCTCTTTCTGAATTGAGTTCATACAATTGTTAAATTGGCGTTTAATATTAATGTTAGTCATGTGTGGAGAGAAGTCTCAAAGGTATTTTTCTGTGTGTATTTAGGTGCTTGAAAAAATTATGTAAATCATTTGATGTTGGGTTTATAGTGAAAAACTTAGGTGGTAAAAGTGAATGTTATTCTTATTTGAATGAATCACTATAAATTTGCGTGCGTTCTCAGTTGCATTTATTTAGTTGCATTTATTTTGTTTATTTTATTCGCATATTGTTTCTGACAAAATTGAAATTTTAGCTTGAATCTCAACAATTAAATCCCTAAACTGACTCTTGTATCCATTCGAAGAGTAGCTCACAGCCATTAGTAGTTCAACTGTTCGATTCGCGGCTTAACCCTAGGTTCTCGAGGTCACATGATTCAAGTAATAAATAATAAGTATTCCTCTTATCGAGATTTTTAACTCAAGATTAGATGCTTGTTTTAAGTCTGATTTATGTTGTATGAATCTGTTATAAATTTATGTTAATCTGTTTTAATGATATGAATCTGTGATGATTTGTCTATGTCTCTTATGAACTTTATATGAATTTGTTATGATAATATGTATATGTTATGAGTTCGAAGTTATGAATCTATTATGAAGTTCTATTGAATTTTTTGAATCTGCATGATTCATGAGCTTATGTTCATATCGTGTAAAATGGGATAGATGACTTAAGAGATTATAATTATGTTCGGTAACATTTGCTTTTGAAAAAAAGTGTTTTTATAAATTATTTTAGAAAATAATTTATTTTTTCAAAAGGTATTTAGTGTTTAGTATATTATTTTTACTTTAAATTTTTGTAAAAGCAAAAATTGATTTAGTGTTTGGTAACAATTTACTTATTTTAGAAAAAGACTAAATTGACTTTGAGAATAATTATTTAATAATTTTTATTATTTTGATGTTTAATATATTCGTACATATTAATACTAATGGAATATTTATACTACCGCAAAATAGAAAAACAATGTGAAATTTTATGTATATTTAATTTTTTTATTAACAGACATATAAACAATTTATTTGCCGATTCCACTAAATTTGCAGCGATCTCATCTCTTAAATTATTTATACAACTTATAAAAATTCTATAATCTTCGTATTAATCTCTATTTATGTCCTCCCTATCTTCATCATCCACCCTCTCGCCAACATCAAAATTTAGATCTTCTTGTGCGTGCATTCGAATGTAGTTATGCAACTCCATAATAGCCATAACTACTTTTACTCGATTTTCGAACGGATAACTCGGCATGGTATTTAAGATTCTCCTTTTTCCGTACTGAAAAATGTGATCGATTGAAAACTTTTTTGAGAGTACTGAATTGCGTTCTTCTGACACGAAAATGATTTAAATGGTACGTTCGATCTTTATATGGACCAAAATATCTAAGAATATTTGAATTACCAAATAATATTTTCTTGTCAATAATGTAAGACGTAAATACGTAATTAATAGCGTAATGTACGATCTAACATTCAGACAAACGAGCATAAACATTTAAAAAACCATAAGTTATAAATACAACTTTTTAATATTAAAATAAAAAATTTACAGAATAAAATAAAGAATCAGATAAACGAGCATAAACGCATAAATGGGAATAATAAGTATATTAGATATTTTGTACTATATACTTATATAAGTTACTACTTTAAGTTTTGTAATACAGGTACGAATTCCCTTTTAAACAATGATTTGTTTTAATGCATCAAATAAGTACTCCTTTAAAAAACAACAAAATCAAAATCTTATCGAACTAAACACGTTTACGTATCTTCTTCAAAACCAACACTACTACAAAAATGACCTTTAGAAGTGACTAGTCGCTTCTAACCTAAACACTCTTACTTATCCCGAAAAATGTAATTTTTGACCTTTAGAAGCGGCAAGTCGCTTATAATTGTCCAAGTCGAACAATTAGAAGCGATAAGTTGCTTCTAAAGGAAAAGAATGTTGGCTCGCACCCTCCGCATCAAATATTTCAGTATGTCGGAGCATTAGAAGCGACTTGTCGCTTCTAATGCCCAAATTATTTGGCTCCAAAATTTCTCCACCAAAATTTTGCTAAGTGTTGGAAATTGGGCTAGTCGCTTCTAATACCCAAATCCTTGGCTCCAAAACTTTTCCGTCAAAATTTCACCTACGGGACATTAGAAGCGACAAGTCGCTTCTAATGTCCCTAGGGCTTTAAATGTCCCGACCCTCTCCCCTTTCCCCTCCCTCCCCATTTCTATCCCCTCCTTCAAAAATTCCCCTTCCCCTCCAATTTTCAGCCCTCCCTCCTTCTCCTCCGCCGCCGCCCCTCTTTCTCCGCCCTCCCCCTTGTCCTCCCCTCCCTCTTCTCCGCCCTCCCCTCCCTCTTCTCCGGCCTCTCCTCCCCTCCCCTCCCTCCTCCGGCCTCCTCCTTTTCCCCTCCGCCCTCCCCTCCCTCTTCTCCGCCCTCCGGCCTCTCCTCCCCTCCCCTCCCTCTTCTCCGCCCTCCGGCCTCTCCTCCCCTCCCCTCCCTCCGCCGGCCTCCTCCTCCTCCCTCTTCTCTGCCCTCCACCATACCCTCCCTCCTCCGCCTCCCCTCCTCCGGCCTCACTCTCCTCCTCCGGCCTCCCCCCCCTCCTCCGGCCGGCAGCTCCCTCCTCCGGCCTCCCCTCCTCAGGCTTCTCCTTCACCTCCTCCGGCTGAGCCTCCTCTGCCCGACCTCCGCCGCCCTCCGACCGAATCTCTCCCTCCGCCAGCGTCTATCCGGTAGGTTCTCTTTTGTCTCTGAGTCTAGCATTATTCGTTATTTACGATTTTAACTTTTTTCTAGCATTATTCGCAGCCTCCGAGTCTCCTCTGGTCGAATCTTCGACTCATTCATTTGCTACCTTCGCCGGTCATCTCTTGGGGTAAGTTTTATTAATTTGTTTTTAGTTTGTTTATATGTTTTATATAGCGTTAATTGTTAGTTTTGTTTTAATACGGTTTTTAATATTTATTTAGATTTTTGCGTTTTGGTCAAGTTGATCGCACCTTCGTAGTGACCGCCGTCTAGTTCGCCCTTGCTTGTTTCCTCTCATAAGGTTATTTTTATGTTAATTAAATAACTAGAAATTTAGTTGAATATGTTAAGTTTAATATATTAATTTGAATATGTGAAATTTAGATTTAGTTGAATATGTTAAACTAAATATGTTGATTTGAATGTTGAATTTAAGTTTAGTTGAATATTTTAATTTAAAGATGTTGATTTGAATGTTGAATTTAAGTTTAGTTGAATGTGTTAATTTGAATACGCTGAATTTAAGTTAATTTGTATATGTTAATAATTTAAATATGTTGAAATGAATTAACTTAAATATGTTGAAATGAATTAATTTGAACATGTACAAAAGGATAGTTCTGGTTGGTATATATTTGTTTTATAAAAATTTTAGGTTTTTGGTTTGTCTATATTTTAGGGAAACTCTGCCCAAATTTTTGTAAATTTTTAAGTAATATCAATCGATCAAAAAAATCATTAATTAGGAATATCTAAATTCAACAACTTTCCGATAAATTCAACAATTAACTCCTATATACTATGTATATTTTTCAATAGTTCTCAATCTCACAACTTTCCTAATTTCAACATTCAGCGTCATGTCAAATCCAAGTCGAGATTGGATAACTGAAAATATCCGATGTAGTCTTGAATTCGAAAAGGACGTGAACGAATTTATTCGAGTTGCACGATTCCAAATGAATAGCGAGCACAAAATTAAATGTCCTTGTCGTCGTTGCAATAATGCGCTAACTCAACAAATCTCAGGTTTTCGAGCGCATCTCATGTTCAAAGGATTTACTCCGTATTACACTCATGGGGAGTCACGTGAAGAAGTCATTCCTGCGCTACATGATTCAAACCACCAAAACGATGTTGGTGGAGTCCATGACGCAATCGAAAAAGGTGTTCTACGCTTCCCGACACACAACTGTTGAAATGCAGTGGCACGCAAAAGAACGAGTGGTCGAAGAAGGTGTTCTACGTCATCCTGCTGACAGGAAAGCATGGAAGAAGTTAGATGAAACATACCCGGACTTTGCCAACGAGCCGAAAAATGTACGACTCGGACTTGCTGCTGATGGTTTCAATCCTTTCGGAGAAATGAGCTTATCGTACAGTATGTGGCCGGTGGTATTGACGGCGTATAATTTGCCACCGTGGTTGTGCATGAAATCCGAGTACTTGATGTTGACGCTCTTGATTCCTGGTCCGAAATCGCCTGGGAAAGACATTGACGTATTTTTACAACCGCTCGTCGAAGAATTGAAAGAATTGTGGGAGTTGGGCGTTCGAGTGCGAGATGGGTCTAACTATAATCATGTCTATCTTTTGCGGGCAGCACTTCTATGGACGATAAATGATTTTCCTGCTCGTGGCAGTTTGTCTGGGTGGAGTGGTCAAAGGTACCTTGCGTGCCCGACGTGCACCAAAGATACTCCATCATTGTCCGTTAGAAACAGAGTCGTGTATTATGATCATCGACAATACTTGCCCGATTTTCACCGAATGAGAACATGCACGGTACTTAGGAGATGCCTCGACCGATGTCGTTCAGGCTTACAAGTTCTCTATTTTCCATTCCAATAAGTGTGTGCCTTATGGGAAGATGACTCCAACCCAATTGGACGACAAGTCAAGAGAGATGACAGAGTGGTACATCTTAACAAATTGTACCGAAATTGATAAGTATATGACGTGAGTACTTTTTTTAATCGTTTCCATATAATTAAGTTCATTAATTTATTTGTCTAACTTCCCGTTCAATAATGTATAGCGAGTATTGGAATCTCATGGAATCTGAACGTCGTTGTGATGTTGACGAAGTGCATCGGAAAGAATTCAGAGTCTGGTTCGCTAAAAAGGTTTACGACCAGAAAGCCGGTGGAGTCGATGTTTATGACGAGTTGTATGCATTATCGGTCGGACCCTTTCAAAATGTTCACATTTACCCGAGTTGTATGGTGAACGGCGTGAAATTTATTACATCTCGTCGTGATGAGATGCGTACTACTCAGAATAGCGGCGTTAGCGTACCTGTGGAAGACTACACCTTCTAGGGGAAGATGGATGATGTTGTCGTCCTAAACTATCGACATGATTGCCAAGTCGTACTATTCCAATGTCGTTGGTTTGGTGACAATCACGATGCACGTAGACGACCAGACGAGCCTTCACCTTCATCATTTCTCACCGACCCCGAGTCCGACACCGAGTCTCCTTCCGGACCCAGCGTAAGACGCGGAGGACGAAGCCAATGACGCGGAAGAAGATCTTAGTTTTATCCATGTTGTCTTATCGACTTTTTATAACTACTTCATTTATGATTTTCAGTACTTTATGTGTTTATAAATTATCGACATTTGAATGTTTAACATTTCGACTTAATATTTATTTACAAATTTAATTAGTATATTTAATTATGATTAATTTTAATTATATTTCATACAAATTTTAATTAATTAATAATAAATTTAATATTTAAATTAATTAAATCGGAATTAAATAAAAAAAATTCATTTTAAAATTTAGAAGCGATAATGTCGCTTCTATATTTGGCGGGTATTACTTTTAGAATCGACAATGTCGCTTCTAAACGTCACCCGCCAAATTTTTCCCCTTTTTTTCCCACGGGTTTGGGACCCTTAGAAGCGACTTTAGGGGTGACTTGTCGCTTCTAATTTCGACGCCTAAAATACCTTTAGAAGCGACAAAGACGCTTCTAGACCTTTAGAAGCGACACATTAGAAGTGACAATGTCGCTTCTAAAGTCGCTTCTAAAAGACTTTGGATGGTCAGCTCGGTCGAAGAACAAGAGGACCGCGATGTGTGGGACATTGGACTACTTGGCCCCGGAAATGGTGGAGCACAAATCCCATGACCACTCTCTCGATAACTGGACTCTGGGCATTCTTTGCTACGAGTTCCTCTACGGCGAACCGCCTCTTTGAGGCGGAGAATCAGCAGGACACTTTCAATAGGTAATTTTTATGTGCCAGCAATCACTCTTTTGTGTTTTAATCGATCTGTGTTTGTTGTGGCTGCAGCATTGCAAGAGTTGATTTCAAGTTCCCCACTGCTCCTGAAGTTTCATTCGAACCCAGAGATCTTATGAGCAGGGTAAATTCTTCTCTTTTTTTCTTTTTCTATTATATCTTCGACATAGTATTTTAATTGGGAGATCATTATTTGGGCAGCTTATCGTGAAGGACTCGTCAAAGAGGCTATCTCTTCAAAACATCTTGGAGCATCCTTGGATAATCAAGAATGCTGACCCGACTGGCATCCGCAACATCTAGGCCATCTCTATAATGTTCTATAATATTTTTTCGCTCTCAAGTTCAAGCTTGGAGTTTCGTGCTTTGTTGGTGAATCTTAATTGTGTAGTTCCATTGCCTCATTAACTCTCCTGAGTTAAAGTTGTTTCTATTTTTTTATTTGGTTCTCGAAACGCCAATGGTAACTTGTAAAGATAGGTGTTTTATGTTGCAATATTTTATAATATGTTTGTGAACCGAGGCATGAATATGTAAATAAGATATTAACAGCAATAGTAGAAACAACTTAATATATTTTTATTGCTCTGAGTTCATATACATTTTAAGAATTAGAATAATTATACTAACAAAGATATTAACATAGAAGAATAAAGTATGAGACGGTTGAACTTGTGTTTAACCATTCAGATCTCAAGTGCTAAGCCATCTGTGAACTAGGATTCACATCTGCCTCTACGAATTTGTGAGTTAATTGTTCACATGTCTACTAATTCCAAATTAATATGCACTCCGTTTATTGTGTACTTCCAATACCAGCTTCCACTTTCTATCACATTCTTTGCAATTGGGCCCAAATTGAATTCCATGCCTGTCATCAAAACAACATACATGATATGGGATGTGTATATAAACATAAGGTCAAATATGCAGAAGTTTTTTACTGTACAGAAAAACCTGAACT
Organism: Urtica urens; assembly: GCA_958296335.1. NCBI lineage: Eukaryota > Viridiplantae > Streptophyta > Magnoliopsida > Rosales > Urticaceae > Urtica > Urtica urens. The sequence continues at coordinate 8,997,492 of OY282530.1, read as the reverse complement.
CCCTGATGTGATCTTCAACTTGTAACCATCAGGAACTTTAAATATATGATTTCCCTGCATGTTAAAAAGGCCTTTTAAAATAGAAGTTCAGAGATTGCTCTTATGACAGATTGCTAAATGAGAACTCCATCGAACCTGTATGGTGACATCTTTTGCCTCAAACTCAGCATTCCCATTCAATATGATCTTACATGCCTCGTAGCGTTCAACGTTGTGCTTCCAATATATGTTTTCTTTGCAAGTCCAGTTGATTCCTTCATTCATTACTCTCACATTCTCCAATTTACATCTTCCACACCTGCCAAAGAGAATCCAGTTTAGTAGTTTTTCCTTTTCTTTTGCGTAGGATAATTCTATGGTGTAACCTGTGTCCGTATTGCAAGATAGGTTCTCCATTGTCATTAATCCTAGTTGAACCCATGACATTATCGGCCTTTATGATCAAGCTTCCATCAACCTTGAAAGGGACGAGAGTTCATTTCACCAGAATATAGAAATATCACTCATTAAATCATAAAATATACGTATTTACTTACATTAACATTTTTCCACTGGAATTCTGAAACCTCAATTTGTACTTCGGAGCCATTGGATATGGAACCTCCAGCGAACTGCAATAAAAAATTAATAAATTCACAACTGATACCAAGCAATCAAGTCATTTGCTGTGATAGAATCAGCGAACTTCAAAAGTTCTTGATCATAATTGCATGAGGGCAATCAACAGTTGAATTCCGATTGTGTCTACTGGATACTCGAAAGAAAATTAACAGTCTAGTGTCTAAAATTTGAGGTTTTATTATTAGAATATGCATAACAATGCATTCAAAAGTCAATTATGATTTGGCATCATCAGTGAGGATCTCAGTCCACAGTTCATATTAATATTATCATGGTGCTAGAAGGATGTTTTTCTAATTGAAAAAAGAGCCGCATAGTTTTACTTGTATCCAGAAAGCTAAGGTAGAACGTAGAGTAGAAGGTAAATTGTGATAAGGAAAAAAAAAACAAGTGTAAGCACAACATTACCTTTTGCCTTGTAACCTCCCATAATGGCCCAAGAGCAGGATGCAAAAGGATTAGAAATGGCGGCCCTGAATCTAGATATTTGTCATTACCTCCAACCTGCAATAATACATACAGGACCAGGTATAATAACTGTTACTGGACAACCACGATCAAGTATTAACATAAATTCAATAACATGAAAATGTGATAATTAAAACACCGTCATTTTGAGTAAATAATAATGTCGCTGTACGAAATTTGAATGTACCTCGGGAAATTTAATATCGCATTTGGAAAGAAGATCACACGCATTTCTTAATATGTCCAACAGTGACCCATGAGGAGTCTGAAAAGGAAAAAAATAATAATAAGTACATGGACATAATAGTAAAAAGCGTCATGATACTCGAAGACCAGGAAATGAAATTGACCTGATGTAAAGACTTCCCAGCGTGTCTTCTTTTCTTCTTTGCAGATGACGTAACTCTTCTTCTTTCATTGAACACGATAAAGGTATCAAGGTCATCTGTACAAACAAGTCAAAGAATTGCCCTGATAGATTGGATATCAAAGGAAATGTAGAGTGAAACACCAATATGAACTTCCATATACCTTCTACCCCATAAGATCGAGATGAATATGTATTGAAGAAGCTGTCAGCAATATTTTGCATCGTGCATTCTAACCTGCCACCAGCAACACTGAAAGGGGCAAAATGGTACAGATCATCAGTGAATAATCATATTTTGACTTCCCACAGAAAAAAATGTTAAGAAGCTATTGCTATAATGGAAGATTCATAAACGATTCGTAATGTAATGTGTGCAACATTGTTAATATTTATGGTCCAGTGGTTTGCTGGAGGACTAAATCCTACATACAAAAATCCACCAGTTAAATGGTAAGAACAAGATCTACAAAAGGATTTTACCTGTGAGTTTGTCCGTAAAGGTCTACAAATGGGATTTGCTTTTTCGTATTAAGGACCATGCCGGGTAAGCTGTTAACACCATCACTTGATCCAACCGATTCGGCAGAAGCTAGATCCACATACAAAATATTCGTATTCGCAGGATATTCTGTTTGCAAACTGGGTAGAAATAGACAAAGCTAGTGTCTCAGAATTTAATGAAGCGCATGCTATAAATGACCAATATAGACAGATAAACATGCATCGGAGAATAACAACAAACATGAAGCATAGAAGAAAGCAATTAAAAGAATTAGAAATGCCATTTTTTACACTATCGTACTTCACAAGTACATAGGAAATGGTGGCAACAAATAAAGTCAAATCATCGCCACGTGATCCAAATGTGACCAATTTTTCATCTTCTCAATCATTATCATGTGTCAACTGCACGCACAGCATTATGTGACTGATGAATCCCCGTCACTCTACTAAATATTTAAAATAAGTTTCAGTTTTAATATACTTGACATTTGACCTGCGTTTGCAGAATACATAAATGAAGCAAAAAATACCTGTTATGTGAGAGGTTCTCCTCGGATATTCCATATTTGGAAAACTCTGTATATTCTATACATGATAAACCATATGTCCAGACACCATCAAGCGTTTTCTTTTCAATAAGAACATTCACTCCCTCCGTAGCTCCCAAGTTCCTCTTACATGATGCAAAGCCCAGCTTCTGTTACATATAATAAATGACAAAACACGAAGAGTCAAGCAACCAATTAACATAATCAACTTACCACCAATCTAATTACTCTAAGAAATATCCTATCGGAAATATGTGTGTTGAGGAGAGGGTTGAGCAATTCGCAAAGCTACGAGGGAGCAGAGCATGAATCACCAATTCTGAGCTCGGGAACGGACGAATCTTTGATGACAAAGATCCCTGTTTTTAGTCTTTGGAGATAGTTCATTGGGATATAGCCACTTGGCTTTATGCAAATTGTAATGTTTTGTTTTATTTTATGCTCTTCCTGAATTGTTTAAATCAGGCTTGCATTTCGTAGGCGTTCCCCTAAGCATGTTTTCCCTTTTAGTTTCCCTTCATTATTAATTATGTCATTAGTTTTTGACAAATAAGAAATAGCTGTGTTGTAATATCATCTATCCTTTTTCCATCTTATGTATGTTTATCATGATTGAAAAATCCTACCTTTCCTTCGTGCAAACCAATTCCAGCCAACGCCAAGAGGGTGAGATCTGTGGCAGCTACGACATTGCTGCATATTTACCTTAGTCAATTGGAGAAGACTCAAGACTCAAGACTCTCGAAGAAATGTTGTTAGATCTACGTTATACCTGACTTGTCGAACAGTTGCTCCTTTTCTCCCATGGTGATAGAACCATGTGAAAATTCCTTTATCATAGGCAAGTTTCCATATCGCCCCATGACCGCCAGGCTTGCATACAAGGGAAAAAGGTTTGCTAACAATCCATTCTCCTTCTTCTGCGCTAACAGTTGGAACAAGGGGCTGGGAATTCACATAAACACGAATGTACAAAACTATCAAGCCAAATATAATTCTTCATGTAGGAATAAAGCATATATACTTGAGAACAAATGAAAATGAAAATAATAACAAAAACCTGTTCAAAAAGTTGAAACCTTGATTGACCCCTTCCAAACCATCCAAGTCTTTCACATAGAGAAGTAATATGTTTGTGGTTGTTCTTTGCAGAGCTCGTCATAATTGCAACAGGGGTGATACACTGTTTTCCATAGAGCTTGAAGTACAAGAATTCTCTAGCCTTGCATAAAAAACATACAAGGACCTCTAAGTTCACGTATATAGTTACTAGTTTTGGTCTTAGTTGTAATCCTACTCAAGCATCTGAGCCACATTGAGATGCTTGAAAAACACGGATCCTATACCTGGAGGTCTCTAATAAGGCCTTCCAACAAAGTACGGCCACAATATGGAAGCATTGCAGCAGGAAGACATTCACCTGTGGCAGAATCAACTAAATCGAGCCGGTCTGCCGAGCCTCCCAGAGGATATATTTCACCTAGGGATGGCAAACCCTAAAAAAGGATAAGATCTTGCAGTTCAAGCCAACCAAGCAGTACTATTTATGTCGATCAATAGATATTAGAAGAAGTACAAACCTCAATTCCCCATAACGCAGCTTCTGATGCATATTCAGTATTTTGAGAAAGATCAAGTCCCCTAGGAGCGTGAATATCCACAAATTGGCTGTCCGATAATCCAGTTTGGGATCTAGACTTTTTTGTAGCCTGCTTCTTAGCTCTTTTATCAGCAAGAAGCTCCAAGACTGTCAATTGGTACCTGAGGCGTGCACGTAGTTTATTACAACCAACCCGGTTGATCGAAACCCTAATTTTCGATGATATGATTTATACTCCTAAGCTAAATCGAAAATTAGATCCCTCAAATGCGCATAGATGACAGAGCATTTCCTTTTAACAAAATACTCTTTCCTTTCACTACCATTAACGGCTCAGGCGGTTTCAAATTAGAGTATACATTCTATTATGTCTTTGTAAACAGTGCCTATTGAAATTTGAAACAAACTTTTTCACAATCATTTAAATCCTTTCGCCTAAAGAACTAAAATACCTAACTCCAAGCACTGCAGAATTACAACGGTATGGACAATAGATCTAGTGGACTCACCCGATAATCCCTCCAATGCAGTCGTAGAATTTTTCAACCTCTGCCAAAATCTTCAACAGCTTCCTCAACTCCTCAACGTCTTCATCGCTCAAGCTCGAACCCATCTTACTATCGAAATCTCCTCCTCCGCTGCTGCCGTTGACTTCGAATTTCTCAATCATTCCAATCAGAGCGTAGAAGGCGCTCTTGATGGCGCTTCTAGAGGACTCAAACTCGCCGCCGGAAAAATCGTAGCCCGAGTTGAGCACGTGCTCTTGCCCGGACGCTACGAGGCACTTGATAAGGAACAGCTCGTGAGACTTCAAACTCAGCGATGGCAGAGCATTCGAGAAACCGCCATTACCGGCTGAGCCGAAAAAGTCTCTCACCCTCCGGTCTCCGCCGATGACTCTAAGCCTCTCGGAAATACTTTTGCATCCGGAGAGGCGCGACCGAAGTGACTTCAGGCGCGAAATCTCCCGCCGGAAGTCGAAATCCGGCGACGGAGGAGTCGCAAATTCGAGCGGCGCGGTGGTCACGCGTGGAGGCGGTGGAGAGGACGACGATAGTGACGAAGCGAAGGAGAGAGACCGATTCGAGAGGCGTAGGAAGCGGTGAGAGTGGAAGAGAGAATTCGAGGCGGAGGAGGCTCTGGAAATGAAGGAAAATAGAGGTTCGCTCTTGTGGCTGAGGGCTGTTTGTTTCGCCATTGTCGAAGAAACAGTCTCTGCGAGAGAACTGTATTAAGAGACTCAAGAGTGTGTTTTCTTGGTATTTATATACAATGAAGGTGGACGACAGAATTTGGATAAAATACAGATTCTGATGGCATATACCAAAGTCGGTTTAGAACTTTAGACTAGAGTTTACAGAAAGCGTAACATCAAATTGGACGGAACGCAGATTTTTTTTTCTAACCTCTAAAACTAAATTATCATCTTCTGTTTCCAATGTCAGCGTTTGATTGGTCGCTTGAATTTCCTGTTTTGTTTGGGTATTTCTTTTTGCACATGTATATATTTTTTTTGGTTGAGTTTGTTGTTCACACTTCGTCCTGTTTAATTTTTATTTCGGAAATTTTAAACAATGAGGGTATAACAGGTAAAAGAGAAAATGTTTCATCTATTGGTAGGCCTTTCCTGTCTATCGGTGATTCACTTCCATTGAAAATAAAACAAAATCTATCGGTGAAGGGTGGTCTTTCAATTTAGATATGGAAAACATTGGAAAATATGACTTGCATTTATTAGGTTTTATATCTGATAAATACATTTTTTTAAGGCATCTGATAAACACATTAATTAGGTGTATACGGTTTCTAATATTAAAAATTATTGATAAAGGTACAAAATAACTTGATATCTTTCGCACACAAATTTTAAATTTCAAGTAGTTACCCAATTTCACTCATTTAAAAGATCTCCCTCTCTCTCAAAATTAAAGCATTTTTCTCACATTTTGGTCGCACGCTTCACTTTTTTCATCCTTGCTCAATTAAAGCATTTTACTTGAGCAAGTACCTAATCTTTTTACATCTTTTTATTTCATGACTCAAAGTATATAAATGTCCCGTTAAAAAAAAAAAAAAATCAATTACAATTGTGATAAAAAAAAAAAAAAAAAAAATCTCAAGTGTGTTTTTTTTTTTTGGAGAAGATCTCAAGTGTGTTTGTGAAGTTGGTCCACACTGACTTCATCGTCAAGCAGAGAGGGCTTAAGTAGCGAGAGCAAGTGCTTGGATGGGTCGCCTGATAATCCCATGGACTTCCTTCAGGTCCGAATCGCCATCATAGAGTCCAAGCTCGCAAGCACCATTTTAGAGATCAGATAAATCATGGTAGAGGGACAAGTTAAGGATGGTATTCCTCACATGACCATATAAGATCCTTCGAGTTGGACATGAGCCTTGAGGGAAACATCAAAATTATATCATTTTTCTAACATTTTGGTTGCATGTTGTCGTCATCATTTTAACCTCTTCTCTATGATGCATGTCATCATAAAAGTACATGTTGCAGACTCCCGCATGAATGTGATTCATTTGAAATTTCATGGTGTTTATTTATTTATAAAAAAGTCATGTACTCGTGGTAACAAAAAAATATTAATTTCAAAGTTATATATTAAAAAAGATATTATTAAAAATTAGATAATTAACTAATTCATCTTTAAAAAAATTGAATACAATTAAAGTTTCGTCGTAAATTTACGTGTTTAATACGCTTAGAATCAAAGTAAGAGTCTCGAATTATCTACCATTAATGTTTAGAATCACGGAGTGGAATATTCTTAATAAGTGGTTAAACAATTGGGCATCCTATATTGGAATTTATTTAACGATTAAACAATATTAATTATAATACATATCTTATGTGGCGAAAAATTATAATTAGATCTAATATATTAAAACTAATTTTAATATATTTAACAACCTAAGGCATTAAAATTTATCAAGCAATTATAAACAATTTATAATTCACATGCTCAATCAAATAAATTAAACTAACAACTTATATAACATTCATATAATTTATATTTAATTATTTAATTGAGAAAATACTTGCATTAAAGGTTGTAAACAACCTCGACGTTGCTATCTATCGTCGGAATGCCACGTCACGTTCAAAACGCAGAAAAATCCTCGCCGGAATGCCTGGGAACGTCTTCTCCGGACTGGGGAGGGTCGCCGGAATGGATGTCAGCAAGAAGCCTCGCCGGACTGGAGTTTTTCGCCTGACAGGGAGCTCGCCGGACTTGGGAGCCTCGCCGGGCTGGGCACTCGTCGGATGGGTGACTTTCGCCGCACGGGGACACGCCTGACAGGGAAGACCCACCGGAATGCACGCTGGCCGGACTGGGAAGCCTCGCCGGACAGGAGATCACTGGGACGCCTCGCCGGATAGCCTAGCCGGATTGCCCTCGCCGGATTTGCCTCGCCGGACTGGAACACCTCGCCGGATTGGACTCGCCTGACAGGAGTCCCTTCGCCGGACTGGAGCCCCTCGCCGGATTGGATCACCTCGCCAGATTGGAGCTCGCCTGACAGGGGCCCTTCGCCGGACTGGATCGCTGGAGGCTGGGATGTCACCGGAATGAGCCCAGATCGTCCTAGGGACGTTTTTGGCTGGCTGAAACCTATTCAAAACAATTTAAAACCTCTAAAACAATTCACAAAATCATTCAAACACAACAAGTAATGAATCAACAATAATACACTAGGAAATTATTGAGATTATGAGTGTGGGCTCTTAAGAACGATTAGGAATCAAAGATGAAAGAATGAAAAACAATTTTTCTTTTCTTTTGTTTGGGGATTTCGGCCGAGAAACACCAAGGGGAGAGAGAGAGTGTTGGCCGAAAATTAACTAGGGTTAGGGTTAAGTGATTAGGGTTTGTTTAGCCTTATTTATACAGGTTATAAATGGGCTTAAGCTGGGTCAAACCCATGACCCTATTCACTTAGGGAATTCGGCCAAAACCCTCTCCCCTTACTCGTCCACCTCTTTAAATTTTATTCCTAAACATATTTGATTTAATTTCTAAAATTAATTTAGATCTCTCATTTTATTTAATGACACATCATTAAATATATTTCATAGTTATCGAATAAGTACGAAATGAGAAAATAATTTATTTTCTTCTTCTAACATATTTGATCACTCGAGAATGTCATCATCAATATGATAACATTTTGTGATTCAATGAACAAAATAAATAACTAGTTATTTATTGAGTTTCAAGAAAATAACTTTCTCAGTATAAATCACAATTTATACTTAATGAGTAAATCAACTTTTTCAGTTCTTTTAATCTCTTCCAAGTGTCTATCATTGAGACCTCATGGACCCACATGAACGAAGCTTTAGAATAAAGATCGGACACAAAAGTTCACAAACTTTTTCCGTCTTTTAATTCTTAATATTGGTCGATTCCACTAAAGGACCAATATTGACGATCTCCCTGTTCATGTGCGTATCTTTTATGTTTGATGTGATGAAACACTTTCTCACACGATCCACATAGTATATTACGATACTACCCTTCATGTGTATCAGTAACTGAGGGGAATGTATGATTACTGTTTTACCCCTCTAGTTATTATTTCACTAACTCATTTGTTATTTGTGAATGAGAAAAACATAAAGTGAAATGTCTTTACATGTCACATGTTTTAATCAAAGAATGAACTCATTCAATGAATACCTGGCCAGGTTTATTCATTCACACTCTCATAACAAAGCATAGTGTGATACTAATGCATTTGCATTGTCATTACATGAATTCCATATCTGTGAATCATGTAACCCAACATTACATCCTCGTGACACCAACAGTCGGGTCAGATGCAACTAAAAATTAGTCATTGTCCATTGACGAATCAAATGTCACAAAGTGTAATGTCAATTACATATTCACTTCAGGATTAAGGTAAGTATCATAATACTCCTTTAGTTGTGAACTTGAAGCCTCGGGTATGTAAACAGTTTTGTCTCGAGCTTCTAAGTGTCACTGGTCTTGTTCAGTATCTTCTATGAGATACCAAGTATGAATCATAGAGTCACAACTCTCTATATCACAAGATGAGATATCATGATTCATGCTAACAATCATTAATAAGATTCGATTGCTCTATCGATCTTTAGATTGCGAACAAATGTTTCAAACTTGTCACAAGGGGTTATCTTGTGAAGTCTGTACTTAACACCCTTTTCGTTGATGACAGTTTCAGAGCATAGCTTAAACATAACTAAACACAATCTTCAAAAGAATGAACATTTATTAATATCAATGTTTCAGCAAAATATAAATACACAAAGTATCTCAATGTCTAATATCTCATTTGTGGGCATTAATCCCAACAAACTCCCACTTGACTCAAAGGAGATGCGAATGATCCTTCAGTCCCAATCCTTCTAGGTGCCCCTCGAAGACTTTACTCGTTAAAGGCTTCGTGAAGGGATCAGCAAGGTTGTCTAATGTTGAGATCTTCATGACTTCAGCATCCCCTCTGTGAACGATGTCTCGAACGAGGTGATACTCGCGTTCTATGTGTTTAGAGCGCTTGTGACTTCTTGGCTCCTTACAATTAGCGGCTGCCCCACTATTATCACAATAAAGTGTAATAGGCTCGCTTGCACTTGGAACAATTTCCAAGTACATAAGGAATATCCTTAGCCACACAGCCTCCTTTGCAGCTTCACAAGCTGCCACATACTCGGCTTCCATGGTCGAGTCAGCAACACAAGATTGCTTGATACTCCTCCAAACCACGGATCCACCATTCAGGGTGAACACATACCCTGATGTGGACTTCCTGGAATCCTTGTCCGCCTGAAAATCGGAGTCGGTATATCCCGTCATATTCAGGTCACCACCTAAATACGCAAGCATGTAGTTTCTCGTTCTCCGAAGATACTTGAGAACATGCTTGACAGCAACCCAGTGCTCGGGTCCAGGGTTAGACTGGAATCTGCTCACTACGCCTACTGCGTAGAATATGTCTGGTCTCGTGAAAAACATAGCATACATGAGACTTCCTACGGCTGAAGCGTAAGGAATGTGTCTCATGTCCTCAATTTCTTGAGGTGTCTTGGGAGACTGCTCGTTTGAGAGATGCACTCCATGTCTGAAAGGTAGCTGTCCTTTCTTGGAGTCTTGCACACTGAAGCGATCCATGATCTTATCAATATAAGATGCTTGAGAGAGCGCCAGCTTACGATTCTTTCGATCTCTAAAGATCTGAATACCTAGAATGTAAGCTGCCTCTCCAAGATCCTTCATCTCAAATTGCTTTGACAGCCAGACTTTAACCTCTAACAACTTTCTTACATCATTCCCAATGAGTAGTATGTCATCTACATAAAGGACTAAGAAAACCACTTTGCCATCGTTTATCATCTTATAAACACATGGCTCATCTACCGACTGATCAATACCGTAGCTCTTCACAGTCTCGTCGAATCTGATATTCCACGACCTAGATGCTTGCTTCAGTCCATAAATGGACTTGAGCAACTCACAAACCTTGCCCTGTTGGCCTTTCTCCATGAACCCGTCTGGTTGAGCCATATAGATGAGCTCATCAAGATTGCCATTCAAAAACGCAGTCTTGACATCCATTTGCCATATTTCATAATCTAGGGCTGCGACAATGGATAAGAGAGTGCGGATGGACTTCAGCATAGCGACTGGCGAGAAGGTATCCTCATAGTCGATACCTTCTTTTTGTGTGAACCCTTTTGCCACAAGTCGTGCCTTAAATGTCTCGACATTTCCATCCGGTCCTCTCTTCTTCTTGTAGATCCATTTACAGCCCACAGGCTTAATGCCTTCAGGCAGATCTACAAGCTTCCAGACCTCGTTGACATACATCGAATGCATTTCAACGTTCATGGCTTCTTGCCATAGGTTTGCCTCGGAACTCTGCATCCATGGGAAAATGATATGGAATCATCTTCTTCATTTTTTGCGACTGCAGTAAAAGATTCTCCGATACCTATGTATCGAACAGGTTGTCTCACAACTCTGTTACTACGACGAAGCGCAGGAGTCTCTGATTCCGAGTTTGGTTCTCCCCCTGTTGGAATAGGACCCATCCTATCTTGTGAAGTACCAGTTGCTTCATCCAACAGTTCCTTTAGCACAGGTTTGCTTCTCGGTACTGTATTCTTCATATAATCTGCTTCCAGAAACCTAGCGTTCGTGCTAACGAACGTTTTCTGATCTGCAGCACTATAGAAGATGTACCCTTTTGTTTCTTTGGAATATCCCACGAACAGGCATACTTCTGAACGACTAGCCAACTTCCTAGTCTTTTGTCTCAGCACATGTGCTGGACAACCCCAGCTGCGAGTATGGTGTAAAACAGGTTTTTCAACCACTCCATCTTTCATAGGGTGTGCTAGGTACCGTTTTAGATGGGATCTGGTTCAAAATGTAAGCGGTTGTTTCAAGGGCATATCCCCAGAACGAATTAGGAAGCGATGAGTAAGTCATCATCGACCTCACCATATCTAACAAAGTTCGATTCCTTCTCTCTGACACACCGTTTTGCTGCGGAGTGCCAGGTGCTGTAAGCTGAGAATGAATACCTTCTTCTCTAAGAAAGTCTTCGAACTCTCCAGACAAGTACTCTCCCCCTCGATCTGATCGAAGGGTTTTGATCTGTTTCTCCGTCTGCCTTTCAACTAAAGCCTTATACTGTTTGAACATTTCAAAAGTATCTGACTTATGTCGCATAAGGTAGATTTGACCAAACCTAGAGTGGTCATCAGTGAAGGTTACAAAATATCTGTAACCTCCTCTTGCCTGGATGTTTATTGGACCACATACATCACTATGTATGAGTTCCAATACTTGCGTGGCCCTAAGACCCTTTGTTGAGAAAGGTCTCTTGGTCATCTTGCCTTCAAGACAGGATTCACACGTGGGAAGACTTCCCACGTGTAGAGATTTTAAAGGACCATCCTTTGTTAATCTCTTGATCCTATCCAGGCCAATATGTCCAAGACGTAGGTGCCATAGATATATGTCGTCAGTCTCATCAGTATGAAACGTCTTACGCTTCGTACGTGAATCACCATTCACTTCGGTGTCCAAGATTGTCGGTTCAGCAGGATATAAATAATAAATAGAATCCACACGTTGAGCTTTAGTTATAAAACAAACATCAATAAAAATTTCAATACCATTATTGATCTTAAAATTGAAACCTTGTTCTTCTAAACGACCAAATGAAATCAAATTCTTGCAAAAAACCGGAACATAGTAAACATTATTCAATAATAAAGTTTCTTTTCCAAACTTGAGCTTCATGGTCCCGACAGATCTTGCTCCGACCTTTGTTCCATCACCCCAGTTGAATCCGAACTCTCCGTCACCTAAGATCCTGGTTTTCCTAAAGCCATTCAAATTACACACAACGTGGTCAGACGCCCCGCAATCAAGAATCCAGGGCGATACCTTGTTTGTAGTATAACAAGCTTGAGTAACAAAGATTACCTTTCCCCTTGACACTCTTGAGGTAGGTAGGGCAGTTCCTCCACCAGTGGCCAGCCTCTCCACAATGGTGACACTTGTGCTCAGACTTGTCCACCTTTGCGATGCCTTTGCCCTTAGCATCCACAGCCTTCTTGTAAGGCTTCTTGGAACCTGTTCGGTTGGCGTTTTTGGGCCTCTTCATCATCCTCTTAGAACCAGAGGTCGAGGCTCTGTGTTCAGCAACATTGAGCTCTCCCAACTTCTTCTTGTTCTTAGGGAGAAGTCCCTCGGCAGTCTGCAACTCTTTCATAAGCTCAGTTACGGTGTAATTGAGCTTGTTCATAGAGTAGTTCAGACGGAAGCTATCAAAAGATTCCGTAAGAGTCTCCAAGATCATGTCAATCTTGGTTTCTCCGTCAATCTCTGAACCAAGGATCTCCATATCGTTCAGGTGACCCATGATCAATAGCATGTGTTCCCGTACGGAAGATCCTTGTTTCATCCTACAGTTCATGAAACTGCGGATAGCTTGCTGCCTCGCCTGACGCCCATGACATCCGAACATCTCATGAAGATTGAACAGGATTTCATATGCAGTGGCGATGTCTCTATGAGATTGTTGCAACACATTGCTCATCGATGCCAAAATGTAGCAACAAGCAATCTCATCAGATCTCATCCACGCATCGAAGGCGTCCTTGTCTTCCTTGCTCGAGTCAGCAGTCGGAACAGGAGGACATTGGGTCGTGAGAACGTACTTGTGCTTCTCCACCGTCAATACGATGTCGAGGTTACGTTTCCAGTCAACGTAATTCTCACCCTCGAGTTTATTAGAACTTAAAATCGTTTGCAGTGGATTAAAAGACATTTTGCTGAAAAACATTGAAAAAATAAATGACTTTAGTATGTGCTATATTTTCGAATTATATGCATGCATGAACAATCCTAATATGGTGAGGAAAGCGTTAAAATAATTCATGGTATTGTGAACAACAATGGTTAATTACTTTTCCTATGGGGAAACCGTAAACAACCTCATTTCACAGTCATGACACATAACATTTAGCTCGAACCATCCAAGAAGTCACAACTTCTAGTTCTTACTAATTACCATAAATGTTTGGTCACTTATTTTTAATGCAGAGCCTCTATGTGAGGATTACTTTAAAACATAAGTCTAAGTGTACAACCGACACGTGGGCCCTCACTCAAGTCACTTTGAAGATGGTTCACCTATGTGGAGACCCTGTTTCAAAGCTTCTCTTTTGGGCTTAGTTCTTTAACAGTGAGATTAATTAAATACTTCCGAAGTACTCCCATTGAAGGGAGGGCCACTATGTGTGACTCTTAGTTCATCATATATTTAATTAATTTCACTCGTGTCGGGGACCTTGGGTTGCTTCAACGATAAACAACCCTCCCGCTTAGTTTTTGCAAAAGAATCATATTCTTTAATAACAGTTTATAATCATTTTATAACGCTTTATTAATTATAAACTATATGAACAATTTCATTTTCAATTATGTTGGCGTTTTATCCTATATGACATGTGAGTATTATATGCAATGAGTTTAACAAATTTAAATATCGAATATATAAAATTATTTAACTCATCAATAGGCCCATTTCTATTAATACAACCCTTGTAAATAAAATAAATGAAAATTAAAAATAATCTTCATCTTTGAACGCGTCATCGGATGTCTCGGGTTAGACCCCACACGTTCTCCAACGTGCGGCCAATCCCGAGGTGCTGCCACCTTGTCTCATCGTCGTCGAATTACAATAACAATTAAAGTTACAAATTTAAATGTCCTCGCAAATTGAGGCTCATAATTTAAATAAATAAAATTTAAAATCCGGGACGATAACCGGAATAAAACATCCTAGGGCCATATTGAATAAGGATCCATTCATAACACAAGCGCACACATCAAGCATTCATAATGCAATCATACAAAAACGCCAACATCAACTAGTCAAACATATTTCCAAACTAGCCATTAAATCTAAATTTTAATGCTTTTTACTAGCTCTGATACCATTTGTTGGAATTTATTTAACGATTAAACAATATTAATTATAATACACATCCTATGTGGCGGAAATTATAATTAGATCTAACATATTAAATTTTTTTTAATATATTTAACAACTTAAGGCATTAAAATTTATCATACAATTATAAACAATTTATAATTCACATGCTCAATCAAATAAATTAAACTAATAACTTATATAACATTTATATAATTTTTATTTAATTATTTAATTGAGGGAATACTTACATAAAAGGTTGTAAACAACCTCGACGTTGCTAGCTATCGTCGGAATGCCACGTCACGTCCAAAACGCAAGAAAACGCTCGCCGGAATGCCTGGGAACGTCTTTGCCGGACTGGGGAGAGTCGCCGGAATGGACGCCTGCGGGGAGCCTCGCCGGATTGGAGTTTCTCGCCTGACAGGGAGCTCGCCGGATTGGGGAGCCTCGCCGGACTGGGCACTCGCCGGATGAGAGAGTGTTGGCCGAAAATTAACTAGGGTTAGGGTTAAGTGATTAGGGTTTGTTTAGCCTTATTTATACAGGTTATAAATGGGCTTAAGCTGGGTCAAACCCATGACCCTATTCACTTAGGGAATTCGGCCAAAACCCTCTCCCCTTACTCGTCCACCTCTTTGAATTTTATTCCTAAACATATTTGATTTAATTTCTAAAATTAATTTAGATCTCTCATTTTATTTAATGACACATCATTAAATATATTTCATAGTTATCGAATAAGTACGAAATGAGAAATAATTTATTTTCTTCTTCTAACATATTTGATCACTCGAGAATGTCATCATCAATATGATAACATTTTGTGATTCAATGAACAAAATAAATAACTAATTATTTATTGGGTTTCAAGAAAATAACTTTCTCAGTATAAATCACAATTTATACTTAATGAGTAAATCAACTTTTTCAGTTCTTTTCATCTCTTCCAAGTGTTTATCATTGAGACCTCATGGACCCACATGAACGAAGCTTTAGAATAAAGATCGGACACAAAAGTTCACAAACTTTTTCCGTCTTTTAATTCTTAATATTGGTCGATTCCACTAAAGGACCAATATTGACGATCTCTCTGTTCATGTGCGTATCTTTTATGTTTGATGTGATGAAACACTTTCTCACACGATCCACATAGTATATTACGATACTACCCTTCATGTGTATCAATAACTGAGGGGAATGTATGATTACTGTTTTACCCCTCTAGTTATTATTTCACTAACTCCTTTGTTATTTGTGAATGAGAAAAACATAAAGTGAAATGTCTTTACATGTCACATGTTTTAATCAAAGAATGAACTCATTCAATGAATACCTTGCCAGGTTTATTCATTCACACTCTCATAACAAAGCATAGTGTGATACTAATGCATTTGCACTGTCATTACATGAATTCCATATCTGTGAATCACGTAACCCAACATTACATCCTCGTGACACCAACAGTCGGGTCAGATGCAACTAAAAAATTAGTCATTGCCCATTGACGAATCAAATGTCACAAAGTGTAATGTCAATTACATATTCACTTCAGGATTAAGGTAAGTATCATAATACTCCTTTAGTTGTGAACTTGAAGCCTCGGGTATGTAAACAGTTTTGTCTCGAGCTTCTAAGTGTCACTGGTCTTGTTCAGTATCTTCTATGAGATACCAAGTATGAATCATAGAGTCACAACTCTCTATATCACAAGATGAGATATCATGATTCATGCTAACAATCATTAATAAGATTCGATTGCTCTATCGATCTTTAGATTGCGAACAAATGTTTCAAACTTGTCACAAGGGGTTATCTTGTGAAGTCTGTACTTAACACCCTTTTCGTTGATGACAGTTTCAGAGCATAGCTTAAACATAACTAAACACAATCTTCAAAAGAATGAACATTTATTAATATCAATGTTTCAGCAAAATATAAATACACAAAGTATCTCAATGTCTAATATCTCCTTTGTGAGCACCAATCCCAACACATCGTCATCGTTGGGGACTGAATCGAGGAACGATGTGTCGTCATCTTCCTCGTCGGTGATCGTGAAGTAGTAGCGTAAGACGTGATTAAATACTTTCATTTTCGGTTTTGAGTAGATCTTTTCGGGGGATTTGATGGCTCGTTCTTCGGTGCGTAAGGTGGAATAGCCAACGTGATGACTTTAGGACCTCGAGAATTCATACGTAAAAATTGCTTTTTATTCTGATTTATGAGAATGAGAGAGAATGAAATAACACTTAAAAGATTTTTCCTTGTGTGATGTGTCAATTTATATTATTTTGGCATAACTAAGCAATAGGACTTTGCTCCATAACTCGTTTAAAATCAGAATCATGATCAAATAATATATTTAAAAAATATATAACCAGATTATATATAATATATGATTTACTTAAGAAGTCGGACTTTGGTCATCCGTTTAAAAGAATAAAAAAAAAAGAAACTAAAAAATTAGTATATAGATTTAGTTACGTGGTCCGTAAGTTCAGTAATATATATCTAAAATCTATAACCAATGAATTTAGTATTAATAATCAATCGATCAACATTTTTACTAATAAGTAGTATACTTGATATAAATATATAGTTTTGTATGAAATTATTGCTTGTTAAAAATTTATTATGTTTGTTAAATCTAGATCTGTAGATAAGTTTATTTTTTCTTGTGAGGGTCTAGTTGTTTTTAACTACGACAAAAGAAGACACATTATTGTCAGGAAAAACGTTACAATTTCAAGATAGAGCAAATTAATTATTTTGAATTAAATATGGTGGATTATTTGAGAAGTGAAGAAAATTAGAACTAAGTTTGTTCAATAAATAATACTAATATATTTTGTTAGAGACATTTATATAATCATGATAACCCATAGTCATTAAAATCGCACCATCCAAATCATGAAATTAACGGACAAATGTATGATTTTATAATTTTTAAATAATCAGATATAAAGATGTTTGTCTTGTAAATTTCGGATAATTTTTACACTGTCGATTTGAAAGTATTTGCCGGCAAAATTTCTTTTATTGTTGTCATTATTTTCATTGGTTTTTTATTGACTATATTCTTCATTTATTTTTCTTTTTATAAATATTAATTAATGTTTAATTGACATTTAAATTTGTCAAAAATCTATTTGAAATTTGAGTTTTGAATTCATAAATTTGATTGAAATAAAGAATGAATTAAAAAAAATAGACGAGCTCAATTTGTTTATAATTTTTACCTTTGTACAATATGGCGGCTATATTGATTTGGAATAATATCTACGAATTTCCTTCAGTGATGACAACATATTCAGCAGTTCTTATTCAGTTTTATTTTTCATTCATTATCTTGTATTTCTATTAATTTAAAATTTAAAATTTGAACGGATATTGTGTATTGTCAAAAGTTTGCTATAAACACTTTCTTTTCTTTCCATATTTATGTCTGATTTGTCATTTTCTCCGGAGTTCAACCTGGTCAAGAACGATTAATTTTGGTCATTTAATATATCAGACTTTAAAAAAAAACTATCCTATTCTCTGGTGACTCGTTTGGTTCTCCGGTTACTCATTTGGTAAAGCACGATTGATTTTAGTAAATTTTTTGTTTCGATCACTTGTAAGTATATGATGCGAACTGAAAAATGTGAACCCCCCTGTTTATGAACTTATATAGTGATGTTACTGAGTATGTTTACAACATGAACTGAAGCATAATAGAAAAACAATATGAGATAAAGAACACACAACGTCGGTAACCTAATTCGAAAATTGCCTACATCCGGGAGGATAACCTATCCCGGTGAAAAGTTTACTATGAGAACAGAACAACAAAGATACAAAAGTTTTACAAGAAAATCTTCAATTCCTAAACGTTATACTTTCTTTTCGAAGTAAACTTACCTAGAGCTCTCTCTAGGAGTGAGCCACACTCACTAATTCACTTTAACACCCACAGTGTTATATAGTTTGTCTTTAATACATAAGAAACAAAATAAAAGCACTTACAAAGTAGATTAACCTTCAAGAAACTAATCCTTACAAAAGAACCAGCATGGAGAGTGAGTAAAAGCTCTTAAGAACGACAGTGGAAAAGTTCATGCTTAACCCTAGCAAAAAGGCAACAAGGAGTTTAAATACTTCTTTTGAGAAGAGAGAAATTCTTTTTACCCAGAAGACACAGTTGGCAAACAGGAGAAGTGCCGAAATAAACAATGATGCAGGTACAAGGCGTCAGAAAGAGACAGACACGAGCATGAATATGTCCTCCAAACAAGTCCGAGACAGACACGAGCATGAATATGTCCTCCAAACAAGTCCGAGACAGCTTAGAGAACACTCTGAATTTGACTCACCAACAGGGCCAACCAAACACTCCAACACGAACATTTCTAGTCCTAATTCATACATTTTTTTTTATAATTCTGCGTGGATTAAGAAATCATATCCTCATTTATTTCTCATCATCGTGATTGTAGTAGTTGTTGAACAAATAAAGAAATCAAATCTTCATGCATTCCTTATCATGTCCTCATTCACAGTTTTTCATAATTCTTCCTCACAACCAACATATTTTTTTGTATGGCTCCTCCTCTCACGCAATAATTTATTGAGTACTATATTTTCTTCTATATGTGCTACCACTTCCGAAATTGGGTTGCATCTTTTCGATTAAAATTAATCAAAATTTACGATTAAAGATGAAAAAATACACCTTAAAAATTAAACAGAACATTGTCCTTAGAAAATTTTATTAAAAATAATTAAAGAAGGAATATAAAATTAACCTAAATAACTACCAATTTCACATATATATATATGCTATTAATGAGATATAATAAAGAGATATTTGTTGTATTAATACAATCTTTATATCATCCGATTTTCACGCTCAAGACTTTATTACACCTTATTAATTATTTTATTCTCTCAAAATCTCGTCTACATTAATTATCCATCTTTTCAAATTTCGATATACACAAAAGTTAATTCAAGTCGACTTTAAAAAAATAAAAGGGTATTTCAGCCCCTAAACTTGTGTTAATTTCATTATCCGCGTATGAACCAATTATGTCAAAGAATTAGCTATATTGCAAACCAAATGTTTTAATAAACTATAATACTCAATTTCTCTTATTTATACTTGGAAACAACTTTTGAATTTTCAAGCACTTGTCTCCGCTTGCGGAAAGTCTCCTTCGCGTCTCCTGAATCCGAGCAATCATGATAGTTTTTAAATCTAGAGTTTATTGAATATTTTATGGACTTAATGTGTGGGCACTATTAAACAATATGACTCAATAACTGATATTTGAGCCATAGAGCTAATACAAACCCTTATAAGGGCATAGGTGCAAAAACAAAAGGGAGAAAAAGAGAGACACAGAGAGCAATCGGTCAAGGTTAGAGATATATATATGTCGTGTACTTTTGGTACAACTGTGTGTCTTCACATTCTCAATCTGCAGTGGTATTTATAGGAGAATGAGTTGAACTGAATCGAATCAATAATAATATCTCATATTCATTTTATGATATTTATTTATCATTCCTATCAAATACTCATCAATACAATCTCTCTTTTTCCGGATTTTAATGGCCGGCCTTATACCTCCCTTAAACAACTTACTCGTTTCCTATTTTTCTTTAATTGTTTCCTATTTTTCTTTATTTGGTATATAGCTTCATATATATATTCCCAAAATAAACTATGTCTTCAATCAATGAGATATATGGTCAGTCATATGCATCTAAAACATTCATCTAGGTGCTTCTTATAATTTTCTAAGATATATAAAATAATAGCCCTTATAGAATTATCGCATATAATTCCACTAAACAAAATTCAATTTTTGAGACTCAAATCCAATTTGTAAGCGTGTGAATCACTTCATGACCATCATATGTGTCAAGAATATTTTCCACTTGAAGATTACGTATGAATAATTACTGAATTCGATAATTAGATTATTATATAACCATGATATGATTAGTGGGTTGAGTTCTATAACAACTATCTTCCATAGTCTCCGTATTAAATTGAGTCACGTGATGGGCACCTGAGTTCGGGCAGTGTATTAAAACAAGGTCGATGACTCATATACGCCAGGAAAGATATATCGAAAGTCATATATGTAGAACACATGAGTGAAGACTGATCACTATGTGGGAGCATTCTACAATTGTGGTAAGTGTACGACCTGGACAGACCTTGGGGTAGACGTGTCGTTTAAGGACCGTTTGACGCACTAATCGATGCCACTAAGATGGTCACAGTGAGACTTGATCTAAATTATGAAGTGGTCATGGACACTGAATCATGTCTCTGAGCTCTTTAACTCATTCGCTAAAAGACTACTCATGCTAATCACAGCTTATGTCTTGGGAGTCTTCCCTTGGAAGTCTTCTAGGAGCATGATTTGAGTCGGAAGTGATTTATAGATACGGAATTCAGCCTCTCTGAAAGGAGGTCAATGTTCACTCACCTAAGGGTTGATTCCATAACTGATAGATTGCTAGCACTTTCGAAGTAAGTTAACGTTCGAAAGAATCTTTCGCTGGGGAAGCAACAATGCTTAGGGTTGATATGTATCAAGAGAAGTATAACAGAATAAATTGACTTCTCTTGGCACGGGTAGAACCTGGAGGATCTTGATCAGGAACTGACTATATCAGTGGACACTCGTCACGATGAGTAAATATAATTCTAGTGTTAAGGAAGGGTTCAGTCTTTGATTACAAGGGTGGAGTATTGATAAAGACTAGACGAATCGATGAAAAAAAGATAGGACTATATTATCTTTTTCGTTGGGTTCGTTAAAATTCTACTACTAGGTTCATAGTCCCCGATTCGGCTCTGACAAAGGCGGATAAGAACTTTCGAATAATAATGTTGTTCATTAATTCTAGAAAACGTGTATTCGCATAATTACAAATGTTTATAGTATAATTGTTTATTTATTATTCGATCAAGTAAATCAATAAATAATTGGAATTTTAGGCGGGGATTTTGGATTGGGCTTGTCACATGGAGTTGGCTGATTGCCCTAGGGGTGGTGTTGGCCGAATTTCCTCCTAGGTTTTCTCTCTTTGGTTATGCCAAATGAGAGAAATTCTCAACCATAGATATTGATCTGATGGATCAGAGAGAGTTTAAATTCACTATTGAGATCTAATGGTCCAGATTAAATCCAAAGGAGAGAATGTCTCTAGAAGGATAGAATATCTCAACATAAAGGAGAGAAAATCTATCAAGGGTTATCTCCCTACCAAGGCTATATATAGGGACACAATGAGAGAGGAAATTTCATCCCATTCTCTCACAGAATACTCGGCCTCTCTCTCTCTCTCTCTCTCTCTCTCTCTCTCTCTCTCTCTCTCTCTCTCTCTCTCTCTCTCTCTCTCTAAGTGGCCGAATTTTTCCTCCCCCCATTCCCTGGAATTGCTAATCCCAATCCTAAATATTAGGAGCGAGATACCGAATATGATTTCTAGATCTAAGTGGGAAATCGATTGTGCCCAATCATCTTTCTTATTCGTCTCGAAAATTGCGTTTCGGAAGACTACAGTGTCATCGTTGAGTACTATATTCAGAGGAATGACGAAACATAGTCGATTCAGAAGAAAGACGAAACAGAGCGCGCATTGGATCAGGGCGTTTTGTACCTGATCCTAAACCCGTAATTTTATATAAACTTATTTTATAATATCGATTGCTGAATTGCTTTCATAATTGTATTAAATAAATAAATCTAGATCTTGTTTGCAATCATCGTTGATATCATTTTAATTGGCTATTGTGAGCGCAATTATTCTTTTCCGCATTTAATATAATTGCCAAGGTGAATGAATCACCAACGATCAGTTTCAGAGCGATTGTTCGTGTTTGATACGCGTGTAATTAACCAAACAAGTGGTATCGTAGTGATTTTTCATGTCCAATACGCGCTTGATTCACCAACAATACGATGATGTCCAAATCTTATTTAGACATTCGTATAATATTTTGTCTCAATGACGCATAAGGCGACTGAGTGAGATGTGAGTCAGAAAATGAAAAAATAGAACAAAATTAGATTTTATAGGTGAGCCTTAAAATTCACATAAGAATCCTTCGTGGCCGCAGCGAAATTTTGTGATGTGTCTTACAATGTTTCGCGATGCATCGTGGAACAACTTCGCTCTGAAACAAGAAAACTAACCACGACAAACTTTCTTACCCGCCACGACGAGAGTTACTATTTTGACCCACAACATTTACTAAAACATTGTGGGACGATCTTCCCGCAGCGAGTTTAAAGTTTCGTCGTGGTGAGACTTGGGCTAAATGTCTGTCACACAACATTTATTAGATTCTACAAACTATGTATATAATTTACAAACTCCAATGAACTGGTATTAAATTTACAAGAACTTAACTAAAAAATCTTTAAAAACGAGAATAATAACAAACCTGAAAATACTTCGAATGTCATTAACCCTATACAAAACATAATAACCCCGTCAATTTTTGTGAATTAAATAATTTGATGAATAACAAGTATAGTTTTACCAAAGAAACACTAAATTTGTAAAACACAAAACTTTAAATCCGTAAAAAGAAAAACCGGCGACAAACCTCACAATAAAATATTTCGGTGAATAAATTGTAAAATTGAATTGGATCTTAAAAACAGAGAAAAACCCGAGATAGCATTCTTAATAACCCAGGAAAAACTCATAAGAAACCTTGGAAAACACAATATAAATTATTCTTAATAAACTAGTTTATCCAAAAACCAAATACAACAGGAAAAACATTACTCAATAACCCTAAAACCGAAAAACTTAAATTCAACATACAGCACACATATGAAAAATATTCTGAAACCCTAATTTTAATAACATATAGACACTAAATACGTAAAACAACAACAAATAATCCGAAAAAAAAAACACAAATAAGTTATGAAGATTTATTCGCGTTTTTTTCCCTTAGTCTCTAATTCAGGTGATTCACAACACCTTTAACAAAAGCACGCCGTTGAAGATTCTGTTTTAATCTTTCAGCCAAGATTGGGAGAATAAAACTTT
Organism: Urtica urens; assembly: GCA_958296335.1. NCBI lineage: Eukaryota > Viridiplantae > Streptophyta > Magnoliopsida > Rosales > Urticaceae > Urtica > Urtica urens. The sequence goes on along the minus strand of OY282530.1, from coordinate 8,973,800 downwards.
TTTTTTGAAAATTTTGCATGTGACGGTTCGATCTTTTCGCTTTTTAATTTTCATCTCCGCATAGAGGAAAATGAATAAATGTTTTGGAGTTAATGCCTTACTCATTTTCCATTTATTATTGGTTGCGTTTCATAACACTTTACTTTTAAAAAAAGTGCTTTAAAAAAACTGTTTTTTTAAAAAGTTATTTGGTGTTTGAAAAACTATTTTTAATTTAATTTTTGTAAAAACAAAAGTTGATTTAGCGTTTGGTAACACTTTGCTTATTAATGAAAAAAGACTAAATTGATCTTGGAAATAAATATTTAAATAATTATTATTATTATGGTTTTGTAGTTATACGTACATATTAATACGAACGTAATATATAAACCACGACGAAGTAAACAAACAAAATAAAATTTCATATATAAATTTAATTTTTTTTACTAATAAACATATTAATTATTGATTTGCCAATTCTACTAAACTTGCAGCAATTCCATCTCTTAAACTATCCACACAATTTTTAAATGTTCTATAGTCTTCATATTGATCTTCATTTGTGTTCTCCCTATCCTCGTCATCCATTGTCTCGCCAACGTCAAAAATTTATTGAAAGATATGCCATGTTTGTTTGATTTTGCAGCATTTAAGCCTAATTTTTAGGATCTAACAACCGGATAAACATTGAACTGTTTCAACTCAATACATTAAACGTTCATTTTTGAAGTCATTATACGTATATTTAAGTCTGATTACTATAGCACGATTATTTAGGCATATTTAACCATATTTGTAGAACTTACACCTGCATAGAAATTGACTTAATTAGGAAGGTAAACAGTAAAACTCATATTATGAGTGAAAATATGAAACCAAAAGTTAGAATTTTTAACTTTTACAAACATTTGTAAAATACGTTATTTTTCAAAAGCGCTTTTGAATTTTTTTTTTAAATCAGTTTTCACCAAACGGTGGAGAGAAGTTTGAATTTTAAAAAAGCTAAAAATATGGGCCAAAAGGTTTTACCAAATGCACTCATCGTATTTCTTTTATTTGAATCGGTCTAAAAAATGGGTGGAAAAACTATTAGGGTAAAATTGTCAGCCAAATTTTATAACAATTTAACCGGCTATTTACGTAAATTTTAAAAAACAAGTGGGCTATTCCCAAATCTGGATACTATATTTTTTTTTTTTGAGGAAGGATACTATATATAATAAGCGTAATTTTCATCCTTGATCATGTCTAGTTATTTTATAAGAGAATTCCTAAAATAGCTTTATATACTTTCTTACTCTTTGATTAACAAATAAATAAAATTTTGCATTATTTATTTGAGCAACTACGTAATCTTTTTATTCTAATAAAATAAAATAAAATGAATAACAATTGTGATAAAAATGTTGATTTCAAGTGTGTTTGTGAACTTGGTCAACACCGACTTCACCGTAAAGCAGAGAAGATTTAGGATTACCGAGGAGCAAGTGTTTTTGGATGGCTCGCTCGATAATTCTTTGGACTTCGTTCAGGCCATGATCGCCAATGCAGAATCTAAGTTTGTCAGCATCATGTCGAAAACAAGAGAGATCAACGTGGAACGTGGAGGGACGAGTTAAGAAAGAGATTAATCACCTTAACATATAAGATAATAAAGGTTGAGCCTCGACATAAACATAAAATTAAATCAGTTTTCTCACATTTTGGTGACACGTTATCGTCATCACATTATTTACGCTGGATGTCATCGTCGTAAAAGTCTCCGGCTTAATATAATAAAGAGAAATAGCCGAATTTTCCAAAGTATCACTTTTTATTTTAAATTTTTCCAAAATTCACCAAAATATATTTTTTTTCCCAAAATACAAGTAAATTTCATGTGAAAGACGAAATACCCTTTAAAAAAATAAAACTAACACAAATGCCCTACATTGTACTACCGCCAAAATAATCAAGAAAAAAATAAAAAATAAAAAAATCAATTTTCTAGGGTTGGATCAGTTTTTAACTTTTAAAGTTTAATTTTTTAAAAAATAAATAAATAATAATCGGTTAATATGGATATGGAATAAAATGTAAAGAAATTGTTTTATGGGTATTTTAGACTTTTGTACTATTACTTTGGGAAAAAAAATAATTTTAGTGGATTTTAGGAAAACCAATTACAAATGGTGGTACTTTGTGCAATTTCTCTACCCTAAACCACCACCATTTATTCTTTACTTTTTCATAATAAATCAAAATATAATTTCTTCCCAAAATACAAGTAATTTACACATGAAAAGACCAATTACCCTTTAAAAATATAATACTTACTCAAACCCCCCTCATGTTTCAACCGGCCAAAAGAATTAAATAAAAAATTAAAAAAATTAAATGAATACGTGCTCCAGCCGGTTTCATCCTTTTAGCTTCTCTCATTTTACACATAATGTACATTCATCTCTCTCTCTCTCTCTCTCTCTCTCTCTCTCTCTCTCTCTGGCCTCCGTTCATAAAATATGTTCTTGTTCTCCGTTCATACATTCTCCAGTCTCTGACGACGTCGCTGCAGCTCCGCTCCATCTCCGACGACGCCGCTGCAGCTCCGCTCCATCTCCGCAAGGAATATTTATTAGAGACGAGATTAGGTTCTTCATGTCATATTTTAGTTTTTGTTAAAACTTGAAAAATATGTAACAGAGCCTACAACGTTGTCTAAAAAATTTGTAACAGAGTCTACAACATTGTCTACAAATCTATAACAGAGTTTACAATGTTGTCTACAATAAAGGTGTACAAAATCGTCAACATTGTTGTTTACAATGTAGACAGTGGTTTCAACGTTAACTCTTACAATATTGACATTCGATATCTACAATGTTGACATCCGATGTAAACAATATTATAGACGTAATTGTAGACAGTGGTGCTTAATGTAGACAACATTGTAGACGTTATTGTAGACTTCATTGTAGATATTGGTGATTAATGTAGAAAATATTATAGACCGAATTATAGACACTGTTATAGACTAAATTGTATACGTTGATGTTTAATGTAGACTATTTTTTGTTAAATCATGTAGCCTTTCTTGTTTACAACCGATTACAGTCTGCAATGATGTCTACTGTAGACTTCACCCGTCTATTGTAGACTTCCTTGTTCACAACCGATTACAGACTTCCCGTTAACTACAAATTCTACTCTGCAATAATGTCTACTGTATACTACACGAGTCTACTGTAGACGATATTATAGACTTCTATATTTACAACCGATTACATACCTCCTGTTTACTAAAAAATATAGTCTATAATGACGTCTGCCGAAGACTTCACTCGTCTGATAATGTAGTCTATGAAATTTATAATTCAATCATTTTAGAGATTGTAATTTTGTAATTATGATTCAAGTCCAACATTTTCAGATGACCTTTTGTAACTCCAAAATAAAGGCCTGTTTCAGAGCCCGTCCTATTCCTGATCAAACCACGCACAAAGAAGAGTAAGTTGAAGAAATAAAAAAATCAATACTTTTATTTTATTTTAGACCGATTGTACATAATTGTGTCCAAGATATAATGAGGCTTGTTATCTACTTGAAACGAAGGAAGGCCGTAGACAAAATTGAAAGGATGAATTGATATGATAGCTGAAACTTTAAGAGAAGATAAGACAATAAAATATGATCCAAAGGAAGATGAAGAAAGCACTAGTTGCCCAAGCCCACATTCTTGGCCCTCCCAGTTTGAACCATATTCACTTCTTCTCAATTAATAATATTCAATAGATATGTATGTATAGGTTTAAGTGACTCAATAAATTTACCATGCTGAGTACTTGATGAATAGAGAATATATCAACAACTTGGCGGTCTATATCTTCACCGACGTGATGAATCTTAGAGTATTCATCTTCAACGCCGTGATTATGCTTCAGTGTAGCTTTCTCCGTTGGAACCCATTCCTCAGGTCTCTCACCCCTTTCTCTGAACAAATATAGCGCGGCAAACACCGAGAAAAAAATTCAAGAAATTGCGAGACTCAAAAAAACCCTGAATTTTGAAATCGCGAAACCAAAATAAACCTAAACTATATCTGGTTGAAATCGCAAGACGCCGTGGAGTGACAAAGAGATGGAGAGAGTGACATCGCGAGTGAGGAGAGGGGTTCGTTGGCGAGAGAGATGGAGAGAGTGCAACCGGCGAGTGAGGGGAGACGAAGAGAGGGAAGGAAAGAGGGGTGAAGATGAACGAGCTTTTTAGAATGAGGAGAGAGAGACTGAATTCTGATTGAGATTCGATTTTTAGTTCTTTTTTTTAGTAAACCGGTTACATTCGAAAAGGATAAAAATTTAAGAAAATATTATTTTTAAGGGCATTTGATTTTTTGAACTAGTATTTTGGAAAAATATTATTTTTAATAATTTTTTGGAAATAGAGTTAAGAGAGGTGGTAATTTGAACAAAATCTCTTTTGAATTTAATGGTGTTTATTTATTTATACTGAAAGTCACGGTCGTGCAAGTAAAAAATATAAGATTTAATAAATATAGTTAAAATTGATAATTAATTAATTATATTTTGTATAAATTGGTATATATTTAAAATTTTGTAAATACTTCATATAATTAGTAATAGTAATGACGTGCAAATTTTGACTTCTTTTTTGTATTAAAATAAAAATTAAAGTATTTACGTTAATTTACACGTGTACGACAGCTCAAATGGAAGCGCATGAACAGCATGTATTTTGGCCATCTCCTAAGCTTATAACTATGGAATTGTTTAGTCTATGATCAAACAATTAAGTACTCCGCCTCAGCGTGCCTCGATCTCTTACGGATGAATAACCTTGTCTTGTACACTATGTTCGTGTATATACGTGTATTCATTGTTTTCCAGTTGTTAAAACTCCTTGAAATCCGACTCACAAGTACATAAAGATCTAAACAAGTATAATCCAAGTACGTTTTCTTGTATCAATCTTATTATTTTCTTTATTATTGTGTAACTTTAATCTATCTCAATGAATATGTCATAAAGATGAATAGCATCTGAATTCAGTGTTAAGGTAGGATTTCGTCAAATCGTTCTTAACATCTCTCATGTCGTTCGTAGCGTTCGGACGACGAAGAGATGGAGCAGGAGGGGTCCCATGGTTGACTCTTTGCCAACCGAGGAGAGGAGGCTCGTCCCCTCTCAGTCCTATCGTGAGCGAGAGTGAGAAGACCTTCGCGAGGAGAGTTCGCCGCGAAGAAGTCCTACCGCGAGGTCCCTTGGCCCGTCGCGAGGAAGTCTCGAGAAGAGGTTCGTCGCCAGGAGTCTGCGTGGCAGCAGTAGTGTTCGAATAAGGATTGGCGTCAGAGAATCAGTCGAAAGGAGGCGAAAATCACGAGATTAGTTGGGAAATCTCGGAGAAGATCTCGGAACTCGTCAGAAGAGGGATGGGCCGAAAAAGGAAACCTTAGCGGAAGGAGAGAACCCAAGAGATCATCCAAGCAAGAGGGATGAGACTATAAATATGAGTGTAAGGATCTAATGAGGGGGGTTCAGAAAATTATCAGCCGCTACGATATACAAAGTTCATACTTTTTGCTCTGTATTTCTTTAAACTTCCAAGCTAATAAACGAAAGAGATCGAATCCTTACGAATATAAACTCAAGAATATTAACGACTCAGACCTATTATTATTCATAGTTATTATTATCTCTTAATCCTTGTGACTGTTTAGAGATCGGTGCAAATCGACCTCTATATTCAGTTTTGCTGTTTCTCGTTCTTTCATATCTTAATTTTATAATACGATAGAAAGATGCACAAACCCATAAATATTGTTTCTTAATCTTTCATACTTTCAGTTACATATGGAGCCCTGACATATATTTGTCATGAATAATAAGATACAAGATAAATAAATCAATTGGCGTTCCGATAGCCAAATCTCAAGTTAGAAACAGCTGGAGTGAAGTTTCATACAAATTTATAAAACATGGTGTGCATTTCGATTAGAGCTCAAATACTGATTTCTATTTACATATCTTGATTGATCCAACACGAGACATATAAAAACCATACATATAAATGGATGATTAATAGAGTAAAAAAATAATAAACCAAAATATAAAGTAATGAAAACGCAAACTGCATTGTCTGTCTGTTCATTCAATGTTTGACGAGTCATGTAAAAAACTTGGGTATTCCAACGTAAGATTAATTGGGCCCGCATTTTTTGGGCCAATCGTGTTCTGCGCTCCGGCAAGGACAGTGCCGTTTCCGACTAGGCTCCGACTCAACATACAAATCCGCCACGTCAGCACCCTTGCTCATCTCCTCGTCGCCGAGCTCAACATCCACTTCCTCTCCTTCTCAACATTCTCGCTGAGATCCTCCACGTCAGCACTGTTGAGATCTTTCTCGATCTCATCCTCAATCTTCATCCAGTAATCGCATTCGTCCATACTTTCTGCTTCAGAAAACTCGTCCCCGGACTCAACTTCAGCTTCCTCTCCATTCTCGGTGAAATCCTCCACGTCAGCACCGTTGAAATCTTTTTCCATCTCCTCCTCAGGCATCGCGATGCAATCATATCGCATCTCAATTGGGTATACGGACTACTTATTTTAATCTTCTAGAAAGCTAATGTTAATTTCTTGGGGCTGCTTCAATTGCTTTTTTTTCACGAAAAGCAAACATAGTTCCGGAAATTCGCCAAATTGGTTTGCCATTTCCATAAAGAATATAATTTACTCCAATAGACTTATTATATTGGAGGGTCCCATTGGCGTGCATCCAGTAGGAATTGAACCTACGAATTCGCCAATTATGAGTTGTTATTCCGCACCGCAGCCCTATATAATCCGTTCTCATATGTTAGACCGCTCACTCATTAACTATAGATATATTCCGCATAACCTTCATCCAGCCGGTTGTAATCGGAGGATAAAGCTTTGAGCGTACCGCTGGATTTAGGGCTTTGGCTCCCGAGGTTGAACGTCTTCGTTGTCGCTGCTGACCAGATCGATGAACTTCGTGACGTCGTCATCGCTGCTGACTAGGTCGATGAATCTCGGGTCGGGTTGGTGGTGATCATCGTCGTCGTTGGGGACTGAATCGAGGAACGATGTGCCGTCGTTGTCGGTGATCGTGAATGAGTAGTGTAAGACGTGCTTAAAAACTTTCATTCTCGGTTTTGAGTAGATCTTTCTGGGCGGATTTGATGGTTCGTTCTTCGGTGCGTAAGGTGGAATAGCCAATGTAATTACTTTAGGGCCTCGAGAATCCATATCTAAAATCGTTCCTGATTCTGATTTCCGAGAATGAGAAAGAATGGACTATAACACCCTATTATAAAAGAAAGTCTAAGAAAAAAGAAAACTAGAAAACTAGTATATATATTCAGTTACGTGTTCCCCAAGTTCAGTAATATATATCTAAAATCTATAACCAATCGATATCTAATATTCGAATTACTTTAGTCGATTTAGTATTTAATAACCAATCGATCTACATTTTTCCTAATAAGTAGTATACTTGATATAAATCGATAGCTTTGTATGAAATTATTTGCTTGTTAAAAAATTGATTATGTTTGTTAAATCTAGATCTGTAGATAAGTATATTTTTCCTTCTTTAGTAAAGTGAGGGTCTAGTTTTCTTAACTACGATAAAAGAAGATACATTATTGTAAGAAAAACGAAACAGGCGAGCTCGAAGCAATGACAAACTGAATATAGGTGAGAATAACAACTTTATAAAGAATAAGTTCATCATTGACGAGGCGAACGAGGTCGCTGAGGTTGTTGACGTGGCCGATTACACTGGACCAGGACTCGGCATAACCATAAAGATATGGAGTATTAGACTTTAATGGCTTCACAAAAGAAGAGGAAACTCAAATTAGTTCATAATAATATAAACGGACACGACCATGCCAAAACATCGTCCTGATTATGATTTCTCTATTTTTACGATCTTGAAAATATATCGTAATACAATCTTTCAACTATTCCATTTATTCGAATATATACGACTTTGCGTATTTATTCATTTTATTATGTTTATAACGCTTTCGTGCTTAATATGGAAGAAAAGACCATCAAATAATAAATCATCTTGTTTCGCCATCTCAAACTAGTTGTGTATGTTTGGGCGTTATTACCATGTCAACAAATTTTGCACCGTCTATAAGAAACTCTTCCTGACTCTAAAAGTCCGTAAAATCTCGTCTATGTTCATTACCATCTTTCAAAGCTCAAAGCTCGCCAAAATCTCTGCGAAAAAGAAGTTCAAAATTTGAAAAAAAAATAGAGAAAAAAGGGGGGAGGGAAGAAGAAATTATATATTCATTTCAAACTAACCCTTTTATACAAAAAAAAGTAGATGGTCAGGATTAAGCGTGCATAAGAAACCACTTAAATTATAAGACTGAAACAAACAGTCGCGACTTTTCGAATGCAAAATAATTGCGTTTAAAACTAGAAAAATGACAAATGATATATTTTTTGGAGCTTATCTGTGCAGATATCAAAAGTTAAGAAAATAAAAAGAGTACTTCATAGACCAAATTCTGAGGAATGAATATTAGTAAAAGTGCAATAGTTTAACGAAATTCAAGATTAAGCTTACGCTAATTTCTTATCATTTTGGTTAAATACTAAGAAACTGAAAGATTCTTATTACTTACGAAATTCACCCAGACTTATTAGACTAGTCGACAATCCAAGTACATAGAAATCCATCACAAAATCTGTTAGAGACATGTATAGAATCATGATAAACCATAGTAATTATAATAGATCCATCCAAATCAATGAAATTAGCACACATATATGATTGTAAAAATATCATTGGAGGTGGCGTGAATTTTAACTAAACAAGGCTATGAATTTTATTGTTACAACTATGTTCATATTTGTAAGCGTTATACTCACCGAGCATGAATGAGAAGTGTTTAAATGAATTTTATTTATGATGACAAATTTTGTCTTTTGGACAAACGAATGGTGGAATAGACTTTATATAACCTCATCATGCCTAAGCGTTATTTATTATGAAATTACTTCAAGAAACTGACCTACGAGGCGAATTCGAAAAAAATGAAGAATCGAAAATAGGTGAGAATAATAACTTCACGAAGGCTCGGTTTAATGTTAACGATGTGAACGAGCATGATGAGGTTGTTGAATTAGCCGATTACCATGAAGCAGGACTCAACATAACGGGTAAAATATAAAGTATTAGACCTTAACGGATACTCCAACCGTTTGTGAAAGTTGAAATTTGATAAAAATCTCACAATGTCTCCGCTAAATGTCATTGGTCTCACAACGCTTATTGGATTCGTTGTGGGACATTTTTGCCGCCACAAAATTTGTGCTTCGTCGTGACGATAGTCCCGCACGGATCTACTAAGTATTTTGAGAGAGTTATTATACGTAGATTTTTCATATTATTTAGTGTAAGTGTTGTGAGAAAATCGTGTTTCCATAATAGGTAGTGTAAGTGTTACGGGAGTAATACGAGAAGTTCGTGTTCCCACGATGCTTACCGTAAATATTATGGAGATTTGTCGTGAAATCCAATATTTATAACAGCTTGAGCTTATTAAATCTTTTTCTCTAGAAACACATAACCGTAACAAAAAATGGGCTGACTATTGCCAAGAGAAGCCCAATATCTTATCAATGGGCTTAAAATGATGCCTTAGGAGCATTGCTATGGCATTCTATTTTCTTTACAGTTTGTCAGCAACTCAACTCTCTTTCCTTTTTCCACTCTCATTAAAACTTAAAATTCTATAAATAATATCTATGTTTATATTCGACAACGAAAACACATTTTAGATTCTAGTTGACAGCTTTGCAGTTAACATCGTTTGGATATACGTACTTTTTCCTTTGTCCAACAATATCAAACCTGAACCCACATGTCTAGTTTTATTTTTCCTTTTACATTAAGATTGAGACACGTATTTTTTAGCATTAAGGTTTTAATTTTTTTATTTCTTATTGAACACAAACAAATAATTTGTTTTACTATTCCACTCTTGTTTCGGTGCAAAATATTAGTAACGAGTTTGCTTAAATAAAAGTTTTATTATAAAACAGGCATGGCAATGGAGCACTTCGGATTCAAAATAAAGAAAAAAGTGGTAACGAATAAAATGCACAAAAGCAACGAAGCTAAAGCCACTATATGTAGATCCATCAAATCAATCATACTAAGTTCTTCATAGTATAATTACGGATATTTAAAAAGAAAATAGAAACTTAAGAAGCTATGTAAAACACGCATAGGTATTTTATATAATGGGGTCAAAATTGGGAATCATAGTTTGGCAAAGCTACAAAGCGTTACACGTTTGTTTCCCCATAACTTTGTGACATAACGTGGTGAAGCGATATCAACCACAATCGTCCACATGGATTGAAATTGAATTGAAGAAGAAATTGTACTTCTCTCTCTCTCTCTCTCTCTCTCTCTCTCTCTCTCTCTCTCTCTCTCTCTCTCTCTCTCATACAATCACATGCGGTGTCGCTTCAGAGTCAAATCTGAAAATCGTGAGAGTTGCTTTAATGGATTGCAATCGGACTATGGCTGTGGTGGTGGGCCTCCGGCAGAGAAAAGACCGCCAATCTTTTAATAATCTAATTTCAAACAATTAATATGTCACCAAAAAAGAAAACTACAGCTTTTCTTATCCTTCAGAATTCACAAACACACTTCCACTTTCAAAAATCAACTTGTAGATCATTTTCAACCTAAAAACTAAATTTTGTATATTTTATATCTAATTACAATTGCAATATTTATGCCTCAACTCACATCGTCAAATCATACCCTAAAAGTATATTTTTTTTCAAATTTTTCGATATTACTTTCATATCAACCTCTCTATACATATGTTATGCCACCATTAATCTGGTTAAATACGTATTAGTAATACTAATAATCAATAAATATAAACTTAAATAAAAAATAAACTTAAAACGTACGACCTATAATAGAAAAAAATTACTAAAACATGCATTATTCAAAATAAATGCACAAATTAGTTGAACAAATCCATCTGACGAGTTAGGTGCTCTGATGTTATTGAAGTATTGGCATACAAAAATAATAAATCATGTTTAATAACATTAATATTGGGATAATAAATAATATATGAGATAATATGAAATTAATATAAATTAATAGGAGAACTATGGAAATATAATATTTTTTGGGGTAGATTTTGATGATGTCTAACAGTTAGAGTGTAAACACTTTGGTACAAAATTATACCAAATTTACTTTTTCTTTTTCCCCTTTGATATAAATGCAGAGTTGGTTGAAAATTTGGCTCATTTAACCGTTAATTTAAAGTTTTGAAATTGAATTGTGTTAAGAATGACCTGCCCATCAAATTAATGAGCTTGAATTTTATTTATATAATATTAATATTGATTACAAATGAGACAATTAAGATTCTTAGTTGATACAACAACGAGGTTATTGAATAAATACTCATACACATTACAAATTCAAGTTCTTCACGGAATAAAATATGATTATACTTTTGTTACAAAATAGTAAAGTTTTTATTTGCAACGCTGTTAATCAATTTTGCAGTCACTTAAATAAATTGTTCTACTTAATGTTGATTATATTTGTGGAGACTAACAAACTAGTCCCACATTGGTTATGAAAAAAAAGAGAGTTTTTGATTACTAAACTAATGTTGGTCACTAAACTAAATTAACCAAATTTGTTGAACAATTATACTTTTTAATTTTTAAACTCGAATGTAATTAAATTTTGATTTATATGAATTTTAAAATGGCAGTTATTAAATAAACAAAATTTATGGAAAAATCTAGTAACACATATTTTCAATATTTTACGGGATTTATACTTTAAATAAAGATCCCACCAATTGAAATTATTACCATAACTGAATTTTTTTATCGATACTAGAAAAAGCTATCGCAATCAAGGAACGAGAACCGACATGTCAATCTGATTTGTGAGATGATAATTACATCTATTAACATAAATTAATCATGCCTAGACATGTTCGATCACTGGAAAATAAGAATATATATTTTGACAATTCGATATAATAAATTAACGAAATATAATCAAATTTTATTATATGTACCACTGGAGAAGATGATAAAAATCAGATTGTAATTTGGTGAGAAAAAAATGTTTGGAACTTTTTTGGAGAAGAAAGTATAAAATTATTAATGATCGACATAAAAAAATTAATTTAAATTAATCGTGATATACCAAAATTACGTACTGAAAAATATGAGCAGATAATTGTTTACGCCGAAGATAACAAATAAACTTAAATTAATCTTTCTTGAGCACGCTGAACACCGGAAAATATTAGAAATCATAAAGAATTTGAAAAGAGAATAAAATGTTTATGACAAAATTTAGAGAAAGGACAATATTCCGCTCAAATTTTAAATTTTAAATGAATACTAATAAATAGATATAATTGAATGAACAATAAAACTACTGAACATGTTGACATCAATGAAAGAGAGTTCATAGACAATTATTACAGATCAACTTAACCTCCATATTATATAGAGATAAAAATTAACCAAAATTAACTCGACAATTCATCTAAATTCAATGCTGAATTTAATTTTCAAAATTAAATTTATGAATTCAAAATTGAAATTTTATGTTTCATATAGATTTTCGATATATATGAATGCCTATTAAACATTCGTAATTATATATAAAAAGAGAAATAAATGAAGTATATACTTAAAAAAATGTTGTAAAAAATAATGACAAAAACTAAGAAAATTTCACATGAAAGAACTTTTAACCGAAATTAACTCGACCATCACCCTATGATCTTATTTACTTGTAGAATCCAAAATGGTATTTATATATTCGAATTCATATTTCAAAATTCAAATTTATTTTCAGACGAATTTGAATCTCATTTAAAACGTTAATTAAAATTGTATTAATGTTTAAATAAAACAAAAATTCATAACTCGTTAATTCCCATATATAACTGAGTTCAAAATTTTAAATTTTAAAACTTTGATGTTAACTAGATTCAAATCATAATCTCGGAAATCAAATAAACGCCTGGCCGTTAATTTATGTTAATACTATTTTCATTTAAGGTTAAAATAATTAGAATAAAAATAATAAAAAAAGTTTAATTGTAAATGAATATTTTATTAAATCTTCACGTAAAACTAAATGACTATTTATCTAAGAAAAATGAAAAAGCCGACGTTTCGCAATTTTAAGGTTTAAAGTGGATTAAATAGAGTAATTTTTCTCTATTACATAAATAAAGTTTCACTCTTTACATTTATGTCATTCCAAATTTGTAAATACTTGAAGCTATCAATACTAGGAAATCTTTTTTTAGAAGTGTGAGCGATGTGAGTCTCAATAATTTGTTTTTTGTATTTGGGCAAAAACAAAATTGTAAATCACTCTTTATTGAGTTTATAGTGAAAGCTTAAATGGCAAAAGTAGGCTCAGCTTGTATTTGAGTAAACTATCATAAACTGTGGGGTTAATTAGTAGGATATTTTATAAACATGTTGAAATTTTGAAATGTCAAACGTTTGACGAAAGTTAGGTAAATAACTCAGTAAAATATTTTACCAGATTATAAAAACTATTTACAATCGAAATAATAAGTGTGAAATTGTAAAGTTAAGCTGTTAATAATTGTGCTACGTAAACAATAAAGTCATTTACCACAGTTTACCAAACGTTGAACATTTCGAAATTCATATGCCAAACGTTGGCATTATTTGACTCCTAACGATCAAAGGGTTTCATAACTTTTACTTGGAATAACAAGCTGTCTTACAAAGATATCTAACAAATGCCTAGCAGAAATGGAGAAACACTTGAAATCCAATGATTTTAAATCCCAGACGGGGTGGCTAGAAAAATTAGATCATCGTTGAAGGGTTTTTGGCCGCTTTAACTATGGGAGAATAGGTGATAGAGAAATTATATAAGGGATTCGGAAAAACATAAAGTTGACAACATAACTGATAATATCAATCTGTCGAAAAAGAACCTCCAGCATGAAGATCCTGATTACAAATAGAACAAAATCTGTGTTGCAAATATCGATCAAGGAATAAATAAGAAGGGAGAGGAGTGTGAGAAATCAATATATTGGAAATTAGGTTAAATTGATTTCAATGGTATTAGTTAAGATACCTTAACAATCAAATTGAATTCAATTTAAAACTATTTATTTAATTAAGTTTCTCAAGTAAAATGTATAGAGATGCTATTATATTTTTGCTAACAATGCGGGAAATTACACTAAAAATAGTTTATATGTCTAAAACTGAAAATTATCTATAACTATACATATTATAACCAAATTATCTTCAAAATTAAATATATTTTATCATTATGCTGGATTGGAGTACTCTTACAAAATTTCACATGTGTGAGTAGTGGAAGTTTGAAAATGGTTTTCCATATATGTAATATATCATAGAAATCTTACTTTTTTTTTACTTCAACAACTAAGAAGCATCAACAACATACTCACTAGTTGACAAATATGTGAATTTATATAGTTTCAATTTATCCGAATTCGTCGAAAATCACCGAAATTCATCTAAATTCGTCGAAAATCATCTTAATCGTCTCACTTTTTAAATTTCATCCGAACTTATCAAAAGTCATTAGAACTCATTTTATCTGAATTCACTAAAATTCATCAAATTATCGTAATCATCTTAAACTTTGAATATCATTCGAATTCATCAGAAAAAATTTAAAATAAACTTAAATCTTTGATTTTTATTGTAAATCATCTTATGAATTTCATCGAATGCCAATTTAATTCATAAAAAAAAAAAAATTAAAACTCACAATCTTAACTTTTTTTTCAATATGGATTCAAATAATCTAATAAGCACTCTAATCATTATGAATGTCTTACTTTTTTGGTCATTTCGAGCGTCGGCATTCAAAGCTCAAAAGAAGTAAAATAGATTGTGATCTATAAAATATGAAATATTTTTTTTCTGAATTTAAATAAATAATTTAATTTTAAATATTCTCCAAGTAATAGTTCTAATTTTAAAGTTCAACAAATAAACTTGCTCAGATATTATCATAATTATTTTTTGCCCACCGTGTGTATATATATATATATATATATTGAGGATTTATCATATGTTCCACATTAATTACTTTCTGATTGGCTGGTACGTTAAGGGTGCTCCTGGGTTTGGCTTGGCATTCCGCTACCTGCCTACGTGGTTTTGGAAAAGGACATGCATTGAATGAGTGGGCTCTTTGAGAGGGAGCACTATTATCGTTTCTACCCCTTCTTTACTCCCTGCCACATTAAGTTTGAAGTGGCACATTTATTCTTAGTAAAATACACGAGCTTATAAGATCATAGTATAAGAATATCATATAAGATCAAAGTTAATTTAAGCTTAATCTAGAGGAGGCGCAGCCCAATCTAGTTGGGTGTTAGACTCCGTACTATGTGCAAGTTAACGAAATAGAGTCCAATCACACAAACCTAATATAAAGCTCACAAAAAATATTAGGGCTAACACTCGCGTGAGCTACATCATGCGAGTGTACGACCCACTCACGCAGTTTTGTCTCTGCGTGATTCTTTCATCAACTCTAGATTTTCTCACATGATATTCTTATTCATGAAATTTGTTGTGCGATTCGTTTTATGTGGATATTGTAGCGCCATCACGCAAGTGTAGAAACCTCGTGTCGAGCTTTAGGATACACTTTTGTAACGCCCTCGCATGCCTCCATGCAACTCCCCCATCGTGGCCCTTGCTCGGTTAGTTGTGATCCTTCGTCTTACGCTCTGTAAGGAATCTCCATATCAACTTTGCACACATTTGTTCTTTATGACGTTCCTCCCTCACTAATGCCCGCTCAAACATGTAAATTTGTTCTTTTAAAGGTAATATTCATTTTAACTAAAAATTCTATTGAATTACTTTTCATTATCAATATGGTCTGAGAGGAATCTAAAATAGTTCGATGTGTTCCTTAGTTCACAACTAAACGTTCTTTTATATATATATATATATGTATATATATATATATATATATATATATATATATATTCACCTCAAACATCTCAGACAGGTTAGTTAAATATATGAGTACTACGTCAAAGAGATTTATTTATTTATTTTTATACATCTCAAAATAGTCCTATTTCTCAATCTTTGTTTGTCATCATACTTTCTTTTAACGAACAGATGACACTCATTCTAAATGAATTAACATGTTAAGATCTAAAATAACACACATTAACATTTAAATGAATGTGTATCAGGGTACATGAAATGTTTGCTTGACTCGTGGATTCGATTATCTGAACCATTATTTATTTTTGTTATTAATCTGAATTTTTGTTGTTGTTGTTGAACATGAATTCCAAGTTTATTTAATTGCTATTTTGTATTTTGAGCAATTATAATAATGATAATTGTTAAGGTCGGATTTCATCAAATCCCCCTTAACACTATCCGTGTCGTTTTCAGCCCTCAAACGACAAAAAATGAAGGCAAGGACTCTCAGTTGACCTATAGTTAACGAACGAGAAGGATTCAATCCCTTAAAGTTTTATCACGAGCACGAGTAAAGAGTTTTTCGTGAGGAAGGCTCGTCGCGAGGGAAGCTTCGACACGAGGAAGGAGACTTGTCGCGACGAAGGCTCCGACCCGAGGAAGTTATATCGCGAGGAAGGCTTGTTGCGACGAAGGCTCCGACGCGAGGAAGTTACCTCGCGAAGAAGGGTTGTCGTGGAGAAGGCTCCGACGCGAGGAAGGCTCCGACGCGAGGAAGATTGTCTTCGCGAGGAGAGCTCGTCGTCATGAAGGCTCCGACGCGAAAAACAACGTCTTCGCGAGGAAAAGTTTTTCATCAGAGATCTTCACGGAGATCTCGCGGAGTATAAATAGGAAATAGAATCAAAGAGTTAAACCGAATACGGGAATCACGTGATTAGTTAGTAATCTAGGAGAGTATCTCGTATTTTCAGTAATTAAGATAAGAGACAAATGAGGAAACCCTAACAGATGAAGGAGAAAATCCTAATAGATAATTCGGGAAATCCCGAGTTTATAAATATCAATGTAAAACCTCATTGAAAGGGGTACAGAATTTAAGCCGTCAAATAGATAGAGAGTTCATACTTTGAGATTATCCTTTGTAAGTCCTTAAGCTTCCAAACCAATAAACGAAAGAAACCGAGTCTCGTTACATATAAAACCAAGGATGTTGCAAACATAAACCATACTATTTACTCATCATTATTATTTATTCAATCCTTGTGATTGTTTTAGAGACCGGTGCAAATCGACCTCTACAGTTTGGCGCCCACCGTAGGGCCTAGTTTCTTTCTAATTCACAGCCAGGAAGTTGAAAGAATTTGACGGAGGAGTTTGAGCGAAATGACAACCGGAGAAAACAACGTTGGCGAAAGTCAAAACGAAGCCGCCGAAACAGAAGGGCTTCAACAACAACTGGCCGACGCCATGGCGGCGATAGCAGAGGCCAACAAGAAGGCAGAAGAACAGGCCGAACTGAACAGGCGACGTAGGCGGTGAAGGAGGTGAAAGAAGGTGCGGATAGTTGTTTTCCATTCAGTTTTCTCAACCATAAGAACCATGCATTGGAGTCTCTTTCAGAGTTCACATCTTAGTACTCATCATATGGCTATGCTTATGCGCGAGAACTTGTGTACATACAATCATGAAAGAGCACTCTTTCATAGAATTCCAACAATTTCTCCCGCTCCTCAGAAGCTGGAGTTAATATCTTGAAATAAATGGGAGTCATCTTTTTTCGGGGTTAATCTTACCTTCTTTCCCATGCATTTATTAGGGCTTATCGCTTCTTTTCCGCTTTCAAGCTGAATCAAGTATTTTCACTAAGCCGAATATGTGGACTGAGTGGCCAACTATTCTAGGAGTGGGGCTCTTCTTTGCTTTGTATCTATAAAATATTTTGTTAACAGTTAAAACCGAAGCTCTCTCACTCTGCGTAGATTGACTGAACGCAGAAAGCCTTCCACTTAAGGCGATCGTGTTTTTCACCTCCAAGGAAACCCACTATGATCTCCTATGAAAAAAATTATCAATTCACCCTTTGGAGCTCTAACTCTCACATAGAGTCTGGTTTCAAAAGAAAAAGATTGGAACTATATGATTCTGTATAATATGATTTTCCCAACTCATGTTTCTTTGTAGAGACTCTTCTTTCTCTAGCATTGTATCATTTATTTCATTAAAGACATATAAGACATATCACGGTCTTGGTCAGAGACCACTGTGTTATAGCCGATTTTTTTGTCCATCCAACAAAGCCTGAGTTAATGAAAAGAAACCAGTTCTTTTTACCGCATTTCAGAGAAGTCCATGAAATAGACCAATAAATACTGACAAATTAAATGATGACGGAGACCATTATAGAATTCGAACGACTTACAAGAAAGTTCTAGATCATACTGTATTTATTGTATAAATAAATGTACTATTGATAGAGCCATTCTTCAGAAGAGTGATTAAGACCCAGAAACCGTTATAAGAATTTAACAATAGTTAACAAGGACTGCATTAAAGAACTCAGGAAGGACTATGATAATTTAATACCGGCTAAATATCATGTTTTATGCCAGTACTCATGATGGCCGGTGGGGGATTGGAAGGATGGACGCCACCGGCACTGCCAATCAACAGAACCCTCTTCCAGACCACCACCCTCACACCGGCGACAACTCAAGAAGGAGGTCCGGCGACCACGTTGACACGGACGTTGGAGGAGGAGATCAGGAAGATGGTGAAGGAGATGTCCTCGGCATCGAATCAAGGATGAGGCAAGTAGCGTCCAAGGTGGACAAGACGACGAGATCGGCGCCTGAAATTGACCGGATGGTCAGAGAAGCTAGGGCCACCCCGTTCTCGTTGAAAATCCGCAGCATGGAACTGGGAGAGCTGCCCAAGATCAAGATCACGCCGTATAAGGGGACGTCGGACACGAATACCCACGTGAAGTCGTTCAGGATCGTGACGGAACACATAAGGGGCGAGACAGAGAAGGTAGAGGCTATCTTGTGTCGCCTCTTCGTCGAGAGCCTGCACGGCCCGACGAGCGACTGGTTCGCAAAGTTTCCTTCGGAGTCCATCAACGACTCCGACGACCTCGTCGCGGCGTTTCTGTGCTACTACTCGATGTACGTGTAGAGCGACGCGACAGTCACGACCTTGTGGAACCTCACCCAGGAGAGGGATGAGACGCTCTGACAGTACGTCGAGAGGTTCAAGGCGGTCATGGTAAGGATCTCGAACCTCGACGGGGCCATCGTGATCCAGGCGCTGAAGAACGGCCTATACTACACCTCCCCTTTCCGCCCGGAGTTGGCGAAGATGTGTCCGTCAACCATCGAGGATGCTCTCCATCGAGCTTCAATCTTCATGGAGATCGAGGAAGAGGAGATAGCCCTGAAGAAGATCCACGAGGGTGGAGGCAAGGGCAAACATCCTGATAGGAGAGACAATCGGGATGGAGTAGAAGCCCGACCAACAAGGGAAAGAGGATGAGACGATTGGGGAATCCCCGGCGAGCGTCGGGCCCGAGAGATTCTGAAGAGGGGAGTCTACCAAGTGGAAGAAAGATCTTTATCCAAGAAGGGACTCCAAGATCAACCAACAAGAAAAAAGGTTGTAAGTCTTTTTTATATTTATTATATGTTTTAATTAACAACATGTTGATGCACTTTGTTTAGGTAGTAAAATAGTTTTACACATGGGCGGCCACTTGACCGATGAGTGCGCCATGTTGAACAGGGAGCTTCAGAAGGGGTATGCGCGGGGGGAGCTGAAGGACTTGGTGCCCAGCCAGCGCGAGACATGGAAGAATAACAATTGGACATGGTGGAAGCAACAAGAAGAACCAGCCCAAACTGGCGGAGGTAACCAGAACGGGGCAAGGAGAAATCCTGCTGCCGAGAGGCAGGTGGCGGAGCGAGCCGAGGACGACCGACCGGCAACAAGGGCAAGGATCGAGGTGATCATGGGTGGATCACGGTTGTGCGGAAACTCCGTCAACAACATCAAGGCCTTTCAGCGGCAAGGGAAGGAACACAACCGAGGAGATGCAGTGACAGTTGGTTCTCATGCAATGATAGAGTTCGTTGAGAACGAGGAGTGCGCTGAGATGCACGACGATGCCCTAGTCCTCATGCTCGAGATCGGTAACGTCGACGTTTTCCGCGTCGTAGTCGACAGCGGAAGTTTGGTCGACGTCACCTTCTACGAATGCCTCGATAAGATGAATATCGAGGGATTGGTGATTGGGGGACGCCGTGGCAAGGTGTCGGGGTTCAACGGGGATGTTGCCATCTCGCTGGGAATAGTCCACCTCCCAGTCCGCGCGATAGTGGTCTAGCGAATGGTAGAGTTCATGGTGCTGGATGTCTCGTTACACTTTAACGTGATCTTGGGGAGATCGTGGATCCACTCCATGAGAACCGTGTCGTCCACCTACCACCAGTGCATCAAGTTCCCCGGGGAGGAAGAATGATTGATCGAGGAGATTAGAGGAAGTAGAGATGCTTATCGCATCTGCTACATGATGCACTACAAGCAGGTGCACGACAAGAAGATGCCCGAGGATGTCTCCGAGGAAGAAGCGGCTGACTTATAGCAGCTAGCTTCGGACGTCCCGATAGAGGGGCAGACGAGGAGAAAGGGCGAGCCGCGAGGCCAAGAGGAAAAGGAGCGCGAGGACAAGATCGCCAAGGTACTCGTGGCTGAAGACCTCGAGGAACAGGTAGTCGAGGAAAGAAAGGGGGACCACAGGTCGAGGCTGTAGAGCAGGTCTGCATCAACGAGTCTGACCCAACTCGAACGACCAGCGTAGGTGTCAAGCTCGACCCGGAGATCAGTTGCCAATTGATAGACTTCCTGAAGAAGAACCGAGGAAGCTTCGCCTGGTCTCATGAGGACATGCCAAAAGTCGATCCGTCGGTGATAGTTCATCGCCTCAACACAGATCCGAGCTACCGGCCCGTCATACAGAAGAGGAGGAAAATGGACCCAGATAGGAACAAGGTGATCAACGACGAGGTAGACAAGTTGCTCTCGATGGGCACTATCAGGGAAGTGAAATACCCTGAGTGGTTAGCAAACATCGTCGTCGTTAAGAAGAAAAACGGCAAGTGGCGAGTTTGCGTGGACGTCACTGACCTCAACAAAACCTGCCCGAAAGACAGCTTCCCGATGCCGCACATAGATCGCCTCGTCGAAGCCACCCACGGGTACGATCTCCTCAGCTTTATGGATGCCTACTCGGGCTATCAACATATAAAGATGCACCGAAAAACGAGGAGAAGACCGCTTTCATCAGCGAGCGAGAGACGTACTACTACAAAGTCATGCCCTTCGGGTCGAAGAACGCCAGTGCGACCAATCAAAGGCTGGTGACCAAGATGTTCCACGAGCAGATCGGGAAAAGCATAGAAGTCTACATCGACGACATGGTCGTCAAAACGATGAGGGCAGCGGCGCACATGGAGCACATGGCGCACATGCAGCACAAGATGAGGATGAATCTCGCCAAGTGCACCTTCGGCATCTCCTCGGGGAAGTTCTTGGGCTACATAGTCACTCGCCGAGGAATTGAAGCAGACCCCGAGCAGATCGAAGCAATCAAGAATATGCCTTCTCCTCGTAGTCGACGGGAGATACAGAAGTTGACGGGGATAATCGCCGCTCTGAGCCGATTTATCTCACGGAAGGCCGATAGGACACTCCTTTTCTACGAGCTGCTGAAGAAGAACAAGATGTCCGAATGGACTGACAAGTGCGAGGAGGCGTTCCAAGCACTGAAGACTTACCTCTCATCGCCTCCCGCAAATATGAAGCCACAGCACGGGGAGCCGTTATATCTGTACGTCGCGGTATCTGACCAGGCGATCAGCCAAGTGCTGGTGCGAGAAGGAAATGGAGAACAGAAGCTCGTCGCCTACATCAGCAGAAAGCTCCTCGACGCCGAGACGAGGTACCTGCTGATAGAGAAGCTGGCTCTAGTGCTATACGATGCCTTGGAGAGAATAAGGAACTACTTCCAGGGCCACGCCATCTTCGTCATGACCGATAGGCCGATCCGCGCCATCATCCACAGCGCGAATTAGTCAGGACAGATCACCAAATGGTCAATCAAGCTCGGGGCGTATGACATTGAGTATAGACTCCGGACGAGCCTCAAATCTCAAGTCCTCGCTGACTTCCTCATCGAGCTTTCGAGGGAGCCGATCGACCTGAGCGACGAAGATGGCATGTGGAAACTGCACGTCGACGGATCCGCTACTTCGCAGGGATCGGGAGCAGGGATTAAGCTCATCTCCCCGATGGGAGAAGTCATAGAAAAAACGTGTCGACTCGGCTACCGCTCCACCAACAACGAAGCAGAGTATGAAGCTCTTCTCATCGGCATGCATTTAGCCCTCGCCGTGGGTGTCAAGAACATCAACGCCTTCTCGGATTCTCAGCTGGTCGTGAAGTAAGTCAGGCTGAAGTAGTTGAATTTGTTGGAGAGGTCCTCCACGAGCTTTGCGTAAGCTTCCATCCTCTCGTCGTTCCTTTCGTACTACGCTAACATCAAGGACTCCGACGTTGAAAGCTTCGTGTGGAAGAACATATTCACGCGCTTTGGACTACCGAGGGAGATCTTCTCTTACAATGGCTCGTAGTTCATCTCGAAGAGGTTCAGAGAGTTCTGTGCACGATGGAGGGTGAAGCTGAACACTTCGACACCCAGGTACCCCCAAGGCAACGGGAACGCCAAAGCGGTCAACCGGACAATCACCAAAAATATCAAGAGAAGGCTCGACGAGAAGAATGTGCTCTGGGCCAACGCGCTTCCCGGAGTACTCTGGGCCTACCGAACAACTCCTCACTCTGCCACCGGCCATATTCCATTCTCCTTATCGTTTGGAGTTGAGACCGTGATCCCAACAGAAGTAGGAATCCCAAGCCTACGACGAGCGGTGGCACCGGGCGACGAAGAAGCCAACAAACAGAACCTACTCCACCAGCTCGATCATGTGGATGAACGACGCGAGCAAGCAAGTGTGCACATCGTCAATTACCAGAATACAATTGCTCGCTACTACAACAAAAAGGTGCGTCCAAGGAAGTTCCAGGTTGCCGAGATGGTCCTCCGACGAGTTTTCCGGAACACAGCCGAGGTGAACGCCGGGAAGCTAGGGCAGAGCTGGGAAGGCCCGTACATAGTCACCAACGTCATCGAGCCAGGAGTCTACGAGTTCACGAACACCGAAAGCGTTAAGGTGATCAGGAGCTGGAACGTGAAGCATCTGAAAAAGTTTTACTAAAACCTTCCTCGCCCCAGTCGTAATCTTGGTAAGTAGTTTGTGAATTTCTCATTCTACTTCTATTCTATTATTTCCTTTCCAATTACCAGGGAGTCCCGACCCTTTTTGTTCGGGAACATTTGGGTGGCCTCGACCCTTTATGTAATATGTGTGAGGTACTATTCACTCGCGAGCCGCACCCAATCAGGGGACTCGAAGGGTTTGATGAGGCCTGTCTTTCAAAAGAGAAATGTTAAAATTGAAACGTTGTCCTTTAGTCGAGCAAGTCCAAAATTTAAAGAGGCAAGAGTGCCCACACTTTAAAGAGGCGAGAGTGCCCAAAATTTACAAAGCTTCCCCGATGAGCAGAAGTTCAAAGCCTCCCCGCGAGCAAAATTTAAAGAGGCAAGAGTGCCCATACTTTAAAGAGGCAAGAGTGCACAAAATTTACAAAGCCTCCCCGATGAGCAAAAGTTCAAAGCCTCCCCGCGAGCAAAATTTAATGAGGCAAGAGTGCCCATACTTTAAAGAGGCGAGAGTGCCCAAAATTTACAAAGCCTCCCCGATGAGCAAAAGTTCAAAGCCTCCCCACGAGCAAAATTTAAAGAGGCAAGAGTGCCCATACTTTAAAGAGGCGAGAGTGCCCAAAATTTACAAAGCCTCCCTGATGAGCAAAAGTTTAAAGCCTCCCCACAAGAAAAATTTAAAGAGGCGAGAATGCCCATAATTTAAAGAGGCGAGAGTGCCCAAAATTTACGAAGCCTCCCCGATGAGCAAAAGGTCAAAGCCTCCCCGCGAGCAAAATTTAAAGAGGCGAGAGTGCCCAAAATTTAAAGAGGCGAGAGTGCCCAAAATTCTAAAAGAGACTCCCGCTAAAATTATAAAGCCTTCCCGATGAGCAAAGATTCAACAAAGGCCCCCGAGGCCGAAAATAAAAGGGCTCCCCGACGCCCGGTACTTTAAACGAGGCTCCCGATGCCCGATAACAAAACACAGCGGCGAGGGCCCATGTTTATGCAAGCCAAAGAGGCAAGAGTGCCCAAAAATAAAAAAAAACGACGAAGATTCCTTTAAACGACCAAACAAATCAACCAAACCTTATTACACAAAGAGTATCGCGAAGAGACGTTAATAGAATCAACGGTCGGGAATCACTAGCTGTTATAATGTCATTAAAGGAAAACGGAGGCACCCGAGTAACCTACGTTTGATGACGTGGAATTTACTAAGAATTCGAAAAGACATACCCGAGGAAGGAAGTATCGGTGGGACCCGGCGCCGACGATGGCGAGGAGGAGCTCGTCACCAAGACTGCGGCGCCTGCTGCTCGGAAAGATTCATCGTGGGAATCTACACTTCATCGTACCAAGTGTTTACACTTGATAAAATGGGGGACTGACTGTTAAGGTTGGATTTCGTCAAATCCCCCTTAACACTATCTGTGTCGTTTTCAGCCCTCTAACGACGAAGAATGAAGGCAAGGACTCTCAGTTGACCTTTAATCAACAACAAGAATGATTCAATCCCTTAAAGTCTTATCACGAGCACGAGCACAAGCAAAGAGTTCTTCGCGAGGAAGGCTCGTCGCGAGGGAAGCTTCGACGCGAGGAAGGAGGCTTGTCGCGACGAAGGCTCCGACGCGAGGAAGTTACGTCGCGAGAAAGGCTTGTCGTGGAGAAGGCTCCGACGCGAGGAAGATTGTCTTCGCGAGGAGAGCTCGTCGCCAGGAAGGCTCCGACGCGAAGAAGGACGTCTTTGCGAGGAAAAAAATTTCATCAGAGATCTTCACGAAGATCTCGCGGAGTATAAATAGGAAATAGACTCAAAGAGTTAAACCGAATACGAAAATCACGTGATTAGTTAGTAAATCTCGAAGAGTATCTCGTATTTTCGGTAATTAAGATAGGAGACAAACGAGGAAACCCTAACAGACGAAGGAGAAAATCCTAACAGACAATTCGGGAAATCCTAAGTCTATAAATATCAATGTAAAATCTCATTGAAAGGGGTTCATAATTTACGCCGTCAAAAAGATAGAGAGTTCATACTTTGAAATTATCCTTTGTAATTCCTTAAACTTCCAAGCTAATAAACGAAAGAAACCGAGCCTCGTTGCATATAAAATCAAGGATATTGCAAACGTAAACCATACTATTTACTCATCATTATTATTTATTCAATCTTTGTGACTGTTTTTGAGACCGGTGCAAATCGACCTTTACAATAATTATCATTTGTGGGCAGGATAAATCAGAAGTACATGATTTTCATAACGTAAAAGCATGCTATCATGCCCATTTAAGAAGACAAATTAATCCTCTAAAAAAGACAAATTAATTGTGATAGCTAAAATAGTCTAGCGGTAATATTTCTTAACTTTCAGTTAGGAAATCGTGTGTTCGAACCACACCCGCAGCTTTGCTGCCTTCAAAAAGTAAATAAAAAAGAACAAGAAGAGATACTAATTAACAACGTTTCTATTTGCATCCATGGTGATCAGATTCAATACCTTTCCTTCCTTATGTGTATTTAAGGGCTGATAAGTAGTGTAACTTTGCTAATAACTTTTAAAAAATAATGGAAATTGTTGGGGGTTTATCTTTATGTCTTTTAAAGCTTATTAACCACTCATGAAAGTGATACTGCATAATTGCATTTTCCATTCAAAGAGAAATAATAATGATATGCTTTGATGAGTCCTCTCCTGGGGAGTGAAAGGGGAACAGAAAAATGATCTTTCAATTTTTGGTCAATAGTAAGAGGATGTGAGTAGATATACTAAATATCTCCAAGCAGTAACAAAATACGTACAAAATGGAATATAATACTAATAATAATATGATAACAATAATAATACATAAATAAAAACATTCAGAAAAAGTTATGGCCTATATATCTTTGCATTTTTTATTCATTGCATTTACTTATTAGGGTATGTTATAATGAAGTATAATTTGATATAAAATGAAAAATAGGATGTTGCTTGAGTTTTATGTTATACCTACTACAGTAGCAATAATTATGTGTAACCTTGCTTCATTATGTTGTGGTGTTATGTAGTTTGGTGCAACAAAAATCACGCTTGCTTCAATATGTGTGATTGCGATTGTGAATGTGAATGAATGATCTCTTTCGCGGAATAGATACTATGCAATTGGGATAGACGTTTCATATTTATCCGTAATGGTTACCAAATTGATGTTACGAGCTTGAACTAGCACGTGCAATAAGGTCCTGAAAAGTCTTTCTTCTTTTGTGATAAGAGAAAGAAAAGAACACCAAAAGGAAAATTTGATCTAACCCTAATTCGATGTCAAGAGAGACAACACTTTCGATGGAGGGGTATAGATAGAGAGGTTCCATATACAAGTGTTTATTTTATTATTTTAAATTTTTATTTGAAAGATTTATTGTTTATTTCATATAACATTGTTTCTTCTCGTAGGCAAGTCCAACTTTATAGTGAGGAAACTTCGTCCTCTTCTTTCTTTATTTATTTACAATTATATCTACTTTATTTTTCAACTTCCTTTAATTCGATTGAAATATCTCTATCTCTAGGTGGACGAACTATCATGTAAGATGTCTCATCCAAGCTATGTCCCATTTCATCTTTAATTATTGAGAGTACTAATAGAAAAAGAGAAGAAACAAATGAAACACTATTAGTCGACGTGAAAATTTATCTTTCGTGACACATTTAACAGCACAATAATCATTGTAAATTAAGTGACGTTAATTTTTGTCGCTAAATAAGTGACTAGAATTAGTACTTCCAACTGTGACCTTTCTAAACTAAATGTAACTTTAAAAAAATTAATTTTTTTGAAATCAGATAAAGATTTAATTTAATTTTGAATTTAAGAAATAAATAAATAATAATAATTTAATTCTTCAGTCAGAAATAAATAAATATATATTTAAAAATATTAATTTTTCTCAAAACCTATCAATATCAAAACACACGCAGGTTACCCTCAACAATAAGGTCAAACAATGGTATTGTATCAGAGAAATTTTATATTATGTAGAAAAATAATCCCAAAATTAGGATATATTACACAATTTAGCCGAAACCCCATTCTCTCCGTTAGAAATCTCTCACAGAATTAGTAGACCCAACCAAGGTTTAAACGGCCGCTAGCCGATAAACGGCCGATAACTCAAAATCACGGAAATGCCGCTAGCCGAACGGAAATTCGACGGAAAAAATGTGGAAAACGGAAAAGGGAATGCCGATGGGATTGCCGTTGGCCGATCGGAAATTCGATAAAAAGTACGGAAATTCGACGGAAAAAATGTTGATGACATTTTTAGTTGAAAACATGAATTTATAACTATAGAAAATGTTCAAATCATGAAGTTCATACATGTCATACCACATTAAAATTAAAATCATTAAAAGTTCATACATAACATACAATATCAAGTTCATACATACCATACCATGAGCAGTTCGAAAAGATCATACGAAATCAAACAACAGTAGTATTCAATAGTAACTGGAATGACGTGCTGGCTGATAAAATCCACCTGTTCGTGCCTGAAGGTTGCAATAGTCCAACCACGTCATTTGGGTCGCGTACGATGAAGTGTAGTTAATGACGTGGTTGTTGTAGTTGGCTTGCGTTCCCCCGACGACGGTGCACAATATGGGGTACTCGGGTAGTGGTCCTTGAATCTCGGCACCTATAATGACCGGAACTGGATATGGAACGGGATACGGAACGGGATACAGATAGCAGATGAACCTTGACCGTCGTATGATTGTGTAGACATTTGGTCAAATGACATTGACTCAAGTTGAGTGGAAATGGAGTCAACGTCGTAATCCGTAGAACTAGTAGACCACATTCCCGCTTGTCGACCTCCCGGGTATTGCGCAGACTCAAAGTCAAAGAAGTCATCCGACCTACGAGACATTAGGTTAGATGTTAATAAATGTAAAGTAAAAATGCATGTAACATATTAGTACCTGTCCCGATCCCGCGCTCCGTGATCTTCATCTTGAGTAGCTTGGTAACCCGATTCCATGGTCCATGGATCGTTATTCCAACCTCTGCTTGTGCCACTCCCGACACCAACACTTGTGCCGCCACCATCTCCGCCTCCTTGCGTCCCGCCACCATCTCCGCCTCCTTGCGTCCCGCCACTATCATCGTCACTAGACGAATCTATACCAACATCTTGAGAGACGACCCGATTTACATCAACGCCTTCGGAACGGGCCTGTGAGGCTACTTGCGGATCAGGACGGTTGGATTCATCGTCAAGGTTGCATGGTCGAACCCACTCAAGAAGAACGTCGTCGTCGGCCTCATCTCCCATGGCTTGCATAGATTGCTCTATGATTTCTAAGGGGTCTCGGAGTTCCTTGTTTTCGTACTGAGCTTTGCGATCTCGTATATGTAATTTCATGTTATAATTACAAAACACAAGTTGCTCCAACCTTGAATACGCAAGACGGTTGCGCTGTTTTGTGTGGACTAAGGCGAACGTGCTCCAATTTCTCTCACAAGCCGAAGAGGATGCGGTTTGTGATAAAATACGCATGGCCAACCGACGCAAAGTAGGTGCTTCAGTTCCAAACATTCTCCACCATTCGGCTACAAAAGTAAATTAAAAATCAAGTAATGTTAACAGATCCCACACAACAATATCGTTACGTACCTGCGGCCATATGATCAGGGTTGGAAACCGCAGTCTTCCTTCCAAATAGTCCACGTGCATCTCGAAACGAAATGAGCTGTGTACATAATATGTCACTATACGGTGAAGGAACATATTAATATGTGTAATTACGTACCTCATTTCCAAGAACCAAACAATCATCGTGCGGATGTAACACCTCAAAGACGTCTGTAACAGCAGTTAGATGTTCTGGTGTCATCGTAATCTCTGGGTTGTATTGACACCTCGGGTTCAAGTAATAACTTGCTTTGTGCAATGGGTGACAAAGTTGTCTTTCCCATCTGTCGACAACGATATCGACAACCCATCTTTTATTTGGCAGGGCCTCCAACTTTTTCTTCATTAGATCGAAAACGTGGTATAGTGCACCCAACGTCGGAACGACCTCAATGTCCACGAACCGAAGAGCTACAAATAACGGCTCGAATACCTGTCGCATTAACGTAAAATCTTAGTTCTACTAAATAAACTACAAACATCATACTAGATACAAAAGTACCTTACAAACTCCATCGAGGTGTAGCCAAAAATTTGCATCATTTACTTTGTCCTCAACAAATGATCCCGCTAAGGTGTTGCGAAATGTCAATCTCTCCCACCAATCGGAATTGATTATCGCCTTCAATGCTTGTTTCTTGTTACGCAAGCTTGAAAGAGCTAAATAATTGGTAGCAAACCTTGTAGGGCCGGGTCGAATGATCTCACCTTCACCTTGTTCTCTTAACTTTGCTAATAGAAGCCCGTGGTTATAAACGAGCTTCGTTATGCGCCTAGCGTCATCCACGACGCGAGCAATGGTGTCTCGCTTAGCCACGTCTTCCAACATCAGATCAAGACAGTGTGCGGCACACGGTGTCCAATAACAATTGAACTTTCTCATCAGTTTCAATCCCGCTTTTTTATAGGCCGACCTGTTGTCCGTGACAATTTGGATGACATTGTGGCGTCCGACGTCGTTAATCACATCACTCAAAAGTTT
The DNA here is from genome assembly GCA_958296335.1 of Urtica urens. Taxonomy (NCBI): domain Eukaryota; kingdom Viridiplantae; phylum Streptophyta; class Magnoliopsida; order Rosales; family Urticaceae; genus Urtica; species Urtica urens. Next base: position 8,943,792 of record OY282530.1, on the reverse strand, counting down.
TTAGATGTATTCCCAATTCTTGATGTTGTTCGACGCGTCAACGGACTTCAAGAACACGGTTTTTCCCGCTGAGTATACCATAACATTAATGATACTCAATCGCGTTGGACCCGTCCATCCGTCAGACATGATTGTGCACCCGTACTCTTCCCAAACCTTACGTTGACTATCGACGTATGTTTGTGCCTCAGCAACCTCTTCCTTAAGGTATGTGTTGTGAATCTCGTACGGGGAAGGCAGTGGAACGTTAGGACCTGTCAACAACAACGTATTACGTTATTTCACAAAGCGTTAAAGTACGTTAAGAAATATGTTTCGCATACCGAGTTCTGCAGCTTCGTGCATCATGTTTTTGAAGTGATGAGACTTCGCTTTATGGGCTGGAACACTCTCGTGTATGAAAAATCGGCTGACAAGTCTTCCTAATCGCTTCTTCAGAGACATACTTGTCGGTGTAGGGACTGGTGGTTGTCGTGCCGAATCTGATCGATAGAGAGAAGGCGAGATTGGTGGCCTCGATCTTATGTCTTGTTGGGATCCGGAACCTCCTCCTGGCCCGGATCTCCAAGTCGCAGCATTGGCCTCATGTCGACTTCTCTTCATTGCCTCATACAGGTCTTCATCTTCTCGATGATCAAGACGTGGATCGAGGTTTGCACGTAACTCTTGACGGATGGTTTCTTCCATCATACTCTTATTCTTTTTCTTCATTTCTGCTTCATGTAGCAGTTGCCGCATTTCTTCTCTGACCTCGGGCGAACACTTATCACATCGTTTTACATTCTTCTTCGGATCGTTTCCGCTAAGATGCAACTTCATACGAGTGATACCTCCACCTCTTGTGGTTAACCCACAATATTTGCACGTAAAATGATTACTGGTCCCCGCAACGACGAAACAATGTTTTCGGACGCCTTCATCTGCCATCTGTTATCGTTAACAAACAAAAAAATCAATTCCGTAACTCCAAAAATTATGAAAAAAATTCACTCTTATTAAATTTCAATTCCAAACAGATCCTATTTCATACTAGTTTTTGAGAAAAAATCATAATCGACTGTTTCAACCAAAACAAACTAAAACAACAATTCCCGATATATAATTCAAATTCTCTAATCCGTGACACAAAAAAATTTAAAAAACTTCCAATCTTCTTAAATTGAAATTCTAAGCAGATTCTATTTCACACATAATTTTGAGAAAAATTCATAATCAACGACTTCTTACTAAACAAATTAAAACAATAATTTCCGACAAACAATTCAAATTTCATAATCCGGGACTCAAACAATTATGAAAAAATTACACTATTATTAAATTGAAATTCTAAACATTTTCTATTTCATACATATGTTTCATAAAAAATCATAATCATCGACTTCAACAATAATCAACTTAACGACTAATCGAACTATTAACTACAACTATCGAAATTACTTCATATTTCTCGTTTTCGACGTGAATAAAATCTGAAACAAATCCACGCAACTTAAAATGTCGTTCCAAACAGATTTCATTTCATACAATATTTCGACTAAAAATCGTAATCACAATGTTCAAGAACAATCTTATAGTTTTTATTTCAACATATATGATTTCATAACTACAACCTCCGAATTTACTTCATATTTCGAATTCCGGATCTAGAAAAAATTCAAAAAAATTATATCATCTTCAGAATCACATTCCTAACACATTGTATTTCTACAATTATTGCTAAAAAAATCAACTTCTACTCGAAAATCAGCCTCAACTACACAGATCTACAATTATCGGCATCTACCTCAGATTTCGCCGGTTTTCGGGGATTTTCGCCGAAAAATTGTTGAATCCTTGCAGAAGATATCGGCCGACGACACGATCTGCGGAAATCGGTGGGAATTTCGGCGGCAAATAGTCGGGATCTGTCTTCTCGTCACCGGATTTCGTCGGCTAAAGTACTTGTGGGATACCGAAAAATTGTGGGAATTTCGTCGGTGAAGTGTGGCTTTTATACTCAGTGCGAACGACAACTATCGGCAAACGACATCCGAAATCCGTCGGCAAAAACGACGAAATTCGCCGGCCAAAAACGACGAAACGTTTACATAGGTCGTTTTTGGCCGGTAACCACCGAAAACCGGTATTTCGCCGAATTTCGTCGGTAATGAAAACGTTGGACCCAAAAATGCTCACATATAAATGGATTAAGTTGTGGACATATTCTTGGTTTAAACTTGTCTATTGTTTTTATTCGTAATATTATAAGTGTATTTATTTTGTTTAAAAACTTTAGTGAAAATATTTATATAGATTATTGTTGTAAATGAAGCCGTGTTTTAGTCTGGCCCAAGCCCAATATCAGAAACGACGGGTAGCACTCATGTATTGAGGACGGTGATTTATCGTTTTGATGAACTACCGAGTTTTAGTCTGGCCCAAGCCCAATATCAGAAACGACGGGTAGCACTCATGTATTGAGGACGGTGATTTATCGTTTTGATGAACTACCGAGTTTGTTGCAGTTGGATATGCTCGAGTTGGACGGTTAGGATTGAAACTTATGACTTGCGTATATAAGCGTGGCTTCAAAATTGTTGATAAGCACGTTTTAGATGAATTTAAGCGAAGAATCGATATTCATCTTCAAGTATTCTAATAGTTTTTTAGTTTTTGTGAAATTTTGGGAACATTTTGATTAAAAAAGATTTATAAGATGCAAAGAAATAAAATTGAGTATTATAGATGAAAAGAGGGAGAGAAAATGCAATAAACGAAAAAAAAAAAGATTTCATTCGATCATCCGAGTGCCCATCGCAATGCGATGGAGACTCGTCGTGGCGCGATCAATCACTAGGACAAAAAAGTCTTTAGAAGCGACAAAAATCGCTTCTAAAAGTCTAAAAGTCGCTTCTAAATGTCATTTAAGTCACTTCGAATGATTCGCTTCTAAAAGTCCAGAAGCAACTTTGTCACTTCTAAATGTCTTTTAAGCGTCGAAATTAGAAGCGACAAGTCGCCCCTAAAGTCGCTTCTAAACTTCCAACAAATGTCAAAAAAGGGTAGGAGAATTTGGCGGAAAAAAAGTTAGAAATGACATTAGCTTTTAAAAGTATTACCCGTCATATTTAGAAGCGACATTGTCGCTTCTAAAAGTCGAAATGATATTTTTTTTTAAATTTCCTATTTAATTTTATTAAATTTATTATTAATTAATTAAAATTTGCATGGAATATAATTAAAATTACTCATAAATTAAATATACTAATTGAATTTACATAAAAAAAAACGAAATAAATATTAAGTCGAAAGGTTAAACATTCAAATTCAAATTCAAATGTTGATAATTCATAAACACACATACACTAATAAAAATCATAAACAAAATAGTTATAAAAAGTCGATAAGTCTACAACATAAATAAAACTAAGATCTTCTTCTGCGTCCTCGACTTCGTCCTCCGCTGGGTCCGGAAGGAGAATCGGTGTCGAGCTTGGGGTCGGTGGGAAATGATGAAGACGAAGGCTCGTCTGGGCGTCAATGTGGCTAATCCGGAGTGTATGGTGAACCCAAAGCGCTCGAGGGGCCAAATCGAGACATGTATTGGTTCAATGTCGCAATGAACGCAGGGTCGACATTGATGCTCGGGTTTTGGAATCGTGCACCTCGAATAAATTTGTTCACGCTCATTTCGAATTCAAGACTACATCGATTATTTTCAGGTATCCAATCTCGACTTGGATTTGACATGACGCTGAATGTTGAAATTAGGAAAGTTGCGAGATTGAGAATTGTTAGAAAATATATATAGTTTATAGGAGTTTATTGTTGATGATATGATATCGAAAATTTATTAAATTTAGATATAACGAATTAATGATTTGTTTGATCGATTTGTATTACTTAAAAATTTACAAAAATTTGGACAGATTTTTCCCTAAAATGTAGACAAACCAAAAACCTGAAATTTGTACAAAACATATATATACCAACCAGAAATATCATATTGATCAATAAATTAAAAATCTACATAAAACAAACTACATATATAACTTATTTTCAACATATCCAACTTATAATTAATTTATATTCAACTTAACATAATCAAATTGTATTTAACATATTCAACTTATAATTAAGTTATATTCAACATATTCAAATTAATTCATATTCAACATATTCAAATTAACTTAAATTCAACATATTCAACTAAACTTAAATTCAAACATATTCAAATTAACATATTCAACTAAACTTAAATTCAACATATTCAATTAAACATATTCAACTAAGTTTCTAGTTATTTAATTAACATAATAATAATCTTGTGAGAGGAAACGAGCAAAGGCGAACGAGACGACGGTCACTACGAGACTGCGATCAACTCGAACAACGCGAAAATTTATATAAATATTTAAAACCGGATTAAAACAAAACTAGCAAACAATTAACGCTATATAAAAACATAATAACAAAACTAAAAAACGATTAATAAACTTAAATTTAACAAAAAAAAAACTTACCGATACCAGAGCATTGAGGTGGCGGCCGGAGCAATGAAGTGGAGGCCGGAGCAAACAGGTGGCGGCCGGTGTCAAGGTGGCGGCCGGAAAATAGCTGACCAAAAAAGGGGAATTAGACCGGAAAAGGAAAAACGAAAAAATTGCCTTGTGAGAGAAATGAACTTACCAGAAGGGGCGGAGGGCGGAGACCAGCGTCGCAGGGGCGGAGGGGCGGCCGGAGAGAGATGGGCGGATGGGCGGCCGGAGAAGAGATGAGGGGCGGAGCTGCGGCCAGAGAGAGAGAGAGGAGGGGCGGGAGATAGAGGAGATGGAGGGGCGGGAGAGAGATGGGTAGAGGGGTGGCCGGAAAAGAGAGTAGGGCGGCCGGAGAGAGAGAGAGAGAGAGAGAGAGAGAGAGAGAGAGAGAGAGAGAGAGAGAGAGAGAGAGAGAGAGAGAGAGAGAGAGAGAGAGAGAGAGAGAGAGAGAGAGAGAGAGAGAGAGAGAGAGAGAGAGAGAGAGAGAGAGAGAGAGAGAGAGAGAGAGAGAGAGGAGGGGCGGGAGAGATAGAGGGGTGAAGGGGTGGCCGAAGAGAGAGAGTGGGGCGGGTAGAGAGAAAGAGGAGGAGAAGGAGAGAGAGAGTGGGGCGGGAGAAAATGAGAGAGAGGAAGAGAGAAGGAGGGTAAGTGGGGGCATTAGAAGCGACTAATCGTTTCTAATGTCCCCGTAGGTGAAATTTTGGCCGAAAGGTTTTGGAGCCAAAGATTTTGGACATTAGAAACGACTAGTCGCTTTTAATGCCCAAAAATCTATACTTAGTGAAATTTTGTCGGAGAAATTTTGGAGCCAAATACTTTGGGCATTAGAAGCGACTTGTCGCTTCTAATGCCCAAACATACTGAAATATTTGGCGCGGAGGGTGTGAGCCAATACTTTTAGCCTTTAGAAGCGACTTGTCGCTTCTAAAGGCCATAGTTTTCATTTTTCGAGAAAATTAAGGGTGTTTAAGTTAGAAGCGACTAGTCACTTCTAATGGTAAAAAGTCGCTTCTAATGCCCACTAGTCGCTTCTAAAGTTCATTTTTGTAGTAATGAACAAGAAAAGGTGCAAAATTTATCATCAGATTGCCCATCGCAGTGTGATCCACCACAACGCGACAGATCTATGTTAGGAATCTATTTTGACAAGTGGACAATGTTTTTCAGTCTTCAGATCCAATTTCGATGGCCAAATCTGCGCTAAATTGGTAGGTTCTACTATGTCACCTAAAAGAGAAAATACAAAATTTTATTTTGGAGAAAAATATAGGGGAAAGACCAAAAAGGGAGATAAAGAGACTTGGAGCGTTTTCATCAATTGCATTCCATTACGGCCTATATCGTTTTTTCTCTTCTTTTTTTCTTCGAAACTCCTGAACTTTTAGCGTTTTATTATGTCATTTTTTTGATGAATTCTAGTTTCTAGTTTTCTATTTTTTCCACCATCACCATGAACTAAACCTATAGAGGGTGATAATGAATATTTTCTTGATTATTGATATGGATATATTCTCGTTACTTTGAAGTTTTATTTCATTCTATTGGCTGATGTTTATTTTATTTTTCTTCATAATACTTGTATAAGTTTGATCATCGTGTGTATGATTTTAGGATTAGTTATACTCTCTAGCCATGTTTAATTAGTCGTGCAAGAACAATAGAATACTGTAGTACATTCTAAGAAGTTTAGAGATAGCCACAGCTGCTAGGAGTCGTATGACTGTTGCAAAATATAAAGTAAGTAAGGTTCTAAGCCTTGAAACCGAGAGGTCAGAGGAGTTCTTAGTCTTAGCTCGTTAATATCACTCTAGGAAGGGTTAGCGATAAAATACGTGAAAACTATTAGCACAGTCATTGGGTTGATAAATCTTCATTTGTCTAGAAATCGCGACAATTGAATAGAAATGTGAAACTGAATTTCTCGATTCACAACATTCATTTGCGATCTTTATTTCATTTTAATAATTATGTTTAAGTTTAGAAATCACTCGTATATATATTTTATTTTACCTAGATTCAAATTGTAGATATTTGATTTGTTTTAAATTTAATACTAAGACCATCTCCATCTCATTACTCCATTTTCTACTCCATTTGCAATAAATGTCACATCAAACACTATCTCATCAACATCACCACTCCATTTTTTTACACCAAATTGATATATTAATTTTATATTCAACTTCTCTTATTTATTTTAATTAGTGCAGTCTTGGCTGTGTTGCTTCGTCAAAACCTTGTTGTTTGTGCTGTTGTTCTTAACATGTTTTGAGAACATGTCTCTGCACTTTTTCTGACGCAGTATACCTACTTCACTGTTCACTTGGCGCCTTTCAGTTCCAGCTAGGCTTTTCGTGTGGAGTAAGCCTTCGTCATTTGTGCAGTACATAAACCCTCTTATGCAGTTTTTCTAGGGTTTATGCATTTTCTCTAATCTGGCATCGTCTCTACAAAGTCTCAAAGAACTCATCTCTCTTGCGCGTCCAACCTGTAAAGAATAGTTTCGTGAAGGAAAACATTTTCTGTAAGTGCATCTTTCTTGTTCCTTCTGTGTTGAAGACATAACACAAGTACTCGGTTCTTGTCAAGGTGAAATAGTGAGTGGAGCTCACTCCTAGGGGAAGCCTTAGGTAGAGTATTACTTGGTAGAAGAAAGTGTTAGGTTAAGATATTGTTGATTCTCTTGTAAAACCTTTGTAACTTTACTCTTCCAACATATAATATACTCTTTCACTGGAATACACTATCCCCCAAGTGTAGGCATATTTGTCTCTTATTTTTCTGTAGCGAGTGCAAAACTCTTGAAACCGTGTGCCATCATTTTCTGCTAGATCAACCTCCAATGGTGGTGTTTCTCTGTTAACTGAGCTGAACAAGCCAGAGTTTTACGAGAGAGAGAGAGAGAGAGAGAGAGAGAGAGAGAGAGAGAGAGAGAGAGAGAGAGAGAGAGAACAACAAGCTCAAGCACCATTTCCTAATTCCGGTTCATATTCACAATATTTTACTGGTCTTGGAGGACCGGACACTAGTTTCCCCGATTGTTAGTTTATGTGTTGTAATTTTATTTCCAATTTTATTTTGTTGCATTATGTTTCTTTACGTTAATTTATTTTTTTCTTTATTTCTAATTTTGTCCAAGTCTTATAATGTTTTATTTCTACTTTTATATCGATGTTATTTTCTTCCGGTATCAATATTATAAAAGTATTTGTGGTATTTTAAATATTTAATATGATAAATTTATATAATTTTACAAATATGTAAATTACAAATCAATGCAAACATAATATAATTTTACAAATATGTAAATTAAATTAATGTAAACATGGTATAATTGTTAAAATATATTCAATGATTTTAAAAAAGAAGTGTATAAGGACTAAAAAAAATATGCAGGGATGAACAGTGCCACGCTAAATATGGCGTGACACTATAACAAACTCCAAAATGGTTGTCATTTTGGAGTGGGGATGGAGTAAATCTCTACTGCATTTTGATGTTTTGCAGTAGGGATGGAGAGACTCTAAGTATTTGTGGGAACGAAAATCCGTACTTCAAACTCTATATTACCTGCGCGACCCATGCACTTACAAGTGCCTTTTTCGCAACGGCTGTTTGACCTAATCTCTCATTACCTCCTTCATCGAAATAGTTAGAGTTTATATTTTTGAATTTTTTTTCTCTATTTGAGATCTGTAAATTCTTCTTGTATTTGTACTGTATATTTTTGAGATCGCTCGATCATCTTTACCGTGACTAGCATTAGAACTTGTAAGCATAGAAAGAAGTTTTGCGATTTGATAGATTTGTGGTGAGGTTTTCATCTAAAAATTGTGACAGCAATTCGACGACCAGTGCACTGAGATTCTTTATCGAGTTCAACAAGTACTAACTCAAATTTTAATTTGAGTCAGTAGAAAAGTTATCTCGTTTTTTTTTCATTTTGCATGTTCATAATTGCATCGATAAAGCTCTTCAGAACCGATCAAATTTCCAACAATTATAATTCATAATATTCAAATATACATGCTGAAATTCCTGAATTTATATTTTATATATGCAATCCTTTTCGACGGTTCTGCCATTATTTGCGATATTTAAAATTTCGTTTGCAATAATTCTGCGAATCAGTAATCAGTTGTAGAAAGTATTCTAGTATATATAAACATTCCAACTCCCGTCTAACTCTAAGCATGACACATTATTATTGAGTAACATTGCATCTCACCGTAACAACATCATATAATATATGTATGTGTGTGTGAAAAAATGATTAGGTTTTAGACAAAATAATTTTTATCATTTGATTGCGACCTCCACAAAACTTACCTATTATGTCGAAATGCGATTAGTTCTAAAACACATTCGGAATGTGATTACGGACTTATAAAAGTGAGAAAGAGAACAAATATGAACACATATACAACTTTAATATAATAATATCATAATTAACAAATTAATTACATTTACACTTTTAGATTTTTTTAGAGACATTGTATCAAATATACCTAAAATTAATAAACTAGTAAGATGAAACTTTTGATTCTAAATTATTTAAAAATGTACTAGTCTATATTTTGAATTGGATAAAATACCCTTTATTATTGTTACGAGAACATGTAATTTTATATTATTATAATAGCATTTTTGTCCAAAAATATGGAATATATATATATATATATATGTTTTTTTAAATATCAGATGTAGTTTTGATGTTTTATTAATGTCGAGATTTAAATAATGAATTAAGTTTTCTTCTTTAACCTAATTCAAGAAACAAATATCTTTGTATTATTTAGCAAATCTTTAGTAAATATTTAGAAAACAGCTACAAATGATTACGTGGTTGATTTTCAAATTTTTCCTATATAGTAAGTATTATTTTCTAATTATTTACTAAATATTATATTAATACGGTAAACTATAGACCCTAAAATAAAACACAGTAAAAAAAATTAAGCAAAAAGAAACTTGAAAAATTCTCAAATATAAATATGCATGTGGTCGCTAGAGAAAGGGGAGTTAACGAGCAGTGGCTAGTTATTATTACAAGGAGTGAGAAAACATAGAAAGAAAGAGTGAGTCTCTCTGAGAGTCTCAGTAATCTGACATGATGAGGCAGGCGAGCGATGATCGGAGATGGGAGTCTTCATCATCGTCGGTGCGCGGCGGAGGAAGCAGCAGGGCGAGCTCGTCGTGCGCGGCGTGCAAGATGCTGAAGAGGCGGTGCAGGGCGAGCTGCATCTTCGCTCCGTATTTCCGGTCCGACGAGGGGACCAAGTTCGCCAAAGTCCACAAAGTCTTCGGCGCCAGCAACGTCAGCAAGCTCCTCGTCGAAGTCCCGCCGGAGCACCGTGAGGACGCCGTCAACTCGCTGGCCTACGAGGCGGAGGCGCGCCTCCTCGACCCCGTCTACGGCTGCATCGGCGCCATCGCTCTCCTCCACACCCGCCTCTCTCACCTCTCCCAAGACCTCGCCCTCGCCCGCGCCCGCCTCGCCCGTTACACCGCCGCCGGCGTCGCCGATCACGGATCGTCCTCCTCCTCCGCCGCCGGTTACTACGACTTCGCTGCTTCTGCGATGAACGATGTTCATGATTCCGCTGCTGTCTACGACTATGGATTCGTGCAGCCCTACGTTTTGTGACTCTTCTTTCTTTTGTTTTATTTCGTATCATGTTTTAGCTGTTTTCTTAATGAAATGAAATCTGTTTTCTTGATGGGTTTTCTTTCTCTGTGATTGATTGATGGATCGCCATTATTGTTGTCGTTCGCCTTCTTGATGATGTTATGGCCTATGCGGAGGAAAATAACTCCGGGCCACATGATCTCACAGCCCCACACCACAGAGACACGCTTCTTTTTTTTTTTTTTTTTTTTTTCTTTTTACTTTTTGTTTATCTGCTTATTTTTATCTCTTTCTCTCACTGCGAGGATCCAGGGGGGGGGGGGGGGGGGGGGGGGGGGGGGGGCGCGGGGTTTAGCTAGTCTGTTCAGTGAAACAATGATTGATTAGCTTACTCGAATCTGGGCGTGTCAGGGGGCGATCTCATGAACATCAGTTGTGTTCAGTGTTTGTTTTGATGATCATCAAACGTGTTGATAATAATTTGTATGAAAGAAACGAGAGATTTGTTTTGAGAACCCAATTATCTGAACTCTGTCAGAAATTGTTTGTTCAGGGAACTCTTAAAAGCGGTTTAGTTCTAGTAGGACCGGTGTTTCTCTGCCTGCAAGAGGAAACTTTTGCACTGCCTTTAATAGTTTTCTTTCAATTGTCTGGTACTCTGGTAATTATTTAACGAGGGACATCACTATGATCAAGAGTCAAATACAAGCATTTACACACAAATACAGGAATTTACACAAACATATATTATATTTCACATGGGCACTTTGAAATTAAGGTTACATTGCTAAATAGCAGTTGATACAGATTAGCCTCTTATGCTTTAGTTGTGGAGGGGCTTAGGCTTTAATAAAGATCCCCAAAATGAGCTTCCTTTGTGAACTTAATGTTCACTCCCATTTCCGATTCTTACTTCTTCCCTGAAACAAACACAAAGAAAGCAGGCTTGTAAATCCGTCGGTGAATCAATCACAGTAACATCAAATCACTAGAAACAATCCATGCTTCGCTTAAATTACAACATTTTCAGTTTAACATAAGATATAGTTTGCCTATAGATTAAAGTGTACGAGTTGCAATAAATACAGACCAACAACATTTCTTCGTTGGTTCTATCGTATTCACACCTTAACATCAATCAACAGAATACATCCAACAGTTCCAATACATCATTTCACAATCCGCAATGCAATGCAATGCACATCCTTCTCAAACAAAATAAATATGAGAGTCGGAAAACAGCGGCAAGGAGATCGATCGTTACTAGAAGCAGTACCGGAATCGCCGCGGCGAGGTTTGGCCTTAACCTTCGCCAACTCCAATTGAGAGTCGACGAACAAGTTGAGCCTCTGCGCCTCGATCTCCTTCGAGAACTCCAGCCTCTGCTTCTCAAGCTCCGCGACCAATCTCAGCCGCGACCTCTCCGTCCTCTCGTACACCTCCGCCAGCCCCGCCACCGCCCTCGCGAGATCCTCCTCAGCGCCGCGATCGAGATCGGAGGCGATCGGAATTTCTCCGGCGGAGGCTCCGACGAGGAGATCTAGGCGGCGATAGAACGGCCAGAGAGACGGCGACGGCGATCTGGACCGCTCGAGCCTGAACCTCCTCTTAAGCGCGTCGACTCGGTTCCGGCACTGCGCGTTGGTCACCGGCGGGGCTGGATCGCCTTCGGAGCGGCGCGTGCGGTTCACGCAGTCGGCGATCTCGTCCCAGTCCTTGCGGCGGAGGACTCCTCGGTTGAGGCGGAGGAAGCGGTCTTCCCAGGCGTCGATCAAGGCGCCGGTGGAAGGCTCGGTCCAGGTCTCGCGGCGGAGTCCGGGTCTGGCCATAGAAGCGGGGATGTGGAAAATTGGGGGTTGAGTGAGGAGAGAGAGAGAGAGAGAGAGAGAGAGAGAGAGTGGGAAATGGATGGCCGTGCTGCATTGTGATTAAAGTGACCGGCGGTGACGTCAGGCACAGAAGCGACTACTAACCCCCACACACACACGCACACAACTTACAAAGGACTTCTTCCACTTAACTAACATTGGCTCTTTACTTGGACAAAAACAATGGCTCTCTCGTTTAGTTGTCACGCTGGTTTATTTAGTTTTTTTTTTTTTAAAGAATTATTTAGTTTGGTTAGTTTTACTTTCTATGTGTTTGGTCAATGGATTCTATAATCTATACAGTTTTTTTTTTTAAACATTGATTATTATGATATTTTTCAAGAACTAGCCAAACTAGCATAATATATATATATTTATATTGAAATAAATAGAAAAGAATTAAATTGCATTTCAAACACAGACATAACAATCATAAAACTCTAAAATCAATATTTCAGCCTCATCTCCTCTGTTCCGTTCGTATTTCTGATATGTCCTCTGACGAGTCTAGGTCGCCGACAACTCTTTTCTTCGCCGTCTTTGTTTGAATATGCATCACATTCTTCAACGAAGTTAGGCGCTACCATGGACTCTTCAACTTCTTCACATTGTTCATGTGCGTCATAGTTAGAAGCTTGAGAGGCCATGATCGGAGATATAGAACGAGACTTCATCTCTAGTTAGGATGCTCCGCCAATTTCCAGCTTTAGTGCATGAGATATCATGAAGATCCAAATTCTACAACAAAAATTGAATTGTTGCGATCGCTTGGCTCGGAAGATCGTGTTGGATCGATTCGAGATGGAGTTATATCAAAAGAGAGAAAGGCAACTTAGTACAGTTTCACTTAGATTCGCTTATGAAAATTCAATTTGATAATAGTTAATTCGATTAATTATTTGTTGAAAAAAATGTTAATAAAATGTTATTAACGTAGATTATGGATAACTTATGGCTAATATTTGAGTGGGATCCACTCATCGGAATTTGACAATTCTTTCATAATCTTATATTTTGGACAATTTGGGCTCTTCTTGGGCCTTCGGGCTTCCGGGCTCATCCCTTAATTTTTATTACAAAATTCACTTCTAGAAAATTTTAATTTCACAAATAACTTGTAGGCTATATTGGGGATATATTAAGCATAAATTACCAAATTGATTGTGCTGCAGATTTAATTTGCATTTGTTGCAAATAAAGGCAAAAACCTTTTGGACGTTTTTGGGCAGTTTTCAGACATTTACTCTCAGCATAATCAAGAGGAGTTAAGATACCATTAAGGGCTGTTAATGGTGGCAGTTTTGTAAGTTGAAACCAACATTGCATTGCCTATAAAAAGCTAAGTGCTCTCATTCAGAAAGGAACACACAGAAATACAGAGACATAACGAAAATTCCATAAACTCTTATTTCTCTCCTCCGAAATTGTAGTTGTTCCTTCCGGAAAACTGGTCGTTCCTTCAGGAATTTTGGTCGTTCTTTTAGGAATTTTGGTCGTTCCTTCAGGAAATTTAGTCGTTCCTTCATGAAATTTGGTCGTTCCTAGTTGTTCCTTTGGATACGAATTGTTCCAGTTTTTCCTTTTGTAGTCCGGTTGGTTTAGTTACGTGATTGGTTCGCCGAAGAAATCTCTTTGCTGCTCAAAGATCTTCTCATCCACCACCGTTGTATCTTGGGAGATAAATTGCTCAAGGTTTCCCGGCAGTGGGAGGGCAATATTACTTTAAGGAAACCGTCGAATGGTCCTCGGTTTTTCTCATATTTTGTTATAATTAAATATTGTTGTTGTTATTTTTTTTCTTCATATTATTGTAATCTGTTTATTCCGAAAATTTAATTAATTTCCACCCATTATATCTAAAAATCTTTAAGTAATAGTCTTCCTTCTTAAACATATTGCATTTGGAGAATTTTTTGAAGAAAACTGACTTGGTTGATTTCTTTTGTAGAAATGACTACCAATAATGACAACAATAACGTGGTTGAGTCGGGAACCCCGATCAATCAGACGAATTCCGGCGTGGAGGTGATAACAACCAACGCCACAAATTCGAACATTGTGGTGCAACCACCTGTTTCGGCAAAGGCTTCGGCCGGGAACAGACCTGCGGGTCTTGTTCACTCGATGGCGGCTATGGCCGTGAACGGACCTGCGGGTCATGTTCACTCGATGGCGGCTATGGCCGTGAACAGACCTGCGGGTCATGTTCAAAATACGGGGTCGGCTCGAGAGCCTCCCGTAATGATGCCGGCTGAGAAGCCGGGGAAGTTCGACGGTTTGAACTTTAAGAGATGGCAACATAATATGCTCTTCTACTTGACCACCATAGGGCTTGTGCGGTTTTTGACCGACAACCTTCCGATCCTTCATGAGGACGAGACCGATCCGAAAGTGAGGATGACGTACCTTGCTCAGAAGGATTCCGACTACTTATGTCGGAATTATGTGATGAATTGTCTTGCGGACTCTCTATACAATGTGTATAGTTCCAAAGTATCTTCTAAAGAACTTTGAGAATCACTTGATCGGAAATATAAAACTGAGGATGCGGGCTCGAAAAAATATATTGTGGGCCGCTTACTCGAGTTTCAAACGGTGGACCACAAGACGGTGGTGAGTGAAGTGCAAGAATTACAACTAATCTTTCACGAGATTCAAGCCGAGGGTATGACCATAAGTGAGTTCTTCCAAGTTGCCTCCGTCATCGAGAAGTTACCTTCGGGGTGGAAGGACTTCAAGAACTACCTTAAGCACAAGCGAAAGGAGATGAGTCTTTAAGATTTGGTGGTTCGTCTTCGCATAGAGGAAGACAACCGTGGTTCCGACAAGAGGTTCAAGACCACTTCGGAGAGAGCCAACGTCATCGAGCATGGTGAAAACTCGAAAGGCAAGAAGCCCACCAACAAGTTTGGACCGAAAATGGCTGCTTTCAAGAAGAAGAACCAACACAAATTTGTTGGAAAGTGCTTCAATTGCAACAAAGAAGGTCACCGCCCGGTGGATTGCCGAAAGCCACAAAAGAAGAAGAACCGAGAGGCCAATGCCGTGGAGGTCGAGAATGATGACCAATTCCTCGTCGTTGTGGTCTTCGAAGTAAACTTGGTGGATTCAAACCCCAAGGAGTGGTGGCTAGATACCGGTGCTACCCGCCACATTTGCTCGGACAAGAATGTTTTTTGCTCCCTCGACTTGTGTCCGACGGGAGAGAAGTTGTTCATGGGAAATTTGGCCACTTCCGACGTTATGGGGACTGGATAGTCATCCTCAAAATGACCTCGAGAAAGGAGTTGAAACTCACTAATGTTCTCTATGTACCCGATATAAGAAAGAATCTTATTTCCGGATCTATTCTTTGTAACCATGGGTTTAGGATGGTCTTTGAGTCCCAAAAGATCATTCTTAGTAAGGATGGGATATATGTAGGAAAGGGGTATGTGAAAGAGAACACGTGGAAGATGAATGTAATGACCATTACCGGCAAATAAATGAATAAAGATGCATCTTCTTCGTCGTATATGCTTGAGTCATATAATTTATGGCATGGTAGGCTTGGTCATGTGAATTATGACACATTGTGTAAATTAATAAATTTGGATTGTATACCAAAATTTAATATTTACTCAAAACACAAATGTGAGATTTGTGTTGAAGCAAAGTTAACGAGAACATGTTTTCATAGTATTGAAAGGAAGAGTGAGCCTCTTGAATTAATCCATACCGATTTATGTGATTTAAAATTCATGCCTACAGTAGGTGGAAACAAATATTTTGTGACATTCATTGATGATAGTACAAAATATTGTTATGTTTATTTGCTTAAGAGCAAAGATTAGGCAATTGTAAAATTTACCATGTACAAATTGGAAGTTGAGAACCAACTTGGTAAAAAGATCAAAATGGTGCGGAGTGACCGTGGTGGTGAATATGTAGTACCGTTTGGTGTACCAAGTCACTCCTTCATATTCTCCCCAATCTAACGGCGTTGCCGAACGAAAGAATCGCACTCTCAAAGAGATGATGAAAGCGATGTTGTTAAGTTCGGGGTTACCACAAGAAATGTGGGGGGAAGCCATCTTGTCGGCGAACTATCTTTTGAATAAGATACCCCGAAAGAAAGAGGATAAATCTCCATCCAAATTATTTAAAGGAACGAAACCTTCCTATAAATACTTGCGAATGTGGGGGTGCTTGGCTAAGGTTTTGGCACCGGCACCTAAAAGGATGAAGATTGGTCCAAAAACCATTGATTATGTATTCATTGCTATGCACATCATAGTAACGCGTATCAGTTTATTGTGCATGAATCAAAGAATCCCGACGTACACAAAGATTCTATTATTGAATCATAGAATGCATCGTTCTTTGAACATTTATTTCCTTATAAGTCTAAGGAAGATGAAGCGAGCTCATCAACTCATGTGTTGAGAACATTGAGGAAATGTCTCAAGAGATTGTTGAAGAATCCGAGGACGAGATTGAAGAACCTCGAAGAAGCAAATGTGCTAGACTGGAAAAGTCATTTGGGTCTGACTTTTTAATCTATATGCTAGAGGCAGAACTCTTACATATAAAGAGGCTGTAAATTCAGTCGATGGTCATTTATGGAAAGACGCCATAAGAAGTGAAATTGACTCTATCATGCATAACCACACATGAGAACTTGTTGACCTCCCACCGGGGAGTAAAACTCTTGGTTCCAAGTGGATCTTCACGAAGAAGATGAAAGTGGATGGATCAATCGATAAATACAAGGCGAGACTTGTAATTAAGGGTTATAGACAAAAGGAAGGTCTTGACTATTTTGACACTTATTCTCATGTGACAAGGATAACGTCTATACGATTTATTATAGCAATTGCCACATTGCGAAATCTTGAAATTCATCAAATGGATGTGAAAACTGCTTTCCTAAATGGTGATCTTGACGAAGAGATCTATATGGACCAACCTGAGGGTTGTGTTGCACCTGGTCATGAAAGGAAAATATGTAAGTTGGTTAAGTCTTTTTATGGCCTTAAACAAGCCCCAAAACAATGGCATGCAAAGTTTGACAACGTGATGACGTCAAATGGCTTCAAAATTAACGAATGTGATAAATGTGTTTACATTAAAACCACAGAGCATGGGTATATTATCTTTTGTTTATATGTAGACGATATACTCATTGTTGGGAGTAATAAGAGCATGATTAAGTCCACAAAAGATATATTGAATTCAAGATTTGATATGAAATATTTGGGACTTGCAGATGTGATTTTGGGGATCAAGATCAAACGTACATCAAAGGGACTTGTTTTAAGTCAATCAAACTATGTTGATAAAATTCTAAACAAATTTGCAAATGATGATGGTGGAGTCTCGAGAACTCCAATCGATGCAAGTCAACATTTGTCTAAGAATAAAGGAGAAAGCAAGTCTCAAATTGAGTATGCTAGAGTAGTAGGTTGTCTAATGTACTTGATGAATTGTACAAGACCCGACTTAGCTTACTCTGTCAATAGGCTTGCAAGATATACGACTAATCCAAGTTCTGAACATTAGAAAGCAATCGTGAAATTACTGCGGTATCTACGATGTACTCGTGATTATGGTCTTTATTATACTAGACATCCTGAAATCATTGAAGGGTTTACTGACGCTAGATATTTGATATACAAGACTCTAAAGCAACAAGTGGATATGTATTCACTTTGGGTGGCACTGTTGTGTCTTGGAAATCCTCAAAACAAATAGTGATAACGAGATCCACGATGGAGTCCGAGTTTGTTGCTTTGGATAAGTGCGGCGAAGAGGCTGAATGGCTAAGAAACTTCGTAGAAGATATTTCAAGATGGACAGCACCTGTGCCTACTATATGTATATATCGCGATAACCAATCGGCGATTGGTAGAGCACAGAGTGTAATGTACAATGGCAAGTCTAGACATATCCGTCGACGACATAATACCATTAGACAACTTTTCGCTACTGGAGTCATTAGTATTGACTATGTAAGGTCCAAGGATTGCGGATCCGCTAACCAAGGGGTTAAATAAGGACCAAGTAGAGAAGACTTCAATAGGAATGGGGTTAAGCCCTATGAGATAAATTTTTAGCAAAGGAAACCCAACCATGATGACTGGAGATCCCAAGAACTTGGTTCAGAGGGACAACCTAATTGCTAGGACGAAATGAGGTCATTGTGGGGGCAGATTATCCAAACCTATTCCTATGATAAATCAGTGACACCCGTATGAGGCTAAGCGATGTGAATTTAATGATTTAGTGAATTTGGATCTTTGAGATTCCAACCGGGTAATGCGGGATAACCATTTGAGTTAAGAATCACCTATGTAAGAGAGAAGTGAGGTCGCTTCGAAAGATAATTAATGGGGCTTAGTTCTTTAGAAACTCTTACAGAGGCGGATGTTCAAGGCCAAAATGAACAAAACCATGAGAACTAAGCTTGTGGCAGGAAGATATCAGCGAGATAAATGTTCATTGTTTATATACAAACGACTAACAGTTCAAGGACATCGTGTCTACTGAATAGTCCGTAAACATGGCATAGTTCCACAAAGGAAGGTTCAAGGACTTTGTCTACCTATCCTATACTGATATTGACCGTAGAACCAACCATATCGAGTCGTGTCAAGTCTTCATAATTGTCGTCACACAATTTCATTCATGTGGGGAATTGTTGGAAGAAATGTTAATAAAATGTTATTAACATAGATTATGGTTCATTTATGGCTAATATTTGAGTGGGGTCCACTCATAGAAATTTGACAATTCTTTCATATTCTTATTCCTCGTTGCGACGGGGTATAAGATTGAGTATTTATTTGCCAAAATCATGTCTATGATGAATGAGAAATGGATGCTTAAAATATGCTTAAAAACACATTTGTTATGTGTTGTAGAGAAGTGAAGTGGAGAGAATCCACAAGAGTCCCACATGGGTTGGGTAAGGGAGTTGGTGTGGTATTTATATAGGATTATCCTTCTTACGGTGATATCCAAGTGCAAGGGAGGAGAGTGTGAGTGGAATAACTCTAACCCCTCGCGCACACACACGCGCGCCGCCGCCGAGCCGGGCTGGGCTCGGGCTCTGACTCGGGCTCAGATCTTGGCAATTTGGGCAATTTGGGTTCTTGTTGGGCCTTCGGGCTTCCGGGCTCATCTCTTACTTTTTATTACAAAATTCACTTCTAGAAAATTTTAATTCCACAAATAACTTTTAGACTGTATTGGGAATATATTAAGCATAAACTACCGAATTGATTGTGCTGCAGATTTATTTGCATTTGTTGCAAATGAAGGCAAAAATCTTTTGGACGTTTTTGGGCAGTTTTCATATATTTACTCTTAGCATAATCAAGAGGGGTTAAGACACCATTAAGGGCTGTTAATGGTTGTAGTTTTGTAAGCTGAAACCAACCTTGCATTGCATATAAAAGGCTAAGTGCTCTCATTCAGAAAGGAACACACAGAAATAAAGAGACACAACAAAAATTCCATAAACTCTTCTTTCTCTCTTCCAAAATTGTAGTTGTTCCTTTTGGAAAACTGGTCGTTCCTTCAGGAATTTTGGTCGTTCCTTTGGGAAATTTAGTCGTTCCTTCAGGAAATTTGGTCATTCCGAGTTGTTCCTTTGGATACGAATTGTTCCAGTTTTTCTTTTTGTAGTCCGGTTGGTTTAGCTACGTGCTTGGTTTTCCGGAGAAGTCTCTTTGCTGCTCAAAGATCTTCTCATCCACCGTTGTATCCTGGGAGGTAAATTGCTCAAAGTTTCCCGGGAGTGGGAGGGCAATATTACTTTAAGGAAACCGTCGAACGGTCCTCGATTTTTCTCCTATTTTGTTATAATTAAATATTGTTGTTGTTATTTCGTTTTTTTTTCATATTATTGTAATCTGTTTATTCTGGAAATTTAATTAATTTTCGCCCATTATATCTAACATTATTAGAGAGTTGATTTAATTAATTCTGACAAGCATCTTCCAAAAACGATCACGAACATCGAGGAGTCATCGATTGTGCTAATTCAAATGGTTGAGGGTCGCACGTCCAATTTTGTTCATCAATGGTGATAATTAATCGAATTAAAAATACGAATTAATTCGCTTAAATATGACAATATTGCTCCAAATCAATATCGAAAATTGAAGAGTCTCATCGGTTTTCGATCCGATCGCTCAAAATTCAAGTAAAATCTGTAGTGGAAAAATGACAGCGTGTTTAAGTGGTAGACCTATTTTAAAATTTTATTACTTATTTACTTTTTTCGCTTTTCGAATGAGCGGAAAATATATTTAGGTTAAATTAGTCAATAAATTGAATGATTTGAACTTATCACTCATGTAGTTTACATGACTAATAATAACATTAAACCATAAATTTATTGTATAAAATACTAATCGATACGTTTGGAGAATTCACTTTGGACAATTGCGGTCAAGTTTGACGAAAGAGCGTGATAGAGAGATAATATTGTTGGATAAAAAAGAAGGCCCTTAAAAGAAACGTTATAGATAATTAAAAGAAAATTTTCAATTTTTAGACTAAAACATGTTAAATATCTGAAATTGTCCTTTAGACTAAAAAATGAACTAAATATTTTATACTTTGTATAACACCGTATCTTATCCTATATCATCATATCTTATCGTATAATATTGTATTGTATTTCATCATATCTTATCGTTCGAAGAGTTATCATACGTAATTGTACTACTATCGTATTTTATCGTATGAAGTGAATAATGTTTTTGAAATATTAAAATATAAAGTTTATAGTTAACATCGCAGGATGGGGCGAAAATCTGTCTCCAGTTCAATGGGGACAACAAAACAGAGTAATCAAGAAAAGTACATTAGGAATATTGTTTTTCTGTATGAACTTTTAAGTTATCACTATTATTTGAGTAAACTCTTTGTTATTATTAACAATAAGCAGGGGAGTTCATTGTAGACCCAAGTCAATGGGCTCATCATCAATGGATAGTCGTCCACTTGAGTTTTAGTATACTACCGCAACTGATAACACTACTGGAAACAGGCAGAAAATGGACATCTTTGAAAACGGACCTTTCGCACATTTTCAGCATGTACGAGGGGATGTATTTCCCAAAAAATAAACTCATTTGCTCATTCTTAGTCAAATAGAATCTGGGAAAAACGACTAACTTCATTTCAAGATTGGCGAGAAGACACGTCGATTTATAATGAAGCTTATATCCGTTAAAGTGTGTGTTAATCATTATATTTATTGCTAATTTTAATGGTTAAAAACTTGTCTTGACTGTATTGTGTAGGGCTAATTGTGGGCCGCGTTCATCAATTTAAGACCACTTGACCATGGAAACCTATTGAAGGAAATATTTTCAAAATGAATCATACTGCCAAGACGCAATTTCTGCTGAGTATAATTCTAGGTAACTTTGCAGGCAATGACGAAGAACTTGTTTGCATTGGTAAACATAGAAATTGTGGAAACAATTGTTTTGCCAAGTGAGCGTCAAACAATGCTTTCAAACACTTACCTAAAGCTAGCAATGAACCGAGATATGTTCAGTCAATATTTTAGGGGGCGTGTAAGTTTCCAACAATTGTGTGAGTCACTGAAAAAGATGAGAATGTCGAGTACAAAATTTCAAGATTAAAGGATTTATACAACCACTTATAGCATGGACGTTCGAAATCATGCTAGCATTTAAGAAGTTGGGGTACACGAAAATGAAAACTGATAATCTACTGCCAAGGATGCTGAAATAGTCATTTAAGGAAACTCCAGAATACAGCGAAGTCCTAACTATATTCAATAACAAAAAGGTAAACAGTTGAGACATTTTTATTTTGTTAACAATATCAAAGTTAATACAATAAATACTATTGTAAAATGACAGGTTGAATTCTAAGAAATAATACCAACAGATGAGGAGAATGAAATAGGATTTTACATAACAAGGGAAGAAGTGCAGAGTCTTGTTGAAGAGAGAAAAACAATTTCCAAAGAGTCAAATAAAGGGAAAGAAAAGGCCTCAACGTACGTGAATATTGAAAGACCTGTAATCGATGTTGAAGTTGAAATGTTAATTGAAAAATTTAACAAGGCTTGTGTTGAAATCAAGAAACTTAAGTAAAACAGTAAGTATTTGTTATGCAAAATGCAATTCACTGATGAAAATTATTACCACGCATATAAGGAAAGATGGTGCTCGTGAGGCAACTCTTGAGGTTATAATTTCGAATGAGGTATGGTTTTTACTTTGTGTACATGATTGTAATGTATATGTAATTTACTAACTTATGTCTGTTTTGTAGGGAACAACTAATGAAGATCCTGTATAAAACATAGTTATCAACACAGACATAGTTGAAAACAAGAAAACAAATTATGAAAACGTAAAACATTCAAACTATTTAACCAATATATAACGTAATAAGTTTTAATGATATTTATCTACTTTGATGTATTCGCAGAAACGATGGATACTCAAGAAGCACAGTCACGTAAAAAAAATGTAAAGTCACTAAAGACCATAAAACTCTAACTGAAATGATAATATGTTACATTAATGATTACATTGATACATTTGTTTACATATTGACAATAAAATTGATGTTTACAACTTTCAGTTTCGAGCACAAAATCCACAAAAAATCATCCGAACAAAAAATTGTTGTGTCGCAACAAGATATTTCCCCTTTTCTAGGATTAAACAAAACTGAAATATGAGTCCGGTAAGTAAATGAATTTAAATCAATAAATAATTTATCATGTGTTTATGTTGATAACTACTTGTAACTGTAAACATGGAGAATTACAAATGCTACAAGGATAGGAATTTTGCTATGGATGGCATACTACAAAAGGATCATAACATTAAAACTTTAGAACCAGTAGCTCATGCTAATGTAGCTAATGTCCTGCACAAAGGAGGAATACAAAAACGCCTCAGAAAATATAGTAAACGAGTTCCAAAGAAAGCAGTTAATGAGGGGCACGTAAATGAATAGCCATTCTTGGTAAAAAAAAAAATTAGTTAGCTATAAGTTAAATATCATAGTTAGTTAACTAATATTAATCACATGACTTATAATGTTCTATGTTTTCAGGAAAATTTACAGGTTGAAGATGGAACTGACAATGCAAATGAAGGGACTCAAAAATTAGTTTCAGTTGAACCAGAAGAAAAAGTTAGTTCTTGTTGGTGTAAACTGAAACATAGTTGTTGGGTAAATTGTTGTTAACGCTTTACATTTATGTCATTTACGGGTCCAAATCCCTACAATTTCCCGCTCTATCTGTTATTGGGAGGGCTAAACAATCCGGAAGTCCGCAAAGCTGAGAACTCCCTACACCGGTGACAAGAAACTGAGAAGGACACGGGGAACAAAGGCTAATTCAAAAAAAAGTTGAGGAACCAACCACCAATAAAGAGGATGCAGAACTAGATCCAAGCTCGCAACCATCGGTTTCACTAGGGATATGAATTTTCTTTGAATACATGGAGTAAAAAGCAAAACTATATGTTTTGATAAACAGTAATTTGACTATATGTTTTGATAATGCGTCTTGGTATTCACTGATCGATAATTATAAGTTATGACTACTATTTAGTTTATATTATGAACATCAATGAATGGTTTGTTAATTTCAATTAAAGTTTATATTATGTTTGTTTTGAATTGAGGAAATCAATTTCTTAAAAGATTGTGTAAACGAAGTTCAGTGTTCGGAAAAGTAATAATCATGAATCGTTTAACAACCTCTTAATGGTATCCAAAATGCAAACAGAGCATGAAAACATTGTAAACATAATAGTTTGTCTAAACAATTAGGAGAAAACAAAAATAAGGATCTGTTATCTGTAAGATAAATAAGGATCTGTAAACAACAGGAATATTCGGAATATAACAAAAGAACTAATTGATCATTGTTGACTTTGCCCAAAATTAAACAAGCTAATATCTGTTATCTGTAAATAATTTTTAAGCACACGTTTACAGGCACATTAATTACTTGAAAATAGTTAACAACATTGTGACAACACTAATTTCCACAACTCCTCTTATTATACCCATTTTGACCACACTTTCCACTTCTTTGGCTATAAGGGTGCATTCTTTTATGCTTAAAACGAAACCTCTTTCCTTTGGGTCTACCAGCTTGACGTTTTTGAATCGGAGGGAGTATAATCATAGCTTGGGAAAACATCTTGTGCGTATGAAGCCTCATAATACTCCTTCGTGTAATAAGGTGAAACATAATCAGTGGATAGTAAATTACGATGATATAACGCACCACATGCATGAGAACATGAGAATTCTTCAAGTTTCCAATAAGAGCACGTACAAGTCTTCCCCTCCACATCAATAACCCTATAAACAGCCTCATCTACAACCTTAAAAAGATTTTCTTTGATTACATTTACGTGTACTAAATCTATTATAACTATAAGGAAACAAAACACTTACGTTTATTGTCCTTGCAGATTCTTAGACATCAAAGAGCTTACCACACCCAGTGTTTGTCAACCCTGAATCCATCTTCGGAATTTACATCCTTTTCTTCATAACCCATTATTGAATAATATTTATATAACTCAACACAAGGTATGCAACCAACCAGCCCCTTGCTTCGCGCAAAACATCGTTCATACATTCTGAAATATTCGTGGTCATAACATTGAAACGTTTACCAGGGTAATGACTACCCATTCTTCGAAATTAACATCCCTTTCTTCACAACCCATTCTTGAGTAATATGCCTATAACTCAACACAAAATTGTTGGAATAGGTCTAGGGTTAAAGAAAAAATTATCATTAATCATATTAATGGCGGAATATAAAAATTTCTTTTAGAAGTAAAACAATTTTTACTAACCTAGATACATGTTATAAATTAAAAGTATTATTAAACCTACTTGAATACGAACGTTTCTTGTGTCTTCAAACTTGAAGTGTCTCGGGAAAGGTAGATCTTCTCTTCTAGCTTGATTCCTTCAAACCTAAACAAGAACTTGAGAAACCTAAGATTTCTATTACAAGAGTCTATATAGGTTTAGAAGGATTTGTGAGTGGGCACAATTAAACAATATGAACCAAGAACAATTCTTGGAGCATAAGCTAATTCACTAGATCAAGTATGGATATAGGTGCAAAATAAGAAGAGTATTTTCTAGAGAGAGAGAGAGAGAGGGTCGGCCAAAAGAGGGAGAGAACAAGAATAAAGCTTCACCTTCACATCTCTATGTGATGCTCTATTTATAGGAGAAGGAAAAATCTATAAAGGTCAACTATTCATTCATGAATGAATAATGTATTCATGACACAATATTTGATTTTCCTTTCCCCTTTCCCTCTTATTCTGGCCGGCCATATACCTCAAGCAAGGAGGAAATTTGTTTCCTCACTTAGCTTATTTATTTCCTTCTCAAGGAAATTCATTTCCCTTTTCCTTTTGGGTAATTATCCTTATAATTAAAGGGAAATAAAACTCTCCTCTTGATGCTATGTTAGCCGAATTCTACCTAGGGAGGAGCATCTAGATGCTTCCTTATTTCTTTTAAGACAATTCTTAAAATACCCATTGTAGAATCATAATTGCACAAATAACGAAATTAATTTCATAATGCCTCAAACGACTTTTCGGTTTTAGGAAATAATTTATATTTTCATCAAATAAAAATATTTAAAATCTTATTTTGACATTCACATCATTTTATGTCCTTGTGGACAAAAATACCCTTTAGACATTTTTCGAGAAAAAGTCTAGTTCAACACTTGAACTTATTTTGACTTAGCTTCTAATTTAACAATCATACTCTAATGACCTGTAATAGTGACCTTATGGATCCAAATGAACAAAGCTTGAGCTTCTATATTCGGACTCAAAAGCTCACAAACCTTTTCCGAGTATTAGCTTAATGTCAACTGACTCGACTAAAGAGTCGACACTGAGAATCTCTCGGTTCAAATGAATTTATTTTCTACTCAAATTCAACTTAATTATACTGTGCGGATCAATTGAATGTTATCTATGTTTATCCTTCATGAATATCATCAACTAATTGGGATTTATAAGATTACCATTTTACCCTTCTAGTTGTTATTTCCTCAACTCCTTTAGTACTTGTGAATAAGTTAGAAACAATGTATTGACGAGGAGCTAACAAGTCACATTGTTTCATCCAAATAAAATTGCTACTTAAATTTGGACACTACGCAGTTCATTTATTCACAATCCAAGTAATAAAGCATGAGGTGATGTATATTGCATCTCAGCAATCTTGGACATGAATTTCATATCTATGAGAACTTCACAAAGTTGGTTCATGACATCTTCATAACTTAATATCTCACCAATAGGCATTGTCTAGATCACACAATGGAACTAGAATTTGACTTTCTCAAATGAGAGTATTAATGTTATGAAATGACCTGTTTCATTTCAGGATTTAGGTAAGCATGATGCGATTCATACATAGTGACCTTGAGATAGAAGATGTTAAATGGTTTGTTCTTCTATTGTCTCTAAAGGTGCACTGGTCAATTCAATATCTTCGAAAGACACACTGGAAGAACTATAGAGTTCCTAACTCTCTATGCCTCGTAACCAGACATCCTAGATTCTTCCAACAATCATACAGGGATCAATAGTCCGTTGATCTTTAGATTGCGAATATATCGTTTTAGTCAAACCATGAATAGTTTGTTCACGCAAATCTACATTTGTCTCTTCATACATTGTTAGGTTTGATTAAGGACTATAAGACTATTGAATATCATAAATCTTCAATAAAACTAAAAAGGAATGAATGAATGTTTCAACTTTTATTAATTTAATCAGCAAATTACAAAGATTTATACATTACATCAATATGTAAATAAACAATCTTATAATAAGGACTTTACAAAGATTTATATATTACATCAATATGTAAATAAACAATCTTCTTGTGGGCATCTCTGCCAACAAACTCCCACTTGACTCAAAGAAGATGAGAGTAGTCCTTCATGCCTAATATGTCTCGATGTTGGTCGAAGACCTTGTTGGAAAGGGTCTTGGTGAAAGGATCTGCCAGGTTCTCAACCATTGAGATTTTCTTCACCTCCACGTCTCCGCGCTGCACGATCTCTCTAATCAAATGGTATTTCCTCTCAATATGCTTAGAGCGCTTATGTTTTCTAGGTTCCTTCCAATCCCCGAAATAGGAAATCTCAACTTTAAATTGTGACCTCATTATCTCAGCAACACCTGCAAGCTTGATCTCTCTTGCTAATGAACTTCTGAAATCGTCAT
The DNA here is from genome assembly GCA_958296335.1 of Urtica urens. Taxonomy (NCBI): domain Eukaryota; kingdom Viridiplantae; phylum Streptophyta; class Magnoliopsida; order Rosales; family Urticaceae; genus Urtica; species Urtica urens. The sequence goes on along the minus strand of OY282530.1, from coordinate 8,916,488 downwards.
TAACTTACTTGCTTATAAACAAAGACGAAGCATGTTTGTTCTTGTGCACGTATTATTTCCCGTAACATGAATGAGATTTAGTATGTGATTTGACAATCCACATTCCAGTATCATTGCAAGCCGAAACACTCAATTTTCAAGGACAATGGATATTCTTACAAACAACCTCATAACGTGTCTTATCTGACCTTATAGTGCAAAAATTCAAAATTATTGCGAACAACAAGTATACACAGTGCAGACTTGAGAACATATTTACGTGTAAACACGTTATTTACTTTTACTTCCATATTCATCGAAAAAATGATTTTTCCACATCTGATTCATTATAAAATATGATTTCATAATTTTTCCCAATAGCGTCATCAATAGCTTCAACACCACTGGACTGTGAGCATTGGTTCTCAAACAATTTCCCTGCAAAAAATGAACAACAAATGAATGAAAAAAAAACTAGCGACGTAAACAATGAACAAAAATTTTGTTTACAACTGAAAAAAAAACAAGAACTAACCGGATTTAGAAAGTGAAAATCCTTCGATGTTGTACAATTCCATCTGAGCAATTGGATGATAAAATATTTCTAATTCTCCTGTTTTTCTTCATATATCAGATGAACTATAGAACATGAAAACAAAAATCGGGATGGAGGATAGAGAATGTAAATAATAATTTTAAACAAATTATAAAATCAAAATCCGGAATTAGTCAATGTTATACGATATAAATTCCCTAAATGTATTACAGAATCAATTAAACATATTTATTTCCACATTAAAACAAAAATAACAGCGGTAATGAATCAAAAATATAAAAATGCATCTGGAAATTTCCAACTCCTAAATACAAGTCAACCGATTTATTAAAAATTCAAAATTCAAAATCAATTTCAAATACTGGACAAAATTTTGAACTTCACTTTATAAGGTCAAATTAGTCACAATAATTTCGTTAACAGGTTACACTACGTATTTACGAAATCTTTTACAAACGTTGGGTATACTGAACTTTGCAAAACTAAAAGTGGGTGCTGAATTTTTTGTGAAGTTAATGTGAAGGAGTAAATACATATTATAAAAAAATTCTAAAAACCTCATCAAATACGCATGAAATTGTAGAAAAAAATAGACTGAAGAGTTAGTAGCATTTCGGAACGACAATAGTCTTTAGATGGAAAATGATATTCTTTTTTTAGTAAATAATGGTATTTTAAACAAATTCTCATGTATATATATTATACAGAATTGATTTTTATCAATTTTAGAGCCTCTCCATCCCTACTGCAAAACATCAAAATGCAGTAGGGATTTTCTCTATCCCCACTTCAAAATGATCACTAATTTAGAGTTTGCTACAGTGGCACGCCATATTTCGCGTGACACAGTTCATCACTGCATATTTCTTTTTGTCTTATTCACTTAATTTTCTAAAATCATTGAATATATTTTTACAATTATATCATGTTTAAATTAATTTGTAATTTACATATTTGTAAAATTATATTATGTTTGCATTGATTTGTATTTTACATATTTGTAAAATTATATGATGTTCAGAAAAGTATGAATTTATCATATTAAATATTTAAAATACCACAAATAAATTTATAATATTGATACGGAAAGAAAATAACATCAATATAAAAGTCGAAATAAAACATTCTAATACTTGGACACAATTAGAAATAAAGAAAAAAAAATGAAAAGAAACACAATGCAACAAAAAAAAAATTGGAAATAAAATTACAACACATAAACTAATAATCGGGAAAACTAGCGTTCGATCCTCCAAGACCGGTGAAATATTGTGAATATGAACCGGAATAAGGAAATGGTGCTTGAGTTTGTTGTTCTTCATCTCTCTCTCTCTCTCTCTCTCTCTCTCTCTCTCTCTCTCTCTCTCTCTCTCTCTCTCTCTCTCTCTCTCTCTCTCTCTCTCTCTCTCTCGTAAAACTCCGGCTTGTTAAACTCTCCTATATGCCTTAACACCAGGATCTTATATTGCATATAAATTCATTTTCATTATTTTATTGTCTTCCTTGACTTTTTTTTTCAGCTTATTAGTCTCATTGATACTTATCAGTAGCCGTACCCTAATTTCCTTTGATTGTCTCATTTCTTCGAGAACTAAATCACGTTTTTCTTCAAACATCCTAATGAATGACAATATATTGTCATCCATTTTCTTTTTTATTTTGTTTTTTTCACTCCAATCGGTCGCTCAGAAGAAAATATTGTCTAACTGATTCAGGAGTTTGTTGTTCGGATTCCGAAAGAGAACACGAGCAAAACAAGCCACCGAGCAAAACACCTCTCACCACATATGAGGGTCAAATCCGTGACGTACTTTCATCCACCGGGATAGAGAAAGTGCGGACGTGCGACTTTTCAACGATTATTTCTCAGAAAATCCGACATACAATGAGGTCATGTTCCGTTGGTGGTACCGAATGTCTCGGTCTTTGTTCCTCCGAATAGTGGATGTTGTTCAAAGTCACGACAATTATTTTGTGTGTATTTATATATTGATTTATTTTATGGAGCGATATTTTGTTTAAATAAGTGATATAATTGAAAGATACTAAGTAAATATAGGGGTATAAAAATAAATAAGAGAAGTTGAATATAAATTTAATATATCAATTTAGTGTAAATAATGAAGTATGGATGGAGATGAGGTAGTGTTTAATTTGACATTTATTGCAAAATAGAGTAATGAGATGGAGATGATCATACCGGCTATAATTGGTGGCGTGTTTTGAGGTCGTTTAATCAATGTACTATTGTGTTCCACATGTCTTTTACATAATACAAATGTATGTTGTCGTTCATATTGCTATTAAATAACAGTACTCTATAGTCTACACTGATATAAAAATAATCTATAAGTATTCTATGCCATTAATATTTTTACTAGATATTTAAAATTAAGTTTAAAAATATTATATCTCAAACAATTCTTTTGATTTTATAAGAGAAACTTTATAAAAAAAATAATTTTTAGTAGACAAAGTTGATTTTCGTCAACGTTATCGGTTTCTAGTTTCGTTGCATCTTTTTTTTTTATAGATATCCAGATTTTATATTATGCTGAAAGGTTGTTAAATTATACTAGATAGACATAAAAAACATAAATAAGTTAAGCATACTTAGACCTGGTCCGTCCGGTCAGTTAGCGGTTTTTTATGGTCCGTTATCCCTACCGGTCCGATTATTAAGCCAATCGGACCTCTTGGTCCGTTAAAATTCGGTAGGGATATAATTTTTTTTTATTTATAAAAACTGGCCGTTGGGTGTGAAATTTAACGTCCGAAATTAGATGACCGTTGGCAACAATGTTACCGTTGCGAACTATAATATTTGATAAAAAAAAATTGTACTATTTTGGGCGAATTTTTTTTATATAAAACCCTCTTGTACACTTCATTTCTTCCACACTTCTCTCTCACTCAATCTCAATCTCTCTTTTTTATATAAAACCCTCCCGGACACTTCATTTCTTCCACACTTCTCTCTCACTCAATCTCAATCTCTCTTTCAACCTCATTCTCTCATACTCTCACTCTCGTTTTTACTTTATACTCGTTTTTTTCGATGGCTTTCTCATAGGCCGAGGTCGTAGGGGAAGAAGTTCACAAGATCCACAAGTTCACCAATCTAAAAGAAATTGGTTGAATTATTCTCAAGGTAACTCTGGTATACGGTATACCCTTACGACCCCAATTACGTTCCCTAAAATATTTAAGATTTCATTACTCAAATTCCAAACAAACAAGCATCTGAAATGAATCCCGAGGAAGCTTATGAAGCTCAACTTCCACAACTCGACGCCTATCAAATGTATCAAAAATTCTCGCAATGTAAGGAACAAGAAGAAGAACAACAACAAGGAGGCGACGAAAGAGAAAGTGGAAGAACCGGAGTCCGTTCGCAATACCATTCCTCGACCATGACAATGTTAACAACGAAAAGCGACCAACAACAACGGGCCCGCCAACACCAACAACAACAACACGAACATCAACAACAACTAGAACAACACGAGACTCTCGAAGCAGAACCACATCAATACAAAATAAAACACTGATCGGCGATGTGAAACATCGTCACGGAGGTAAACTACAACGACGAACGACACGGGAAATGCAACGCTTGGGGGGAAGCTCGTGAGCGCTCACAACCAATTTTGCAGGACGTCTCTACCGACGAAGCACCAAAAGACTTGTCTGGGAAGTCAAACCGCAGCCTCGTCCACTGCTGTAAGTCAAATCAATCTCGTAGCCTTTAGAACTAGTTTAGTAGAATAATTTGTTTCAATCAATCAATCATTTAGCCATATCGAATCAAAGGGTTTTGTTAGATTTTTGAGTTATTTAATTCTTGGTGTACAAATAATGTCTAGGAAAGCGTTACGGGCTGATATTCTTAAATGGTTTCGAAAAGAAAAAGAACAATTAAAATTTGTAATTGCTTCAAAAAAATTTAGCATAGTTTTAACTTCTGATATTTTGTCTGGTAAAGTTAAAACTGATTACATGTCTGTCGTAGTACATAACATAGAAGACAATTGGAATATAAACAAACGTATAATTGCATTTCCTATGATAAAAGGAAACCACATTAGCCAAAACATATTAGAAATAATGATAAGTATTATAGAAAAATGGGGTTTAAAGAATAGGCTCATTTCTATAACTTTAGATAACGCAACTACTAATAGCACAATGATTAGAGACCTAAAAACAAGTTTAGAAGATGAAACACTTTTGCATCAACGTTGTGCTACACACATAATCAACCTAATAGTATAAGCAAGTGCAGCTAACTACAAACCCGTAATCCATAAAATTAGATGTTTAATTAGTTGGATAAACAGTTCAACTGCTAGGGTAGATGAACTTAAAAAACGGTTTAGACATAACTTATTAGAAGACCGAACATTTCATTTAGACAACAAGATTAGGTGGAACTCAACCTATGTAATGTTAAACAACTTTTTATCCGAACGTTATATAAATGTAACCGTAGCATACATTAACAACAAAATCGGGGAAGGATCTTTAATACCTTCCGAAATTAGTATGGCCGAATCATTTGTGTCTTTTCTTGATATTTTTTATAAAGAAACTTGTTACGTTTCTTCTTGTTATTTTCTTACTTCTTAATTAGGTATTCATATTATGACTACTTTAGCTACACATTTTGAAAAATATCGGGAAGATCCTATTTTTTCCACTTGTATTCAAGATATGGAAACTAAATTTCTCAAGTATTGGGGTGCTGGAAAGGTTCCATTACTGTTTGGTTTTGGAGCCGTTCTAGATGTTCGCACATATATTGGTGGGATTAAAAAAATTTCTTAGATTAAATTTTTTCCGGCACGCAAGATTACGTCTCACTTGATCTTCCAAGGATCCTAGAGGATTTTTATTCTCTTTTTTCAGGGTGTACAAGGCGAAACTTCTTCCGCAATACCGAACTCCACCAAGTCAACAATCGCAGTATGCAAGGAGGCACCAATATGCAAATGTCTTCACCAATGCTCCCGCGTATATCCCTTCTCCTCAACAAGAAGCTGGAGGAAGCACGCGAAGAGGAAACCAATACCACCCTCGTACTCATCCCGAGATCCTAGAGTACGACTGCAACGACTAGGTGAGGAATGACGACGAGCGCCTTGACCTACTGCACTGGTGACGACAAAACTCTAGAAGGTTTCCGATCTTGTCCACTATGGCTCAAGATATCCTAACCATCCTGGTCTCGAACATCAGAGGCGGCGTTTAGTAGCGCGGGGCGTATCATAGACGAGCAAAGATGCAGTCTAAAACCAGAGATAGTTAAAGCACTCACATGCGAAAAGGATTGGCTTCTACACAAGAATCGAGCCCAAGAAACATTCCAATGCTTTGACATTATAGACGATTTTGATTTTGATTTTTCTACATTGCACATGAACGATTAGTTTTATTTACTTGTAGTGCAATAAAGGAATTTTTCGACCCTTGTTTGAGATAAATTTTTTATTTTAATCGATGCAAGAGGTATTCTTTTTCCTCGTCGTCTCACCTTTTCAGGGATCGGTGAGATTTATAAGGAGGTCCATTTTAAAAATCATATTGTCTACGCTTTATAATTTATTTTCTCGTTTACACTAGTTTGTTATAAGTTATAAGCCTAAATTTTGAGTTTTTACAATTAATAACTTTAATATAAAAATAATTCATTCTGCCAAACAATTTATTTTTCTTTTTATAATTTTTTCTTTTTTTTAAATCTACCGGACCGGACTGGAACGTCCGGTCCGGTTAGGGTCCGATAATCATAATTGGACCTTAGCGGACAATCGGACCGGACCGCCGTCCGGTCCGTTAGTCTAGGTTTATGCATACATAAAAATGTTATATTTCAAGCAATTTATCTATCGTATAAGAAAAATTCTTCAAAAAATCTTTCCTTTAAGCCAACGCCTTCCTTTTCTACTATCAAATTTCAAGCTATTGAATGTACAACAAATACTTGGCTGCAGAGAATTTTTTCCATAGTAAAAGTGTATAATTTTATAAATATTTAATAAATGAATAAATATAAATATAATAATTTTGTGTCTAAACTTAAATATTTTGCTTCCGAATATAAGCATGCTGAAGATCAAATCCATTCTGCCTTATAAAAAAAAGATCAAATCCATCCTAAGCACAAAAAAGTGTTCAAGTTCGTTATCGTAAAGACCGAAGACTTGGACCATGGGCCTGGTTCCAGAACATAAGATGAACCTTATGTAATAATTGCTTATAATACCCGTTTTTATATTATTTTCATTACATGTAGGTCAATTTAATTGTTTACTTACGATTCTATTTGTTTCTTATTATTTACTGTTTCACTTATAAAAATAACTAATTTTCGTAAAAAAAAAAAATTAAGTGTCTTGGAATTTAAAAAAGGACAATTGAGTATAATGATTATACATAATATTATAATTGTAAAATAGTCAATCTTTTCAGTTTTTATGACAGCTACAAATGACAAATGTAATTATATTTGTCTCTCTCTTTTGAAGTAACATGAAATAAACCAGAAATAACGAGATTTTTAAAATCTAAAATATATCAAATTTTAATGAATAACAAATTTCTCTTTTAAATTTGAAACAAAAACCAATTTAGAATTTCAAATTTGATTTCAGAATTATTCTAGACATATCTATATAGCTATGAATAATTCAAAATTTATATCAATTATTAGTCTCCTTCATCAAATAAAAACGTATATTAATCAAAATAAATGAGATGGCCAAAATTTTAAAGAAACGGTTTTGAAAAATTATCAGAAAATTTGGTCAACGTCTGCACTTTACTCTGTAAATTTTAAAACAATTATTTATTCTAAAATTCGAATTAATTTATAGTAATTAAAATAACAAAAAAAATAATAGTAAACTCATATAATAATAATTTGCTAAATCACTTCAAATGACTATTTTCAAAGAATGCCAAAAAAACAATTAGACAAATAATGTGTAATGTGGGTAGATGGAACAATTTTTCATATGAAAAACGAAACTAATTCAAATTGTCTCTATCTTTTTATATTACGTGACATAATCGGAATTAACGTAATTTTTTTTTAATCTAGAAGAGATCGAATTTTATAAAATAATCGGTTTCCTTTTTAGATTTCAAACAAAAATCATTTCAAAATTCAAGAACTCCCCAAAATAATCGAAACATATATATGGTTATCTATAATTCATAAACATGAAATATAAATCAATGTTACGTAAAACTCGTAAATGGCTCTAGTGCTTATGTGACATCTTAATATACATTTTTATTTTACTTGAATGCCCTTGTTAATATTTCGGCCAATATTTTTGAATTTTGAATTCAGTTTGGGAAATTCAAGTGAAAAGTTTGAATTAACTACCAAATAATTCAAAATTAGACTGTTTCATTAGTATTAGCGATTTGTTCCTATAATTATTGGAAGATCCTATAAAAAAAATGAAAGTTAATATATTCAATATTCGTTAATTATTCTTATATTAATTATATTATTTAATTTATATTCCCATTTTCAGTTTTGGATATATTTACAGCAGTCCATAATTTGTATTTCATTTCTATTTTCAATTTAGGAAATTATTTCAGGCGGCCATAATATATCTTATTTATAATCGATTTTTACAACATAAATTAAGTTGAGTGAATTTAATTAAACTCGTGTAAATTGTCCTAGTGTTTAAGTGACATATTCTATTATTGGAGTCTATTTATTTCTTACAAAATAAATAATTTATGTATTTATTAACACACGCTAACTAGTTCATAATTATAGTATTTATAAGGGATAACTTTATATAGCTATTAGCAACATAGATGTTAGAATATAGACAAACGTTTAAATGTTTTTGGTTTATAACAATTATTATAAATAAATAGAAATATATTAACAAAAATACACCTTTTTCTAAGGCAGGTTTTGTTTGCGGTGGGGATTGAACCCACGCCCTCCAACTTGATAGGGGTGTGCATTACCACTAGGCTATCCTAATTAACACAAATACCTTTATTTTTTAAGCGGCAAAAGAAAATTTAAAAATAACCTCTTCCAGCGGTTATCAAGTTTGGGCGGAATTTTAAAGGGATAAGTAGTAATATAGTCTTTTGAAACATAAAAAATTGTCACATAGCCAATGTTTTAAAAAATTGGTTTATGGCAATTAACCAAAATAAACAGAATATTATGACATTTTTATCCCCATTTAAGGCAGGAGTTGATTAATGCAGCATTTATGGCGAAAGGCCATAATTGTAAAAACGCACCTCCTAAATATGTCACGTCACTACGTTTTGACTATTTATTCAAAAAACAAAAAAAAAATGGCTAAAATATAATAACAATGTTTCATTAGGTTATTTAGAGCAATTTTTAATTTTAAATACTAAATCCCTAAAAAAATCAACAATCTTGTAGCCTGTAAAATCGTAAAACCCTTTCTTTTTCAATACAAATTTGAGATAGCAGATCAATTGGGAGAAAAAGGAGAGAATAATGTTGAAGATCAATTTTTGTCACGAGTGAAGATCGAATTAAACGCGTTGGACCATCGCGCGTCGTCGTGAATGGAGTTTTTGGCACAATGAAACACTCGGAAAGAGAAGACGTCGAACCCGGCCTGTGAGCTTCTCGTGAAGCGCCGCACCGACGATGAGCCGCCAAAGATTAGCGTCTCCTTTGTCAACGGAATCCAAGAAATCTTCGACGCCACTACCACAGCCACGCAGATCATCTACGACATGATTCTCTCCAAAGGCAACATCCTTAACACTAAGCAGATGTTCCGCGATGTCGGCGAGTCTTGGCCTGTTTTTCTTCTTTCGTGCTTCTTTCTTTTCTTTTTTGTTTTCTTTTTTTGCGGCATTTCATAAAAAACTTGGCGTTCGTTGTCGATGCTCTCTGGCTTTGATTCGCGTTTGAACGTCGATGTAAAATTCATATGTTTGCAACCCATTTTTCGTTGGGACATTTGATCGAACACTTATGATGTTCGTCAGTTGTTGTATGTTTATGTTTGATACTTTCTGCATCGTTATTTATTTATTTGTTATTTATTTATTTATTAGCTTTGCGTTGCAAGGAGTCTGGTGTGCTTTGATTAACTCATCCTTGACAGAAGTTATGAAGTTAGTGGTAGAGAATATTAGCATAATGAAATTTTTGATATCGATTGTTGGCTGTGAGGATAAGCAGTAGAGACTGTGAAAATAATCGATCTCATATTAGACAATACGCAAATAAGATGTAAAGATATTAAATAAATAGAAATAAATGAAGCTTACCATAACAAAATGCGAAATATGAACCTGAATAAAACAGATTGAGATTTAAATCGCAAGTAATATTGGACGAGAAATTGCGATTATTGCAGATTACACTAAACATATTTAAAAGAAATGAGAAAAATAAACCCGAATAAACCAGATTGAGATTTAAAATCACAAACAATATCGAATGAATTAATAAAAAATTATACGTATTTTAAAAAATAATTGCTACTATAAAGGATTAGATACAGGGAAATAAATAAAAATCATGAACACAATTATTTTCTCTCTTAGTTAATTACGAAAAAAAAAATTAATTTGATTAAATAAAGACAGTTATTTTACTTCCACTTAAGTGAAACAAATTTAAAAAACTTTTTCAATAAATTATATATAAAGAATGAGGGAAAAATAAGTAAATAAAAATATCCAAATGACACCTAATCAAAATAGGCTATACACTAAAAGAAATTAAAAGTTGGCTAAAGTGCAACTTTAATGTTTCATTTGATTAATTAGAGCAATTTTTGTATTTAAAATAGGTTAATCCATGTAATGTGTCTATTAAAATACATTATAATTATATTATTGGTTAAGGTTATTATAATGCATAACATTGTGTAAGTATTTATTTATTTTTTATAATAATATTTAATAGGATAATAATATTTACATTTATACATTAAGATCAGGAGTTAATAATTTTCAGTGGATTATTTTATAAATAAAATCATATTAATTATTAGTAGAGACAGAAAATGGATTCAAATCTTACCTTCGCCTAAAAGCACATACTATATTCTATGATGTTGTGTAAAATTATATGAAGCAATATATGAACACATGTTTAACAATTATATATCTTACATATATTTTAGGGTTATTTTATAGAATAGGCTTATATAGGTTTCTCAATTATAATCTGTGCAACGTTTTGTAAAATTTTGATAAAAGTCCAGTAAATCAATTCGGCTAATTTTTATTTCCCAAGAAGCCCCATAAAAAATCTCCCGCCCAAACCAAATTTTAATGAAAAATTGAATAATCAAAACCGATTTACACGGTTACACGTAAACCAAAACCGATTTAAACGGTTACACGTGATTAATTGACATAAAAAAACAATTTAATGAAGAAAGATAAAAATAAAAAAATGTAGATTTTTTAAACGAAACCATCACACACCACCGCTATATTTACACCCGGAACAAAAAAAAACCACACATATTGAAGAAATCTCAACGTCGACAAACAAAGGTAAAGTAAATTCATACATGATTTTTAAATGAGTAAACTCGATTTGTAATCTGAGTATTTGAAGTGTTTTTTTCGAAAACCCAGACATGTTTTGTCCAAAATAATTTTATACAGGGTCTCCGATGGTTTGTTCTACATTTTATTAAAAAAGAATGTTGGAAAGTTCATGCATGTTTTAAAAATGAGTAAATGCATATTCGAATAGTGTCCTTCGAACAACCGAATTTTTAAAAAAATTAATATATGGGTCTCCGATAGTATGGTCGACATTTTGTTCAACAAAAACGTAAGATTCATGCATGTTTTCAAAATGAGTAAATCCATTTTAAATCTGAGTGTTTAAAAGTGTTTTACGAAAACCCATATATGTATTTCTGCTCCAATGGTTTGTTTGACATTTTCTTCAACAAAAAACCGCTTATTAATAAGAGATTTAATGGTTGATGAATTTTTAACCCGGAAAACCATATGTATTAACTAAATTGATTTCAAATATAAATCAATCTTTCAAAATTGATTTACATAATTTTGGTATATTAATAATGTGCAGGATTTGCTGAATCTGTGATCAAATGGACAAGAAGAAAAGAATAGGTGATATGAGTGTTGGTAAAAAAAAGTGCCGAGGACATCAAGAAACCTCAGATCATGAGGTGACATTATATATGCGATTTTACACCATGGATATTTGATTAAATGATTTATCAAGTTAATTGATATGAAATATGATTTACGCAATTTTGTAGGTGTGAACATATTTAATAGAACCTGAAGACTGGGACCTCGACCAACGAATAATAGTTCACAAAAATTTCACCGCCATCCGACATATATTGTCAGCACTGGACACAGAACGACAATTCAACATGTTCGAGAAGTCACCATTCTCCCACTTCCAACATCTAAAGGGCGAGGTATTCCCGAAAAGGTTGGTGCACATGTTAGTACTCAGCCATGTTGAATCGGGACAAATAGATGAGCTACACTTATGAATAGGTGACAGAATTCACCGATTCACAATCAAAGAATTCGAGTTAAGGTCTGGTAAGTGATTTTCAATTAACACGATATGTGATTTTCAATTAATTCAATAATTAATTAATTTACTGAATATATTGTTTTGTTTTTAATTTACAGGTTTAAATTGTGATGAAATCCCAAACATAGACGAAGACTTAATAATTGGAAATCCATTGAAGGAACAATTTTTCAGTATCAAAGGCACACAAAAAGCACACATCCTCCTAGGGATGTTAAAAGGTAAATTCGGAGGTAACGACGAAGAACGTTTAGCGTTAATCAGCGTAGCTATCTTAGAGCTGTTAATATTTCCAAGAGAACGGAACCATGTTATATCAAACAAAATATTGAAGATAGCCACCAATGACGAGATGTTGAAGGAATATCCATGGGGAAGGGACAACTTCCTCCGCTTGTGCGAATCCTTCAAAAGAATCAAGTATTCTTGTAGTAAAACAGGATTCATCATTGACGAGTTTTTACACCCGTTAATTGCATGGGTTTACGAACTTATTCCCGCCTTTGAAGAAAATGGATTTGCAAAATCCACGAAAAATAAGACATTTCCAAGGATGTTGAAGTGGTCCTACCACTACAATGCTAAAACACATGATTTGAAACATATTTTCATGGATGAAGAGGTAAAAATTATAGATTTAGCTTATTAAAGTTTATGGTTTTAAGTTAATTACTAACTAATTTATTATGTTAATGGAAGCTGGAGATTAATACCCTGTCAACTGATGAAGACGAATTGGACATTGGAGGTCCCGAATTCGATGAGCACCCTGTCAAGATGGCTATAAAAAGGACAAAACCTCCAACCACAAAACCAAATATAGCCAGCTCCTCACGATCACATGACAAGTACGTGACCTTATCGGAGATGAGAGATGTTTACGATAAATTGGATGAGGCTCTAATGGAGATCAAGGTGCTGAAACAGCAAGTGAAAAAAATGCAATGAAACGATGTTCAACATTATTAATGTCTATTTGGAAGGAGAGGAGCTCGAAAAGTTCAAGGTATTAACTTAAACTTGCCTTAATCAATTTAAAAATTAAAATTAATCATGTTTTAAAATGTAAATATTGCCGGCAGGAACCATTTCTAAAACGGTAAATGACAATAACATCTCAAAGGTGAAGGAGAAAATTACAAATGGTAATGAGGTTGTGGATATGGCGGTTACAAAACAAAACAGCCCACAAAAAGTTGATGAAAAAGGAAGAGAAAAGTTAGTGGTCCATCAATCTTCCCAAAACAAGCATTAAAGCCACAAGAACATACTCAAGGTTCAAGTTACAAATCAATGAGCCAATCAATCCAACGGTAAGTGATATGCTATAATATGTTATTAAGTAGGTTAAATATTAATTAACAATGTATTGCCTTTCAAGTAAATGAACCTAGATGGAAACTTCAAATCGAAAAGGAGGTGGCAAAAACAGTAGAAGAAGAGGACCAACTGACATTAACACACATGGTAAATTATTAACTAAAACAATTAAATTAACATAATTAACGTGTACTTAATTATTTTGTAAAATGTCTACCAATTTAAGAAATAAAAGGATAGACAAGTTGTCCCAAAGGGAGATTCTAATGTGACACCGATACCCACCAATGTAGAGGTAAGATTATTGACCAACTTCAATTAAAAATAATTTACTTTAGTGTGCTAACATCATTTTCAATTTTTTCAGTTTAAAAAACCGAAGGATAGAGATGTGCAAAAGAAAGATGATCCAATTGTGTCACCACAACAAAACAAAGATAACATTAATCAAGATATATCACCATTAATAGGCGTGGAGAAAGCAACAAAAATGACACCGGTAAATTTATATTTCAAGGCCAATATATTTGTTTTGTCTATTTATCATCTATGAATCTTACATGTTTTTTAACAGGAGAGATTACTTTTGTTACAAGATGATTGGTTATTTGATGTTAATGATGTTTCAGATATGGATATTAATAACCACGTTAATGAACACACGCAGAAAAAGGACAGTCCAAACACTCAGAAAGGGAAACAATCTAAACGTCTCAGAAAGGGACTCAATGTTGAAAAGAAATGGTCTCCAAAAAATAAGGTAAAAAAATGGTAATTATGGATCTTTGATATCAGTGTATTGAAGTGTAAACAATGCTAAATATATACATTTGTACAGATATTACTAGTTGAAGAGACCATCCAAAACAACAAGAAAGGAAAAACATCAAATTTGTCAACAATACCAACACAAAAGGTAATAACCATGACGTGTAAATGAGAATATAATTTCTAATTGAGTAAATAAGCATATTTTTGTTTCTGAAATGTATCTGTTTTTAAAAAGGAACCAACACGAGAAGAAAAACCAGGGATGATTGCTAGGGCCAAGAGGCCAACCCCGAAATCGGTATACCAGAAGTCACCATACACTGCAGAAACAAAAACAAAAAAGGCCAAAACACAAAACACAAATGCAGGACAAGCAAATGCAACCAATGAAGAAGACCCCAACAGTTAGCCATCATTCGATTTAGGAATATAATTGAACTATGTTATCCGTTAAACTATGTTAATTAAAAGGTTATGTTTAGGGTTATGTTTTGGGAATTGATAAATTAGCTTTTGGAACAAGTGTTATGTTAATTAGAAGGTTATGTTTAGGGTTATGTTTTGAGATTTGATAAATTAGCTTTTGGAATAAGTATTTATAAGTACCTATTATAAGTACTGTAGGAAATATGTTTTGAAAAATCAACATTTAAAACCTTTACCTGTAATATTGTGTTTGTTTAAAATGGTCAATTTAATATCTTAACGTAATTTAAAACATCTTTTCAAATATTATATTGATTAATAACAAACGTAATCCTGCACAACAGTACATATTTTCCAAAGCTATTGAAAATTATTTAACAACAGTATACGTTTGATACTAAATAAACATTTTACTCAATATACGTTTTCCAGTAAATTTATAAACATCAGTAAATTGTATTCCAATTAACACCATAAATAAAATATTAACGACTATAAATTATTAAACATCAGTAAATTAATATACTAAAAGTGGTTATTTACTTAGTATACGTTTTTTAATAAATTAATAAAATAAGTAAATTGAATTCCAATAAATATTGATTGATATTACACGAAGTATTCCAACAGAACAATGCGAATATTACTAAAAAGAAATTTCATTCATTAAAAATACAAATCGTTCAACAACATAAACAATACAAAGAAATAAAATTCATGATCTAGGAATCCTTTTTTATTGTGCAACCACGCTTATTGTGACCACTATGTCCACATTTACCACAACGTTGTATGTAGGGGTGAAACTTTTCATTTTTTAATCTATATCTCTTCTCTTTAGGCCTCACAGCTTGCCGCTTCTGACAAGACAGTTTTATGACATTTGCATCAAAAGACAAACACCAATCACCTTCGTGTGAAATAGGAAAGACATCTTGCTCATACGTCTTACTAAAAAATTCTTGCTTAAAGTAAGGAGACACCTAATCAATTGAGAATAAATTCCGACGGTACAATGCAGCACAAGCATGGGAACAAGGTAAATCTTCAAGTTGTCAAAAACGACAAGTGCATAATTTTTGATCAACATCAACAACCTGACGCATTGCCCCATCCACGATTTCAAACTGATTTTCGTTAATTGCATTAACCTAGTAAAATGCAGCTATCAATAAAACATAGTAAATGAAAAAATAATTAACGAAATCTGAAAATGAATTTTGTACTTACATTCATATACCCCTCGCATCTTGAGCATCCTTCAAAGTCTAATAACCTATATCGGTTAATCTAGAAACCATTTTTGGAATAAGCTTCATCTTCTTAACAATCCATCTTTGAATAAGATCCCGGTAACTCAAAACCAAACATGCAAAATGCCAACCTCTTGCTTCATGCAACACAACATTCAAACATTCAGAAATGTTGGTAGTCATGATATTAAACCTCTTACCCGGGAAATGACTACGAGACCATAGTTCGGGATTAGCTTTTAGCAAGTACTTAATTTTCCAATCACCACAGACAAAAGATTAAGCGAAAAATCAAATTTCCGGGGGGTGTATGCCGTAGCACACTTGTAAAAAAGAGGCTGAATATGACTACTTCCAAATTGTGCTTTAACATTACCCCACAAATGTTGCATGCAAGACGCCCAAAGTACTTCATGCAAGAGGCTGAATCGATTTGTGTCTATCGGAGACAATCACCATGTCTTCTCGAACACCAAAGACACTACGGAGCTGCCTCATAAACCATGACCAAGAATTATCATTCTCTGAGTCAACAATGCTAAAGGCCAAAGGAATTAAGTGATTGTCCCCATCTTGAGCAGTTGCTAGAAGCAAAGTGCCATAAGACTTTCCCTTCAAAAAAGTACCATCCACTAAAATCACAGGTCGACAAAACTAAAAAACATGAACTGATGCACCAAAAGCAAGGAAAAATTACTTGAATGTGCCATCATCGTCAACCTCCGTGTGGCTGTAAGAACCTGTGACAAAATTACGAATGTAAATCATTAACATTAAAGTCAATATACATGTAAATCAAAAACAAATTTACCAAGTAAATGACAAATAATTGTTGAATAATCATTAATTTACGATAAAATTCAAATAAAAAATTAATTTACTGAAAAATGGAAAAAACTTACGAGGATTTTTTTTTCACAAATCATGCGTCCTATTATAGGTAAATGACTATATGATGAATCAAAATCTCCACGCAGATCAGTCAGAGCAAATTTCCGTCCCTTCCACGCTTGGATATAAGAATCTTCAACGTTCCATCGAGTGCGCATAATCTCCGCAACCCTAGCAGGCTTAATTTCATTTGCTAATGAACCTCTAAAATCATCATTTACACACATACTAATAAGCCTACAAGATGCATGCTTATTTTTGTGAATAACAACTCTACCAAAACACGTGTGTTCTTTGTAAAAAGTCTTAATTACCCACATCCCAGACTTAGGATTTACAATGACATATAATAACCATAAACACTGTAAATCCTTACAATGAATCCGGTATCTAGTTTTATTGGATTTCACAGTGATAAATTCAAAAGAATTTCTAACCGCCAGCATACAAAGAGCATTTTGAAGAACACATTTCGTAGTGAAAACGTTGTTAACATTAATCTCAATCTGCATGGGGAAATTCTTTAAATCAGACTCATCAAACAATATTGTGTCGGAACCTTTATGTTCTTCAAAATCAATACAATCATCTTCGCGAGATTGAAAACATTGGCGTTCAAATAATTCAACTCCCAAAAACAACAAAAATAACATTCAAAATTAATCACGTCATAAATAAAAAACTTTTTACACAAACCTGAATCTCGAAATAAATCATTCATGTCACCGGTGATATCCATTCTAGATGAGATCATAACTCGGAAGAAAAAATATTTCTGACAGTAAATGAAAAATATAAATTTTGGTTAAATAATCTTTGTTAATGTATCAAAACGTTGGAAAATGAGTTATGAAGCAGAAGCGTAAATTTGACTTTTTGTTGCAATTTGAATAGACAAATTAACGCGGAAAAAATGAAACCGTACTTTTCAAAACAAAAATTTCAAAACACATAAATGGAAATTTAATTCAAAATTAATAACTGATTACGGAAAAAAAAGCGTTCCAAATTAATATAGATAGAATAGTTGGTTACCTACAATTCAATCCACTAATTAAGGAAATAAATCAATTACTTAATAACTGACTACCAAAAATCTGGAAACTATTTCAAAATTCAAAAAAGCCGGTTAAATAAAGAATCCAAAAATTAATTACGAAAAATATTAAACCAGGTTAATTGAGAGGGCTTTATCGTAATAATACATAGGTCCACGTCATCAGCAGTGCTATTTACGAAAGTTTTACAAAAGATTGGACTTTTCCAAATTATGTTTGTCAAACAGAACCAATTCGTCGAATTTTGTATATCTTATTGGAACTTGTAATTTTTTGACGTTTTTATCAATAAATAAATAAAAATTTGAAACACTTAGGAGTTATAATAAGATGGCTTGCTCTATGACAAGTATAAAAGTTCATATGCTCTTGTTTAAGTGTTGGGTCTCATTTGGTCTTGTTTTAACGTTGGGGCGGTCATG
This sequence comes from Urtica urens, assembly GCA_958296335.1. Taxonomy (NCBI): domain Eukaryota; kingdom Viridiplantae; phylum Streptophyta; class Magnoliopsida; order Rosales; family Urticaceae; genus Urtica; species Urtica urens. The sequence goes on along the minus strand of OY282530.1, from coordinate 8,898,222 downwards.
AGGATATATAATCTTAGTACTGTTTTTAGTCTCCAAGACCAAAGGTGATGATATATTTTTAAGGGTTTTTTTTAGGTATATACTCTTTTAAACATTTGTTAATTTCAAAATACCCACATTTTAGAACTATTGTGTATATTTACGAAAATATTTGGACCATTTTTAACCAAAAATAAAATTCCCGCTCAAACGATAATAAAAACAAACTTAAATGAACTAATTTGTCAATGCGTAAAACGAGAAAAATAATTAACAACATTTAATTAACGTTTCGAAAATAAGAGGTAAATGAAAGTGAAATTATGAGAGCGAAAACGGATTGTAAAAGACTACATGTAAACGAATTGTTAGTTGACATACTGAACCACATATCACACATAAATTGTTTACTTCAATTTTGTTAAGTGGTCGTAAAATAAATAAATAAAATAACAAATACTAAAAAACTCACCGAATTCGGTGTTTGAAAAACTTTCAATGTTGAATAATTCCATCCGATGAATAAAAAGAATAATCGTTGAGAATAATTATGATCTATATATAGATAACAAACAAGTTATTCGTTATGTAAACAAAACAACAGAAACAATTAACATAAATTTTTGTGAGTTTAGAGGGTAATTTGAATTTTTGAGACTAGAATGAAATGTAGAGAACGATAAAAAATAACCGTATAAACGTTTACAGTGAAAGATGCATATAATTAGGATATACGTTAATATACCTCAAAAATATGAATTAAGTATACACAACCACCCGAGATCAAGAGAAAATAAAATGTTATGAACAAATATGAAGAAAAATAATTCAGATCTGAGATTCTGGATTGGTCGATGATGAAATAAATAAAATAGTAAATTGTATTAATTAATGAAAAAAAGTAATAAATGTAGTATGTTAGTTACTGCAATTAAAGTAAACATATTACACAGATTTATTTTTATTTTAATACAAATAAACTAGGAAATAAGTAAAACAATAATTAATAAAAAATTTGGCAAAATCGCCCTAGCTTACAAATGTGTTTTGGTTATATCAAACATTTGGTTAAACTTTTTTAAATGTCCAAAAGTCTGACGTTGCATTTTTATTCACATTATTAAGTTTGTCAAATTATCCTTTTATTTTCTGCCAGTTTTTATTAGTTACCCGAAATCCTTTTTAAAATTTTGGTTTTTAAATTTCGAATTTATTTCTTTTTTGGTTTAAATCGTGCAGCAATTTGTAAATATTTTGAGATCTTATAAGTTTGGGCGGTTATTGACTAAATATATGAGATTAATTAATTAAAAAATCTTATTAATAGCCCAAATAATGCACACAGTTATTTTGTATGAACAAGATTCCTATCCGAGATATTTATATGATATTATCTTCATTTTTATTTGATAATTATTAACAATAAATCTGTATATTTCCATATACCATCTCATTTCCATATTTTACACCGACTTTTGTTTATCAAAGGCCATTTCATGTGATTGCTAATTGAAATGCAGTTTACGCCAGAAATTGAACCGCAATTTACGCCAGAATGGATTATGTTGGGGAAAGCTCCTCTGTACGACAATTTGGTAAATTTCGTTGTGTTTTTCAATCCTTTTTATTCTTATTATATCTGAAATGTTTTTGGATCTATTTTTCAGTTGAAATTTTTGAACGTCGATGTTCTCAAGCCCGTGAAGTTGATATTGTTGATATAGAAAGGATTACAAATACCGACATTATTATGTTTGATTTGAGGATTTGAAAATTTTTCCTATAAAATTAGAACTTAACGTGAACAATGTTCACAAGTAAAGCCGTACTTCAAACTGCTTTGAGTATGTTAGCAATTCGGAATTGTTTTGAGTATAGGACAATCAAGTCTAACAAGACAAGATATTGTATTTGCTGTAAGGATTTCAATTGCGCGTGAAATTTATATACCATTGTTTGTATATCCGGAAAATTATTTACGTCGTTAATCTTCCGAGATGTATCCCAGTTTTTTGGATCTATAAGGTATATTCCAAACCTACACAGAAATATATTAATATGGTAAATCATATAGCTAGTAACACAGTAATTTCAACAACATTAACATATAATAGTACATACTTTGAGATTTTCTTTATCTTTTTCGCCATGTTTCCTTTTTTTCCCAAACATTTGTCGAGTGTTGCTTTTTTGAGCATCCTAATTTCATTTTTAATGGGTTAATAATAAAATTTAATAAAAATCCCCAAAATTTATTGTATAATAAAAATATTTCAATGGCAATAATTTACAAAATATTGCAAGCCGGTATAATATTGTAAACATTGGTTAAATCGCATTTCGATTTACTGATAAACATTTCAGTAAGTGGTTAATCGCATTTGCTCTTTATTGATTAACATTTTAAACAGTTGTTAATCGCATATTAGGTGATGAACATTTAGTATACCAAAAAACCCTAATATCAAACCGAAATTTCAAACAGTGGGTGATGAACATTTCAAACATTGGGTGATGAACATTTCAAGTTGTTATTAATCGCATTTCTGGTGATTAACATTGTATACTAGAAACCCTAACGCCAACCATATTTCCGATGTTTAAAACCAAAAGTATAAATTAAAAATTACATCGACTGCCATAAAAATTTTAGAGGTTTAAAACATGGTAAATCAGCAGTAAAACATGAGTATAAAAACATATTTGCAAAACTAATCGAAATTATAAAGATCCAGTAAATCGCCAAACGCAAATATCCAGAATTTTAAAGGTTTTTTAAAAAATGTTCACCACGCGAAAATTAAGAATGAATACCTATAAATCGGTTGTTCGTGTTTAAATCTTCACTGTTTCCGTCGTCGAACGCGATTATATGAAATGAGTTTTTGTTTTAGAGTTGGTTCGGTTTTAGAAGAAAATATTTTCAACTTCTCGAGGGATGCATGCAAATGGTTTCTCTCTCATCTGCAAATATATTGATTACTATAGACTTTTGGCGGCTATTACGCATTAATTAACTGGATTATTTATTTAAATTTTCAGCAATTAATTTGGGCGAGATTTATAATTTTTGGGGTATTTTTGGGATGAAATTGTTGTTAATTTTAGGTGTAAACGTTTAGCAAAGTTTTACCAAACGTTAAACAAAACCAAAAATAACAAACTACTATAGGACTATTCTATACATTAACCCCATAATTAATCCAATTAAAAACTGAAAATATTTAACTCATAAACAATTACAGCGAATTAAAAAGTCTAATATCCTCTGAAATAATTTGAATTTCAAATCCAAATAATATAAACTAGAAAAATAATTTACGAAAATCTTTTTTAAGATAGTTTGAAACCAATATTCGTGTAAACAAATCTGAGTGAGTATTTACAAAAAATTTACAAAACGTTTAATATTTTGAAAACACTAACATATAAGTGAGTAAATAGCTAATTTTTATATTTTTATATATGATTTTCGTCTCTAATTCTTTATTTTTGTTACGTCATATAGCATAGCTAATGAATAATAATTTATCAACATTTTAAATATATTTATGAGTATGACGTCATGTAGGAGAGCAAATCTTGTTATACATGCTAAACGATCAGAATTTTCATATGACAATGTTTAGATTTCGGATCCCCATTAGATATAGCATCAACATGTTTGATAAGTCTCACGCAAGTAAGAAATATATGAGAAAATGAAAAATAATTCTATAACGAACTGGTTTTGGTAATACTTCAATTCATTTTATTCTAACATGTATATCTTTAAGTGCTATACTTTTATTTCCACATTTCGTTTTTTATTAAGGAAAAGAGTTGATTTCATCGAGAATATAGAGAATGAAGATCAAACAAAACTGTATCTGAAACCAGCAGGAAAAATATGATATCAATATCCACAAAACAAATTATCGTCATTTTGACCATAACATGGTATTGTTTTAAATAAAGTTAATGGCAAAATAGTGATCTTCTAGATTCACTAGTTCCACGTGAAAAGTCGAGATGTTTTCAGTCACAAAATCCCACACAAATAACTTAGAGAATTTGCCCAATCTATCACCATTGTTAAGTCACTTTTCCAAAATCCTCTAAAAATAACTTTTTTCTAAAATATCAGTGCAAAAGACCAAATGCTCTTGAAAAAATAATTCGATTTTAATCCACTCCCTATTTTTTGCCTTTTGTAACCGGTTAACCTCTTCATTCTCGAACTCTTCTACGTCTCTTCACTTTCTCGAGTCTCTCTCTCCTTACTCTTCATCTTTCCGAAAATCTCTCTCTCTCTCTCTCTCTCTCTCTCTCTCTCTCTCTCTCTCTCTCTCTCTCTCTCTCTCTCTCTCTCTCTCTCTCTCTATTTCTCTATCTCTCTCCTTCTAATCGACGAACCTCTCTCTCCGCTGATCTCTGTCACTCGTGACTTCTGTGAATCGCGTGGCTGGTCTTTGTCAATCGTCAAACGTCAATCATCGGTCTTCGTCAGGTATCATTTGTTTTCGGATTTAGGGTTTCTCTCTCTCGCCTCAACACTCGAATTCTCGATCTGTTTTGGGATTTAGGTTTATTTGGTCGCGATTTTAGGGTTCCCCCGGTCTGTTTAGGGTTTTTCATGGGTTTGAGTTTTGATTTTTCGTAAATTTGTGTTTATTTAGGGTTTTTTGTTTGAATTTTGGTTTTTCGTGGGTTTGCATGTTTTGGTGTTTATTTTGGGTGTACTTCATTTTGTGTTCTTCGGGTTCTTTGTTTGGTGTTCTTCGTTTTGTTTGTGTTCTTCATTTTGTGTTGTTTGCATTTTGTGATTGTGTTCGTTTAGGGATTTCGGATTCAAGCATGTACAAACAAATAAGTTTGTGCTCTTATTTTGTTCTCAGTTTGTATCATCCACAATACTTTAAGCATTCTCGTCAGTTATTAGACTAGGTTATAGTCTGTAGCTAAACTCTTCGTTGGATTATAGGTCTTAAAAATGGAGCACAATCGAAGAAGTGGTAGATTGAAATCAAAAGGTGTCGAGAAAAAAAATAAAATTATGCGACAATAGAAACTGCATAGCCCAAATGACCTTGTGTCGACGAGTCTTCGGACTCGGATTTTGTTAAGCCCACGCGGAAACTTTCCAAGAAATCACCGGCCCCATCCCAGAAGGTAATTGTTGTTTTGTTGAGATTGTTGACACTGTTTTATTAGATGTTGACAATGTTGTGGATGGTTTTGTAGGCTAGATTTTAATTGTAGACCATATTGTATACGCTTTTGTAAACAACATTGTAGAGCCTTTTGTAGACAGAACCCAAATTGTAGACGAAATTGTAGACATAACCCAAATCGTAAACCATATTGTAGACCACATTGTAGACAGAACCCAAATTGTAGACCATATTGTAGACCACATTGTAGACATAACGAAAATTGTAGATCTCTTTATAGACTGATATATTATTTTTTGACTTGTTTTCAGGGATGGACACAGTTTATAAACGAAGAGAATATAGCGGACCATAAATTCAGCTTTTATGGTTCGTTTGAGAAGTTCGATGCGGAGGTGGACATGTCCGAAGAGGAGAAGGGTCTCTTCGGGAAATCTTGTTTCGGGAAGTTCCTAAAGCTCCCTAAGGTGATTCGTTCTTCGCGGATCATAAACAACCTTCTCTCGAGGGTTGGAAGATTTGAGGTGTAGAGGATGAGAATTATCTACTGATAGAGTTCGGCGGCTGTTGGAATAGGTCTAGGGTTAAGAAAAATTTATCATTAATCATATTAATGGCGAAATATAAAAATTTCTTTTACTAGTAAAATAATTTTTACTAATCTAGATAAAGTGCATATACATGTTATAAATTAAAAAACATTATTTAATTACTTGAATACTAACATTTCCCGTAGCTTGATCTTGAGAAAGGTTGATCTTCTCTTCTAGCTCGATTCCTTCACTTCTAATCTTGAACTTGAGAAACCTAAGGTTTCTATTACAAGAGTCTATAGAGGTTTAGAAGGATTTGTGTATGGGCACACTTAAACACAATAGTTCGAGAACAAGTCTATGACCTAGAGAGCTAATTAAGCCTAAGTCTAATGAGTACTTAGGTGCCAAAATAAAAGAAGTATTTTCAGAGAGAGAAAGAGAGGGGGTTTGGCCAAATAGAGAGAGAGAGAGCAAGAATGAAGGTTTGAAAAAACTAGTTTTCACATCTATGTGATGCTCTATCTATAGGGGAAGGAAAGATAGATAAAGGTCAATTATACATTCATGAAAGAATAATGCATGCATGCCACAATATTTAATTTTCTCTTCCCCTTTTCTCTCTTAGTTTGGCCGGCCATATACCTCAAGCAAGGAGGAAATTTGTTTCCTCATTTAGCTTATATATTTCATTCTCAAGGAAATTCATTTTCGCTTTTCCTTTTGGGTAATTATCCTTATAATTAAAGGGAAATAAAACTCTCCTCTTGATGCATGTTGGCCGAAATTCTACCTAGGGGGAAAGCTTCTAGATGCTTCCATATTTCTTTTAAGACAATTCTTAAAATACCCATTGTAGAATTATAATTGCACAAATAATGAAATTAATTTCATAATGCCTTAAACGACTTTTCGGCTTTAGAACATAATTCATATTTTCATCATATGAAAATATTCAAAATCTTATTTTGACATTCACATCAATTTAAGTTCATGTGGACAAAAAATACCCTTTTTACATTTTCCGAGACAAAGTCTAGTTCAACATTTGAACTTATTTTAACTTAGCTTTCAGTTTAACGATCCTACCCTAATGACCTGTAATAGTGACCTTATGGATTCAAATGAAAAAAGCTTGAGCTTCTATACTCGGACTCAAAAGTTCACAAACCTTTTCCAAGTATTAGCTTAATGTTAACTGACTCCACTAAAGAGTTGACAATGAGAATCTCTCGGTTCAAATGAATTTATTTTCTACTCAAATTCAACTTAATTATATTGAGCGGATCCATTGAATGTTATCTATGTTTACCCTTCATGAATATCATCAACTAGTTGAGATTTATAAAATCACCATTTTACCCTTCTAGTTGTTATTTCCTCAACTCCTTTGTATTGACGAGGAGCTAACAAGTCACATTGTTTCATCCAAATAAAGTCGTTACTTAATTTTGGATACTGCGCAGTTCATTTATTCACAATCCAAGTAATAAAGCATGAGGTGATATATATTGCATCTCAGCAATTTTATACATGAATTCCATATCTATGAGAATATCACAAAGTTGGTTCATGACATCTTCATAACTTAATATCTCACCAATTGGCTTAATCTAGATCACATAATGGATCTAGAATTTGACTTTCTCAAATGAGAGTATTAATGCTATGAAATGACATGTCTCATTTCAGGATTTAGGTAAGCATGACGCAATTCATGCATAGTGACCTTGAGATAGAAGATGTTAAATGGTTTGTTCTTCTATTGTCTCAAAAGGTGCACTGGTCCATTCAGTATCTTCAAAAGATACACTGGAAAAACTATAGAGTTCCTAACTCTCTATGCCTTGTAACCAGACATCAAAGATTCTTCCAACAATCATACTGGGATCAATAGTACGTTGATCTTTAGATTGCAAATATATCATTTTAGTCAAACCATAAAGAGTTTGTTCACGCAAATCTACATTTGTCTCTTCATACATTGTTAGGTTTGATTAAGAACTATAAGACTATTGAATATCATAAATCTTCAATCAAACTAAAAAGGAATGAATGAACGTTTCAACTTTTATTAATTTAATCAGCAAATTACAATAAGGACTTTATAAAAATTATATATTACATCAATATGTAAATAAATAATCTTCTTGTGGGCATCTCTTCCAATAGCGGCATCCCCCGAACTTTCACCATCCAACAATTTTCGGCGATAACCCGTCTCCGAATCGTTGAAAATTACATTCCCCCGGTCTTCGAAGTCGTAGAGGGTGGCGTCTACTACGACGTCAACAAGAATGGGACCCTGAAGTCCCAAGCGGGGTTGGATGCATTTCTTCATACTACACAATAGTGGGAGATGGAGAAGCGAGTCAAGTTCCAGCTCGTTCATTTTTTGGTCACCGTGCTGCTTAGCTCTACCGGTCATACGAACGTTCCCGACTCCATGTTCGTCAAGATGGTTGACCACTTTGAACAGTTCAACTCGCACCCGTGGGGGAACGTAGTGTGAAAATATTTTGTAGACGCAGTCCGGAAGTTTCTAAAGAATTCCGGCAAGAAGGTGGCATCAAGGGGGGGAAGATCAAATTCTCCTCCTTTTTATACCCGCTTCAAATATGGGCGTATGAGACGATGCCCATACTCACCGCGCTTCACTATTGCGTGAGGGTTTCGGCATCCGAGCAACCCCTTATGTGTCGGTGGAAGACAGACGTCCGTTTTGTGAACGACGTGTTCCACAAAACAAATTTTCAATCTCCAACATTCGTTTTCAACAACCTTGGGTCAGCACAACGAGTAGTCGGAGATGTATTATTGAGGTATATCAATTCACTTTATCATTTTTGTTTCTATAATTTTTATGTTTTATTCCCTCTTTTTCCAGGACTCGACTCGACAAATTGCAGCACCAACCCCAGAAACTCCGACATCACCCCAGTCTATCCTCGATACCGATGCGGAGGTAAGTATGAATTGTATATGGGATTGTAGACTGAATTGATGACTAGATTGTAGAATGAATTATAGACTATATTGTAGACTGAATTGTAGACTATATTGTAGATTGAATTATATACTAAATTGTATATTCATTTTTATTTTTGACAGGCTCGGTTGAAATCTGTTGAACACACAGTCAACGGTTTAAAGAACACAGTCAAAGATTATAACGTAGAATGGACAAGCTTCAAGGCGGAAACGAAAGAAATGTTTGAAGACTTCAAACATAGTGTCCGCGACCAATTTCCCATGGCGTACCCCGGACCGGTTGAACATGTGGTTCAAGATGACGAAGAACACAAAGAAGAAGAAAAAGAAGAAGAAGAGGAAGGAAAGAAGAACGATGAAGACGAGAAGAACGACGATGACGATGACGACGAGAAACCGGAACATGAAGTAGACAAACCAGAACATGAACCTGAAAAGAACGACGAAGTCGATGATGACGAGAAGCATGAAGAGGCCGAAGGAGAAGAAGAGGCCGAAGAAAAGGAAGCCGAAGAAAAGGAAGCCGAAGTACAAAAAGAGGCCGAAAAAAATGAGGGCGAAGGAAATAAGGGCGAAGGAAAGGAGGCCGAAGGTATTATAGATTAAATTGTAGATTGTTTTATACCTATGTATACATTACATTATAGATTGAATTGTAGACTGATTTGTATACTCAAATGTTATCTTGTTTAATTGCATGTACGGCCATTTGGAACCCAAGAAAGTTATGTATCGAGCAAATGGATCATTGAATCGCAGCTGAAGTCATTAAACAAAGACTACGGCGGAAGAACCTTATAACAGCTCACCCAATGATGTTCAAGCAAAGAGGGAGTTGAAGCAGCAACGCCTCCATCTTCGCCCGTTGGCATACCTGATGACTCCTTAACGGCAATGTTGGCCATCGTCATACACGTTGGTTCAGCCACGACCATGTCGCATGCATTCATCGTACAAGAGGAATCGGCCCGACCATCCCGCCAAGTCAGGTCCCCGAAGAGATTGTTGGAATTTAGTTAACAATTAATCTAATTAATTATGAAACATATCGATATATGGAGGAAATTCATAATTCAAATTAACATATTAAAAACGTTTTAAAACATATTCGATAACCATGTCATTAAATCTAATCTAACATGTCAACAAATTTATATACTTATCAATAAATTCATTCAAACATGCAGAAACGACCGATCTAAAATTTCTAACAATCCTACGAGATTATATCATTCAGATCCAACTCGTTTATAGAAAACTTACGTTCAATTCGGATCCGCGAAATTGAGTCTCGGGATGGGTCCAAAAGGTCGGCCGATCCTCTATACCACGTGCGTCTAGGAAATCCTCAAAAGCGTCGTGCCACCGTTGCTCCAAAAGTGGCCGGCCCTGTGGGAAGAAATATCACTCAAATAACCACAAGTTGAGTCAATGATAATACTCAAGGAATTTTTAGGAGACAAAGAGGGTGGGCTCTTTCGTGGGAACAAGAGGGAGAAGGAATAAAACTCAAAGAAAAGGAAGGGTTGCAGGAAAACAAATTTCCTCTCTCTTTTTCTCTCTAAAATTCGGCCAAAACCTCTCATGCACAAGGGGAAAGAGGTTTGGCTGAGTGTTGGTCGAAGTTAGGCTAGGGTTACCAAAAAGAGAGCCTCCTTTTATATCAGAGAGAATGAGTTTAAGTTAGGTCAAAATCCAATTAAGACCCATTAGTCAAACTTAAGCCCAAAAAATTTTCAGCCCATAAACCCTTATTATGGCCGGCCATATTGTCTTAATTATCTCCCAAATTTATTTGATTTATTTCTAAAATAATATTTAATTAATTTAGAACATCTCATTTATTTAATGACAAGTCATTAATTATTTTCATACTAATCAATGTAGTACGAAACGAGAAAATATTTATTTTCGTCTTTTATTTATTTGAATCATCAAATTATATTATTATCAATATAATAACATAATATGATTCGTTAAATAAATATAATAATAAATAACCAATTATTTATTTAATTACTCAGAAAATAATATCTTAGCGTAAATCACAATTTACGTTAAATGAGAAAATCAATCATTTCTTGTTCACCAAAATCTCGTCCGAGAGTCTATCATTGAGACCTTATGGACCCACATGAACGAAACTTTAGAATAAAGTACGGACTCAAAAGTTCACAAACTTTTTCCAATTTTTAATTATTAATATTAGTCGATTCCACTAAAGGACCAATAATTGAACATCTCTAAGTTCATATGATTTATATTTCTGTTTGATGTGACAAAACTATTCTTCACACGGTCCACGGTGTATTTTACGATATTACCCTTTGTGTGTATCATTAACTCGGAGGAATGTAAAATTACTGTTTTACCCCTGAATTATTATTTCACCAAGTCCTCTGTAATTTGTGAACGAGAAAAATATAAAGTGAAATGTCTCAACATGTCACATGTTTTATTTCAAAGAATTCTTTATTCGATGAATACCAAGCCTGGTTTATTCGCTCACACTCTCATAACAGAGCATGGTGTGATACTAATGCCTTAGCATTGTTTCAACACAAATTCCATATCTATAAATCACATATTTCAACGAAACAGTATTATGACACCAACCGTCGGGTCAATGAAACTTCAATTAGCCATTGCCCATTGACAAATCAAATGTCATAAAGTTTACAAGAAGATATGTACTCACTTCAGGATTTAGGTAATTACTAAAATACCCTCGTATGTGAGTTTGAGGTTTCGAGTAATTAAACGGTTTTATCTCGAGCTTCAAAACTTCACAGGTCTTGTTCAATATCTTCATTAAGATATCAAGAATGAATCACAGAGTCACAACTCTCCATATCACAAGATAAGATATCGTTTAATTCATTCTAACAATCATAACTAAGAATCGATTGCCCAATTGATCTTTAGATTGCGAACTATTATTTTAAACTAGTCATAAGAAGGTATCTTGTCAAGTCTGTACTTAGCACTTCTTTCGTTGATGACGGTTTCAGAGCGTAGACATTAATGCATAAACTCAATCTTAAATAAGAATGAAAATTCAATCTTTATTTAATTTCAAAACAAAACAAATACAAAAAGTATTTAATATCAAAAATCTCCTTTGTGGGCATAAATGCCAACAGAGATATACGTCGTCTCCACCCAACGCCATTTTCAAATATTTTTTGAACAAATATGAGAAGCCCCTCAAGAATCCGTTCTCTCATCCATGTACTACCCCCTCATTAGTAGAAGATAAGGTCATGAAATCTTGGCTGAAAGTCAACAAGCTAAGGAAGAAAAACAAAGAAAGGGTGTGGTTCCGTACTGGAGGTCGTTTCCAAGACTTTCTTCTACTTGCTGTGGACACCGTGTACACTTCCGTCGCGTTTCATATTCACCTTGTGAGAGTATTCTTCTCTTTTTTGGGCGACTAGCAGCATGTGCTTTGTGCATCGGTGGAAAAAATTTTATATTCTATAACTCCTGTGGAATGTCCCAACTTCCTATGTCTCTGTGAAGATGATGTACAGCTTCGTACGTAGCCCTTCAATAATCTGTACTATAATACTTCGATATATGGGGCTATATGAGACAGTTACGAACTCGACAAGCAGCGATTCCATGTGGGCAAATGAAATTGTGGATCTCCTATCGTCGATAAGAACATGTACTATCCACCTAGTTAACTGCAAACACAGTTCCCTCTCTGTCCACAACTTCAAACTCGTCGACCGAAGATGGCCTCACCTACAAGGTACACGATCAGTCTACAATTCAGTCTACAACGCAGTCTACACAGTAGTCCATAATCCTATCTACAATCGTCTACAATTCAGTCTACAACGCAGTCTACAAAGTAGTACACAATCCTATCTACAATCGTCTAATGTTTAGTTTATAATGTAGTCTATAAAGTAGTACACAATTCTATCTACAATCATCTACAATTCAGTCTATCACTTTGTCTATTACACTCTACAAATTACTCAAGTACTATAAAATAAAGCAATAACTTACCACCATATACACAACATACGCATTGTATTTGTCGGCTCGTTGTTGGTATGCTTTCGTAAGCAGAGTTTGTATTTTCGAAGCGGCTTCTCGACGGTCATAAAACCATTTCATACTTCTCTCTCTCAACAAATCCATCTACTTAGAAATAGGGAATTGTCTCACCTTGACATTTAAAGAGTTTAACGACTCTGCGTTGTTGTTTGTCATGATACCATACCGCTTTTCTCTAAACATAATTTGAGCCCATAGTTGGTAACCAACTTCATTGGCTAAATATCGCCGTATTTCAGAATTTTCAGCATCCAACATGACCATGAAACTATCAAATTCTCGTTGCGTGTATGCTTTCGCAGCGCCGTAAAATTTCCACTTTACCTCCTTCGTAATCCCTCTAAAAGTAGTCTTCAAATTAAAATGTAAGTGAAACATGCAAAACCCATCATCACAATTCGGAAAGACTTTCTTGACACCATTGATCATTCCAGCATGTCTATCGAATACAAAAATTTTCTCCTCCCGCTCTCCAATTGCGTCCTTCAATTTGGACAAGAAGTAAATTCAGTCCTTGTTTGATTCGGGAGGACCAATGGAGTAGGCTAATGGAAAAAATTGCTTGTTCCCATCCATCTCACAGGCAGTGTACATCGTTCCTTTGTAATAATTTTTCAAATGAGTAGCATCCACCACAATCACAGGACGTACATACTTCTACCCCGTTCTCCATGGGCCTAGTGACATGAAAAAGCTAACAAATATCCCACCCTCGCTCGTGACGAGGTCAAAATACGAACCTGGATTCTTAGTCTCGATCATGTATCGTAGCTTAGGCAAGAACGCGTATGATTCTTCAGAGCTGCCATAAAGGGACTTCAAAGCTTTCTCTATTGACAACCAAGCTTTTTTGTAAGACATGGACATCCCATAATCCATTTGCATGTAATTCATTATCTCTTTTAGTCTACACATACCCACGCTTGGATCAATGCACTTATGTTTCACAACCTCCCCAATTAAAGAACTCGTTGCTAGGGGATGACGTCCTTGCCTTACGTTTAGGGGAAAACTGTGCTCATCGTCAAACCTGAATGATGGAAGTCAAACATTTATATTCAATGTAGAAGAATATGGAAGTCTACAATGTTGTCTACACTACGATTGAAGTCTACAACAGACTGCATTGTAGATTGTAATTTCAAGTTGGTAATCGGGTGTACAGAGGGCAGTCCACAATAATGTCTACAATAGACTCCAACAGTATCCAGTGGACAAAATTGTAGATAATTTAGACTATGTTTGCTTTCGGGTCTGAACAATGTCGTCTACAATTCGGTCTGCTGGACACTGTTGGCGACTACAGTTACCTTAATTGTAAACTCTAAATTTGAATAATTAAGAACAATGTAAACAGCAAAAATTGTACCTTCGAATTTAAAATATGGGCGAAGAGTCCTTCCTCGCGGCTCGAACAGCCAATTTACAAGTTTCTCCGAGACAAACGACATGCAACGAATCTTTGTCCGAATTCTTTGTCTTGTACGTAAAGTTGTTGTGTATGGCATACAGCATCAAGTGCTTTTGCAAACATTTTTTGTTAACGTATAGTGCATGACGCATTATAAATAGCGGGTAGTTAGCATCCAAAATAAATGTGTCCACCCCCTTATCACCGGTCGTAGTAGATGAACTTGGAAGTGTGGTGATGGTGGCAGACTTGCTTCGCGACAAGGTGGGGGGGGGGGGGAATTTGGTGATCTCGATAGTGGTGATTGCGGAGGTTGGGATTGCGCTCGTGGAGATTGCGGGGAGGAACACGGTGGTGGAGATCGCGGGGAGGAACGCGGTGGTGGAGATCGATGTGGTGAGGAACGCGATAGTGGTGAATGCGGTGATGGAGAATGTTGTCTTTACTCGAACAAGTTAAAATCCTCCAAACCAATAGTACCCGACGAAAACGTACCGCGCACTTCTTCGGGGATTGACGGTATTGGTGAAAGTGGTCGATATTGATGTCCAACATATCCTGGAGAATTAAGCGGCAATGATTTCTCTTTCACTTCCAATATTAATTGAAATTGCTCCAAGTTATCTTCTTTCTTTCTCCTCAAATATAAGTATGCTTTAAACGTCTTATCGTTGAAAATCTCAACTGATTCTAGAGCATCGTTGATGACATACACAATGCTAATTGTATAACCGGATGGTGGTTTGCCCAAACACTCGTATATTGCTTGCTTCAGAATAGCAAAGTTGATATTATCCGGAACCAAAATTCCAAATGATGGTTTCTCACGATACCGACCAACGTCAATCAATGATCCATTATGCTTGAATAACAAATAAATTTTCCCCATCCTGCATCAATCATCAATATTATAGTAAGCATCAACATATCTAGTTCGTCTACAATAACGTCTACAATGTAGAAGATTGTTGAGTTAACGTTGCAACCCCAGACCACATTGTAGACAAGATTGTTGACAACATTGTAGACACTGTTTGTGATTTGTTGTTGTCATTGTATACTCTGTTACCAAATTGTAGACTTTGTTATGTTTTTGTAGATGAAATTATTAACTATGTTACGTATCTGTAGACAACATTGTAGAAAAGGGGAAGAACCTAGCCTCGGAGATGGAGCGGAGATGGCGCGGCGGAGACGTCGGAGTACCAGAGGAGTTTCGTCGGAGACAAAAAGTACCAGCGAAGCTTCGTCGGAGACAACTAGAAGCAGCGGAATTTCGTTGGAGACAAACTAGTAGCACCGGAGTTTCGTCGGAGATAAATGAGTAGCGGCGACGTTCGTCGGAGATGGACCGGAGCTGGGCGTCGGAGATGAAGCTTGAAGAAGAATAGTTTTTGGTTGAGTGTTGAAGAAGATGGGTTTTGGTTGAGTGTTAAAGAATAAAGTGTGAAAAGAGAAGAGAGAGAATGTAAAAGAGAAAATGGTGAATGTGGAAACCGGTAGTAGGAAGTAAACTTTTTTTTTATATTTTTTTATATTTTGTAGCCGGTTGAGTGTTGTTAGGGTGTATTTGTAAATTTTTTTTAAGGGTAATAGGTCTTTTCATGTGGGAAAGAGTAGTGTTTTGAGAAAAAATAGAGTTTAGGTGAATTTTGAAAAAATATACACAATTTAGCGACCGAATGGGCAATTTCTGATAAGCTACGCAATGCATGTATGAAATATAAATTTAGATACGCGCATGCATATCCGTCAAAATATATGACCTCTTTTTTATGTTCTTACCTAAAAAAATATTTATGATCTGTCTCTTCAAGAAAATAAAATATGAACAATCTTTGGCGCTTTTTGGATTAGGAGGTCCCTAGTTTGACTCTATTATTATTTTCATTTCCAAAATCCAGTACTTAATGCTGTGTAATTCATATTTTAACTTTTTCTCGCCTTCCTTATTATGATAAACTATTGAAAAATTGCTTTCTAATAATGACTATTAGCAACGATTATTCGGACAATAAATGACACCTTACCATGCAAAAAATCATGATTATTTTAATATCACAAAAATATTTGTAGAAAATTAATATATTATATATCAAACAAATTAGTACCACAAAGCAGCAAAATGTATAAGAGAAACTGCCCATAGTAGTCTCCTTATGTTTTATCTCATTTATCTCAGTTTTTCCGGTTTGCCACTAAATATTTTTTGAAAAATAATGTATCTTTTCATTGGATTTTTTTTAACATTCTCGTCACAATCCTTAATTAGTTTTGGTTAATTAAAATAAATTTAAAAAAAATATTCAGAGAGAAGATGAAAGATGAAATATTGAGTAATTCTTTTCAATTTTTTTATTAATTAACCGGAATAATTAAGGGTTGGGATGAAAATGTTAAAAGAAATAATAAATTATATATTTAATTTTTTAAAAATAATTTTAATAAAATGAGAAATAAAATAAAAAGTAACATTTTGGACCATTTCTGATTCTGAGTTTAAAACTTAAAGAGAAGAGAAGAATATGGTACATATTTGTATTACAATCAAGATGCCTGCCTTGAAATATCATTTATGTATATAATCTGTGCTTTGTATTCCTAGCCAGTTGTATTTCATAGCTTCGAATGACGCGAGAAAAGAAAATGTGTTTTGAACTTTGAAGAAGAAAAGTTGAGATTGGACAAGGGAATCTCTGATTATAATCAGGTTCACATCAAAAATTCAAATTGACCGGTTTTTATTGAGGATACCAAACTTTGATTGACACTTCCACAGATTACCACAAATATTTACCACACACCCCTCCAAGTCGACAACTGCATCGGATTGTCACGCCCTTGTCATAAGTTTTTTTTCACACATGATATATCATTGGCGTTAAAGAAAATAAAAGGGATTTAGATATGCTTTCGAAATTTAGGTATAATATCCTTGTCTTCTTATATCTAAATTATAAACTTGGACGTGTCAAGTGTGAAAGGTTTTTGAAAAATTCCGCGGTTAATACTATTAGCAATTAGAAAAGAGATTAAGCTATAATTCATGTGGTTGAGAAATGAATTGCATGAAAGAATGGACGTTCCACCTATTTTTTAACCTTTGCAAAGCTAATTTTGTAAAGCACAATCAATTACAATAGATACGCTATCTTGTTGCATATTTTAATATATTATTAAAATTGTATAAGAAATAAAGAATAGCTAGCCAGGATAAAAAAAACCTCAAGCCAGATTATTCCAAAGGTATATAAGACCGTGTTCCTTGGATTCCTTGTGCATGTCTAAAGAAAGCTGATTTAGCTAGCTTAATAAATAAATTGATAGTACGTAAAGTTAATTACTGCTATAAGGTCTAACTAGCTAGAGATCTTATGTATTAAGCACTTTTGTAGATGATTTAAAAGCCGTAAATATGGTATTTATCTACACTAATTGACCCCTATAAATAGATGTTTTAAGTCGGTACATAAATAGCTAGTCATCACATGTGACCAGATGTTCTGGTTCAAGGATGCGTAAATATTAATTACCTTAAAATTTAATAAACATGATTTCTTTAACGTGGCAGTTTGTAGTTGAACTTAAACTGTTGCTAATTGTTTAGTAACATCTCTCTCTCTCTCGGGGATGGGTGTGGGGCTCAAAATATTATTAATATCGACACCCCATCTGATCTGATTCCTTTAGATATCTATAACACAAAAGGCCATGGTCATTAGAATTGTTAGATTTGCTTTTTCAATATTGTCTACTGGAGAAATCGTTATCTTAATCATCCGAAGAAAAGGTCATGCAACTTAGTAATGCCCGTTTAAAGCTACAATGAGATTGCTTTTGCCATATATAGCACACATGAAACAAAATTATAATAATATGTTCATTTTTGCGTAATTGTTGATCCAATTCTTTTGTTCCAAGATGGCATCCTTCGGACTTTATAGAACCGGAAAATAGAAATATTCAACGTGTCACTTAATGGTAACTAGCATGATTTAGTTATTAAAGTTGGAAGTCATTAGTTCATTTCCGACTTATAACATAAATCTTGTTTTAAAAAATATATAATAAAATAACAAATAATTAAAATTAATAATGGTTTCCGTATCCCTCCAATGCTTTATTATTTATTTTCTTCAGAAAACTAGCGATTGTTTCCCTTAAATTGTAGCGACGTCTCTAGCAATCCGAGATCCAACCATTTATGGACAAGCCAATGTGTTTATTTTACCTTTTTTTTTTTTACCTTATTTACACTTTTGACTCATTCATTACATTTTTTTTTTACATTTTTACTCCAAAACTTACACATATCTTCTTTTTGAAAATATTACTTTTAAATGTGAGTTTTCTTATTCCTCCCTATCACGCCCCGAGAAAGTGAAGTCTAATTAGGATAACTAAGTACTATTGCATATTTTTTTACTAATCAATAATATTCACACGGTGCATAATCAGTTGTTTACTTTACAAATCCAATAATAAAAATTGCATTATCCGAGAGTAATAAACATTTATAGATAAACGTTTAAATATATACAATCGCTAGACAAAGTAAATGAAGACTTCAAAACATGATGCGATGTTAAACTTCCACCTCATCATAACACTTCTTCTTAGTAGGTGCTATAATATTGGTTTCAAAATAAAAATATAGGCTTTAGAAGATAATAATATATGTTACAATAATAATATCGTTGTCACGTGTAAATCGTCATATACGTACAAGTGTAACTTGCAAGAATTTAAATTTCCCTAAAATGCATCTAAACGTGTACAATTTCCTAAGTCGCTATGCGAATATAATACATGGCGGACCTCTGATTAAAGAAATTTGCACTCTCCGCATTATATACGTGCATGTGTGAATTCGGCTTATCCAAGATATGCAATTTATTTTTTGCAAAAAAAAGATATGTATAATACCAAAGTTAAAGTTCTATTTCTAGACGGAAAAATTTTCACCATGTTTTCAAGAATCATTTCAGGTGTCGTGACATTTCTGTGAACAATTTCATTACAAAATTAATATATACATTTGGTCAAACCATAAAATCGATCGAGAACAGTTATAATTAACCTACCTCGAGATTAATAATATTTATCATTCTTCAACAAGATATTCACTAGGATAGAGACTCCACTAGACCACTTTTAACCTCGTGCCCTATCCCGATGAACCCGTACCCAAACTAAAACATAAATATAGTTTTGGCATGCATTAAAAAATGTATCACCAAATCCGCTACACAACTTCAAACCAAATGATTCTAATTCCAAAACAAAATATGAATCAATAGCTTTCCAACGAATCATTTCAATTAAAATTTAGGCGTTAGTAGCTCAGAAATAGTACTTATCAACATCCTCACGGAATCGAATTTCCAGTTTTCCATTTTTGAAGTACCAACTTCAAAACTTCACAACTCACTTAATATTCGACGGAATTTCATGTTCTTATACTTTATAGAAATTCCAGAATCTCTAATATCCAACAACAAGATCAACATAAAATAATATCAGGCCTAACTTAAATTCTGACTTTTCTTTAGTAAAATGTCCAAATAGCCTTTAACCAAATTCGGACCAAACACGTGTTAGATGATCGAAATCCAAGTAACATCATTTTATCTATTTACCGAAAAAATATATTCCCATAAAATTTTCAAACTTTCAGACAAAGGGATACTTTTTTTCCTTCCGCTTCAATGGATGACGTTACCTCGATTATGCTCAGCCAAAACCAATGAAAGTCACCACATTCGTTCCTAACCACAATACTCGGTGAGCTTCCTTCGTCTGCCGGACCGGCGATCCAAATTCTTCACTTGAGCTTGACTCAATCCTAAGTACGCCGATTAGCTCACTAAGCTCAATATCTCCAGTCTTCTTCCTCACTTGGAAAAATAAAGTTTAGGAAGTAGGATTTGGTATCTTTGAATGTCAATTAATTTTGCGCCAGCTATGATGTGTCTATGATTGCTATTGTTTTTCCAATGAATTCATATTTCTTGGTTATGCTATTTGCCATATCTTTGCATTTGAAAAGTCTAAATATGATATCTTCTCTCGTGATCCACTCCATAGTTCTCCAAGTCTTACCAAAACCTTCTAAAAATCATAGTATGTAGTTACCAAAACCTCCGAAGAACGAATGCCTTGTTGATTCTTGGACCAAATTGCAAATTCTACACAAATAGCCAGTTTAGCTGTAGTGCGAAAGCACTTTCTCCCTATCCTCCATAACACCATCGTATATCGGTTGTAAACTTAAATACACAAATTCTTTTCAATATGAGATCTATTGGATCGAATGCAAGTTGCATATGTGTTGCAAATGCAGACTTCACACTAAAATTTCCTGATTTTTTCTCTTCCCAAATGAGTTTGTCTGAGCTGTTACAAGGTAGAGGCTTGATCTTCAGAATCTAACTCAAATTCTTCTAGCCACACACATTATACCATATTTTTATCCCAGTTCTTACTACCTCTAATGAATAACTCGACGACTCTCGCGTCGTCACTCAGTAGAGACGTCTCAGGCATCATCAGTCCATCTTCTACGCATTTATGATCGTACAACAACATATCTTTGCCATCTCTATTTAGGAATTAGACAAAAAAAATTATATTTGATTAGTTCTCTCTTTCTTGAGATATCATTCCAACCTCATGAGACATTTTATTTAGATTCAAAGTGAAGGACATTAGCATTCTCGTAGCATTTAGCTCTTAAAACCTGGACCGAAAGTTGACATAAGTTCATTGCCAAATGTCATGTCAATTTTGCTAGAAAAACCTTATTAAAGGTGTCCATATTTTGGACCCAAACCACCATAGCTTTTAGATTGGCAAAGCTTATTCCAACTCACCAAAGCCATACATTTACCACATGTCACCTATCTTTTCTACCAAAATTCACGAGATGCCATTTCAATTTCCTCCCATAACGTTTTAGCGATTTAAAAAGTTGACATAATATATGATGTAATTCTTTGGATCATTGTCTTAATTAGGGTTGTTCTACCTCTTCTAGATAGATTTATCCATCCACTATTCTAATCTATTTTAATACTTCAAAATTCCTGGATCTAAACTTACTTTTTAATAGTGGATTTTCAAGGAAAATAATATCATGAACGCATTCCTTCATGTCAAGAACTCTTTGCAGTCGAGTCTTAATCCTTCCAAAAAAAAATTTTGATAAGAAAACTCTTCATTAGTCCACATCTATTTGTTGACTAAACCAACTACCATAAATTTGACGACATCTCATCATTTCCTCAACTTCTCTTCTCTCATCTTTACAAAACAAGATGGTGTCGTCAGCAAACATAAGATGAGAAATAGGAGGTACTGATCTCTCAAGTTTTACGTCATTGAATTTTTCTAGCCATTCTTTTCTCGCTAACAATTTGCTCATAACATCTGCAGTAAATAGAATAAGTTAGTGATAATATTACATGAATTTTATCTAACAGGTTATGGTTCGAACTTCACTCTCATAGTAAAACTGACTTAAAAAAAAAGGGATCAATTACCGAGAGCTCTGAAGTCCATGTTTGATGGGGATAAAGGAAAACACTAGTTAGAGAGAGGTCCACAACCAACTTCTTTAATTAGTTCCGCACGATGATCAAAGCTTTTGGTTTTCTATTCGTTGATTAAAGATCAAGACAAATAAAAGTGATTTTCACTATAGCCAATGATATATATCCATCTCAAAAGGCGATGCTGTAGTTTCCGAGTCATGCCTTTTTTATAAGACGATATTCAAAATGGATAGCATGCTTTAGACCATGGATTTCCTTATCTAGAACTTAGTTACGCAATACACGGGGTGATGTTTTACGCATATATCATAATCCTTACCTTATTGCTGATATATAATATGATATATTATAGTTTGGTTCAAACTTCAAACACGACATGTGCCCTAGTACATAAATTTTTAAGGAAAACTTGAAGAAACGATCTTGTTATTTAATTGGGCTTTACGTTACATCTTCCCTATTCCAACCTATGTATAACAATCAATTATTAATTATTTTTATAACATTATAAATTAAAATTGATAGCGATCAACCAAAACGACAAGCTAGCTCGTCCACATCATCATCAGTAAATTTATAGAACTATGCGAAATAATATCTTTTTAAAAAGAGAGATCCCTCCGTTCAATAAAACCGACCAAATTTGCACTGTGCGTGTACTATTAGAACTTTATTTATTTGTCAACCTGATATTGATTTTACAGAATGAGTCACGAGAAATATGCTAGCATTAATGATATGTAAGGGATTAAAAGGACATTCGTAAATTTTATTTAAAGAAACGAATAATTCCAGAAAAATACATGAATATTCTCGATGTCCGATTCCGTCTCCAACAATTACGAAATAAATAAAATATGATTTGCAAGATTTAGATTTAATAAGGTGGACTCGTTAAAATGTCGTATTACAATATCATATGTTTTAAATGAAAAAGAAAAAAAAAATCAGTCGAATTATATATTGTATTTCTATAAGAATGAATACAAATTAGTTCGACTGACGAGATAGAATAATCGAGAATAATAATAATAATAGTAGATCATTATCATCTCTACTAACTAATCTACTCCATATAAAATTGAAGAAGAGCTGAAAATTTCGAACACGTGGTGCTGAAATTGTCGATGAAGTAGTCATGTCGCATATCGTCGTTTATGATGAGGATTTGAATTCGTCTTTGATCCGGTCCTCGCAGCGAGGTTCGCTCTGTGGACTAAAACTTTTGCCACTTCGACTTTGATGAGTTTGTCCGGTAGACCGAGTCCTAACTGATGGACCTGTTCCGTAAATAACTTCGGATATTGAATCTTTAGCTATATTAAATGTATTAGGTCAATTTTATACACTCACAAATAAGATGAAAATAAAATAAAATTGAATATATGATTTACAGTATGAATAAAATTTATGGAAGAAAGGAAGATAAAATTTGAAGCTCGTTCAACATATCTTTTGGAAATATTTTCGTCTTATATTACGGGTGCTTAAATAGTCGAGCTAATTTTTTTAAGATGCAATGGCGTCGACGATGAGATGAGCATTACTCATTAAGCGGAAATTTTCAATTTAATCAATCTGATACCAGGTCCTATAAAAATACGGACACATTCTATAGTTTTAGATCTCTCTTAGATAATTGCCACAAATCAATTTTCCAATAAAAATGAACGCATTCTGCTCTCAATATTTCCAAGGAAGAAATTGTACCCGAGAAAATACAATAAAATCAAAAGGATGATGTAACATTGTGGTGGGGTGGGCGATCACAAAAGATTGAGCATGAAAAATATGAATACAATTAGAAAGATAATGAATCCATGTTAAATGATGTATATATACAATCTAACTGTGCATTCAATGTCCAATTTCAAAGACCCCACATGGATCATAACAAAGACACCATATCTTATTATTTGATGCGTTGGTTTGGCTTGATTAAGATTCTAAGATATTCCAGAAGGATGATTAAGTTCCAAGAGGAATTCATATCATTCAGATGGGTTTCAAGTCAATTATTCGACTTTCCATTGTATCCCAGCTGGCAAAATATTTCGAATCAATTGAAAGGAAAGGAAAAGAGAATAGAC
The DNA here is from genome assembly GCA_958296335.1 of Urtica urens. Classification (NCBI taxonomy): domain Eukaryota; kingdom Viridiplantae; phylum Streptophyta; class Magnoliopsida; order Rosales; family Urticaceae; genus Urtica; species Urtica urens. Next base: position 8,874,441 of record OY282530.1, on the reverse strand, counting down.
GAAGAATAAACCTTGCGAAGTGAAGGAAGACTATCGAACAATAATTCATATCTAGACAGCTTAAAAGGGAATAATGACTTCATTTAATGGTCTAGAAGTAGAACTAAACATTTTAATTTTGTAGTCCATATCTGCATGGGGAATAAAGGGAAATTTGATCCTTTTACTCTCAATTTCTTAAATTTATGTTTTTTAGCGGGAGACATATCGTTTCATCATCCCATGGGAAAACAGTATATTTTAATCACAAATATAGTACTTAAATTAAGCCCTAACTTTTGTAATTCTGCTTTTAATAATGCCACAAATCAAGGACAATAAGTTTTAATACTATACTAATTAAGTCGTTCTAGTCTAGATCAAGATATTTACAGTTACGAGACACATATATTCCTGAACACTTGTATTTGATTTTTTTTTAATAAACACTGTTAAGTTTTAATACTATACTAATTAAGTCGTTCTAGTCTAGATCAAGATATTTACAGTTACGAGACACATATATTCCTGAACACTTGTATTTGATTTTTTTTTAATAAACACTGTTATGTTATGACTTCTGATCCGTTGTTCTTATTATATTTTAGTTCGATAAAATAATTTTGAATTATATTTTGGTAAGAAAAATTTAGTACGCGCTGATTTTATTCTATTTTTTATAAGTAAAGTGGACCGAATATGTCCTTCGGTTAAAATAAAAAATTCACGTGACACGTTTAAAAAGTTACAGCATATGCTATTAATAATAAGAGGCTAAATTCAGTTAATTAATTATATATATGCGTATATAATGAAAGCATATATATAAATCATGTGCTCTCTCTAGCAATTAGCCAGTATCTTTAGGTCCTTCTTTTTAGTTATATCATTCACGAGTGCCCATCAAGTTTTTGGTTCTCAAATAAGACAAAAAGAACAAAGAAAACGCAGCTATACGCATAGTCAATAACAGACATTAAAGTATCATCTGAGCCTGGCAAAATCTAAAACAAAAGAGACACAGTTATATTCTTGTAGCTAGGTCTAAGCTAATTTTTGATAATATCCATTAGTTACTTTTAAACACATGGAATATTTTCGTAAAGCAAAGTAATATTAGTATAGGTATATTACTATATACTTCGAACGTATGATCATCATGTATACAAAAGGTGGGGTCAAAGTGTCGCGACAAACACAGTTGTGCTTCACTAATTACCACCACTTGCTATATTTCGATGCTTCCCCTTCTCTGACTATTTATAGTTTTTTTTTTCCAGGGTTCAAGCCTTGCACAGAAAAATATAATAAAAAACAAGAGAACATTAGTAGATATCCTAAAATTTTATCGGTGATTATGTTTAACAAAGTTTATTACGGATCCAGTACAGCCTCATTAAGAGTTTATGCGCCCCTTCAAAAAATATTTATTTTATATCTTTCATCCAAATTTATTTATTTTTTCATTTTGTACTTCTAAAATTTATATGTTAGTGTCTTTAAATTTTGATATCATTTTAATTCTTAAATATAACAAAAATTTGACTAAATGACCAACGTTAATTACCACAATTGGAAATGGCAACCGTTTTATAAAATTAGCACACAATCGCTGACGTATCAGTCTAATTTTCATAGTTGATTTACACGTTTGCGCTTATAAAATTTCGTCAATTTTTTTTGAATTTTATTGATTTTGAGTTTGAATTAATCAGGTAGGATAAGTTTTCAAATGATTTCGCGGTTTATAAATGGTATTAATTAGATATTAGTTGACTATATTTTGTATGATCCTATAATTTTGAAAAAAATATTATTTACTTGTTAATTAGTTATCCGGCCATTTTATTACTTTTGTTTTCGTTTTCAAATTGATACATGTTCTTCCTCTTAAAAATTATTCACCAAATATTTCAGCGCCATTTGCAAAAGAAGAAATCAAATACAATTCATTTAAATTTCGGGAATCAATCTGCCGGTTTTGTATATATTCACGTAAATTTTGGAATAATAATGCGCCAATATGTCAATAAATTTTTACAATTGGCTCGGGTCTTCGTCTTTAAATTTATTCAAAATTCTAAAGACAAAAACATATGCACCATCTACGGAGTTGTTTAATGGAGGTTTTTCATCTCTTCATTTTTTTTGTAAATTGCTATAAATTACAAGGAATTGTAATATGTTTTACAGGTTACTGTAATTCCTATTTTACATACAACTTACAAGTTAATGTTAGTAACGAAAATTAGTTTAAGATTGTTGATGGAGCCATCTGTACTCCAATAACGTTTACAATCGGTCGATTAATAAATTTTTGCATCTTCAAAAAATAAGAACAAAGGTTAATTAAAAAACACCAAAACACACATTTAAATTTACCCAGAAAACCCAAAACATACTTCACACCCCACGAAAAACATTTACATAATCATGAAATCCCCAAAATAAAAATATATATCAAGTCAAAAATTGAAATATAAAATAACCCGCAACGAAAAAAAACCATTAAAAAAGATTTCTTATGTAAATTTTGATAGACAAGATCTCGAGATTTCTTAAACATAAATCACATAATTAAAAAAAAAATCGATCCAGAACATCGAAGAACAAAGTCTGAAAAAAAAATCGAACCGACAATAAAATGAGGACACATCTTTAATGACTTTGGAAAACAATCACAGAACCAAAAAATACTTACCTGAAAACGCAATCGCTAAAATCGCCATCCAAATTTTCGAGTTTCTTTGCACATATTAGGTTTCGGTTTTTCGCACAATTGGTTTTGATTCATGAATGCAGTTATTATCCTCAATTCTTGTGCTAAAAATTGGCTCTTTATCCACTTTTATATTTAGTGTTTTCAAAATACTCAACGTTTTGTAAATTTTTTGTATATACTCACCCAGTTTTGTTTATAAGAATATTTTGTCCAAACTACCTTCATCTTGCAGCTTTGTAAACAATTTCAAATTCGGGTCAAAATAGTCCAAATAATTATGTAAACAATTTGAAGTGAGTATTTATATAAAATTTACAAAACGTTGGGTATTTTGAACTTAGTAAACGTTTTTGTGGCTATATAACTAAAAGACCCATTCATTTATTTATTAAATCCGACTACTTCAATGAACGAGAAATTTTTTGGTCAAATGTAGTCAATGAAAATTTGTAAAATTATTGAACTGCCCATTTGCAATAATACCTAAATATAACGTACGACTCAGATCCCTGATTAGAGTACTCCTAGAAATTGTGTTAAATAGCGATTCTTTTGTATTTGTTTTAAGATTTAGTCTTCAATATGCATTTATACAAATAAGTACTCTTGAAGGCTGTCATGTGGAGCTCAATCTTTCTACGTCTTTTTCTTAACATTGCATAAAGATAGAACCATCGCTCTTCCACAAACATCACCTCATAGTCTACAACTCTTGTTTCACCGCTTTTAATCAAATGACAATAAGTAAAAGATTGACACTAATCCCTTGACCACGGGAAAATTATTAAGCATCTTATTAGTCAATTTATATGCCGTATATCTTTCATCTCTTTAATTTTTTTTTTTTTGGTAGTCTTGCTACATGTATGTATGGAATGGTTTATTTCAATCCCCTTTGAAGTTTAAACATGATTTGAACTATGTATTAACCAATATTAATCCGTTTATGTAAAATATCTCCATATCAACAACCAATACACCGTATTATTGTTATATTTTCATTAATTAAGTAGATATGCGTTTGAGACGCTTTGGTTTTCTGTTTCTTTTTTATGTGTGGTTTTGCAACACTATTTTTTGTTGATTTAGGATACTATTGTCTTTCAAAAAGGGTTTATAAAGATTTACGACTAAATTAAGAACCCTTTATAATTTTTTTGGAGCAATAGTCCGTGAATATTGATAATTTAGCATCAATTAATGTTTTGATATTTCCGTCAATTTTAGGTAGAACCTCTGCTATGCAATTCACATGGCCTTCTTTTCTCTAGGGAAATGGTCAATTTGTGTTGTTCATAAAAATTTACGGAGTCTAATTTGTTAAAAACCAATTGACTGGGAGATACTATGGTGAAATTAGGTTAGATTTATGTATAAGACTTCAACTTGCATACGTTTGCATGAAAATTCACCAGGACACGTAGATGGCATGATATATAAATATCTCTAGTGAATGCTCTGTATGAAGGCTAGTCCTTTGGATATGTCTGTGAGTGTTAAGTATTGCTAGTATCAGTGAGATTACATCAGTGTGTGAGAAATTAACTATATCGTAGGTCATTTATGGCACGGGGAAAGCGCTCGTGGAGAGAATTTTGAGGAGAGTTGTGAGCGTGAGAGAGAGTGAATAAAGGAAGATGTAAACACTTTGGTACAGTTTTTGGGGATGGAAACGAGATTCTGATCTACAAAGATATATGGGTGAATTGGGAGAGGATTGAGAGGCCTCCTAACTCAGATTTTTTCTTTTTATTTTAAAAAAACGTGAATTGTACCATAGAAAAATCTATAGAAGTCTTAAATAAAATGACTAAAGTTTATTGTGGTTATAATGAAGTCATATCTAAACTCCTATAATCCAAAATGATCTCATTCATCACGCGCGGTGGAAAAATTGTCGACCAATAACAATTTTCTCTACCTATTGTTTGATAGGAATGATCGATGGAATAACATACGAATGTTTGATTAAGAAATGAGTATTATTTTTGAATTTACAATAATAATTTTATTATTAATTACAAAATCGTAATATTCAATTGATATAAATTCATTTACAAAAATCTCACAACAATAATAAATTGTTTTGAGATCATTGTTTTTTTTTTAAATTATCGGAAGTCAACATTTAGTGTATCATTTTTATTATGACAAACGTTTCATTAAAGTCGTGTTAATGGTCTTGGTGCATACGTGGCACACTAATTAAACATGTGTGGTTATTGCTTTGCCCTTCAAATTTTTGGCCAATATAAGAAAAAAATAAAATTTTGAATTTCATTTCTACACAATTCGAATTTCGTTTATTTTCATAGTCAATTATTAGGGTAATTTTAATGTATAGTTCTATAAACTATGTGTAATTTGGATATACACAAGATTTCGTTAATAGATTGAAAATACTTAGACAAATTCGTTTACACATCGAAACAGTCCAAAATAACCTTAATTAATGTTTTCAATATGTAAACGAATTAAAGTATTTTGGACTGTTTACGATGTGTAAACGAATTTGTCTGGCAATTTTCAATCTATTAACGAAACCTTAGGTATATCCAAAATGGAAACGTTTTATAAGGCTATACAGCTAATTTTTTGTTAAATTTAATGTCGGAAGTTTGAAATTGGTAAGTCAATAAGTTAATATGATTTTGGAAGTTTTGGTTTCTTTCTTTGTTGAAACTATGGGCTAATTAATTATAGCATCACTTATCTCTTTCGAATTTAATTTTTATTTCTACATTATTTTGTACTCTCTCTCTTATTTTTCTGGGAATTTTGAAATTTTTTTTGGCATTTTTGCAAGCTCACAAAGATGAAAATACTGTAAATTATATGTGTCATAGTGGGGCATTCATATCTCTCTTCACCCATTCTTTCGCCTCTCTTCACAAAATTTCTCTCATCGGCTTCGCGTCTGAAAGGGTCCTCCGTTGTCGCAGATCGGGTCATCGGAGGAGGAGTTCCCTCAGGCCGGTCATCATTCTCCTTCTCTCGCGTGACCCCTGACAAACATCCTCATCTCGCGACCTTGTTCTCTTGCGCAACCCACGACAAACATCCTCCTCTCGCACCTCTCTTCACACACTATGGTCGCAGGATTTCTGCTGTCGTCGTCGCATATTTTCCTAGCGCAGTCCTCAGAACTCATCGTCTCTAATTAGTATGAATTTTTTCTGTTATCTGATATAGAGTACTGCATACGACCACAAGTAACAACAACATACCGCACAATTGTATTCATGTTTCCAATATAAACATACCGCAACCAACCGCAATAATTTATATATGTTTTCATCATGTATTTTGGTAACCTGGTATTGAACTCTACAAGCTACCGCAGTTGACCGTAACGTACCGCAAATATTGTTGTTCATGTTGTGCAGATTATCCTGGTGTAATTCTTTTGTTTGATGGAATTTAGACTCTAAAAAATGGTGAACTAGCTGCATTTTGAGAGAGTTCTACGTATGTTCTTGAAATCGAGAACAAAATAAATTATAACGAGTTATTGGATACATTATATGACTTACTTCATGTGGATAAGTTACTATTTTATCAAAATCGAAGTTCCTTACAAAATCGGTGATGTGCTATACCCTCTTAGTACTATTTGCAATTACGTTTTGTATTGCCTACATAAACGTTAAAATACATAAACACGACATAACCATAAAATCTTACTCAATAGGTTGTAAACAATACATAAAAATGTTAAAAAAAATAAATGATAATGTGTCACAAATAATTTAACAATACATAAACATGTTTCAACGAAAAAATAAGTCATAAACATTTTTACAAAATATATGATAATCAGTCCAAAAACTCTAAAATCTATGACATTAGATTTTAATACCAAAAGTCTATTGTTCATTTCTCTATATAAAACTCCATCTTGCTATCATTGACATCCAACAAAGACATTGAATCCATCAAATACTCCACAGTCTTGAGGCAATACATACAACGATCGCTGCCGCAAAAATACATAATAATTTGTTAAAGAAATTAGAAATGAATTCTAATAAAATTTTAATATAATCACGAAAATCTTACTCATATTTTTGCTTTTTAGTTGTTACTACACACCGCAAGTTACCGCAACACACCGCAGATGAAGCCGATCGCGGAAGTTCTATATGATAACACCAATACCCATGATCGGGAATCTGAAATCACAAACACAAAGTATGATAACACAAACACCTACACGAAATGAAATCAAATCAGATCACAACAAACACAAAATCCCTAAAACAATACACGAAATCAAATCCCTAAAACAATACACGAAATAAAAAAAAGATAACACCCTAAATAACGCAACAATACGTAAAATCCCTAACCTAAACACGATTTAACAATCCGTAAAACATCAAATCCCTAAAATATCCAAGTCAAACCCTAATCTCAAAATTCGAAATTCATCTTCTTATCTTACGACCACAGTACGTGAAGAGAGGCGGAAGTATGCGACGACGAAGGCGGAAGTATGCGACGACGAAGGCGGAAGTATGCGACGACGAAGGCGGAAGTATGCGACGACGAAAGCGGAAATATTGCGACCACAGTGTGGTAAGAGAGGCACGAGCGGAGGAAGGTCATCGCAGGTCGCGCGAGAGAACAAGGCGGAGAGAGAACGAAGACTGGCCCGAGGGAACTCCTCCGACCACGACCCGATCTGCGACGGGAGAGTCTTTCAGGAGCGGTGGCGATGAAAGGGATTTCGTGAGAAGTGGGTATCGGCCGAGTGAACAAGGTTTTCGTGAGTGAAAGCTCGTTTTCGTGAGGGAGAGGGGGTTTCGTGCGGCTGGAGAGAGAGAGAGAGAGAGAGAGAGAGAGAGAGAGAGAGAGAGAGAGAGAGAGAGAGAGAGAGAGAGAGAGAGAGAGAGAGAGAGAGAGAGGGAGAAAAGATAGATTTGGGTATTTAAAATTTTAAGGACATTTTAGTAAAGTGGGTATTTGAAATTGGTATTGATATATGAGGCACATACAAATAGAATCACCCCCCACTATGACACATAGATTCCGAAATTCCCCTAGTAAATTCTCTCTTATATTGTAAATTATTTTAAATTAAAAGTTATTTTACACGTTATTTCCCAAATCGTTATTTGATTTTGAGTTTTACACGGGGTTGTACGTTAATTTAATTCAAGGAGCTAAATTTAATTTAATTATGACGGTTTTAATTTTGTAAGTCATGAATTTATTTAGTTAAAATAATGTTCTAAGATCCTATAATTTGAAAAATAAAATTATTGCTTTACCTATCGTCAATATTCTGAAAAATTAATTACTGGTTCTCTCTCTTGTATTATTATATTTACTTCAAAGTTATTTAATAATCCAATGTTCTATAATATATTTATTATAATTTTTAGTAGCAAATTTTTACATTTCAATGTGTATATATATATATATATGTATGTCCTTGTATGTGTGTTTTTATATAGATAAGATAATATAAATTCAAATTTAATCTACACAAGTAATTCTAATATATAAATTTAACCATTTTCTTCTTTTTTATATTCATACCTTATAAGTAAATGGATAGATAATGATACTTTCTCTTATAATACCAAAAGCTATAAGAGGAATTGCCCAAAATACCGCATTTCATTTGTGATTTTCTCAAAATTCACACAAACATATTTTTTTTTTCCAAAATACAAGTATATTTCATGTGAAAACACAAATGTCCTACATTATACTACCGGCCAAAATAATTAAGTAAAAATACAAAATATATATAATTTTTAAGGTTAGAGCAGTTTTTACTTTTTAAAGTTTATTTTTTAAAAAATAAATAAATAATAACCGATTGATATGGATATGAAATAAAATGTATCTAAAATGTAATGAAATTGTTTTAGAAGTATTTTAGACTTTTGTACTAATATTTTGGAAAAAAAAAAAATTAATTTTAGTGTATTTTAGGCAATTTCTCAAACTATAATTCACTAATTTTCTTTTATTCTTTTTCTACCTTATTAAATTTATCCACCCATATATCGTACCAACATATTTAACTAAGTTATTGTCAACCAGACTCATCATAAAAATGAAGATAAATATAAAATTAGGAGAGTTAAAGCACGAAAGTCATCAATTCCGTAGCCAGGCTTCAAAGAGGATGCCGCGGCTTCCGCAAGAGGAAGAGAGTATGTCTTGTTAAACAAAAAGCATAAGCAATCTTGTTAAAAATCATAATAATTCAATGAGAACTTTATTTTAAAATTTGTTAAATACCATTGAAATCCAATGCAGACACTATCTTTAGACTATACGCATGATTTCATTTGAATTAGTTACGTTTTTCAGGGTTCTATTCGAATTTTTAATAAAAAAAAATTGCCAAAATTATCACCTTTTATTTTTTATTTTCCCAAAATCAAACAAAATATGATTTTTTTTTTCCAAAATACAAGTAAATTTCATTTGAAAAGACGAAATACCATTTAAAAAAATAAAACTAACACAAATGCTCTACACTATAAAAATACAAAATAAAATGCCCTACACTTTACTACCGGTCAAAATAATTAAAAAATTAAATTCTTTTTTTTTTTAAGGTTAGAGTAGTTTTTACCTTTTAAAATTTAATTTTTTTTAAAAATAAATAAATAATAACCGATTAATATGGATATGAAATAAAATGTAACGATATTATTTTAGGGGTATTTTAGACTTTTATATTAATATTTTGGAAAAAATTTAATTTTGAAAAAATCAAATAATACTTTGTCTTATTTCTCTTTTTAATATTGTCCGAGCATACAGATAAACGTTTTTAAATTAGAATCTTCTAACGACTGTAAATAGACTCGGTAACCAAACAATAACGAATACGTACGAGAAAACCTTTCATATTAAATATTTCATACTACAATAATTATAATGAACTTTATACTTCTTGGTTGAGAAACTTTGAATATGAACTGAACTGTTTGTTGAAAGAATAAACGAGCTTTCTTCGTCTTATTAGAAAATTATTAAATATATAAAAGAATTTAAAACTCTAAACATGTTCAATGATCATTAATTAAAACAAATACATATATAATTAGCTACATTAAATTCTAGATAAGAGAAGACTCACCACGTCATCATAATATTATTGTACTACCAGTGAGTTTGGAACTGCTAACGCACCCCCCTTTAAAAATATTATTCAACCCTCATCCCCTTAGACCGAGTTTTATTATTTTTTGGCTATTTGTATTTAGTGAATTTTTTTTTTGATAAATTGTATTTAGTGAATTTTTTTTTTGAAGGAACGTGGGTGGCCCCACGAGAATGCATTAAAAACCCTCATTTAAGTAGTGGAGGAATACCGTGGTTACATCACAATAATCTTATCTCTAAGGACATCCCGAGAAGCACACGGAGGGACAAACCTCATCCAATACGCCTCGGAATTGACAGAAAGAGCAAACTTCCCTAAATTATGCGCCACTCTATTACAAGACCGATGAATAAAATTAAAAGAACATTCCAAAAAAGTCGAGGCCCGTACCTTAATGTCGCTGAGGATCGTTCCAAGCTCCGTCGCAGGGTTGATATCTTCCGTTAGGGCCCGAATCACGATAAGCAGTCCGATTGGACTACCACCCGGTACCATCCAAACTCTTCGACCCTTCGCAGCCCCCGAAAGATGGCTGCTGCCTCCGCCATCGGCGGGGAGAACCCCACGGCTTTGAGCGAGATATCCGAGGCAATAACATCTCCGAGGTGGTCTCGAATGACGCAGCCAATGCCGAATCGGTTCCCCCGGGGGTCAAGAGCCGCGTCCACACTAACCGCCACCACTCCTTCCCGCGGCGGAGGCCACCCCCCAACCGGTGAGGACTCGCTGCGTTTCTTTTGCCCCGCGTTCGCCCGCCCATATTCGTCGAGGAAAGCACCGGCCCACTCCACAAGGTCGTCGGGCTTCCAAATAGCATTACCCAAGGTACCCTTATTCCTTTGGTTCCACACTTCCCACGTCAACGTAACAAAGAACTCAAATCTACTAACCTCCAGAACTTCTTTGGCATGGTTGAGAATCGCCGTTGCATCTTTCCCGTGCAAATCTCTCACCACTTTCTCGAAGCCGGCGATCTTCCACACCTTTTGGGACCAAAGGCAGCCCCAAATGACGTGAGTGATGGTTTCGGGACCTCGGCGACAAATAAGGCAGCCATCTTCCTCCACTATTTTACGGCTAAGAAGTTTGGTTTTAACCGGAATCCAACCTTTACAAATCCTCCAAGCCATGAGCTTCACTTTGGGGGGGAGCGAGAGTTTCCAAAGGAAGTTCCACCAATCGGCGGCCGCCGTGGGGTTGGAGGGGCCAGCCCCCGAGTTCACCGTCATGGCTACGCGATAGCCACTTCTAACCGAATATTCTCCGTCATTGGTGAAGAGCCACCGGATTGTATCGTGCATACCCCCCTCGCTAACTGGGATCCCAAGGATGGCATCCGCATCTTTTATGTCAAACATAGCTCGGACCAAGACTTCATTCCACGTCCCGTCGTTGTTCTTGAGCTCGGCAACTCTCATATCCTCGGGGATGAACGAGGGATCAATAAGGGACGGGTTGTGCGCACGCGGGATCCATTTGTCTTTGAGGACAAGCACCGACTCACCATCACCGACTTTCCACCTCGTCGCCATTGTAATTATTTCTTTTCCCCAAGCAAGGCTCCTCCACATGGAAGATCCGCTCGAGTTACATCGAGAGCCCAAAAGATCACCATTCGAAAAGTAGCTCTCCCGATATACTCGCCCAACCAAGCTATTCGGTCGCCTCAAGAGTCTCCAAACGCTTTTGGCTATGAGGGCTTGGTTGGTTTTTTCCAAATCTCTAAACCCGAGCCCCCCCTCCTCCTTGTGCTTGGTCAACACCTCCCATTTGCACTAATGAATTTTTTTCTCATCGCAATTTCCCCACCAAAATTTGGCGATGGCTCTATGAATGTCGTCGATGAGGCCCTTGGAAAGACGGAAAACACTAGACACATAGGACGAGATAGCTTGGAGGACCGATTTGATGAGCACTTCTCTTCCGGATTGGGAGAACCAAATTCCCCTCCATGATTTGATTTTCTCCCAAACCCTATCCCGCGCAAAGGCAAAGAGCTCCTTCCTTCGCTTACCGAAAACCGTAGGGAGCCCGAGGTATCGCCGATGACATTTGGTGGTAGCCACGTCGAGGAAGGCAGCGATGGCTTCTTTATCATATTTCCCTACATCGCAGCCAAAACAAATATCCGATTTGGCTAAGTTGATGAGCTGCCCCGACGCCGCCGAGTAGGTGTCAAGGCAAGAGGCGATCGCTATCGCTTCCTCCATGCGCGCCCGGAGGAAAATGAGGCTATCATCCGCAAATAACAAATGTGAGACCCGGAGCTCGTAGCGGCCAAAGCGGACACCGGTAATGTCTTCACGTCGTTCTTTTTCTCTAAGGAGGCACGAGAGCCCTTCCGAGCACATGAGGAATAGGAAGGGGGAAATCGGGTCCCCTTGACGAAGCCCCCTTTTCGGAATCACCCGACCTCGGATCTCGCCATTGATGTTGAAAGAGAAAGACACCGACTCGACACACCCCATGATCTTCTTTACCCACGTGGTGTCGAACCCCATCTTGAGCATAATCGCCTCGAGGTATGGCCACTCAACCCGGTCGTACGCCTTTGCCATATCGATTTTTAGGGCTGCGAAGTCTCCGTTCCCGAATCTGCCCCTCTTCATCGTATCCATCCCTTCAAAGCATATCATCACATTATTGAATATTTGTCTCCCACCGACAAATGCCCCTTGGTTCTCCGAAATCACCGAGTCCATAAAGCCTTTCAATCTCATCACAAGGCACCGAGAGATTATTTTATAAATAACGTTACATAAGCTTATGGGACGAAACTCGCTAACCTTCTTTGGGTTGTCCACTTTTGGAATAAGTGTAATTATGGTGTCGTTGATGGCGTGAAGGGGCAGGTTATTGTTGAGGATGGCAAGGCACGATTTCGTCACAATCTTGTCGACCGTACCCCAATGGCGTTGGTAGAAGAGAGCGGGGAAACCATCCCTACCTGGTGCCTTAATGGGACCCATCGAGAACACGGCCTTCTTGACCTCTTCTTCCACGAAAGGCCGGAGGAGCTTGGCATTCATCTCGGGGGTGACCACCGGATCCACCCCCTCCAACGCAGCTTCTATAGTCTCGATACTTGAGTTGGACGTCTCGAAGATATCGCGGAAATAGTCCGAGACTACCTCTTCAATCCCCCCATTGCCCTCCTTCCACATCCCATCGCCGTCGAATAGGACCATGAATGTGGTTCTTCTTCCTTCTAGCCGACGCTTTTTGGTGGAAAAGTGTTGTGTTTTTGTCGCCACACTTCATCCACGCCATCCGGCTCTTTTGTCTCCAAAACATCTCGTCCTTCTCAAGGAGCGCATCGAGTTGACGTTGTTCTCGGGTAAGACAGCCCTGATGGCGCCCGGTGTCGAAGCCCACCTCGCGAACAACGTTTTTTTGTATCTCGATCCTCGCCTTGAGTTCACCTCTTTTTTTTATACCCCACTCTTCGAGACCTTCTTTACTCCACTTCAAGGCCCTCAATAGTGTGTCAATGTCGCCCAAGCCCCCAACCGAGCCCCATGCTTCCTTGATCTTCTCCTTGCATCCCTCATCCTCGCACCACACCTCCTCAAAGAAGAATCTCCCTCTCCTCCTCGCGAAACCTGACTCTTTACCTCTCGTAGTTAGAAACAAAGGCCGATGATCAGAATTCCAATATTCTAGGCGACGAACTCTTGCCATAGGGAACATCTTTCCCCACTGAGTGTTAGCGAGGCATCGGTCGAGACGTTCCTCCAAGCTATCAGTCGCCCCACTTCTTCGCCATGTGAATTTGGCTCCAACCCACCCGAGGTCCGAGAGGTCACAGTCTTCGGCCAAGCCACGAAAAGATTCGAGGAGATAAGGGTCCCGAACTCTCCCATGGCTGAGCTCCCTGTTGTCCATAACCTCATTCAGATCCCCGCCAACCAGCCACGGTCCCTCCCGATGGCGTAACACCCGACGCACCAGCTCCCATGAGTGCCTCCTATTCACAGCCACCGGATCTCCATACAGCCCTAGGAGGTTCCACCCATTCCCTGTCTCGTCCGAAATTCTCCCCTCGATGTGGAATCTGCAGAAATATTTCAGCTCGAAACCTATCGAGTCCCGCCAAAGAAGCATGAGCCCCCCACTCCTTCCCACACAATCCACCACAACACACCTAGTAAAACCAATCGACATACGGACTCTCTCTGCCGCACTACTCTTGAGCTTAGTTTCCGACAAAAAGATGAAGTCGGGCTTAAGCTCACGAGAGTGTGACTGCAAAGTCCTCATCGTTCGGGAGTTACCCAACCCTTGGACGTTCTAGAACAGGGCGATCATTGTGTTCGGCCGCCCACATCTCCGCGGGGCGCCGCTTTGGTTAAATCATGGGCCATTGCGAAATCCGATTCATCAGAAAAGTCAATGGAAGGGGATCGAGGGGAGGCAGACGTGGCTGGCTCAAGCGGATGCCTCGGACCCTCCACTTGAACCCCTTGCATCTGGCGAGGGCGTCCCGAAGCCCCACCCTCCGCACGGATCGAGGGCGCAGACTCGCCCAATCCTCCGGTCCGAGGTTCCTTACGCTGAGTCTTAAGGCATCCTGGGCTCACTCCCGGCGCTCGTGCACGTTTCTTCCAAGATCTCGGTCTGGATTTTCCGTCACTGTCGCTAGAGGTCAGACTTCCCATCTGAAACCCATTCCCAAGCTTTTCGGCGTGAGCTGTGAAGATGCCTCCCATCGCCCCTACTGCAGCCGGTGTCGGAAGCGTCTCCTGGAGACGTGGGTGTTCGTTGCTGATAGGCAGAGAATCGCCAGGCACTCCTCTGAGGGATGCAGCTTCTTCAGAGTTGGGACAGGATTGGGGGGATCAGCCTCCCTCCCTCCTCAGTTCTCTGAGGCAACATGGGCCTTGTGCATGAGGTGGGCTTCAGGAATATTAACACTCCCTTCTGTCCTTCGGGCAACCTCGCGCGTTTGAGTCTTCTTCTTTTCACTTGGCATAGGACGAAAGCCACATGGAGATTTTTGTGCGCTCGAGGTGTGGGAACAATTACCCAGTATCTCGGTAATCGGCGACTCCCCCCCTTGGTTCCCCTTTGCCTCGGTTCCAGGAACCGAATGATTACCATCCTCGTGCATCGCCTCCTTGGGTCCCGCGGCAATGTCTCTGCCTCCTTTCGACGTGCAATCTTCGTGTGTTGGTGTCTCTGACCGCCGCAGATTCTTAGGAATCGGCTCTGATTCCACGCCCTTCCCCTTTCCCAGGAATGAGCGATCCTCCACCCGTCGGAGACGGGGATCATTCTGGAGCCCCGGGATCCGAAACACCGAGGAATCAAACCTATTGGGCGGCTTCCCGGCTAAGAACGCTCCATAATTCCAGCCTTCTTTGGGTTCCTCCGTAGGTGCCCTGGGAGCCACACAGTTTTCCCATTGGTGCCCAATGACCCCACATGAGAAACAGAGGAGGGGAAATCTCTTGTATCGGACGCAGCACCACGTTTTTCCGCCGTCTTTACCAAGTTGCACTGAGATTCACCTCCTCAGCGGCTTGGTGACATCCAGAGTGACCTTCACTTTGATGAAATTGTCTCTGACTCGACCCCTCCTATCAGTGCCAATCTTCAACACTTGCCCAATTTGCTGTCCAAGCACCTTTCCCATCTTCTCCGTCAGCCCTATTAGAGGAAGGCTATGGATTTGGATCCATATCCCGGTCACCGTAAATTCCCTTCGGGAGTGGTTCTCAGGGGCCACCGGGTCAGCGAGGCAGAGAAGGGCTTTATCAAATAGCCAAGGTTCATTGTCAAGGACACGCTGCTTCTCCTTAGCTGAACCGAAACAGAATTTCAGAGTAGTATTCTGGAGTTCGTAAACCTCCAACCCCTGTTTAACGTTCCACTGGTGCCCTATGACGCCTTTGAGGACCTTCTTGTTGTAGTGTTTGTCCGTCAGTAGTCTCCCGAGCAGCATGTTACCAGAGTCCTTTCTTCCTTCTTCCAAGACATCGTCATCGACTTCAACCACCACCTCTTCATCCTCAGTTACGTTCAAGTGGTTCCATTGACTGCACAAATCATCCACACCTTACAAGAATGTGGCACCAAAAGAGGTGTAAGCTCTACTGAGAGAGTTCAGAGAGCAGAACTTATGATTGAACTTAGAAACACAAATGTAGGGACTCAAATTTAGACATGTCGTCTAGGGAGATTGACATACCCAATGTAAATTCAACTTTATCCATTCCTAAAGGAGAATAAATAAATAAAAAATAGACCTTCTAACTAAAGATAATACCTCTATATATAATCATAATGAAATGTATACTCCACATATATTTAAAAATAAAAATTTGTGGTAGCATTCAATTAAAGTTTCATAGACTTAATTTGGAATCTTTAACTACAAATTTTGAAATTTCTAAATATTAATCATTAAGTTAATTAATTAATGATTAAATATTTCTTACAATTTAAAATTATAAAAAACAACAGTATACTAATAAAATTTAATTACTTAAAAAAATTATTCGCATAAAATTTATAGAATAGAGCTAAAGAAAAATAAAAAGTTGAATTAATTACAACATAAATAGGAGCTTCCCACAAGAACAAAAATCAGAGAATGCATAGTAATCGGTAAGAAATCCTCTCCTTAATTTGAGCAGCTGTAACTAGGAAATCGGTTATTTTTAAGAAGCTATCATGAGAAAAGGTTAACTCTTTTTCAATTTCTGAACAAACAGCATAAATGTACATATTAAACAAAAATTAATTCAAGAAGGATGAGAACCAGTACATTGAAAAAGCAAAAAAGGGTCTGAAATAAGAATGACTTTCCGATAAAAAAAATAGAGAAATTGACCAAGTGCCACTAAATTAACTCAACTTTCCTTAAATTCACTAAAACTTTTTTTTCCCCAAAATACTAGTCTTTTCCACTTGAAAAAACCTTTTGTCATTTAAAAAATAAAAAGTTACAAACTCCCCCTATTTTTTAAAATCGGCTGGATCCTAAACAAATTAAAAAATTAAAAATAATCTACTCATAACTTCCTATAACCGGCTCCATATTTCTCTCTCCTATTTCACTTTGAGAAATTTAATTTTATGAGCTCAAAAATGTTTAAAATATCCACAATATCTCAAAATAGACTTTTGAGTCAAAATCGGACAAAAATACCCCTAAGTTCATATTCTTTCTTTTCCCTCTCTTCCCTCTTCTCTCTTTTCTCCTCTCTTCTCTCTTTTCTCTCGGCCGCCCCTTCATTTCCTTAAAATAAATTCAAAAACTCAAAGTCCCTAAACAATCATACCAAGGTTTTCAACATCCTACAATGTCTTCAACCTCGGAAAACTTCTTTATTAGTGGTGGAGAGGACCCGAAATCTCAACCTAGCATTCAAAGGAAAAAAATCCCAAAAAAGATAAGGTTTGTTGTTTTTTCATAGTTAAACCTATTGCATGTAGTTCATATAGTGTTTTCGAGTATAATGTACGTTAAATCATATTGATTTTAGGAAGATTTGATCTAGTTTAGAGATTTTAGGTTTGGAAACGAAGAACTCTTTGAATTCCATCATCCATACGATAGAATACGACGGTTTACGATATGTTACGATAGAGTACGATAGGTAGGACGATGATGTACGATAGAAATCATGGGAGGGGTGGACGATAGTGTACGATAGCCTGCGATAGGATACAATAGCGTGCGGTATGGACGATAGGTTGCAATAGAGTACGACTCTTTACGAGAGTTTTTGATTTTTTTTGAAATTTATGATACTGTAAGATGGTAAAATTGATTTTTTTATGTTTGTTGTGTAGGATCACTTAAAATTCCTTATAGACGACTCATTCCCGGGGAGAATCATGTATAGTGGATCGGCAGTGCTGAAAAATGTTAAGCAGCGCTTCGAAGAAATGAATTTGATTGAGCAACTCCGAGGGACGATGTTCGAGCAGTTCTTCATCACATCAGACTTGTCTTTCGCTCCCGTCCTTGTGCATTCTTTACTGTAGAGGAAGGTTGAATCAATTAAGACCGGAGAGATCCAATTCGGTGTAGGGGGAAAAAGAGTGAGATTCGGACGCCTCGAATATGCCATAATCTCAGGGTTAGACTACAAAGACGGTCCGAAAAAAGAGGAGAATGACAAACGCTCCTCCCGCAGGCTCATTGACGAGTAACTGAATGAGACAACCAACCTCAAATTCAGCATACTCATCAAAAATTGGACGGTGTGCGTCTTCGTTCTCGGTTATTTGTTCGGACAACCGGGGAACAAAACCATTAATCCGAAGTGGCAACCGATCTTCCAGTGGGTCGAAGATCTCCCCATCTTTTACGGCCTACCATGGGAGAACATGAGCTGGGGTGAGACGTTTCTATCCCTATCAGTGGATTTGAAGCGTCACTGCGAAGGCCTCGAAGACAAGCTGAAGAAGAAGCCCGACGTCGTCCAAAAAGAGGCAAAGTACACGCTGACTGGCAATCTTCATGCCTTTCAGTATTGGGTATACGAGGCTATCCCGGAGCTTGGGCACGGCGTCAAAAATCGAATGCCGAGAAGAAATTCGTGGTCAGGAACCAACGTCGTTTTTAGCAAGGACGTTGAGAAGATCCTGAAAAAGAAATCGGTAAATTTTATTGTTATTTAATAATGTTTTTAAAAGTTACCATTAAATATTAACATTGTTTTTATGTTTGCAGTTAGGCGTCCTTCAAATGTTGCGACTGCGGCCGGGGAAAAAAAAATTCAGACCCTTGAAGCGCAAACGCAGAAATGTCTATATCCGATAGACATCGAAGGAGAGGATGCGACAGAGCCGAAGAACATCGACGAAGAAATTAACATCGTCGGTTCTGCTGCAGAAGAAAGAGACGTACTCGGCCACGACGAGGACGAGGAAGATGACGAGGATCACATCTATGACACCCCTTGGGAAGCTCGTCTGACGAAAGAATCTCAAGCTTGTCCTCGTCCTCAAGCTACGCCTCCTCCTCAATCTTTGCCTCGTCCTCAAGGTCGTCCCGAGGATGAACCTATTGTCATCACGGCTGGCATGTGGGAAGACCTTCGACAAGGAATCAAGTTCATCCTCCAGAACATCGCCACGTCAAGCTACGCTTCCTCCTCAATCTTCGCCTCGTCCTCAAGGTCGTCCCGAGGATGAACCTATTGTCATCAAGGCTGGCATGTGGGAAGACCTTCGACAAGGAATCAGGTTCATCCTCTAGAACATCGCCACCCTAGGGCGCCGCATGAACACAATTAACAGGCGATCTGAGTGCGTTTAAGATCGAATTGAGCGTATACGTCATGATCAGGTAATAATAAGTTTGTTTATTTCGTTTAGTAGTTTATTACATATGTTTAACTAACGCTTTTTGCAGATTCGTCAATGGGAGCGTCTGAACCACATATTCTGTAACGTTACTGGGATGCCTGGTAGACCTATTCTTACCACGCAAGCCCGTGGTCCAGATACTTAGAAGCAGCAGAATGCCGAGGCTGCTCAACCTCCTCTCCCTGCAGCACCTTCTAGTAGGCCTCCTTTGCCGTTTACGCCTGTGAGCAGTCGAAGCCCATCACCGATGATCCCGGTTAAGAAAGTCGGCTTATTCAAAAGGTCTAAGAAGGTTCATGTAGAGGAAAAGGCTCATGCAGAGGAGACGACTCATGCAGAGGAGAAGGCGACTGAGAGGTTGTCGAAGCGTTAAGACGAGAAAATGAAAACTCCTGTAGAGGAGAGCGTCAAAGCGCAAGAGGGGTGATTCACTCAAGTCTCCAACTCAGCCACCCCCCCAGCGGTCGAAAAAATGGGATGACTTCACCGATCCGACGAAGCCGAAGTACACTCGAGCATCGTCTTCTTTCAATCCGCTGGAAGAGCCTAACAAAAAAGAATACACGTACTTCATGATGTGGGTTAAGACGGGGAAGTACCTAGGGCGCTACAAGTATAATGTTTGTCTACCCACGTGTACCGCATCATCGAAGTTCTTCTCCTCGATCACCGACGCAGGGGCTTGGATGACTGATGAGGTACAACGTTTTTATTCGGTAACGTACAAATTATCTATATACTCATTATTTGTTTTGTATTGCAGCATATTGATGCGATCGTTCATATGCTCATGAACCGACGACGTGATCTCAGTGGTTATCGCCAAGATGTCTGCATTATGGACAATGTATGGGTTCAAAACGTGCTCGGGGGGTATAAGCAAGAGCGGATGAAACTCGAGAAGGAGAAAGAGTTGGAGACGGAGCCCGAGAGAGTCGAGTGGGATCAGAAGTCTGTCATTGTGCCGATGACGGGATTCAGAGACAAAAAAATCAAACCGTGGAGGGAGGCTAAGTAGATTCTCTTTGTCGTCAATTTCAGGAATGTGCACTTGTTCACATTCCAAGTAGACTTGACAGAGTGGACGATAAACGGTTCTTAACTTTCAGAAGACCCTCGCGGAAGGGGAGCAACAGGAGACAAACTTTACGACGTTCATGCAGGTATAATTCTAACTTACAATAATGATATGTTAAACTATAGTAGAAATTTATTAACTTAACAATTTGTATAGGATTGGAGTCTCGCATTACCACGGGTGATGATGTTGTGCGGCATGTTCGACAACCACCAAAGATGTATCAACCTCTCTCATCCGACCGACCGGTGCTTCATGAGTTCACTTGGCTCATTAACCAGAATGTTCCTCAGTGTCGTCTAAGGTAAATGTTAAGAATTAATTTTAGTGAAAAACGTTATATGTTGACACGTTTGTCATCTATCATTATCGCAGCGGTGATTGTGGAATGTTTGCCATCAAATATATTGAGTATCTTCTAGTTGGAGCTCCATTCGACACACTCATAACAGAGAACATGAAGATATTCCGGAAGAAATGGGTCGTTGACATGTTTTTTGGTCGAGTTGCGCGATGAATGTACTAACATTTTATTATTTATTACAGTTTGTTATTATAATAACATTTTTTTTTTATTTTCTCTTTGTTTATGTATATTGAACTTGTCAAAAAACCACTAGTTGAACTTGTCAAAAAACATCGAATTGAACTTGTCAAAAAACATCTAATTGAACTTGTCAAAAAATTCTAATGTCAAAAAACCTCTAATTGAACTTGTCAAAAACTTCTAATAGAACTTGTTAAAAAATTATAATTGAACTTATCAAAAAACTCGAAATGAACTTCTCAAAAACCTCGAATTAAACTTGCTCAAACATCGTCAACAACACATAAAAATAACAAATAAAAATAACGTTGAAATTGTCAACAACACATAATTCACACTCCATTCTCGTCACGTGCATGTCTTTCTATTGTGACCTAGGCTACCCCATTTCCCGCATTTTCGCTTTACAACATTTTTTTCACCTTGAGATGGATATCGGTTTACCCTTCGCCTTCCTTGCTTACTTTTTCTTGGACGACCGACCTGTTTCTTCTCGACTGGAACCTATACTTTCATATTCTTAATTTCATCCGGAAAGTCTCATTGTTCTTCATTCCCAACTGGATAGATGATGTCTTTATACATTTCGATCCACGTTTTCTTCACGTATAAAGGATTACACAAAGAGTATACGTCCACCGAACGATGTTGAGCTGATGCAATAGTATGTTCGCAAGGGATACCTAAGAGTTAAAGAATTCCACAAGTGCAAGTATTTGCTTGCAAGTTTACGTCGTATTCACCACCGCCGTCTTTAACGTGACATTCGTACAAACCAAGCCCGTACACGTGCACGAATTGTAAATTCCGTGTTCAACTTATTCACAATGTCCTCTCGTTTGAAGAACCAATTCTGTAGCGTGAATCTTATGTACTCAAGGAGCGTTGTTATCGGAAAAGACCTTGCATTCCTTGTTTTAACGTTAAAAATTTTGGCGTTCTTACTCGTCATAATATCATATCTGTAAAACATAACAATTAACACTTTAGGTAATGAATATTCTATTAAAAGTTAATGAATTTTACCTTTTCCCAGGAAAGAACGGTCTTTCCCATCGATCGAACTCGATATCTTCAAGATATTTTGCCATCTCGACATCTTTTCGCCTCAATTGCCTGAAATGAGTTTCGAAGGAAGTCTTATTGAAACAATAAGCCGCTTCAAACAATTCACCGCGACAGTGATCTGTCTTAAACTTGTGTTGAACGTTGAGCTGCATATGATGGTAGCAGTAACCATGCGGTCTTCCTGAAAAACAACTTTGACACCATGACTGATACTAACATGTCGATCGGATATGAATGCCAAATCAGGTACGTCTTCACCAATAATTTCTTTGAACTTCAACAAAAACCGCGTCCATGATTCATGACACTCATTGTCGACAATGCTAAAAGCGATTGGACCGCATCCAATGCAATAGCGACAAACAATTGTCCCCTGTATTTAGTCTTTAAAAATGATCCATCCAAAGATATGACCGGTCGACAATACTTAAATCCTTTAAGACACGCTCCAATAGAAAAAAAAAACATACTTGAATTTTTCACCGTCTCTCACAAAATCAGTAACCGTGCCGGGGTTTCTTTGCTTCAACATGTACAACCACGAAGGTAATTTATGATATGACTGTTCAGGTGTACCACAAACGAGTGTAGTAGCTACTTCCTTTGACCTCCACGCCTTCAAATAAGATATGTCCAAACTCCATCTTGTCTTCACTTCTTCCCTAATGTTGTGCGCTGAATAATCGGTCATTGAGTTGATCGAATATTTGTCTTTAAACACGTGTCCAATAACCCAAGGGGCAGGTCCTCGTTAACCCAAGAGTGAGCTTTTTCAAAAGCCACAATCTCCCACATTCCTGGCCAATGTACGACACTCCGGAGTTTCCACGTACAAGTCTCATCTTTGCAAAGAACTTACCACCTTTTTGTCAAAGATTATTTAACTCGAAATTATTTCTCATGGCGAACAAGTGCACGTGTGTCTTCATTTCCGATTTGTTCTCGAACTGTTTTCCAAGGTATAAGTCTTCTAAGCTACCTATTACATTAAACGATAAACGGTTAAGTTCACGACACAAATAAATTTAGAATCTTTAACCACGTAAATAGTTAAGATATATTACCTGTAGATGATTGACTTGTTTTTCACGATATTCTATCTCTTTAGCTACTTATTCTTGCGTGAATTCAGGATCTTTCCAAGTATAAGTTCCAGAAGATCCTTTACAAGGATTAACTTCAGGATGGTAGTCGCCTGAAGGAACTTCAAAGTTCTCAACAAACTCAGCATACTCTTCATCATTTGCAAACTCTTCAAATTTTACAGCGTCTTCAACATCATCATTGTTGCCGTGATCTTCGTTTCCTTCAAAATTTTCAAAATCGACATCAAACGGATATCTATCACGTCTATATGTTTCATCCTTGTCGTATGCGAGAAAATCATCCTTGGCAACAATCGTTCATCGTTTGGTTTCGGATTACTTTGTGAGACTTCAATTGCAAGAGGATGATATTATCTTCTGCTCTCAATGCGATGAACCTTCAACACTTGTTTTCCTTTTCGCTTCGGATCCACATCATTAACAATCGGTGACATGATTCGTTTCGGTTCCAAACTCACGCAAATAGGAAATTTACTCCAATAGTCGTGTTTCATATAATATGCGACATCATCATCGGTTTCCAAGATTGCAAGCGCCAACACAACAGTACCTAAAGTGTACGGGACTTCAATTTTCAAGTCATACGCCATCCTATCCATCTTGGAAATATCGTAAATCATATCGATCAACTCATGATATGTTGTTTCTTTTGTAGCTTCTACGGTATACGTACGAGCTTTACTAAAATCCCATATGTCGCTCAATCTCACCCACTTTCGACCATCACTAACGAAAACTGAAAAACATCACCCATAATTGTCAACAACTATTCAAAGTTGTCAAAAAACTATTCAAACATATCAAAACTTTAACAAAGTTGTCAAGAACTATCATAAAATGTATCAAACATGTCAAAAATTATTCAAACATATCAAAAACTTAACAAAGATCTCAAAAACTATTCACACTTATCATAAATCGTATTCAAACATGTCAAAAAACTAAGAAACATGTAACATATTGATGATAACTTGTCAAAAACTAAAGAAATTTGTTTAAAACTAGTCAAACATCTAACAAAAACATCATAACTTATCATAAAACCATCTTAAGTTGTCCAAAAATCATCTTCACTAGTCAAAAAACCATTTTTTTTTAAATTTCATCGTATGCTATCGTCCTCTATCGTTTTCTATCGTACACCATCGCATGTTATCGTCCTCCATCGTAAGTCATCATACGATGGTTTACGACAACGTGCGATGGTGTATGATAGAAACGATAGAGGACGATAGCATATGATAACATTCATCTAGCCTATCATAAAATTTTGTCTAGATTTTTGACGAACTTTTTCTTTTTCGATCCGAAAACGATTCTAACACCAAAAACGACTACAAAATAAAATGATTTAAATAGAGTGAATGAAGTAACATACCCATTATGACGATGATCTTAAGTGATTCCAACGAATTTGGAGAGGTTTTAGTGAATTCGAAGTTCAAAATGAGATTAATATGAGACATAAACCCTATATATGAGCTGAATGGTATTTTTGTCCGATTTTGGGCAGAAAGTTCAGTTTTAGATATTTTTAACAAGATCGGTCTAATATGGATATTTTTAATGTTTTTAGGTCTACAAAATGAAATTTCTCTTCACTTTTCAGCTTCCATATTTCTTTCTCCTCTTTCATCTTTCTTCTTCAACACTCTTCTTCAATACTCAACCAAAAGACATTAAAATACAAGTTTAATCTCCGACGCAGTCCAGCTTCGGTCCATCTCCGACGCAGTCCAGCTTCGGTCCATCTCCGATGCAGCTCCGCTGCTACCCTTTTTATCTCTGACAAAACTATGCTCCATCTCCGACGTGTCCAACGAAACTCCGCTCCAACTCCTTTGTCTCCGACGAAGCTCCGGTATATCTGCAACGTTTCGACCGCGCCATCTTCGAATGTTGTAAAAAAATGTAACAGAGTCTACAGTGTTATCTACAAATCTTTGAAGGTGTCTACAATATTGTCTATAAATATGTAACATAGTCTACAAAGTTGTCTACAAATGTTACCGCGTGTCAACATTGTTGTCTACAATGTGGTCAATGGTTTAAAAGTTAACTCTTACAATGTAGACAATATTGTACACCAAATTGTAGACGCTGTTGTTGACGAAATTGTATACATTGATCCTTATTGTAATATTGATTATGGAGTTTTTGATGTAGGGATGAGAGAAATTTATTTATTATTCAAGTATAGTGGATCATTGATTGACGTTGGTTGGTATCACGATAAAACATCATTCGAAATTTTGGTGTCGGATAATATCAACTTTGTTACAAAATAGTTATATAATGTTGGCCGGTTATATAATGTTGATTACAAATAAAATCTTGCCTACAAAATGGTCTATAATATGGTCTCCACTTTGAATTCTATCAAAAATGTTGTCTACAAGACCGTCTACAATATGGAAATGATCTACAATATTATCTACAAAAGTGTCTACAATATGAAATTGATCTACAATGTTGTCTACAAAGTTGTCTATAATTTGAAATTAATTTACAATGTTATCTACAAAAAATTCTACAATATCATCTATTAAAGATTCACGGACGGGGCCTTTGCTTTTCGGAAAGGTTTTCGTTTGATCGTAACGAAATCAGAGTCTGATAACTCTTCAACGTGAGGTCGTTTATGGGAAGGTTCACTTGCTTGTCTCACAGACTTTCTTGTTTTCATTGAAGTCCCCGCGTCTACGGTCCGAGTTACTGGTACGCCCCAAGATATAAGTCCCGGACTTGTTCGTTTGGTCTCCCTTTTATTGACCTATTATAAAACCAACGATAAACGGTACATTAAACACCATTCAATAACCACAAACACAAACAAACACACGTGCAAACCCACACACAAAACGAAGAGAAGAAGAAGAACACAAAAACAAACGAATAGACAAAAGTGAATTAAATCACGTGATGATTCCAGGCAGATATACAAAAGAAGAGAACACACAGTATAACGAATCTGTAAAAACAAAAGTCTCCCCCTCTGTTTTACACAATTAAAGTCTAAAACCAATATAGCACAGTTTCAAATGTATGAATTCAAATGCATATATGATGAACATGGATGATGACTTACAGTTGATGTGTGTCTTTGGCTGAAGTATTTGCACTTCTGCAATTTTTTTTGTATACTTTGTTTTATCCTGCATATTCTTGAATGAGGTAAACTCGTTTTTGCAACAAAAATAACTCATTTACTTTCAGTTTACCCAACCATTATTACCGGCAAAAACCGAAACCCAAAATCAAAAACAAAAAAAAAACTTAAAATTATTACTATCGCCGGCGAAACCCAAAACCAAAAACAAAAAAAAAGCTAAAATCGATACTACCGGCGAGAAAAAGTAAACATGCAACACAACTGACCGTTTTCTTCGGCTAGCGAGAGCGACAAATAGCCACGAAGAGAGACAACGAGAGGGAGAGAGCGCGGTCGTCGGACTTTTCTGGTCGGAGAGAGATATTTTCTCGAAGAGACTCGGGGAGATGAAGTGAGCAGGAGAGAAACAGAGAGCTTTGAGAAAGTGAGGAGTGAGGAGGGAGAGAGAGAGCGTGAGAAGGCAAAATGTTTTGGGGCTTGATTTTTTTTTTTTTTGAAGTATAACCGGTTACATTGAGGAAAAATTAGGAGATGATTAAAATTGAAAAACAAAAAATGTTTTTAAGGGCATTTGGTAATTTGCACTAGTATTTTGAGAAAAAGTTATTTTTAGTCAATTTTGAGATATGCACTTCCTAAAAGTGGTTAATTTGGCAAATTCTCTAAAAAATATATAATTAAAAATAAAACTTTAGCTATTACTTGTTAGTTATAGTTTCAATTAACCGATATTTATTATTTATCCGAAATAGTTGGAAATACTATATGCATAATTACACGTTCATTTATATGCCTGGTATTATATTATAAACTAGAAAGTAATAAAAGGTGGGCCCATATGATAAAAAAAAATATAATAAAATTTTAGGCAAAGCAGTGCATCTTCCTAAAATACCGTTCCAAAGCAATAATCATGTTACATTGTCCAGCGTATATATATATGGTTTATGATATGAGGAATGTAAATTTACGACATATATATTAAATGATTTCATACTTAAAATAATAAGACGACAAGGAGGAGAATCTTTATCCAGAGTCTCACGCAAGAAACATAATATTTATACAATATGTTCTCATATTACACTCTGAACAATATTAATATGATCAATCTTTTTGGTGAAAAAAGATACCAGACATGAGCTATACGCAGACAGGTCTCCGTATCCACGTCCATCAGTTTCTCCTCACCAAAACACAACAAACCAACAACATGAAAAGCTCCACGTAAGACTTGAGACTTGGATGAGAGAGAGAGTGATATATTGCTTTCACACGCTCCGAGTCCGAGCAGACAAGAAACCGAGCTAAGCTGGTATTTTACTATATACACAATTACCGATATACTTTTTATATTTTTTTTACTGTTTTGTTTTTTCTATTGTACGATACATCTGTACAACTACAATAAGTGTGTGATTATTCAAATATTTCTTTTCAAGAGGTTTAATCTTTATTTTTCTTTTCTTTTTTCCATAAAGCTTTGCCCGGAGAATCTTGGCGAAAATCTTTCACAGTTCGGACACAGCAAAAGACACACATGGGTCACTAGCTTACAATAATTCCCAATAATTTATTGCACAAATAAATAAGTATGCAATTGCAAACCAACACATCAAAGTATCAAACCAAATAAGCGAAGAGAAATCCCTCCCAATCTCTCTCTCTCTCTCATTCACATTGCTAAAAAGAAATTAAACATGGAGCGCATCAAACAAGTGGTGGTCGTGACTCCATCGGAGCAAACCCCAAAGTGCACTCTCCCACTCTCCGCCGTAGATTCCCAACTCTTCCTTCGCTTCACCATAGAGTATCTCCTCGTCTATAAGCCCAAGCCGGGGTGCGACCCGGACTCGATCCCGGGTCGCCTGCGAACAGCCCTTTCCAAAGCTTTGGTCCCGTTTTACCCCTTGGCGGGCCGGGTTCGGCCCAGGCCCAACGGAGCTCCGGGGCTGGAAGTTACGTGCCGCGCACAAGGGGCGCTCTTCATCGAGGCCATCTCCGAGCGGACGGCGTCGGAGTTCGAGCGGGCCCCACGCCACGTCACCAGCTGGCGGAGCCTCCTGTCGGTCTACGTGGCGGACGTTCTCAAGGGCGCACCGCCGCTGGTCGTCCAGCTCACCGCCCTCCGCGACGGCGGGTTCGCGCTCGGCGTCGGAATCAACCACTGCCTCTGCGACGGAATCGGATCCGCTGATTTCCTCAACCTCCTCGCCCAGCTCTGCAACAGAGCGTTGACCGAAGTCAAACCCCGGTGTGTCTGCTGGGACCGCCACTTGATGGACCCGCCGGGATTCTTCTCCTCCGGCGGAGGAATGAGTCTCCCGGAGCTTGACCCGGTTCCGGATCTCTGCAACTTCATGGCGAGATTCTCCGTGGAGAGGCTGACTCCGACTTCGTTCACGTTCGACAGGAAGTCGCTGAACGGGCTGAAGGCGAAAGCCTCGCGGTCGCACCACGTGTCCGGGTTCACGTCATTCGAGGTTTTATCGGCGCACGTGTGGCGGAGCTGGGCGTTGGCGATGGGGCTTCCGGCGAGCCAGGGACTGAAGCTTCTCTTCAGTGTGAACGTGAGGGACAGAGTGAGACCGAATATTCCGGACGGATATTACGGAAATGCCTTCGTGCTGGGGTGTGCAGTGAGCACTGTGAGAGAGCTGACGGAGAACGGGCTGAGTTACGGGGCGGGGCTGATACGCGCGGCGAAGGAGCGCGTGGATGACGAGCACGTGAGGCGCGTGGTATCGGCCGTGGGTGGGCCCGGGGAGCCGTGTCTTGACCCGGTCGGAGTGCTGATATTATCGCAGTGGTCAAGGCTGGGCCTGGAGAGAGTTGACTTCGGGGTGGGTGGGCCCGCCCACGTGGGACCCGTGTGCAGCGACAGGTATTGCCTGTTCCTGCCCGTACCGGATCAGAGGGACGCCGTGAAGGTCATGGTGGCGGTCCCCACAACCGCCGTCGACAAATATTATGATTACCTCGTCAGAAGCCGCAGTCCATTCCGGTGCACGTGAGGACCAACTCATCACTATTCCCTTTCTGACCACACCTCACACGTTGACTTTACGCTCTTTGACTTTTTTTTTTTTTTTTTTATGCAAAAAAATAATTATATCATTAGGTATAGGGGAAAAAAGGGTCAATTGATTCCGAGAATGTGATTTTAGTTAATTAATGATAAATATATTTAATTCTTCTTTTAGTAATTTTGAGCTGGCTAATATCTAAATTAATACAAGTCCCCTCAAACAACCCATCGACGTATATACCGTGGCGAAACGAACGCGACACACTGTATTATTCCCACTAGAACAAATATAATTAGTAACATTATCTTGTATCAAGTATTTTAAATAACTGCTCGTAAAGGTCTTGTAGTAATATATAATTAAGCGTCACTTGAACGTTTGACTTGGTTTCTAATCAGAACATTGATCAGTCCTAGAACTTTTTACCTATCACATTGGTGTTGTAGTTAATGAATACAAATAAGTGACTAAAAGGAATTTTATCCCCTGAATTTTCAAACGTAATAGCTAAAAGAAGATAAGCATGCATTAAACAAACCTTGGCGTCAATTCTAAACTATTGTTGATAGGGTAATCTATAATTGATGATGATCCGTTTGCTTGATTCTGTCGTTGTTAATATTATTCCAAAATGACATCACTTGGATCACATTGGATTCCCTCGCGTAACACTCGGAGATAAGTTAATATTCTGAGCGTTTTTTAAGGTGACAAATAAATATTAGCTGCTTTCTTCATTTTTGGGGTAAAGTCAATGGAATATTTTCCTTATAAATATATATGAATCCACAGCAGTATTTGGCCTTTGGTTTGACGGGGAGGTGTGGGTATGCAAATTTTTATTTTCTCCTATATTCTTTTGGTTTTATAAAATGTTAATTGTTGGGTTTTTTTATGAAAGCCCAATCTTTGTCTGTCTTGTAAAGCCCCTATAAAGATTATTCCGAAAAAGATTACTTGTACAAAAACTTAATATGTTCAAATTAATCCAAAACTATGATCTTCATTGGCGTGTTTGGTTAGGGGTTTCACTTTAGAAATATGTTGCGAGTCTTTCTCGTACTGGCCATTTTCAACGTATTCACTTTTTCTAGTTTTTTCTTTAGTTATTCTTTTAATTATTTATATGTTATCTACAGGAAGCAAAAAAAAAACAAAAGTTCTTTAGTATATTATTAAAAGATAATATGGTTTAATATATTTTCTGTTTCTCTTTTCTCTGTTTTAGTTTTTTGAAGTCTCATCTTCATCAACTTCCTCGTTTATGTCTCTACTCATACCATACCATTAATCACGTTCGTTGTCTTCACCGGCTCCGGTCACTATTCCTTCGAAAAAAACACGACAATTATCTTCAACGATCGAAAAAAAAACAAATCATAAATTTAAATATTAAACTCAAATATCATCCTTACCTCTTTATCGCCTTCCTTGTTTATGTATATGGTCATACCATTAATTAATTTCATCATCTTCATCGGCTCCGATCACCCTCTTCGCCTCCGGTAAAGACACGACAACCATCTCCGTCGACTGGAGAAAAGTCAAATTATAAATTTTGAATATTAAACTCGAATATTATCTCTCAGATCTTCCTCATTATCACTAACTAACAAATTTTCGATTTTTTCGACCATCTCACTACTCTGCATCTCTTTGTTCTTCATTTTATGCATTTATTTCACTTTTTGGAAATACCCATTGAAATAATGAATGAAGATACGTTTTGGCGACCCTTTTACTGAAAACGTAGTTCGGGCTATCTCTGATATGTTTAAAGTTAGACTTGTTAAAACCCGTTCATTGTTATATGATAAACCTATCCAATCTCATGACCTACTATAACATGGGAGACAAAAAAATTATAAATTGATTCTCGAATTCGAAGCCCGAAAACAGAAGAAAAAAAGTTGCGAAAGGAAGAAGAAACTAAAAAAAATAGCTGTGAGAGAAGAACGAAATTGGTGGGGGAAGAGAAGTGGCAGTGACAAAGTGAAAAAGCAAGAGAGAATGGGGCGGTGAGAAAATGGGATGCGACCTGAACTAATCGTGGGCCCTAAATCTGTGAACATTTCGGGATGTTTTCATCACCATATTTAAAAAAAAAAAAAAATTTAAATTTTTTGGGCCTATTTAAATTGGAAGGCCCTAGGCCTTGGCCTACCCCGCCTATGCCAAATGCCGGCGTTTGGGTAAAGTTGGAAAATAAATGAATGAGCTTGGCCGTGTGATGATTTTACAAAAAACGACATGTAGTAAATTTATTACTTGAACAACAGACTTACGACACGTAATCTATTCTAATAAAAACGACAGCCACTACATAACTTATACCACAAAACTCCACGTTTTGATTTTGGTATATCAACTCTTCGGTTCATGCAGATTATTATATATACGTATAATACACATATTTCAACGTTGGTGAAGAGCAGTTCGGCGACAATCAGTGTTGATGAAGCTCCGACCAAACGTTGTCATATCTCAAACGCACCCGCTTCTCAATGCATGCAAAAATAAAGTAAATAAAGAGTGGAGGGAACTAAAATAAAATAGTCAAAATATTCTTTTGTTGTTCTGTACGGTACAGACACACAGACTAACCATTAAACAAAATGTCTTAGACAAACTATTGTGTATTATTTATACTTAAAAACATACTGAAATTTAGGTATTGTTTCATATGAAAGTTTAGATAAATTATGTCGTTCCAGTATAGATAAGTTGCACATGCTGAAATTTAGGTATTGTGACATGCAGTAAAAAAGCGTTTACTGCTGCATTAGAAAAAAAATTTAGATAGATTCTGAAATATTATGAAGCGAAGTTCATATTAGAAAATAGTTAATGAAGTTACGGTCAATTACTGTTACCTATATACTTAGTTTATTGCCTTGCATATCCTCTTTTACTGGAATACCAAGTTGATAACTTAGTTTTTTTTGTTAGCGAAAGTTGATAGCATGATATATCAACATATATATTCTGCAGATTCCCCAATTATTAAGAGTTCTATTATCATTATTATATTATTATTATTATTTGCATCATTTCCGAGTCCCTAGGCCAGCCAGTGGGGACTGCATTTCACATGCTCGAACAACTCTTCAAACTCACAGTTGGCTCTCTTCTATTAACTGAACACGTCACCTCCTCATGCAATACTCTTCCGTATTTATCAAATCACACGACCTATAGTTTTTCGTTTTCTGCTTTCTAACATTTAAGGTTTATTTTGTACTCGCAATATAGTAGTAAGTTTTAGGACTTCTTTGGATAAAATATATACTACAGTTAAGCCGCAAACATGATTTTCTCTTCTCTGGTTAAAAATTAAATAAAAATAAAAATGCTATCACAAATCATAAAAACCTTACCAACCATTTCAAATGTATATACTAAATGTGATAAGTGACAATTATGTTAGACAAAAAAATTTACGAATTTGTATTGAATATGGTTATCCAAAATTAGCCTTAATCAGTATTGGAGTTAATACTCCAGCTGTACAAGATACTGAGGTGGCAGCCACGTCACCGAAGATTGTTACGATCGGTTAGGGCTACAGCCTGTGAGAAAATGACCTCACACTGAATTTTTTGCTTATCTTTAAATACTTGTACGTTAAAAATTATAATTACAAAAAAATCATTAATCAATAATAGAAGAGAGAGAGAGAGAGATGAGTTATCATCTCCTCTCAGCACACACTGTGCTTTCTTCTAATTTGGTTTCAGAGCAACAATGACTTGGTATAAGAGCAACAATGACGTCTGAAGGTATATCTTCGTCGTCACCTCAAGTAAACTCCAGCTAAGTCTCATCAGCCATCTCTCAGTTTGCATCGACGGTGAACACGGTGGTCTCGGTGAAGCTTGACAGAGAGAACTACTCGGTCTGGAGGTCCCAAGTTCTCCCAGCAATTATCGGACACAACCTTCAAGGTCTCATTGATGGTACGAAAGTTTAGCCAGCTCACTTCATTGAAACAGTAACCAGCGCAAGAGTCACAACAAGAAGCGTGAATCCAGATATGGAGGTCTGGATACGAGAAGACCAGCTGCTACTCAATTGGTTGCTCTCGTCTCTCACCACCACAATACTCAGGTCAGTGACTCGGATCCGTATGTCACACGCTTTGTGGATTGTCTTGGATTCTCTGTTTGCAGTGAGATCTAGGGCACAGATCATGCCGTTGAGATTGCAGCTTCAAACGACCAAAAAAGGAGACGCATGGATCTCCGACTATTTTGCAAAAATTGATCTAATTCTCTTTTTCTTGCTGGAAGTGAAATATAACAGATGCAATTACAAACGTCCTCATGAGGTTACCTACTGAGTATGACGTCCTCGTGGATATGGTGAGCAATAAAATGCAGTCACGGGAACTAGGAGGCTCGAAGATCTCGATTCAAGAAGTCCTAGCTATGGCGTTAGCTCAGGAGACTCAGATTGAACATGTGGCGTGCAACCTAAACTCCGAAGTTCACATAGCAATGGTGAACTATGTCGACACGAGAAGCCGCGGCCGATCTCGTGGGCGATGTGGCAGGTTCCATGGAGGTCAAAACTCCTCGAATACCTCATCTCGCCCGGTGTGTCAGATCTGCAACAAGCCAGGTCATATTGCGTTAGCGTGCTGGCATAGGCTTGATGAGGGCTATCAGCCAAAATGTCCTAACTCACAGATGATGTCGACTCCTCACAGTGCATCTCAAGGTGTTCGCAATGTCAACAAAGTTCGAGTCGATGCATCGGCACCCTCAGCCTTCTTCACAAGACCTGAATCTGTGTACGATCTGTCTTGGTATGCTGATACAGGAGCAACGAACCACGTTACCTCCAACCTTGAGAACCTCCATGTCAGCTCCTCTTACGAAGGAAAGGAAAAGTTCATCGTGGGTGATGGTAACTCTCTAAAAATCACTCACACTAGCAATGCAATTGTTAAATAGTCTACAAGCTCTCACTTACATTATTTAGTCTTGCATAACGTTCTGCGAACTCCTGACATGAAGAAGAACTTAGTTAGAATTTCACAGTTAACTGCTAACAATGATGTGTTTGTTAAGTTTTATGCTGATTCTTGTGTTGTTAAGGACATGAAGTCGAGAAGGGTGATTCTTCGAGGAATGTTGGATAATGGACTGTATCTACTTGGGGGAGAGTCTGGTGGGAGTAACAGTGAAACTGGCCAACGTATTGGTCTTACAATAGCTGAGAAATGTGTTGATACTGTTTGCAATAATGTTTCTGTTGATAATAATACTAGTGTTAAAGAGTTTTTTGTAATTCCAGCAAATGAACAATGGGATGTTTGGAACAGAAGATTGTGTCACACCTCTGATTCTGTGATAAAGACTGTTTTAAATAATACTCATATTAAATGTGCAAAGAACGACTTTATTGGTTTCTGTTATGCGTGTCAGTGTGGAAAAAATCTTTCTCTGCCTTTTACACAATATGAAAATAACAGTTCTAAAGCATTACAACTTGTTCACACCGATTTATGGGGACCTGCACTGGTGCCCTCCACTCTTGGGTATAAATGCTACATTCACTGCATTGATGACTACACGAGATTTACGTGGGTGTATCCTCTACGAGCAAAGTCTGAGGCTCTGTCTGTATTCAAGAGCTTTAGAAAATTTATAAAAAAGTTGTTAAAAGCCGATATTTGTGCCATACAATGTGATTTCGGAGGAGAATACGGACCGTTTCTGCCCTTTCTCGTTGAACATGGTATTGTTGTATGACATTTGTGCCATCATGTTCATGGATTGAACGTGCAAGCTGAACGTAAACAGAGGCATATAAATGAACTTGGCTTGTCGCTGTTAGCTCAGTCGGGCATGCCGATGAAGTTTTGGTGGGATGCCTTCTCCACGACAGCTTTTTTCATCAATGTCTTACCCACTCCTGTGCTAGATGGCTCTACACCCTTTCAGAAAATTTTCAGTCATGTACCTGACTACAGGTTTCTTCGGGTGTTTGGTTGTGTTGTCTACCCGCACCTTCGTCCCTATAATCGTCATAAAACTAATTTTAGTTCGACGAAGTGCGTTTTTATCGGCTATAGCCCTGTGCATAAAGGGTATCGATGTCTTCATCTCTCTGGCAGAATATATATTACATGCAATGCTGTTTTTAATGAACAAGAGGTTCCTTATTTGGAGTTTTTTTGCCCTAACAATGGTGTTGATGATTTGCCAGCCACTCAGCACGTAACGAGTGTGAGTTTCTATCACATACCTGGCTCCACTACCTCTCCCCTCACACTCTCACCTTCCCTCCCAGACACTATTTTGCCATCTGTCCATGTGGTCCCTCTCTTGTGAAAAAGAGCTGTTACATGATAAACCTGCCACCCTACCGTCCTGCAGTCCTCTTCCTCACCATACAAATGTGGTCCCACCTCCAGAAAGCCTACATCTTGTGCCCCCACTGCCCACTAAAATTCCACGTTATCATACTCGCTCTTACTCTGGAGTTTTTAAATCAAAAGCCCTCATACCCATCAAATACCCTATTGCTGTCCTCCCTGGCCCTCCTGAACCTCGTACAGGGAAGCAGGCTCTGGCTGATACTGCTTGGACCACTGCCATGGAGTTTGAGCTATGTGCCCTCTACATCCACCATACCTGGTCCCTGGTTTCACGTCCTCTTAACCACAACATTGTCGGCAACCGGTGGGTTTATAAGGTGAAGTACTCTCCGGATGGCTCCATACATAGGTTGAAGGCGCGTCTGGTCACAAAGGGTTTCTCACAGACCCCAGGCGTTTACTTCACTTAAACCTATAGTCCGGTGGTTAAGTCCGGCACAGCTTGTTTAGTCCTCACTCTGGCTGTCTTCAAACATTGGGGCGTTCAACACCTCGATGTGAACAACGCTTATTTGAACGAGGTTCTGACTGATGAAGTCTACATGGATTAACTTACGGGATTTGAATGTCGATCCAAGCCTGACCACGTTTGTCGACTTCATAAAGCCATTTAGGGCCTCAGTCAAGCTCCGCCGGCGTGGTTTGATCGTTTGCATTGTGCCTTACTTTCTTGGGGCTTCACCAATTGGAGAGCTGACACATCGTTGTTCTACTCGGGTAATGGTGTCTTCATCCTTTTGTTGGTTTATATCGACGATATTCTCTTCACTGGTAACAGCTCTGACGCCATCTCCAAGCTCACTGCAGATCTTTATTCTCAGTCTGCGTTAAAGAAGCTTGGTGCCCTTCATTATTTTCTGGGCATTGAAGCCACTCGTGACATGTCAGGTCTTTATCTGTGCAGTCCAAATACGTGGCTGATCTCCTCGATCATTTTGACATGGCCGGTGTTAAGCCCTGTGTTACTCTGGCTTCTCCTAGTCAATGCTTGTCAAAACTTGACGGCGAACCTATGGCAGATCCGACCCTATTTCGAAGTGCGATTGGTGCATTGCAGTACTTAACTCTCACACGGCCGGACATCTCGTTTGTAGTAAATAATCTTAGCAAGTTTCTCCAATCTCCGACCACGACACATTGGCTTGCTTGCAAACGCTTGTTTCGATATATAAAGGGTACCATTACTCATGGAGTCTCCTTCCGGCCCTCCTCGATCTTCTCTATCAACAGCTTTGCGGATGCCAACTGGGCTAGCGACCCCGATGACAGGCGCTCCACCTCGGCTTACTGTGTTTTTGTGGCTGCCTGCCTTGTCTCCTGGAGTTCTCGAAAGCAGGCTGCCGTGGCCTGCTCCAGAACCGAGGTTGAATACAGAGTCCTGGCCCATGTCTCAGCTGATATCGCTTCGCTCAAGTCGTTACTTCGTGAGCTATCTGTCACCTTGCCTTATCCTCTTGTCATTTGGTGCGATAATCTGGGTGCCCCAGCCATGGCTTCAAATCCCGTTTTTCACGCCCGTACGAAGCACGTTGAGATCGACCTACATTTCATCCGGGATATGGTTCTTCGCCGTGATATCGAGATTCGATACATTCCCACCGCCCGTAAGAATCTTTCAGTTGTTGCCTTCAGTCGTTTTAGGGACAACCTTCTCGTCGTCGAGCCTCTGTCTCGGTTGAGGGGGAGTATTGGAATTAATACTCCAGCTGTACACGATGCTGAGGTGGCGGCCCCGTCACTGAAGGTTGTTACGATCAGTTAGGGCTACAGCCTGTCAGCGGAGAGGAAATGATCCCACACTATCCATTTTGCTTATCTTTAAATACATGTACGTTAAAGGCTGTAATTACAAAATATCATTAATTAATAATAGGAGAGAGAGAGAGAGAGAGAGAGAGAGAGAGAGAGAGAGAGAGAGAGAGAGAGAGAGAGAGAGAGAGAGAGAGATGAGTTATCCTCTCCTCTCAGCACACATTGTGTCTAACTATCAAGAATAATTTTGTGTAATTAACCGACTAACTATTTAAAATTACGAAAATAATTGCGTTTAAAGATAGAAAAGTCGCTATAATCAATCAAATGAAACATTAAAGTTGTTATTTGGCCAAAATTTTCATTTATTTAGTGTATTTCTATTTTTAATGAGGTGTCATTATTTGGTTATTATTATTTATTAATATGTCGAGTTTATTTTCTTTAATTACTATGTTTCTAATGGCCGTAATGGTGGTTTCGACTCTTCAATTTCTTAAGATATATATATATATATATATATATATATATTCAACTTAAACATCAATAGCATCTATTGTATTTGTAACAAATATTATGCAACAAAATTATTCATTGATATCATATGATGAAAATAAAACAAGAACCTATGATATATGGATAGCTTCATATTCAAATTGCATGTTGCTATTTTAAAATGAATGGACGGTACTGTGGAGGAAAAAATATTTCCATGCAATTCGTAAAGCTCCATGTTCCAAGTTGAGTGCATGTGTACGTGTTCCCTCTTTGAAAGGAATATATGGATTGCCATATTGATTTTAGATTTTTAAACACCGGAATAACTGAAGTGGCTCATATGGTTGTGACAAATGTTGGTGAATATGAAACATAAAACATATACGTTCCTTACTTCTTTATTAATTACAAGTTCCCAAAACATATACATTCCTTACTTCATTTTAATTACAACTTGCTCGTTAAGATATACTGATAATTTAATTCTGCGGCTGCAGCCAGTTTTCATTTCACATGACAGCTACTCACCCTAAAGATAAAACATCAATGAGGATATTGTATTTTTTTTTCTTTGCTTTTTTCTTGACAATCAAAATAGTATTCTAGAAAGGTTCAAAAAAACATGTTAAATGCAATTATTACTTTTATAACTACAATATACAATAACCCTTGTTTAATAATAACTTTAAAATATACATTTTGTACGTAAGTTCATATCGGGTGCGTCTGATCGGCGACTCTATATAGAATTTTGATTTTGATATAATTAATTCATAACTAAACTGTATGAAATAGTTAAAATGTCTAGATTCGATCAAAAATGGTCACAACATAGTAGCCACATTAATTCTGACCATCTGCTAGTAGTCATATTTTGCGAAGTTTTTAAACAATTGTCAACGGGAATTAATTTTAAGTCAAGATGTCAAAAATACCCTCTTGCTTGTTAAAATCTATCAGAACTCATGTTTTTCCTTTCTTTATTTGGGGAGCAGTGAATGCAATAATAAGCTATAAGAAATTTAAGGAATTAATATTTGGTCCGCTATATTAAATACAATAACAGTGAGCTTAGGCAAGAGTTACGGATGCACGGGAATGCTGTGGAGTTTTTTGGGGCTGTACGGTGACCCCGTAGTTGCGAATAGGAGTCATTCTTCGAAACGTGGCTGGTTGGAGGGGACCTCAACAAAGTTATGGAGAACAGTGAGGTTAGCCATGAGAGAGTGCGTGATCCCTACCTCATTGAATCCTTCCTAATTATGGTTGAATACTGCGACCTCACGGACCTCGGATTTGTGGGTGCAAAATTCGCGTGGCGAAGGAGTGGAGCGGCAGAGAGCGTGGATGAACGACGTTGGGGAGAGATGTTCCCAAAGGCAAAAGTCTTCCATTTAGAATACTGGAATTCAGAATATCGACTTTTACTCTTGACGACGCGGGGTTGGAAGAAAAAATTCATGAGAAGGAGAGGGAGATTATTTTTTGAGGAGACATGGTGCGATGATGAGGAATGAAAATAAAAAAATCCGAGAAGCATGGGACTCGGAAAGGGCTACAGGAAACCTCGGCACTCTCATGGAAGCGTTGAAGCGTAGTAAAGCAGGCCTCGAAGAATGGGACAGTGGGAAAAGAGGTTAACTCAAGGCGAGGATTGAGAAACAAAAAAATATTGTCCATGAGATGGGTTACAATATCGGGCGCCACCAGGGCAGTCTTAACGAGGAACAACGACAACTCGACGCGCTCTTTAAGAAGGAAGAGATTTTTTGGAGACAACGGATTCGCATGGGATGGATGAAATGTGGCGACAAAAACACAACTCTTTTCCACCGAGATGCGCCGACGAGGCGAAAAAAGAACCACACTCGAGGCCTCTTCAACGAGGTTGAAATTTGGAAGGAGGGCGATGGTGGGGTTGATGAGGCAGTTTCGAGCTACTTCCGCGACATCTTTGAGTCGTCTAACCCTAGTGTCGAGGCCATCGGAGCAGCGATGGAGGGGGTGGAACCGGTGGTCACTCCCGAGATGAATGCCAAGCTTCTACGGCCTTTCGAGGGAGAAGAGATCGAGAATGCTCTATTCTTGATGGGCCCTATTACGACGTCAGATAATGACAAATTTTCGGCGCTCTTCTATCAACGAAATCGGGGAACGATGGGAAAACTTGTGACATCGACGTGCCTAGACGTCCTCAACAATGACCAGCCGTTCAACGCTATCAACGATACCATCATTACACTTATTCCGAAAGTGGACAAACAGGGGAAGTACAGTGAGTTCCAGCTCATAGGCTTATGCAATGTTATTTACAAAATAATCTATCGGTGCCTTGTGATAAGATTGAAGTGCTTTATGGACTCAGTGATTTCGGAGAACTAATGAGCATTTGTTAGAGGGCGGAAAATCTTTGACAACGTGAGGATTTGCTTCGAAGGGATGCATACGATGAAGATGGGCATATTCGGGAATGGCGACTTTGCAGCCCTGAAAATTGATACGGCCAAGGCTTATGACCGGGTCGAGTGGCCGTATCTTAAGGTGATTATGTTGAAGTATGGGTTCAATATGGCGTGGGTGAAGAAGATCATGGGGTACGTCAGTCGGTTTCCTTTTCATTCAACATCAATGTCAAGACCCG
The DNA here is from genome assembly GCA_958296335.1 of Urtica urens. NCBI lineage: Eukaryota > Viridiplantae > Streptophyta > Magnoliopsida > Rosales > Urticaceae > Urtica > Urtica urens. The sequence goes on along the minus strand of OY282530.1, from coordinate 8,834,065 downwards.
AGTTTGGGTAATTCCAAAACGCGGGCTTCACAAGGAGACCCATTATCCCCCTTACTCTTTTCCTCATGTGCTCGTTGTTGGAATTTAATTAACAATTAACCTAATTAATTATGAAACATATCTATATATGGCGGAAATTCATAATTCAATTTAACATATTAAAAACGTTTTCTAACATATTCATAACCATGTCATTAAATCTAAACTAGTATGTCAACAAATTTATGTACATATCAATAAATTCATTTAAGCATGCAAACGAACAATCTAAATAAATATAATCATTCTACAATATTATATCATTCAGATCCATTTCGTTTAAGAGACACTTACATAGGGTTTGGATCTGCGAGAGCAAGTCTCTGTGTACGTCCAAGTGATCGGCCGATCCTCTACACCACGCGCGTCAAGGAGATCATCAAATCCGTCGTGCCTTCGTTCCTCCAAAAGTAGCCGGCCCTGGGGAGAGAAAAATCACTCAAACAACCACAAGTTGAGTCAATGATAATACTCAAGGGATTTTAGGAGACAAAGAGGGTGGACTCTTTCGTGGGAACAAGGGAAGAAGGGGAAACTCATAGAAAAGGAAGGGCTACCAGGAAACAGTTTTCCTCTCTCTCTTTCTCTCTTAATTTCGGCCAAAACCTCTCAAGCACAAGGGGGAAGAGGTTTGGCTGAGTGTTGGTCGAAATTAGGCTAGGGTTACCAAAGAGAGAGCCTCCTTTTATATCAGAGAGAATGGGCTTAAATTAGGTCAAAATCCAGTTAAGACCCATTAGTCAAACTTAAGCCCAATACTCCTTTTAATGAGTTTAAACAATTTTTTCAGCCCATAAAACACTTATTATGGCCGGCCATATTGTCCTAATTATCTCCCAAATTTATTTGATTTATTTCTAAAATAATATTTAATTAATTTAGAACATCTCATTTATTTAATGACAAGTCATTAATTATTTTCATACTAATCAATGTAGTACGAAACGAGAAAATATTTATTTTCATCTTTTATTTATTTGAATTATCAAATTATATTATTATCAATATAATAATATAATATGATTCGTGAAATCAATGTAATAATAAATAACCAGTTATTTATTTAATTACTCAGAAAATAATTTTCCTAGCGTAAATCACAATTTACGTTGAATGAGAAAATCAATCATTTCTTGTTCACCAAAATCTCGTCTGAGAGTCTATCATTGAGACCTTATGGACCCACATGAACGAAGTTTTAGAATAAAGCTCGGACACAAAAGTTCACAAACTTTTTCCGGCTTTTAATTCTTAATATTAGTCGATTCCACTTAAGGACCAATATTGAACATCTCTAAGTTCATATGCGTTTATATTTCCGTTTGATGTGACAAAACTATTCTTCACACGGTCCACGATGTATTTTACGATATTAGCATTTGTGTGTATCATTAACTCAGAGGAATGTTAAAATTACTGTTTTACCCCTGAGTTATTATTTCACCAAGTCCTCTGTTATTTGTGAACGAGAAAAACATAAAGTGAAATGTCTCAACATGTCACATGTTTTCTTTCAAAGAATTCATTATTCGATGAATACCAGGCCTGGTTTATTCGCTCACACTCTCATAACAGAGCATGGTGTGATAATAATGCCTTAGCATTGTTTCAACACAAATTCCATATATGTGAATCATATGTTTCAACGCAACAGTATTATGACACCAACCGTCGGGTCAATGAAACTTCATTTAGCCATTTCCCATTGACAAATCAAATGTCATAAAGTGTTACAAGAATACATGTACTCACTTCAGGATTTAGGTAATTACTAAAATACCCCTCGTATGTGAGTTTGAGGTTTCGAGTGATTAAACGGTTTTATCTCGAACTTCAAAACTTCACTGGTCTTGTTCAATATCTTCATTTAGATATCAAGAATGAATTACAGAGTCACAACTCTCCATATCACAAGATAAGATATCGTTTAATTCATTCTAACAATCATTACTAGGAATCGATTGCCCAATCAATCTTTAGATTGCGAACTATTATTTAAACTAGTCATAAGAAGGTATCTTGTCAAGTCTGTACTTAGCACTTCTTTCGTTGATGACAGTTTCAGAGCGTAGACATAAATGTGTAAACACAATCTTAAATAAGAATGGATATTCAATCTTTATTTAATTTCAAAGCAAAACAAATACAAAAATATTTAATATCAAAAATCTCCTTTGTGGGCATAAATGCCAACAAACTCCCACTTGACTCAAAGGAGATGCGAATGATCTTTCAGTCCTAATCCTTCTAAGTGTCCCTCGACAAGGTTTTCCAACGTTGAGATCTTCATAACCGTCGCGTCCCCTCTATGAACTATATCTCGTACCAGGTGGTATTTCCGCTCAATGTGTTTTGAGCGCTTGTGACTTCTTGGTTCCTTACAGTTAGCAACGGCTCCACTGTTATCACAGTAAAGTCTAATGGGCTCGTTGGCACTTGGAACTACTTCCAAGTACATCAGGAATTTCCTCAGCTACACAGCCTCCTTTGCAGCTTCACAAGCTTCCACATACTCGGCTTCCATGGTCGAGTAAGTAACACAAGTTTGCTTTATACTCCTCCAGACCACAGATCCACCATTCAGGGTGAACACAGACCCTGATGTGGATTTCCTGGAATCCTTATCCGCTTGAAAATCGGAATCGGTATACCCCGTCATATTCAGGTCATCACCTTAGTATGCAAGCATTTAATTTCTCGTTCTCCAGAGATACTTGAGAATATGCTTGACCACAACCCAGTGCTCGGGTCCAGGATTCGATTGGAATCTACTCACCACGCCCACTGCGTAACAAATATCTGGCCTAGTGCAGAGCATTGCATACATGAGACTTCCTACGGCTGAGGCGTAGGGAATATGCTCATGTCCTCTATCTCTTGAGGAGTCTTGGGAGACTGCTCATTAGATAGATGCACTCCATGTCTGAAAGGTAGCTGTCCTTTCTTGGATTTCTGCATACTGAAGCGATCCATGATCTTATCAATATAAGATGCTTGAGAAAACGCTAAATTTCGGTTCTTCCGATCTCTAAAGATCTGAATCCCCAGAATGTAAGCCGCTTCTCCAAGATCCTTCATCTCAAACTGCTCTGACAGCCAGATCTTAACCTCTGATAACTTTCCCACATCATTCCCAATGAGTAGTATGTCATCTACATAAAGGATTAAGAAGACCACTTTGCCATCGTTTACCATCTTATAAACACATGGCTCATCAAAACACTGATCAAAGCCGTAGCTTTTCACAGTCTCGTCGAATCTAATATTCCACGATCTAGATGCTTGCTTTAGTCCATAAATGGACTTTAGCAACTCACAAACCTTGCCATGTTGGCCTTTCTCCATGAACCCGTCTGGTTGAGCCATGTAAATGCGCTCGTCAAGATTTCCATTCAAAAATGCAGTCTTGACATCCATCTGCCAGATTTCATAATCTAGGGCGGCAACAATGGATAAAAGAGTACGAATAGACTTTAGCATCGCCACGGGCGAGAAGGTATCTTCATAGTCGATAACTTCCTTTTGTGTGAACCCCTTCGCCACAAGTCGTGCTTTAAATGTCTTGACATCTTCCATCCGGTCCTCTTTTCTTCTTGTAGATCCATTTACACCCAACAGGCTTGATGCCTTCAGGTAAATCTACAAGTTTCCAGACTTCGTTGACATACATCGAATGCATTTCAACGTTCATGGCTTCTTGCCATAGGTTTGCTTCAGAACTCTGCATCGCCTGGGAAAATGATACTGGATCATCTTCCTCCTTGTATGCCACTGCAACAAAGGCCTCTCCGATGTACATCAATCGCTCAGGTTGTCGTACAATCCTGCTACTGCGACGAATCGTAGGAGGCTCAAGTTCCGAATGTGGTTCTTCTATTGTTGGTGTAGGACTTGTCCTATCTTGTGAAGTACCAGCTACTTCACCCAACATTTCCTTCAGCACAAGTTTGCTTCTCGGTACGGTATTCTTCATATAATCCTCTTCAAGAAACCTAGCGTTCGTGCTAACGAACGTTTTCTTGTCAGTAGGACTATAGAATGTGCACCCTTTTGTTTCTTTCGGATATCCTATGAAAAAGCATAATTCTGAACGACTAGCCAACTTGCTAATCTTTTGTCTCAGCACGTGTGCTGGACAACCCCAGATCTTGATGTGGTTTAGAACAGATTTCTTACCACACCATCTCTCATAGGGAGTGCCGGGAACCGTTTTTGACGGAACCTGGTTCAGAATATGAGCTGCCGTTTCTAAGGCATATCCCCAGAACGAATCAGGAAGAGATGAGTAACTCAACATTGATCTCACCATATCTAGTAGCGTTCGGTTCCTTCTCTCTGACACACCGTTTTGTTGTGGTGTGCCAGGTGCAGTAAGCTGAGAATGAATGCCTTCTTCTTTAAGAAGATCCTCGAACTCATCAGACAAGTACTCTCCGCCTCGATCTGATCGAAGGGTTTTGATTTGTTTCTCTCTTTGCTTCTCAACCAAGGCTCGATATTGTTTGAACATTTCAAAAGTATCGGATTTGTGTCGCATTAAGAAAATATGACCAAAACGTGAGTAGTTATCAGTGAAGGTTACAAAGTATTCGTAACCTCCTCTTGCCTGAATACTGATTGGACCACATACATCACTATGTATGAGTTCCAATACTTGTGTGGCTCTTAGACCTTTCGAAGAGAAAGGTCTCTTGGTCATCTTGCCTTCAAGACAGGATTCACACGTGGGCATAGATCCCACGTTTAGAGATTTCAAAGGACCATCCTTTGTTAACCTCTTAATCCTATCTAGGCCAATATGTCCAAGACGTAAGTGCCATAGATATGTATCATCTGTTTCATCACTATGAAATGTCTTACGCTTCCTGAGTGAATCACTATTCACCTCAGTGTCCAAGATTGTCGGCTCATTAGGATATAGATAATAAATAGAATCTACTCGATGAGCTTTAGAAATAAAACAACCATTAAGAAAAATTTCAATACCATTATTGACTTTAAACTCATAATGTTGTTCTTCTAAACGACCAAAAGAAATTAAGTTCTTGCAAAAATCTGGAACATAATAAACGTTATTCAATAATAAAGCCTTATTCTCAAAATTCAGCTGCGTGGTCCCGACAGATCTGGTTCTGACCTTCGTTCCATTCCCCCAGTTGAACGTGAACTCTTCTTCACCTAAGCTTCTGGTTTTCCTGAAACCATTCAGATTACACACAATATGGTCAGAAGCCCCCCAGTCTAAAATCCAGGGTGATTCTTTATATGTCGTGTAACATGCTTGGGTGACGAAAGCCATACCTTTCCCCTTGACAGTGTTGAGGTAGGCAGGACAGTTCCTTCGCCAATGGCCGACTTCTCCGCAATGGTGGCACTTGTGTTTAGACTTGTCCACCTTTGCGATGCCCTTGACCTTGACATCCGCATCCTTCTTGTAAGGCATCTTGGATCCCGTTCGGTTGGCGTTTTTGGGACCCTTCATCACTCTCTTTGATCCAGAAGTGGAAGCCCTATGTTCAGCAACATTGGCTTCACCAGTCTTCTTCTTGGTCTTAGGGAGAAGTCCCTCGGCAGTCTGCAACTCCTTCATCAGCTCGGTTACAGAATAATCGAGCTTGTTCATGGAGTAGTTCAGACGGAAGCTATCGAAAGAATCCGTCAGAGTCTCCAAGATCATGTCGACCTTGGTGAGTCCATCGATCTCCGATCCGAGAATCTCCATGTCGTTCAGGTGACCCATGATCACTAGCATGTGGTCCCTGACTGACGTTCCCGGCTTCATCCGACAATTCATGAAATTTTGGATTGCCTGCTGCCTCGCCTGACGCCCATGACATCCAAACATGTCATGAAGATTGTAGAGCATGTCATATGCCATGGCAATGTCCTTGTGAGATTGTTGCAACACATTGCTCATGGAACCCAAGATATAACACTTGGCAATCTCATCGGACCTTACCCACGTGTCATAGGCATTCTTGTCCTCCTGGCTTGAGTCAGCACTCGGAGCTGGAGGACACGGGGTAGTGAGAACATACTTGTGCTTTTCCACCGTCAGTACGATGTTGAGGTTACGTTTCCAATCAACGTAATTCTCACCCTCGAGTTTGTTATAACTCAGTATAGATGCAAGTGGATTCATGATATTGCTGAAATTAAATGAAATGAATAAATTTAGCATATGCTACAGTTTTGAATTATGATGCATGTACAATCCTAAATTAGTGAGGAAAGCGATAAATAATTCATGGTATTATGAACAAAAATGATCAATTAGGGGAAACCGCAATTGATCGCCTTTCATAGTCGTGACACATCACTATTTAGTTTGAACCATACAAGAAGTCACAACTTCTAGTTCTCGCTAATTACCATGGACTTTGGTCACTTATGTTTAACGCATAGCCTCTATGGAGGGTTACTTTAAACAATAAGTCTAAGCGTGTAACCAACATGTGGGCCCTTATCCAAGTTACTTTGAAAACGATTCTCCTAGGGGAGACCCCGCTTCATCGTTCCTCTTTAGAGCTTAGTTCGTAACAATTTAATTAACTATGTGCTTCCAAAGTACTCCCATTAAAGGGAGGGCCACGAGGGTGACTCTTAGTTCATTCACACAAGTTAATTAAATTCATGTTGGGGACCTCGGGTTATTTCAACGACAAATAATCCTCCCACTTAGTTTTTGCAAAAATCATATTTTTGTGGACGATGTTCAATTTCATAACTAGTTATTTAAATTAAACTATAATGATGCATGAACAATTCATATAGTGTTGGCGTTCTATCCTATATGACATGTGGATGAATATGAGATAAGATTAAATAAAATAAAACATAATATTTAACTTATCTAATGGTCCATTTCTAAAATTACAACCCTTTACAAAAGAAAAATAAATAAACTACTCAAATCTTATTTTGACATTCACATCATTTTATGTCATTGTGGACAAAAATACCCTTTAGAAATTTTTCGAGAAACAGTCTAGTTAAACATTTGAACTTATTTTGACTTAACTTCTAGTTTAACAATCCTACTCTAATGACCTGTAATTGTGACCTTATGGATCCAAATGAACAAAGCTTGAGCTTCTATACTCGGATTCAAAAGTTCACAAACCTTTTCCGAGTATTAGCTTAATGTCGACTGACTCCACTAAAGAGTCGACTTTAAGAATCTCTCGGTTCAAATGAATTTATTTTCTACTCAAGTTCAACTTAATTATATTGAGCGGATCCATTACATGTTATCTATGTTTACCCTTCATGAATATCATCAACTAGTTGGGATTTATAAAAGTACCATTTTACCCTTCTAGTTGTTATTTCCTCAACTCTTTTAGTACTTGTGAATAAGTTAGAAACAATGTATTGACGAGGAGCTAACAAGTCACATTGTTTCATCCAAATAAAGTCGCTACTTAAATTTGGATACTGCGCAGTTCATTTATTTACAATCCAAGTAATAAAGCATGAGGTGATATACATTGCATCTCAGCAATCTTATACATGAATTCCATATCTATGAGAACTTCACAAAGTTGGTTCATGACATCTTCATAACTTAATATCTCACCAATAGGCCTTGTCTAGATCACACATTGGACCTAGAATTTGAATTTCTCAAATGAGAGTATTAATGTTATGAAATGACACGTCTCATTTCAGGATTTAGGTAAGCATGATGCGATTCATACGTAGTGACCTTGAGATATAAGATGTTAAATGGTTTGTTCTTCTATTGTCTCTAAAGGTGCACTATACAATTCAATATCTTCGAAAGATACACTGAAAGAACTACAAAGTTCCTAACTCTCTATGCCTCGTAACCAGACATCCTAGATTCTTCCAACAATCATACTGGGATCAATAGTCCATTGATCTTTAGATTGCGAATATACCGTTTTAGTCAAACCATGAAGAGTTTGTTCACGCAAATCTACATTTGTCTCTTCATACATTATTAGGTTTGATTAAGGACTATAAGACTATTGAATATCATAAATCTTTAATCAAACTAAAAAGGAATTAATGAACGTTTCAACTTTTATTAATTCAATCAGAAAATTACAAAGATTTATATATTACATAAGTATAAGTATGTAAATAAATAATCTTTCAATAAGGACTTTACAAAGATTTATATATTTCATCAATATGTAAATAAACAATCTTCTTGTGGGCATCTCTGCCAACATAGAGTTCCTAACTCTCTACGCCTCGTAACTAGACATCATAGATTCTTCCAACAATCATACTAGGATCAATAGTCCGTTGATGTTCAGATTGTGAACATATCGTTTTAACCAAAACATGAAAAGTTTGTTCACGCAAATCTACATTTGTCTCTTCGTACATTGTTAGGTTTGATTAAGGACTATAAGACTATTAAATATCATAAATCTTCCATCAAACTAAAAGAGAATGAATGAACGTTTCAACTTTTATTAATTTAATCAGCAAATTACAATAAGGACTTTATAAAGATTTATATTTTACATCAGTATGTAAATAAACAATCTTCTTGTGGGTATCTCTGCAACAAACTCCCACAAGGTTGTTCACTGTTGAGATCTTCTTCACCTCCACGTCTCCATGCTGCACGATCTCTCTAATCAAATGATATTTCCTCTCAATACGCTTAGAGCGCTTATGGCTTCTAGGTTCATTGGAGTTAGCAACAACCCCACTATTATCACAATAAAGTGTCATGGGCTCGTTGTTATTTGGAACGACTTCCAAATACTTAAGGAATTTTCAAAGCCATACAGCATCCTTGGATGGTTCACAAGCAGCCACATTTTATGCTCCCATGGTGGAGTCAGCAATGCAAGATTGATACTCCTCCAAACAACAGATCCACCATTCAGGATGAACAGAGATCCTCAAGTGGATTTTGTGGAATCCCTATCCGCCTTAAAGCCAGAATCAGTATACCTCGTCATATTCAGGTCAGTACCTGAATATGTAAGCATCAAGTTCCTAGTCCTCTGAAAATATAACATGCTTAATAGCAACCTAGTGCTCGGGTCTAGGATTTGATTGGAAACAGCTAGCTATGCCAACATCAAAACATATATCTGGTCTAGTGCACAACATAGCATACATGAGACTTCCTACTGCTGAAGCATAGTGAATCTTTCTCATGTCCTCAATCTCTTGTGCAGTCTTGGGAGACTGGTCCTTAGAGAGTGAGACTCCATGTCTAAAAGGGTTTTGGCCCTTCTTGGAGTCTTGCTTATAGAAAAGCGATCCACCACTGTGTCTATATAAGATGCTTGAGAGAGTGACATGGTCCGGTTCTTTCGATCTCGAAAGATATAAATCCCCAGAATGTACGCAGCTTCCCCTAGATCATTCATACCAAACTGCTTAGCTAACCAGATCTAAATCTCAGATAATTTACCCATGTCATTACCAATGAGTAATATATCATCGACATACAACACCAGAACCACAACCTTGCCCTCGTGTATCAACTTATAAACACAAGGTTCATCTATTGACTGTTCAAAACCGAAGCTTTTAACAGTTTCATCGAATATAATATTCCATAATCTAGATGGTTGGTTTAATCCATAAATGGATTTTAGCAACTCCCAAAATTTGGTCTCTTGACCCCCTTCCACGAAACCGTGTGGTTGAGCCATGAAAATGCGCTCGTCAAAATTTCCATTCAGAAACTTAGTATGGAGAGAAGTATGCGGATGGATTTAAGCATTGCAAGAAGCGAGAAGCTTTTTTCATAATCGATACCTTCCTTTTTTGTGTAACCCTTAGCTTCTAGTCGCGCTTTGAATGTCTCAAAGTTCCCATCCGGACCCCTTTTCTTCTTATAAATCCACTTACACCCTACGGGTTTAACACATTTAAGTAGGTCAACAAGTTTCCAGACTTTGTTGACATACATCGAGTGCATTTCAACTTTCATGGCGTCAAACCAAATGTTTGATTCAAAACCAGTCATTGCTTGGCTGTAGGAAACATGGCCATCCATGTCAGAGACGGGTACGAGAGTATCGCCATAAGACATGTACGTGTCGAGCTTTTCTGAAACCCTCCGACTACGTCGAAGTACTACTTGTTAGGTTGCGTTTTAGTTGGGGTAAGAAAAGTTCTTACACGTGAGGTAGAAGCATCCTCATCCAACTTTTCTTCAAGCACAATTTTGCTTCTAGGTTTCGTATTCTTCATAAAGTCCTCCTCAAGAAAATAAGCATTAGTGCTGACAAGTGTTTTGTCGTTCTCGGGACTATAGAATGTGAAACCTTTGGCTTCCTTTAGATATCCAACAAACACACATAATTCTAACCCACTAGCCAACTTGCTAGTCTTTTGCCTAAGCACATGTGCAGGGCAACCCCAAATTTTGATGTAGTTTAAACTAATTTTACGCCAAGTCCATCGTTCATAAGGAGTACTAGGGACCGTTTTAGACAGAACTTGGTTTAGAATGTATGTTGCAGTTATGAGGGCATATCTCCAAAATGAATTAGGGAGTGATGAGTAACTCATCATTGATATAACCATCTCCATCAGAGTTTGAGGGCATATCCCCATGGCATGGAGGGGTTTTAAAGTATTGATTCCGGTCAAAACAAAGCTCATAAGCCGTAAAATTATGGAGGAGAACAGCTGCCCCACTTGCCGGAGCAGACCCGAGACAACAACTCATGCTATTTGGGGTTGTCGTTTGACCCGTAAGGTGTGGAAGCTAGCCGGCTTCGAGAGCGTGGTGTGAGATATCCGAGGAGAGGACGCCATAACCATTTTCATTAAAGCCAAAGAGGAACATGAGGGTAGTATATTTAAATTCTTTATTACGGTGGTGTGGGAAGTGTGGAATCTAATGAGCAAGGACACAATGAGAAATGTGACGTGGAAGCCCGACGAGCTTGTAGAGTGGCAAACTCGGTACCAAGGGGCCGCATCGATTCCTCTTTTGCCGAAGCTTGGCCGCCTCCGAGGGAGGGAGTGGTGGCGATGATTGTGGACGCAGCCTTAGACTCTCGTGGGAACCGCTTCGGCATTGGTTCTGCCATTCGGGACAACCATGGACATGTTATTGCCTCGGACATCTTGGTCAAAGCAGTGAGGTTCTCCCCGGGGGATGCGGTTTGTCGAAGAGCTTGGATGGTCACGGTCTTGGAATAAGTTTAGGGTTAAGAAAAAATTATCATAAACAAGTTAATGGAGAAATGTAAAATTTCTTCTCAAGTAAAACAATTTTGCTAACCTAAGTAAAGTGCATGAACATCATATTATTTAAAAATATTATATAATTATACTTTATTTCAGACTAACCTTTCTTATAGTTTGATCTTTGAGAAACCTTAGTAAAGGTTGATCGTCTCGTCTTGCTCGTCTGCTTCACACCTAGTCGTGAACTCGAATAACTTAAGATTTCTATTACAGGATTCTATAGAGTGTTTGAAGGATTTTTGTGTGGCAACAATTAAACACAATAACTAAAGAACAATTCTATGAACTGAAGAGCCAATTTAGGAATGATGGAGTAACATGAGAATATTTGAGTGGATTGATTTATCATTTTTTGTGTTTGGTACATAAGAGAGTATGAAAAATAATGCTCTAAAAAACGATTATAATCCATGAGACCCACCAAAAATTCATCCTTCCAAAAGTGGAGGAATTAAGAAGGAGAGAACAATTTTTTTTTTAATATTTACCATTATAATCTTACTAATGACGGAAAAATCGTAATATTGAATTGAAATAATAATTTTTCATATTATATTTTCAAAATATAACATATGCAAAAATATCTATTAACAAAAATTAACTATTTTTTTACTATAACAAAAATTTGTATATACAATTTTAATTTCTTTATAAATATTATTTATTTTAATTTATATTAATATAGTAATTTAATATTATATAATATTCTTGTTATATTTTTCAGGGTAGATACGTGTATATAAATTTTGATTTTATTACATAAGGGTATTAAAGAGATTTTGGTATAACAATTTAGTTATTTTTATTATTTTATATTTATACCAAACAAATAAAGGGATAGATTATAATAATTCTTCTTCTTATACCAATCAACATTAGTGAAAATTAAAATCCACCAACTTTCTTTCCCTCCTTTTCCATCTTCTTAAATCCATCAACTCATATTCCCTTCATTCTTACCAAATAAGGTCTAAGTCAAATAAGGACTTTGGTGCCAAAATAAAGAATATATTTTAAAGAGAGAGGAGAAGGTCGGCCATCTAAAGAGAACAAGAGGTAAAAAGCTTATTTTCATATCTCAATGTGACCCATTATTTATAGGAGAATAAAATATAAGAAATGGTAATTATCCTTTTTCTATTGTGTATTCATGACACAATATTTGATTTCATCCTCACTTTCTCTATGACTTTGGCCGGCCATACTATAACATTAGTAAGGGAAATTATTTCCTCACTTAGCACATTTGTTTCATTCTCAAAAAAACTCATTTCCTCTTTTTCTTTTTGAAAATTTGTTTCCAGATGCTTCATTATTTCCTTTAGGACAATTCTTAAAATATCCATTGTGAAATTAATATTGCACAAATAATGAAATTAATTTCATAATGCCTCAAATGACTTTTCAGCTTTAGAAAAAAATTTATATTTCCATCATATGAAGATATTCAAAATCTTATTTTGACATTCACATCATTTTATGTCCATGTGGACAAAAAAACTCTTTAGACATTTTCCGTGAAAAAGTCTAGTTCAACAATTTGAACTTATTTTGACTTAGCTTCCATTTTAACAATCATACTATAATGAACTATAATAGTGACCTTATAGATCCAAATAAACCAAGATTGAACTTCTATACTCGGACTCAAAAGTTCACAAACCTTTTTCCGAGTATTAGTTTAATGTCAACTAACTCCACTAAAGAGTTGACACTGAGAATCTCTCGGTTCAAATGAATTTATTTTCTACTCAAATTCAACTTAATTATATTGAGCGGATCCATTGAATGTTATATATGATTACCCTTCATGAATATCATCAACTAGATGAGATTTATAAAATTACCATTTTACCCTTCTAGTTGTTATTTCCTCAACTCATTTGTTACTTGTGAATAAGTTAGAAATAATGTATTGATGAGGAGCTAACAAGTCACATTTTTTCATCCAAATATAGTTGTTACTTAATTTTGGATCTCGCGCTATTTATTTATTCACAAGCCAAGTAATAAAGTATGAGGTGATATACATTGCATTTCAGCAATCTTGTACATGAATTCCATATCTATGAGAATTTCACAAAGCTAGTTCATGACATCTTCATAACTCAATATTTCACCAATTACTCTAGTATAGATCATTGGACATAGAATTTGACTTTCTCAAATAAGAATATGTAAGCTATGAAATGACATGTCACTAGTACAAATGTTGGATCCCACAACGGACTTTCCACAACCCTTATTACTAAGGGTTGTGGACTTCGAGATCCCACAACCCTTACAATTAAGGGTTGTGGGAAAAGCTTGATTTCAGGTATTCCACAACCTTTATAATTATCGGTTGTGCAAACTAGCTTATTCTACAACCATTGTTCTAAGAGTTGTTTAATTATAATTGATATAAAAGGTCCCACAACCCTTAAAAGATCCGTTGTGGGACAAGTGCCGCGGCGACGGCAAATAGGGCCACGGCGCGACGTCCCACAACGAATACAATGATCCGGTGTGGGAAAAGGTCGTGTCTGGGCAGCGGCGCCGCGGCACCACATGACGTCGCCGCGGCGCCGCCTCCCACACCGGTTATATAGATCCGGTGTGGGAGGCGGCGCCGCGGCGACGTCATGTGGTGCCGCGGCGCCGCTGCCCAGACACGATCTGGGCAAAAAATTTTGCATGGCGACGCCTGGTGGGGCCGCGGCGCCGGCGGCGAAATCTGTGTATAAATTCGAATTTTTAGGGTTTTTTCACTTTACCCAAAATCCATTTCTCTCCCAAAATCAATTTCGGCCGAGTCTGTCCCGATTCCTCATCGCCCCTCCTTCCCCTTGACGTCGCCGCTCCCGCGCCTTCACGTCGCCGCTCCCGCGCCTTCACGTCGCCGCTCCCTCCCGTGCCTTCACGTCGCCGCTCCCTCCCGTGCCTTCACGTCGCCGCCTTCTCCCGCGCCTTCACCTCGCCGCCTCTCTCCCGCGCCTTCACGTCGCCGCCGGTCTCACTTCCTCTTCCACATTTCCAAGGTAAATCCGTCCTCTTCCATGTTTAGGTTTTGATGAATTTTAATTTTTTTAGGTTTAGATAATTGTTAGATTTGTTTAAGTATAGATTTATAAATTTGTTTTGGTTTAGATTTGTAGGTTTGTTTGAGTTTAGGTTTAGATGTTTGTGAATTGAATCCGAATTCGTTGCTATTGTGAATAGAATCCGTCCCTCTCATTTATGTTTAGATTTATAGATTTGTTTTGGTTTAGATTTGTAGGTTTGTTTGAGTTTAGGTTTAGATGTTTGTGAATTGAATCCGAATTTGTTGTTATTGTGAATAGAATCGAAAATTATGTTTATGTTGAAATTGCGTTTATATGTTGAAATTATTGTTGAAAATGTTGAAATTGTGTTTATGTTTATTTTGAAAATATTGTTGAAATTGTTGAAATTGTGTTTATGTTTATGTTTTTATGTTGAAATTGTAAATGTTAAAATGGTGTTTGTGTTTACGTTTATGTTGAAATTGTAGATTATGTTGAAATTATGTTTATAATTTTTGTTAATGTTGAAATTGTAGGTTGATAGTTTGCGTTTATGTTGAAATAAGTTTTATTGTGTTTCTGTTTATGTTTATATTAGGTTAAAATGCCTCCGAAATTTACTCGTGCCGCCAAGGGCAAAGCTAAGGTCGCAACTTCAAAGCGTTCCCGAAAAATTGTGGAGTCTTCTTCATCGTCGGAAAGTGAAGAAGAAGAACATTACGAGTCGGTGATATTCACGTCTCAACAAGCCGAGGATCGCTACGAGTTGCTCGTTAAGCGCTCCGTAATCCAGGAGAGGGGATTTAGTGTCCCCCGGGATGGATTCGACATTGGCCAACAAATCCCGATCACGCATATTCCCGATCACGCATTTTTCCAGCCTCGACGAGGGTCGCATACAAATATTGTACTGCATCGTGAAGGGACTCAAGATAAACATTGGTCGATTCATCTCGAGTCGGATGAGGAGTGTTGATTACAAGGCTAAGAAGACCGGTCTACCGTATCCGTCGATCATCACTGGCCTTTGTATGAGAGCAGGCGTGAGAATTGGGAGGCAGGACACGATCAAAGGTCCAATGGGGCCAATCACGAAGTCAATCATCGATCGGTACAAGATTCGAGAGGAGGAGGAGGCGGCGGATAAGGACGAGGCAGCTGAAGAGGAGGAGGAGGCACCACCGCCACGACCGCGTAGAGCGACGGTACTTGAGCTACCCGCACCTCCGGTGCGAGATCCGATGCTAGAGTATATCGCTCACACCAACCACTACCTCGTTGCCGAGAATCAAAATTTTCAACATTACCAACAAGAGCAAGGGGAGTACAACGCCATGTCATACGAGGCGTTCAACGATGTCATCGGTCGGTTGGACATAAACAACCAGATAGCGTGGCGATTTCCTCCGTACCCCCAGTACGAGTACTTACCACATTCAGCCCCAGAATGGCCGTCCGAATTCCCACGTCCTCCAGGAGCACCACCACGACGCGACAACGACAACGACAACAACAACTAGCTTATGCTTTTTTTATTCATTTTAAAGACTCAGTTTGAATTATGTTTCTTTCTTTATTTAAATTATGTTTGTTTCTTTGTTTAAATTACGAGACTTGAGATTTTAAGAATTAATATGTTTGTTTTATTGATGTTTATTTAAAATATTGTTTGTTTGTATGAATTACGGTAGTAAGGAACTAAAGTATGCAGACATTAAATTGTTTCTTTGTAAAACAAAGTTTTTGATAGGTTTTAACGAAATTTTACTATAAATTTAACACGGCGCCGCGGCCCAAGTAGGCGCTGCCGCGGCGCCAACGACTTACAGAGTCATTATAGACTCTGTAAGTCGTTGGCGCCGCGGCACCAGTTTGAGTCGCCGCGGCGTCGGCGACTTACAGAGTCTATATAGACTCTGTAAGTCGTTGGCGCCGCGGCGACGCCTACTTGGGCCGCGGCGCCGATGTTCCCACAACGGATATACATCCGTTGTGGGACCTGGTGCCACGGCTATGGGATATAGGGCCGCGGCGCCGTGTTAAATTTATAGTAAAACTTCATTAAAACCTATCAAAAACTTTGTTTTACAAAGAAACAATTTAATGTCTGCATACTTTAGTTCCTTACTATCGTAATTCATACAAACAAACAATATTTTAAATAAACATCAATAAAATAAACATAGTAATTCTTAAAATCTCAAGTCTCGTAATTAAAGTAAAACTTTGTCAAAACCTATTTAAAACTTTGTTTTACTCAAATTCAAATCATAAATACAACTCAATCAAACAAAAGTTGGAGCTATGTCAGTTCGAAGTAAATGAGAAACATCGTCATCGTCGAAGTCATCCATCTCTTTGTCGATCGGTGGTAATCCGGATGTGAATGGCGGTATACTAGTCAAATCTTCGTCTTCTTCTTCTTGAATATTTCGCGCTTTCATATGAACTACTAATGACAACTCTGGATTGATTGGATCTGTAACATAAAAGACTTGACTCGCTTGTGAAGCGAGCATGAATGAATCATTCTCGTAACCGATCCTCCTGAAGTCGACAACAGTAACTCCGTCATTGTCAACTTTAACGTGATTATTGTCAGCCCATTTGCACTTGAATAATGTCACCCGTAATCCGCAATAATCAAGCTCCCATATGTCTTCAATGTATCCATAATAGTTCATGAAACCTTTTTTGGGATTCTTATCTTTGGCCGACGAAACATGTAATGCTTCGGCCAATAGTGTTACACCGCTATTTTGAACCGGATGCTTGTCGTCTCTCTCTTTTGTGTAAAATGTAAAACCATTAACAGACCAAGCAGTGTACCTTGTAACCATGCTCGAAGGTCCTGATGATAGTTTACTCAATGTAGTTGAATGACCCGCCTCTTCAAATAGTCGTTTTCCAAGCCATATCTGAAATAAACGGTTGTGCTCTTCTTGCAACCATTTTTCATTTCTAGCTTTCTTTGGATCTTTAACTCTCAGCTCATTCAAATGAATATCCACGAACGAGTTACGTCAGAAACGTTGTGCAGAACATGTAGCGAGGCTTGTTCCCATTCTTTCCGGTTGACGCTAGAATATGTACCTATAGATAATATACTTCTACATTAACTAAACAAGAATTAAATTACTTAGCTTTGATCTATATATATAAAATGTCTCAAATTGACGTACCTGTAGATAGTGCTTTTGACTCAAACCCTTTGTCCTTCGGTAATCCAATTTCATCTGCTTTAGTTAAATATTCAGAGCAAAACTCAACAGCCTCCTCAGCTATATAATTTTCAACGATACTCCCTTCTGGTCGATTGTAGTTCTTCACTTAACTCTTCAACACTTTCATGTAACGCTCGATTGGATACATCCACCGTAAAAACACAGGTCCACATAATTTCACTTCACGTACCAAGTGAACAATTAGATGAACCATGATATCAAAAAATGATGGTGGGAATATCATTTCCAACAAGCACATAGTTTTCACAACTTCCGATTGCATCGCCTCTAACCGAGTTGGATCAATGACCTTTGAACATATCGAATTGAAGAATACACATATTTTGGAAATTGCGAACCTCACATCTTTTGACAAAATGCCCCGCAAAGCAAGCGGTAACATTTGTTGTAGTAACACATGACAATCGTGAGTCTTCATTCCAATAAGTGTGAGATCTTTTAAAGATACGAACCTTTTATAGTTTGAAGAATGACCATCCGGGACTTTGATAGATTCAAACCACTTACACAATTTTTTTTCTCCTCCCGAGATAGAGTATACTTTACCGGTGGTATTTTTGTTTTTTTTCCATTCTGCTCGTCGACATGCAAAACGCTTCTTATATTCATTTCCTTGAGATCCATTCGAGATTTTATTCCGTCTTTCAATTTATTTGGATCATCAAGTAGCGTACCGATGAAAGATTCACATACATTTTTCTCAATATGCATAACATCCAGACAATTCCGAACATATAATGTTTTCCAATACGGAAGGTCGTAGAAAATTGATTTCTTTTTCCAAGGATTCTCTTGGAACGACTCTTTAGTACTAGCACGCCGCTTCCTTTTACCGAGCACTTCATTAACATTTTTAACCATTTCGAAGACATCTTCACCAGACAATATTCTAGGAGGGGGTCGTTCTTCCGTATTTCCATCAAATGCCTGTTTCAACCTTCTATACGAGTGATCTCTCGGTAAAAATCTTCTATGACCAAGAAAAACAGTTTTCTTACCATGCTTCAAACGAATGGAAGATGTTTCTTTCATGCAAACTGGACAACCAATTGAGCATTTCACAGAGTATCCTGACAAATTTCCATACGCTGGAAAGTCGTTTATAGTCCACATCAACATTGCTCTCAAGTAGAATGAATCGCCGCGGTAACCATCGTTGACCTCAATCCCTGTCTCCCATAACATCTTCAAATCATCGATCAATGGTGCCAAATAAACATCAATATCATTTCCTGGTTGACTCGGTCGTGAAATCAGAAGCGTTAACATCAAGAATTTTCTCTTCATACACAACTTTGGAGGGAGATTGTAGTTCACAAGAATAACCGGCCAGACACTATATTTACTACTCATCATGCTGAAAGGGTTCATGCCATCAGATGCTAAACCAAGACGCAAATTCCGAGGTTCAACACTGAAATCTTTATACTCCAAATCAAATGATTTCCACTGTGAAGCATCCGCAGGATGCCGTAACATACCATCATCGATACGTTTTTCTGAGTGCCAAACCATGTTCTTTGCGTGCTTGGCAGTATTAAACATTCGTCGGAACCGTGGCATTGGTGGTATGTACCATAATGCCTGAAAAACATATAAAATAATAATATAAAAAACATAATCATTTGTAAAACAAGTAATTATTATGTACGTATACCTTGATTGGAACTCCTTTGACCCCGTCACGTGGCAATTTACCTTTTTTCCATCTTGATTCTTTGCACCTCGGACATTCATCTAGATCTTCATACTCATTTTTATATAAAACACAATCATTTGGGCACGCATGAAATTTCTCGTACTTCATACCCAATGTGCCCAAAGTTTTCTTAGCCTCATACATACTTTGCGGAACTTTATTGTCTTTTGGGAATGCTTCTTTGAGTGTTTCCAACAATAGAGTAAAACTAGTGTTTGTCCACCCACCCGACGCTTTCAAATGAAATAAAGTAACTAAAAATGACAACTTCGAATAACTTGTACACCCTTCATACAATGGTGTCTCCGCATCATTCATCATCGACTCAAACAATTCCGGCCGTTCCACAAAATCATTCTCCAAATCATTCATCATCCCGCACATATCATCAAAGTCATCATCTTGAAGATCATCATTTCTATTGTTAATCGTAGGACGGAATTCTTCACCATGATAATACCGTATTTGGTAAGAAGTCATCATTCCGTAAACCAACAAATGAGTTCGAACAATACGAAGAGAAAAATGTCTATGATTTCCACATTTCACACAAGAACAACGAATTGATTCCACATCACCGACATTATCTTTAACGAATTCACAAAACTCATTTACACCATTTTGATATATCTCGTTTAACCTATTCTCCCACATCCATTGCCTCACCATCTTAAAAAAAACCCTAATTATAACATGAAATATCAGATTTGAAATAAACAATCCAAAAATATTCAACTTTGTAACAAGTAATAAGAGGAACTTACAAGAATTAGATGTATATAGTTGTGAGTTGTGAACGATAATGACACAGAATGGGTCGAAATCTTGTTTCTAGTGTTTTTTCGACTGAAGTTTTGAGAGATTTAAGTGCAAAAAACGATTTAAAATGCATTTAAACGCACTTCAGGTCGTCGGCGCCGCGGCCCCGTAACTCATCGCCGCGGCGCATATCCCACAACCCTTTATAGAAGGGTTGTGGAAACCAGCGCCGCGGCACCGATAGACGTCTCCGCGGCGCAGGCGACTTCTACCAGGGCCGCGGCCCTGGTTTCTGGGTTCAGCAGCGCCGCGGCACTGGTAGCCGTCGCCGCGGCGACTGTGACTTCCCGAGAGCACCCGAGAGTTGGAGCTCTCGGGAAGTCATACGCGCCGCGGCGACAGCTACCAGTACCGCGGCGCCGCTTTCTGGGTTCAGCGGCGCCGCGGCACTGGTAGCCGTCACCGCGGCCCGGATCCCACAACCCTTAGTGTAAGGGTTGTGGGATGTTTAAATTTCGGGAAAACTTTAACTTTTTCATAACCCCGCCCAAATTTCGCCCAAAACTAACTTTCGACTTCTTCTTCTTCATTCTTCATTTTGACTCTCATTTTCTCTCAAAACTCAATATCTCTCAAAACTCAAACTCATTTTCTCTCAAGCTTCTATTCTCCGGCGACTCAAAACCTCCGGCGACTCAAAACTCCGGCCACTCACTCTCTCACTCCGTCCTTCATTCCCTCACTCCGTTACTCACGCACTCCCTTACCCTCTCACTCCTCACTCCGCCCTCCCTCTTCCTCCATCCCTCCTCACTCCCTCACTCCCTCACTCTCGCTCCGCCCTCCCTCTCCATCCCTACTCACTCTCTCACTCCGCCCTCCCTCTCCCTCCCTCCTCACTCTCTCACTCCGCCCTCCATCCCCCCTCACTCTCTCACTCCTCCCTCCCTCTCCCTCACTCATCACTCCTCACTCCTCACTCTCTCACTCCACCCTCCCTCTCTCACTCCTTCACTCCGCCCTCCATCTTCATTTTGTCGTCTCCCTCTCCCGGTTAATTCACCTCATCCCTCAACGGTTAGTTTTTTTACTACTATTTTTGGTTTGAAATTGGTAACTAGTTTCGATTCACATTCAAATATATTTTGTGTTTGGAATGGTTTAGGTTGACATTTATTTTGTGTTTGGAATGGATAATTAGTTTAGACGCATTGATATATATTTTGTGTTTGAAATTGTATTTTGAATTGTGTTTATAGATTCAATGTCGACTACAACTACTACTACTTCTAGCGACGATATTAAAAAGAAACCTAGACGACTATTAGCATTAAATCCCGATGAGAAAGGAAAGAGAAGAAACACCCTTATGAGTCGTGTTAATAAAATTAGAAGTCTTGGTAGAAAAATCACGATAGAGTTAGATTCCAAAGGGCAACCAAAGGGTAAGGAAGGTGATGTGTTGTTGAGTTACTTTGGCGTATTAGCTAGAGAATATGTTCCACTTTCGACTCGTGATTGGAGATTAAAAGAGAACGATCAATTAAAAGAGAGGATTTGGAACAAAATATGTGAAGGATTTTCGATTCCAATAGAACATAAGCACGATTGCCTCATGAGAGTAGGTGAAGCCGCAAAACTATTTCGTCATGAGTTATATCACGATCTTCTCAAAGACAAAATCAATGAACCAAGCTCGTTAAAAAGACCAAGTTGTGTTTTAAAATTTTACACGAGTATCACCGAAGAAGATTGGGTGAAGTTTGTTGAGTATAGACGAAGCGCAACTTTCAAGCAAACGTCGGAGCAAGGGAAAACTAATTCCGCTAAAGTGGAATACAAATCTCGATGTGGCCGAGATGGATATCGAAAACTAGATCAACAAAAGGTTGAGTTTTTTCATTTATTTATTTTGTATTCGGTTTTAACATTTAATATATGATTAATATGATTACTTGTTAATTAATAGCACGACGAAACCGGGCAATGGGCAACGTTAGAAGAATTATGGATTGACTCGCGTAAGAAAGACGGGATAGACGGAAAAGAGATCAAGAATGACAAAGATCGACTAATGGGAGAATCAATTGTAAGATTTTAAATAATGTAAGTTATATTTTTAATATTTTTATTTACAAATTATTATAATATGTAGCAAAAATTATCTCAACAAGCAATCGAAGGTACTTTTATCCCGGAAACGGGAAAAAGTATCTTGCAAGAAGCCATGGGAGCAAAGAAATATGTTTGCGGTCAATCCAAACATGTTGCCAAGCGTTTCAAGTATTTTGTTCCTCCGACTCCAAATGAAGAACTTAACAAGATGCGGCTCGAAATGCGTCTCGAGTTGATGGAGTTTAAAAATGATATCTTGAAAGCGGTTAATGGTCGTGGTGGTACAAGTGTTGGAGAAGCGAGTGTTGATCTAGTTGAAGATAATATTAATGCAAGTGGCGTTAATATTGAAGAGAAGACTAAGATTCAAGAAGTCGTCGAAGAGGTCGTCTCTTTAGGTAATCTTTATTCATGCTTTATTCATGCTTATTTATTTACTTCAAAAGTTTGCTTATTTTCGGTATTAAATCGGTGATTTTCATAGGACATGACGATATACATAAACCTTCGAAAGTCGATCCGATTATTGTGGAAAAACTAACTAGTGTTCGGGCTAGTTGCTCATTGAATCCAACCACACCGGTGACACCGTGTTCGAATGAAAGTGTCGAATGTTTTCTCTACATTGACGATATCGTGGAAGGAAACACAATCCATGTTGCAAATGGGCGAGTATATTTGAACGAGGGCGTAATTCACTTCTCAAGTTTAGAAGAAGGAAATGCACGTGTGAGCGTTTCTGGCGTTTTGGTTAAGAAAGCCAAATTACCGATTCCCACCAAAGAAGCTCTAACCGTAGAAGATGCAATGGGAGGTTTTGTCTCGTGGCCGCGACGATTAATAGAAACTGAGACTACGGCAAAAGAGAGTCGCGGCCCTCCCAAACTCGAATCTACGAGTCAACCTACTCCCGACGATAATAGGAGAATTAATTACAAGGTAATATATTTTAACCTACTCATTATTATGTATTGATTGTTCAAATTAGTTATAAGATAATTAATTCAAAGTTTAAATGGTTACAAGGTAATAAATCCAAAGTTTAAATTGCTCGCTCAATATGCCAACAAAATGATGTTAGCACAAGGAAACGTTATTCAAGTCAACGTTTGTCCAACAATCTCTGCTATACCGATTATGTTGGGATTTGATGATATTTCCGAATTTTTACAATTTTCGGAAATTGGGGCGTCAAGCATATCTCTTTACATGGAGTAAGTGTTTCTTTCATGATTTTCTTTTAATATTGATGATTGAATATTGAGTGTTTTAACTATTTGAATAATTTGGAATGTAGTTGTATACGCGCATCGATGTCAAAGTTGAAAAAAAAATTTGTCTTTGTAAACGCCGCGTTAGCTTCTCACATGTCTACAAATGACGAAGATTACCATTTGTCGACACGAGTCAAAGAGGTTGGCAACGCGGTGCGAGGATGCACAGTTGGGCAACTAGTTTTCATGCCCTACAATCGAAACTTTCATTGGATGCTTGTTGTCCTTGACTTATGGAAGGATTGTGCTATGTTTTTTGACCCGTTGAATAAACAAATTCCACAAGACTTGGTTTTGTTAAAGTAAGTTTTTTTACTTATATATTGAATATTTGTTATAAAAGATACTCATACTATTTGTTTTGTAGGGTGTTTTCAAATTTCAAACTTGAAAACAAAGGCGCTATTGGCCACGGACAATCAACATACATAAGGTCAATGGCCGCGCCAAGACAAAGCGGTAACACGGAATGTGGATATTTTGTTTTATGTTATATGCGAGAAATAGTTGTAGGAGGTATAAGTAGATTAGAAAACAAAAACACGTATACATCTTTGGATATAGAGAGAGTAAGAGAAGAGTGGATTAACTATGTACAAACATTCATTGAATGTGATGATTAGTTACATTTTGTGATATTGAATGTATATTTTTTAGATGATTTTGAATGATTATGATGATTTTGGATGTATAGTATGTTTTTAGATTGATTGTGCATGTATTATGCAGGTAATTATATGATATTTTGGGTTTAATCCAATAATAATGAAGAGATGCACTCTTCGGACAACGGCGCCGCGGCGACATATGTTTGGAGCCGCGGCCCCAAGTCCCACAACGGATTCAAACATCCGTTGTGGGAGCTGCGCCGCGGCACTGAATGTCCAAGCCGCGGCATCAGGTGTCCCATAATAGGCACCGCGGCGATCCTTTATGGCGCCGCGGCGCCGCGGCCCACAACGGATGTTGGGATCCGTTGTGGGACTCTGGTGCCGCGGCGACCCTTTACGGCGCCGCGGCACCGGAGTCCCACAACGGATCCCAACATCCGTTGTGGGACTTGGGGCCGCGGCGCCGTAAAGAGTCGCCGCGGCGATAAGTTTTCAAAAATAAAAAATTTTTACAACCGATAATTGATTGGTTGTTGAATTTCCCACAACCCATAGACATTCGGTGTGGGAAATATGAACATTCCACACCGGAAGTTTAAGGGTTGTGGGAAATTCCACAACTCAGGCTCCCACAACCGTTATTAAGGGTTGTGGGAAAATTCCACACCCCTTATTAAGGGTTGTGGGAACAAGTTTTTCTACTAGTGTGTGTGATTTTAGGATTTAGGTAAGCACGATGCAATTCATACATACTGACCTTGAGACAGAAGAGTGTAAATGGTTTGTTCTTACATTGTCTCTAAAGTTGCACTGGTCAATTCAGTATCTTCGCAAGATACACTGGAAGAACTATAGAGTTCCTAACTCTCTATGTCTCGTAACCAGACAGCGTAGATTCTTCCAACAATTATACTAGGATCGATAGTTCGTTGATCTTTATATTGTAAATATATTTTTTTAAGCAAACCATGAAGAGTTTGTTCACGCAAATTAACATTTGTCTCTTCATACGTCATTAGGTTTGATTAAGAACTAAAAGACAATTGAATATCATAAATCTTCAAACAAAGGAAAAAGGAATGCATGAACATTTCAACTTTTATTAATTTAATCAGCATAGTACGATAAAGACTCGTGAGAGATTTATATTACATAGATATGCAAATAAATAATTTTCTTGTGGACATCTCTGCCAACACACTAGTGGTGGTTCAATCGAACTGTTTCACGTGAATATGTTGTAAAAATAAATCAGTTCAATCCGGAAAAAAAAAATGTTGTAAACAACTGCCACGTAATCAATGTAGCTATTTACATCTCGTTTACAAAATATTGGCTAGTTCTAAAATGCTAATGTTTAAGGTTCTAAAAAACAATAATACGACATTGATAACAATAAATAGCATTAGTTACAAAGAGGAATTTCCCAAAGTACCATCATTTGTAGTTGGTTTTCCAAAATATACTAAAATTGATTTTTCCCAAAATATCAGCACAAAAGACCAAAATACCCCTAAAACAATTTTTTTACATTTTATCCACATCCATATTAATCGGTTACTACAGACTTTTAAAAAAAAAATTAAACTAAAAAAGTTAAAAAATGTTCCACCTCTAAAAATTAAATTTTTTATTTTATTTTCTATGGCTGATAGTGTAGCGTAGGATATTTGTGTTAGTTTTAATTTTTTTAAATGGTGTTTGAAAAAAAATTGTGTTTTTGTGGATTATTGGAAAACTAATATCAAATAGTGATAATTTGGGCTATTTCTCTAATTACAATACAACCAAATAAACTAAAGAGGTTATCAATGATACTGGTAGTTATAAAAAATACAATCTTAAATAAAATTACTAATAGTTGTACAAATTCTATCTTAAATACAAATATTTAAGCTTACCTACAAAATAAAATATTTTTATTAAATCTTTGTTCTACGAATGTTATCGAAAGTAATATTTATTTTTATTAGTTAATTTTATTTTTTAATATTGTACTATTACCATGATATTTGATAATAAATATAAGTTAATTTAATATTGTTTACATAGAAAAATAAATTAAGTTTCAATAGGATAACATTAATATAACATATTAGTAGATGAGTTAATATAAAATAATATTGAAATGTATATAAAAAGAATATTTTTTCTTTGAGATAAAATCTGGTATTGTTAGTTAAAGTGAAAATATATAACTGCATTAAATCTGGTATATCAAATTTGAGTTTTGCGTAGTTATGCATTAGTAAACACGAAGTAATTTTATTTTAAAAATAAATGAAAACACAAACGATAAGAAGAAATTAAAACTCTATACTGAAAATATTGTACTAGTTGGAGTGGAAATACTAAACTGCATTAAATTTGGAAAAAATTTATATCAAATTTGAGTCTTGAGCTTCAAATTATCTTACAACTTCGAAGTTATGCATTATTAAACACGAAGTAATTTTATTTTAAAAATAAATGAAAACCTAAACGATAAAAAGATATTAGATCACTCTATACTGAAAATGCCACTGGGTTATCACGAATACCCCTATGCACCAAAGATTTACGAGTTTCAATCAGGAAAGTGTGTCAGCAAACCTTTTTGGACAAGCTTTCTTTTACACAAAGAAAATATTTGGTGGTTACCTAATTTAAGGATTGGTTTCGGAAACCCTCTTGACGAAGCAAACTGACTAATTAACTTAAAGAGGTACAACAGCTTGCAGACGTCTCTCGGTTTGATCAGGGGACCTATTTTTATTGTGTTTATGTACAGCTATACATATCTATATACGCAGATATTATATGCACTTACTTTCATGGAAAAATATCCTGAATCCTCCCAATAGGAATCGCTACGTTATCTCCGACGCCGTTGCTAGCTAAGCATTTATATAAGCCCTTCTATATGACCTTTGTTTCAATTATACCGACAATTTTTGGAATTCTAAATACTATCCACCGAGACAAAAGAAAAGTTCAAATTTGAAAGGGCATGCATAATCAATAGTGTACATCATGGTGAATCCTACGGATCTAGCACTTGTAACTTGAACTGGATTTGGATTATATCATTGAAATCCAACCTTATATATGAGGAACTAGTAAGTGAATAAGACAAAAGTGTATACTAACTAGGGTTGGGACTATGTTCAATGAAGCGGATCCTTCGACTCCTATAATTTTCTGGTTTATATTTACTCCATAAGATCCAATACATTTTTTTAGTAACTTTAATTACTATTTTATACAAAATTGATAGTTATTAGCCTTACAACTTATAGTTATAAAACATTTAATAAAAATATATAATTAAGAACTTGTTTTACAATCTTTGATTTAATTTGTGGTCATTTTACATTGATATATTATATTTGGCTCATAAAAATATTTTCCCCATTACATTTTGTATGTAGTTCAAGCCATAAATAAATAAAAGTATCTAAATTTTTTTTTGCCTCCCTTCAATATTGTATCTGGGATAAGAAATTTATTATAATTATACTAATTTATATAAAAAAAAACTATTTTAATTGTATTTAGCGCACTTCATCAATTGATTCAGTTTGTTTTACTACCACTAAATATTCTCAGTGAATATTTGACGTAAACGCTTGTGTCATGCTTCAAATAAGACAGTAGAGTCGGTCTTAAAGACTTCATAGTTTTCTTTATGTGATTCATGCCAAGTAGGCAAAAGACACACATTACCTTTCTCTTTATATCAGACTTACTCTACACAGTCATTACAACTTATTCATATTGATGTTTGGGGACCATTTTCCACTGAATCTACACTTGGTTTCAGATATTATGTGCACTTCATGATAACTTTTTAAGATTCACTTGGATTTATCCTCTTAGACTCAAGTCAGAAGTGACGATTGAAAAGTCTATAAGGACAAATATATGAGATGTGCAAAGCGATTGGAATTGTGAGTATCGACCACTTAAGTTCTTTCTTGATGAAAATGTATCACTACTCGTATAGTTGTCCATATGTTCATGGAAAAATGGTAAACCTGAAAAAAAGCATAGACATATTACTGAACTTGGCATGTCCATGCTTGCTCATGCCTCACTCCAATTGCAGTTTTTGTGAGATGCTTTCTCTTGAGCAACATTTATGATTAACTCACTGCCTATAGTTATATTTCAAGGTAGTCCTTGTCAACGACTTCATCTATATGCCGCCTGATTATAGCTTCCTTCGAGTGTTTGGTTATGTTGTTTCCCCTTATCTTGAGTCTTACAATACAAATAAGATGCAGTTTCAATCAGCTCAGTGTCTGTTCATAGGCTATAACCCTATCCACAGGGGTTACAAGTGTCTTCATCCTTCATGCATGGTCTATATCAATCGGAATGTAGTGTTTAATGAAAGTGAGTTTCCTTATTCAACTATATTCTCAATTGATTATATACCTTGTGTTGATCAGGAACCAACTGTACTTGCACGCCTTAGCTTTACACTTCCAAGTGCTCCTAGATGTACTAGCGCTACTGTCTCACTCGCTCCAACCTCATCTTCTCAAGTCAGAAACTGCCACCTCTCAAACTAGTTTAACATAAAATCCTACCCTAGATCTCAGTCTATTATCACATGAGTCGCAAAATCTACAACCATTAATTCCCAACCTATGTCACCTCAACCAAATACTCAAACGTAACCCATACTTATCCATATCAATCCATCTTCCTTTTCCAAAACTAAATCCTCTCAATACTGTGATTCCTACTAATATATCTGCTCATCCCATGGTCACTCGTTCAAAATCCATTTTTCCCTTGCCTCAAGCCTTCTCGGTCACTAAATATCTTATCCTAGTTGAACCTAGACCCCCTGAACATCCACTGTGAAACAAGCCTTACTCAACCCCAAGTGGAATGACTCTATGAAAGCTGAGGTGACAGCTCTTGACAACAACAAAAGTTGGTCACAAGCTTCTTTCTCCCCTACTCAAAGTGCTATTTAAACAAATGGGTATAGAAAGTCAAGTATAATGATAATGGGTATGTGCAACGGTTCAAGGCACGACTTGTAGCTAAAGGTTATGGCCAAATCAATGGTATCGGCTTCTTTGAGACTTTCTCTCCAATGGTCAAGCCTTGTACAATACAAGTTGTGCTTACTATGGTTGTGTTTAATAAATGGCCTCTCATTCAACTAGATGTCAACAATGCCTTCTTGAATGACATTCTCATTGAGGATATGTATATGCTTCAACCTTAAGGTTTTGTGGATTAGTCTTGACCTGACCATGTTTTCAGTTGCACATGGCTCTTTATAGCCTGAAACAGGCGCCACGAGCGTGGTTTGAATAGCATGACTCTATTGTACTGGGGTTTTGTTGATTTAGGGCTGATTCTTCAATGTTTGTGTTCAGTAAGGAGTCGATGTTTATTTTTCTCTTGGTATATGTAGATGATATTATCATTATTGGGTCTTCTTAGTTATTAGTCATTCACAACTCGATATCTTACTTTAATTATTTCGTTAAAGGACCAAGGTGACTTGAGCTACTTCCTTGCCCCAAGCCAATCGTATTCAAGACTCCCTATTCTTATTGTGGACCAATATATGTTGGAATAGGTTTAGGGTTAAGAAAAATTTATCATTGACACATTAATGGCGGAATATAAAAACTTCTTTTACTAGTAAAACAATTTTTACTAACCTAAACAAAGTGCATTGACATGTCATAACTGAAAACATTATTTAAGGTACTTGAATACTAACCTTTCTTGTATCTTCAAAATTGAAGCGTTTTGAGAAAAGTGGATCTTCTTCCTTGGTTCGATTCCTTCACTTCTAATCTTGAACTTAAGATTTCTATTACAAGAGTCTATAGAGGTTTACAAGGATTCGTGTTTGGGGACAATTAAACAATATGAACCAAGAACAATTCTTGGATCATAAGTTAATTCTCTAGATCAAGTATGGATCTAGGTGCAAAATAAAAGGAGTATTTTCTAGAGAGAGAGAGAGAGGGTCGGCCACTATTGAGAGGGAGCAAGCAAAAAACTTCTTTTCACATCTCTATGTGAGCCTCTATTTATAGAAGAAGGAAAAAACTATAAAAGTCAATTATTCATTCATGAAAGAATAATATATTCATGACATAATATTTGATTTTCCCTTCCCCTTTCTCTCTTAGGTTTGTCGGCCATACTATTGCCTTAGTGAAGAAATTTATTTCCACACTTAGCACATTTATTTCCTTCTCAAGGAAATTCATTTCCCTTTTTATTTTGGGTAATTATCTTTATATTAAAGGGAAATAAAATTCTCCTCTTGATGCTTGTTTGGCCGAAATTCTACCTAGGGTGAGCTTCTAGATGCTTCCTTATTTCTTTTCAGACAGTTCTAAAAATACCCATTGTAGAATTATAATTGCACAAATAACGAAATTAATTTCATAATGCCTTAAACGACTTTTCGGCTTTAGGAAATAATTTATATTTTCATTATATGAAAATATTCAAAATCTCATTTTGACATTCACATCTCCATGTGGACAAAAATACCCTCTAGACAATTTCCGAGAAAAAGTTTAGTTCAACATTTGAACTTATTTTGACTTAGCTTCTAGTTGTTAATGACCTGTAATAGTGACCTTATGGATCCAAATGAACAAAGTTTGAGCTTCTATACTCAGACTCAAAAGTTCACAAACTATTTCCGAGTATTAGCTTAACTGTCTCCACTAAAAAGTTGACACTGAGAATCTCTTGGTTCAAATAAATTTATTTTCAACTCAAATTCAACTTTATTATATTGAGCGGATCCATTGAATGTTATCTATGTTTACCCTTCATGAATATCATCAACTAGTTGGGATTTATAAAATTAACATTTTACCCTTCTAGTTGTTATTTCCACAACTCCTTTAGTACTTGTCAATAAGTTAGAAACAATGTATTGACGAAGAGCTAACAAGTCACATTATTTCATCCAAATAAAGTCGCTACTTAATTTTGGATACTGAGCAGTTCATTTATTCACAATCCCAGTAATAAAGCATGATGTGATATATACTGCATCTCAGCAATCTTGTTGAATTCCATATATATGAGAACTTCACAAAGTTGGTTCATGACATCTTCATAACTTAATATCCCACCAATTGGCCTAGTCTAGATCACATAATAGATCTAGAATTTGACTTTCTCAAATGAGAGTGTTTATGCTATGAAATGACATGTATCATTTCAGGATTTAGGTAAGCATGATGCAATTCATACATAGTGACCTTGAGATAGAAGATGTTAAATGGTTTGTTCTTCGCAAGATACACTGGAAGAACTATAGAGTTCCTAACTCTCTATGCCGCGTAACCAAACACCATAGATTCTTCCAACAATCATACTAGGATCAATAGTCCGTTGATCTTTAGATTGCAAATATATCGTTTTAATCAAACCATGAAGAGTTTGTTTACGCAAATCTACATTTGTCTCTCCATACATTGTTAGGTTTGATTAAGGACTTTAAGACTATTGAATACCATAAATCTTCAATCAAACTTAAAAGGAATGAATGAACGTTTCAGCTTTTATTAATTTAATCAGCAAATTACAATATAGACTTTATAAAGATTATATATTACATCAATATGTAAATAAAAAATCTTCTTGTGGGCATCTCTGCCAACAGTATATTTATGACCTCCTTGAAAAAGCTCAACTTAGACGTGTTAAGCTAGCCTCTACTCCAATTGTGGCTTCACAAATTTTTTCACGTAAATATTGGAAACTTCTCATTGACGCTTATGTGTATCACTACATGGTAGGTAACCTTTAATACCTTGTTGGCAGAGATGCCCACAATAACATTATTTATTTACATATTGATGTAGTATATAAATCTTTCATAAAGTTTTTATTATAATTTACTGATTAAATTAATAAAAGTTGAAACGTTCTTTCATTCCTCTTTTAGTTTGATTGAAGATATATGATATTCAATAGTCTTATAGTCCTTAATCAAACCTAATAATGTATGAAGAGATAAACGTAGATTTGCGTGAACAAACTCTTCATGGTTTTGTTAAAAACGATATATTCACAATCTAAAGATCAATGAACTATTGATCCCAGTACGGTTGTTGGAAGAATCTAGGATGTCTGGTTACGAGGCATGGAGAGTTAGGACCTCTATAGTTCTTCCAATGTATATTTTGAATATACTGAATTGACCAGTGCACCTTTATAGATAATGGAAGAACAAACTATTTAACCTCTTCTGTCTCAAGGTCACTATGTATAAATTGCATCATGCTTACCTAAATACTGAAATGAGACATGTCATTTCAAAGTATTAATACTCTCATTCGAGAAATTCAAATTCTAGATCCATTATGTGATCTAGACTAGGCCAATTGGTGGGATATTAAGTTATGAAGATGTCATGAACCAACTTTGTGAAGTTCTCATATATATGGAATTCATGTACAAGATTGCTGAGATACAATATATATCACATCATGCTTTATTACTGGGATTGTGAATAAATGAACTCCGCAGTATCCAAAATTAAGTAGCGACTTTATTTGGATGAAACAATGTGACTTGTTAGCTCATCGTCAATATATTGTTTCTAACTTATTGACAAGTACTAAAGGAGTTGAGGAAATAACAACTAGAAGGGTAAAATAGTAATTTTATAAATCGCAACTAGTTGATGATATTCATGAAGAGTAAACATAGATAACATTCAATGGATCCACTCAATATAATAAAGTTGAATTTGAGTAGAAAATAAATTCATTTGAACCGTCAGATTCTCAGCGTCAACTCTTTAGTGGAGTCAGTTGACATTAAGTTAATACTCGGAAAAAGGCTTGTGAACGTTTGAGTCCGAGTATAGAAACTCAAGCTTTGTTCATTTGGATTTATAAGGACACTATTACAGGTCATTAGAGTAGGATTGTTAAACTGGAAGCTAAGTCAAAATAAGTTCAAATGTTGAACTAAACATTTTCTCGGGAAATGTCTAAAGAGTATTTTTGTCCACACGGACATAAAATGATGTGAATTTCAAAATAAGATTCTGAATATTTTCATATGATGAAAATTTAAATTATTTTCTAAAGCCGAAAAGTCGTTTGAGGCATTAAGAAATTAATTTCATTATTTGTGTAATAAAAATTCTACAATTGGTATTTTAAGAATTATCTTTAAAGAAATAAAGAAGAATCTAGATGTTCCTTCCTTAGCTATAGAATTCGGCCAACATGCATCATAGATGAGAGATTTATTTTCTTTTATTTATATAGATAACTACCCAAAATGAAAAGAGTAACTGAATTTCCTTGAAAAGGAAATAAATAAGCTAAGTGAGGAAACAAATTTCCTCACTATGGAGCTTGATATGGCCGGCCACATTAGAAGAGAAAAGGGAAATGAAAATTAAATATTGTGTCATGAATGCATTATTCTTTCATGAATGCATAATTGACCTTTATAGATTTCCTCCTCTTATAAATAGAGCCTCACATAGAGATGTGAAAAGTTGCGTTCTTGGTCTTACTCTCTCTATTCTAGATGACCATTTTCTCTCTCTCTCTCTAGAAATTCCTTTTTATTTTTTCACCTAGATCCACAGTTGATCTAGAGAATTAGCTCATGATCCAAAAATTGTTCTTGGTTCATATTGTTTACTTGTGCCCGCACACAAATCGTTCAAACACTCTATAGACTCTTGTAATAGAAACCTTAGGTTTCTCGAGTTCTACACTAGACGTGAAGGAATCGAGCCAATGAAATAGATCAACCTTTCTCGAGACGCTTCAAGTTTGAAGATACAAGAAAGGTTAGTATTCAAGTGCTTTAAATAATGTTTTTAATTTATAACATGTTCATGCACTTTGCCTAGGTTAATAAATTTTTTTACTTGTAATGAAAACTTATACTCCGCCATTAATATACAATTATGATATAAAGATTTAGTTAATTTTGCGAATACCCTTTTTTAGAATTAATGATGTCAATCACCATTACAGCAAGTGAGATTTAAATAATGAATAATATAATTATTCGAAAATTATTATCTGCCTTTATCAGAGCCGAATCGGGGACTATGGACCTAGTAGTAGAAGTTTAACGACCCCGACGAAAAAGACGATACAGTCATATCTCTTTTTCATCGATTCATCCAGTCTTTATCAATAATACACCGTGTAATCAAAGACTGAACCCTTCTTTAATACTAGAATTATATTTACTCATGGTGATGAGTGTCCTTGATACAGCCAATTTGTGATTAAGATCCTCCAGGTTCAACCTGTACCAAAGAAGTCAATTTATTATGTTATACTTCTTTTGATACTATCAGCCTTAAGCATTGTTGCTTCCTTAGCGAAAGATTCTTTCGAACGTTAAATTAATTTGAAAGTGCGCGGAATCAATCGGTTCTGTAATCAACCCTTAGGTGAGTGAACATTGACCTATTTTCCGGGAGGCTGGATTCTGTGTCTGTAAATCACTTCCAACTCGAATCATGGTCTAAGAAGACTTCCATGGGAAGACTCCCAAGACATAAGTTGTGATTAACATGAACCGTCTTTTAGCGAATGAGTTAAAGAGTTTAGAGACATGATTCAGTGTCCATGACCACTTCAAGATTTAGATCACGCCTCACTGTGACCATCATAGTGGCCTCGGTTAGTGCATTGTATAGGTCCTTAAACGACACATCTACCCCAAGGCCTGTACAGGTCGTACACTTACCACAGTTGTAGAATTCTCCCACATAGTGAATAGTCTTCACTCATGTATTCCACATATACGACTTTCGATATAACTTCCCAGGCGTATATCAGTCATCGACCTCGTTGTAGCACACCGCCCGAATTTAGGTGTCCAACATATGACTCAGTTTGATACGGAGGCTATGGAAGATAGTTG
Organism: Urtica urens; assembly: GCA_958296335.1. Classification (NCBI taxonomy): domain Eukaryota; kingdom Viridiplantae; phylum Streptophyta; class Magnoliopsida; order Rosales; family Urticaceae; genus Urtica; species Urtica urens. The sequence continues at coordinate 8,799,190 of OY282530.1, read as the reverse complement.
TTATTGATTCTGATTAATAATTCATAACTCAACCCACTAATCATATAATGCTTATATAGTAATCTAATTATCGAACTTAGTAATTATCCAGTCGTCAATATTCCTAACATACATCCTCACTACTACTCAGACGGCGAATGTCCTCACGAAGACTCTCTCGGTGAAGCGATTTCTCCGTCTCAGGGAAAAACGTCACGTCGAATCCCCGCCGTGTGGTTTGAGGGGGTTGATAGTGATGACGTTGAATCACCAACCGAACCACCGTAGTCGTGTTTTCAGTGAATGTGGACCCGTGTCAAGCTGTACCTACTTGTGTAACTGCCCCGAGTCAATGTATCTATACATTAACAATCATTGGTACATAATTAGCAAATTATCCTTGTAATCATTTCCTCATTCAATCAATCATTAAAGAGAATATTGTCTCTCTTACAATCATATATTCTATCCGGTAATAATTAGTTTGAAGTTTACTACTTACGAAGAAATGGAGAGAAGTATTGAAGGATTTCATTAATTTCAATCTTAACATATTACATAACATAATACAGAGTATAAGATACTATTTGTATAAATACATTGCAAAGACTAAAGCAACGAGGATACCTTAAAGAAAAGTAAAGAAATATAAAATTTTATCAATAAATTCAACTTTACTCAAAATATAAAATTGAACTTAAGTATTCAAATTTTGATTTAATTTTAGATAATACTCACATCTAAAATGACCTGAACTCTCGAAAGCATTCATCGAAAGCGTCCATTAGTACGAGTGCTTGGCTATAACTTAATATAATCAAATTATCAATCATATTTTACACACATATTAATTATTCAAAATTTAGATTATAATATTTATCTATACCCTAAAAGAATGAGTTCGTGACACTTCAAGAAAATTTAGGGTATAGATAAATATTATAATCTAAATTTTGAAAAATAAATTCATTTTAGAGCATTCTACTAGACGTGATTTAGTTTTGGAGGATAAATACAAGATCAAAAACCTATAAGACATGTGATTATTATCCCTTCCAATAATGAAGGTATAGCTACTACTAAAAAGATATAATAAAAGTTGCTTAATATTTTCAGGAAGAATACATATTGTTAACTGGTAAAAAGAAGTAACAATTATTTCACGAAATAATCTGAATTTTAAGTAATTCAGTTACGAGGTTCTCAACCAATTTACAGAATCTTAAAAGTTCTTCATTTTTCTTGTGAACATCGTGGAGGACTACTGTAAATTGTGGAGTGATCAGTCACACACAGCCTATTTTTCAATATGTATTTGTACTTTTTCGACTTTAATTGTTGATGTGTATACTTTGTTGTTTGTTTATTTATACATGGTTTATTGTTTGACTAAATGTATAAACCTACTCTCTTTTTTTTTATCAAAATATTAAATCACATGATATGTTCTTTGCTATTTGAACGTTCATTCTTTAATCTCCCGAGTTGAGCATGAATTTTATGCTAGATTCTTATGTTTCTCATAATGTTGACTAGACTAATTAGCTCGTAGTAAATTGGTAAGAGGTAGTTTTACAAGTTATGAGTCTAATGACTTATTTGAGGTGTATATATAATGATGAGTTATCAGATAAATTGTAAAAGGAGTACATATTCAAACTTTGTTTTTTTTATGTAACCAAGATATCACTTGTGAAGCTGAGAACTTATTAGATATTTAGATCCTTTACAGAACCGAACGAATCAGTACAGAGATCAGAGTTGATTCTGACAAACTTAAAAATGGGCATTTACTTCTACTTATACAGTGACATTGTTTACATATTTACAACTTCATAGATTTTAGTGAAGTATTTACTTCTACTTATTTGCTCATGTTCAAAATACTTTCTTGATAAGATGTACTAAATTATTATTATTTTTAAAAAAAGAGTAACAAGATTTATTTGCATATTATGCTTTATTATATAGACGTTTTAGAAACAATCTTTTTCTAACAAGACCTAATTAATATCTTCCGTTTGAATAGTTTTGCGAATCAAGCAACGAAAAAAGCCGCAAGTAAATATGTGATTGATTTATTAAGATTTTAATTGGACATAAATTGAGCTTCGTAGTTTTTATAGTACCTCTAAACCTTGGCTATTTGGTGACATGAAATCTTTCAGAATTTTCAATTCTAAAATTCTAGGGAAACTTCATATTTATGTCGGTCGACGGTTCGGATACAAAAGTAATAAACATAACCAAAATACCTTCGAGTAGTCCACAGATAAGAATGATAGTATTGTGACAACAAATAAAAAATAAATAGAAAAAGAAGGAAGTAAGAAAACTATTGAAAATTTGCTCCATATTCCCAAGAGTATTATTATCCCACTGATCTATCAACAAAGACTGCGTTACTTCACTGCACAGCAACCGGAGTAAAACCAAAAAACCACAACAAACATATAAATATACATAAATATGATCTATATATATATGTATATGTATAGGTAGTCTCAGTCTCACCGCCTCATTCAACCATTGACAAACAAACTCGATTCAAAAATCAGCCTCTCTCTACACACTCGTTCTCCATTTCACACAAAAGAAGAATAAATAAAAGCTGCACCTCCCCTCACGCTTTTAAATTCATTCATTTTAATATCCTTTCCGTTTTTATTTTAATTTCAAATATATATATATTTTCTTTTTAGCACCGCCAGGGACGCCCTATGGACGACGACCACCACCACCAAACCGAAAACGCTCAAAACGACGACGTGCTGACTGGCCCAATAAAAAACCCTAGCCCTAACCCTAATCCCAATCCCCTCATTCTTCCAGACTCATCCTCCAACAACGACAGCAATGGCGGGAGAGGCAAGGGCAGTAAGGGAAAGGGAAAAGGCGGCCCCGACAACGGCAAGTTCCGGTACCGCGGAGTCCGGCAACGGAGCTGGGGAAAATGGGTCGCCGAGATTCGCGAGCCGAGGAAGCGAACCAGAAAATGGCTCGGCACTTTCGCCACCGCCGAGGACGCCGCCAGAGCCTACGACCGCGCCGCCGTCATCCTCTACGGCTCCCGAGCCCAGCTCAACCTCCAGCCCTCGCCGCACATCCTCCACAACCACCAGAGCGTGACGTCATCTTCCACATCATCCTCTTCCTCCTCCTCCTCGTCTTCTTCCTCTTCGCAGCAAACCCTAAGGCCTCTCCTCCCGCGTCCCACCGGATTCCCCCTCGGCGCCGCCGTGCCGTACAGCTACGCGCCGCTCTACGCACCTCTTCAGTTCCACGACCAGTACGGCGTGATGACGTCGACGCCCGAGCCAACGTCGTACCAGAGCTTTCTTCAGCAGCCGTTCGATCCGGCGACGGCGGCGGGGATGGCTCAGCAGCTGGAATGTCCGTACGGCTCCGTCGACGTGAACTGCAGCGGTGGTCAAGGGTATCGGATTCCGCCGCAACAGGAGGATATCGTCGGGAGTTTGGCCGGAGCGGTGGACTCCGGGCTTACTTTGGATCCGGTGTCGCCGGCGATGTGGCCGCTCGTCAGCGACGTCGAGTGTCCGCCGAGCATTTGGGATTACGGCGATCCTCTCGCCTTCGATTTCAAAGGGCTGGAATAATAATATAATAAATTATTATTGTTAAAACGATTTGCATGCAAGTATCTATAGACATAATAGATTGATGGACTGGCATTTGGATATTGGAGATCCAACATGCGGTTAAATTTGGAGGGGAATATTATAGAAGATATTTATGTCAAGCCCTACAGATATTCTGTTGTATGCACTTTTTGTGCAGGAGAGCTTGATCCACCTCATGGTCATGGGGTGTTTGTCTACTACTATACGTACGAGGTAATTATTATTGTTGTTCAATTTCTTGTAATATACATTATAAACATATATAGTATAAAGTCTTCGATTTTATTTTGGAGAATGCCGTTTGTTATATTAGATTTCGATTCTATTAAGGTCAATAGGTCATCTTTTCCGGCAGGAATGTATACCACTTATTCCATATAATTTTTATTCTTTTAATATTTTTCATCCTAAATTTCTGCTTTTATGACATACTAGCTCATTAACCTTCCCTTTGCTCATTATTGTTCATTAGGGGTAAATAAGAAAAGGAGTATTAAAGTAATAAGAAGTAATAGATTGAAAAAAGATAGATTTATATTTTGTATATGAGCGATCGTGTTTATGTGTATTGTTTTTATTATTTTTCTTTTATTTTTGTGACTATCAAACAAAATTTATGGGTTTTCCTCTTGTTTACTCTTCATTTTTTACTTCGATGTTAATACTCTTCGTCATATATTTCAGTTTTCGAACATTCGAATGATTTAAGACAAATTGTCCCTGATTGATTGATTAATTAATGGTAAAATCTTAATAATCTATAAAACATATAGCAATGTTTTAGGATATCCTAAATTCTTTTGCAAATAAAATATTCTATTGTACGCAAGAGTATATTTATATAATACATAGCAGTAGCTTTCATATTATAAATTAAACTATTTTGTTAATTTTACAAGACTTTTATTATTTAAATTTATGATATTTAGATCGACTAATTAAGTTGGACATCAATAAACTCATTTCATCTGTTCGTCTTTAATTAGAAGACCAAGTATAATTCACTTCAATAGGATTTTCATTGTATTTATACAGTGCATATTAAAGCATATTGTATACTGTGCATGGTTGGCATTTGATAGGTAAGCATGAGTTATGACGTATATGTATATGTATACATCCTGTATTAACAGCTTTTTGTATACTATATATTAGTTTGAAGTATTTTTAGCTTTAATTAACACGTATGACATATAATCCAAAGAGTTTATCTAGTGAATTTTAGTCGATATCCCCCTAAACTTTTACTAGACTCTTACATGTTTTATACACACGTTTACCTTGTACTAATGACTGATTACATACATCATTTTTCCGTTAGCTTTCTAAAAGAAAATCTATTCACCGAATCGCCATTCTCCAAAAGTCTATTCAAGAAATTGTCTTTTTCGAGAAATTATCAAATAACCCTTAATTGAGTTTCTGTCCAATTCAGAGCCCTAGAAATAGTTTACATCACTGAATCACCATTTCAAAACCCGGAATACATTTTGGAAAAGAAAAAAAAAGCGAAATACATGGGCGGCAAGAGTTCTGTAGATTCACTGGAGTATGAGCCGTGGAGAGAGTAGAGTAGCTCTTTTTTTTGCAATTGCATGAAACATGTAGAGAAGGTGTGAATTATGGAAATCAACGTGAAAGCTATTGGAAGGTCTCGTTACTGAATCATGAATATATACAACAGACTTGTAACAATAAACCCTAAAAACAAGGAACTGAATCATGAATATATACAACAGACTTGTAACAATAAACCCTAAAAACAAGGAACTGAATCATGAATATATACAACAGACTTGTAACAATAAACTCTAAAAACAAGGAATGAAATATTTGAATACAATAACAACCCTAACTAATAGCTAACAGGAAGATAAAGACCGATAATATTTCAACACTCCCCCTCAAGCTAAACTGTACACATTGAGTAAGTTTAGCTTGGAACACAAGTCACTGAACAATGGTGAAGTCAGTGCTTTAGTTAGGATATCAGCAAGTTGGAGACGTGAAGGAATGTGGTGCAGTTTGATGTCTTCGTTCTCAATCTTCTCACTGATGAAGTGCTTGTCTATTTCGATGTGCTTAGTGCGATCATGATGTACTGGATTCTTCACTATGCTGATTGCAGCTTCATTATCGCAGTAGAGTCGAACCTGCTCTTCATATGGAACCTTCAAACTGTTGAGTAGTCGTCGAAGGCAAATACCCTCACAAATTCCTTGAGCAAGGGACCTGTATTCTGCTTCAGCACTGCTACGAGAAACTACTGATTGCTTCTTGCTTCTCCATGTCACCAAGTTTCCATAGACAAACGTACAGTAGCCAGACGTGGACCTTCTATCTGTTTGAGATCCACCATAGTCAGCATCAGTATACACTTCAATACGTCGGCTTGAGCTTTTCTGGAAGAACAACCCTTTTCCTGGAGAACCCTTCAGATATCGAAGAATTCTGAAAACAGCCTCCATGTGTGACTCCTTTGGATTGCTCATGAACCGACTGACTAAACTGACAGCAAAACCAATATCTGGCCTGGTATTTGCTAGATAGATCAATTTCCCTACCAATCTCTGATATTGACCTTTATCTACAGCTTTTTCTGACTCAGCATCATCTAACTTGAGCTTTAACTCCATGGGAGTATCTGATGGCTTGCAACCAGTCATGCCAGTTTCTTTGAGAAGATCGAGTGTGTACTTTCTTTGGGATACACAGATGCCCTTGCTTGATCTGAGCACCTCCATTCCCATAAAGTATTTGAGTTGACCCAGATCCTTAACTTCGAATTCAGCAGCAAGTAGATTCTTGAGGTTGACAATTTCTTCTTCATGATTTCCGGTGATTACAATATCATCAACATACACGCTCAGAATTGTAATTTTTCCACCAGTTCCATGCTTTGAGAATAGGGAATGATCTGCTTCACTTTGAGAGTAACTGAACTTCTTCAACACTAAGGAGAATCTACTGAACCATGCTCGAGGACTTTGCTTGAGTCCATAGAGACTTTTCTTCAGTTTGCATACTTTCCCTAGTGATCTCTGGTTCTCAAATCCAGGAGGAATGTCCATGTAGACTTCTTCTGTTAATTCTCCATTAAGAAATGCGTTCTTAATATCCAACTGATGGAGGGGCCAATCTTGATTTGCTGCAAGTGAGAGGAGTACTCGAATGGTGTTTTGCTTAGCCACAGGAGCAAAGGTTTCTTGGTAATCAATACCATACGTTTGAGTGAAACCTCTTGCCTTGCCTTCAGTCTTTCAACGGATCCATCAGACTTGTGCTTCACGGTAAACAACCAACGACAACCTACAGTTTTCTTCCCGGGTGGCAATGTGACCATTTCCCAAGTATCATTTTTCTCCAAGGCTCTGATCTCCTCATATGTGGCTTTCTTCCAATCTGGACTGGAGAGAGCTTCCTGGATTGATGATGGAACTGTGACTTGGTCGAGCTGTACCATAAAGGCTTTGCAGCTAGATGATAGGTTGCCATAATAGAGAAAATCCTCCATCCGATACGGCGTGTGAGATCTAGCAGTTTTTCTCAAAGCAATAGGCAACTCTTCATCAGTCATGTTATCAATATGCAAAGTAGAATCTGAAACTGAGTTACCTGGATCATGGTTGTTGAGTGTCAGGAGACTTGGATCCGATGATTGACAGTTTTGAGTCTCACCTGCTGTTAGACTTGGTGTGATGATTTCTGGTTCATGTGGTGAGGGTTCTGTTTGGACAAGCTCAGGTTGAGTATATTGAGTGACATTTTGACCTGGAACATGAGATTATATGGATTTCTCCCCCTGAATCGAAGTGTAGAAGGGACAATTTTCAAGGAATGTTATGTCCATTGTATGAAAAAATTTCCGGAGTAATGGTGAATAACATTTGTATCCTTTCTTTGATGGAGAGTATCCCAAGAATATACACTTAATTGATTTTGGATCTAATTTATTCTGGTCATAGAGGTGGACAAAGGCTGTAGATCCAAACAGTCTAGGTTTTATGGTTGAGAGTAGTTTTGATTTTGGAAAGCTTTCAAGTAATTTCTGACATGGTGTTAAGAACTTTAAAACTCTTGAAGGCATTCTGTTGATGAGATAAATGGCTGTGAGAACTGCCTCTCCCCAGTAATGTTTAGGTACATTAGTAGTGAACATGAGTGATCTAGCCACTTCTAAAATGTGCCTATTTTTTCTTTCTGAAATCCCATTTTGTTGTGGTGTTTTCACACATGAACTTGTGTGTACAATTCCTTGGGAGAGGAAGAACTCATTCAATATTGAGTTAAAATATTCTGTGCCATTATCAGAGTGAAAAATTTGGATTTTTGTATCGAATTGTGTGAGAATCATTTGATGAAATTGTTTGATGAGACTAGGTGTTTCAGATTTATTTTTCATCAAATATACCCATGAAAGTCTGGTATGATCATCAATGAGTAGTAAAAACCATTTTGCACCAGAAATATTAGAGATTTTTTAGGGTCCCCATATGTCACTATGAATCATTGAAAAGGCTTGAGATGGCTTATATTGACTAGGTGCATATGAGTTTCTAGTATGCTTAGACAGATGACAAATATCACATTGTAAATGATTCAAATTTGTATTCATGAATAACGATGGATAGAGTTTTGAAAGGTATAAGAAATTTGGATGACCAAGTTGATAATGTAACAACATAATTTTTTCCTTATTTGAAACCTTATTTGTCATTAGGCAGGTACTAGGATTTTGTGGGTTCTTGAGTAGGTAGAGTCCAGCCTTGAGCTCAGCACTGGCAATCATCTTCCCCGAGGCCCTGTCCTGAAAAACACATGAATCCTCAGTGAAGTGAGTAACACATTTCAGATCCTGGTTTAACTTGTGCACAGATAGTAAGTTGCAATTCAGTTTAGGAACATAGAAAACGGAGTTGAGTTGCAATGATGATGAGAGTTTTACTGTTCCAATGCCCTTCACATATGATATAGATCCATCTGCTATGATTACTGTGGTTGAATTATCACTTTCATGGTATGAGGTAAATAAATCACGGTTACCGGTCATGTGGTCGGTGCCTCCAGAATCAACTATCCATGAGGATGAGTTGTCAATTTTGGAGTGGAAAACCAGTGAAATATTACCTTGTTTTACCACGAGTGCACCACCAGTGGAACTCTGAGGAGCTTGATGTGACTGACTGATCAGTGCTTGAAGGAGATCGAGCTGATCCTTGCTGAAAGGAGATGCTTGGGACGTTGATGCTGAGTTTCCTTTGTGATCAGTTTCTGAACTGCTCTTCCGAGGCTTCCAGTCGAGGGGCTTTCCATGCAGATTCCAGCAAGTCTCCTTGGTGTGACCTGGCCTGCTGCAGTGGTCACAGTATGGTCGCCTTGAAGGCTTCCTGTCAGTATATGCCTTGGCAGCGTGACTAGGGACTTCATTGGACACCATGAGGGCTGAGACGTCGGAACTTGCAGTTGGTGAATCTCCCATCATGATCTTTCTTCTGCTCTCTTCATGTCTGATGGAAGAGAATGCTTCTCTCAGCGATGGTAGAGGTTTGGTGCTGATTACTCGTCCTCTGGCCTCGTCGAGATCCTTGTTGAGCCCTGACAGGAATTTGAATACTCGTTTCTTCTCCACGATTGACTTGTAGAGCTTGGCATCGTCTGGACAGCTCCACTTGTACGTGTCGATGAGGTCGATTTTCTGCCAATGCCGAGTGAGAGAACTGAAGTATTGTGTAACTGAAAATTCACCTTGTTTAATTTCTTGGAGATGACTTTCAGTTTCAAACACTTCAGACGTGTTCTCAGAACTGGAGAAGGTGATCTTTGCAGCGTCCCATATCTCCGCAGCGGTGGAGTATAATAGGAAATTTTCACCAATCTCCGGTGTCATGGAGTTGATTAGCCACGACATAACCATGTTGTTGTTGGCTTTCCATGATCTGAACGTGGGATCTTCTTCCGCCGGAGGGACTGTTGTACCCGTCAGGAAATCATCTTTGCTTCTTCCACAAATAAACATTAGAACTGACTGTGACAATTGTAGATAATTCTGGCCGGTGAGTTTGTGATTTGTTATTTGTTGAGAAAAATGATCAGTGTTTGGTTGATTTTGTGAGGTGGATGAGGCAGGTATTATGGTGGTGGAAGATTCTTTTGTGGCCGTGGTGGTGTTGAGACCAAGGGTTTGATTTCCGAATTTAGTCATTCTGCTCTGATACCATGTGAATTATGGAAATCAACGTGAAAGCTATATTGGAAGGTCTCATTATTCTCATTACTGAATCATGAATATATACAACAGACTTGTAACAATAAACCCTAACAACAAGGAATGAAATATCTGAATACAATAACAACCCTAACTAATAGCTAACAGGAAGATAAAGACCGATAATATTTCAACAGAAGGGATGCGGTTTTCACAAATGAATTGATCCTCAGATTAAGAGACTAATGCTTTGGAAGGTCTGGAAAACATTAAAGAAAGAGCTGAGAAACTGAATCTTTTGTGTTGCAGATGTCACAACATTTATGTTCTGCTTGACAATTAATCTCCGGAATTTCTCTAACTAACCAATAAACCGTCTTGCGAAAGAGTCCTCGAGCCCAAGCTAGGACACCGGCATTGTCGCCTTCACCCAATCATGAGAACCGTCTCGTGAGGAAGTCCTCGCTTCCAAGTTATAGCACCGGCAGAGTCTCTCCCACCCAAACCTTTTCGCTAGTTCCAGAAAACTAAAACGTTGACGTCGGCCAAGTCTATGGTTAGATTTAGGGTTCTTGATGGATTGGTAATCAGATTTAGGATTAGATTTTTGGAGTGGATTATTGTCGAAAAAAATTGTTGGTTAAAATGTAGTCAAATATCAGGTGAAACATTGTCACAACTTTGAGTGAAATATTTGTTGTTCACAAAACATATATCGATGTCAATAATTTGACTTAGATGTCAGTATGACAATTGTTGACATTTGTATCAAAGATGACGTCTCGATGTCAACAACCGAGGTAAATTTTCGAAAAAAAAAAGACACAATTCGACATTGTAAAAATAGCGTTAATAAATCGTAGACCCGAAAAAAAAATCACAGCTCGATAGTGTAAAAATAGCGTTAATAAATCGTAAACCTGAAAAAATAGCCACAACTCGACAGTGTAAAAATAGCGTTAATAAATCGTAAACTATTCTGACTATTACACGTATCAGATTCTTGCAGGGAAAAATCATATTCATCAAACAAACCCATGGCTCTCGAATTTTTTTGTTTCCGATCAAAACTGGAAATATGATGGTCGATATTAAGTTTTGGCCGGCCACATTGAGAGAGTAAATAAGTTTAGGTAATTAATATAAAAAATAGATAATGTTTTCTTTAATAGAGGATCCTAACTAATTATGATATTTAAACTTGATTGGATAATTAATACAATATATCGGGATAAAAATCTGGTCAACCCACGATTTATGCTGATTTGAAATTTGAATTCCAAATTCGAAATCAATTTTTAAAAATAATATTTCGAAAATAAATTCGGCAAAAAAATGTAATTCTGTTCATGTGATGTAAACGAATCTGCTTTGCTATTTTCAATCCGTTAATCAAACTTTGGGTATATCCAAATCATAAACGTTTTATAAGGCCATAGAGCCAAAAAAATTTAATAAAAATAATGGGTGATATTCTGATGAAGTCTACGAAATGAAAATTCTTTTTAGAGCAACGGTAACATTTTTTTTCGTATCTAACAAAAATATAAATTTTTTTATCTTTTATATTAATAATTTTTTATATTGTATAAAAAATATTTTACTGCTAAAAAACTCAAAGTTAATTAAAAACATTTATAGTGTGTTTTATTATTTTATTAATTTTTTGAATAAAATTTTGCGTTGTCATCGATGCTATGTTATGGCACCATTGCGATAATAATTATTTTCAAAACAATAAATTATCAAATAAAAATGACATCTAATTGACATATCAAAAAGAAACAACTTAAAATACTTGCATTTTCAATGTTATTAGTAAATAGATTAATGGCATCGACAAGTCTAAAAGTGATATGGTTATATGATAATTATATACCTAATGCTTCATGAATGATTATGGTAATTTCACAAATTTCGTAATTTTATGAATATTTCAAATTTTTAAACGTCTTACAAGAACATATCTTTTAAATATTTAAGACGTTGTTGTGGTTATATTAAATGAAACTGTGAATAACTAACTACACAAAGTGCGAATCAATAAATAATATAAAGTCAAATATAAACTGCAAGTAAGATAAAAAAAAACGCAAAAACGATTTTCTTTATACTAGTATGATTTAATTGGTAAATTAAATCATATTAAAATAAAGAAAAATGAGAGAAAAGAATATGTAAAAATAAATGGCATTTTGAGAAATTATAGGTGAATAAGAGATAAAAACATTCCATTAGGATCACCAAGTTTTTTAATTGGATTTGTTAGGTCGGGAAATACTTTTGTTTTTTTTTTCTCAAGAAAAATGAGTCGTTCTTGCAAAAAAACAAAGGTAGTTCCATTTTCTTGCAAAAAAAAAACAAAGGTAGTTCCCGAGCTAACAAATCCAATTGAAAAACTTGATGATCCTAATGGAATGTTTTTATCTCTCTTATTCACTTTATATAATTGCTCATTTATTTTTATGTTTTTTTTCCTCTCATTTAAATTAACATTCTTCTAGTTTATCACTAAGTTGAAAAGATCACTTACCTTTTAATTTATTATTTTAACATTTTCATCTCAACTTTTAATCACCTTCGATTAATTTTAAAAAAATTATTTAAAATTCAGTTACATCTTCTGTTTAAAAAATATTTTTCATATTGAAAAGTCGTTTACAAACGTAAATGTAAATCTAATAAAATTGTGCCAAATTTTTGCTAGACTAGTAATTCTCAAGATGTTCTAGGTGATGAATTTTGCCTCACTGAATGAAGTCTAATCTCGATTACCTCATTTAACCTAAACGTAGCTTATCGGAACTGGTCTGGTAAGAAGTTAACGGACCAATGAGATCTGATAGTGGTATAGGACCGGATCAGAATGGTCTAGTACTATTTCTTACCGGACCCTTAAGTCCGGTCCGGTCTGTTAACATTTTTTATAAAATCCTGCCGTTGGATCTTAGATTCAACAGCAAAAAAAATTATTTTTATTTTTTACTTTTTTGATATTCTTAAATACGATCAAAATGTATTTTTTTAATTTTTTTCCTTACCGGACCAGGTTCGTTAACATCTTTAACGGACTTATGCTCCATGTTTCATTTAACCTATTCAAATATCTATGTTAAAGCTTCATTTGGAAGAGGAGTGCTAAGCTTAGATTAAAAACAAATACAACAAAATCAAATCAAATATGACTTAGGAAATGAACAGCGATGATAAGCTCGCTAATTTCTTTACCCTGCGACCTTGCCTATCTCATTACAAATTCTTTCTCTTCCGGCACATGACTTTGCGAGGATGAGCTGAAATCACCTTGGTCTATGCCCTTGGGAATCATCTACAAATTGAGTTCATTCCACAAGAACGTTGGCACTTTTTTATTGTGAAGTTATATTCTTTTTTTTTTCATTCCGGCTTCTATATATTTGAATGGTCGAGCTCGATAAAGGCTATTTTCCTTTTTGTAAGATTTATAACGTCAATTATAAGTGATATTTCATGAGTTCTCCCTATTTATTTTTCAGTTTGGTTCTAATAGATTATTATTAAATAGCTTCTTTTATTCTTATGCGTTCGAAATCTTGAAATCCAAAAAATATTAGTTTGAAACGACTTCTAAAATAAATTGAAAAAATAATGATTTTTTAGACGCTAATTCTGGCAGTTAAAGTCTATGCATAAAAAATTCACAACTTATTACTGGGCCCATACTTTGTCCAATTTTAGTTATTTTGTGTAATTATATAATCGAAGGAAGGAGTTCAATTGAAGATCTGTCACTTCCGTTTTTAACAAACTTGAATAATAGAGTTGATACGTGGGTTAGTTTTCACCACGTTATATTTTGACGGCTATTAATCACGACCTATGTTTTATTTTTCAAAAAATATACATTCGATATACCTATAAATATTGGAATACTCGAAAAATAATTACTCGCCGAAATCTGATCAATTCCGGTGTTGTTCTTGAAGAATACCATAACCGAATTATGACACCATTTATTAGAGCCGAACCCATACAGAATTCCAATCCTCTTATGTTTGAGACATCCAAATTCAGTTTAGAACTGCGTTTTTGTTTCCTATTTAAGATGATAGATATTTAAAACAAAAGATGTGGCTGTGTTTTTTCATACACACTTAGAATATTGTTTACATAATTGAGTGAAGGAGCTTGAGAAAAAACAGGAGAAGGGAATCGGATATATACATTAACATTTGAAGGTAGATATTTAGGAACAGGAATGTGTATATCGTGAACATGGTCGGTGATTGGCCCGGACAGTGATGCTACGAACTAGGACAATACCAGCCCCTCGAATAAAATCTCATTATTTACAAAATATGATTTTAAAAGATACCTAATGTGGGGTTGCTTGTGCCTTTTTTTTTTATCAATATATATTCACATACAAATTTTTTTTGGGATAAACAGTAAAATAGTCATTAGAAACATATGTTATATATACAACGTTTGAAAAAATTTGTTAATAGCAATTAACTAAAATAAACCGGTATAAACAAAATGACAATAGCAAAAAATAATAAAAAAATAATAACACCTCATTAAAAATGGCTATACATTAAATAAATGAAAATGTTTGGTTAAATAGAAATTTCAATGTTTCATTTGATTAATTGGAGCAATTTTTCAATAATTTCTGATTTTGTAAAGACGGAAACTGAAATCATTCGCATTAATTGTCTTGTGTAAACTACGAAATAGTACTGTCTTTTTTTCATTTTTCAGCAAAACAATACCTTCGACATTTTGTTTGTACATTCGGTAAAATAAATACATTTACATCTTGGTTATGCAAATTTAGTTAAATTAAATGGGGGTAGTTTCGGGAGGCAGCAAAGGTCTCGAAGTGTATGCTAACAATGGTATATTTGAGCGAAAGAGAAATATTGAGTCCGAGGGAAGTATATTGAAGACAAATGTCTTAAATTTATTTCAAGATACTAACACATAAAAGTTAAGAAATGAAACACTAGTGCTATATTTGCATGGGCGTCAAATCGACGTTATTAACTGCATCCGGTAGGTTCACGTAAAATTCCTTCACGATGGTGATATTGTCATCGCACATGGGAGGATTGCAAAATTCTCCCCAACCATACTCGTCGATGAAGTTGTGGAATTGTTGGCCGATGTCGAATTCATCCCGGGGGACACTAAATCCCCTCTCCTGGATTACGGAGCGCTTAACGAGCAACTCGTAGCGATCTTCGGCTTGTTGAGACGTGAATATTACCGATTCGTATTGTTCTTCTTCACTTTTCGACGATTATGAAGACTCAACAACTTTTCGGGAATGCTTTGAAGTTGTGACCTTTACTTTGCCTTTCGCAACACGAATAGCTTTCGGAGGCATTTTGACCTACATAAACACAAACAAAAAAATTTCAACATAAACACAAACTATTAACCTACAATTTCAACATCAACATAAACATAAATACAAATTTAAACATTTACAATTTCAACATAAACATAAACACAATTTCAACATAACCTACAATATCAACATTTACAATTTCAACATAACCTACAATAAAACCGATTATTTTTAAATCATTAAAACCTAAACAAATCTACAAATCTAAACCTAAACCAATCTAGAGGTCGGATAAAAAATCATCAAAACCTAAACAAATTTACATATCTAAACCTAAAAAAATCTAGAGGTCAGATTAAAAATCATCAAAATCTAAACCTAAACAAATCTACAAATCTAGGGGTCGGATTAAAAATCATCAAAACCTAAACAAATCATTAAAACCTACAAATCTACACGAACATACAATTAAAAATCAATTAAAGGGGTCGGATTTACCTTAAGGTATGGAAGAATGACGGCGACGTGAAGGCGTGGTAGATGGGCGGCAAGAGCTCGGCGACGACCAACGCGCTGAGGTATGGAGACAGTACCGGCCGAAAAAATGTTTGGGAGAGTTTGACTTTGGATAAAGTGAAAATGACCTAAATGGACTATAAATAGTCTGATTTTGGCAGCGCCCCGCGGCCCCGTATGCCATCGCCGCGGCACCGCCCCATTTTATCGGGCCCAGATTAGGTCATGGACACGGCGCCGCGGCACCACTAAGCATCGTCGTGGCGCCGCGGAACCATAAAGTATTGCCGCCGCGCCCCTCATTTTCTGGGCCCGGATTAGGTCTTGGACACGGCGCCGCGGCACCATAAAGCATTGCCGCGGCGCAGTCGTTTTTTTTACATCCCCTCGTTTCCACAACCCTTAATGGATCCGTTGTGAGAGCGGCGCCGGGGCGACGCCATAAATATTTTTACCCTTCTCCCACACCGGATCCTTAGATCCGTTGTGAGACGTGGCGTTGCGGCTCTATAAGGAGTCTTCCCGCCGCCGCTCCCACAACGGATCCATTCAAAATTGTGGAACATTTTTAAAAAAGTAAAATTAAACAACCCTTAGAATAATGGTTGTTGAATAAGCCATTCCCACAACCGTTAGTCACAAGGGTTGTGGAATAACCCGAAATTAAGATCTTCCCACAACCCTTAGTAATAAGGGTTGTGCAATCACCGCGTCCACAACCATTACAAATAAAAGTTATGGAAAGTCGGTTGTGAGATCCAACATTTGTAGTAGTGAATATTTAGTTGACATTCATAAAAGTATTTAATGAATTATAAGTTCGAGATCCAAAGGACCAAAAAACGTTCAAGGTCTCTTATAAGACTTAATCAAAAAGAAGAAAATAAGAAAAACATTTGATACAATAAGTGCCTTATAATTCTTCTTTCTATTTTAGGAGATAAAATATAAATAAAACAATGCCCAACACTATCTCCCAAAATACACAATCCACTCAAATAGATCCACACGCTCAACTAAAAAAAGCCTAAAACTTAAAACTCTTAAATTGCTAGGAAATGTTACTTTTGGCGAGAGAAAGTGTTAGAAATTTATCCGAAATCACTAAATTAAAAAAAAAAACTTTAAGAACAGGAAACGCAAACAGAATTGGCAACACAAGAAACTCAAGAACAAAAATTAATAATAGACACACTATTTATTAACGCAGTTTCGCAATGTCTACTCGTCGCGAGCTCCTCTACAACCGGTAGTTCGAGTTTAATTAACCTCAAATCACAAAAGGAACCACAATGTACAATCTTTACAATATTATCAACTTCTAAACTCTTCTTACTCAATTGTTCCTTACTTTTATACCTAACCGAAGAGAAAAAAATTTAATGTAAAAAATAAATGAATTTTGAAATTCTGTTAAACGCTTAACCAACTGTCACACACAATATTGTGACAGTGTATGTGAAAATTCCCAAGCACAATAAAGATGACAGTAAAAATAATGCAGGAAGTAATAATCAACACGCACAATTGGTAACCCAGTTCGGAGCAACGACTCCTACATCTGGAGGATGTGATAACCCAGTGGAAATGACTTCACTATGATAATAATTCTCCGTATAATTGGTCTTACATGAACAACATACACATCAATGCCCAATTACTAACTATAAAGTGAAATCCTAATTCAATCCTCCCCCTGAATTAGTGACCTTTCACAAATCCACCAAAAACACACCTTCGCGTGCTCTTTAATCACAAGAAATCTTGAGAGCGTGATCAGTTCATTCACGCGCAAACACAACACCAAACAGGAATCGATCACAGTGGGTAATCCGATTCAAACACTTCTTTTGTTCAACACAACAGTTTTCCAGGCCGCTAGTCTTGCACGTCTAGAAAAGGCTATTGATCGAACAAAAGCATCAAGGAACGCTAGAGGCTGCAACACTACTATTTATAGCATCCAAAATACAAAGATCCTAGTTAGGGTTTCCACGAGGTCAACCATCAGCTCCAAAAATGGAAGGATCTTTAAAAGCACCTTAAAACGAGATCCTCAAGCTGTAAAAATATAGAATGCAGAATCACAGATTGTTACGACAAGGATCACGATAAGATATTGCATCTATTTTCAGTTATTACTCTTGCCTAATAAAAATAAGCCAATCACAACGTAATATTAAACTCCCCATTTGGCTATTTTTTTAGGCAAGCAAACAAGATTCTTTTACCATGATCTAAATCTCAACAAGACTGAAATATCTCCTCCTGATTGCCTCAAAATATAGTACAAAGGCAAGGATCGACCAGCACAGAGGGAGAGAGTATCATAACAAGACAGAATATCAAGAGACGAAGTAACATATAGCATAAGTCTTGAAACAAAACAAAATCTGTAGACAGAGTCACAACATGTCTTGAAAATCATACTGACATAACGAGAGGAACACAAAAGAGCGAACCAGAAGATGAAAAGAAACTAACAAAAACTGCATGACAACAAAATCAAGTAGAAATTGTATCAGACATTATTGGATCATCTTGAGCAGCAGAAGTAGAAGCTTTGGCAGAAGTCTTCATGATCTTAATCATGCAGTCCACAATCTCATTGCACTTAGAGGAGGTCACAATAAGCTCTTGAAGGAACATAGACTCCTGGAGAAGAAGCTGATACGCATCATTCTGTTGCGAAGAGCTAAGAGAGACCCGAATATTCTGCACACCTTCATCAGCAGTAGGTTGAGAGAAAGGACGGTCAATGTCACACACATGTCGACCCTGAAAGTGCTTTTGATGAAACTTGAGGGGAAATGAGTCTTTCCCTTTACATCATCAGTACGCAGTAAATTCCTCCTCTGGTCAAGGAATATCTTCGTGACAAGAGATGGAAAACCAATAGGCATCTGTGCAGCATAAGACTTTGCGTGTCTGACAAAATGATCATAAACAAGAGCTCCAAAGTCAAACCTGTCGTGAGTCCCAATCAGATAGATCAAGCGATCAGTTTCAAACGAGACAAGAGAGCCATTCGATGTAGGAACCCATGAGCTGGGTGCAATGCGAGCAAGGATAGAGTATTTGGCAGTAAGCTCAGCAACAAGAAGACTAGTCTTCATAGGCCAAATTGCTTTCTCATTTCCTGTAATCACCTTAGCAATGGTGTCTCTGATGGGGAGAGAATCACGGTGAGTTGATGAAGAACAACCCAAGGTGGTGTTTATCAGAGCAGGGGTGAAGGTAAATGCGTGACCATGCAAATGAACCTTCCTATAATGTGGACTGTTAGGAGAGTCCATATCTGGAGACAGGCTAATAATGAATTCCTTGACGAGTCTCGGGTAGTAAGGCCGCACATGGCTGACAGTCATCAACAGAACAGACTTGCAGAATATCAATGATCACAGAGAACTTTGTAGTGTCAATTGAGAGCTCACGTTTAGGGAAGATATTGCGCGCATAGACAAATTTCCACTTTGCAACTTGAGCCTCTGTGCGAAAAGAGATATTATCCAAAGGAGCAGGTGGAACATTCTTCGGTATCTTCATTCCATCTTTGTACATATTCCTCTCTAGAACGGGCGAGGGAAAGTCAGCTGAAGATTCATCCAGAGCAAAAGGAACTTGCTGATAAGGATGAGTCTGAGTAGTTTTCTTCTGCTTCAGAGAAAGTTTAGTAATTTTCTTCCTCTTAGGCTTTTAAGCAACCCTATTCTTATTATTCATAACCCCAGGTTGATGAGCAGGGGACTTGTTCTTACTCACAGGAGAGGCCTTCTTAGGTGTAGAAACAACAGAGTCAGCAGCATGAGTCTTTTCACGAGACTTAGGTGTGGAAGCACATTATGTGGGTTGCTTGTCCACAACCGGATCAGAGTCATTCTTAAGTTTCTTTTTCGCAGTACCAAGAGCACTCAATATGGTATCATTGTCATTAGGAACATCCTCAGAAGCAGAGGGATCCTTTCTCTTAAGACTGGACTCCGAGTTTTCAACAGAATCTGACACAAACTTGTCACAACAGTCTGCGGTAGCATTTTGGGTTTTCTCCTTTTCCTTGTTCAAACCCAAACTTCTTTTGATAATTTCCATATCAGCAGGGCCAGGAATCATATTCAGAGGTATACTCGTATCCACATTATCAGTACATGGAGTGGGAGTACCTGATACAGTCTTCGTCGGAGAGTGATCTTGAGAGTTGACGAAGAGTAGAGGAGTAGTGTCGTACATGGTTTTCTCAGATGAATCACTTGATGGAGGACCAGTGATTTCGCAGATTGTCAAAAGAAGGCGCTGATCGAAAGAGATATTTTAGGATTTTCTTCGCACAGGAATACCCCTGGCCTAACCATCGGCACAGTCTGTGGAGGTCTGTCCCAAACCCTTAGAGGCGTCAGGTTTTGCATGATTGCGTATCACCCTTCATGGCACGTTCTTCTTCTTCATTTTCATAGTCTTGCGATGGAAAGAGATGAATTCCACTTCTCGTTCCAACCATTTTGACGAGAAAACGATTTTTGAAACACAGGCGGTTACTGAGAGATTTGAATTGTGATAGTTGAAACCGCTTTGATCGAGAGAGTTATTGTAATTAAAGCAGAAAAGCACGAAGCTCGTTGAGAAATCAACAGAATCATGCGTGATGTCGTGAAAACGACACCTCCTTCTGTCGTTTATACAAATGCGAATTAAAACGTACGCATGCCAAAAAATGTTGCAACAATAGTGGGCCACATAGACGGAAGCCCAACTTTCATTTTGTAATTGCTACTTATCAAGGACACATAATCCAATAGACGCACGTAGATTTTAAAAAGTCTAAGCATCAAGAGCTTTTGTAAATATATATGCAAGCTGTTTTCGAGTTTGAACATACTCAAGATGAACCTTTTAACTTTCAACAAGTTCTGTGAATAAGTAATGTCGAATATCAATGTGTTTGGTCCTGCTATGCTAAACATGATTCTTAGAAATATTTATGGCACTCTGGTTGTCACAGAATAATGTCATTACACCTTGTGGAACACCATACTCAGCCAACATTTGCTTCATCCATAGGAGTTGAGTGCAACTACTACCTGCTGCCTGCTTCAGCTATAGATAGAGAAACACAATTTTGCTTTTTGCTGAACCAGGAAATCAGATTGTTTCCCAGGAAAGAGCAACCTCTAGATGTACTCTTGCAATCAACAGCATTCCCTGCCCAGTCAGCATGCAATATCCAACCAGCATAGAAGTAGTATCAAATGAATATAACATACCAAGATTTGAGGTTCCTGAGACGTATCGAATGATTCTCTTCACTTGACTGAGATGACTGGCCTTAGGATTGGCCTGATATCTAGCACACACACCCACTGAGTAAGTAATATCAAGTCTGCTGGCTGTGAGGTACAAAAGACTTCCAATCATAGTTATGTATAAACTCTGATTAGGAGGAGCACCATCTTCATCCTTAGTCAACTTACTATGTGTTGCAGCAGGAGTTATCTTGTGAGAAAAGTGTTCAAGTCTAAAACGTTTGACAATGTCATTGGCATATTTACTCTGAGAAAGAAATATTTCATCTGTCATCTGTTTGATCTGAAATCCAAGAAACAGATTTAGTTCACCAACCATGCTCATTTCAAATTCGATCTTCATTTGTTTCACAAACTGTTGGACCATGTTATGTGACATTCCTCCGAAAATAATATCATCAACGTAAATATGTGCAATCATAAGCTGATTGTTTTCATTCTTCACAAATAAAGTCTTGTCAACACCTCCTCGGATATATCCCTTGTGACTGAGGAATTCTGTATGTCTCTCATTCCATGCATATGGTGCTTGCTTGAGACCATAGAGAGCCATTCTGAGCTTGTACACATGATTTGAAAAATGAGGATCAATGAATCCTTTTGGCTGAGCAACATATACTTCATCATTGAGATAGCCATTTAGGAATGCACTCTTGACATCCATCTGAAATAATTTGAATCGAAAATGACAGGAAATACCAAGTAACAGACGTATTGTTTCTAACCTGGCAATTAGAGCGAAGGTTTCATCGAAATCAACTCCCTCGACTTGAATATACCCCTGAGCAACAAGTCTGGCCTTGTTTTGAGTAACATTGTCGTGTTCATCAGACTTGTTCTTGTAAATCCATTTTGTTCCAAATATATTTATTTGATTAAGTTTCGGTACCAAATCCCACACAAAATTTCTCTCATATTGAACTAGCTCCTCCTGCATGGCATTCATCTTGAATTCATCATTAATGGCCTCATTCACATTCTTAGGTTCGATCTTCGACACAAAGCAGATATTGCTGATCATCTCTCTATAGTTGACAGGAGGCTTTCTTCGAGTTTGCATAGAATCATTGACATCTCCAATTACACTGTCAATATGATGATTCTTTTGAATTATGGTGGAAGGAATCAATTCGAGACTGATTTCAGTAGAAGATTCGGTCTCTGTTGGTTTATAAGACATATCATTCTGAGAAGAGCTCTTTTCAGAGGAATGTTCAGACGACCATTCGTTACTAGGATCAGTCTGTGAGGGATTATTAGAGACAGATGACGTAACATCATGTCAGAGAGTTGTCTCATGTGAAGAGAAACATCTGTAGTGTCAGGAATGTACAAATCAGTAGTATCTTTTACAACATTTACCGACTCTATGATACTCTTAGTTCTCATATTGTAAGCACGATAAGCAGCATTATTTCTAGAGTAACCAACAAACAATCCTTCATCACTCTTTGGATCAAACTTCCTTCTAGCATCTTTGTCTGCAAGTATATAATAGGTAGATCCAAAGATGTGAAAATACTTGACATTAGGTTTCCTTCCTCTCCAAATCTCATAATGTGTAGTAGTAGTTCCTGGCCTGATAGAAACTCTATTATGAATGTGGCAAGCATTATTAAGAGCTTCAGCCCAAAACTGCATAGGAGTGTATTTAGCCAGAAGCATTACCCCAGCCATCTCTTGAAGAGTCCTGTGTTTCCTTTCCAAAATACCATTTTGTTGTGGAGTGATGGAAGCTTAAAATTCATGAGCAATTCCCTCATCAGAGCAGAAGCCAGAAAAACTAGAATTCTCGAATTCTCTTCCATGATCACTTCTAATTCTGACGATTTTTCCACTAGAGTCACCCTTTTGACGTTGAACAAGTCTCCAGAAATCTTCAAACATACTAAAAGTCTCAGATTTTTCTTTAAGAAAATAAACCCAGGTATACCTTGAAAAATCGTCAACGCAGACAAACACATATCGTTTTCCTCCGAGACTTTCTGTCTGCATTGGTCTCATCAAGTCCATATGTACTAGCTCTAAGATCCGAGAAGTAGTGTTGACTTGAACAGGTTTATGAGAGCTTTTAACCTGTTTCCTATCTGACAATCTCCACAAATTTGACCTTCCATGATCTTAATGTCTGGTACTCCAATAACAACATTTTCACTGATTATTTTCCGAAGACTCATGTAATTCAGATGACCAAGATGTTGATGCCGCAGTTTAGCTTCCTCAGTTTTGGTAATCAAACAGGATTCGACCTTAGGGTTCTTGTGTGGAGACCACATGTAGCAGTTATCATGTTATCTAACCCCTTCATAAGTTTGACATTCTAAGGAGTAGTAACTATACACTCATCACTAGTGAAATTAATAGTAAGATTGACATCACAGAGCTGACTGATACTGATGAGATTAGTAGTAAGACCTTCAACAAGGATGGTTTCTTTCAAACAGTTTAGGCCTTGAAAATTTATTGTGCCTTTTCCTATGATCTTTGCCTTGACACTATCTCCAAAAGTCACATAGCAGTTGCTATATGGCTTGATCTCAGTCAAATAATCCTTTATTCCTGTCATGTGTCTAGAGCATCCACTGTCAAAATATCAATCATCATAGGTAGATGCACGAAGAGAAGTATAAGCAATGTTGGCCAGATGATCATTTTTAATTCTCCAAACAGTATGCATCTGTGTGTTAACACCATTGTAATATTGAACAGCAGTCTTAGGTTGTCGATTCAACCTGCTAATCAGACGATAACAATAGGGAAGAATGTGACGTATTCTTCCACAGTAATGAAAAATCCGTGGAGACCTGTTGACATAATGTCTCACATGTTGTTTAGACAAACAACTGTGATTAGTTTCCTTCATACTTTGAGGAACAAATCTGGTCTGCATGGTGGATCTGCCATGGGAGTAACCAAGACCTCTCATATTCTTGACAGACTTACCAACAGTGAGAATCTTATCTAGATCATCAGTTCCTGAATTCAGCATCCTGACAGATTTCATCACAATTGTCACCAGCAACCTTGTCTTATCATTTGTTAGAGTCAAGATAACATCATTCAGTTTATCAGTAGCATCTATCTTGTTAACATCTTCAGTACATATGATAGAGGCCAAGATAGGGCTTACAGCGCAATCTTCTTCATCTTCTTCCATATTAGAAATAACAGATGTGAATGCAAGAAAGTTGTTAGCGTATTCAGGCTCACTATCATCTTCATCATCAGAAAGAGGGGCAGTATACCCCTTCTTTTGTTTGCTCTTAAATTTTATGCAATATTTCTGTATGTGGCCATAACCTTCACATTCATGGCATTGTACTCCTATTCCTTTAGTTCCAGATTGTTTGTCACCACTCCTGTTGTATCTATGAGAGGAATTTCCACATTGAGAGTGGTATTGTGACTGATTGTCACGACCTTCAGGGGAAGTACTTCGTGGTGGAAGACGAGAAAATTTCTTCATGACTCTGTTGTAATTCTTAGACAAGAGAGCAATAGTATCATAAATATCTTCATCAGAATCAGATGATAACTGAGCAGGGTGCTGTTTCATAGAACTTTTGAGAGCCAGATTTTTGTTCTTCTTTTCAGTACGGGGTATCGATAACTCGTAAGTCATGAGAGACCCAATTAATTCATTCAGCTTCATAGAGGAGAGATCTTGAACTTCTTCAATAGCCGTGACTTTTATTTGAAACCTGGGAGGAAGAGATCTAAGAATTTTTCGAACAAGATTCTCATCTGACATAAGGACACCAAGAGAGTAATATTCATTAGAAATATCTCAAACACGAATATTGAATTTGGCAATGGTTTCATCTTCATTCATAGTCAAGGCTTCAAACTGAGTAGTAAGCATTTGAAGTGGAACTCTGAACTTTTACAGTTCCTTCATGAGCCACTTCGAGGATTTCCCAAGCTTCCTTAGCACTGCTGCAACTGTTAATAATTCTGAAGATATTCTCATCAACATCGTTGTAAATTGCATTAAGTGCTCTAGAATTTCCAAGAGCTTCTTCATCTTCAGCAGCAGTCCAGCCCTTTTCAGGTTTCAGGCTTATCACCCTAGTTCTTCATTAGTCACAATAGGATGTGTTCATCCATTTAGAACAGCCTTCAACGTTCTACTATCAAGAGCTTTCAGGATAACACACATGCGAGCCTTCCAGTATCCATAATTCGATCCATCGAGGGTATGGGATCGATTGACAGAACCACCTTCTCTGAAATTTTCCATCTTAACAGAAAGAAAAACACGCAGGAAACCACCTAAAGTAAAGGTGTCTGCTCTGATACCAATTGAAATTCTGTTAAACGCTTAGCCAACTGTCACACACAATATTGTAACCGTGTATGTGACAATTCGCAAGCACAATAAAGATGACAGTAAAATATGCAGGGAATAATAATCAACACGAACAATTGGTAACTCAGTTCGGAGCAACATCTCCTACATCTGGGGAGTGTGATGACCCGGTAGAAATGATTTCACTATTATAATATTTTTCAGTACAATTGGTCTTACATGAACAACATGCACATCAATGCCCAATTACTAACTATAAAGTGAAACCCTAATTCAGTCCTCCCCCTGAATTAGTGACTCTTCACAGATCCACCAAATACACACCTTCACATGTTCTTTAATCACAAGAAATCTTGATAGCGTGGTCAGGTCATTCATGCGCAAACACAATGCCAAACAGGAATCAATCACAGTGGGTATTCCGATTCAAACACTGCTTTTGTTCAACACAACAGTTTTCCAGGCCGCCAGTCTTGCACGTCTAGAAAAGGCTATTGATCGAACGAAAGCATTAAGGAACGCTAGAGGCTGCAACACTGCTACTTATAGCGTCCAAAATACGAATATCCTAGCTAGGGTTTCCATGAGGTCAACCCTCAGCTCCAAAAATGGAAGGATCTATAAAATCACCTTAAACCGAGATCTTCAAGCTGTCCAAATATAGAATGCAGAATCACAGATTGTTAGGACAATGATCACGATAAGATATTGCATCTATTTTCAGTTATTACTCTTGCCTAATAAAAGTAAGCCAATCTCAACGTAATAACAAATTTTAACTGAATTTACAAGAATTAGATGTAGGATATTAATTGGACAATTAAATACAGCTCTTCACTAATCATGTGCGTCCACATGTCAAGTTGTCATTGCCTCCAACTCTTTAGACTTGTATTTCAAGTCAACTTTGGCACTGATATTCTACAAACTCCACCTCAACACCATAAGCCATCTTCATCAAGCTCAAACCTCTAATATTCATGGTTAGATTAAACCTCATCTACAGAGGACCAATCTTCAGCAGTTCCAGGCAAAGCCTAAACTTGCTGAGAGTCACCACCTTAGTTCCACAATCAGACGGGTTGTCATTAATCCCAATTTTTTCAACCTTAACTATACTTAATTTCACGGATGAAATGGTACTTAATTAATGGAATAGGTCTAGAGTTAAGAAAAATTATCATTAATCATATCAATGGCGAAATATGAAATTTCTTTACAAGTAAACTATTTTACTAACCTAGGCAAAGTGCATATACATGTTATAATTAAAAACATTATTTAAACTACTTGAATACTAACGTTTCTTGTATATTCAAACTTGAAGCGTCTTCGAAAAAATGGATCTTCTTCCTTGGCTCGATTCCTTAACGTCTAGTCTTGAACTTGAGAAACCTAAGATTTCTAGTACAAGATTCTATAGAGGTTTAGAAAGATTTGTGTGTGGGCACAATTAAACAATATGAACCAAGAACAGTTCTTGGATCATAAGCTAATTCTCTAGATCAATTGAGGATCTAGGTGCCAAAATAAAAAGAGTATTTTCTAGAGAGAGAGAGAGAGGGTCGGCCATAATGCAAGAGAGAGCAAGAATAAAGCTTATTTTCACATCTCTATGTGAGGGTCTATTTATAGGAGAATGAAAAATCTATAAAGGTCAATTATGCATTCATGAAAGAATAATGCATTCATGACACAATATTTGATTTTCTCTTCCCCCTTCTCTCCTAAGTTGGCCGGCCATGCATTGTGCCTTAGTGAGCAAATTTTTTTCCTCACTTAGCACATTTGTTTACTTCTCAGGGAAATTCATTTCCTTTTTCCTTTTGGGTAATTATCCTTATAATTAAATGAAAATAATTCTCTCCTCATTTAATGTGTTTTGGCCGAATTCTATAGATAGGGAAGGGGCATCTAGATGTTTCCTTATTTATTTTAAGACAATTCTTAAAATACCCATTATAGAATTATTATTGCACAAATAACGAAATTAATTTCATAATGTCTTAAACGACTTTTCGGCTTTAGAAAATAATTTATATTTTCATCATATGAAAATATTAAAATCTTATTTTGACATTCACATCATTTTATGTCCATGTGGACAAAAATACCCTTTAGACATTTTCCGAGAAAAAGTCTAGTTCATCATTTGAACTTATTTTTACTTAGTTTTCAGTTTAACAATCCTACTCTAATGACCTGTAATAGTGACCTTATGGATACAAATGAACAAACCTTGAGCTTCTATACTCGGATTCAAAAGTTCACAAACGTTTTCCGAGTATTAATTTAATGTCAACTGACTCCACTAAAGAGTTGACACTGAGAATCTCTCGGTTCAAATGAATTTATTTTCTACTCAAATTTAACTTAATTATATTGACAGGATCCATTGAATGTTATCAATGTTTACCCTTCATGAATATCATCAACTAGACGGGATTTATAAAATTATCATTTTACCCTTCTAGTTGTTGTTTACTCAACTCCTTTGTTACTTGTGAATAAGTTAGAAACAATGTATTGACGAGGAGTTAACAAGTCACATTGTTTCATCCAAATAAAGTCACTACTTAATTTTGGACACTGCACAGTTCATTTATTCACAATTCAAGTAATAAAGCATGAGGTGATATATATTGCATTTCAGCAATCTTGTACATGAATTCCATATCTATGAGAACTTCACAAAGCTGGTTCAAGACATCTACATAACTTAATATTTCACCAATTAGCCTAGTATAGATCACGTAATGGACCTAAAATTTGACTTTCTTAAATGAGAGTATTAGTGCTATGAAATGACATGTCTCATTTCAGGATTTAGGTAAGTAGGATGCAATTCATACATAGAGATCTTGAGATAGAAGAGGTTAAATGGTTTGTTCTTTCATTGTCTCTAAAGGTGCACTGGTCAATTCAGTATATTTGAAAGATACACTGGAAGAACTATAGAATTCCTAACTCTCTATGCCTCGTAACCAGACATCATAGATTCTTCCAACAATCATACTGGGATCAGTAGTCCATTGATCTTTAGATTGTGAATATATATTGTTTTAACCAAACCATGAAGAGTTTGTTCACGCAAATCTACATTTGTCTCTTCATACATTGTTAGGTTTTATTAAGGATTATAAGACTATTGAATATCATAAATCTTCAATCAAACTAAAGGGAATGAATGAATGTTTCAACTTTTATTAATTTAATCAGCAAATTACAATCAGAACTTTATAAAAATTTATATATTACATCAATATGTAAATAAACAATCTTCTTATGGGCATCTCTGCCAACATTAATATCCCCGTGTTTAGTATGGACGTGAAACACTAGATTTTTTTTCACAAATGCAATGCACTTTGGCTGTCTGAGAAGACTATTACTTTGTCTTCAAATACTCGCAGTTCTTTTTGTAATGTTTGAAGCCATATAACCTCTTTCTCTGCTTATGTTGTCGCAACATATTCATTCTATGTTCTAGATAGAGTAAATATAGGTTGCAATTGAGATTTCCAGCTTACACAACTACCACATACTGTGAAAAAAATGATATTATGTATTTTTTGGTATCTAAATTCGTAGCAAAATCAGAGTCAACAAACCCTTCCACCTAAATTGTGTCACCTCTTTTTTCATAACAAAATATAGTGTGGATTGTGTTTGGAAAATATCTCAGAGTCTGTTTCTTGGCGATCCAATTCTCCTTACTTGGATTTTCCATAAATATGTTGAGAATGCTTATAACATGAGCTATATCAAGGCATGTGCCGACCATAGCATACATAACTAAACTGAATGCGCTTAGATAAGATCATGAATTCTACTTCATAGGAGACTTTTGGTGATTGACTCACTACTTTGTTGTCTATCATTTCAAATTTGTTCACCAACTTTATCAAAGAGCCTACCTGAGAAAACATTAGCTTCCCAGAAATTATATAGAATTATCTTGATTCTAAGGATCTTGTTTGCAGCTCCGAAGTCCTTCATGTCAAACCTATGCTCATATTCTTCTTATGTTTTTCAATTGACTGAACAATCTTGCCGATGATTAGCATATTATCCACATAGAGAAGAAAGTAAATAGTGTTGCAGACTTCATTAACCATGAAATATAAGCAGTTGTCATATGAACTTCCAAAATAGCCTTGACTGATCATAAAGGTGTCAAATATTATGTACCATTGTTGTGAGTTTTGCTTAAGTCCATATGAGACTTCTTGGACGAACATAATGAGTCTTTTCTTCCTTATACTTCAAATCTCTGGGGTTGTTGCACATACATTGTTTCATGTTGATCCTATATAAAAATCCGTTTTGACATCCATCGATTGTAATTCTATACTAAATTGAGTAACCAAAGATAGCATGATTCTTATGATTTCATATTTGACAACAGGAAAGAATATATGATTGCAATTAATGCCCTCCAACTGAGCCTTGAATTAGCTTTTGCAAAATATTTGATTTTGTAAAGCCAACGACATCCAACTGTTTCTGAGCCTTTGATCTTGAAACAATAATTCATGTATTGTTCTTGTACGATGAGTGAAACTCTTCTTTCATTATCAACTGCCACAACTTTGAGCCTTTTCCTAACATTCCTTCTTTATGATTGACTGGTTCGACATAGTCAATTTGAAGAGTGGTGGTGAAAGCATATGCCTATAATTCCGAGTATGAACTAAATTCATATATTTGTGTTGGTATAGGCTTTTTTTTGACCTTTTCTCTGGCCAAATAATATTCCTCAAGATCTCCTAGAGTGTGCATCTAAGAGCCGTCATATTTAAATTTTTTGATACTGCACTTTGATGGCTTTGCGGTAGGTGGTGATCTTTCACTTTGTTTGTTGGGGCCTTTGTGTTGGTTCCTTGAGGTTTGGTACAACATGATTAGCTTCTGGATCTATGAAGGTTAGTGGAAACACAAGGAAATTCATGTTCATTAAAGATCGCATCCCTACTTATAATTGTTTCAAAACTAGACTTTTCCTTATTCCATAACCAATATCCTTTAGTTCCTTGTGTATATCCTAAGAAGACACATTTTATTGATTTAGATTATAATCTTCCTATTTTTGATGCACATAACCCAAACAGCCGAAAGGCTTTAAACTACTCAAATAAAGAATTTTATTAGACCAAACTTCTCAGGTTTTGAATTTAATAGAACTAGATGGACATCTATTTACTGAATAACATGCAATCATTACAGATTCTCCCCAATTTTTTTAGGTAAATTAGCATAAAACAACATACTTCTAGCCTTAGTTAGCAAAATTATATTCATCCTTTTGACTACACCATTTTGTTTTGTGAAATATCTAATTGACATATGCCTTTGTATGCCTTTATTAGCACATAATGAATTGAATTCATTGTTCCAAAACTCAAGTCCATTGTCAGTCGTTAAAGTTTTTATTTTCCAGTTAAATTTTCCATTAACAATGTCCATTATTTGAATCTTTCAAATGCTTATGTCTTATACTTTCCTAGAGAAATCATCCATTATAGATAAGAAATGCATATTACCTCTATGTGTTGATCCTGTTAGTGGAAGTGTTGAATTTGAAGCGGTGTTGTTTGGCTAAGACACAATGCTCACTGAAATCAACCGTCTGATTTTGTCTTTCCCTAGCATCCTCTTGTCACCCATGATTTGTATGTTCAATGATGTGCCTCAATCTCGTTGTGTCACAGAGTTGCATTGTAATATTCAGGTGAACAGGCCACTCTTTAGTATCCAATCATTGTCACCAAGTACATGGTATAGACTTGTTTTCTCGATGGCCATTAGAACTACCATTGATTCTTAGAGCAATTTGGCCATTCTTTTCTCAGTGTGGCTTGTGTATCCTTGATCATCAAATACTCCACCAGGTAGTAAATTTCTAGTGCTTTTAGGAACATACCTCACATCCTTGATGAGTCTAACCACACAATCATGCAACTTGATGTGTAAATTTCCAACACTTGAAACTAGACAAGCAACATCATTATCCATGATAACTTTACCTTCATTTACCTCTTTGAAGTCATATAGCCAATGACGATTATAAGTCATATGAAAAGTGCACCCTGATTCCAACAACCATCCTTTCTTTATGCCAATTGGTAAAGACACCATCTGAACATCACCACCCACACATTAAAGTTTGCATATTCTTTATGCTATTAAGAGGTGGTTGATTTGCCTTTTTGATCTTTTTTTTTCAAGAGAAGCAGTCCTTCTTGATGTGACCAATCTTGCTGCATAAAAAAATTATTGTCCTTATTTGGGTTTTGGCTTGCAATCTTGGACTTCCATTTTCTTTTACTTCTTGATCTGTTATTGGCTTTGTCATTTTTGTTTTGAGACCTCCCTCTGATTAGATGGTTTTCACCATCCCATAATGTCAGTTTTTCATTCTTGGTTTCCAGGTCTCTTAACTTCAATGTTGATATATATTTCTCAATGATATCATCGTTATGTCATACTTGATTGCAGACTTAACCTCTCAGTAAGCATCATGTAAGGAGTGTCATTTTCACCAAAATTTGCCAATTCAATTGTCATGTTCAAGAACTCGTCTAAGTTATGTTCTAATGATTTTCTCTTACACAATTTATAACCAATAATCTCTCCTTGAGATAGATTTTGTTGGACAATGATTTGGATTGAAACATCTCGTCCAGTTTCTTCCAAATCTTAGATGGAGTGTCTTGATTGTCCACCAATTTGATGATCTGAGTCTACAGGTGGAAAATGATTGTGCATGTGCCAATTTCCATCGTCTCCAATATTTTATCATTGGGGATTTCCTCAAGTCATGTGATCGAATCATTCACAACTTTTAGCATATATTTTGCCCAATGAGAGCTGTGATTTTTCTGTGCCAGATACGACAATCCAGTGCCATCAAACTTCTCAATGTCGATCGTCATGCTAGAGATCGCATTCACCATGAGTAATTCAAAGTACTTCTTGAACCTTCCCTCGATAATAGGTTCGTCATTGAGCTGGTTGCTAATTTTTTGTGCCCTATAAACTTAATTCTTCTTTCGATCCGGGTACTGGATTTGTGTCTTGTATCTCTTCCACGATTGCGATTTACAGCACATATAAGTTGTTTGAGTTGAAATTTCTCAACCTAGATATGACACCACTATTGAAAATTTCTCTGAAATCACAAACTAAAAAACAACTACAAGAACACAAAATGTAGAAAAAATTTGTAACTTAAATAACTCAAGAACAAAAATTAAAAAGAGACAAACATTGTTAACGAGTTTTGGTAATTCCTACTCCCCCGAACTCCTCAACAACAAGTAGTCGAGCTTGATTAATCTTTAACTACATAAAGAATCACATTCTACAATTTTTATGGTACTATCAAACTTATAAACACTTTTTGCTCAATCGCAGAACATATGAATAACCTAAGGACTAACAACCATACCTAATTCCTTGCTTTTATAATTAACCGGAGAGAAAAGAATTCAATGTAAAATAACTGAATTTTAACAAACTTTACACGACTTAGTTGTAGGCTATTAATTAGACATAAAAATACAGCTCTTCACCGATGATGTGCATCCACATGTCAAAATGTAACTGTCTCAACTCTTCAATCTTGATTGTCAAGTCTACTTTGACGTTAATATTCAACAGAAGGAAAACTGTATTTTTACGATATCGTATTTGCCCCGATGAGAATATTGGTTTTTACACTACTACAAAATATACCTTTAGAAGCGACGTGGGGAATTAGAAGCGACTAATCGCTTCTAATTAGAAGCGACATTTTAACTTTAGAACCAACAAGTTGCTTCTGACATAAACACCCCGATTTTTCTCAAAAAATGAATATTTTGACTTTTAGAAGCGACTAGTCGCTTCTAATTGTTGGAGTCGAGATATTAGAAGCGACTTGTCGCTTCTAAATGCTAAATTATTGGTTCGCACCCTCCGCGCCAAATATTTCAGTATGTTTGGGCATTAGAAGCGACTAATCGCTTCTAATGTCCCTTCTAATGCCCAAATTATTTGGCTCCAAAATTTCTCCATCAAAATTTCACTAAGTGTCAAAAATTGGGCATTAGAAGTGACTAGTCGCTTCTAAATGTCGCTGACATGGTAGAGAAGATGGCGGCTCTCCAAAGAGCTGTGTTTGGCATGGCCGCTCATCTCCCGTATTTAGGGCGACTTTGGACCAGTACATGACCCAGTTCGGACCCAATGTAGGCGCTTCGGGCAATGCAGACGCTTCGGGTTCGCAGCAGAGACCAGATCGACCTTCGACTCCCACCGACACCGAACCAGACGAGCCTCTACACAGACACAGCGGAAGACGCGCAGGACGAGGACAACGATGATGATTGTAATTTATTCGATGTTTTAGAGTTATCGGTTTACGTTTATTTACTTATCGATTTTTTGTTTATCTTATTATCAATTTGGACTTATGTTATTATCGACGTTACACATTGTCGATTATGTTATTATCTACGTTCGATTATGTTACTATCGAATTTTGATTATATTTAGTTTATGTTTAATTTTATTTAAATTAGTACATTTCAATATTATTAAATTTAATTATATTTATAATAATTTTAATTAATAATAATATTTAATTTATTAATAATAATAATATTTAATTAATTAATAATAATATTTAATTAATTAATAATAATACTATTTCATTAATTAATAATAATAAACTGGAAATTAAGTTTTTAAAAATTAAATTTTAAAATTTTAGAAGCGACAATGTCGCTTCTAAAATCGCTTCTAAATATATGGCGAGTAATATTTAAAAGCGATTAGTTGCTTCTAAATATATGGCGGGTAATATTTAGAAGCGACAAGTCGCTTCTAATTGTTACCCGCCATATTTTTCCACGCTTTTTTTGGCGATTTTAGGGAATCTTAGAAGCGACTCTGGAAGCGACAAGTCGTTTCTAATTTCATCGCTTGAAGACATTAGAAGCGACTCATCTTTAGAAGCAAAGCGTTAGAAGTTGTCGCTTCTAATGTCGCTTCTAAAGTCGAATTAAAAGCAATTTTTTTATCTTTAAAAGCGACTTATGTCGCTTCTAAATACCTTTTTTCTCTTAGTGTTAACAATATATGTCCCCGAAGAGATTATTAATATTGAAAATCTACCAGTTGAATTATGATTTTTCTGCTACTAAATGATGCTTTATTACAAGCATGATTATAATACGGGACTTATAATGTTTGCTGGCGTGAAATACTAACAAGACACATTAGTTTTTGCTTAAAAGGAAAGCAGTGATCATCATCAAAGGGTGGCTACTAAATTTGACACAAATTATTGATAATCAGGGACAATTTTCAAAATTACAATACTTAATTCATTATTAATCTCAAATAACTCGTTGATATTGAATTGTATTTGGCTAATATTTTTTTTTTGAAACTATATTTGGCTAATATATATATATATATATATATATATATATATATATATATATATATATATATATATATATATATATATATATATATCCACGCAATAATGTTTTCTGAGATTGGACTCTACCATGAATTCCATGTCCAAAAAGTAGGAACCCCTTTTTTTTTACTTTTATTTATTTAACGACACAAAACGCATATTTAATTAGGATGATGAAATGATATTTAAGTTAATCTCGTATAAAGTTGCAGACAACTGCGATCGTAAAATATGTGATTTTTGTCATGTACCGTAAATTTTTATAAAGTAGTTGTAACTGTTAGAAAAACCTGATTTAATATTTGGTAAAATATATTGTATATAATTATTGTATAATAAAAATAATTATTAATAATAATAATTTTTTTATATAAATTATATCTGAATGGATTTCTATAGATTGCAAAAAATATAATATAAATTTTGGTGATATAAAAAAATATTAGATAAAAATAGAAAAGGATAATTAAAATTAAAGTTTTTGTTGTAAAGCAAAAGTTTACGATTATTCGTTGTTATAAATTCTAACTTTTAGTTTTTAGTTAAAATTTTTAAAATCGCTTTTTAACTTTTAATACACTTAAATAAAATTTAGCTTTAAAAAAAAAGCTGAAACTAACCTTAATTCCCTTACCCAAAACACACCCAATATTGTAAAAATGTTTCATATCTAAATTTAAATTCAAACTATATGAGAATAATTTTAAGATTGATCTTTACATTTGTAGTTGAGCTACAACTAAAACTTTAATATTCTGTTGTTGTTCGGAAACTTATTGCACTGCTATCTTAATTATAGTTAAAATGTCGAAATTGCCCTCTGTAGACATGAATTTAATCGAGCCAGATAACATTTATTGGCTTGACAAAAGATACAATTCGAATCACGCGATATTCATTAATGTTAGTGTCTTTATTTATTGAGACTTGAGAGGTAGAGAGACATTACTGAGCACGAAAAGTTGTTTTATTGATGTAGTTAGAAACAACGTTTAAAATTTCGGAAAATTGTGCGGGTATGGCGTCGAAATTGGGAAATTGGGGGAAGTCGGCACATTTCGTACGTTTATGCGTTTCGGCTATTTTTTCGTCGAAATTTCGACGACATTGCGACGATATATTAGAAACGACGTATCGGTGGATGTCGTTTTTTGTAAGTATAAAATGCCTAAAAATTTCGCCATTTCCGCGTCATTCCAATACCCTAAAACTTAATTTTTTCGTTTCCAGCCGAAACCGGGGAGAAGATTGACGACGACGACATTTTCGTTGTGCCCAGGTAATTTCGACACTTCATGTATAAAATCAACAAGATTTCGCTGGTATTACCGTCATTTCGGCGACTTTTCCATGTATGTTCGGCGGTTTCGTGTCCGTCACAGAGAATATTGTAGATTTGATTAGGTTGCTAATTTGTTTAGGAAATTTTTTTTAAATGAAAAGTGTTTGTAATGACGATGTGGTTAACATATTTTTTCAATTTTTTTTGGAAATTCGAAGTTGTGTAATTTGATTAAGTTGTGTAAAATTGTGTTTGTTTAGTTGAAATATAATTAAGATAGGTTTGTAGATCTTTGTGTGATTTAAAATTTTGTTTTCGGAAATATTTTTGAATTGAAAATCCATATTGAAATTGAAGTTTAGATTCATTTTTTTCAAATATTTTAGAATTGAAAATGAAATTTGAAATGGAATATGTACTGTGGCGGATGAAAGAGTACGTAAGTATTGTACGAAAGTAGCCGGGACATTAAATCATTTCACTTGTAATTATTGTGGAATGACAACAAAGGGAGGTGACGTGACGCGAATGAAACTTCATTTGAGCGGAAACGAGTTTTCGATCCGAGTTTCCGATCCTTTGCAATGTCGTTGGGGGTGATCAATCCAACTACAACAACCATGTGATCAACTACACATCTTCATACGCGAGCTACATGTCGTGGTCCGACTACTGCAACTTACAAGCACGAACCGGAGGATTCCGTCAACCACATCGTCACTCGAGTTATTACTGAGTATTTTCAATTTCGAACTATTTAATGTTTGTATGAACTTAAAATATGTCTAAAACTTGTGTGTACTTGAATTTGAGGATTACTTATGTATGTTTTATGAATTTCATGACATTTTAATCCTTGATTATTTCGCAACATTATTTCCGTCGCAATTTCCGTAAATTACCGCAATTTCCGTCGGCCACCGCAATTTCTCCCGCAATTTTTTTTTTCAAATTTCCACATTTTTTCCGTCACAATTTTCATCGACCACCGCAATTTCTGTATTTTCGAGTTATCAGCACGTTACCGACGCGCGCAATTTTTTTTCTTGGTTAGAAACACATCGTTGTTTCTTAAACGCTCAAAGAGATTTAGGAAGGATTGCGATTTTTTTTACAGAAGGATTACATTTGAAAACAAGTTTGTTGGGCCATGGATCCTAAACGAATAATTTGGCATTTAGAGATTTTACGATGACGATTTTTGATCAATCTGTCAGTTACCGCTTTTTCTATATAAACATTGGATGTGTTTAATAATTTTATAAAGCGCAAGCGAATTATATTCTCTTTTTTTTTCTGCGATTAATAGATGGAGATCTTAATCTATATTCCATTTTTGTTTATTGTGAATCTGTGATTAATAGGTCGAGATGTTACCATAAAATCATTACACATATATCTTCTTAAGTCTTAACCATGGACGACTCTTTCAAATTTAGGTAGGAGTTTGCGTCGCACATAGAACATCTCGTCATGTGACACACTCGTTATAAATCTAAACCATATTTAGCTAAGCAATGAAGTGACTTGTTAAAGAACTTAGAACTTATTTTGATTTTCTAACTGTACACGTCATAAGTTACACATAGGCTTTCAGAAATTTTAATGGAAAACAATATACTTTTCAGCTAAGTTTTTTGAGAAATTGCTTAAACTATCACAATTATCGTTATTTGTTAATTTTAAAAATAAATTGTGCTTTTCTAAGTTTACCACTAAACAATAATTGAAAAAACGTACCGTTAAAATTAATTTTTTTATTTTATATATAACCCAAGAAAAAAAGTAAATGAGGTTGAAAGTATTACAAAAAATAATTTTTAAAGGTAAATTGAGTTTTCAACTATGTTTAGTGACAAACTGGAAAACAAGAATTTAAAAAAAAAATTAAATTTACTTGTAGATATGACATTATTTAGACACTTCCTCATGCACAATTTTTATTTTTTTTATCGTTATTATTTTAATTTGTTAAGTTTTTTTTAATAGGGGATTTCTATCCTTTTTCTCAATTAAATTATATATAGTGTCTTTAGTATGTAAAATAAATTTAGAAGTTGTTTCTAGTTCGTTTTTCTTGTCTTCTTTTTATAAATCAGACAAAAATATATCAGAGGTGAATACCATAAATTTAAAGGAACTACCTCATTAAATACAATACCAACATAAAAGGAAATTTTTGTTTTGTTCGAATTTGGAAATTAAAATTATGTAAGACGTTATAGACAAATGATGCAACAATGTGTGTAATACTTTACTAAACAAATATGAGATGACAATAATATAGTGCAGGAAGAGTAAATGACATAAGAAATGGTAACCCAATTTGGTGCAACGTCACCTACAACTGAGAGTTAGTGAACCCGGTGAGAATAATTCAATAATCAAATAGTTAATAATACAACGATAGACTTATATGAGCAACCTCAACATCATTGCCAATATTACTTAGCTATAAAGTGAAATTCTAATGCAGTCCCTCCCTGGATTAGAGCCTCTGCTCAATTCCACCTTAAGAACACCCTTCGAAATGTTTCTTCAATCTCAATAACAACTTAGGTCGTGACCAGTCTTTTCATGTTTAGCGCAGATTCAGTCGAGAGATAAAAAACGGTGAATTGATTCTCAAATTGCTACTCTCAAAGATCTCAAATTTCAAGTCAACCGAACGAGCACGTATAAGAACTCTGTAATTTCTTCAAAAAGAATCAAAGAGACTAAAGGAAGCAACTTGTCCTTTTATAGCATACAAAACAAGAAAGTCTTCTTTAGGGTTTGATGAATTTATGTACGCTGAATTCGTTGTAGAAAATCTTCTATAGTCATATTTTGCTAATCACGAAAATACTCTAGAATAACTCATAGAAGATCACACGATGTATTAATACAGAATATGACTGCATATTAATGACACAAAATATGCGAAAATTACCTAATAAAAATAATTCAATCCGAATGTAACGACTAACTTCCCATTTGACTATTTCTTTGGCAAGCAATAAACATAGTGAATCTTCAATAGTTTACTAATTCATTCTTTAAATTTTATCCCCAATTTGCCTTAAAACATTACAAAAGGGCAAAGATAGACCAAACACAGAGGGAGATTAAAAAGAGACCTTCAACGAATGGAGAAACTTGTCTTGAGCATAATCATCACAGTTGGCAAAATGCAGGAGCACCATAGTCTTTGGAAGTCAAAACAGAAGACAAACACACATCAGTCTAAGTAGTACAAATAAAAAAATAGAGACAATAAGTCTAAAGACGAAGATGTATCGCTAGATGTTGCATCATCGTGATTTTTTTTTCCAGATCAGCTCATTCCTGAGTTCAAGATCCTTGAGCTCTAATTTCAAGCTCTGTTCATCATTTTCATCAGTAGCCAAGTAAGTCTTTTTTATCTGCAGAAAGGAAATTCTCTAAGAACATGAGGCCAACTTGCCTTGACATTTTTTCCACTGCTTTTGCTTCCAAGACTTGAGCTGCTTACGCACTTTCAGAATTATAGAGGATAAATTATTTCCATCTATGTAGGTGGCTAGATGCCATATTTGTTCCACAATGTTCCTGTAGACAGTCTCATCTACCTACGCTTTACAGAAGCGAAAAGGCTTTGATCCTTTTTCATCTAAAATATATATGTTTAATAAGATTGGAGAGTGATCTGACCATAATCTAGGCATATGCTTGACTCTTGCATTTCAGAATTTCCAAAGCCAACATTGGCTAATGATGACCCTGTCGAGCCTCTCTTGAATTGATGGATGCCTGATTGTTGATTTGACCATCTAAATCTGCCACTTGAGAATCCTAAGTCAACTCCACCTAAGGCTTCTAAGAAATTCATAAAGATTTTCCTTAGCTCCATGAGACCTTGGAGCCACCTTGCTATTCTTCTTGTCTCATGAATAGATTAAGATCCCGATAAGAATCCATGGCATGTCTAAATCTTGAATGACCTGAGCCATTTTTTTTTTCAGAATTGGTTTCTCTCTACTTTGCAAGGAGGTCCATAGACTAAGAATAGGTTTCAATCTTCGTCTTTACTTCTCAAACTTTGCATTATGCTGTACCCAATTTAGTCTCTATTTAAAAAATTAAATCCGGTTTTTCATCCCTAATGAGGCTTCTTAAAGCCCCCTCCGCCAGTTCTCTTGCGAGACACCTAATATTTTAAGATTGTATTAACATAAATCTGATAAGAGGTTGTTAAAATTTTCCTCCACGTCATTGTTTTGGGAACTAGACTTCATGTCGATCAGGTCATCAATGGCTAACTTTAAATTGGGTTTTGAAGAGCTTATTTTGATTTAAGTAGTTGTAGTTGATCCTACCTGATTGATCTCCTCAATGACTTGCTTGATTTTGATTTACGTGTATGTTTTTGTTCTTGACTGTTTGATATATTCAATGGCTTGCTTATTGTCTTGATTGACTTCATCTCTAGCTGGCTTAGATATAGAAACAGAGAAAACATGTGCCATGTTCTTAGACAGAGCAAGGACCTCATTGCCATCTAGAATGTCATTCCAATTTTCGAACTTGACAGAATGTCTTTTTCTTGAATTTCCTGGTCTAGAGTTATCATAAAATTTTCTCTAGTTAGGTCCTTGCTCTAAGACCTTCTCAAAATTGTTAGCTCATGACCCATTTCTTCCAGTTGCAATGCCTATTTTTTCTGTTTGGCTCAATAAGCCCACGTCTTTCATAAGAGACTTCACTTTTTGTGGCCTTCCTCTGTTATTGAAGATGAGTTAGTCTAAAAGCATCTCTAATGCTAGCAACTAAAGTTGTTTTCTTGTTTATGTGAAAATTTTAAATCAATTTTATTTTTATTTATTATCTAGTTGTTATGTAATGATCATGGTATTGTAGTAAATTTTGACATTGATGTTCTTTGGTATGATGTGCTCTAGTACCAAGCATGGGGCTTCTTTTAAAATTGATGTTGCTAATGCGAAGAGGCCTATCTTGGACGAACCACCGTGTCTTCACCGTTGTAACCTTGTTCTTGATTTGCACTAACTGGGGGAGTCTCGTCAAAACAACTATTAATTTTAGACTCAGTGATTAACCGGTTCTGGTCTTTCACGTCAACATTTTTCTTTTCGTGCATACATCAATGTTATGAGCTATAATGCCACATCTTTAACAGATTCGCCTTAATTTCTCATATTTTGCTTGTAACCATATCTTGCTTAGGTCCCTTCCTCGAACCAACAAAAGACCTGGACATAGTAGTCGTTGAACATCTATTTGGACCTTGAAGTGGATATTGCTTCTTAATTTGTCCTCATAGCTTAAGAACTTCCCAAAAAAATTAGCCAGATGCTCACCACTGCCTTCGTTCATGAGTCCAGACGGCAAACCTCTCAATCTTGTCTAGAAAGGGTGACAAAAAATGAGATTTCATCCAGGTATTCAAAGAAGGCCATTCTTCGAGTAACATTTGTGTGCCTTTGAAAATCTGGGGTCTTCCATTAAAGACCCGGGCTCCATCCTCTCTATTATCAAATTTTATTTGATATATGCCAGGTTTGATATCTTTCACGTACCATTTGTATTAATTGGATCGCCAAACTCCAAAGAATACTTCATAGAATTGTTTTATGCTCCAGTTCCAATAATTGGCCATGAGTGTTGCTGCCATGTAGTAGTGTTCTTCACCTCTGCATTTGTCGTCAAGTTTTTTTGAGATGTATAAGTTGCTGACCAGAATGAAAATAGCGTCTTCCATAGTCACTTCAAACTTGTATCTCACTATACTGTTTGCACTCCCACGTGTTTACCCCACTCTTCAAAAAAATTATATTTCCTTCCTGAGTTATTTTACTGTTTAATGGATACTTACTTAAAAAGAAGTTATGGTCACTGAAGTCTCAAAATTCACTGCTCTCTCAAAACTCATAAGCAGGGCTGGCCCTTGGCATAGGCGGGCTAGAGCCCCCATTAAAACCTCACTAAAACAGGCCCAAAATTTTTAAAGATTTTATTGAAAAATATGATGATAAAAAAGTCCTAAATTGTTTACAAGCCTAGAACCCATAATGAGCTCGGGCCGGCTCTGCTCATAAGGAGCACTCTCATGATTTTTGCTTTGCAGATTTTCTCGTGGAGGCTCTAAATTGGTGCTGGTGCAAAGTCACTTAAATCATGTTAGATTGAAAAATAAACAATAAGAAACAAAGATAAGAAAGAAATACAATAAACAAAGATAAGAAAGAAATATATATGATGGAGGCTCATTGTATGTTCCTCGTCTCGCTCATCTTATTTAGAACAATCCATTTTCATCCGAACGATCACGTAGTAATTCATTATGAGTGTATAGATATAGTAGACTAAGACAATTTATTAGCAAGTTTTTCATTTGCAAAAATATCATCTAATCAAAATGCCATCATATATCACGGTGCATGTAGAAAAGGTTTATAAATAATTGATTGATGAGCACAAGACATAAATGTTTATAATTATATAAAATATTAATGGGTTAAAAGTAGGGATAAGTAGCAATATAGCACTTTAAAACATATAAATTGCTATATAGTCAAACATTTTGAAAAAAATTGGTTAATAACCATTAATCAAAATAAATATGCGTAAATTAATTAAAAATGTAATTTATTAACACCAATTAATGACAGCCACGTCACAATAAATGACTATTTACTAAACAAACAAAAAAGAATGACCAAAAAAGAATATCAATGTTTCATTTGGTTATTTAGAGCAATTTTTGTTAAAAGTACATGAAGATAATCAATAAACGTAGTACTTTTTAAGCGTATTTTTTTAAAAAA
Source organism: Urtica urens (assembly GCA_958296335.1). Taxonomy (NCBI): domain Eukaryota; kingdom Viridiplantae; phylum Streptophyta; class Magnoliopsida; order Rosales; family Urticaceae; genus Urtica; species Urtica urens. Next base: position 8,756,348 of record OY282530.1, on the reverse strand, counting down.
AATAAAATCGAACTCGTGAACTACACTTATTATTGAAAAACATTTTAATGGTGCATTATAAAGACTAACTAATAATCTTATATATTGTAGCTATTAGATTAACTATTACATTACATTTTACATATTTTTTTAGGTAAGCAAAGTAAAATTGCTTATACTCAATTTTTTTTTTTATCGAAAATACTATTTTTTGTCATATATATCAATTGAAATAGTATTTATAACAATTCTGAGATGAATATTAACTTATTAATAATAAATTTAGTTTAATATTTTAATCTAAAAAAAAGATGTAACAATTGAAATTAACATGATATTACCTATTCGCTAAATTAATCGAACTATCATCATTTAACATTACAGAAATTATTGTTGTTTTGAATAATGATTGAAACTATAATTTATTTTTTGAAGACAACTTTGTTATGAGTGAAGTTTGAACTTACGACTTATTGACTGAAATTCACGTCATATACCACTAAGTTATAAATCTATAAATACTTCTCAAGTAATGAAATCAGTATAAACTGTAAAATATAAATCTATAAATACTTCTCAAGTAATGAAATCAGTATAAACTATATACAATCTATAATAAGTATATGGTAGCATATAGTAGCGTTTCTTCAAAAAACAAAAAAATAAGAATGGTAGCAAAATCAGAATTCTGGTACTCATAAAGATACTTTAAACAGTCGTTTAATGTAACTGGTTGTAAAATCAGAAAATAGGGAATGTAAATAGAACATTACCAAAATCGAGATTCTTGCACCATCAAAATCTGTCATCATAAATGAATTACCATAATAGGCTAACAGAGGATATCACAGGTGGAACTTCATTACCATTTAGACATTACCAACACAACAGTACAACACACATCGCTTTTCCGAATTATAAATGGGTATGTTGTAATCGTCCACCTCAAAGAACCAAGAAAGAAAAGAGATACAAAGGACGTTGATAAATACTCGAAAGAAATTTCAAGAAGAAGTAAAAACAATTTGGCTTTATCATAAAGCTCAATCACCCGATATTTTGTTCAAACAAAAAGCAATACAATATTAATCATCCTCTCTTAAAAGGATAATCATGAGTTAAATTGAAAACAACATAAATAATTAAACAAGAAAACAAAACAAAAGGCAAATATCAGCCAGCAGTCGAATTTTCATGGGTCCCCATAGTAATTAGCCAAAGAGCTAATTATTTCCACGCACGCATCGACAGCGCTCATAACCAAGATATATCCAATCTAACGGTGGAAAATTTACTCGTACATTACACGCGCTTAATAGGCGAGTATTATAAATCACTTTCCTAAAACAATAATATCTCAGAAAGAAAACATCTATACATCAACACCCACACTACTCAAATCAAAACTCTCTCTTCCCAGTTCACACCTCTCTCGCCACTCTCTTTCTCTCTCTCTCTCTGGATACGACACCGGCGCTTCGAAACGCAGCGTCGTTTAGCGACGATGAGAGAAGCAGCGAACCTAACGCCGTCATCAAACGACCCGTCGTATTTCCAAAACGCGGCGAGGATGCGAAGCGACGAGGCGAGCCAGCCGTTACAGTGGCACTACACGGTGTTCGACGACAGAAACTTCGAGGTCCGAGGAAAGACTCTCTTCTTCGTCGTCGTTGTATTCTCGGTCCTCCTCGTCCTCACGCTCCTCTTCCTCTACGCGCGCTGGGCCTGCCGTTACCGCCACGCGTCCGCCCCCTCCCCTCCTCCGCCGCAATCTTCGGCTGCGGAGTCGCGTGGCCTCGACGCGGCCGAGATAAAGGGCCTACCGGTGGTCCCTCACCGGACGGAGGCGGATTCCGGCGAGTGTTGCATCTGCCTCGGCGAGTTCGAGGACGGCGAGGGCGTCAAGGTCCTCCCTCGTTGCTGCCATTGCTATCACCCAGATTGCCTCGACAAATGGCTGAGTTCGCAGCCGAGTTGCCCGCTGTGTCGTGACTCGCTCCGAGTCGACCCGGTCGCGCCCAAGGTCGTCGTCGAGTGATATTTCCGGTTCGGTGATATGATGTATGTGACATCCTTGTTTGGGGACCCCGGATATAAAAAGTTTAATTATATTATTATTATTATTTTATTCGTCGAATCAAATTCATATGATTGTATTTCTGGTGTAACTAATTTAATTAAAATTGTACACACTATTTTGTGTGCGTATAATCGCTGTATAGCACTACCGTCACCAATTGCATGGACTGTTTCTCTACCCTCTTTGCATATATAAGTTGGAATTTTTTTTTTTTTGCTTTTAAATAAAAAAAATCATTTCACATTATGTAATAATTGCAAATTGAAAAATATCTTATAGTTTCCTAAAAAAAAAAAAAAAAAAAATCCTATAGTTCTCATCCCAAAGATGTTTCCTTTTAGCTAGATTTGCAATTTCATGTTTATTTCCCGGCTACTTTTAAATCTTCCTTTTATGTGTCTGAAAATATGAGTGCTTTAAGAATATTCGAGACGAGGAAAAATGTAAAAGAAGAGGTGAAAAAAGAACATGCAGAGAGTTTCCTTTGAATTGTGTCAGATTTACACCTCTTTTGACTGTGTTGTTGGTAAGTGGTACCAAAGTAGAAGTAGAACTAGTCCACCACCTGATTGTTCGCTTTTTACCATGAATTAATAAAATACTTTTTAATGTAATAACATTTTGGAATCATATAGCACTGTCTACTCTACTGCTTGCTCTACTTGTATGTCACGTGTCTGTTAAGACATGACTTACAAGTCTTTCAAAGGAGCCATTGTTGTTTTCCTTCGATATTTTTTTCTCTCTCACCTCTTTGATTGTTTTTTTTTCTTCATTCTCTTTTGTCTACATCGCTTCCAAATTCTCTAGCTAGCCACTTCAATGAATAAGATCCTATTTGCTCGTATTATCCAGTCCGTTTCAATCGTCTCAAAATGCACATAGTTTTGGTGTTATTTAATTATTAATGCTGTTTTATTTGTCTCATTAGTTTGTGAAGCGTTATTCTATTTCTATTGCATGTTGAGGATTGGATAGTGATTTATCGTAGTGGGTCATGAACTCATGCCTATCTTCTGGTTGTATCGTAATTTAATGGGGGTATGGAGTCACGTCCATGATGGTTTTGTAGGTTTATATTTTTCTCCGACTTTTTAAACGTGATGTTTGAATAAATTATTGAAATTAAATTAAAAATGACAAAGAACCATATGATGAAATATAATATAATCAATTTTTTAAAAAACATTATTATTCATTGACGTCAAATTAAGTGAACCTCGCGATGCCTACGAGCTAGAACCCCATCAGAAACTATTAATCGATTATAAATTTAAAAGAGAGAAACACAATTTTTAGAAGCAAATTGTATAATTTTGAGGTACTGAATGATTTTGAATTGAACCATTTCATAAATTATGGCTCGTGAACTCAATGAAATTATAACCATTCAAACTGTTCAAACAAAAATTCATGATATTGGGTTATTAAGTAATATAGCTTTTTAAATATATGAGATATTTAAAGTAGTTAACGTTCGGTCAAATTTTGGTTAGTGGTCACGTTAGATTTTAACTAAATTTTTTGAATTATTTTCGCTTAATTTTTTTCAAGTAATGACCTGACTATTGAATAACCGGAAATATTTTTGAATGCAAATAGTCCAAAAAATTTGATGAAACTTTAACGTGATCATTAAACAAAGTTTAACCAAATATTTAACATTTTGAAAAATACATACCGAACATTGTCCATTCCGCCAATTTTATGTATTTATAAATGTTCTTAAAAAAAAAAAAAAAAAAATTTGCTGTTTGTGGAATTAAATCCACGAAATTGAAAGTACCGTGATACTATACTTCCAACATCAAAAAACGATGTCCACCAATTTCATTCGATGAATAACATAAAAATAATGAAATAAACCTTTTTAAACACCATTTTGACTCACTCGTCTGACGACACACGTGTATATGTGTAATTGTGAAGAAGAGTTGTACGCATCTTTAACTCCTCTATACAATAAAAAAACGATGATAATGTTATGAATTCAAATCGTTAATCAAGAAAATGTTCATAAACATTATAATTCTAAGATTTTTGCAAGCTCTCATGCATTTATAACATATCTATTTTCATTTTTGGTATTTTGAACATACTTCTAAGCTTCTATTTTTCCTTCAAATTAGTTCTGATTTTGAAAAAAAAAAGATCTTTAGGCCACTTGTTATGAGAATTAAAAAAGATTCTCTAACAATTCAATTAGATAAACCCAATATAGATGTCGGAATAAAAATAATAATACATAAAATATCAACGTGTACGCGACGAGCAGCTTTATATAGTGGAAATGTAGTATATTACTCTTTGTTTATTCATTTCACTTACATTAGCCCATGTATAACTTGTTTATATTTAAATCTAAAAAATGAATCTTGAATATATGGAGTGGCTCTTCAACCCATACTCGAAAAATGGGTAGGCACCAAAAAACTGAGATTTTTTTATTTTATTTTCATGGCATTGTTGTAACCAAAAACGTTAATCTAGTGCTTGATAACGCTTTTCAAAACTTTGTTTTATATATAAAGTAAGTTACTGGAGAGTGGAGATAGAGATGGAAAAATTTCACCAACCAAAAACGAGACTTCAATTAATTGGTATTCATCTACTAATAATAAATACTCTAGTGAGTTAGGCCATATTCCAATATATTAATTACTGAAATTCCCAACAACATAACAAGTTGCATATAATGGGAGGTTTACATGATTGCTTAATACAAGTAATATTTTTAATACATGGATAAAAAAGTGGAGCATTCCTCTTTGTAAACAATAACTTTTTATCTTTATGTAGTTGCTTAATTACATATCTTTTTTTATACAAAAATATATGAGAATATAAAATAAACAATAGATCTAGATTTGAGGAAAAGAGTTTATGGAACTCATTTTCTAAGTGGATTTTTTCCCCCTAAAACGAATCAATATAAAGTACTTGAGGTTAAAACACCAAGGACATAATATCAGTAAGGCTTACTCAAAGTACTATATAAAATAAATAAAATAGAAAAGTGCGCTAAGGTTTATGTCCAAATAATATATCTCCCATAACTTCGGAAGTTGGTATCAGATTCATGTAAATTCAATAGATTTTACACAGTGCTTTAAAAAGCTAACCTACCTCTCAAGACCGTCTACGCTACACTATAGTATTAAATATATTATTTCAATAATTCGATGATATATATAATAATTTATACATGGCAAATTGATTGCTTTCATATGGCACAACTATCATCATTTAATTACAAAGCACAATTATACTAAGCTGGCCTACATGTTTGAAATCAATCAGATTTGTGTACCCTTTTTTCTTGAAAGAAAAGAAGATTTTGTTGACAAAATCAAAAGTTTGCTTATCCTAGTAACTTTATGTGGTACAATGAGATAAGCAAAGTTGAGAGAGCATAATATTTGGCCAGCATAGAGCAAGCTTGTGTTATGACTTTTAAGCACTACTTGCACTTTAGGATTAACATATTTGTAATGCGAAGATGGTTATCCAACTTATCCATTTTTTTAATTTAAGGACTTGAGAACTGGATATGTTTTTTTAACTATACGTAGAGATTGTAATACAAGTTGCATAAATTATATAAAAATTTAAAAAGCACATGCGTCAAGTAGAGATAGTCTTGCTGAGTGTGTTGGTATATTATTTTTTGTACACAGCGTGGATTTGAAGCTAGATTGATATTTTTGTATAGAGAAGTGTATGTATAATATTAATGATATGATTCGGCTCTCGCTGGCTGATGGTTCGTTAGTCTCATCGAAAAATATAACAAAAATTGTAAGTCGACAAGAACTGGTTCGTCAGCACTGTATCATTTAGTAAACTAGGTTTTCTCTGCAAGATTTAAGAGTAAATTATATACGACGACGAATTTCTTATCGATATACGCGGTCCACGGTGGTGGACCTAGGATTTGTATATTTTGTGAAAAGTTATTCTAAATCTGTTGTAAGAAAGAAAGTTTTAAGAAAAGGCAAATTCGAAACTATTATATAATTTTGAGCTGGAAATGTAAAGAGCATATGAAAGTACTTATCCAAAAAAAATCTGCAGGACTAATCTGTATTTGGTATGCCTCGAATTTTAGTGTTTGTTATTATATTTGGATTGACTAATATCACATATTTTGTGATATTAATATGTTAGTGATATTATATTTTTACATTGCATGATTTCATCAAACTATATTAAGTCCGTAACCTGATTCTCGAATATAAGGTTCTTAAATACTTTTCTCAATGGTCTTGATGTGTTAATGTCCATGAAGCCTTAAAGAAGACTTTTCTATGTTGAATGCTATAAAGGCGATGCAGTTTTCTTTAGCCTCCTTGATATTTTTCAAAGAGTTAACAGAGTTTCCAGACGTGCACGATCGGATATATGCCTGAGAAATAATATCTAAAGTCATATATATGGACCACATGAGTGAAGGCTGATAACTGTGTGGGAACATTCTACACTTGTGGTAAGTGTACGACCTGGACATGCCTCGGGGTAGATGTGTCGCTTAAGGACCCTTACGAGACCACTCTGATTATCACAGTGAGACTTGATCTAAATCATGAAGTGGTCATGGACACTTAATCATGTTTGAACTCTTTGACTCATTCGCTAAAAGGCTATACATGCTTATTATAGCTTATGTCTGGGGAGTCTTCTCTAGGAAGTCTCCTCAGCGCATGATTCAAGTGAGAATTGATTTACATATACGGAATCCAGCATTCTTGAAAGGAGGTCAATGTTCACTCACGTAAGGGTTGATTCCAGAACCGATTGATTGCGCGCGCTTTCGAAGTAAGTTAACGTTTGAAAGAATCTTTTGATGGGGAACCGATATGTATAAAGAGAAGTATAATGGAATAAATTGACTTCTCATGGCACGAATTGAACCTGAAGGATCTTTATCACGAATTGACTATATCAGTAGACACTCGTCACGATGAGTAAATATAATTCTAGTATTAAAGAAGGGTTCAGTCTATGATTACACGATGGAGTATTGATAAAGACTAGACGAATCGATGGGAAAGAGATAGGACTATATCGCCTTTTTTGTCGGGTTCATTAAACTTCTACTACTCGGTCCATAGTCCCTGATTCGACTCTGATAAAGGCGGATAAGAACTTTCAAATAATAGTGTTTAATTACTATTTAATGCTGATTGACAACATTAATTCATATTGGGAATGGTGCTGAATTGCTGTAATGGTGATTGACAACATTAATTCTGGAAAACGGTTATCCGCATAATTAAATAATTGTTTATAACATAATTGTTTATTTATTGTTGGATCAAGTAAATAAATAATTAATTGGACTTTTGGGCTTGGGAATTTCATATTGGGCTTGGCCTGGACAGTGGCCAAAAATCCCCTAAGGATAGACCCTAGGGGTGGCCGAATTCTCTCCCCCCAATCTCTCCTTGAATTTCTCTCTAATGAGAGAAAATATTTTCCATAGATATTGATCTGATGGATGAGAGAGAGTTTAGATTCACAGTTGAGATCTAATTATCCAGATTAAATCCAAATGAGAGAATATCTCTAGAAAGGAGAGAATATCTCTCAAAAGGAGAGAAAATCTCTCAGCAGTTATCTCGTTCCTAAATGATATAAATAGAGATACAAGGGAAGAGGAAAACTCACTCCTTTCTTCACAGAAACACTCGGCCTCTCTCTATCTCTCTAAGTGGCGATTATTTCTTCCCCCTATTCCCGGGAATCGCTAAATTCCAATCCTAAATAATAGGATCAAGATCCTGAAACAATCTGGTTTCGAGAGTTAAGTGAGATATCGTATGTGCCCACTCATCTTTCTTATTCGTCTCGGAGATTATGTTTTGAAAGACTACGGTGTGATCCTCGAGTACTAAATCCGACGAAAGAGTTGTGAAAGCTTGAAGACATAACGAGCATTGGATTGGAGCATTCTATAGCTAACACAAAATCAATGTAAGTGTTCTTATAGCGTCTCTTAGTGAATGGTTGCTGAATTGCTTTCGTAATTAAATTAAATTAATAAATCTAGATCTTATTAGTAATCATTATTATGTTGGAATAGGTATAGGGTTAAGAAAAAAAATATTATTAACACATTAATTGCGGAATATAAAAATTTCTTTATTAGTAAAACAGTTTTTTACTAACCTAGGCAAAGTGCATGAACATGCATATATACTTGAACATTAACCTTTCTTGTAGCTTGATCTTGGATGAGACTTGAGAAAGGTAGATCGTCTCTTGCTCGTTACATTCACACCTAAACACGAACTCGAGAAACCTAAAGTTTCTATAACATGAGTCTATAGAGTGTTTGAAGGATTTGTGTGTGGGCACAATTAAACATAATAACTCAAGAACAAGTCTATTAGCTAAAGAGCTAATTTAGCCTAAGTCTAATGAGGACTTAAGTGCCAAAATAAAAGAAGTATTTTGAGGGAGAAGAGAGAGGAGATAAATGGCCAAAACTGAGAAAATAAGAGTAAAAAACTTATTTTCACATCTCTATGTGAGGCTCTATTTATAGGAGAAGGAAAATCAAGAAAGGGTAATTACTCTTTCCTATTGTGCATTCATGACACAATATTTGATTTTCTATCCTCTTCCTCTAGTACATGGCCGGCCAATATGCTCTCATTAGTGAGGGAAAATTGTTTCCTCACTTAGCATATTTATTTCCTTCTCAAAGAAATTAATTTCCTCTTTTCCTTTTAGGTAATTATCTTTATAACTAAAGGCAAAAAATTCTCTCCTCTTTGATGTGTCTTGGCCGAATTTTATATCTAGAGAAGGGCATCTAGATGCTTTCTTATTTCTTTTAAGACAGTTCTTAAAATACTCATTGTAGAATTAATATTGCACAAATAATGAAATTAATTTCATAATGCCTCAAACGACTTCTCGGCTTTAGAAACTAACTTATATTTCCATCATATGAAAATATTCAAAATCTTATTTTGACATTCACATCATTTTATGTCCATGTGGATAAAAATACCCTTTAGACATTTTCCGAGAAAACGTCTAGTTCAACATTTGAACTTATTTTGACTTAGCTTCTAGTTTAACAATCCTACTCTCATGACATGTAATAGTGACCTTATGGATCCAAATGAACAAAGCTTGAGCTACAATACTCGGACTCAAAAGTTCACAAACCTTTTCAGAGTATTAGCTTAATGTCAACTTACTCCACTAAAAAGTTGACACTGAGAATCTCTCGGTTCAAATGAATTTATTTTCTACTCAAATTCAACTCAATTATATTAAGCGGATCCATTGAATGTCATCTATGATTACCCTTCATGAATATCATCAACTAGATGGGATTACCATTTTACCCTTCTAGTTGTTATTTCATCAACTCCTCTAATAATTGTGAATAAGTTAGAAACGATGTATTGACGAGGAGCTAACAAGTCACATTGTTTCATCCAAATAAAGTCGCTACTTAAATTTGGACACCGCGTGGTTCATTTATTCACAATCCAAGTAATAAAGCATGAGGTAATATACATTGCATTTCTGCAATCTTGTACATGAATTCCATATCTATGAGAACTTCACAAAGCATACTCATTTCAACTTTACAACCTATTATATCACCAATAGAGCGCATCTAGTTCACAAACCTGGATCTAGAGTGTAGGTTTCTCAAATGAATATATTGAAGTCATGAAATGACATGTCTCATTTCAGGATTAAAGTAAGCACAATGCAATTCATACATAGTGACCTTGAGATAGAAGATGTTAAATGGTTTGTTTTTTATGTGATCCCACTTGCGAAGAAACAAAGGCATTTCATCGATACTATTCCCAATTCAAGAGTTCAAGACTTCAACAAAAAATTTCATGGTTTAAACCAAAATCAGTGGAAGAAGTATAAAGCTTGGCTTGGACTGATCTATACTTTGATAATAAAAATGGTCAGATTACCAATGGGAGAAGATAAAATGAAGAAAAAAACGTTCATGCCTTAGTTAGACTAATGAAGACAGTGACTTTTGGTTTAGCTTCATTATTGCACTTCCATTTAGTGGCTTTTATTGGGTAGAAGATAAAAGGTTGTTATTATTATGTTTTTTATTTAATTTTCGTGGGTTTAAATGGGTTTTAATGAGTTTTAAGTCAGATTATGTTAAATGGTTGTTAAGGGGTTTAAATGTGTGTCTTTTGATTTTCCTAGCATGAAGGGTTGTTTCATGCTTATAAATACGTATTAGATTTAATGAGAAAAGGAATCCAGATTTGAAAAACGAAATATGAGAGTCTTCTCTTGAGTTCTTATGAACTTTTATGAACTTATCAAGATTAGTCTTGTGGCGTTCAAACTCGACTCATCAAACGGTCTTTCGCAACCGTTCGTGGTGTCATTCATTCCACCATCGTTCCTAACTCGTAGAACGATCCGCTGCTGTGCTATATAGGATATTGGGTCATAGTCACATTGTTGGCTTGGTTCGTATCAGTTCTTACATTGTCTCTGAAGGTACACTGGTCAATTCAGTATTTTCGGAAGATACACTAGAAGCTCTATAGAGTTTCTAACTCTGTATGCCTCGTAACCAGACATCATAAATTATTCCAATAATCATACTAGGATCAATAGTCCATTGATCTTAGATTGTGAATATTTCATTTTAACCAAATCATGAAGAGTTTGTTCACGCAAATCCATTTGTCTCTTCATATGTTGTTAGGTTTGATTAAGGACTACAAGACTATTTAATATCATAAATATTCAAACAAACGAAAAATGAATGAATGAACGTTTCAATTTTTATTAATTTAATCAGAAAATTACAATAAGGACTTATGAAAGATTTATGTTACATCAATATGTATATAAATAATCTTATTCTGAGCATCTCTGCCAATATATTATTAATTGGCTATTGTGAGTGCAATTAATGATATTTCGCATTTAATATGGTTAATAAGGTGCAACAATTACCAACAAGTGGTATCAGAGCTAGATGAATTCATTAATTTAATTGATTGGTTCAAGTTTGTAGTGGCGTGAGTTTGAAAATTCATGTTTCTCCAATTTTTATTTTGGGAAAAGTATCTCTCATGAGTTTTCTCCAAAGAATGTTACGACTCCTTTACGGGCTAAGGCATTAAATAATGCATGTGTCACATTCACAATCGGGTTACAAACCTTGCTAACAGAGAGTCCATAAGGAAATACTTTCACATATTTTGATCCACTTGTAACATCCTTGCTAACAGAGAGCCATAAGGAAATTTGATCCTAAGAGTGCTATGGAATGTTTTTTGATACTCGAGAAATAGCAGTAATGTTTGTGTTTATAATCTGAGGTCAAAGAGTATCACAAAATCCATCAATGTGGTGGTTAAAGACAGAACTGACAATTACATTTGCCTGATGAAGATGATAGATGTCATAATAGAGATGAAGAGGAAATACAAGATGTCTCACCAACTGTCTCTGACGTTATCGTTTTTGGTGAATCCACTTTGGTATCAGACACGAACAATCGCTCTGATACCACTCGTTGGTGAATCAAGCGCGTATCAGACACGTACAATCGCTCTAATACTGCATGTTGGTGAAATCTGTGAATATCATACACGAACAAGTGCTCTGATATCACATGTTGATGAACGATTCACATAGGCAACCATATTAAGTGCGGAAGCATATTAATTACCCTAACAATATCCAATTAATAATTATAATTACCAGACAAGATCTAGATATACTTAATTAATATATTGAAAGCAATTCAGCAACCGATATAAGAGAAAAAGTTTATTAGAAAACTTACGGGTTTGGATCTGCTACAGAACACCCTAAAACAATGTGCGCTCCGTTTCGTCCTTCTTCTGAATTGATTATGTTCCTTCCTTCATCTGAATTGAGTACTCGAGGATGACATCATAGTCTTCCAAAACGTAATCTCCGAGACAAATAAGAAATATGAGAGGGCGTAGTCAATATCTCACTAGATCTCGAAACCAGATTGTTTCGGGGTCTCACCCCTATTTTCTAGGAATAGAATTTGCAATTTCGGATAAATGGGGAATGAAAGAATTTGGCCAGAGAGAGAGAGAGAGAGAGACTTCGTCGAGAATTCTAGAGAGATTTGTTTTAATTTCGAATAAAAATCTTTTCTCCTTTATCCATATTTATAACATTTGGAAAAGAGATAACCCTTGTGAGATTTTCTCTCCTTTTTGAGAAATTTTTCCTCCTTCTAGAGATATTCTCTCATATTATATTTAATCTGGGCCATTAGATCTCAACAGTGAATCTACAATCTCTCTGATCCATCAGATCAATATATATGGAAAAAAATTTCTCTCCTAAAAGAGAAATTCAAGGAGAATTTCAAGGCTAGAGTTCGGCCACCCCTAAGACATATCCCTAGGGGATTTTCGGCCAACTTAAGTCCAAGCCCAATCCGAAATTCCCAAGCCCGTTTGCTTAAAAACCATTACTTATTTACTTGATATAACAATAAATAAACAATTATGCTATAAACATTTATTTAATTATGCGAATACCCTTTTCCAGAATTAATGTTGTCAATCACCATTATAGCATGTGAGATTAAATAATGATTTAACATAATTATTCGAAAGTTCTTATCCATCTTTATCAGAGCCGAATAAGGGATTGTGGACCTAGTAGTAGAAGCTTACTGAATCCAACGAAAAAGATGATATAGTCATATCTCTTTTTCATCGATTCACTAGTTTTTAATAATACTTCACCGTGTAATCTAAGACTGAACCCTTTTTTAATACTAGAATTATATTTACTCATCGTGACGAGTGTCCACTGATATAGTCGATTCGTGATCAAAATCCTCCAGGTTTATCCCGTGTCAAGAGAAGTCAATTTTTCCGTTATACTTCTTTTGATACAAATCAACCCTGAGCATTGTTGCTTCCCCAGTGAAATATTCTTTTGAACGTTAACTTACTTCGAAAGTGCTAGCAATATATCGGTTCTAGAATCAACCTTTAGGTGAGTGAACATTAACCCTCTTTCTAGAAGGCTGGATTTTGTATCTGTAAATCACTTCTCACTCGAATCATGTTCTGAGAAAACTCTCAAGACATAAGCTGTAATTAGCATGGATAGCGGATCACCAGCTAAGGCCCCTAAATGACCGCTCAGTGATAAAGGAGGTAGGGGTGCAGAGACAGCTTTCCCCCCTTTTCCACCCGACTCTTTTCTTTGGTCTTAAGAATGCTGGTTTCTGGTTTTAAGAATGAGTGATTGCCCTTCTCCGACCCTTACTGCCCAACCTGAAAGAGGACAGCTAAAGTGTTCCACTTATTGAACAGGGTTCTATGGTCGGTCCGCGACCCCTGGATGCCGAAGGCGTCCTGTCCGCAAAATTTGTGAAAAATGTTCAAAGAAGTCAGAAACATGATCCAATGTTCATTATCACTTCAGGATTAAGATCCAGTCTCACTGTGACCATCATAGTGGCCTCGGTTAGTGCATCGTAACGGTCCTTAAACGACACATCTACCCAAGACATGTCCAGGTCGTACACTTACGTACCACAAGTGTAGAATGCTACCACATGATGATCAGCTTTCACCCATGTGTTCCACATATATGACCTTGCTTTCTAGGTATATATCGGTCATCGACCTTGTTTTAGCTCACCGCCCAAACTTAGGTGCCCAACACGTGACTCAGTTTACTACAGAGGCTATGAAAGAAAGTTGTTATTGATTCTAATTATTTAGAACTCAACACACTAATCATATAATGCTAATAAAGTAATATAATTACCGAATTCAGTAGTTAATCATCCGTCATCTTCCAGTGGGCAATATTCCTAACAACTGCACAAAACGAATCTCCTCATAAAGAAACCTCATGATGCACAAATCTCTCACTTGAACCTAAAGGAACTAATTCATCTAATGAATTCAATCATGAATTGATTTATTCGATCAAAATTAAGAAGAATCGTCCAATTGATGAGGGTAATTGGTGACATAAATGACACTGTGAAAATTTATAAGAAAATCATGTCAATTATCGTGAAATGGTTGGAAATATCTACTTTGTGTCTAAAATAAAATCCAAAAATGTTACTGAAGTGGTTGATGATGAATTCTGGATGAATGCTATGCAAGATGAGCCTGTTCAATTTGAGAAAAACTTGTCAGTGAACTTGTGCCAAAACCCGGTCAATAAAATATTATCAGGACTAAGTGGATTTTCAAGAACAAGTCTGATGAGCATGGGAATGTTACGCGCAATAAGTCTAGGCTTGTTGCTTGATGTTATACACAAGTCGAATGAGTATACTTCGATGAGACTTTTACACATGTTGCTCGATTAGATGCTATAAGACTTCTATTAAGAATCTCATGTCATGTCATATTCAAGTTATTTTAGATGGATGAAATAGTGTGCTCTTTAAAAGCTCAACCCAAGGGATTCATCTCAGAACTCTGTTGCATCATTTGTGAGTGACATATTGCTGAGTGGCTAATAAAATTATAGTTTTAAAAAAATCCAAATTTTTTTATTGAACGAAATTATCAAAGAAAGATTAGAACAAACGAATAAGTGATTTTTTCTCTTCTTCTTATTTTTTTTTTCAAGTCAACGGCTTGCAATGACTGGCCCATAGAATTTTGTTTTTTCAAGACAAGTTTTCATTTATTCGTAATGGATACTGAATCTCATAACATCAAACTTAAAAATATTGTGGAATTACTACTAACTTATGTTACTAGTCACGAGTAAACTCATAGATATGATTTCAATATTATAGTCGTTAAGTTAGTTTTATAATCATCATTAATCATATCAATATTATAGTGGTTTCTCATTCCCTCTTTTCATTCATGTTGTAACCTTCGTCAACTTGGCAATGGAAGGAAATGATCTTCCGTGCTCCGTGAAAATGTTTTTCGCGTGTCTACGGTGGCAAAAATTTCATGTACCATAAAAGTATCTTCCGACGCTTCATGTTAGTAGCATTTCCGTTAGACGTCGCGAAAATAGGCATTTTGGTTAGCTGTCGTTTGAAAAAAAAAATTATAATTTTTTTGTAAAGATTATTTAAAGAATTTGTTGTAAAAATATGTGAGCTACGAAATTGATATAAAACTGAATATATTTGTAGTGAAAACTTTGCGAGATTTTCTCTAAAAAAATGAATCTGAATAATAGTGGATTAATGTAACAAATAAAAGGAGATATACAAAAAAATACATATTTAATTCATTTAGAGAAAATAATTTTTATGAAATAATTTCACCCTGGCCGTATCCAGTGAAGGGAAGCTAATTTTTTTGTTTTTTAAATTTAAAAACTGAAAATAATTAGTAAACAAGGCGCATGTAAAAATTAAAAGTCGGAAAATCCCATATTTATAAATAATAAAATTAGGTATTTTCTATATCATTAACATTTCGGAAATTTTAAATAACATTCATAAATATAAAATAACATTTTCGGTTTGCTATTTGATTAAAATAAAAATAATAATAATAATGCTAGTCAATGTAAGTGTGTAAATATATGCAGATGAATATTTGTTCAAAATTGACCAAAATTACATTATATAATGAAGTCAAAGTGTAAAGATATACAGTAGAACCTATTACATTATCCTGAAAGTTTATACATGCTCGCTGATTTTGCTGTTGTACTTACTTCTTTTTTTTTTTTTTTTTTTTTTTTTTTTTTTTTTTTTGAGAAAACTGTTGTACTTACTAAAAGTAACAAATTCATTGTATACAAACTATAAGATTTATCGTTTTAATTTAGTCTTCAAAATAAATAGAAAAAAATACATCTCTACTAAACTGAATGATTAGATGCACACACATAGATTCATATATTTATATCCGTCATAAAATTAGCAAGCTAATGTTGACGTTTTTCCTAAATCATCAAATTCCTTGTGAATTTCAAGGGCACATCGAGGCTGAAAACTAGCAAAGACCCACTCAAGACGACTCAAACACCAAGCTCGAGTCCATCTAAACACACATACATGTACCGTGCGAAGGGCTTGATGCACCGTGCCAGTGCAACAAAGACTGCTCCTCACGTGCCTCTCCGTAATACAACGCGCAAGACGCAAAAGCCAAGGGGCTCCGTGCTAGCACTTATACACAACTCGATGCACCTACGCTAGCCAATTCACGTCGCGCGCTCCATGCCAAAGAACGTAGGCCCCCTTCAGCCATAAAACCAATTTAAATCACTCTATTTGAAGGATTAAAAGTACACAATTCTCTCTCTCTCTCAACCACATTCACGTTGAATAATTTTTAACAATAATTCCGAACAATAACAAATATGTCAAAACTAAGATAAAACTTACTTAGACAAAATGCAACGAAAATATTTAACTTTGAAAGAACATCAAACAAACAATATACGCTTTCAAACAATTGATTCCTCTAAAAAAGCGACTGTCAACTTCATCAATGCATGACTCTAATTTCACGAAACAAGCTTATATTAAAGAAAGGTCACCAACACTTGAATGGAATCACATCAATACCATCAACACTAGAAAAGTTTTATCTCCAATCAAATAGGAAGATAAAAGCTACCGAGATCCATCACATATGCGATGTCTAGAGAACCATGGACCATTGTGAGAATAAACTATCTCTAGTTACCGAAGTTCAACCCAAGTAAAGAGCTCGTATATGGAACAAGGCCAAGTTTGTTTTCAAGAATGATTGGCGATGAGAATGGAATATACATTTGTGTATTTCTCAAAAAAAATATTTATATATATATAAATTTATGATACAGGTAATTTTGCTAAAAAAAATGAGTTATTTATTAATTTTTATTTAGAGCGTCATAATTTTTATCTAACCATCTATAATTTTATAAAACAAAAATAAATATATTTAATGAAACACAATTTTCAGGATATAATAGATTTAGAAATATTTCCGTAAATAATATCCGTTTGAAATCTCGCCCTTAAAAAATGTGTGGCCCGACTAAATGGGCTTCTTTTTATGACCAGGCCTGTTATCATAGATACGATTAGGGCTTCTCAGTTCACATATAAATACATACAAACCCCCTTACAGTTTGAACACTGGCCTCTGCCTTTCGCTGAAGAGACCTCCGAGCTTCCCAGGTTTTGAAGAGAACTCAACTGAACCACCACCATGAGGGCTAAGGTATAATCCATCATCTATTAGTAGCTATCTCCATATCGTTCTTGCTGTATTATTGTACGATTGTGTATTCATTGTCTCTCTCTGCGATCTGTTTCGGTGTCATAGTGGAAGAAGAAGAGGATGAGGAGGTTGAAGAGGAAGCGCCGAAAGATGAGGCAGAGATCCAAGTAGTTATTTACAGTGCTTCGTTTATGAATTTATCTCTTTTCGTATGGATCTTCGTTTACTTTACTATTGTTATTGGTACCTTTACTATAAAGAGCAATAGTGGTTTTGTTTGTGGACAAATTTTGTGAGATTTTATCATCAGTACTATCATGACATATTTAATTCAGATTGCCTTCTTTATTTCTGATTAGTTGTTTTGATGTTCACAATCCGATAGTTTAAAAGATATGATTGCTATAGAATTGTGAAAAGTTTTATCTTTAGTTCGTGGTTCTTTTCATGGTAGCGTAATTGACTGAATCCCAGACTGATCACCATACGAAGCGCCAGAGTTTGGATTTGTACCTGTTAACTTGATCATCAGGTAAATTATCATTCTCTGTTTGATCAGGCTCTGAAATAATACCCAATCATTTTGTTTCTCTTTAGTGTTGCAATATGGCTTCTTGTTTTTCCACCTAACTGGTGTGTCCCATTATTTAGAATATTAGGTGAATAAACTGTGGATATATCAGAACTTCGTTTCTCTACATTTTCACGAATATCTAATTCATGTAGTAACCGTTGTGCAATGCATCCTCTGAATTAGGTAGTGCCAAACTAGTCTGTTACCATGAGCAGTAGGTTATCACGAATGACTGTATAATGGTTGCTGTTAACTTTACTTTTAAGATCTAAAAACAGGGTTTACACATTTCGCTGTAGTGATGATTCCTGTAGTAGTTTTTCTGTTTACCGAAAAATTTGATTCAAGGAATCTTTCCAGTGACTAAATTATAGCACAGCATGCATGTTAATACTAAGAAACACTTGGTGTCATCTTACATACCCTTTTGAGCCTTTTGAGGAATGGTTCATCGTCAGGTACTACGTGCCTCTACATCTTTTGAAATCCTGGTTTTATTTGAAGGCACAAGTAGTCTATCGATTCATAATTTCTGAATCATTTTTTAATTTAAACCACTTCTGTTGATTATCCAATTAAAGCCTGATTTCTTCTTTGCCGGCATTTTAAGCCAATCATAAATTACTAGCCATATCTTCATATACTCAGCTGCGCGGATTAGCTGTCGGGCTTCCACTTTTAATTGAGGTCTGCATAGTATGGATCCTCTCTATCCAAGGCCTGCTAAGTTATAGATAATAGTCCTGGTGATTAATCAATCTCATGGCTACCTGCCTCGTCAAGTGATGCCAATGAAAACCCAACGGCGAATCCTCAAATGAGTAAACACTTTAATGATAACCTCCCTCGCCAAGTGATCAACCACCATGACCATCATGTGGCGACTAGCCTGTTCAAGTGAGGGAACACCATGTGACGGCCTGCCTGCCTAGCCAGTTGACGGGGTACACCACGACGATTAGAATGACAATCCCATCTTACTTTGTCGAGACCTGACCTGCCAAGTGATGTCCACCCCAGGATGACTTTCCTGAAAACTCTGATGACTTTCCTGAAAACTCTGATGACTTTCCTGAAAACTCTGATGACTTTCCTGAAAACTCTGATGACTTACCTGAAAACTCTGATGACTTTCCTGAAAACTCTGATGACTTACCTCGTCAAGTGCTTAACCTCGTCAATCTTTCCCTTTGAGACCCACATGCCAAGTGAGCAGTTACCCCTGTGACAATCAGGACTTCTAACCGATTTCATGGTGAATCCCAGGATGACACCATGACGATCGAACTCGAGTAATGGTTAATCGCATAGCACGCTAAATTATGCTACGGTCAACTTTAATTTTTCTTAAAAGCTAAAATCAATTTAAGTGTTTGGTAAAATCACTTTTATTAAAAGTTTAAAAATTATTTTAAAAGTTTGAACTAAAAATCTAAAAGCTACAATTTGTAGTTTTTGTCATTTGAGCTTTTCTTTTTTATTTTATTTTTTCGCTCTCCCATTTATTTTTTCTATAAAATAAATTTTGATTTTAATTATCTTCTTATACTTTTATCAAATAATTCTTTTGATGTCACCAAGAATTATAAAATATTTTTTACAATCTATAGCCACCCACTTAGATATATTTTGTACATAGTAAAAAATATCTTATTATTATTATTTATTCAATTTATATATATAATGATTTTTTACAAATATTAGTATATGTTTTACTAAACACTAAATCAACTTTTGCTAACAGCTACAGCTATTTTTACCAAGTTAAAAAAACGGTTTTTTTTAAAAATTAATCTAAAATCACTTTTTACAAAAGCAAAGCTATACCGTGCCATAGGAAAAAAAAGAACAATCTCAAATTTGTTTATGTCACTTGACCTGTTAATTTTAAAAACGACCTAAAAGTAGCTACGTCATCAATTAAATGTACATTACATTGTGCAGGTTTTACTTCCGTACTCTCATTTTTTCTTCTCTAACTATAATGCACCATGTTCTTAAAATAAATAAAGGACTTCGGCCCTTGTGAGTCTTTAAGAAGCTAAACACTATCCAAAGAATCCATGGACTTCTGGAATTAATCAACATACCTAATGTACGAGCATATTAACGTAAATTTATTGATCTAGCATCGTCAACATAATGAAATTTCAGTAACCGTGAAACGTAATATACATTCATTAGAAGAAAAAAAATAGATAAAAAAGTTGATATATTTAAAGAAAAGCTAGTATGGTTGCCCATTTCCCGGCTGGGGAAGAAAACTAGTATTGTCTAGAAGGCGTTGTCTCTCCGCCAACAACTCGTCGACATACCTCCGCACCTCCTCCGACACAATCTTCCTTATCGCCGCCTCCTCATCCTCTTCCTCTTCCTCATCCTCATACTCCACCTCCACCGCCGCCATGTCACCATCCTCTCCACCACTCGGCGTCGACAGCGTCAGCCATTTCTCCCCTTCGTCTTCCTCTAGCCCACTAATAATCCTCGCCCTCTTCTCTGCCGGCTCCGACTCCTCCGACGCCGACAAATACTGATAGTCAAATCCGCCGTGGTGTCGACGGCGCCGGCGGAGCGTAGAGTTCCAGTGGTTCTTGATGCTGTTGTCGGTTCGGCCGGGCAGGAGGCGAGCGATCGTGGCCCACTTGTTGCCGTGCATCGCGTGGGCCCGGACAATGAGCTCGTCTTCGTCGGGTGTGAACGGGCGGTGCTGCACCGCCGGAGAAAGTTGGTTGCACCACCGGAGCCGGCAGGACTTGCCGGACCTCCCCGGAACTCCGGCGCTTATGAGGGACCAGTTTCTCGGGCCGTGCTTGACCACCAAGCTCCGTAGAACCTCGTCCTCCGACGAGCTCCATGAGCCTTTCACTCTACTCATCATTTCATCGAACCCTTCCTTGTTCTTCATCATCTATTATATGCACAGCTGAACTTACTTAATATGTGGTGTGGTCACACTAATCTTGCTTATTTTGCGGATTTTATTTTTTGAAAGGGTATTTTGCGGGTTCCTTCGTGAAGGTTTTAGCGTGCAACTCTCTTTTTCCCCTTCTTCTTCTTTAGCTTATTAATAAATATACATAGCGTAATATATATAGATGCATGTGTGTGTGAGAGAGATAGAGAGAGTTTGTTTGGTGGTTAGGTCACAGCGAGTTTCTTTGTGTATTTATTTATACGTGTCATGAAATTAGAGTTATCTTTGTTGATTATCTGAACTGGAGAGTAGGTAATTTTATTTTTTATTTAATTTTATTCTAAATATAGTTCTAGAAGAATGGTGTGTTTCTTGGAGAGGAAGTTATAACTTCCTTCCACTACTACTACCCTTTTAAATCCTTTAACCGCTTTCAATATAACAGTTTTGGCTACCAATTCTCTGTTGATGATTAAAGTCTAATAATAGGTCCGAAACTTTGGCACACGTACTTTTTAATTGAAACGTGCATTATTCGTAAAGCTCACGTCATCACATGCAAAAACTGTAACAAGCTGCGTGGAATCTGTTTGCATTGCATGGGAGTAAAATCAGAAAGATGGGTAGGTTTAGGTTATGACACAGGTGACACACGCATATCCTTGTTTTTATTTTATAAAATATTTCAGATCCAAGATCTAAACTTAAACTGTTATTAAATTTATTTCTTTTAAAAATTAGTTGTGCTTATTTCAAATAAGTTATTTGATAGTTTCTTGAATGAGAGAAGAATTGCAGTTACAGAGAGTGAGTTAATGGAAACCGATATCTCTTTAATATATATTAGAATTTTAATAACGCATCAATAATAACTAATAGGAAAAAGAAAGAAGAAGAAAAAGCTGAAACAGATAGATATATATCCAAGAATAAATAAATAATTGCATCATAACAATGTTTAACTGATATAGCTAGATTTGGGAAGCAATATTAGAAGTTTTCATCATAGCTAACTACTTACAGTTCCAGTTGTATTGGCATACAGTTGTGATTTGTTTTATTTACTAAAACTTATATATTTTTTTGTTATATTTCTCGTAATCTCTCATGAGAGGCAAATGTTTGTGATCTATAGTCCTGATTTTACACGGTTCAAGGATTGTAGCACAAAGTGAGACAACCATAGTCTCTTGTTGGTAAAAGCTACATTTCGTGTGGCTCGAAGTCAAATAGCTTCTGAATTGTAAAAATAAGAAGGCTAGAAGTCAATTTGATCGGAGATACAACGTCCTCGTGGCTCAAAGTCAAATCCCTTGTGATCCAGACATTTATAGCCCCTCGAGGTTAAATCAATGTCATTGTCACTATTACAAAAATTAGGGACACTGGAAAGCGTTTATTGTTTTTAAAGTCTTCCTCCAATTTGGAAGAGCACATTTTTCAGCGCCATTAGCCTTTTACAAGTGAATTTCTAGAAGTCAAACTGTCGCTTTTAAAGATAAGTCTCGTGGCTCAGAGTAAGAGAACTTGCAATCCGATAAAACATAGCCTCTACCATCTAAAAGTCAGAGTTCTCATGGTAAATTAAAGACTTAAACAGAGTCATGAATAAATGATGTTTTTTAGGGTTAATGTATAATATAGTTCTATATAAGAGTGGTAATTTGGTTTGTTTCAATATTTTGTAAAATTTTTGTAAATGTTCACTCATTTAATTGACGAATTTTTTTTTTAGTTTTGCTTTTAAAAAAATCTCGCCCAAATTTTCATGAAATTTAAATAATTAATTTCGGGAGTTAATTTACAGCGTAAACGGACTAATAACTACACCATATTATTTTAGATATAATTTCGTATCAAGAGAGATAAACTTCAAATAAGTTCAAACAACTCCCATCTTTTTAAAAAAAATTCTCTCCGAAACCAAAATCAATTGACGAACAAATTCAAGCCATTTTCTTCGATCGAACATCACCAAGAAGTTTTTGTGAAGTTTAACGGCGTAAATCGGTCAGCAATTAACATGTCCTTATGTTTTTCTTTTTATCTAATTTTTTTTTAAAATCTTTTCTGTAAATCTTTTCTTCATCTCTTGGTTATGGATTATGATCTTGAACTACATGAACACGACAAATGTGGAGCTTTCATGGCGGAGAAAGATGCGAAACTTTCATAACCACGACTTTTGTTCTTCTTCTTCTTTTTTCATGTTTTGATTTTGATTTCAAATTAATGTATGAAATTTTGATTTTTTTCTTCACATTAAATTAACAAAAATCGTGTTTTGTTAATTAATATGCAATTGACGATGAAAAACTTCAATTCACTTTGTAAAAATCAATTAACGATATAAAGCGCAACTCAATTTACGTTGAAACGATTACATTTCATTGTAAATTGAATATCAATTAACGAACATATTACTGAACATAAATAAAGATCAATATTGCAGAGAGGCAATAGAATCTGTTATTAAGTGATACTAATTTTCGGAAATAAGGAGAGAGGAAATATGATCTGTAATTAATTGATAATAATCTCGAATTAAGGATAAAATCGCTAAATATAACCGGTATAGAATAAATTTTTTTATGAAAATAATTAAATATAGTTACAATCGGCCGTAAAGAAATGATTTTAATTAATAATGATGTAAATATTTGGAAATTAACTGCCCACAATTATAAGGTCTAATATGAAGCTAATTAAATAAAAATCGGCAGAAATTTGAATTTAATTGAAATAATTTAAATTAATTAAAAGAAAAATTGTTAATTAGTATGCAATTAACGATAAAAAACTTCAATTTAAATTATAAAAAATTAATTTACTGTGTAAATTAAATATCAATTAACGAACGTAATACTGTACGATATAAATGAAAATTTTAAAAATAAATTATGAATGACTAGATATGTTACGAAAAAAATTAAAAATTCAACAATATGAAATTTTTCCATAAATAAATGGATATGAAGTTGTTTTTGATAATTATAACCGGCAAAAGTTGTATAATTATGCTGAAATTAATGGATAAAATAACTATCCGAAATTGTAGGATATGATCTACATTAATTAACGATTTGTTTTATAAAATTTTGAGGAAAATTTAAACATAAATAATTCCAAAAATTTAAAATTTAAAAGAGTACTTTAAATGCAGAAATTAAAATGCCACGAAAGTGTTTTGAAAGTTTAAATTTTTTTTACGAAACGTTGGATAAAACTAAACCACGTTTATAAGTTAGAGACATTTCGCCAAAAATTTTGTTTTATTTATAAAAACATAGGCCTCTTTTGTATATTACTTTCGCTCGCTAAAAACTTTTTCGCTCTCGACGATCAGGTTAGACCCACCAGCCTAACTAATTTTAAGCGTCATATAACATGTTGTGAAAAATCTCCCACGCCATATTTTATTTACTTCTTCTCTCTTTTCTCTTTAAGGATAATTGATATCACTTTTAGAAATTAGAGAGTATCTTCGTCATTTAGTCCATTATAAAGTTCAACGCTCAATCAAATCACGTGCTGTTTCTAGTGTTGAAAAAAAAATGAAAATATGGCATTAAGAGCTGTCATATCACTTAGCATCACCTTTGAATGTGTGTGATATAATGTTGATACATCATTGTCCATTATGTAATATTTCTTCATCGTTTTTATTTATTTCTTTTCCCGCAATAGATATAGTCCGATGAGTTTTAGTTCATTGAATCGAGTATTACTATAGTATGAACCAAAAATTTCTAAAAGTTGAGGGCCCAATATCGGAAGCAACTTTTCTCCGATTTCATAGCAATAATGTAGTCGGATTTATAACTAACCATACACAACAAACCTAGCTATTCAATCGCTACCATCTTCTTACATGAAACATTTAGGTTCTACCATATTTCTAGGAAAGAAATATCCGGATACAATAATATTTTATGTATATGTATACCACGCCACAATCTGCAAATAATGTAGACGTACAATGTAGTTGACCCGTCGTTCTTGTCGTACATATTGTATACCTGATTTTATCCCATTAACAGTATTATTGAAGGTAATATATATATATATATATAATGATAATCATGCCTCTCTATTCGGAATACGAATTTCACCACATGCAAATAGAAGAAGCAATGACTATTTAAATCATAAAAATTATAACAATTAATGAATTAAATATAAATATTATATATATATAGAGAGGGAGAGAGAGAGAGAGAGAGAGAGAGAGAGAGAGAGAGAGATCCGAATAATATTATAGATAAATAATGTTACAAGAAAAAAAACGATGTAATTCATTGATGATGATGTGATGGCAAGAAAAATCTCTGCCTCTTGCTTCGGGCTCTGCAATTGGTGGTCAACGATTGCGAAGCGATTTTAGTCAAAATAAGCTTCAGTGACTGCCTCAAACTGTTGATCACACAGACTCGATTATTATTATTGGCTGCGACGCCGTCCTTGGAGCTTAGGATGAGGACGCTCTTGATCCTGCCACCGATGGTGGACACGTCAGCACCGACGGCGGTGAGGCCGAGGCCATTGAGGACCTGGATGAGCTCAGAGAAGAGCTCCGGACGATCGTCGCAGCAGAGCGAGGCTCTGATGTACGGAGTCTCGTCATAGCCCACGTCATGATGACGACGATCGGTGATGATCTTCAAGTCGTGGTCAGAGATTTGGCTGTCGATGATGATCTCATCAACTTCAGTTGGGACTGTCAATGATTTCCCAATCTCCGATGCTTTTCTCTTTAGATCCTTCACGTGCTCTATCACGCTTCCTAGTAAAGCTGCTTTGTCCATCTGCACCCACTTTTTTTTCTATTAAATTCTTTATTTATTACCAAAATTGGCAACCAAATAAGATTTGAGTTTCAAATAAATAAACATGTCTGCAAAGGTAAAGTATTTGCAACTACAGTTCATCAACATTGGATTCTATTTAAGTACTTATTCAACCTCAGTGATCAAGTTAACTTTTATTTTTTTCAGCAAATATATTCGTAATTATTGTTGAATTTTTAGAAGCTAAAAGAAATAGCGTATATCAACATCGTCTGATTACGGTCAATTAAGCTAAAAATGATATTCAATCTTATTAGCTACCAGCTAAAATAAATATATAATGAGAATAATTAGAATTAAGAGCCATAATTAAATCCAAAAAATCAATGAGAGAGAGAGAGAGAGAATGATGAATAAGACACCTTATCAGACTTGGGAATAAGTTTCCTGAGAGTTGAGAGCTGGGAATTAATCCGGTCTCTGCGTCTCTTCTCGGCTTGGCTGTGACTCTTTGAAGCAGCCGTGGCTTTGTCGTCGTTGACGGCCATAGACAGCGAAGGAAAACCAGAGAGCTGAAAAGCCGAGGAAGAAGAAGAGCTCGTCGAAGACGACCACGGGACTGTACCGAACTCGGTTCCTTCATAAGGGGAAGAACGATGGAGATTTTCCATTTACAAAGAAATATAAATTTAATTTATTTGTGATCGATATCATCTTTTATTCAACTCTCAGTCTCATCTAGTTATCTGCTTTTTATCTTACAACGAGAGAGAGAGAGAGAGAGAGAGAGAGTAGACAGTGGTACTGTGTAGTGTAGATGATCTTACGTGTGATGGTGATTGATGAAATATCCACAGCACAATTGCCTTTTATTTTTGTCAAATGAAAATTTTGCTTTGGCTCTATTATCCACCTTACGTTTCAATTATTAATATCGTTTGCCTTTTTCTCTTTAACTTCTTTTGCGAGTAGCTTTTCTCTACTGTCCAATTAATCATTTGCATTTTTATCTATAATATATTTTCAGATGTGCCTTGTATATAAATGGGTCGGCATTTTGGTAAAAAAATTCGCTATCAATTCTTTTTAACCTGTTAATTAAAAATATTCAAAATTAAATTTTTGTGATATTTTTGGTGGAAATTTTTTTTAAAAGAAAAGATAGTACCGAAATTCCTTCGAATTGGTTAGCTTGAGTTACTTTGTAACCACTGCTGGTGGATATATCCACGGTGAGATTAGAGTTAGACTATTTTTCTTCACTTCGCTTAAAGACATTACAATTGAGAGCCTAGATAAGTTTTTTTATGAGTTTGTGAACATGAGATATCAAGATGGATTTTAAGACAGTTTGTTAAGCATTATGCAATTTATGATTTGGTTGCATTAGTCTTAGCTTAGCTTAGTAAGAGTTAGTTACGAGTTTGTATCGAACATTTACGTGTAATGAAGACTCATTGTGATCATTCACATCATCTTCATTCTCTCTAAACACTTATTCAGAAAAATCTTTCTTTCGTTCACTTCACAAAATCATCATGGTATCAGAGCGGGTTCTACTTGAAGCCGGATCCGGTGATCATTCTTCGATTGATCAGTCAACGCAATCGATAGTACAACGAGCTCCAACTCCAGTGTCGTTCAATTATCCGATTGCAACAAAGTTCGATCAAAACAACTTTATCTCATGGAGAGCAAGTCCTTTTGGCTATCAAAGGACATCGATTGCAAAATTTCATCCATTCAAATTACAGAACGCCGATGAAGTATGAATCACAGGAAGATTAAGTGATTGACAATATCAGGTCAGAATTTCTAGATTGAGAGCAATAAGACCAGCTCATACTCTCGTGGTTATTTGCCTCGATGACTGGCAATCTCGTTTCCAGGTTTTTGAACTGCGAAAAAACTTCACAATTGATGAAATCTCTTGAATAGTTCTTCGGATCTCAAGTTTGAGCCAAAGTTACCTACTACAAACAAGCACTACAAAGCACGAAGAAATTGAATCTGACGATCAATGAATTTTTTTATTGAAAATTCGTAATTTCGTAGATCTACTATCTCTGGTTGGGCAAGATACAACAAAGAAGGAGCACATACTACTACAAAAGATACATTTAGTTAGAGCGACGAGGGGAAATAGAAGCGACTAGTCGCTTCTAATTAGAAGCGACATTTTGACTCAATCTTACATGGATTGCCGGACGAATATGAGATATTCATCACCTCCATAAGTCTCCGAACGAACTCATACTCTGTTGCTGACCTTGAATCTAAACTGCTCAATCACGAGGCGATGCTGGAGAGGAAATATGCCAACAATGAAATTCTAGGTCACGCACTTTCGGTGAATTTGGTGAGATCGAATTACAACCCCAGGAGGAGCTACAACAAAAATCAACAAGCGTATGGAGGCTACACCAGTCAACAACGACAAGATCCATAAGATAATTACCAAGGGCATGAGAACTTCTACAACAATCAACAAAAATCGCGAGGAGACGCTATACAACACAGAGGTCGAGATCGAGGCAGTTCATTTGGAAAATTGTTTTTGCATAACAACAAAGTTCAGTGCTAGGTGTGTGGGAAGGTTGGACACATAGCGAGTCAGTGCTACTATCGATTTGACCATTCGTGGTTAGGTCCGAACAAGATCCAAATCAACAACTCGAACGCTCAATCTTAAGGCAACGATGCAAGGAAGTCAAGAGATGGAGACACAAGTCAGTGAGTTTTGGAAAGATTGTGGAGCCTATCCAATGACTGCAAACAACATCAACTTCCAGGACTCTACCTCGCGGTGCAACCAGAACGAGGCTGAGTGGTATCCAGACTCCGGTGCCACAAATAATATCACAACTGAGGTTGGGAATCTGGTGATGAAGACAAAGTTTCAAGGCACGGATCATGTTCATATAGGAGATGGTAAGGGCATACACATTCATAACATTGGTTTTACGAGTTTCAAATCTCCTTATGTGCAAGATAAACTGCTATGTATGAAACAATTACTTCATGTACCAAAAATAACCAAAAACTTGATGAGTGTCTCCAAATTTGTCAAAAATAATTCAGTGTATTGCGAATTTCGACCTGATCTTTGCTTTATTAGGACATTGATAGCCACACAATCTTGATGAGAGGACAACTCAAAGGTGGTATGTATGTCTTTGACAAGTCTCAGATCAACATTCAGCCTCCCAACCAAACTTCGTCCCAAGCCAGTATGCCGAAACACCATAGATCCTCAATACACTGTCTGCTCATGTATGTAGTTCGGAATTGTCAAGTCAAAGTTTTTATTCCTAGTTGTAATGTTGTGTCAACAGTCCCTACATTTGATGTTTGGCATAATAGATTGGGTCATCCATCTGATAAAGTGATCAATTCTGTCTTGCAATCATGTAATCTTCTCGTGTCACATAAAATTCCAAAATATGTTTGTACTGCGTGCTATCAAGGAAAATGACATAAACTACATTTCACATATTCAAAACGACTTACACAAAACCACTCCAACTTATTCAACAGATCTTTGGGGACCATGTTCTACTCCATCCACGAATGGTTACAAATATTACATTCATTTCACAAACAGTTTCTCCAAATACACATGGGTCTATTTACTCCAAGCAAAATATGAAGCTCTACAGGCTTTTAAATAATTCAAAACTCAAATAGAGCTTCAATTAGGACATAAAATTCTTGCTATACAAAGTGATTTGGGTGGGGAGTGTAGAGCCTTCACAAACTTCTTAACCAAGCAGGGCATCCAACATAGACTGTCTTGTCCACGTATTCATGAACAAAATGGTCTTGCCGAGAGAAAACATAGGCACCTTGTTGAAACTTCTTTAACCCTTATGTCAAATAGTCTCGTTACCATTCATTTTTTAGATGAAGCAGTGCGTGCATCCACATATGTCATAAATCGCCTTCCTACACCAATCATAAATAACAAAACACCTTTGCATACATTTTTTGGTCAAAAACCTGATTATTTGAACCTGCGAACTTTTTGTTGTGTGTGTTCCTGGCCTTGGACCCTACAACCAACACAAGTTTGACTATAAATCTTAATCGTGCAAATTTTTTGGTTCAGCTTTAGTTACAAGAGTTTTAAATGTTTGTCTCAAACTGGTCACATATATGTGTCTAGAAATGTTATTTTCGACGAGTCTGTCTTTTTCTTATGCGTCAGTTTCTTCAGGTTTTGAACCGAACGTGCCACAACCAGCCTCTGCCTCACAATTTCTAAATGTCCTGCCCAACCTGAAGTCACACACTCCCTCATCCACCCAAACACATCCTCACAGTCCTTCAGAAACAGCCTCGGCCCAAACACATCCTCACAGTCCTTAAGAAATAGCCTCAG
The DNA here is from genome assembly GCA_958296335.1 of Urtica urens. Taxonomy (NCBI): domain Eukaryota; kingdom Viridiplantae; phylum Streptophyta; class Magnoliopsida; order Rosales; family Urticaceae; genus Urtica; species Urtica urens. The sequence goes on along the minus strand of OY282530.1, from coordinate 8,726,442 downwards.
CCCAAACATATCCTCACAATCCTTCAGAAACTGCCTGTCCTCAAACTCATCCTCAGACTGATGCTGCTTCACATTTGGAGACTAGTGACTCTAACCATGTTCATGATGTGCTTGACCCCGTGTTGTCTGAGTCTGATCTGCAACAGGAACAACGTCCAAGAAACCATGCAATCTCCTCTGTCCATCCCATGGTCACACAGTCGAAAAATGGGATTCACAGGCCAAAGACTTTGTTGGTCACTAGGGTGCCTTCGACAACAAAAGAGGCAATTATCTTGCCTCAGTGGAAGGAAGGCATGGATCATGAAATAGTGGCGCTAATGAAAAATAACACATGGCGGCTACTGGATCTTGTTGGCAGAGATGCCCACAAGAAGATTGTTTATTTACACATTGATGTAATATATAAATCTTTATAAAGTCCTTATTGTAATTTGTTGATTAAATTAATAAAAGTTGAAACGTTCATTCATTCCTTTTTAGTTTAATTGAAGATTTATGATATTCAATAGTCTTATAGTCATTAATCAAACCTAACAATGTATGAAGAGACAAATGTAGATTTGCGTGAACAAACTCTTCATGGTTTGACTAAAACGATATATTCGCAATCTAAAAATCAACGGACTGTTGATCCCAGTATGATTGTTGGAAGAATCTAGGATGTCTGGTTACGAGGCATAGGGAGTTAGGAACTCTATAGTTCTTCCAGTGTATCTTTCGAAGATACTAAATTGACCAGTGCACTTTTAGAGACAATAGAAGAACAAACCATATAACATCTTCTATCTCAAGGTCACTATGTATGAATCGCATCATGCTTACCTAAATTCTGAAATGAGACATGTCATTTCATAGCATTAATAGTCTCATTTGAGAAAATTCAAATTCTAGGTCCATTGTGTGATCTAGACAAGGCCTATTGGTGAGATATTAAGTTATGAAGATGTCATGAACCAACTTTGTGAATCTCTCATAGATATGGAATTCATCTACAAGATTGCTGAGATGCAATATATATCACCTCATGTTTTATTACTTGGATTGTGAATAAATGAACTGCGCAGTGTCCAAATTTAAGTAGCGACTTTATTTGGATGAAACAATGTGACTTGTTACCTATTCGTCAATACATTCTTTCTAACTTATTCACAAGTACTAAAGGAGTTGAGGAAATAACAACTAGAAGGGTAAAATGGTAATTTTATAAATCCCAACTAGTTGATGATATTCATGAAGGGTAAACATAGATAACATTCAATGGATCCGCTCAATATAATTAAGTTGAATTTGAGTAGAAAATAAATTCATTTGAACCGAGAGATTCTCAGTGTCAACTCTTTAGTGGAGTCAGTTACATTAAGCTAATACTCGGAAAAGGTTTGTGAACTTTTGAGTCCGAGTATAGAAGCTCAAGCTTTGTTCATTTGGATCTATAAGGTCATTATTACAGGTCATTAGAGTAGGATTGTTAAACTAAAAGCTAAGTCAAAATAAGTTCAAATGTTGAACTAGACTTTTTCTCGGAAAATGTATAAAGGGTATTTTTGTCCACATGGACATAGAATGATGTGAATGTCAAAATAAGATTTTGAATATTTTCATATGATGAAAATATAAATCATTTTCTAAAGCCGAAAAGCCGTTTAAGGCATTATGAAATTAATTTCGTTATTTGTGCAATTATAATTCTACAATGGGTATTTTAAGAATTGTCTTAAAAGAAATAAGGAAGCATCTAGAAGCTCCCCCCTAGGTAGAATTTCGGCCAAAGAGTGCATCAAGAGGAGAGTTTTATTTCCCTTTAATTATAAGGATAATTACCCAAAAGGAAAAGGGAAATGAATTTCCTTAAGAAGGAAATAAATAAGCTAAGTGAGGAAACAAATTTCCTCTTTGCTTGAGGTGTATGGCCGGCCATCCTAAGAGAGAAATGGGAAGGGAAAATCAAATATTGTGTCATGAATACATTATTCTTGCATGAATGAATAATTGACCTTTATAGATTTTTCCTTCTCCTATAAATAGAGCCTCACATAGAGATGTGAAAGGTGAAGCTTTTGCCTTGTTCTCTCTTGCTCTTGGCCGACCCTCTCTTTCTCTCTCTAGAAAATACTCCTTTTTATTTTGCACCTAGATCCATACTTGATCTAGAGTTTTAGCTTATGATCCAAGAATTTTTCTTGGTTCATATTGTTTAATTGTGACCACACACAAATCTTTCTAAACCTCTATAGACTCTTGTAATTGAAACCTTAGGTTTCTCAAGTTCTCGTTTAGGTTTGAAGGAATCAAGCTAGAAGAGAAGATCAACCTTTCCCAAGACACTTCAAGTTTGAAGACACAATAAAAGTTAGTATTCAAGTAGATTAAATAATATTTTTAGTCATAACATGTATATGCACTTTGTTTAGGTTAGTAAAAATTGTTTTACTAGTAAAAGAAATTTTTATATTCCGCCATTAATGTGTTAATGATAAATTTTTCTTAACCCTAGACCTATTCCAATAGATCTGCCATCAGACATGAAAGCTATAGGCTGTAAATGGGTCTTTAAGCTTAAATAGAATCCGGATGGCACGATTCTTCGACATAAGGCGCGTCTCGTGGCTCAGGGCTATAGTCAGGTTGCAGGCTTTGACTACGACGAGACTTTCAGCCCTGTGGCTAAACCTGCCACTATAAGAGTCATCTTTTCCACAGCAGTGCAAAGGTCTTGGAATGTTCATCAAGTCGACGTCAACAATGAGTTTTTGAATGGTGACTTGAAGGAGGAAGTCTACATGCGTCAGCCCTTCGGGTTTGAGGATAAAAATCGACCTCACGCTGTTTGCAGATTAATCAAGTCTCTCTACTGCCTTAAACAAGCACCGAGAGCATGGTTTGAGAAGCTGCAAGATGCCTTGATAAGCTTCGGGTTCATTCCTTCAAAGTCCGACAATTCGCTGTTTATTCTGCACTCATCCACGGTCACTATTTACATCCTGGTATATGTGGACGACATCCTCATCACCGGCAGCAGTGAATTTGAAGTGACACGCCTCATCACTAAACTGGACAAGTTATTTTCTCTCAAGGATCTGGGAGAGGTCAGTTAATTTCTCGATTTGGAGGTGAAGAAGACTACTGATGGATTGTGTTATGTGTCAGTCCAAATACATCAAGGACCTTTTGTGTCGGGCGTCTATGCTGCAATCTAGAGCTGCGCGAGCTCCTCTCACGTCTGGTCACAAGATTCTTTATTATGGGAGTCCAAAGTTTGAAGATCCTAGTCTCTACATGAGTATTGTCGGGGCTTTACAGTACATTACGATGACTCGTCCTGAGCTTGCGTACAACATTAGTAAAGTTTGCCAGTTCATGCATGAACCGCTAGTTGATCACTGGTAGTCCGTCAAGCGAATACTTCGCTATCTCAGTGGTACAATGGACTATGGTGTTTGGTTTACCAGAGACACACAGCCACACGCGTTCACGCTAAAGGGGTTCTCCGATTCGGACTGGGGATTTGATACCTTGGGTCACAAGTCAACCTCCAGGTTTTTTCTGTTCCTCGGTTCTAATCCAATCTCCTGGAAATCAAAGAAACAAAGCACTCTGTCCTGGTCGTCTACATAGGCTGAATACATGATTCTTGCGTCTCTGGTCACAAAAGTTATGTGGACGATGAGTTTATTGACTGAACTTCACATCTAGGTACCTCACACTCCGGTGTTGTGGTGTGACGATCAAAGTACAATTCATCTTGCAGCAAATCCGGTTCTTCATTCAAGGACTAAGCATATTGAAAGGGCTCTGTATTTTGTTCGCGAGAAGATTCAGTTCAAGGTTATACAAGTTCAGCATGTTCCGACTATCGATCAGGTTGCTGACATTCTCACTAAGCCGCTCTCGAGCTCTAATTTTGAAGTCCTGTGCTCCAAACTCAAGGTGCTCGACTCAACCACCGTGAGTTTTCCGGGGGTGTTAGGCAAGCCTGCTAAGGTGGCGTGGCTCTTTAATCATTATTATGCAATTTATAATTTGGTTGTATTAGTCTTAGCTTAGTCAAAGTTAGTTACGAGTTTGTTTAGCTGCGTTGTATTTTCGATTCCTTTATAATCAGTCTTGTATCGAATATTTACGTTTAATGAAGATTCGTTGTGATCATTCAGATCATCTTCATTCTCTCTAAACACTTTCTAAAAAAAAATACTTCTTTCGTTCATTTCACAAAATCATCACAGTTCAACAAGAAGTTTTTCAGGTTGTGTTGCTTATGTTCTAAAAACAATTTCAGATTGATTGTGTGAGGTTGTATTTTGAAATTTTGAATAGAGTAGATTTAAAAATGGAGACGAACTCCGACCCGCAATAGAATTCAATTTAAATGCAGACTAGGATAAATTCTATGTGTTCATTACTGTTTTTTTATTTTGTTTAAACTTCTATCAGTTAATTACTTATGTTGTAAGTTATTACTCAAGATCCTATTGGATGTTCTGTAAGTTGTTATATATTTTCGCGTGCGATTCTTGAAAAATTTGTATCAAAGCCCGCTTATCTATTGTGCCGGATCGAATCAGACTAGCCAAAAGAACTCTATTGCCTGATTTGAAGATTTCAAAGCTCAAAGATATTCCTTGATCAAAAATCTGCGGTGAAAAAATTTAAACCATACATATAGAAATTTAACGACAAGAATGACTTCGGTATATGGCGAATCAATATGGAGGCATAACTTGGAAACTTTGGACTTGACAAAGCCCTAAGAGGAGAATCCAAGATATCCACATCAATAGCTGAAGATGCGAACTTGAAATCTTGAAGAAAGAAAAGAATATGATCATACTAAGTCTTGGGTGATCAAATCTTGAAGAAAGAAAAGTGGTAAAAAAAATTCAACATCTGGAATGTAGTTGAAACTTGAGATTATACATGACAAAGCCTATGCCAACTCATGTTCACTTGAAACAAATATCCTACGATTAAATGATGAATGATCATAAGAGTATCAATGAGAATATTGATGAATTCACAAAGGTCATCTATAATCTAGAGAGTTTTGAAGTAGAATTTGCAGAGATGAAGATCAAGCTATATTTTTACTCAATTCTCTACTAAAATCTTATGAACAATTGTGTGATACTTTAAATACGTCAGAAAATCTTTTGATGAAGTTATTGATGCAGCATATTCTAAAGAACAAGATCTGAAGGCATAGTCAAAAGGCTCTAGATTTGAAGGCATGCATGTAAGAGGCATACAAATAGGAGATTTATCAAAATCAAGGTCCAACACTTTTAAAGAATCAAGCACATGTTGGCAAAACGACAAAAAAGGCATTGGAGAATTAATCAAATTTATAGCTAACTTTCGAAATATAGATGAGAGATTTCATATTACTACATATATGTTTTAAAGGTGTTATGTCAAAAATATGATGAGAAGAAGTTGTCTTTTAACAAAGCAGTTCACTCAAGTCAACTGTTATCAACAACGAGTTTTTTTTCAGCGAGTTAAACTCTATTATTTTAAGACTGTATTTTAAACTTTGTATTATAAAGGTAGCGGATCGAGAAAAGAAACAATTGTTGGAATAAAAGATAAAAAGAGTATTTTTAACAAGTATCTTAATGATTTTCGGTCAAATATTTGAGTGAGGTCCATTTATTAGAATTAAATAATTTTTTCATAATCTTATTTCTCGTTGCGACGGGTATAAGATTGAGTATTTATTTGTCAAAATCATATTTATAATGAATGAGAAATTGATGCTCAAAAAATGCTAAAAATCACATATGATATGTGTTTAGAGAAGTAAGAGGTTGTGTAATAAAGAGTCCCACGTAGGTTGGTAATGTGTGTTGATGAAAGGTTTATAATTGATTCTCTTCCTTAAAGTGACATCTAAGTGTAAGGGGGGAGAGTGTGGGTAGGTTGGCTCTAACCCCTCGCACACACACGCGCCGCCGTCGGGCGGGGTTCGAGCCTTGGGCTTCGGGCTCAGATCTTGGAAATTTGGGCTCTTCTTGGACCTTCGGGCTTCTGGGTCCAATATTATCTTTTTATTACACAAATCACTTCATATAAATTTTAATTCCACAAATAACTTGTGCGTTATTGTGGGAATAAAAACCAAAACCATCCCTAACGGCCATGACCTTTGGTTGGCCGAAGTTAGATGTATTAAGGGACGGTTTATGTAGCATTAAAGTGGGTTGGTTTTTGGCCATTTAAGCTGCCGGAATAATGACCATTGAGAGCCTTTAATGGCCGGTTGATCAATGGGTTGTAACCTCCCTTCAGCCTCACCTATAAAAAGATGTCTTGTCTCTCATTCGAATCACATCTCAAACCGAAATAAAGCATTGCTCTCTCGTTCATATTCTCTCTCCCTCTCCGAAATTGTTCTTTCCTTTTGTAGTCCGGTGGAAGTTCGGCGCTATTGTTCAAGTTCGTTGAAGTCAAGCCGAGTGGTGTTAAGCTTACCTTTAAGTTGTTGTATCCTGGGAAGCTTTCGCTCACGTTATCCAGCACCTGTAAACCGTCCAACAGGCATCAACTACCTTGTTCTTTTCATATTTTTTTCCGGTTTCGTATCTTTCTTATTTTCTTGTATCTGTCTTCTATTTATTTCAATATTTTTAATAATATTGCTAACAACAACGTCTTATCAATTAATTAATATTGTTGTCATAGGAAAAGTCAGTTTTTTCAACTTTTTTTCTCCTATCCTATGATTTTATTTTTACCTTAGCAGTAATACACTGTTTTTTCTTGATAAAGATGAAAGAAAGAAACAAAAAGTTACCACGAGTGTAAGTGAAACTATGGAATTGTCCTTCACACCGTGAGTTCCTCTGAAAGAACCTATATTTCTATGTCTGTGTATATGTATGTACATATGAATTGATATTTATTAAAAAAAAAGATAAATTGATATCGCCCCACAAACCATCGAACATTTCGAATCACTGTTTCCGGTAAACTAGCTCGTTGCCACTTGATGTTTGAAAGTCAGTTTATCAATAAGCTCTTTGTGACTTAATCCTTATCAAGATCCATTATATACACACACAATCACTCACTCTTTCATATATTCAAAAGCCTCCATGAGTAAATTGTTGAATAAATGAAGTGCAGGCTTTTGTATTATTTGTACACAGATAATCTCACTACGTTGGAAGAAAGGGTAAGAAAAAGAAAAATTGATAAAGAATTTTGACTAGTTTTGTCCGCTTTGTGATACGCTTTTTCTCTTTGGTAATTAAGTGGCTAATATTTATCAAATAATAATAAGTGGCTAAGAAGAAGTCCTACTGCTATAACTACACAACAAAAACAATAGAGCTTGAATCACATTGGTCACTGACGTTGGTCCCACTAAATTACTCAATCACCACCATGAGAGAGAGAGAGGGAGAGGGAGAGAGAGAGAGAGAGAAACGACCTCTAGCCTGATCATCAGCCACTCGCTCTAACAAAATCGTGTGGTTTTTTTTGACATCCGTGTTCGATTAATTTTCATACATTTCTTACGGTCTTATATAAGTTAATTATGTAAGTGAGGAGGGTGATAAGTTTTGGAGGACTGCGTGTGGGCCCCACATCCACTTGTGTCTATCTATCAGTATTTTGCAAAGATCGTTACAAATCGTCGGCAAGATATTGGTGGTCACTCGCGACGAAAATGTGGCACATCAAATGTATTATGACAAAGTCGTTAAAAATGGCTCCATCCATCCATGTGTTGCCTTAATGAGCAAGTTATTATGAAAATAAAATGATATATACACATATATATTGATTCACTAGATCTGCGAGTACCATATTGAAAATGTGCCATAAAAATCAACATTATTGATTTGAACAAGTAATAGGAATAAATGAAGATAGATATCAGTTTTGGCAGCAAAAGTTTTGTAACTTTGGTCGAGCACTATGAGATATATATTTGATGTATCTTTTTAAAAATATCTAAAAATGAATTTAAACTTCAAAATCGGATTAAAATATTTTTAAGTTCAAAATTTTATATAGCATCATATCTCATCGTATCTTATCGTACAAAAAGTTATCGTATCTTATCGTGTAGTATCGCATCGTATATCATCGTGTAGTATCGCATCGTATAGTATCGCATCGTATAGATTTTTGAAAATTTTGAGCATAAGGGTATTTTGGTTTGATTTTAGAGCTAAAGTCAATTTTTAGATATTTTTAAAATGATGGTTCTAATCTGAATATTTTTCATATTTTTTTGTCTATAAAATGAAATTTCTCTATATGTATATGTTAACATGTGAAAATGGTAAAACAATATCTCATCCAAGGTTCTCGGGATAACGAGTAGGATCGTCAAATAATATGAACAAGACTTTCTCTTATAACAAATATGTTGAATACAAGAGAGCAAAATGATGCGAGGGTTACAGAGGAATAGGTGAGTAATAGCTAATAATTCTCTGAAAATCAGTCCTCTCTCTTTTAGTGCTTATGTCTTCCTTTTATATTCACTGTCTTCAACCGTCAGGTAGTTATCCTGAGTAGTGGGTGGTTGATCGTGGGGTGATAAGTCTCACGTCTGTGCTGATAGTATTTGTCCTGTCAGCAATTTTGGTGTTTGATCGCTATGGTGATCAGAGCGTTTTTAGTTACACGTGTTCTTTTACTTTGACTAGTTTTTGACCTATCATTTTATCTTCTCTTCGGAGTATTGATGGAAAGGGTCCGTTCTTAACTTATGAACGTAAGGTTCCTTAACTTAGTTGGCCCGTGATTTTATTGTCCTTTGACCTTTTATTTTAAGAATGGTCGTTCTTCGGTATCCCGAGACACATCCTAGTGATTGCTAAATTAACAGGTAACAATATATATATATATATATATATATATATATATAATATAATATAGTATAATCATGTTTCAATTATTCATAATATATAATGTGATTTAAAACGTTGATGATAGAGTACTGGCCAGCTTTCCGCTTGAGCCTGGTAAGGGCTCCCCGACCAAGTTCAAGTTCGCCAAGAGTCCTCGAAATAGTACCGGCGTTTTCAATAAATAAATATGAAATTATTGGTATGTAAAGATTTAGTTTTGTAATTTTAAATTGCATTTTTAAGGACCTATATGAGCATCTTTAGTTGAATGAGCGGCGCAAACAGGCATTCAAATTGTACTTTGTATCAAACATGTCCCAACAAAAGTATTTAAGAACTATTTAAGAAAGATAGAATAATATAAGAGGATTTGAGTTGATAAATTAATTATTTTTATTATACATACAAGAGAAGGGATGATGCGGATGTCGAGGCCTTCCCAAATCTGTTTGGTTAGTGTTTGCCTCGGAAATTTGCTCCGGTAGTAGCTCTGCTGCAACCCAGACGGTCGTTGATGCAGATGTCGATGCGTCCTCGACTGTCTCTGCCACCGCTTAAACCCACCAGTCATGTGCCTCCATCTTCTCTTCCAGTTGTAGATGGACTCGCGCTTCCACGCCTTCATCGGAGAAGCCGATGCCTCCTCTCGACATTGCGCTGTCTCCGCTATCCAGAGTCGTGGCGACGTTCTCCGCTTGCGCGCCAACCTGCCCCTCCACATGCGCAACCCTAGGGCTGTTGGACCTTGAGGAGATCACATTCAACCTCTGCTCTAAGATTTCGCTCGTGGCTTACTGCTCCTTTAAGGTCGTGACTAGTTCCTCCTGCGTCGTCACTATTTTTGCATGTGCTGCTGCTGATTCTCGGTGTGCCTCCAAAATTGCTTAAAAACTCGCTTTCAAATTTTCTAGTATATGCTCCATCGCGAGTGGCTCTCATACCAAATTGATATGAAGTCGGGATTGCGATATCGTGATGGGAGTTGTTTTGTTTTAATTGCAGAAAACATAAATTTTCAAGCTCTGCCGAAACCTAATCTCTTCTCGTTCTTGAGAAAGATTAAGTTATTAGTTGGAGGTTTTCTTTTCAGTATCGGTCAAAGATCTATTTATATGTAAGTTTGAATTACAAATGAACGTTTCTTAATTGGGCTTAAGTATAAAATTCTAATACTTCTAACGATCCTAATTATTCAAATAAATATTAAATCGAAAAAAATAATTAAATAATCTTAATTGCTAAGCGTGTAACAGAACGTGTCTAGATTTGATCGCCTAGATTTTCCGAAGAATTGAGATCATGAGGACGAGATCGAGCCTAGAGTAGACGACACATCAATGGCTAGAGCGAGTCCAAATTTGATCGCCTAGATTTTCCCACCAAAGACGAGCTCACTGATCCACTAAGGGGTACGGAATATTGATAATGTTTTCGGTGCAGGGCTCTATCGCATATCGTAATGTCTTTTAAACAAGTTGTATACTCATCGAAGCTGCTCCGAGAATCAAAGCTCCGTCGATAAAAAGAAACACCACTTGAGTGGTAAAATATAAAAAACGACACTGGTAGTGATTGGGTAGTGCCACGTGGGGATCTATGATCTCTGGAAAATGATTAGCTAACGTTGGAGTTCGGGTCCTGGCATAACGGAACAAGGGTGTCCACGAGATAAGTCAACGAGGACCTTCTGAGTTGAGCTCGAGGAACAAACTGAAAGAGAATGGGAGGAATTTTAGATGATTTAATTAAGGTTACTTATGTAACAACAGTTATGATTTTGAGCCCAAGCCATATGTTGTAAATCTAGGTCTATCTAACAGACCACTAAGTAAATGAAAAACTAAGTCAATAATTCATCACCAAAAGTTCTTGGTGAAAGATTGGCAAAAGATTTTTTCTCGAGATCGAATCCCGGGTCGTATCAATTTTCATCTCGTCTTCGTATTTTCTCTTCAATAATTACCAAATGCACAAGCTTTTAGTTGACTCTATGAATGACAATGATCTAAAGTCGAAAAACCAAACAAACAAAAACAAAAAAATCTTGTAATTTCCAAGCAGGGACAAGAAGCAAACAATTCATTTCTTTTTTCCTATATTGAAAGATTGGTGTGTACAGAAAACCCAACCAAGACTTACAAAACTGAGGATTACACCGCTAGTCATTGAAATGGATGGCGCCGAGTTTCCAGACGAGGAAGGTGGTCCCAAACATGATGGCGGTGATGGTCACGAAGGACACTCCGATGAAGAAGAGATCGGCTCCGCCCGGAAAGTCAAAGGTGAGTCCTTTCGGAGGCATCCCTCTCTTGCTGTCGTCCAACATGTTCCCGGGAGCCTCGGGCAATCCCGTCTTTTTGCCCTTGTCGCTCTCCTTCAGGGCCGCCAATACCTTGCTCCCCAAGTCAGGTTTCCGCGCTGGAGCTCTCGAGGATCCTGACTCACCGTTGTACCGCCCCAGCACCCGGGCCGCTCTCAGCCTCTCGCGGGCTGTCAGAGGAGACTTCTTGGGCTTCTCTGGTGGGTCGTTGGGCTCTTCTGGGCTTTGAGGCTCACGATCGGTGGTTAGTCCATTGTTGTCGGTTTCAGCGACTAGAGGAGTGAATTTCTGGCTTCTTTGGTTATGGATTAGTGTTCTTGACCCGATGAAGGAAGATTTATCCGGGGAGAGAGTTTGTATTGAAGCTCTCAAGGAAGGTTTAGAGGAGCTGTTCCGGTACGTTAGTCCCAGCTTCTGAAGAAGAAAAGGGCAATAAGAATCAACCTGATAAATACATAGCTAAAAGCCTAAAACCCAGTATATCGTCTTACTTTTTTATCTTTTTTTAAATGGCAATATATGACAGATATAAATTGTACTTAGTTTCCCTTCATCGCTATCATGGGATGGTCTACAGGGTCTCGATGAGCTATGTTCTGATGATGAGAATTTGTCTGTATCTTTTCCTAGAGGTAGTCAAGAATTATATCTAAACCCACTGTTCGATATTTGGACAATGTTCATCATGATGAAGAAGGTACAGAGTAAATAAAAAAGAAAAGAGGGAAATTATTACCGCAGAAGTGAAACCCGCGAGGGGGTTCAGTGAGACCGCCATTTTGTGGTCGTCGTTTTAAGGCCCAGCCATTAGAGGAGCAGAGAGAGAGTGTTGAAGGCGTTTCCTGAGAAAGTAATATCGTGGCGATAAGGTGAGGTCACCATACCCCAAACTAACGATGAGGAATTCGCCATATCAGCGCGTGCTTTTCAAACACATTTTACATGTCGTTTGCCAAATCTTTAATAAATAAAAAGGATATATTCCAGCATTATTTAAAGTAAACTGCCCATGCGACCTTCAAAACAATATATAAATATAAACTGCTCTTATTCTTCTTGCTCGGAATTATGTCATCTTGTTATTAGTCTCTAGTTTCTCCTCTACAGACAGGAGAGACGCATAAAATTGAATAAACAAATTCAAAACGAAGTACCCATCATCTTATATTTAGGAAGAAAAAAAAACTACATTTCTTGTTTGTCAGCTTATCATTGGGATGATGTATGTCTTAGAATTGGCCGAATAGCAGCTCTAAAATCCTCGTAAAATCTCTGCTCAGAGAACATGGTAGCTCGTCTCCTAGCCGCCGAAGCCATATCGAGCCTCTCAGATTCCGACATTCCAACGATAGCGAGGATCGCGTCTGCATATTCGTCAACGCTTTTGCAGAGAAACCCAGTTTTCCTTCCACTCTCGTCTTCCAAAACAATGTCCATCTTCGGACCAGCAGAGTTATGAGCTGAGAAGCCAACCAAAAACATACATGCACATATACATATTAAGTAACAATGACATTAAAAGAAAATAAATTTCTCGGTGACCAGAAATTTTGAGGAGCCAAACCGATTGGGATTGCGCCGGCAGCCATATACTCGACGACGCTGATGCCAAAGTGTTCGTCGGTCATTGAATGGATTCCTGCAACCGCACCTCCCAAAAGACTCACCAAATCTCTGGATATGTTAAAAACAAAAAAATATAAATTAAAACCTATATCCAACACCTGTTATATTTTCTATATGAATCAAAGTTGTCGAGCAACCGTTCCAAAGAAAGAAAGAAACATTGTGGAAACCCGACATCAAGCATGCATTTGGAATTCTCGAAATTGCATCACCCGATTTCATATCACGCCCCGTATAGCAATGTAACTTAATTGGAGAAAAATAAATAGTTTCAGACCTGTACGCGACATTCTGGTGGAATTCCACATCATTCTCAACCATCAATTTGGCTGCTCTCTTCCTCAAATTTTGCAGCCTTCCTTCGTCTGAGCTATTGCGACAACTACCCACAAACTGGAGTTTGGGCCTTGGCAAAGCTGAGTCTAGTCTTCCTAGCGCGACTGAAAAGGCTTCAAGCTGGAGAGAGTGTGCCTGATAAACCACTACCATTGTTTAAAATTTATTTTCAATACAATGTCTAGGGAAGGCCATTTCTTTGTACCTTATGGCGTATTAAGGTTTATAAGCCCACCTTTTCTGGACGAAACTGAGCAACGGATATTATTTTGAGAGGATTCCATGGCCTTTCAAGAGGAAGCCCCTGTTTCAATAGGATAAAATTTAAGATCCATGTTTCAGGAACATCATGTTGTACATTCCCTGAATTAAATACTATATTGAAGCAGATAAATAATGGCTATAAAATGGTTGCCTAAAATACTAGGAACAACTGCAAACAGTACTAAACTTTTCTTTCTTTTTCAAATACCATGCAAATCTTTAAAACATTAATAAAATTTCAGGATCAAGCGAATATAAAAATAAATTTAAATAAGCCAAACCTGAAGTCCAGAAGTATCACAAGGAGGATAGACTCGCTTAATCCGATTTGGAATCTTCCAAAGCTTCTCGATGTGAGACCGGGTCCATGAAGAGTTAACCATTGCAAGATGAGAGCACGATCCAACAAATCCATACATATAGCTGAATATGGTGTAATATATAATTTTGACTCGCGATTGCCATACACTGCCAAGAACAAATCTGTGAGACATCTATACATTCCACATGGTACCATAAATGATATAATGCAGTGAAATAGACCTTCGAGCAATTGAGGCATCATTATTGTACATGGAGCTTCGATCTCGAACTCGTGATAACATATCCAAACTGATCGTGGGGTAATGTGTATAGCAGATAACTTTGCATCCAAATAATCTGACAAGTGGATACGTGAAAGCGTATCCGCTCGTATCAAAATAATATAATGGCGTGAAACTCCGTAGAGCTTCCCAGCCGAGATACACAGAGCCGAAGCTTTGTCCGATCATAGTGAACCGAGGGTAAGTGGATTCTTCAATCCACTTCCTTTTATACAAATGCACAACCTGACCGTTAAACAAGAACAATACTACAGCTCAGTCATCTAATTATCACATTTTCTGGCATTTAGTACACAATTCAGCAACCAAACTACATTTTCCTTGACTCAGAGACAACCTAGAGATTCGAAATTTTTAAATTTAATTACAAATTGGTGTGACTAAACTCTCTTTGAAGCAGCAAAAAATAAGTGCACAGTGAAAGAACATCGTATACCCCTAAATCTGAGAAAACGATGGATCGTCGAAATTGAATACCTTAGGTTGACGAATCAACTCGACACCAAAGCGATCGACGGCACGAGAGGTCAAGGTCTCCGGCGAGGCGTCGTCGTCACCGGTGTAAACGACGCAGTCAAGGTCGGGGATTTCTTCCTGGATCGCTTTGACGGCGCACCAGAGAACTCTCTCGCCTCCGCCTCCGTCGTTCGTGTAAGGGTGGAAGAAAGCCACGGCTCGTTTCCTGTTTCGCCTTGCATTTATTACGTTCCAAGCTATATGCAGAAATGAGACAAGAGAGATCACAACACAGAGAAAGAGATATCCGATTGCCATTGAACCGGAGCTAGGGCTCACGAAAGTCGCCGAGGATTTGAGAAGGAAAGAGCAGCTTTGTGTTTTCTTTCTTGTTTGATTACGTCATTTCGTTTTCCGGTAAGAGTCCTCGTATTAGATCGGTTCAAAAAGTTGATGTCGTTCGGTAAAGTTTGGGAATTTCAAAAAATATGTGTCGTAGATTTATGCTTTTACGTGTGACGAAGTTTTATTACATAATTTATGTGTCAAATCACAAAAATGTTCTTGATAATATTTGATTAATTGTGTTATCTTTCAGTCAATTGCGTTATCTCGCAGAATTTAATATTAACTGCGGTATATTGCGGTATGTTGCGGTCAAATTTGGTAAAAGGTTATCTTGTCTTTTGGCACATATATTTCGTAATAAAATATCAGCACACATAGAAACATAATATACTTTTACTATGTCACATATTTTTCGAAATTCCCCTTAATGAAGTTTATTGAGTCGATTTGCTTCTCTCAATATTAAGTTTGAATTTTGCTGGTTATCACGATCATTTTTTTTTATCAAAAATTAACGAAATGACTCTAATTTAGAATTCAATTCGTTTTGTCTAACATTTTGTAAAATTCATGTAGACGATCATTTGGCTTACTTGCCTTATTAATTTATGTTGTAATTTTAGGTTAACGCTCTTATATTATTTCGGCTAAATTATTTGAATTTTTGACCTTTGACATGTTTAAATTCGTGTGAAAATTTTAAATATTTCCTTAAATTTTTAAATTTGGTTGGTTGAACATTATTTGGTATTAGATCCTACATTAATTGGTTGACAATTAACGCATTTAATATCAACGAAATTTAATTATGTTATTTCCATTTTCATTTCAAAAAATAATATATTTCTCGATCATCATCATATTCGTTTCTATATCTGAAAATTATTAATATAACCTGTAATCTATCATAAAAAAAAGTTCAAAGTTCAGTTCTCTTTTAAAATCGTTCATGCACATAACAGTTTTATAACTTCTTTCATCGACTTTTACAACATAAATTGAGTTGAGTTTTACAACATAAATTGAGTTGATTTTTACAGCTTTAATTCATATTCGGCCAATATTTTTTAATTTAAATTTATTTTGGGAAACTCAAGTTAAAAGTTTGAATTAACTACCGAAATAATTTAGATTATGTAGTTTCATTAGTAGTAAATATTTGTTCCTATAATTATTGGAAGTTCCTACAAAAATTGAATCTTTATTTCATTTCGATTTCCAGTTTTAGAAATTATTTTTAGCCGGTCATAATTTATATTTCCAAGTCTGGATTATTCAGCAGGCTATAATTATATATTTTTTTCATATTCGATTGTTACAGTGTAAATTGAGTTTTACAACGTAAATTGAGTTGAGTTTTATAATGTTAATCAATTTTTATAACGTAAATTGAAACTTCATTAATTGCATATTAATTAACAAAATATGATTTTAGTTTATTTTATAAGAAGAAATCAAAATTTCATACATGAATTTGAAATCAGAATCAAATCACGAAGAAGAAGAAGAACGACGGTTGTGGAGGTATAAAATCAAACTGAAATATTCCTAAGCCCAATATGATAGTGTACATACAACTTTTCAAGCTCAATTTAATAAAGTCATCTATTTTCCGTTTTTTTTTTATATTTGTTAAGTATTTGATATTGTACATACGACTTTTTAATGTGAACCAATTTCTTATAAATCTATATTGTATAAAATTTCCTATATTTTTATTTCGTGATGGTTGAGAATTACGACATCAACAAAGGTCGCGTTCATTAAAACTTGGGTAATTTTGATGTATAGTCTTTTAAGCTATGTGTAATTTGGATATACCCAAGGTTTCGTTAATAAATTGAAAATAGCCAGACAAATTCGTTTACACATCGTTAATAGTCCAAAATACCCTTAATTTATATTTTTAATATGTAAACGAATTAAGGGTATTTTGGACTATTTACAATGTGTAAACGAATTTGTCTGGCTATTTTCAATCTATTAACGAAACCTTGGGTATATCCAAAATGTAAACGTTTTATAAGGCTATAGAGCCAATTTTTTCTTAAAACTTCATATCATTCCGCCATGAAAACTTGACGTCCTTCTTCTTCTTCTTCTTCTTTATCGTCGCCGTCCTGTTCATGTAGCTTTTTGTCCCTGTCCGTTCCGTTCCAACGTCGTCGAATAGTCGCCGCGAGGAAGGTCTCGTGCTCAGTCGCGACCTCCTTGCCAGACTCTCCGTCGTCTTCTTCCCATACTTTAACTGAAGATGAAAAACTGTAGTCTCAAGAATATTAACCAGAAACAAGAGATGAAGAAAACTATTCTAATAAAATTGATTTACAGATACCTATAAAAGATTTCAAAAACAAAAATAAATTAGTTACAGGACAGAGGTTTAATGGACGCTGGAATAATTATCCGACTCAAGGCAGACAAACTCAAGCGAAAGGATATTGGCCCTATTGACTAAACAAATGACACACTGAAACTATTGTTAAGCCGAGAATATTTCCTTAAACTTGTTTTCTCTTGCTAGTTCTTATAAGATGGTTGCTTATTATAATACGGCCACTTGAATAAACTACCCAATAAAAAACTTAATTTTGCCAAACTTTGAAAATTAACAAATATGTGATTTATTGTTTTGCTAAATAATCAAAACTACGGAAAAACTAACACAAATTTTTTTCTCTTTTTTTCTCTTCGTCTAATTTGATCAAGAGTTGGTCGATAGAAATGTCTAGACAAAGTGTCTCTCAATAATGGTAGTGAGATCGAGGTTATGATTTTCCGCTTAGAGGTGGACACACTGAGCTCTAACGCAGCTAATTGAGGGCACACGAACAATACGCCAACACTCGTCATCTAGGATTTTGGCATGCCGCACGCGTTGTTGATATTTTTTAAAGAGAAATTGTCGAATCTATCATCATTTACTAATGTTTTTCTCATAGTTTATAAAAAATTATTTGTTTTTTCTTTATCCATACAAATTACCACTTACCATTGAAAATAATTTTTATTACATTTCAATCTCACTAACAAATGTAACCGATAAATTTTTAAAATAAAAATAAAAAGTTTCAGGAAACAAATCATATTTAGTATGTTTATTAGTTGGTGGAGGTATATTGTTTTATTTTTTAATATTGCAGCCGATTTATACGCTAAGAATTGAATTGTTAAAATAATTTTTTTTAAGATATTTAGTCTTTTCATTTTATTTTTACTAATAAAGAAAAATAATTCTATGTGAGTTACAAAAAAAGCATATAGTAACTAGATGTAGGGGAGTTTCTCCTCCTTGAATTACTAGATGTTGGTGGTTAAAAAAGGCAAGATTTATCAGCTCGAGAGAAAAATAAAAGGCTATTTATTGGTTGTTCCTTTGAGAAGGCTTGTCACGCGTACAATATAAAATATTAGATAATTTTCCCAAAAATCTATGCATTCAATTTGTTTGACTAAGCAGTTAGTTTTTTCTTAAATAAATAATTTGTTGTAATAGGGTTAAAGCCGGCATGAAATAAGTAGACCGCCACGCATGCGGCATTGTAATCCAGATGATTTTTCATAATTGTTGGTCGCGGTGGTTTGTTTTTCTCATAATGATTTTTCTTATTAGTACAGTAAAGGGATGTAAAATGTTATTTACTCGCATAATAGAATATACAAATGATATTTAACCGTCTTTGTCATTTCATCGGATTAAATGACATTACAGAGACCAAAAATCTTCCTACAAAAGCTAAACAGAAATCGCAAACAAAACAAATTCTAAACAGAACCTCGAGTTCCGAAATATATCACAACAAAATTTCGCGCTAAAGGGCAAATTGAATAGTTAAACAAACCACCACGACCAACCACGTCGTGTTTCAAATTATAATCCAGATGTTCTAAAACGAGGTACAAAAACAGTACAGGTGAAGATTATCCCAGAGCTAGCTCTCATCAGTAGCCCAAATTTGAAAAAAAAATGCCTCTCCTACCAAAAGAATATTACATGAAATGTGACTTATCCACACCGCCCCTATGCCGAACAAAAAAGAATTATTTTGGACTAATACAGCTTTCAACCCATTGGAAAAATAGAAAGGAAAATGAAAAACAGAAATTACCAGAAAAATAAATAAGAAATATACTCTATGTTACGCGAATGATTGTGCTCAGTAAGAGCTTCCCATCGGAGGCATGCCATATGGCGGCATCGGAGGCATTCCCATTCCGCCCATTCCCGGTGGCGGAGCGTAGCCGCCGCCCATTCCCGGCATTGGTGGAGCCGGCAATGCCAGAGGCAATAACTGTGCATACATGTTCTGTCGAAGATACAATTGCATTAATATCGGTTTTAAAAAATATAACTGGGAAATATTGTATTCTATCTAGGAGAAAACAGAAAAAGGGTGATCATTTTACCTGCTGGGCAATGACGTCCTTCTCTTCCCTTTCTTTGGCCTTGACCTCGATTTGAGCTTCGATTTTGTCCTTGATGAGCTCGTCAACCTTGCCTGTGTATTCGCGGATGAACTGCAACGAAAAGAGATAGATGTTACTAACAGTAGAAACTACAAACAAAACAAAGAAATTGGTAATATAGAGTTTTTCTGTTTTTGTTTTAATACCTGCAACAGATATGGGAACGCAAAGTCAATCATGTTGTTCATCCAGGCAAGCTCAAGGACGACATCCGCTCGGAGAAGATCGTAGCAGACAAAGAGACATGATGCGAAGCACTCCTTCTTTCCCTGCAATTTTAGAGGGGAATCTTAGTTTGACTGGCTCAACAAGCAAATTGCATCTAACACAGAAGGGAAAATCAGAAATGGTAAGCTGTTGAATCGGGTACCTTCTCAATGAAGTAAACAAGCAATTCTTCAGCGAGCTCACGATCGCCAGACTGTGAGGCAGTCTCCATGGCGTCTTTGTAGAGATTGTCCTTCTTGGACAACGTGATAGATTGCTTCCATCTGCCAGCCTTCTTGTATATATATGCAGCCACGCGCCTCATTTCAAGAAGCTCGTGTTTCTCAATCTGTAAAACGGCACGAGTAATTAGATTTTGATCATTTGATTCAGGTAAAATGCATAAGATTTCAATTGAGTGAATAAAAAGCTGTATCTAACCCTCTGTGCAAGGCCAATTTGATCAAAGTTATCGTGTAAATCAATAGATTCACGTAATCGGTCGTAATCTTCTTCCTCGACATATATCTCATTTAGAGCTTCATTTACAGCTGAGACATTGTTGCTCTGGACGGCAACCATGTATGGTTTCACAAGGCGCAGATGACCAGCCTAATTTCAAATGAAAGACTAGTGTTAGACATGTCAAGGAGAAAAAATATATATAGATTTCAAATGAAATATAACATATAAATAGAACACCTTCCGCATAATGTCAACAACACGAGTATGGTCAACACGAAGTGCGAGGACATTTAGGAGATCATTGATAAGATCCGGGTGCTCTTGCAAGTAGAAGTGCACGGCCTTGTAGTACAACTCCACATTAGCAACTTTGACGGAGACGTCCTTGAATTGCATGTGATCCCATGCTTCCGGAGAATGGTTCATGATTGTGGTTGCAGCATTATCAAACTCGTCATATTGGATGTACAGGTATGTGAGTTCCTTCCAGTGCTGTTGTTCATCGCAAGCTCTGATGAGCTTGGGAATGTTGAGACGGGTTGAGAACAGTTTGATGTGTTCCATAAGCTTTTCCGGGCGGTATCTAGCATACAGAACCCCCAACTCTGTAAAGATGCCCATGTGAGCTCGTTCCAAACCCAGACCACTCTCCATGAGAGAGATCAGCTCATTGAAGCAGCCTCTGTTCTGATAATATTCGCTCACCTCTTCCAAATCATCAACCTATAAGTAGTCGCATGAATAAGAAAAAGTTTCAATATTCATCATGTTAAAACTTGCGGTTATTAGGAAGTGAAATTCACTTAGTAAAAAGAGACATATTTACCTGAACAATAATGTTGAGTCCACAAATTTGAGCCAAACGGAACTCCTCTGCATCGACACAAGCAAAGCAAACCTCCTTCCATGTCTTAGCACTGTTGGCTTTCCTTGCGGCGTCAACAGCACCTTGGAACTGTTTGAGCTTCACAAGCGTGACTGCTAACTTGGCCCAGTTGGAAATGAAGGCAAATATGATCTTCGCTGCCTCGTACAAGGCTTCGTCGTACAAACGGTCACCCACGTTCTGAAGATTGGCAACGTTAGGCATGAGGATGAACTCTTCAATGTCGGCCAGCCTGTCAATCTTCGCGTACGCGTAAATGAGCTCGCTGTCGACCTTTGGCTCCTTTGCCTTCTGCCTCACCATAAGCAGATACTTCACCAGGTCGTGGTACACATCACCATCCTCAGCCGCCTTGATAACATCTAGGAACTGAGTCACGTCCTCAGCACGAATAAACGACTCGATCGCATCGCTAACTAGTCCTGCCCTTAATTGAGCCTTTGCAACTTCGCTCCAAACAGCATCTTCTTCAACGCGGAACGCAAACTCCACAGCCCGTTCGATGCTTTGAATTTTGGCCAGCAGGACATTGACAGCTTGGACATTCAAGTTGAACTTCTTGAAAATCGCAAACGCTTCTTCGAAAAGCGCAGCTTCCACGGCGACTTCTCCAACTGCCGGTCCGTCGAAGTTGTCCAGTCTGTTGATGTAATCCATTACTCTTGATGGGTCTGCCTTGATGGCCGTCAGAATAAGCAAATTTTGAAGGTTGAAGTTCCCACTGAACGCAGAGTTCTGAAGCACTATCTTCTCGAGAAGCTCAATCAACTCATGGGGTAAATCAGCAGTCATAAAAGCTTTAACGGCTGCAGAAACCTGCTCCGGACTCTTGCTTTCAGGCAGAGCTGTAGACACGACTTGATCAATGAGCTGTCTCCTATACTCATTCTCAGGAGTAAGAACCTTCTCCCATAGATCACCATCCATCCTCTCAACGACATATCTGCAGACCAGAAACAAATTAATACACCTTCAAAAGGACCGAAGTGTAGTTAGATGAGAAATTAAAAAAATCTGATCGGATCCACAAACCTTGCTTGTAGTTTGAATAGAGAATTCTTGTTAGTCACGTTGATGAGCTCCTCATCGCACTGTCCTCGTCGGTACGCAACAACCGCCAAGGTAGGGTCACGTTTTTCACAATATTTACCCACGACACGAGAGTCATAGTACGGGTTGGTGGTAAGGAAGTGCTCTGGGTTATTGTTACTATCGATGATGATTTTCCCAAGCGCATTGTGAACATGCACATCCTGGCTTCCCTCACTCACAAGATGCTCCAAAAACTGGGTGAGCAATCGGAGTCGATTCCTGATATATTACAATAATAAAATGAAAAAACATTTCCAAGGGAAAGTAACAATATCGCATATACGAGGTAAAGAATATCACCTTTTCTCACACTCCTCCACAAGGGGCTCCACCGGAAGCAACGAGCGGACAGACAATATCAAACCTTTGATAAAATCTTCTGGACACTCATCATCTAGAAGCTGTCCCACAACTAAAGGTGCATTGCTAGGGTTCACCTGTGAAAACACAATAGTTACAGTTACTTTAAGTAAGCAACAACTATTTTGCAGTTGCCACCATACCTTAACTGTTAATAGTGAATAAAATAGTACCTTCTGTACGTAACCTTCAATGTAGCGAAGCATGTTGTTTGAATACAAGTAGTGGGTGAGATCTGGAACAAATCCAAAACGGTCGCACACGTTAATCAGTGGGCGTGCGTCAGGGAGCTTGGCTTCCATCAAGAAGTTCTTAGTCTTCTCGGGGTCGTAGAAGTTTGATTCCCTTGTAACACGCTCCACCTCTTTGATTTGTCCAGTTCTAGCAGCCGCTTCTACGTACTTGAAGTGAATTTCAGGATCCTCACTGCCAACATTTAGAAAGATCAACAATAACGTTAGTATTCAGCCAAATTAGATACAATTATGAACAATTCAAACAAAAATATCACCTCGAGCTCAAAAAAGATCCCAAAAAGAAGTAAAGTCCTTCATAAGACTTAAACTGCTCAAAAATCTTCATGCACGCATCAATTCCCAACTGTTCACAGTATTCCTTGGCAACCTGGATGTTAAGGCATGGAATGTATGAGTGGATACCACAAATAATGATTTATCCTCAAATATACCAGAAAAGAGAGAACAAAGCACCTGCACAATAATCTGAAGGTTGGCTCTTAAATTGACCAGTAAAAGGTCCTTCATACACTCCAATGCCCATTCTCGTGAAAGAGTACCAAAGAATTCAACAAGAGACTGCAATCCACAACAACAAGTGTTATATTAGGTACCTTCCCAATGCAAGGAGACGATGAAAATATTAAATAAAATATACATCTAATTACCTGTGGCTCAATTGCATGTGTGTTTACAATGACTCGTTTGATATCAGGCAACTCCGTGTAATGCTGCATCCAAGGAATTTGGCTCAAATGAACAACTATACTAATGAACTGAAAAACCCAATTTCTCAAACATACAGACCAAGTCCCATAAAATAGGTATATTACCTGAAGTGCCCGGACGTACAAAGCGGCTTTTTCACAAAGCTGTGCTATCCTAGGGCGATCATAGTGGCTGAACATTCCATTAGCCAAAATCGCGTCAGCTACATTTGGGAATGTTACCAAATTGATTTCAAGAACCTGTAAAAGATGAAGAAAATAAAAGGTGTAGTGTAAGCATTGTGAAATTGGATATACAACAGAGAGAAACCGAACAAAAATTCATACAGAATGAATGTAACCTTTGTTTGCAGGAAGCCATGTTCAGGTTGATTCGACTTCAAAACATCCAAAAGAAAAGCTGTGGCCTCACGAATCAAGTTCCTCTGTGAAAAACAAACCCAAGCAGAGAGGCCTCAGTATTCTTTTCTTTGACTTCATAATATTCAAACTTAAGGAAAACAAAAAATTCTTTGACTTCATAATATTCGAACTTAAGGAAAACAAAAATAAACCTGAAGAAATAGATCCGTTATGGTGTTGTAATCAACTGGACATCCTCCCTCCATTTGGGACATCATTAATGCAAAATTGACAGCACCCTGCGCCACCATACATGTTAGTTAATTAATTTTTGAACTGATAAAAGAAAATGTTCACACATAATCATGTAAAGTTCTATATCATGTCAAATCTTATGCATACCTGAGGATCGGTCCGCAGGATTGTTTGCAAAAGGAACAAGTAGTCTGGAGTGTATCCAACCTATGGAAGATAAGATTTAAGAAAAGAGTCTGCACGTTAGGACTGTTAAAATAATCACAAGAGCAATTTTTGAACATAGATCATTGATGGAGAGCACATTTCCAATACCTGCTTTGAGTATATCAGAATCTTGTCAAACTCCCTTCTTTCGGCAAAAGCTGCAACAACTTTTGGAGTTGCTCTGGCTTTTATGTATATTTTCAAAGCCAGGTCATTGTCCACAGTCTGTAGAGATACATAATTAACAGTGTAGGCATAAGCAGTGCAATGCAACACAACCAGCAGCATGGTAAATTTTATATGCAAGAACCAAAATAATCATTGGATAGCAACCCTAAACCAAAATTAATAACTTACGTGAAACGAAATAGGTGGAACTTAACTAATTATAAAAAACCTACCTTCACAAGATCTCCCAACTCCTCACTGCACTCTAATTTGTCTTCAGCCAGCCAGTTTTCCAATAAATTCTTCTTGTTCTGGTTCACAACAAGACGTGACAACTCCAAGGACTCGAAAGCATTGAGCTTTCCCCTAGTCAATAGAGTCCCAAAGTATTGCAACAAAGGTGGTGTTTGCCCAGCTTGGACAGGAACACTCTGCAATGTCAAACATAAACCATAAAAGCTATTGGTCAATCGTGTAATGGATCATATATTCCAATATAACTGCAAAGCTCTGAAAAATGATAGGAACTTAGATCTATCAATAGCAGCGCAGCAGAGCCAGTTTCAAATTCTAGCTTAACCCAACTGCTTCTTTGTATCTCAACTACATCAATTTGTTTTATTTAGTAAATAAGAACTGTTTATGAAAGAAAGTAAAGAAACAAAGGTATGCTCCAAGCAGCTATAAGATTAATGCTTCTAATCCTGGTAAAAAAAGAGAAACAACCCTATAAATGAAGCCTTCTCAGATACTCTTTGGACCTTCACAGACTTGATTTTTTCAGCGTATTCAATTCAATTGCGAAAGAAATCCATGAATATTTATTAACTTTTATTTGAGTGTGTAATTTGTAAGTGCTTTAAGATTGAGAAAAACAAATTCTGTTAGAAAACCAACTAATATAATGCATATACTATGTATATCTAATCTTGTCTTCATTAGCTATATTGTCTGCAAAGGATCTTTTGTAGTTCGTGGTACATTAAGGAAAATTTACACGCAAGAATGAAATATCGGGAAAAATATAAAAACCTGGAACTTGGCAACTGTATCAGGGGTACGCAATATTCCTTGGGGTGACTCAGCAGCAAGTTCAGCAGCTTCTTTGTACTTTGTTTGGGCGAATAATTCTTGAAATCTCTGGACAACCTGAAAAATTTAACAGCCACGGCGATTACTTGAAATCAAGCCGAAGCAGTAGAAACTCATGAGTTTAATATATTGATGGTCATAAAAAATACCAGGTTCTCAGCACCCGGAAGATTTCCTCTTTTCGCCAGGTTGACAGCAAGCTCTAGATTGTTTAACTAGAATAAATTACAAAATAAAATTTAATAACTATCCAATCTTCATGTTTTGTATATCAAATAAATATATAAAATCAGCAACTTGAGATACATACCTGACCACTAACAAAAGGCACAATTGTCTGTTCGTTAACAGTTGCCACTAACACCTGGCCCCGCCTGTTAATTGCATAAAAGCCTCCTACTGATGAAGCTTCTGATGTCAGAAAGATGGGATCTGGACTAATTCTATTTCTGTAAACTGCAGTAGCGGTCTCCAGATCATAAACAAATAGCAGCCCGAGCTTGGTGATCACATAAATCAAACTGTATTTGTGGGATATCTGCAATGTCAGAGCTTAACATGAGCTTCCTATCACAAAATACCAAACACGGAGCCAAATTTAGAATACCCCTAACCTGCATCGCAACAGGAAAGTCGTCGGCAAAATCAGGGGGGAAGAAAAGATCTGCTTGCTTCTTTGTAAAAGAAGGTTTTCCTGCCAAAAGTTATAAATTTATTGATAATCACTCAATTGAAAAGTCAACCTAACAGGATCGTTGCTAGTGAACTAGTCGAAGCTACTTCAACCTACGTTCTGGCCATTCTTCAAGCGGATAATTGTTTCATTCACATGCATAAGAAAATACAGTTAATACAGCATTTACCATATATGATATAGCCAACATTATTCTCATTAATTTTTTTTAACCTGCACCCTTTCCCTATAAATTAAAAGAAAAAAATCATATGAAGGCCTATTCACAACCAATCCTAACAGACTTGAAGATCGCATATTCACAAAAAAACCATCAAATTATTCTATTGTAAGTGCAGAAAAAATCAAATTTATTACTCGAAACTAACCTGGTTGTGCACCAAGCTCGATGACGTGTAACTTAGACGTGATCTGCCCAGCATTAAGTGTCTTTGTTGCAAAAGCAATAAGAATGGAAGGATTCTCATTTCCCGGAATCTGAATAAAAAAAATTACAATCAACAACCAATAGAGAGCTTCGGTCCCTATGCTTATTATGTAAGTAAGATAAAATGAGAATTGGGGGTAAGGAAACTTGCGCACTTTAAACTGGGCAAACGCAGCAGCATGTGCTTCTAGTGCCTGACTGCGTTGTTGATCCACAGAGAACAATTGCATATTCCCTTTCACCAATTGAGGCCTCTGCAGACAGAACAGAAAAGATAAAATCAGGAGCGAAAAAATGGAAAACAAATTGCATTACAAATAAAGTAATGCATAACAATGACATTTGAATGTTCAACTGTGAAACAACCAATAAGGAATTAAAACCTAATGGGTAAAGTCAACTATGTAAAGCCCATTCAAAATAACATAAATATCGTAACATTCCTTGGCTATCAGTCAGCTATTAATATCTTCTCATGCTCCGATAACACGATTTTCGCAAACTAATATATCATACTTAGCTATCATGGTTCTACCATCCGCCATCATACATGAAAACTCATCAGAATAATTTTACAGGGTGTCAGAACATGCCTCAGCAGCACCAGGGGCGATTCCAATCAGCACCAGCCACTTTTCAGAAGGATCACACCTGTAGTTAATTATCTGGTTGTTTGCCAGATTTGCTGTTCTTTCAAATACCTTCACTGGTTCGGTCTCACCTACACAGTAAAAAAACCAAAGAGTTAAAAATTTCTGCATAGATAATCCCAGAATACCGTGACAAAACTAAAGTTGTAGAGAGAATGAAAGGGAAAAAAACAGAAACAAATACAGAAATGATAGACATAATGTAATATACCTTCAATAGACCAATGATATACTGAGGTTTGTGTGACTAATCCCAGCAGCTTTGGAGAAATCCATTTCCAAAACACGACCTACACATACGTCACAGCCACTTTAAAACCAAGAAATAACAGTCTCCTGATATTCATGTCAATATATAGCCCAGAAGGTAACCAACTGCTAATGAAAACAAGATACTGTCATAAAAAAATAAAAAATTCAGACCTGCTCGGGCATTAAATGTGATTTCAATTTAGCTTTTAACTCGATGTTAAATATTTGAAGGTGATCCTGATTTGTCCCCTGGACTTGGGCTGTAAAGATGGAGATCAACCAATGAACCGGTTAAAGGAATAAAGAGGAAACAAATAGAGGTTCCAAAAATTGATGCAATTGCATTCAGAATTCAAATTTTGTACATCCTGGAATCCATGTCTAATAGCAGAAAAATGTATTTATAACTAGTAGTGATAACTGCATGATCAGAGTATCTTAAATGAATATTATAATGTGAAATATACATCATTTCTATATTATACTGAAAAGTCGATAATAATAATCTTGAACATTCTAATTGAATGTGCCATGCACGAGATAAGTTCTTATACACTCATAAATGTATGAACAAACACAAATTACCTTTCAGTGCAAGGATTTTGGAATTCGGATTCATGAGAGCCGAGTCGGCAGTAATGGGCCTCCTTAAAGGCTGATTCGGCATGCTCATGTCTATGATAACAATGCTATTCTGTGGTGAGGTCTCTCTCACGCAGATGTACTTATCCGATTCCATAGTTACGTGCGTAAATGTGATGAATTGTGGACTAATCCCAATGCTCGGAAGCTGCGACAAACATCAGATCAGAAAATCCCCGATCATTCAATTACTAATTCAGGCATTCGAACAGTTGCAACTTTACAAACATGACCCGAACATTATCACTCTTCCCACCGTATAGTACAAAGAAATACATCATAGACAACGAAAAGGATCAAGCAGATCTGCTATTAAATTACACACGATAAGACCATCAGATCTGTGCGAATTTCAACACACTTAAAAATTACTCACAAATGATAGCTTGTACTCGAGCTAAAAAAACCAGAAAAACAAGATTAGGGTGAATCTAAGAGTGCAAATAACCACTAATCTTGCGAAATTTCAATTAGAAGATCGTGAATTCCGAAAATTGAACTATCAGAGAATCAAATCCAACAAACTTGATGGAAAGAATCGGCGAATCAGATAAAACTTACCGTTAAGGCTTCCCTCATGGCGATCGGAGCACTCGCCGCCGCCATGGTTGGTCGGATCGATAAAGCTCGGATCTAGACGAACGATCGGGTAGGCAACGAAGCCCGTGTAGGCGTTTCCAAACCCTTGCGACGGGATTCGAATCGCTTCGAGATCTAAACCAGTGATTCGAAAATTTCTCTCACCAGCGAACGATGAGAGAGAGGGAAAGAGAGAGAGATCTACAGAGACAAGGAAAAGGAGAGAGAAAGGGTGGAGCAAGAATGATGGTTCCAGTATTTATAGTCGGAGGATGAAAAGAAATGAAATGAAAATTCTCAGCTAAACAACGAGAGTGAAACAAAAAGATCGAGAAATTTGTCCAATGATTTATATTATTTTTTTTATTTTCTTTGTTTAGGGAAATAAAGAAAAATCTTCTGGAAAAAATTGACGCGTAATAGAAATGTGCCTCGCTCGTAGCACAAAATTGTTCAATTTCTTAATATAAATATTTATTTATTTTTAAGACAACGGGTTCAGTTGAGATGGGTTTTGTATCATCTGACCCGAAAAACAAATCCCAGATTCAATTTCTTTTTTAAAAAGATTTGTCTGAAAGTAATTTTTAACGAGTCATCGGATTAAAATGATAGAAATGTATTTCCCTCCACATATAAAATCGGTAACATATTTGAATTACTCATCGAGATACATTTATTATTCATTTTACTGTAAAGTTATTTATTTAATTAAACACTTTTTAATTTTTCGTTTTCTTTTTTTTCATTTTGTTTTTTTATGTTAGTTTTTTATTTCAGAAAACAACAACCCCTACAAGAAAATTAAAAAAATGTGAGAATATCATACTCCTAATAATGAAAAAACTTATGATCACGATGTTTAATTTGTTAATGAATATATAAGTATTAATTTTAATAAATGTGTTCAAAATTTTATAAATAATAATATATCTGATATATAATAATCGTGATATGTACACACTTTAAGTATTAATAAATTTGATTATATCTATGACATAAAAAAAATCAAATACCAATTAATTTTAGAATTTGTGTTAAAATGTGAATGAACGCCACAAAATTTCAAAAGTGTGTAATAATTATTTCTGATTTTAGCATATTTAATTTTGATCTTTGGTTTATTTATACGATATGACACTAGTGTAATCTAACAAAAACATAATTTATATTATTAATTAAAAATATGAAAAAAATTGTATGATTTTTGTTATTGCGTCATCTTTTTTATCTAACAAATATTATTAATTATTTTACAAATTTCAAATAAAATACATTAATCAATTCGCAGCGACGCACAGATATTTTTACTTGTTACATGTATTAGGTTATAAGAATTTCTTAAAATTCAAGAAGACTTATTAATTTGTGTTGTTTGAGTTCAGGTTCAGCTACGTATATAAGTAGATCTTAGAAGAAGACACAAATCTGTTCAACTTTAGCTCGAATTCACTATGTTAAAGTAGCTCAAATAAAGGTTATCCGTACTACTTAAATTAAATTTAGTTTCTTAGAGTCACTGCAGGGAAATGCATTGATAAAATAAATGAATAAAAACACAACAAGATAAGATAAGATTGCTATTAGTGAGATCATTTATTTTGATTTCTATGTTTTACTTACTGTTCTGAAAGAAGTGACGACGTGAAATGCAAGCAACAATTCAATATTTCTTATATTCGCAGCAAGACATTGGTTTGCTGCTGTGTAAATTGGTGTTTGTCAACCAATTCTGCATTTCACACTCACATATATAGCAGAAATTTCTCTTTCTAGAACGTATTCTTTCTCTAGAAAAATCAGAAACTCTAGTCTCCGGTCGTCCTCACATAGAAAACCGTCTATCCATGGATTATGGGCGTCGTTCACGCGATCCAGGTCCAGAAGAGGGCGTTGCCCACCACCGGCTTTCAAGCTCGTTGATCTCCTCCGCCGCGACTGCGCCACCGTCGATCCAAGAGAGCCCGAAGACTCTGCTATTTCTTTTCCGAGGGGGCTCAGCTTCGCGAAACTTCTGTGAAGATCGGTCTGACACAAAGATGTTTGAGAGGAATTCGTTGATCCATTTCTACGTCAGTGTGGGGAGTTGGAAGATGCACAGAAGGTGTTCGACGAAATGTCTGAAGGGAACGTCGTGTCTTTGACCAGTTTGTTCGAAACTCAACAGCCTCGGTATAGGGTGAGGGTTCACCGTTCATCGAGGATTCCATAACGAAGCGCAATGACTTCGTGGGGTACGCTCTAGTCATCATGTATTTGAAAATCGGAGATTCTGGCTCCGCGTTACGGATCTTCGCAGGGCCTTCACAGAGTAAAGTTTGGTTCCCTCTTCGGCGAGATCTCTGTGTTGGAAATTAGATGATGTTTAACCAATAGTATTATATAATATATCAGTATATGGCGGAATTATATAATAAGATCTAAATATATTAAAACACATTTTAACATATTAAACAACCTAGGCATTAAAAATTACTAACATGTCAATAAATATTTTATTCTAAACATATTGTCAACAAATTGATCACACTAGCAACTTATAAACAAATTTATAATTTGCGTCGCAGATCCAATTCGTTAGAGGGACTTACATTTGAGGTTGTAAACATCCTCGTGCGTTGCTAGTTATCACCGGAATGCCACACCAAGAGTTCGCCGGACTGGAAGTTGAGGGTCGCCGGATTGGAAGCTTTCTGGCCGGCCAGAATTGTGCATGTGACGCTGTGACTTCCTCTGGTGGAATTTGGCCGCGAAACTTTGCACGAACATGGATGAGACCTAGAGGAAGGTCCCTGTAAAAATGGCACGACCAGGATGCAAGCGAGTGACTCGTGGTGGCCTAGGCACACTTGGAGTCAGGCTAGCCCGATGACTGTTTGGCCAGAAACTTGGATGCGACGAAGTGGCTTCCTCCGGAGGAATCTGATCGCGAAACGTTTCAAGAACGTGTAAGAGACCTAGGGATAGATCCTTGTAAAAGGGATTGAGCAAAACCTCGCGAGTCGCTTGTGGTGGCTCAGGCACTCCTGGGGTCCAGCAAGTGCTGTCCGGTCGGCCAAAAGGCTTAAATGCGTCTCGTCGCGTTTCGCACGATTTCTTCGCGTCTTGAGTGAATAACTGCGTGCACAAAGTCACTCGAACACCACAAAAAGAATCAGAGATAATTCTCTCGGGTTTTTGGGAGATCAAGAGGGTGGGCTCTTTGATTGAACAACGAGAGAATGGGAACACTCAAGAATCAAAATCAAAAATCAAGAAATGTTTTCTTGATTTTTCTTTCTCTCTCTAAATCTCGGCCAAACACACAAGGGGGGAGGTCTGGTCGAAATTCATCTTCTCTTAGTGTTAGGGTTTCACAAAATCTCTTTTATATCCGAGAGAATGAGCTTCAATTAGGTCAAAATACAATTTTGGCCCGTTAGTCAAATTTAAGCCCAAAGATCCTTTTAATGAGTTTTAAAATAATTTTCCGCCTAATTATTTTAATTATGGCCGACCAAATCATTATATTTTCTCCAAAAATATATTTGATTTATTTTTAAAATAATATTAAATTAATTTAAAACATCTCACTAATTTAATGACAAGTCATTATTTCTTTTCATACTTTGCAAACAAGTACGAAATGAGAAAATATTTATTTTCATATTTTATTTATTTGAATCATCAAATTATATTATTATCAATATAATAACATAATATGATTCATTAAATAAATGTAATAATAAACAATCAATTATTTATTTAATTAATTAGAAAATAATTTTCTTAGTGTAAATCACAATTTACATTCAATGATAAAATCAATTGTTCTACTTCAACAAATCTCGTCCGACAGTCTATTACTGAGACCTTATTGACCCATATAAACGAGGCTTTAGGATAAAGATCGGACTCAAAAGTTCACAAACTTTTTCCGTCTTTTAATTCTTAATATTAGTCGACTCCACTAAAGGACTAATATTGAAACTCTTTAAGTTCAAATGCGTATATTTTCTGTTTGATGTGGCAAAAAAATTCTTCACACGATCCACGGAGTATTTTATGACATTACTCTTCATGTGTATCAGTAACTCAGAGGAATGTAAAATTACCGTTTTACCCCTGAGTTATTATTTCACTAACTCCTTTGTTATTTGTGAATGAGAAAAACATAGAGTGAGATGTCTTTACATGTCACATGTTTTAATCAAATAATATTATATTCGATGAATACTAGGTCTGATTTATTCATTCACACTCTCATAACAAAGCATAGTGTGATACTAATGCATTAGCATTGTTTCAACATTAATTCCGTATCTGTGAATCACATAATCCAATATAACAACGTTATGACACCAAACCCCGGGTCCGATGCAACTATAACTTAGCCATTGCCCATTGTAAAATCAAATGTCTTACAGTGTCACATCGATTATGCATTCAATTCAGGATTTAGGTAAGTACCAAAATACCCCTCGTATGTGATCTTGAAGTTTCGAGTGATTAAACGGTTTTATCTTGAGTTTCAGAGTATCACATGTCATGTTCAATATCTTCTGTAATATATCAAGAATGAAACACAGAGTCACAACTCTCTATATCACAAGATAAGATATCTTTGCTTCATTCAAACAATCATTACTCAGAGTCGATTCTCTATCGATCTTTAGATTGCGAACTAATATTTTAAACTAGTCACAATGGACTATCTTGTCAAGTCTGTACTTAGCACCCCTTTCGTCGATAACAGTTTCAGAGTGTAGCAAACATACATAAATACAAACTTAATCAAGAATGAATATTTAATTTTATTTAATGTTTCAGCAAAACTAAATACAATATATTTATAATGTCTAATATCTCCTTTGTGGGCACCAATCCCAACAGTCTGCTCGACGGTGTGTTTGCGCAGCGATCAGTCTTCTGCAGTAGCGTTGACAAACCCGTCGAGGACCGCGTGTTTCTTCGGATATGGCTCTGATTAAGAAGGAGTTTGGATGAGATTGACATTATCGGACGGCAAGGTGAGATTTTTTTTCTACTTTAAAAGTTACATTTTGATGTTGGTAGTTTAGATTTTGCAGCGAATCTGATTTATCTGTTTGTTTATTAGATTGTTTTGTTTCGTTTTTATGTTTTAGTGATATTGGTCTTGGAGTTGGAGGTAAACAGATATGAGTGTTCTCTCACAAGGGAAAAAAAGTATTTAGAATACGATTTATGTCTAGTCTCTAGTTGGTCTTACTGCCTGATTTCGAGTTGGTGACACTCTGTGTGCACTTAACATTTGAAGAAGCCCTATTTTGAAAGTGTCCGAGGATGTTCTTGTCAGATTATATTTAGTTTGCAATTAGCACATCGCCTCCTTTGTTCTGATTCTACTGTCTTCTACTTTTTATTAGTATTTCAAACTTATTTTTATACATATGAAGTTTCGACCTCTATCTGATTTACTTGTAAAATTTATGACGCGGCGTATGTTGATGAGAATATCCCTTTCAAAAAAATATAATAGAAAATCTAGTTTTAGTGGAATCTATATCATATCTTTTTAAAATATTTATTTTATATTTAGTAATGGTTTAGATTCTTTTACATGCATTCTTTCATAGGAAAAAATACGTCAAAAATTATACATAAAAGTGACATTTTTCTATAAATAAATAAATAAAAACAAGAAACTAATAAAATAAAATAAATAGGGTGAAATTCGTCAATAAAGTATTTGTTCGTCTCAAAATTATAATTAAGTGGTCACACTCAACTTCTTTCTTTCAGCAGCGCTATGTAAAATAATTCCATCCAAACTCAATGGTTTATATTATGTGAGATATATAAAACATGAAGCTCTTTCGTCATGTCTGAGAAATTCGGAGAAGTGGACGAAGGCCAACATTGCCTCAAACAATAACCAATATATCATTCATAAATTTCATTGTCGTTCTAAAAACATAAAATGGTTGTCTACCCATTAAACTATATAGATAATTTAGTGATTTCAAAATATCAAATGTTTCGCAAAATGTTATGTAAATAGTCAACTAAAATTGTTTACACGATTTTATGGTCCATAATACCCTATCATAAATAATTTGTAAATTGATTTTCCTGTTTAATTTTTTATATTTAAGTTTCAAATTAATTCAGAAAAGATTTAAGCATTTATTTTATTATTCATTTTAGCGGGAGAGGTAGAAGGTAAAATATTAGGACCTAGGACTTAGGTTAGCGAATCAATCAATCTTCATCAATAACTGTTATCGTGTAAAGTTTGTTTTTCATGTATGATTGAGATTAATAATATGCCATAGTATATATATACTAGTGAGTAATGAGAAAAGATCGGATGATCGATAATCACAATTAATAACAGATTCTTGATTTTTTCTTACTCTCATCCTTATCAACTATCTTTCATGGTATCAGAGCGCATTTAACCTACGACCTAGGTTTACGAATCGATCGATCATTATCAATGGTGGTTTAGAACTCATCAAGCTCAACTTCCGCATCTCCATCAATTCTTGCAATTCTTAACCCCCCCCCCCCCCCCCCCCCCCCCCCCCCCCCCCCCATCGCATCCATTATACGTGAAGTTTTATAGAGACAATATTCTGATATGGCATCATCATATCTCAACTACGATAAGAGGAAATTGCCTTGAAGGATTTTTGAATGGATCAACGGTGCATCTGATGGAATTCATTCGTAAAGAAACATAAGATCCAACCATCATAAGAATGATGGTGAATCCGATGTTCATTGCTTGGACAAGGCAAGATCAACATCTCGTATGTTGGCTAATGGCATCAATGGTGGTTGAAGTACTTCCACAGATGATTAGTTGCAGCACAACATCAAAGATTTGGATTGCAATTTAACAACTGTATTCAGCACAATCCCACACAAAGGCAATCCAATACAAACTAAAGTTACATAACAGAAGAAAGGCGATCTTAAAATGTTTAACTACATCATGAAGATGAAAAATCGTACGTCGATTGCTCAAATGCGATTGGAATGACAGTCTATAACGAGGATATGACTTTGAACCTTCTCACTGGTCTTGGTAGTGAGCATGACTTTTTTTTGTGGTATATATAACCACTAGATTTGAGCCGTTTAATCTCAGAGATCTAATTGCTTGGTTGAACGCTCATCAGACAAGACTAGAGCAAAACGCTCTAAACATTTAAAGTTTGGCCACTCTTGCTCAACATCATTCCCATGGCGTGGACCGAGAAGCTAATATTCAAATTTGGGGAGTTACAATTCGAATTAAGGCAGACTAGCTAACAATTTGAGAAGCGAAAATGGCTATTAAGGTCGTGGACGTAGTAAAGGATCTGGAATATTCAATGCCAACATTGTGGAAAAATAGGTCACATGGCCTAGAAGTGCTTTTACTATTGGAACAGGTCTATAGTTAAGAAAATATTATCATTAACAAGTTAACGCTAAAATATTAAAATTTCTTTCCAGATAAAACTAGTTTTACTAACCTAGGCAAAGTACATGAACATCAAATAATTTAAAAGAATTATCTAATTATAATTTACTTGGGGCTAACCTTTCTTATAACTTGATTTTTTAGCAGTCTTATGAAATGTAGACCGTCTTGTCTCGCTTCTAGCATAGAAAGCTCGTCTCCTTTGCACCTAGTCGTGAACTCGAGTAACCTAAAGTTTTTATTTCAAAAGTCTATATAGTGTTTGAAAGATTTGTTTGTGAGCACAATTAAACATAATAACTCAAGAACAAATCTATGAGCTAAAGAACTAATTTAGGTCTAAGTCTAATAAAGACTTAAGTTCCAAAATAAAAGAGATATTTTAGAGAGAGATGGAGAGAGAATGGTCGGCTGAAAATAAAGAGAACAAGTTAAAGAAACTTATTTTCACATCTCAATGTGAGGCTCTATTTATAGGAGAATGAAATACAAGAAAATGTAACTACCCTATCCTATTGTGTATTCATGACACAATATTTGATTTCTTATTCTCTTTTTCTATGTGTTTGGACGGCCATCTATAGTACATTAGAGAGAGAAATTTGTTTCCTCCTTAACACATTTGTTTCCATCTAAAAGAAGTTCATTTACTCTTTTCCTATTTGGCAATTATCTTCATAATTCAAAACAAAGAAATTCCTAGATATAATTTCTCCGCTCTCTTGATGTTGACCGAACTCTACCTATATGAGGAGCTTCTAGATACTTCCTTATTTCTTTTAACAATTCTTAAAATACTCATTATAGAATTAATATTGCACCAATAATGAAATTAATTTCATAATGCCTCAAACGACTTCTCGGCTTTAGAAAAAAAATTATATTCCCATCATATGAAAATATTCAAAATCGTATTTTGACATTCACATCATTTTATGTCCATGTGGACAAAAATATCATTTAGACATTTTTCGGGAAAACATCTAGTTCTACACTTGAACTTATTTTTGACTTAGCTTCTAGTTAAAAAATCCCACTCTAATGACTTTTTAAGGAAAGGACTTATCAGCTCATGTTGGAGATCTAATGGACAATCCAACACTCTAATGCAACATTGTTGGAGCACTCCAATATGTTGCATTCAAGGTGAATAAAGTCTGTCAGTTCATGCACACTCCCAGGATCCCACATTAGAAGGCGGTCAAAATAATTTTGAGATATTTGGCAGGCACACCCAGTCATAGACTAAAGTTAATGTGTAGATTTGTGCCCACAAAGGAGATATTAGACATTAAATACATTTTGTATTTTTACTGAAAATTAAATAAAATTAAATATTCATTCTTATTTAAGATTGTGTTTATGCATGTATGTCTACGCCCTGAAAATGTTATCAACGATAGAAGTGTTAAGTATATACTTGACAAGATACATTCTTATGACTAGTTTAAAATAATAGTTCGCAATTTAAAGATTGATTGGGCAATCGTATCTTAGTATCGATGGCTTGAATAAATTAACAATGTATTATCTTGTGATATAGAGAGTTGTTACTCTGTAATTTATTATTGATATCTTGATGAAGACATTGAACAAGACATGTGACAATTTGAAGTTCGAGACAAAACCATTTAATCACTCGAAACTTCAAAATCACATACGAGGGGTATTTTGGTATTTACCTAAATCCTAAAGTAAATACATATTTTCTTGTAACACTTTATGACATTTGATTCGTTAATGGGCAATGACTAAATGAAGTTTCATTGACCCGACGGTTGGTGTCATAATACTGTTTCTTTGAATTATGTGACTAATTTGTGTTGAAACAATACTAAGGCATTAATATCACACTATGCTTTGTTATGAGAGTGTGAGCGAATAAACCGGGTTTGGTATTCAACGAATAAAACATTCCTCAAATAAAACATGTGACATGTAGAGACATCTCACTTTATGTTTTTCTCGTTCACAAATAACAAAGGAGTTGTTGAAATAATAACTCAGGGATAAAACAGTAATTTTATAATCCTCTGAGTTAACGATTCACACAAAGGGTAATACCGTAAAATACACCGTGGACTGTGTGAAGAATGATTTTTAACATCAAACGAAAATATAAACGCATATGAACTTGGAGAGTTTCAATATTAGTCATTTAGTGGAATCGTCTAATATTAAGAATTAAAAGTCAGAAAAAATTTGTGAAGTTTTGTGCCATAAGGTCTCAGTGATAGACTCTCGGATGAGATTTTAGTGAACAAAAATCAATTAATTTTCTCATTGAATGTAAATAGTGATTTACACTAAGAAAATTATTTTCTTCGTAATTAAATAAATAATTGGTTATTTATTATTACATTTATTTTATGAAGCATATTGTATAATTAAATTGATAATAATACAATTTTAGGATTCAAATAAACAAAAGATAAAAATAAATATTTTATCATTTCGTACTTGTTTGCATAGTTTGAACGAAATTAATGACATGTCATTAAATCAATGAGATATTCTAATTTAATTAAATATTATTTTAAAAATAAATCAAATAAACTCGGAGTGTAAAATTAATAATTTGACCGGCCATATATAGTGATATATGGGCTGAAATATTATTTAATCTCATTTAAAAGGTTTAAGAGGCTTAAGTCTGACTAACGAGCCATTATTGGATTTTGACCTAACTTAAGCCCGTTCTCCCTGATATAAAAAGGAGGCTTTTATCTCTCAAAATCCTAAGTCAATTTCGACCAGTATTCTTCCCTTCCCCTAGTGAGAGAGTCAGCTGAACCCTAGAGAAGAGAGAGGAAAATCGTTTCCCGGCAGCCATTCCTTTAATCTCGAGTTTCTTCTTCTACCGTTGTTCACAGAAAGATCACACCATCTTGATCTCCCAAAATTACAAGAGATATATAATTGACTCTCACTTGTGGTTGTTTGAGTGGATCTTGCTGAATAGGGACGACCATCTTCATCCAAGGATCTCAACGACGCATTTTTCCTCCCCTTGTGCTCGCGTGGTGTTGTACTTGGCCAAAGGAGGATTTTTCGACGCGCGCGAGTTCTCCTGGGTTCTAGCAACTCTCGGACATTCCAAGCAGTGAGACACTAATCCGCCTCGAAACCACAGGACGCGCGCGGAAACCCTAGGCGTGCGCGTGGAGCTGTCTCTTGACCAAGTGGTTGAATTCGCGTTACGGACTCATTTCTCGCAGATCAAAGACGCAAGAAAGACTCGTGAAGTTGTCGATGACAACCGTAAGTGTCCCGCTAATGAGTTGGATCTGCAATATATATTTGATATAGGTTGCTAGTGTGCTTGATTTGATTTGTTGACATGTTTATAAATTATTGACATGTTAGATTATTTTTAATGTCATGGTTATAAAATATGTTACGAAATGAATTTTACATATTATGATCGATATTATAAATTCCGCCATATTTAGATATGTTTTGTAATTTAATAGGTTAATCCCACATTAGAAGGCGGTCAAAATAATTTTGAGATATTTGGCAGGCACACCCGGTCATGGACTAAAGTTAAGGTATTCAGATCGACTGAACATAATTGATTTTTTTGACGCTGATTAGGGAAATCTCATGGATGACAGATGATCCACTCCTGGCTCATGTATATATCTGGGAGGCAATCTTGTTTTTTGGACTACAAAAAAACAACCTACAATATCAATGAGCAATTGTTAAGCAGAGTTTCAGAGTTTAGCTCATACAGTTGCATAAATCACATGGATCACGTCTCTTCTAAATGAGCTACACGCCCAATCCTCACAATTACAACTGTGTGGGTTCACAACCAAAGTGTTATTGCCTCACCATCTAACTTATTTCTTCATGCAAGAACAAAACATGTAGAACTTGACTTGTATTTCATGGAACATCTAGAAAATTATTATTGGTCAGGTTCGTGTCAATCGTGCCCCGAGTGTAGATCAGATTGCATATATTCATGCCAATACCGCGCTTTATCTTTTGTCCAAACTCACTGTGAGGGGACCTCCCACTTCGCTTGAGAGGGGATAGTAGAGTACCTATGTAATACAGTAAAAGGACTAGATGTAAAGTTTGGTACTGATGTATGTTTGGGATTAATTATATGTCACA
This sequence comes from Urtica urens, assembly GCA_958296335.1. Classification (NCBI taxonomy): domain Eukaryota; kingdom Viridiplantae; phylum Streptophyta; class Magnoliopsida; order Rosales; family Urticaceae; genus Urtica; species Urtica urens. The sequence goes on along the minus strand of OY282530.1, from coordinate 8,686,308 downwards.
AGATATACCAGTGAGTAATGAAAAAAGATAGGATGATCGATTACCACAATTCATAATAGATTTTCTATTTGTTTTTACTCTCATCCCTGTCACCTCTCTTTTATCGTTAGATCGCTTCATGTGTATTTGGTGAGATCTGAAACACTCATGGCTCATCTCCAAAATAAATTTTGTGATAAAAGTCAATTCGAACACCAAAATACACTTTTGTGGGAGTGTCTTATGTCAGCCCGGGAAAGTGGTACTTTCGCAAGACATCCAAGTGCCTTCTAAAATTATTTGAAAACCTAATTATGTATATTAATGTATACAAAAATTAAAATGTCAAAATTTTAAGTGAAAGTGTTACTATGTAAGTGAAATAATTTTCTTTCACGAGTTTTAAAAATTACAAGAAAATACGAGTGAAACTACAGAATATTCGTGTTTTCTAAGTTTGACTCAAAGTTACCAACAAGATTAACATGAACTTCGACATAATAATAAATTGTAAATAAACTACATAAACTAATCTTATAAATATCTGTTAATAAATATTGTAGAGAAATGATACAGGGATAAAATGTAACAAATGAAATGAAATGCGATTTATTTATAAAAGATTATAAATTTGGTGGAAAGTGTAAATAATTGTAAAGGCAGGGCATGCACATAAGTACCCAATCAATCGCTATGGATTTAAGGGTGATTGTTTAAGAAAAATTGTTCCAAATAACTAAATAAAATATTGATATTATTGTCTAACCATTTTTTTTAGTAAATAGCCATTTAGTATGACGTGTGTGTTAATAATTGCTATTAGTTTGTTATTTGGGTAATATATACCAGTTTATTTTGGTTCAATGATTATTAATTAATTTTTTTTACAAGTTATATGACAATTAATATATTTCAAAGTGTTATATTACTACTTATCCCTTTAACCACTTAACCACGTAACTATATAATCACTTCGTATAATTTTAATAATAAAATCACTATGTGTTTACTGTTGTATTTTAATTTTGTAATACGTCAACTATTTTCTAATGACGAATTTTGTGTTCAATTCTCAGACTTTGAATTGATGCATTTGGGTTCCTACACAAAACCCAAATCACTTTTTATATTTTGGGCTTAAAAATTGCATTAATAGCCCAGATGCAAAGCTCGTATAGTTCTTCCTTTTTTACTTTATTGTCTACTCATCAATAAAAGAATTAATTTTGCTAAAAGAAAAGAATTAATTTTGACCTTCGGACAAGTTTATAGATGAATTTGGTATCAAGACAACGAGAAAAAAATACACACACACGACTGAGACAATCTAGAATCTAAAGTTAAAGCAAAATAAATAAATAAATACACACATATTCTTTTGCACTATCGTGAGTTGTAACCTGTTTAATGCAAGCTTGAGCTGTTTTCCATTGAGTTTAAACTAAATGTTTATAAATAAATCCACGAGAGAGTGTAATGTGTAGGATTATCTGGTTGATTGTGATTTGATACCCAAAAAGAACGAACTCTCAACACTTAGAAAATCATATTAAATTTGGATAAATATAATATCGTTTGTCTTTAATCAAAATTCACCGACTACTCATTTTATATTGATAGCATATATATCCTTTAACCTCAATGTTAATAAAAGATTTGTAACCGACTTTCAGTTAACTATATATTTAAAAGATTTATATACTATTGATAGACCCACTGAACTTACTGACTATGCTAATTAGCATAGTAATAATTTCACACCACGATGTCTTTAAAGAAAATGAAAACTTGTTTAAAGAAATATGCAATCCATGAACTTACGCTTTTAATAACTAAAATAGTAATTATAAAAACTTGTTCATCCTAAGTTTTAAATTATTGTCGCAAACTAATATTTGACAAAAAGATCATGCACGAACACGCATATACTAAACTATCAAAAAATAAAATACAAAAAACACACAACATGCAAAAATCGAGGGTCAACAATATGCTATGTACGCAAGCTTCACAATGGCATTCCTTGTGAAACTCCGGTACTTTTCTATCAATGCAAATTTATTTCGACAACAAAACTCCGGCGAACGAGCCACATCAACGAGTATCAATACATCGTGAATTGTTAGTCAATCCTTCCACTCTTATCGACTTAATGCATCACATCGCATTCTACAATATCTAAAAGAGGCTAGCTGTAAAAGAATTATGCTTTTCGCTACCATTTCTCAATCTCTTATATGTTTCTCTAACTTTGATTAGGTTGGTTGTCTCATTACTTGTTGATTTACCACTAGTTATATGAGCATACTTTATTCTAGTCAAATTTTCTGGAAGATTAAAAACGACGTCATGTATCTTGTTGTTCTAACAAATTCGAATAAAGCGTCTTTGACACTCTAACTTATGAGATACGACGGTTTCATTATCTTCTTCGTGAGATTGACTTTCCTCCTTGATATATATTAATTGTGATGACTAAATTGCTTTTAATATTGTCAACAAACCCATTTTTCATGAGAGTATTAGATATATTAAACTTGTCACTTTCATTGCTATAGTTTTTTAAGAACCGACGAACAATTTTAGAAGCGAGTAGTTGCTTATAATAAGATACAATTTTACGTTGAGAAGTGACTCATTGTTCTACATCAACATCGTTAGCATTTTCGTAATATCAATACTTGAACCATTAAAAGCGATTGAACGGATCTAATTATATTTATATCTAACTTTATGAGCAATTAGTCATTTTTAAAAGCCAAAATGAATTTCTCATACTTTTTCCGCCACATTTTTAGATATTTCAAGGCCCAGTTTTCTAAAATTTAGAAACGACATTAGAATCGACTAGTATATTGTAATAGCCCAAAATGTTGGCTTGTATTTTCTTCACCACATTTTCATTTTTTTAAAATAACTATTCTTTTTAAAAACTTAGAAGCGATTTGCCATTAAGAGCATGCGTTAAAAAATGACATTGTCGCTTTTTATATCGCTTTTAAAAGTTACTTAAAAGCGATTTTCTGCTTTCAAAAGTAACATATGTTGCTTTTGAATGCAATTTTTTGTCCTAATATTTATCAAAATTTTGGAGAAATGACCCTAGTTTACAAACGTGATTTGGTTTTGTCCAACGTTTCGTAAAACTTTTGTAAATGTTTAAAACGCTCATGTGGCACTTTAATTTACGCATTTAACTTACTGTTATACCCTTATAATTTCATAATTATTTCTATTTAAAGTTTCGCAAAAAATTTGAATATTTTTTTGTTAATTATTTAAAATCCGGCAGATTAATGTAGATAACATCCTACAATTTTGTGTAGTTAATTGACTCATTATTTGAACATATTATTCTCATTCCTTTTTTGGCCAATTATCTTTTACAGTTTCATATCCATTTATTTTTGGAAACATTTCATAATTACTGAAATTCTAATTCTTTTCATATCATATCTGGCTCTTCGTATTTTTTTTTCAAATTCTTCATTTACATCGTCCAGTATTATGCCGTTAATAGGTACTTAATTTACAGTGAAATGAAATTGTTCCAACGTAAATTGAGTTGGGTTTGCAACGTAAATTGAAGTTTTTCTTCGTTAATTGCATATTAATTTACAAAACACGATTTTTGTTAATTTTATTAGAAGAAAGAAATCAAAATTTCATACATGAATTTGAAATCAAAATCAAAACATGAAAAAGAAGAAGTAAAAGAAGAACAAAGGTTGTGTTCATGAAAACTTCACATCCGCCTCCGCCATGAAAGCTTCACATCGTTCTTCTTCTTCTTCTTCTTCTTCTTCTTCTTCTTCTTCTTCTTCTTCTTCTTCTTCTTCTTCTTCATTGTCGTGTTCATCTAGGTCAAGTACATTAAATAGAAACAAGAGATGAAGAATTCGATTCTAAAAAATTCGATGTGCCAAAAAAAATACAAATTAGATACAAAAAGAACATAAATACTTGTTAATCACCGAACGATTTATCCATAATTGGTTGTAAAGAGAAGAACATAAATACTTGTAAATCGCCTTCTGATTTAACTAGAATTGCTCTTCGCGATGGATTTGAGTTTCTGAGAGAAATTTTTTGGCAATATTTTTTGCATGCATGAGTAATTTCTCTTTCATCAAGATGTGTATATCAATAGAACTAATGAGGTGCGAATTTTTAGGAACCATTTACTCGGAAATTAGATTTTTTAAATTCATTGTATTTTGAGCGGGATTATTATTTTGGGGTAAAATTAGAACGAATTTTCTGTTAACTAAAAGTGTGGACATTACAAAAAATTTGCAAAACGTTGGAAAAAACCAAATTACCAAATCTATATAAAAAAAGAGTTATTATAACCCAATATTTATTCGCAAGAAGATTGTATCAACCCTCATCTACCATTGTAATTTACGTTCTTCTAATTAGTTTTGTAGGGATTTTATGCCCTTTATTCCCTCTATTTTTTTTAATCGAAAAAAGCCTTTCTCTCACACACAGATTAAACGAAACAACTCTAATTCAATATATGATCTTCAGATTTAACCAAGAAGCAGATAAATAAATATAAAGCAAACAGATTATCAACAATAACGTAGAGAAAATATAAAAGTGCAGATAAAGAAAAAACACAATAAGATTATCGTGGTTCGATGCCAAATGCCTACTCCACGTTGAGTTCTACAAAGAAAGCTCGTGCACTATAATCAGAGTCAGTTACAATCAATATTCTCCAAAAAACAATCAGAAATTCGAATATACACCACCGAATTTCCCACAAGCGAGAAATCCCCAAAACCACCAAACCCTAGATTTTGAACCAGCGAGAGCACAAGGAAAACTCATTCACACAACCAAGATACACGCACACAAGGATTATGTATTTGGGATTAGGGCTTTTATTATACAAGAATGGAGATAAAACAGATATTCAGCGATCTATACTTTAGAGAGAGAGGTTGTGAGGTAGAGAGAGAAAGCATATGTATGTTATGTGGCTGAATAGAGATTTGAGGCCTTATATATTGCCAAAACAAAGGCATAAACTCGGAATGCCTCTCAGCCACAAGATCATGCCACATCTGATGGCTCTCAGCACATCTCATTTACAACCGTTGGATATGCTCCATGAACCGATGCTCCAGATTGAAGATGAATCCAATCTGATCTCCTTCCAAGTGAAACTCACGTTTCACTTCAGATTGTGTGCATGGGCTTGACCCAAGAAGAAGTGTTGGACCTCTTCATTCCAACAATCTTCACCTAGGTCCAATATTGACCCATACCCGACTTGACACTGTGCATTCGCATTTATCCACGTCATGGCTCTAAATCCGGTCTGATTACCTCTCGACGCTCCTCGAGTTTAAACAGACTTTAAACTCGACCTTTGTCGCACTTTCAGAACCATAGCTTTCATACTTAGACTTGCAAGAAACCTGAAACAATTTAATTATATCAATAGCAAGCATATTTGAAATAGAACAAAACTTGAAATTAGCAAATTTCAACAACTCAAAATAAGCTAAAATGATCAAAACGATACTCCTTAACCCTGGAATACCGAAAACCTTATTGGGTTTACCCATGACCCTAAGTTCTTCCAACATATCATGGAAAACCCTTTTCTTACCCATGTGTGGTTCAATGACCACATTCGAATCGGTAAACAGAGCGCTTAGGATGAGAGAAGACGTAGAGAAATTCATTAGAGTGCTCATAGTCTCTATCTCTCTAACTCTTATCACTTGCTCGTCCGTCAGAACTCTTCGATCGAATTTGTCCATTTGAACACTGTGAGTTCCATGCTCGTACTCGGTGGATAGATCTGATCCTAAGCTTAGAGTAGGCTTTATCACGTCCTTCTCAGGCTTTCAGCATCTTTTTTAGGCTCCACCTCAATTGGGACAGCCACGGAAACCTTTGGTGGCTCCACCTTAATTTTGAAACCCTTGTCGATCACGGCATTAAGCTCTCCATGGCTCGCTTGTCGATTTTCCTTCGCTACGGGGTTAGTGTCTAAAATGCACATGTATCTAGAAGCGGAATCATGAGAACCATCTAAAACGTACAAGTTTGAAGACTTAGTACAACACAAAACAAGGTTCCCATTCCTAAACACATTCATCTTACCATAAGACACACCATAATCACATCCTAAATCATCTAACACACCAAGATAAATCAAATTTTTCTTAAGTTTAGGAATGTACCTCACTTGAGTCAAAGTGACTCGCTTACCGTTTTCGAGCACCAACTTAATGGAACCAACACCAAGGACTCCGCAAGGGAGATCATCTCCCATGTAGACATCGCCTTCTACAATCTCTTGGAGATCTTCAAACCACTCCTTATTCGGGCACATGTGGAAGTCGCAGCCCGAATCAAGGATCCACTGATCGTGGTGAGAAACACGACAAACATTCAAGATTTTGCAAGTCTCGTTACCCACTACACTCCTGGTAGCCACGTTCGTCTCGTTGCTCTCGTTTCCTTTCGACTTATTCCACGCATAGCAATTCCTCCTTATATGCCCGACTTTTCCACAATGGTAACATTTTCTCGGTTCTTGTTCACCTGCATCATAATCAAATGTTTATTTTTCTTCGAAAACTTATTAGTACCTCTCGCACACTTAGTCACATATAAACTAGATCCCTAATTAGATCTATTCAAATTCTTAAGCTCAAGTTCCCTAATTTTAAGCTCAAGTTCCCTGATCAAAATTAGGCAAAGAGGTAAAATATTGAAATATATCATTTACAAATTGAAAGGATTCGGGAATAGAATTCAAAACAATCATAGACATACTTGTTTCATCTAATACTTGATATGTCCCTTTCAACAACAAACTGATTTCCAGAAATTCATCTATGTTCTCACCAATGGATTTTTGAGAGTCAATTTTCCAAGAAAACAAAGATCCTTCCAGAAAAGAAAGATTGGGGGCAGATTTATTAGAATATACAGTCTCGAGTTTTACCCACAATTTGAGTGCCGTATCAACACCATTGACCTTTCTCATCACCGTGTTGGATAGATTTGTGAACATCATGTTGTAAGCTTGTTCATTTATCTCGGCTTTCTTTGACCTCAGGGGTTCCGGCCACTTCTCCAATTTTTTCTTGAGAGCCCAATGCCTCTTTGCGTGAGAAAGAAACACCTTCATCTTTTTCTTTCATATATCAAAGTCACTCTTGCCGTCGAACACCGCCACGTTAAGACGTGTCGAAACCCTAGATATCGGATCACTAGTCAAAACGCGAGAGCACAAGGAAAACTCCTTCACACAACAGAGATACACACACAAGGTTATGTATTTGAGATTAGGGCTTTTATTGTACAAGAATGGAGATGAAAGAAATATTTTGTGATCTAGACTTTAGAGAGAGGCTGTGAGGCAGAGAGAGAAAACATATGTATGTTATGTGGCTGAATAGAGGTTTGAGGCCTTTTATATTGCCAAAAAAAAGGCATAAACTCGGAATGCCCCTCGACCACAAGATCAGGCCACATCTTATGGCTCTCAGTACTTCTCATCCACAACCGTCGAATTTGCTCCATGAACCGATGCTCGAGATTGAAGATGAATCCATTTTGATCTCCTTCCAAGCAAAACTCACGTTTCACTTCAAATTGTGTGTATGAGTTTGGCGCAAGAAAAAATGTTAGACCTCTTCGTTCCAACAATTGCTGATGTTTTCATGGTGCCGCTCGATTCAAATACCTTCTATCATTTCTTTTTCCAAATTACTTTGCTTGACATTTTTCCCAAATCCAACTTGTCGAACAAGTCTTAAGCAGAGCAAATAACAATCAACTAGCATTACATATGAATTTATTAAGTCTTGATTTATTTTGTCATTTCTTTTTTAATATTCTCATGATATAAGTATATTAGTTGATATTATATTTTATTTAATACGTTTTGTACTTTCCAAAGCTTATATATATGACGCATTCATTGACAGTACACGTAAGTTCATAATGGCAATTTCCTTTTTTTTTTAGCAACACAATGGCAATTTCCTTTTCCGTGTACTACTTTTCCCTGAAACATATACACTATACTTATTTAATTGGTTTTCTAGGCCCTGTTAAAAATAAAGAAATAAATATGAAGATGTATATTAAAAATGTGATGCATTATTGGTCCTACTTTACTAGATATATGCCCAACCATTATTTTGTAATAATGTAGAGAGTTAAGTGAGAGGTTTGACTTCAAGAATATCACGTGTTTTGAACATATGGACTTACCGACGTGTCGAGCATGGACCAATAAGAAGAATCTCGAAACTGGATTAGTATGAAAGACTTGAAAAGTAACTAGCCATACCAAAAACGAAAAATCAATTTGGAAATTGGGGTTTAATTTTAGACAAGTTGCCAAACAAGACCAAAACTAACGTGTTACACGAGTTGACTTAAGATAGGAGAGAGAGAGAGAGAGAGAGAGAGAGAGAGAGAGAGAGAGAGAGAGAGAGAGAGAGAGAGAGAGAGAGAGAGAGAGAGAGAGAGAGAGAGAGAGAGAAACTGAGAAAGTATTGAAATCCTCGTCAGATAGTCAGATTGGTAAGTTATATATAGATGTGTTAATGGATTTCTAGAAGAAAAAAAAATCCATTAGTTTCGGGAATCCATCAAAAGCCATTGACTTCATTGCCATCGTCCGAACCATTTCTCTAAGTTATAGCTTGACAATAATGAATATTTATTATCTATTTCTTACTCGAGTTATTAAGAACTACAGGAAACCAATTACAATTTCATCACTACATCGAGTCAATCTACTCCTACATATCGAGCCTATAAAATATGTCATTTACAACTTCTGTATTTTCTGGGACAGCCTTAAAAAATAATGCCGTTAGGTCTCAGCTTCTTCTTGGGCCGCAAGTTTCTCGACAAAAAAAAGCACTTGCCTAGAAAAGCGCAGAGCTTGTGAATCAATTTCATGAAATGAAGTGACTTAATTGGACAATCACGACGCTTATGTCATCGCTCGAGCCTCTTTTCACGGACATCTCAACTAACTTCTTGCAAGCTGAAACCGGTTCTGGCTTATCGACGCCCACGAATAGAGACCGAACCGTATCAACAGCCTCTTGATTATCGACCTGAATAAAAAAGAATCAATTTACGTCTTGGTTAGAAACTAATAAAGAAGAAAAAGAAGAATATTTCATAATGGTCTTTATGGTCTTTTGGGGTTACCTTGTCCCACAAGCCATCCGAGGCCATGATCAAGAACTCGCAGTCGCGCTCGATTTTGAAAACTTTGGTCTCGGGCTCGGCGGTGATCCACTGCTTGAGACTCCGGTCTCCGATTCCTCTCGACACGGCCAGCGAGCCCTGAATCCGCCAAACACCGTTCCGGCAATCCACATAACCTCCCTGGGAAAAACAAAAGCAACAATTATAATCAGCAAAAACTATCGTTATTCGTTAAATAAAAATTCATAAGAAAAAAGAAAATGAAAATATAACACGATGTTTTAGCAAATTAAAAAAAGGAGTAATCGTAGAGTAGAATATATCTACTAATTTAGACAAACTTTTGCTTTGTAAATTCGTTCATTTCCAATGCGCATTTGGGTAAAAGCATAAAAACAGAAAAACTCACCAGAGATTCGACTCTCTCTTTCTCGTCAGGCCTTGATGGCCTGTGGTCGGAGGTGAGAGGCTCGGCGAGTCCGGCTCGGCTCATCACAGCCCGGCAGTCACCGGCGTTTGAGACCGCGAGGCTCTGGTTGCAAATCAAAGCTGTGACGCAGCAAGTTCCTCCGGTGGTGGTTTCTCCGTTCAAGAAATCCGAGTCCGTTTTTAAGTATCCGGATTTCACTGCTTCGATGATTTCTTCGTCTTGTTTTTTTCCTTTGTTCAGTCCAAGCACTATGTTTGCGTTCAGGTTCTTGGCTGCGAATTCCGCGGCTTTAGAACCTCCGTGGCCGTCGAAAACCCCGAAAAAACCCTGTTTTGTGGAATGATGTGTCGTACGATCAGTTCACAGGCGCTGGTTTCAAACACTCAGATTCTATCTGATATTGATAATTGACTGATTAATTCCTAATAATAGTAATTTAATTTTAAATACCTGTCTGGACTCGGATTGGAGGTCAACGAAAGCCGAGTAACGATCCTCCGTGGCACCTCTTCTTCCTCTCTTGCAATAAACTGAATATCCTTCTTCCTCGACCTCGACCTCGTCGATTCTCTCGACGCAGCTAACCGGCGATCCGGCGGCGGCGAAGCTCATCGCCGCCATGGGAATATCGATCCTCGACGGCCGTTTTCTCTTCAACGCCGCGCTGGAACACGAAGGGAATCCCGTCTCCGACGAATCTCTGTTGCTCAGAGGCGTCGCGTTCCTCTGAAATCGACCTCCATTAACTGCGTGAACGATTCTCGGCGAGCTCGTCGCCGAAGATTTATAGAAGATCGACGGAACTTTCTTCGTCGGTGAAAATATCGGCGAGTTAGGTATTACCGCCACAGCACACGACATTTCTATATTAAGTTCTATTTTCTCTCTTTCGTTTCCGATTTCCTCTTCGTTCTCTGCTTTCTCTTTCTTTTTCTTCTTCTTCTTTCTTCTTCTGTGAACTTTGCGAGATTTGACGATGGGTATTTATACTGTTAAGGCTTCCGCGAAACGACTGCGTTTGGTATCCTTAACGCGCCTTTTGGCGGCGACGTGGCAGCTAGGTTCAATCAATTCGTGACGCTTTGACTTGAATCCCCTTATCACGTGTGTCGCACGCGCTATCACTAAGGGTTTAGATAAAAGATTAAAATTGGATTATGAAAGTCAGAGGAGTTATTACCGAGTCGAATTAGTAGAAGAAGAAAAGTGAGATATTTGTTCAACGGTCAAACACGTTAAAATTAGTGTGGCCAGCTTTAAATTCGAACCTTGTTTCTTTGTGACTCAGTCTCTTTTCGTCGTCCAGTCTTACTTATTTATTTATTTATACATAAATTTTTCAATTTTTTTTCTCTTCCATTGGACTAGAAAGTTGTCTCTAATATATACTATTTTGCGTTACTATGGATTCATCGAAGAAGCTTGTTCTCCTATTGTAGCATGGTACTTACACGTGGCATAATATAATTGAATATAGTCGGTGGTCATAGTACACGATTGTTTGCTGTTTACTTTTTTTTTATTTTTAATATTTTAATTTTTTTTCCAGCTATAGAACATTATTCAGTCGGTGTTGCATGTGATTAAAAGTAAACACCACCAACAATACTGCGACTCTCACTATTTTAAAGCACAAATAGTCTTTCTATTATTTATTCAAATGATTTATTATTATAACATCACAAAGAAAAGAAAAAACTTCAAAAGTATTTCCAAGCTGGTTTGAAACGAACTTTATTAGGCCAACTTAATTTGAATTATACGTGGTTGATTAAATTTTTGAGGACTACTGTATAATTTAGATCTATAAGCTCTTGAATATTCTTTTATAAAATATAAACACTGGTTTGGATAGATTATAAATGTCAACGTGTGTTCTGTGTTTCCAGTATAGCTATAGTTATGAAGACATAGTAACCTAAACTAAGAAACGTGTGAAATATATTAAGTGTTTGTTTATTTAAAATTTAATGGATTATATTATGTTACAATGTGAAATGAAGAGGTTAAAAATGTTTTGTGAAAGTGGACCTAGCATGACTAGTTGCCTTTCACAAAAACCTATTATAATATTTGAGTAACAATAATAACAAAAACAAAATAAGTTGGAGTTTAACCAAATAAGAATTTTCTGTATATACTAATTAATTAGCCTAATCAGAATCTGAGATTTCTAAATGGTATACTTTTAATTAATTTTTACAGTTTGACAAACTTTTATAAAAGCATTTGTTGCGATATTTCATGATTAAGCACAATTTTTATTGAATAGATAATTTAGTTACGAAAATCACGGATGCCAAACCTACATATATAGTTATTTAAACGAATTTTATCAACTTCTGTAGCGAATTAATTCCAAAATGTTTAAGATTGCGATTTGAATAATTGTAAAATTAAAATTATAAAACAAAATAAAGAATAAAACACGAAATTTCAAATGTAAAAAATAAATCACGATGTCAACGGACAGATAAGATCGAAGATTTATGGTATGAACAACTAAAATTACTTCTATGTAATTAAATCTTACATTTTCTACAATATTTCACTAGTATTTCTCAAGTGATTTGACAAACGTATGTAATTATCATATTATTAAATTCTTGGTCTCTTCTTTTATTAATGCAACCGCACATATAAAACACGAGAATTTATCGATTACACAAATTGTCTAAAACAAAGCACACATGTCTTTATTCTCTCTCAAATAGCTAAATACTCGTAAATGACTATGTTAATGTTGATCAGGTACAAAAACGCAATAAGAACAATTTCAGTCAATATTACATATTAGAAAACAATTAAAAGATTATCTAACCTTATAAAACCTTAGCTAGACTACACATGGTTACATCGCAACCCCATTAAAACCTTAATGACTATTGGTGTTCATAAAGAAACACATATAATAACAAAAGCCATGAGTAGAAGAATTGAGAGTAATAAACAGAATATAGGAAAGATAGCAGTTCAACAACGGAAAATAAGAAACAACGAAAATAAATAAATTTGTTTAATGGAGTTCGAGATGAATGATTAGTCAATCTCACGCTCTACTTTCTCTCTTTGGAAAAATTTTGCAAAAACAATTTGAGTTGGGTTTTCATGTAGAAGTGAAGAATTCAAAGTGATCCGAACTTTTAATAAGGATCTAACGGTTCAGATTTTAAGTCAAAACGCGTAAATGTCCTTGTCGCGTGATCCTCGCGCTACGAAACTCGTGTATCGTGGTCTGTCGCGCTGCGACAGTATGCCATCATGGTGCAATGAGCTTTTGTCACGACCGCCATCTATGTTTGCCTTATGTGTCGGTGCGATGAAGACACATTTTTGTCCGACTTCGGCGTGGACTTTGTCTTCGTGATGTTTTGATATCCAATGACTATTTTTATCTTTGAAACATGTCCTCACCATTCTTATGCACCGTTTATCTCTTTTTACATGTAACTCATTAGGAACACACTCAAACTATTAAAAATACACAAGGACTCACTAGTTTTTATTTGAAAAATAGGAGTTCTACGCAGGATAAATACACCTATTAATATTCAAAAGCAATAAAATTATTTAGAAAAATGTTTAGAAATGACAAACACATAGAAATCTAAAATGTCCTTTATAAATATGACATATATTGTTGCGGACCTATGATCTCGTCGCAATGAAGATTTCACGACGCGAGGTGAAGTTTTTCCACGATAGAATCAATTTAAAGTGTCCTTGTCATAATATAGAAGATACAAAAAATAAAATTTAAAATAACAAATTATAATTTCAAAAAGATACATTCTCATCAATAAAAGAGTTACATCTTGCTAATATGCAAAATTACGCATCACAAGATTCACTACCAGATAATATTAGCACATTTATTTACATTTCATTTGCAATGAGAAATGTATTTTGTCATGCGATATATTTTTTTGTCACAATGAAACCATATTTTACCATGAAAATTATTTCATTGCAAAAGATAGTCACCTTGAATTTTTCGAGAGCATGCATATTGATTATTTAATTATGAGTTATTGTATATAATAGTCATATATAAGTTTGTCTTTTTGGTTATAGCTAATGTTTTGTAAATTTTTTGTAAATGTCCCACCGTTTATTTTACAGGCTTTTTGTTCGACCTTTAACCTTAAAACAATTCCTGCCCATTTACAATTTTCGTAACAAAAAAAGTTATATCATTACATGTGTAAATTACTTTTTGATAATCGTGATTCATTTAATCGATTTGAATGGATGAGAGAGAAGATTCATTATCTAAACGCATGCAAAAATTTGATAAAACAATTCCCTCAAAATTTTGGGATATTAAAGGGGGCTAGTCGCTTCTAATGACGAAAATATTGGGCTCGAATTTTTCTCTGTCAAAATTTTGTTAAGTATAAATTTTGGGGCATTAGAAGTGACTAACCGCTTCTAATGCCTTTTTAATGCCCAAATTATTTCGCTTGAACTATTCCCCGCCAAAATTTTGATAAATATATATCTTGGGGCATTAAAGCGACTAGTCTATTCTAATTTCCAAAAACTTTGTTTTAAACAAAACGATATCGTTTTAACTTAAAAAAATAATATCAGGTCTCGACTTTAGACCATTTTCTACTTTGCCTTCTCGAGATATGACCGCTGCTCCTAATCTCACTGATTTTCTATCTCCTACCTCCCTGCGAAGGCGCCTCATCTTCTTCCTCCGACGCCGGTAGCTCCGACAGCCGCGTTCACGCCTTCCAGTTTGATGCCTCGCTGGAGCTCCTCCCCATCGGTGGTGCCCTAGAGCTCTCTCGACATTCCTTGTTTAATTTTTTATTTATCTCATAGTGACTCTTTTGTCCCTGCACAATTTTGGGCAACGAAGGGCATTGCCTATCTAAGATTAGTCCGCACTGGAATTTAAATTGCGGATCTTTGCCAAATTTTGTTGTTTATATCTAAACTTCCATGATTTTGCTTTCACTCTGTGCGTATTAATGCTTCGCTGGTCGATTTGAAGTTACCTACCTCTATCCAATAGCTGGGAAAATTTCTAAATGCAACAACAACAAAATAAAGTTCCTTGTTTTTCTGTTGTAAATTTGGACTGGGCACTGATGGCCAGATGTTAAATTTTTCGTCGAAAGTTTGAATTAATTCGAATATTAATTAAAAATTTAACACGAAAATTTAAATGATAAATTCAAATTTCAAATAAATGACCAAAAATAGGAAAATGACATTCGATTAAAGTAACTACGTAGATTGACTTGACAAATAAGCACTTAGATCATTTTCATAAGTTTTACGAAACGTTGGCTTCCAAATCAAGTTAGTAAACAATGATCATTTCGTCAAATTTTCATTAATGTATTGGATTTTTTTAAAAGCAGTTTCGAGTGTTATTACCACTAAACTATTCTAACTACCACAA
This sequence comes from Urtica urens, assembly GCA_958296335.1. Classification (NCBI taxonomy): domain Eukaryota; kingdom Viridiplantae; phylum Streptophyta; class Magnoliopsida; order Rosales; family Urticaceae; genus Urtica; species Urtica urens. The sequence goes on along the minus strand of OY282530.1, from coordinate 8,671,270 downwards.
TTAATGTATTGGATTATATTAGTTATATACGGCTAAGTCGTTTAAATTTTGGGTTATATTAGTCATATTTTATTGGCTTTTGAGCTCTGATTAACATATTGCAGGATTAATCATAAGAACCAAGATCCGTGTCCGTTATCTTTGTAATTTATATTGAATTCTTTCACTGTTTGACTTATTTTGCAGTATTCTAGCATCTCGATTACGTATTTAAGGTCATATCGTTGACTTGACTAGTACAGCTTATTAGTTAATACTTTATATTACTTTTACAGAATCAATAAAACATTTCCAACTATGCTAATCTATTGAATTTTTTTTTTTGACGAAAGTGTGTTTGAATATTAAGAGAACAATTATGCTATAATATTTTATATAAAAATTAATTTGAAAAAATATTTAAATATAATAAATTTTGTATATTGTCACTACTATAAAAAAAAAGTTTAAAATGGTAATTACATGGAATTAGTTTCCAGTACCTAATGTACATAAATGATTTGACGAGCTGATATACCAATTGTATATTCGCTATTATTTTCAAATATAGGTCCGGATTGTTTTAGTAATTCTACTAAATTCAATTAGTGGTTCAACAAACCCTTACAATAAATTAGATGAGTACTCGTCTATTATCACGTAATGCAATTTTATGTTTAATTTAAGGGTGGTGAAAATTTTATCATAGAATCTCCTATTTATAATGATTGTGTTTGGCTTAAGTTTAGCTTTAATTCTTTCTAAAAATTAAAATTAATTTAAATATTTGGTAAAATCATCTTTATTAAAAGTTCAAAAATGATTTTAAAATTTATAACTAAAAATCTAAGCTATAATTTGTAACTTTTGTAATTTTATCTTTTGATTTTTATTTATCTCTCTTATCTTATTTTTCTTTAAAATAAACTTTGATTTTACTTATTTTCTTATAATTTTATCAAATAATTTTTTGATGTCACCAACATTTATAATATATTTTTACAATCTATAGAAACTTACTTAGATATGTTTTCTGTATGCTAAAACTATCTTATTATTATTAAATAAATTGTTATATATAGAGGAACTGCCCAAAATACCATATTTTATTTTTTATTTTCTCAAAATTCACCCTAACATATTTTTTTTCCAAAAATACAAGTAAATTTCATGTGAAAAGATGAAATACCCATTAAAAAAATAAAACTAACACAAATGCCCTACACTATACCACCGGTCAAAATAATTAAGAAAAAAATTAAAAAATTTAGGCTGGGAGCAGATTTTACCTTTTAAAATTTAATTTTTTAAAAAATAAATAAATAATAACCGGTTAATATGGATATGGAATAAAATGTAAATAACTTGTTTTAGGGGTATTTTAGACTTTTGTACTAGTATTTTAAGATAATTTTAGTGGATTTTGGGAAAAACCAATTACAAATGGTGGTATTTTGGGAAAATTCTCTTATATATATATATATATATATATATAAAGGAAACCTAAAAAGCATTATTCATCAACACACATTTTACTATTCATTGTAAAGTTATTTATCTACTCACATAATTGCTTAAAATTACAAACTATGTCATTGAAATACATCCTTTAATTTTCTGTTTTCTTTTTTCTATTTTTGTTCTAATATGTTATTTTTTTATTTCAGAAAAAAAACAACTCGTACTAGGGGATTAAAAGAATGTGAGAATATCATACTCCGAACAGTGAGAAAACTTATGATCATGATTTCAATAATCGTGGTACGTACACACTTTAAAAGCGGACATTATCATGTGCAATAAATTAACAATTACAAATAAGATACATTAAGCACTCCGCAGTGACGCGCGGGTATTTGTGCTTGTTATATATATATATATATAATAATCATTTACAAATATTAATATATGTTTTATCAAACTTTAAATTAGGTTTTGCTAACAGCTACAACAATTTTGTAAAAATTTACCAAACACTTATTTGCTTTTTAAAACACCAGTTTTTCCGAAAAGCAAATCTAAAATCACTTTTTCATAAACAAAGCTATACCAAACCGAGTAAATATTAATAGTTACAAAGTCTACTAGCTTTTAAGCCCGGCCACCTATAAGACATCTAAACCAATGACTTCAGGCCTCCTTTCTTAAAAAGGCTCACAAATATTATATATATATATATACTAGTAGAGTACACGTGCGTAGCACGTGGTGGATCTTCCATATAAAATAATATTGATAGTTTGAAAATAGTGAAACAGATACACAAGTTTATACAGAGTACTTCAAAGTATTTATAAAGAAAAATTAAAGGTGCGTATGAAGTTTCATAACTAAAACAACATAAAAAAGTTTTTCAAACATCACAAAAAGACTACAGAGTTGCTAAACTATTATAATTTAGATTATATGTACCGAAAAAAGTATACCTTCACATAATAACATATATTATGACTTGCTTAGTTACATAATTTCGACGACGAATCCGTATCTGGCAGATCACACAAAGAGAGCACAACATATTTTAAATGCGTGCCGCTGTGGTATTCGGATTTTGTAACTTTTAAGTGGATCATGTATTCAATATTTCTTATTAGTGTAGCTATACTTCGCAAAATTATTCTGATCCCTGCATCTAAGAAATGTTGAAATAAATATAGATTCGGTATGACTTATATACATATATATATATAATTAAGTATAATTGAATACGTACAACAATCATGTTTTGCATAATTTGCTCTGCGGAGCATTGAGGGTGTGTTCTGCATTTTTGGCAAAAATAGTAGCTACTAACATTCCTAATACATCATAAAATTCAGCGTTCACTCGACATCTATTAAATGGTAAGATAGTTTTCAAATATGATAAAGTAAAATATATATTAGTATTAGTTTGTGGTACTTTACCTAAGTATATATTTAGTTGCTACCTCACAATATGAGTATGTGGATTTCTAGTCACTTTCACTATCTGTGGTTTTGTGACATTGTGAACATCCTGCATACCAGAAGTTTTGATGCAAGTTTATGAATGAAATAGCTGGTTTAATCCAAAATTGTTTTCCTGAAAAGTGTTAAAGTTGAACATTAACAATGTGTAATGAGAGTAGTGTAAAATTATAAATGGTTAGATATTGAATGAAAGAAAAAAAGGACTTCTTTATAATCCTCCTCGAGCAGCAGTCAGAATTTGATTCATTGACGCTGCAACACTTCTTGATTAATTTGAGTTATGGCGGGGAAGTGAACAGTACCCGGCGACATTCTGGGATGGATGTAAGTCTATTAATAAATATATGGTGTAGACAGGAGCAGAGTTATATAGGTCCGTAGTTCTTCAAATGCGCTCCCTTAACTTTTACTTAACTTCATTATACTTTTAGCTCAAATATTTATATGACTTTAAAATTTAACGTCTGATTTTTTTAAAATTAAACAAAGTAAGATTCAGTGAAAACATATACTTCAATTAACCGAAAGTATTCCATAACCAAAATTTGATACTTACTAGGCCATTACTCACTAAAAAATAATTTCACAGCGGAATAAAGTGGTGAGTTCTAAAATTAATTATATAAAAGAAAAAAGCTAATATGGTGGCGAAGAATGGTAGACGAACAAATCTTCTTCTCAAGTTTTTAGTTCTCTCCCAAAGAATCAAACAACTAAGTAAACTTAATTTAAAATCTAACTTGTATTGTTAGAGAGTCTAACTTATATGTGTTAGTTTTTATGGTGTTTTTTTATGCTATATGAGCTGTTGGACCAGATTTAAAAGGCTAAATTTAAATCTAAAAGGTAAACATATTCGGATTTAGTATTTTTGAAGTCCATCTGCACATAACTTCTTGCTTCGATATCTCGTTTTGGCAAATTTATATCTAATTCTAAGAGAAATTTATATCTAGAAGGAGATAAAAATACAGACAGAAAAGTACCTTGGCAATAACGTGGGACTTTCCTCTTGTGTGTTTCTTAATTTTCCAATCATCTGGCAGTACAAAGTTTGCGGAGCAATATCTGCTCTGAGGAGTATGGCTCTCTACCGGGTTGTAACCAGATCGTGTCACTGAAGCTTGAATTTTTAGAAGTCAATTGTTCACAGCTTGTGTGACTATGTAGAAGAGACCCTGAAATACCTCTCAAAGGCAGTAAAGGTTTAAACTTTTCATCATGTCCGAAACTACAGATGCCTATACACAGAAAGCTCGATTTTGTGATATTTACTCTATATGCATTTTTTTCAAAAGTTATTTAACAATAGTTTATTGGTTATGCGCATAAAAGATGTGTGTGATAATAAAATGAATCAGAATATTGCATGTTACAAAAAGTTTATGAAATGGTTGAATGATATTTGAAGATGAGCAAGAATATAGACGATTTAAACCAATTTTTGACGATAGTGTTTAGAATGTTATGTGATTTTCGTAGAAAGACATCTATAAGCAAAACATAATAAATAAACAAAATATAGTGCCCTTTTTAGTTATTGATTCACTCTAAAACCCATTTAATTACTATAATTTTCAGCTAATACTTACACCATATATACTTGCTTCGTTTTTGTCACCCTTGACTGCAACTGAGAAACTTGACTTCCGCCGGATCTTGGGTTCGTTGTCGCTCTTCAACATAATTCATGAGCAAATACAAGAATGACAACTCAGAAAGACTCAAAAAATCATCATAAATGTAGCAGCAGTTTCATAAACAAAATAAATTTGATCCAGAATAAAAAAACCTGATAAGTCAAAAATCTAATTACCTGAATCCGGTGACCTCGACAAGCTAGGATTGAGCCATGAACCGAACACAATGAGCTTTCATGAAGACAAAATAAATCAAATATCCAGTAACAACTCATTTCTGCCTAAACTATTCTCTCTCACCTCCTACTTCCATTCTCAAAACATGCAATTACATCACTAATTATATTCGTAAAACAATGAAGAACGAATTCCATAGACTCGAGTGATTTGATGGACTGAGAACATTACGAAAACCTAAACTTAAACCTAAAATTATTCTTTAATTATTCATTATTTTGTTTTGGACTGTAGCCTTTGGCATGTTCAGTCGTTGCACAAAATTAGAGGCAAAAAGAATATGTTAGCGTAGTAACTAATTTATAATAGAATATATATTGTGTCACGTGCGTACGAAAATGTATAGGCCGTCATTCAACTAAAAGCGCACATTTTTTACCCCTTACTTCTCAGCTTATATGTTCATACACTAACACTCTTAGTTTTGTCTCTTTTAACATATTACCTAAATTAATTAAGCAGGTATGAGAAATTTAGGATGTACCAATAATTAAAATAGTTAAGAGAACTTCCCCAATATGAAGCTTGTACAGAATTGTGGTTTTTCCAACTGCATCAGGTCCCAAAATTACCACCTAAACATTGTTTCAGAACCAAACATTAAAAATTTAGCACTAATTAATTTGATCACATAGTAAGTCATACATATTAAATTGAATTGGATTGTAAGTCAATGTTCATAAGAATTCAAATCAGAATCTGTGGATTTAATTTCAGCAAAACAAAACATAAAGGATCGAATTCGAATATGTGATTCCCATACACAGACGACTTGAATTTGTTGAATCTTTTGTCTTCTGAATGCAAGAAACAAACACGTTATAATAACTTAATCCGAATTCAATACTTCTGAGCTTATAATAAATAACACTATTTAATAAAGCATCTGAAACGCATGAATTAAATATTTAAAAGACCTTGATAAAGTGAATTTCACGAGCTAATCATACAATAGTAAAATTATTGAGAAAAAAGAGTGTGTGAAATTGAAGCAAGAAAAAGTTAACTCACATCTCGGTGTTGTCGAAGAAGGCATCGAAAACCTTGCGAAAAGCTTGGCCCATGATCGTCTCTACTACGAAATCAAATGAATGCACTAATTCGTGTTTCTTTTCTTTTTCCCTTTTCCTGCACAACACAGACAAAATCATTGATTCTTCGATTTGGTTCGATCGAATTCGATCTTTCTGAGAAGAAAGAAAGAAAGGACTGGCAATAGGTAACGTTTCTTCTCTCTCTCCCTCTTTCTTATTTATACATTTTATTATTCTTCTTCTTGTTTTAACATTTTATTTTAAAAAAATATAAAACTTTCAAGCCAACATTGATGGACTCGGCTCATAAAAAGTAGTTCAGTTTAATAATTTGTTTTTCAGCAAACACATATAATATGTTGATTTTCTCATTAATATATAAATTATTCGAAATATAATCCAACGACCACAAACGTCCACAAGAAATAATCAATAACAATGATGAAAAATTCTCAGTTCTTTCATCATAAAGCACAAGTCAACAAACTGTAACTTATCACAAAATCTGCGTTTCGATTGCTCGAATTGGACTGATTCGAACAATGAATAGAAAATGCATCATAACTCGACTTTTATCAACTCAAATCAAACGATTCCAATTTCATAATAAAGCCAGAACCTATAGCTTTCTAATACTAAATTACAAGTCAAATTAAAAAACACCCCGTAACAATAGAATTCGCGGATTCGGTTTTAAATTTCACAGTTTCGAATCAAAACTTAAAAAATTCATATCCCCTTCGTTACGCAACAAAATTTCACGTTCTTGTACATTTTAGAAAGCCCAAAACATCTACTATCCAGAAAAAATACTTTCAAAAATTAATCTAACACAAATTGGACTGTCCACGTCCGTTTATCAAATCAGCTTTGTCTTGTTCATACCAAACCAGCAAATTTTTTTAGCATATACGAATACAATACTACTGCAACATCAATCATCACGTATACAAGTCCACACACATTAAATATTTTCAAAATCATAGAAGTAACCAAAAACCCCAAATTTTCAAATTTGTCAACCCTAGTTCATCTATTTTCGGCAAAATCCATCTCAAATCCAAGAAAATCCGACCACAAATTCAAATCATAATCATCACGAACCAATTTCAATGATCAATTGCATTAAAAAATTCGAAAATCACAACCATAACTGTATAATTCTAAAATTTGAAACTACCTGTTTACATTGCGACCTCACGGTGAGTTTCCAATCAACGACGATGAGTTATCGACGATGTCATGTAGTAATCGGCGTGAGGAACCGACCACGGTTTTTGTTCGGAATTTAAGGGTTTGTCTCTTTGATTTTGGTCTGGGTCGAAGAAATGAAATTAAGGGTTTGTCGGGATAGTTTTTTAGATCTCTGTATTTTTGTCCTTCCGACAAGCTTTTTTGTAGACGGTAATAATATTTGGGTCTGAAGCCAGTTAGGTAAGGTCGACGAGATTTTTTTTTGCTCAACAGCGGCGACGGGTAAAATTTGAGATATTACTACAGAGTTTCTGAGATTCTGTAAAATTTGCTTTGGTATGTGGCGGTGCAAATTTGTTTAGATAATGAGACGCGTGTGTATGACTAAGCAAAAATAAGCACGTCGAGCTGCTATCTGCACATATATATATATATATATATATATATATATATATATATATATATATATATATATTAAAAAGAAGTTCTACTCTACTCTTGGACGAGGCTGAGACAACATGTAGGGGTTTACATTTGAACGAAGCTCAGTGCAGGCCCATGTATTTTTTTAATAACATGAAATAAACGCCCATATACAAAATATAAACCAACGAAAACATGACAAGAAACCGTGTAGAAACAATTATAAAAAAACAAATAGTCCTTCCTCCTCAAAGCCATCTTGTAAACGTGGAGAAGGAAAAAGCAACAGATTGCCTTCCTCTAAAGCAACATGAACTCTAAAGCAACATGAAGAAGGAAAAAAATATCGAATTCAAAATTTTATACGTTAATTTTTTTTTATAAAGTCTGAATTTTTTTATTTCTTGTAATTGTAGTGTTTTATTGGTTTGATTTAGATGTCTAGTAAAAATTATCAATCGGGGTATGATAAAATTAAGAAAAATATGAAAGAAGAAAATTTTATTCAGTCTAAAAATAGAACACTTTGAAAATTTTCTTACAAAAAAACATGAAACTTCAAGTGAAGCAACAATAAGAGAAGAAAATCTATTTAATTAAAAGAGATGTACAAAATATTCGTAAAAAAAAGTTAGATAAAGAGATTAATATCGATGAAACATGTGATTTTATAATGAATGATGAAAAATGTGAAAAATCATAGAAGAAAAAGAAATAGATATGTACACCATAGGTGATAAATGAGATCCTTTTGAAAATTTTACCAAATTTCAATAGGACAAAAGAAATCCATTAGAAGCGACAAAAGTCAATTCTAAATGCCAAAAAATTGCTTCTAAACCACCTTTAGAAGAGACATTAGAACCAACAAGGTCGCTTCTAATGTATTACTTCTAAAGAAAAGTCGCTTCTAAAGTTTTGAAGTGACGAATTTAGAACGATTAGTTGCTTCCAGCGTCGCTTCTAAAGGTCTTGAAAATCGTAGAAAAAAGCATGGAAAAAAGTGGCGGATAACCGTTAGAAGCGACTAGTCGCTTTTAAATTTTACCCGCCATATTTTTAGAAACGATATTAGAAGTCATTTGTCGCTTCTAAATGACCTTAAATTTTTTATTAACATGACTTAAGAAGCGACATTAAACGCGACATTGTCGCTTCTTAAGATTTATTTTTAAAAAAAATTAATTATCCGATTTATTATTATTAATTAATTAAATTTTAATATTATTTAATTAAAATTATTATAAAATATAATTAAATTTAATAATATTGAAATTTACTAATTGAAATCAAATAAAACATAAAATAATATAATTAAAAGTCGATAATAACATAATCAAAAGTCGAAAGTCGATAATAACATAATCAAAAGTCTAAACTCGATAATAACATATGCGAATATCGATAAATAAGATAAGCGAAAATCGGTAAGTAAATAAACATAAATCGATAAGTCTAAAACATAAATATTGATTATAAGTTGAGAGATTTATTTGTGGAAAAGGCCCTATCAGAGATAATGATGACAATTGTAGACATTTTTCAACTTCTTTCTACACGAGAAAATTACTAAATGGAGAAATATGTGATAGAAGATGAATAGTCCATTCAAGATAATCGACCAAAGTGTATTGTTTTTGTTGTAAATTTCTTGGTACAAAGTCTAGTTTAAATCTGTTGGGAAATGATGGAACAAATGATTGGAGAAATCGTGATGCCAAACTTAAAATTTATGAAACAAGTGATGAACACATGATTAAAAATATTGGTTTGATTTGGAGTGAGGTTGGTCAAAAAGAAAACAATTGATCGGAGTGCTCAAAACATGATTAACAAAGAGAAAGAACATGGGAGAAGTGTTTTGATAAGAATCATTGCAATTGTAAAAAACTTGGCGAAGAATAACTCGGCATTTCGGGGAACAAACAAAAAGATTTATCAAGAAAATAAGGAAAACTTTCTTAGTGTAGTTGAGATGGTAGCGGAATTCGATTTGGTAATGCAAGAGCATGTAAGGTGTATTAAAAACGAAAGACATCCGTAATCATTATTTGGAACATGGAGTTCAAAATGGGTTCATTCGTTTGTTTGCACAATCAAAACTACAATTGTCGAAAAGTTAAAAGACGCAAAATACTTTTTTATTCTATTTGATTGCACTCCAGATACAAGTCACCAAGAACGAATATCTATCATATTGAGGTGTGTGAATATGTTAACAAGTCCAATTCGAGTCGAACCATACTTTTTGGGATTTAAAATTTTGATGATAACATCTGGGAAAGGCCTCTTTAATAAACTTGTGATAGAGATTGAAAATATGAAACTTGATATCAATAATGTAACATGACAATGATATGATACTGGATCTAATATGAAAGAAAAACATCAAGGTGTGTAAAAAATTCTTTTAGAAATAAATTATAGAGCATTCTACACATGTTGTGGTTGTCATAATCTTAATTTGGCCTTTGTGATGTTGTAAACTTTTGTGTTAAAGTCATATATTTTTTTGGAGTTTTGCAACTCATATATTCATTGTTTCCATCATCAGTCAAGCGGTGGAAAATATTTAAAGAAAATATATCTAGTTTGACTGTACAAAATTATTGTCACAAACTCGTTGAAAAAGTTGAAAAGAAAGTGTAAAAGAAATTAGCTATCAAACATCAAAAATTAGATGCATTATTAGAGCTCGCAGAAGCAAGTGACGATCCTAAAATTAAGAGTGAAGCGAAATGTCTAGCGGAATATGAACTAGAAAATTTTGAATTTTTGTTAGGCATGACAATGGTATGATATCTTGCATGCTATTAATTTGGTTAGCAACAGTTTACAATGTAAAGACATGCATATAGATGTGGATTAGATCAATTAAAAGGTCTTATTTAATATTTTGAGAGTTATAGAGAAAATAGATTCACATTTGCTATTATTTCAGCAAAAGAAATTGCAAATGAGATGGGAGTAATATCTCGATTTTGTGGAAAACGTGTGATTAGTAGGAAAAGACAATTCGATGAGTCAATAGTTTTTAATGATACTAAATCTTTTGGAGAATCATTTGAAATTGATTATTTTTTATACATGGTTGATTAAGTTGTTTCCTCAATTCAAACTAGATTCGAGCAGTTTAAAGAGTGTGATGAAAAATTTGAATTTCTTTTTACATTTGATAAGCTGAAATTATTGGACGAGAATGTTTTGAAAACATGTAGCGTGAATCTTGAATTTTTTTGAAAACATGAAGAGTTTTCTGATATTGATAGTTTAGACTTGTTTTCAAAATTAAAAATAGAGTTAAGGCGACATAAATACCCAATGTTTAGTCAAATTAACACTTTTGTACCCAATGTCTAAAAACGGTGGAAAAATACCTAAAATTCCATTCTGGTGGCACCGTCCAAAAAAATTTGGTTAAAAATATAAGTTTTCCACGTGTAGTGTTCAGATTGTTTTGGACATTATAACTTATGTTTTCTTATAAAGAACATATTTCCAACACTTCTACATTGACCATTGAGTGAGAAAACCAAAGAATAAAATTAACAGAAATAACCAAGAAAATGAAAGGAAATCATACTTTCCAGGATGAAGAATCATTCTGACGAAGCCAAAAAGAGAAACAGTGTCTTCTAAAATCTTGTCCTCCCAAGTCCCAATCCACCCAGCTTTCTTCATCGCCTACATCGTATTCCTCGGTCATGTCTTCGACGAACACGTAATTCCGCTTCGGCTCAATCATCAATTCCTCAACCTCCGAAGGAACTTCTGGTATTTCCTTCCTCCGCGCAACCACTGCCTTTCTCAGGAAGTACAGTCTAATTGAGCTTCCACCACCGTTCGATTCTTTTGAGAATTCTGAGGCGAGACTGAAGCGACGTCGTAACGGGAAGGAAAGAGACAGAGCGACAGGATAATGGTTCGAAGACGAAGGACACCGCAGAAGGTTGAGAATTTGCGGTTGTTTAGAAATTAAAGCCATGGCAAGGGTTTTCACTTGACCTAGCTTGATAGTTTGTCCCGTTTCTTTCTCAGTTCTTCTTCTGCTGCTGATTCATTTTTTTTTTCCTTTTTTTGGGTCAAATTATCTTCTAAATAATCACAACGATTGACTCGTTCATGATCGAATCAGTGAATTTTGTTTGTTTAAAACTCGTCCACCTCTGCAATTACAATATGTTTTCTCATTCCCTTTATATGTTTTATAACAAAGAAAACATAAGTTATAATGTCCAAAATAATCTGAACGCTACACGTGACAAACTTAAATTTTTAACGAAATTTTTTTAGACTGCGTCAACAGAATGACACTTTGAGTATTTTTCTCATTGTTTTTAAACATTGAGTATATAAGTGTAAATTTTGGTAAACATTGAGAATTTATGCCGCCATTAACTCTTAAAAATATTAAGAGTTATTTTTCGGAAAAACTTAATGGTCTAATTGAAATACTTGATTACATAAAAAAAAATGTGGATTCTTTTCTGAATGCGTGTATTGCTTACAGAATAATACTAACCATTGCGTCTGAAGAGAGTGATTTTTCAAAATTGAAATTAATAAAAAGAACTTGAGGTCAACAATGTAACAAGAACGATTTTTGGATTGGCTATGTTGTCTATTGAAAATGATTTACTAAAAAAGATTTAGAATATAATGATTTTATTAATACTTTCGCATCGCAAAAGTTAAGAAAAGTAAAGTTTTGAAGTTGTGCGTCAATGTGTTTTTTTATTGCGTGAATGAAAAATACCGCAACGTAAACTTTGGAGATGATGTTTATAATGGAGATAGTCGTTGAAAAATATATATGTTAAATATTTATATTATTTAATGAAAAATTGCTCCAAATAGTATTATGAAACTTTGCCGATTTATAGTGATGTGGCATTGTCAAGAGATGTGTTTTACCAATTAAGACCTTTCTTTTCAACATTAACTGCTTTGTTTTTTCCGGACTATTAGTTAATTGATTTGAAATTATTTTTGGATATGCATCGGTTCCACAAAATAATTTTGTTCTCTTTTTAAAATTATTAGCAAAACAATTTTGTTCTTTACGCTGCTTAGGTTGTTTGTCAACATAAACGGTTTATTTCGGTTTATTTCAAAGCTTTTAGTGAGAGAAATGGTGTTTTCGAATTTTGAAGTAGAGTGTTTCAACAATGAAAAATAAATGTTTATAAAATCCCGCCTATTTAAAATAGTAACCATCGTTAGTGGGGTTTATTTTTCTTTTTTCTTTTTTCAAAACGTCGGTTAGTGGTCTACTACTAATGGCCGTTTAATCTTTTTTTTCTGGAATTCTCATTTTTTTTTATTTTCTCAGTTTTAAATTGGGGTAATTTTGTCAACATAAACGGTTTATTTCGATTTATTACTATAAATCAATAATTATAAAATTTTGGTTATTTAGCAATTTTTATATTTGAAACGACTATATTATTCTTTTTCCCTTATTTAATAGTATTATACATGATTTTATATGTGATTTTTTTTGCATATGTTCAAAAGGTGCGGATTTTATATCTTTGCTTTGGCCACTTAATTTCTTAAAACCGGCCCTGCTAGTTGCACCTTAGTTACACGCTTGTAAGTAGTGGATGTTGACTATCCTAACAGTTTAACATAATCTTAGTTGTTACGAGTAAATTTACGCAGGAGATTTTTGACGTTAATATAACTTAAGAAAATTTCTATATTCTAAAAATGGTGAAATGAGAATTTATATGTTTGACATATTTTTATCTTCTTTTACATAGACTATTATTAACGCACCGCGGAAATAAAAAAAATAAAAATTAAATTAAACTTCAAAATATATATTATGTATCATATACTTTAGTGGCTTAATTTACGTGTTAATAAACTTAATAGTTATAAACATATGGTATTACTTGATTGTCTAACATATATATACATATATATATATATATATAAGTATCAAGAAAAGATAACATATATACGTATATTCATACTTATAAATAGATAGATACATATATATACACATATATAAGTAATTTTATTATTACATATTGTACACATATATTTACAAAATAAAACCTAATCTAAGACATTATATTAGTTAAGATGTTAGGTTGACGTAGTCTTTTATAGTCTTACTGTGTATTCCAAAAAAAGTAATATATGCCAAGATATCATTTTTTGCATTTTTTTTGGTTCATTTTCTTCTTCATCATCGTTGTAAGGAAGCATTAAAACTAAATTCATCATAAATTAATTATGTAAACATGTATTTGAAAAAGGAAATATCAAAAACAGACCATTAGCAAGCGAATTATAAATAGTATCTAATTGTATACCTGAAAAATATCCGTTTTAATGTTGTTTCTTTTTCGATACTCTGTAAAAAAAATAATGTATTATATGAATGATTTTTAATATAATTAAAAAATAATATGACAAATTTCATTACCTCAAATTCATTTTCATTAGTTTTAGAGTTTTTCGGACCGATATATGATACGTTGTTTTTTCCAATATAAAATTTGATAATGATTTTTAATGTAACTAAAAAATAATATGATAAATTTCATTAAACTCATTTTCATTAATTATTTAGTTTTTGGGACCAATATATGATACGTTGTTTTTTCCAAATATATGATACGTTGTTTTTCCCAATATAAAATGTGATAACAAATTATATTTGTTTGCATGTAAGAACACGTGGTTGATATAGATATCCATAAACCAATTCCAATATAAGTTTACAAAAGTAAAAGAGAAAAATATAACCTATGAAAATAAAGCAAAACTCAATAACACGTCAGTTGTTTTTTAAATATGAGTCAGCAATATTTACAACCATCTGATTTATTTTGAAATGACAAAAGTAGACAAACCTCTAAGCATAAACTAATGGAGTAAATAGTATTTTAAGTGAAAAATATGATAAATTACTAAAAGAGACACTCTTATATATGATGTTATATTTATTTCTTGTCTTTTTTAAGAATAAAAAATCGTAATAAAAATCACTGATGAGGTTAAAATAATAATTCAAGCTGGCAGATTTTTTAGTTATATATAGAATGTGAACAAAATTATACATTTTAAAAGTAGTACAATTTTAGTGGTCTAGTACTCCAAACGGGTCCAATGAGATCATAAATATGACGTTTGAAAAATATCTACACCAATTACTCCAGTCAAACGATTAAACTCCAATTAGGCAAATACCCACCCACCAATCTAATTGCATTCTTTCTACCTATTTATAACCATGTACATACGCACAAATTTCGCTCGAGTCTCTGATACTAGAAAAATACACTTTTCTTAAGCTCAATCCATATATACTTGGCCACGGACAAAATACGTCATACGCACCCAATTGTGCGCATGGATAAACGGCAAAGACAACGACGTGTCGTCCAAAGAGAATATCTCATCATGTGTGTCACTTCACAGCTAGCACACAAAAATTCCCACAAGCAAACGTGTCATTCTTTGGAAGAAGAAAATACGTTTAGGGGCGCACGTGTCGAGCACCTCTTCTACCATTTCGATGCGTCACTCTCCAAACGTGTCAATTCCCCCACCGAGTTCTCGTCCCATATAAGGACGCGAAAGTACTCCATAGTCGGCATCATCAGTATCTCTTTTCAGATCATTCCTTTTGTATACCTCGTACGTATAAATCAACTCTTGTGTGTAAAGGTAATATTAAGGCCATGGCTTCGAATCAGCAACAAGGGCAAGGGAATAGGGAGGATATGGACGCTAGGGCGCGTCAGGGAGAGACAGTCATCCCCGGAGGCACTGGGGGCAAAAGCCTCGAGGCCCAGGAACACCTCGCCGAAGGTTTTTACGTACCGCGTTACTAGTCATGCAAGCATATATGCATATATTATGTATATATGTACATGGGATTTTTTCTTCCCTTCTCAAAATAGGCTTAAACGAGTCATACGTGCATGTATATTATAATAAAACGTTTATCATACTGAAAATACACGTGGAAGAATTTCGGTGTCTATAAATAATATTTCGTTTTATTATTTTTGTTTTAGTTTCTAATTAATGCGTCTTTTTATTCAAATCATGCATATGTATATATGCATGGGATTTTTCTTCTTCTCAACATAGGCTTGAAACAAGTCATACATGCATGTATAGGAATAATAAAATATTTGCTCATATTATCACATGGAGTGTTATCATAATTTCGATTGTGTATAAAAAACTTTGTTGATAATTTCTGTTTGTCGTTTATAATCTAATGCAAAATTAATGCGTCTCTTTTAATAAGCTTGAATATTAAGATTTTGTTTCCTTAATAGGAAGGAGCCGAGGAGGGCAGACTAGGAAGGAGCAGCTGGGGAAAGAAGGGTACCAGGAGATGGGTCGTAAGGGCGGTCTGAGCACCGGCGACGAGTCCGGTGAGGAGCGAGCCCAGCGTGAGGGAATACCCATCGACGAGTCCAAGTTCACCTCCGATAAATAAACTGACCCAGCTAGGGTTTGTAGTCTACTTTCCTAGGGTTTCTTCTCTGAAAGTCCCGTCTTACGTAGGTTAAAAAGTCTCTTTAATAAGCAGCTTAAATGTGGTCAGTTTGTTAGTTCGAGTCTGTATAATAGTGGTGGTTTCCCTATGTATGTTTGTGTCGTGTGCTTCGGAAGGGAAATGACGAGCGTTGCATATTTTGGTCCCTCTTCAATCGTGCTCTTTTCATATTTAATAGCATAAAGCTGGAAAAAAGTAACGAAATGACTACATGTTTTTTAAAGTTATCATGGCTGGAGTAAGTTATTTTACAGTTTCAATTTCAATAAATAAAAGATAAAAGAATTAGACTTCTCTAAGAGTGAGGGCTTCAATCATTTTTTCACTTCAAACATCACTGTACTTTTCATAACACTCCTTCGGAAGGAAAATAACGAGTGTTGCATATTTCTCTTATTCATATTTAATAGCATAAAGCTGGAAAAAAGTAACGAAATGATAATATTTTTTAAAGTTATCATGGCTGGAGAGTTATTTTGCAGTTTCACTTTCAATAAATAAAAGATAAAGATATGACACTCTCTCTAAGAGTGAGGCTTCAATCATTTTTTCAATTCAAACATCTCTTTTACTTTTCATAACACGTTAAAGTAGTGTTTTACAATCGAATATAAACTTTTACGCAACCCTTAAATTGGAACACTCCAAGCTTGATGTGCTTATTCTACGCAGTAGAAGCTAAACATAACGCTTTCTTTTATATTAAGATAAAAACGGCTGTTTTTCAGATTTAGCATGGAAACAACTGACCTAATGGAAAAGACTTAAGTTTCATTGAATAAAAGATACACTATAAAAGCTGTAGCGGTTATTTGAGTTTCATTAAATAGAAGATACACTATAAAGGCTGTAGCGGTGATATTGCTGTATCCCGAAAAGAAATGTCTTTCTGAACCTCTTGAGAAATATGTTGGGACAACATGAGACCTTAATGAAAGTAGCCAATAAAATTTGTACGTCATAATCTTCGACTTCTGTTAAAATCTAGAGTTTTTGTAAACCTCTTTACGTATTTGTGTGTTTTTGTACAATTTACGATTGTCAGTTACTTTCTCGTGAGCGGCTCTAAAATATCTTTGTATGTCTTGAGAATATTTGAGTGAGTCATTGTATCAACGAGGTTAACGTATAAAATAGGGAGTGAACATGCATGCAAGTCTCTTGAATCGAAGCACATTTCGCTTTTATTTGATTTATTTTCTTGTGAGCAGCTCTAAAACATCTTTATGTGTTGCATGTTGTGTGTGATTTGTCCAAGCACAGATAGGATTTTCGGTTTATAGTAAAATCAATATAGTGACATCAAAGCTTCTGTCGGTCGATCGATCTTGCTTCAATTTGGAAGTGTATTTTGATTTTGTGTTATTTTTTTTTATTACTATTATTTATGAAAAATCTTGAAATAGAGATCGACAATTTTCTGACGAAAAATCGGATTTTGGTATCTGGAGCATCAAGATCTAAGTCCTACTATCTCACCACAGAATTGCGATACATGAAGTAAATAATGTTTGTATGGTTATGATACTAAGAAATTTTATACCAGACAATTTTTAAGTTGGTAAAGATACTTTTAATATACTGGAACCATCTCTACTTATGATTTGTCCGGTTCGACTCTCAAAACTCGGAAATTGGAATTAAAATATAAAAAGTGTAAGTCAAGATCTAATATGTTGGTAAAGTACTCTAAATTCAATAACAATGATAAATTAAAGATAGTAAATCCTAATTTGAATATAGAAAATGATATTGTTGTGATAAAGCAGGTCATTTACGCAGGAATTGTTACAAGTGGCTTGAAAATAATAAATCACTTGCAAGTCTTGAAACTAATCTTGCTTATGGTAATACTGGTAATCAAAAATCTTCTGAGGTTCTTAATGTGACTCTAAAGTCCCAAGATATCTCAATGGATTCTTAATACAATTGTACTTTTCATATGAGCTTTATGAAAAATGGTTTTCTGATTTGTCTGAAATATCTTATGAAAATGTGTATATAAAAATAACACGTAGTGTAGCTAGTATTGACAACAATACTAAAATGTCAACTGGTTTGGTAATTACAATTCCAGGGCTTAAGAGAAATCTCATATGTCTTGGAACCCTAAATGATGAAGGCTGTAAATATTCTGATGACTAGTAAGAAAAGAGAAATTTCATTAAATGAGTTTAATAACCACTAAAATATCATAGTTAGATCTCTTATGTATATCTCTATATCAAATTAGACTTTCGACTCATTTTCGGACAAAAATATCTTTTGAATCTCTTTAAACCTATTTTTTTCATTGATGAAATCCGATAATTATTTTTTGTTAATGAAATCGGATAAAATCCGATGAAATAGGATGAAACCCGATAAAAATGATGATTTTTTAGTTTATTTAGGCGATAAAATCGGATAGAATCCGATGAGAATTGATGAATTTCTTTTGTTAACGAAATAAGATGAAATTCGATACAAATTGACGAATTTATTTTTGTTTATTTAAGAGATGAAATCCGAAATAAGATGAAATTCGATACAAATTGACGATTTTTTTTTGTTTATTTAAGAGATAGAATCCGATAAATATTTTTTTGTTAACGAAATCAGATAAAATAAGATGAAATTTGATGGAAATTGATGATTTTTTGTATTTACGCGATAAAATTCGATGAAATCCGATAAAATTCGATAAATTTTTGTTGTTAGCGAAATAAGATAAAATCTGATGAAGGAAGAAATGATAAAATTCGATGAATTTTTTTAAAGGCAGTTGAAGAGTATATTTGTCCGAAAATAGGTCAAAAGTCTAATTTAATATAGATGTATACAGAAGAGGTCTAATTTTATTTAGTGATTATTAGGTCCAATTACAAAAATTTCTCTAAGAAATTGCATGGGTTGTATAATTTACTTTCTCTAAGTTGCACCTTGGACATATGAGTCATAAATGTTTGTTGGCTTTACAGTTTACTTGGCAATAACTCTATCTCTTTTATTGCTCTTCGTGAACCATGTGTTATGGCTAAGCAACATCGATTGAAATTTTCCACTGCATTTGTCAAAGAAAATCCTAGATTATGCTAACATTGATTCATAGGGTTTCGAAGCACATGAATCCCATTATGGAAACAAATATTTTTTTAAGTATTACATATGATTTATCTAGAATAGTATGTATATTTTATTAAAAACTAAAAATGAAACTTTTAGTAAATTTAAGAAGGGTACTTGAAATATATACTCATATAAACGTTTACGAGTTTTGAAATACACAGTATTTTGCAAATTTTTGGTAAAAATACCCAGTTCAATGTGTTTACATAAATTTTGGGACCATTGATTTCCCTAAGATATTTTCGTTGTTAAGTTCAAATCAATAAGAATTATGCTTTCATTAGTAGCAACTATTAATCTTGACCTTGAATAACTTAAAGTGAAAACTGCATTATTACATGGTGAGTTGTAAGAAGAGATTTAAAAATCTTTATATGATCCTAAACAGTGTCGAAGATAATGGTATAAAAAGTGATTATTTTATGCTAAGTATTGGTTTATGAGAAGTAGTTGTGATAGTTAGTTATTATTTTAACTCTTTAAATGATGATCATGTTTAGATTTTTCTTTATGTAGATGATATGTTGTTAATTTGTAAGGATATCAGTAAAAAAAACATTTTGGAAAGAGTTTAAATTATGTTTTTAACATGAAAGATTTAGGTAATGCAAATCGAATCTTAGGCATGATCATTGAAACGTGACAATAAATTTTAGGCTAAAAGTACATCAAAAGTCCTATCTGGAAAAAGTAGTTTCTTAGTTTGAAATTGTGGTTGTAAACATATTTCAATGGCTTTAGCACCAAATTCATTAAACTTTATCATGAAACTAGTTTTAAAGGTACATACGAAAAATTCGATAATTAGCCAAACATAAAAGAAAAAACAAACCATGTTGCTCAAATGTGAAGTGCATAAAAGGTTAAATTATATTCCATAAAATCAAAGTTTAAATTATCAATATCTGATAATATGTAAATGACCTCAAAACAGATACGTTGTCGATGGTCGATGAAATGTGAAAATTTCAGAAAAAAGACGGAGAAAAGTGCATAAATAACATTGCATGATTATGAATATAAAATATAAAAATAACACATAAATTCGCTTTAATTTCAGGTATATATAAGATGATGCATAATTGAGTATATACATGTTATAATTACTATGTCTCCTCTAACATTAAATCAATGTAATAAGCGATCACATGTGATAATTAAAATAATTCAGTAATCTCACATAGTTTTCAGTTAAAAAGTGCGTGGAAGAACCCCAGCAAAAAGCTGTGTGAAAAAAAAACGATCACGGTCTAACAATTCATCTGTCTCAACTTTAGACCATTTAATTTATATGTCGAACTACCACCACCTCAGACAACCGATGCGGGCGCAACATGATTCGTGAGCAGACAGGGATGTGGCAAGCTCTTGCTGGCTGAGGAATTTTTCTTACGTGGGAGTTAAACACTTCCCCATCATAGCGTCGGATCATGCACCAATCCTTCTGGATGCTTTTATGTTCGATGAGAAAGGGAGGAGGCCATTTTGTTTCTTCGAGGCTTGGACAGAGGATGAGGAGTGTCGGGGAACGATCTTGGAGACTTGGAGGTAAGGAAGACGTAACAGCTGTTGGGTTCACAAAATCAGCAAAGTTGGTAACCATCTCAAAAAGTGGCAGTCCAGGAGATGGAGAGAGAATCAGGAGTGGCGAGTTCATTGTCAAAAACAGCTTGAAGATCTTCAGAGGGCTCCTCACTCGAATTGGTCCCGCAAAAATGCTCTAAAACAAGAGCTGTTGAGTCTTGATATTCAGACCGAGAGGATGTGGAGGCAAAAATTTCGCGAGATATGGCTCAAGGATGGTGATGCAATACAAAATTCTTTCACACATCGGCAGTTTTGAAAAGGAAAATAAATTATATCGGAAGTTTGTTAAATGATGATGGGGTTTGGCTTCGGCATAGGAAGGATATTGGAAATTTTTTGCAGGATAAATATACCACGCTCTTCAAAGCCTCATATGTGAATTTTCCTAGTGGTCTTGAGGGCCTCATCCAAAGAGAGGAGCTGTGCAGGGTTTCAGATGGGTTGTAGAGTGTTTTCTACATGAATTATTGGGATATAGTTAATGATGACTTGGTGAGCATAGTGTAAAAGTTCTTCATTGACACTACTATAAAAATGACCTTTAGAAGCGACGGGGGGCATTAGAAGCGACTTTTTACCATTAGAACCGAGTAGTCGCTTCTAACGTATACACCCTG
The DNA here is from genome assembly GCA_958296335.1 of Urtica urens. Classification (NCBI taxonomy): domain Eukaryota; kingdom Viridiplantae; phylum Streptophyta; class Magnoliopsida; order Rosales; family Urticaceae; genus Urtica; species Urtica urens. The sequence continues at coordinate 8,649,967 of OY282530.1, read as the reverse complement.
ATTTTTCCCAAAAATGAAATTTTGACAATTATAAGCGACAAGTCGCTTCTAAAGGCAAAAATTATGGGCTCGCACCCTCCGCGCTAAATATTTCAGTATGTTTGGGCATTAGAAGCGAGTCGCTTCTAATGCCCAAATTATTTGGCTCCAAAATTTCTCCACCAAAATTTCACGAAGTACAAATATTTTTAAGCGACCAGTCACTTCTAAAGTCGCTTCCAATGCCCAAATTATTTGACTGAAAAAACTTTCCGCCAAAATTTCACCTACGGGGACATTATAAGCGACATTAGAAGCGACAATGTCGCTTCTAGAAGTTTTCACTTACCAAAACGTCGTCGTTTTGGTTTTGGACGACATTAGAAGTGATTAGTTGCTTCTAATGTCCCAAGGGCTTTAAAACACCCTCCCCTCCCCTCTCTCATTTCCTCTCCCCTCCTCCCTCTCCCATTTCCTCTCCCCTCCTCCGACAAGTCGCTTCTAAATGTTACCCGCCATATTTTCCCACGCTTTATTTTCGCTTTTTTTGGACTCTTAGAAGTGACTTTAGGGGCGACTTGTCGGTTCTAAGTTCGACGCTAAAGATATTTAGAAGCAGCAATAGACCTTTAGAAGCGACATTGGAAGCGACAAAAGTCGCTTCTAAAAGTAAATTAGAAGCGACTTTTTGGCCTTTAGAAGCGACTTTTGTCCCTTCTAAAAGTCTTTTTTGTCCTAGTGTGAAGGTACACTTCCAAGGGTGTCTCAACGGCTCATATTGTTCTTATTCCTAAAACTCAAGGGGCAAACAGTTTCGACAAATTCCGTCCTATCAGTCTTTGTAATTTCTCCTTTAAGACCATTACAAATATCATTACGAGTCGCATGAGGAAACATTTAGACACGCCGATCTCTCCTTTCCAATCGGCGTTTGTTCCAGGGCGATGGATCGCGAAAAACTCAATCCTAGCCCGAGAGGTCTTGAGTTGCTTTAAGAAAAACGCGGAAAGACAGGGCTCGTGGGTATTAAAGTGGATATGAGCAAAGCGTGTGACCGTATGGAGTGGAATTTTATTTTAGAGGTTCTACGATGTTTTGGAGCCTCGAAAAAAGTCATCTTGCTTATCCGCTCGTGCATAACACAGGTCAAAGGGGCGATTTCGCTGAATGGGAGCCCGCTTATGATTTTCTCTCCCGCTCGTGGGATCCGACAAGGCGACCCTCTGTCGCCGTATTTGTTCATCCTGCGCGTCTCCTGACCCGCCTACTGCTGAGAACTGAAGTCTCTGGGTTGTTTAGCGGCTGGTCGGAGATCGCAGGCGATAAGCCACCTGATGTTCGCCGACAACACGATGCTCTTCTGCAAGGCGAAGGAAAGGGAGGTTTGCGCTGTTACGGAGTGTGTAAGGATTTACAAGCAATGGTTGGGCCAACATATCAATAAAGACAAGTCCGAAGTCTTTTTTTTCAAAAAATTGCTCGGATTAGGTTAAAATCGAGATGAATAGCTTGTTGGCTATGGAGGAATGTGACTTGGAAATCTCCCATCTTGGCAATCCTCTTTTTCTTAGCGGTAGCAGAGCTAAAAGCTTTGAGAGTCTGAGGATCAAAATTAACGCTCGGCTAGAAGGGTGGATGGCCAGCACTATCTCCCGAGCAGGCATAACTACACTCTTGAAGGCTGTAAGTCAAGGAATGCCTTCATATGTGGTGTCAACCATTAAATTGCCTAAATCTTTCTGGGAGAGCATCGACAGAGCCTCGCGTGAATTCTGGAGGACCGGCGAGGCCTCGGGGAATAGGCACTTGTCTTTGCTCGATTGGAAGAAATTGTGTCACGATAAAAGAGCGGGTGGGCTAGGTTTTCGGAATATGGATGAATTCAATAAATCTTTTATGGCCAAGCTTGCGTGGTTTATGGCGACGAAGGAGAATCAACTGTGGGTCAAAGTACTAAGAGATAAGTATAGTCCGAATGAGTTTTTTCAATTATCTGCTCCAGCGTCGAACTTAACAGGTTGGACAAATATTATGAATCAAAAAGAGTTTATTGCACAAAACTCAAGAATGTTAATCGGAGATGTCCGTGATACGTTTATTTTCAAGGACATGTCGCTTGGCGATGAATTAATCGAGAGGCCTCCATAGTCTAGATTCAGAGAAGAAGACAAGGCCAGCAAGCTTTTCGTTCCTAACTCGAGAGCCTAGGACCCGGGGAAAGTGGAAGAGGCGTGTGGTCAACCTTTAGCCGAGAGAGTCCTCAGTCTGAAGGCTAGACCGGGACTCAGGGGGAGTTTTGCATATCGGACGGAAACCTCTCATGCGGTGTCTGCAACAACAATTATTCATCTCTTTTTTTAATATGATTGGGCGAAGAGTTTATGGTTCCAAGGTGGCCTGGGTATCAGCTGAAGTGGATATGGTCGAGTAGGGTGAGCGCGGAGTCTCAAATGGAGACAAAACTGAAGAGAGTGGACATGGCGGTTCAGCTGGGTCGTTTTTATGGTTATCGTCGGATTGAGGTGGAAGGCGACAACCAGGTGCTCATGGCCTGCCTTCAAGACCATGGAGATTACCCGGACTGGTCTATCACCTCGAGGTATGAAAGCTTATTGGAATTTGCAATTTTTTTTATAATCGTATATTTTGTTGGACTCCAATAAAAGGGAATAAGATAGTTCATCACCTAATCCACATCTCTTTGGATTCGACTTTATCCGGAATGGTTTTTAAAAAAAAAGTCTCACTTCCTGTGCGTGACAACTTATTACGTGATTTTAATGTTGAGGTATAGCGGCACTCTTTTTCACCTTCTCGTACCTAGCCGGGTGGAGGACTTTTAATAAGACCCTTTTGCAAAAAAAAAAAATCAGACAAAACCTTATAAATGTGTTATTAGTTATTTCAGTTTCATGGGAACAAACATTTTTAACTTATTAATCTAACAATTGATTTTTTATAACACAATCTCTTGGCTTTTTTTTTTTTTTTGGAGAAAACCATATTTAACGTAAATAAACAAATTTATTTAATATCATTATACGAAAAAAAAATCCAAACATGAAAATCACCGAGACATTATTGACGGCAATTACGCAAAACCGTTGTTGATATTGCGAAGGAACGATCAAAATTCTGTACAAAAAACAGCATTTTTCATTGAAATTTCTACTGCATTTTGTGGCGAGACGACAATGCTTAACTTTTCGCCGGGAACTGCCGATCACCGGAAATTCGCTGGCAATTTAAACCCTGAATCAAACACATTAGCATACAGCTACATTTTCAAGGTCATTGGCCACCCAACGCAAGGTCATGCCAATGATCTGCGTCAACTTGTTGAGTCTCCTGATCTGCCCAATCAGTTTCAGAAAACCATAAATAAAAAGTAAACATAAAAATAAATTGATCAATAAATGCAAGCAAATTAGGTACTCGGGTCTTCGTTGTCGTCGGTTCGAACAATCATCACTGGCGGTAATAGAAGATCTACAACGAAAAACAATAGATTCAATCTCCCAAGAAATTGTCTCTCTCATGAGAATAATTATAAACTAAAAGTGAAACGAAAACTATTTACCATCGTCTGGAAGAGTGTCTCTCATCCATTCTTCATCAACAATGTCAATTAGCACGCCTAAGCTCAATTCCGCCATTCCTCTCTCTATCTCGTCAGCTTCAGGGATTCAGATTTTGAACTGATCAATAAGTTGTGATGAAAATGTAATAGAGAATATTTCATTCTCTTAAACAGAATTCAGACAAAATGTCAAACTATCCAACCAAACAACATTATTCGAGGGTAAACAAGCTCTCAGGATGAATAAAATCCCGTCAAGTATTAAATCATAACTCGATACAAGTCGCTAAGATAAATCCGAGCTGAAAATCGGCTAGAAAAATGAGATTCATGTCTCAAATCCGAGACTAAACAAAAGAAAGTCTATCCTCATTTTTACAGATTTTCTCGGCCCAATAACGAACCAACAACAAACCAACGAGTCTTAATAAGAAAATCGAAACATATTTCAACTCAGTATTAACTCCGCCTATACTTAAACCAAATTTTAGCATTATTTCATCAGAATTCCAGTTTCAATCCTCGAAACCTAAGGCACAAAAAAATCCCGAATTCCCAAGTCACACATAATCGAACCAACACACAGAGCACGAGAGAAATGATGTAAGTAACTCAATACAATCCATTCAAGCGTTAATCACCATCAAGCTAAGGAAGGGAAAGCCCAAAATAAAAAAAAAACCCAAAACCCCAATTTTAGAGAAAAAAAAGATAAAAATCAGAGTTTATACTTGGTTGAGCGAAGTGAATGCCCGGACGTAATTCGCTTTTTTTTCAGCGTCCAAGTGTTCGCTAGAACCCTAGAAGCCACGACTAAGAAGAAATACGGGGTTAGGGTTCAAACTCTAGAGAATTCCTTTTAACAATTGCCGGCGTCCGTCGATTCTCTCGGCCTCTCTTTCGGGTTCGCGGAGTTTGTCGGTGACTGTGTGCGTTTCGTTTTTTTTTAATTTTTTTTTTTTTTTTTTTTTTTGTATTCAGAATGGTTTCTATACCAGATTTAGTATCAGGTAATTGCATACTTAATCCCTAAACTTATCATAGAGTGTATATTGGCCCCGGTTCGTGATTCTATTTCAAAATAGTCATTCTCTTCTTATACAAAGTCGGCTCCATCTTAATTTTAGGACATTTATCTTAATTAAATGAGGTATTAGCCTGTGTTCAAAGTCTTTGTATACCTCTGTTTTGGTAATGAAATATTTCCTTAATTTTTCTTTTACTATCTTCGTCGTGGGACGAAGCATACCCTGGTTTGCCTAAAAATATTTAAATGAAAATAAAGATATAAGAAAGAAAAAACGGGACTGCCTAGGGTTTCAAAATGGCGCTAAAACATTATTTGGTTTTTTAAAAAGAAATAAAATAGAAGAAGAAAAAAAAAGAGTCGCACAGCTTGAGAAAAATGTCTATTGGCGTTCGAAGCCTGTCAGTGCTCGGCGAGTTCAAGCCATTCGGCCTGGTCGCCGAAGCTATTGACGGGAAGTTCGTCGACGACGACGGAAACAAGTACTCGGAGAACTACAACTACTTCCTCTTCGATCCCGAGGCCGCTCGTCACAGATACGACGCGACCGACCCCGCCCTCACCGATCGCCGCGATCACGAGCTCTTCATCAGAGGAAATCGGTAATTCTCGTTTCATTTCCCGTGTGGTTGCTTTGAAAATATAAGAAAGTGAAAAAGGACAATGTGAGTATTCGGAGTAGAATTCTGGTGAATAATCAAGCGTAAGCGTTCATTTAGGTTACTAGGACTACTTTAAGAGTTGGCGGCCTACACGAATGAATTAAAGAAACAGAGATTGCTGATACGAAGCTGTATGTGTTTCAATTATTTGCTAAATTTGAGCTTTTGATATTTGTTTTTGGTCACTGTTCTTGTAGGATAATATGGACATCAGGTGCAAGAGTGCTCAAGAGGTTAACATTGCCGTCGCCTGTTGTTATGGTTCGTGATTAATCGTAAAATAGACTTTGCAAGAGCTGGATCGTTTTGTGAAATTCACATTCAATTTTTTGACTGTTTTCATCAAATTTTATTATTGTTACTACCATTTAGAGTAAAGTTGTGGCAATCCATCTGGTACCTCCTTTACTTGTATAAGCATCGTTTAACTGACTGGGGCTTATGGCTGTGTTAAGCTTTAGCTCTTATGTGTTAGTCAATTGCTACTTTGAAACCTTCCTAGTTGAAGCTTTCTTTTCCTTTTTCTTTAATATACTTGAGTTTCTTCTGAAAAAAAAATTGCTACTTTGAAACTTTTGAAAATCGTATGCGCTTTTTATTCATTAACCCTGCCTTTTTTCGTCTTTCATAATTTTGCTGTGGTGAAACTTTGCATATTTAGGCACACTGGTGTCGTCTGGGTGATATGGCCGAGGCTCTTCTTTGCATTTTACAATTTGCCGCTTTGACGATATACAGTACATCAGGTTAGTTAAATAGTACATTTCACGAAAAATATATCTTGTATTTGTTTCGAGGAAGTTTTTGTTTGCTTAGACAGATTTTGGGATCACCTCTTTCGGACTATTGGTTTTTGGCTAGCCACCCTTGACCCTAATTTTAGTTCTTTTAGCCTTTCTGATCTTTCTAGAGATTGGCCTAGTGCCTCATAGCCTGTAATTTGCTTCTTCATTGTTTGAAGCTTTCTTTTTCCCCTCTTTTTAATTTTATTACAGATTCTTGAGTTTCTTTTAAAAAAAAACCTTGAAACTCTAGTAGTGTGAATAACGAAAGACACATAAGGCAGGTGTATGAGAGACGTGGGCGCTCCCAAAAGGTCGTGATTTAACAATTTATGTATTCATGCCCCAAATAATTCCTGAATGCACCTACTTACCTCTAGGGTGGTATACTTTATCTACAATTACCTTACCCTCCCTAACTTTCCTAGCTCTCCCTTAGAGCAAATGTGAACCAGGTACTTTATGCCGCAATGCAAGTCTGATACTCAGAGAACCAATATATGCGAACTTTAACATAAAAGTGTACAGAGAAATCAAAATTCTAGTTTATAGAGGTCATGTAAATCTGGCATATTGTTTAAAACTGTCAGAGATGTCAGTTTTTTCTTGCTCATGGAGATTAGAGCCAGTACCAAAATTTATACTTATCGAACGATTATGATTGTTATATTTATTATTATTTTTAAATAGACATTTTCATGACTAGATCCGGGCAACAGCTTGTTGGTGTGGGTGGAGGTGTTTACACTAAGCTAACTTCTATGGTCATGCGTATAGACTTTTAATCTTTGTTTTGTTTATGAAATTACAAATGCACTTTGCAGGTGAAGTAACTTACATCCCTCTTCCTCGTTCCATTACCTCAATATGGGCTCTTCCCTTTGGGTTATTATTCCAGCAGCAAACCGACGTAACTTCAGCAACTCATGTTCCCATACCATCTACAAGCCCTTTATTTTCAATGCGTGAAACATCACGCCCCAGAAGGCAGAGTGGAAACAGTCCGATGCACAATCTCAATGTCCCAAGTGTAGCTGATAACATTGTAAATAGAGAAATGAGCTCAATGTCTTCACATTTGATTCTGAAGGATCCGCTAGAAGAACCTCAGGCACATTTCCTCGAGCTTTATCTTTTATGTTTTTTATTGAGCTACTCTGCTGTTGTTATTAGCTGTATTCATTTCTATAGCCTTCATTATTACTAACTTTATGAGCTTTTACTGCTGTAAATTCACAGTTGACTTATATTGAAGAAAGAGGGAAATACAACATAATGAAGGAATTCGACGAGACAACAATTTGGACGAGTGATCAAATACCGCTTATGGCATCTTATAACAAAGGTTTTTCGATATCAAGTTCTCTTTTCTTTCTCTCTTATACTTATCGCTGTAAGGTTTTTCTATTTTCAGGAAAGATGCAACATTCGGTGTGGGTTGTAGAAGTCATTAATTCAAACATCCAAGAGGCAAATCCTAATTTATTGGACGTAATTCCTTCTGGAGTAATATTAAAACAGTTCTCATTCCGAAGAATATGGCAGGGAAAGGGTGCACAAACATCTACTTGTAAGGTATATGTTTCGGAACTGTGTCTGCTTGTTGTGGATATCCATACTGCCATTTGTTCTAGCACTTATGATTTGTTTGTACATTTCTTCTTTTGGTAACATAGTATGTGATCTTTATCTTTCGTTTACTAGGTATTTCTCGCAACAGATGAGGATGCAGCTCCTGTAATATGCTTTCTTCATCAAGAACAAAGACAATTGTTATCATTACGGCTTCAAAGTACAGAAATTAATAATGAAATTCTATATGACATCAAACCTGACATGAGCTGGAGTTTACCTGCAATTGGAGCTGCTCCTGTGATCGTCACACGTCCCAAGTAAAGTTTTGAATCTCTTTTATGTTTTTATAAACACTATGGTTTTTGTTTCTACAATGAACATCAACTCTTCTTTCTAGTTGAAGCTTTCTAAAAGAAGAATTGCTTTATCTAAGCCTCAACGAACGTTGTAATTGCTAAATACCCACTCTTTTTCATTCTTAGAAAAATAGCCATTTAGGCGTACGTGGCAGTTTCGGTTAACATAGCATTTACCATTTTTACCCTTTTTAATTAATTTTTTTTATCTATAATTCGTAATTTGGAATAAAACCGATATTAACGTAAATTATCCTTCTCGTATGATTTATAGGATTTAAATTGAATTTATTTCATATTCCGTTTTCAAATAAATAAGATTTCCTGATTTGGGCTTTATTTTGACAATTTTTATTGATTATAAACTTCATTTATTTCCTTTTTATATATAATTGGCATTCAAATATGTCAAATATATATTTTTGAAATTTGAAATTTGATTTTTGAGTTTACAATAATCTGAGAATTGATAGTAAATCAGTCTGCAAATGATTTTACTAGCGTCGTCGAGGGTTTTGTGACGTTTGGGAGAAAAATTTATGAGAGGAGAGATCATCGGAAGAAATTGAGAGGAGAGAGAATAAAGATTTAATCGATGGAAGAAGTAGGAGGAGAGAGAAATATCGGGGTATAAATTTGCTTCCGAGAATAAAGCCTCCCGCTCAAAATTAATGTTTTATTACCCTAAATCCCATTTAATAATGGCACCGTTTGGTATAGCTTTGCTTTTTTAAAATGTGATTTTAGATTAACTTTTAAAAAAAATCGCTTTTCTAAAAAGTAGATAAGTGTTTGGTAAAAATAGCTGTAGGTGATTTAGTGTTTGGTAAAGCATATACTAATATTTGTAAATAATTATTATATATATAGATTTAATAGATAATAATAATAAGATATTTTTTAGTATGTACAAAATATATCTAAGTGGGTGTCTATAGATTGTAAAAAATATTTTATAATTTTTGGTGACATCAAACGAATTATTTGATAAAAGTATAAGAAGATAATTAAAATCAAAATTTATTTTATAGAAAAAATAAATAGGAGAGACAATAAATAAATTAAAAGGAAAAACTACGGATGACAAAAGCTACAAATTGTAAAATCACTTTTAAACTTTTAATAAAAGTGATTTTACCAAACACTTAAATTGATTTTAGCTTTTAAAAAAAGTTAAAGTTGGCCTTAATAAGCTTACCCAAACGCAGCCAATAGCTCATTTTCCCTAAATCCCGCCTGATCTGAATAACCGCTTCTTTTAAAATTCGAAATTTCCGCAAATTGATTACGTTCGGATGCTTAAACGAAAGGGTATTTTTGTCTATTAATTTCGGTTAATTATATCAACTGGTTATTAAACAATTTTGTCAAATGATGGAGTATATTGCAAATAGAACGTTTTAGAATCCTATATAACTCAATTGCCAAAAAAACATTAACTTTCACGTACTAAATTTGTCATTATGTTTTTCCCCTTTCAGAGCTGAAAATGGGCTGCTGCCATATTCGGATATAATTGTTTTAGCCCCGGATAGTTCCTTGCTTCTTTATGTAAGTAATATTGCCATTGGTTGATGTTTCACAAACTTGATAACTTCTCTTGTGGTTCTTGGCCAAATGTTGAATTTAAATGTCAATTGAAAAGCTCGATCAGATTTCATTCTGTTTGCAAATAGATAGTTGGGAGAAGATGGACTTTGCTAAATGTTGTAACTTCTCCACTAATTTATCTTTGTATGCTAGCGATTGAATACAATGACATAATATGAATATGAGTCTTTTTGTTCTTCCCGGTTTTGCTAGTTGTAAATAATAGTTCTTTCTCTTAAGAAATAAATAAAAAACTTAAGGAGTCTGCATTCTTATAAAAAAGGAAGAAGAAAAATTTATGTTTATTGCTACCAGACAAGGTGTGTGTGACAAATTCCATCTTTTGTTTTCAATAATAGGAAACCTTAAAACTTGTTTTTCTTAAAATGTAGGATCAAATAGTCTAATATCAGGAAGTATGTACTTTTAACGTAGCTTTAATTGATATGAACTTGTGACTCGTCATTGTGCTTCAAATGTATAATCGACTATATTTCTTCACTACAGTCAGGGAAACAATGCCTGTGTAGGTATGTGCTGCCTTCATCATTGAGTAGTGGCCGGGTTTCTCATAATATAGAATTTCGAGAAACATCTGTTTCCAGTGACCACAAGATCATAGGAGTATCTGATGCTATCGAGGAGCGTCTTAATATCAAACTAAATAACGGGCAGGTGTGCTGATTTGTGCTTATTATGGTAATTATAATTCAAGTTTGATCATGTTTTCTAATTAGTGACATCAGGTCAAACTATAACTTAATCGTATTACTGGAGTCCGTTCCCTACATAGAAAATATATTTTGTATTTCAGTTCCCTTGTTGTAGTTTGATGTATTCTGATACCTCGGTGTCTCTAACTTTGCTAATCCAGATGTTTAGGTGTGCATTACGAAGTAGTCCTTCGTCCTCATTGGCAAATGATTGCATCACAGCAATTGCTGAGGGGCTTAGTTCTGGCTTTTATAGGCACGTTCTAAGTCTTCTTTGGAAAGAGGGCGACTCTGCGCGCTTGTCAGAGTCTGACAACAGTGGTGTGAATATTGAATGGGATTCTTTCTGTAGAATAATAATGCAAATGTGCAGACCTTCCATGGGTACTCAAAAGCATCTAGAATCTAAAGTTGGCTCCTCCTGGGAGTTCCTTATTAGTAGCAAGTTTCACAAGAACTTCTGCAAGCATAACAGTTTTACTGGAGTTTCATCTGTGACATCATATGACGAGCGAGAAATAAAATATTCTGGATTAAATCTTGATGCTTCCAAAAAATTAAAAAGCTCATTCTACTCGGAACTTATCATGGAGACTCTTGAGTGCTTGCATGCTGTGTATGAGAGTATGAAGCTGAATTCCCTTCGAAAGAGGTGTGTCTGTTAAGCATACTAGGATTTTTCATGATATTTTGTAATAGTTAGGTTGATAGTCCTTTGATGTGTGTTTCTTTGACTTTCTATTTTTTCGTAACCTATTTCTTTGCGTTGCAGAGATTCTGAACTTTTGGCAGTTCTATTATGCGACATTGCTAAATATCTGGGTGAACAAAGCTATCTGGATCATTACATTCGTGATTTTCCAGATTTTTCAAGAAACATACAAGTGTCAAAAACCTCCATATCATGTAAAACACCACCAAGTTTATTCAGATGGCTTGAGAACTGTTTGCTGAATGGATGCAGCTCTGCTAAGTGTAATGATCTTCCACATCTAATTTGTCAAAATGGAAGTTCCGTGGTCAGTTGGGCCAGAAAGATAGTCTCTTTCTATAGTTTGTTAAGTGGTGCACAGCAAGTAGGGGAAAAGCTTTCATCTGGTGTATGCTGTATTATTGCTGATGGATCACATTGCACGACCGAGGAACTTACAGTTCTGGCAATGGTTGGAGAAAGATTTGGATTACGACAGCTTGACATATTGCCTTCTGGTGTCTCTCTTCCCCTGCGCCATGTGAGTTTTCCCTGTCAATGGCCGGAACATGTTAGAACCCGTAAGGGTGAATAAGTAATTTATAATTTTATATTCATGTTTATATTACTTATGACAACTTGTTGACAAGGTGTTTTTGAGCAGGGAGTTACCCTGAAGGGAATTTAGTTTCTTTTGTTTTTATTTTATCTTACTATAAGTAAGTTGCTAGGGTGGGTCACCAGGGTTAGGAAAGAGTTGTCAAGTTTATCATATTCTTTCCGTTAGTAGAAATATAACGAGATATTAATTCATATCTCGATATGTGACCGAATTTATAAAAAATATTAGTTTTTTTTGCTGTTTGGAGTTACCTATAAAAGTCATACTATAATGTTTCACGAAACGTCTATTCATTTAATTCCAATGGAAGTGTTTATTCCAGGACGATGCTTGAAAGTCATACCTAGGCTGTATGATGGTCACCATCTCACTGCATAGGATATATACGGTTATATCAAATATACTGTAATTTTTACTCGTACTTTGATTGCATATACAAACGTTCACATTCGTTGAAATTTTAGTCAAAGATCATCCATATATATGGAGACTATAAGAACTAATTTTAGCCCTTCTCAATATTCCGTAACAAGAAGGCTTAGGCACTTCTTGGATTTCCAGCTATCATATGCTATGTTGAATCTTCAGTTATGCATTCAACTGATACTGGTTATTGTTTCTGCAATCTATAGGCGTTGGACAAGTGCCGGGAATCTCCTCCCACAGACTGGCCTGAAGCTGCGTATGTTTTGCTTGGTCGAGAGGATTTGGCTTTGTCGCATTCAGCACGTTCATGCAAATCTAAGGAATTTGAAACCCAAACTAACGTGAATTTAATCTCACTTTCTACACCATATATGCTACATTTGCATCCAGTGACAATCCCTTCTGCTGTTTCTGATACAATTGGATTGGACGGTATGAAATTTGAGGATTCCGATTCTGTCGATGGTTCTATGACAGATGGCATGGAACATATTTTTAACTCTAGCACACAGCTACAATATGGCCGTGATCTACGGTTGAATGAGGTAAACTTTGCTCTATCCATAAAAAGCGTATGCATAAGTATAGTGAATGGACATGTCACAATTCACAACCCATTGCACGAGGTTTGGCATATGATACTTATAGTTTCTAACTGGATTTACCATTCTACCTGTCCAACGTTGCAAGTTTCTGCTTCAAGATCAAATGTTGCAGTTTATTCTGCTGTTATTTCTGGATAATGATAACCTTGGCTGTGTGTTATAACTGTGCTCAAAATTTAAAAGTCGCTGATACAATATTACCTGGACGAGATATCCTATACACACCGTTATTGGTTTAATAAACTAAATAATCACCTTAGCCGAGTGGCATGTGCCGACATCATTTGACTTCCCCCAGGTTAGACGACTTCTGTGCTCGGCAAGACCCGTGTCAGTTCAGACATCTGTAAATCCTAGTGCCTCTGACCAAGATGTGCAACAGGTACCCGGTATTTATCATTTATTGAGAGTAAACAGATTTTGTTTGTGTCCTTAAGGTTAATGCATATGAACAGTAACATTTTCATTGAAATTATGGTTTTAGGTTTTTGAGTTGCGCCATTTTTATAGAAAGCTATCTACTTTTTGTTACTTCTGTTTTCTTTTTTCTTCTCAAGGCTCAGTTATGGCATCTTGCACAACGCACCACTTCCCTTCCTATTGGTCGTGGGGCGTTCACACTTGGAACAATCTACACACTTTTGACGGAGGTACACTTTTGCAAGTGCATACACTATATCTTTGTATGAAAATCATTTCTGTAAAGTTATCATGGACTTGATAAGCTTTAACGTACAGGCTGTTGCTGTACCAAAGCTTGTTTTAGCAGGTCGGTTGCCTGCCCAACAGAATGCAACTGTATGTTCAGATTTTATCAGCATATTCTGTAGTTCTATTATCTCTATCCATTTTGGACGTGCTTGGTCACACATTTTTTAAGTAATGCATATATTGCCTTTTTAACGTTTCCAACATTTTTTTAAAAAATATTTATTTATGCACTGATAATACTACAATCTTCATCACAAAAGGTAAATTTGGACCCAAACGTGAGGAATATACAAGAACTCAAGGTTTGGCCCGAATTTCACAATGCTGTGGCTGCTGGGCTTAGGCTGGCTCCTCTTCAGGTTGACATAATATTCTCTTGGATAAAAGTTCTTGTCTCATCTGATACATCGGAATAGGGAATGCCTGTCCATACTGTTACTCAAATATGAATCATTTATCAATTCTTGAATATCATTAAGTAAAGGTCGGTACATATTTGTTTTTTTCTGTTTGAAGTTCCAACTGTAGGCTGGAGTTGTCCAGCAGTATGTTTTACACTGTATAATCGTTAGCCCATTAAATTTTAATTCAATGTTTAGTTTCACTTATTTCTATCTGGTGGAAATGCGGAACTTTTTTTTAGTGTAAAGCATATGATCAAATATGCGAGACATTTAACCTCTCTGATTGTAGGGTAAAATGTCAAGAACCTGGATTATATATAACAAACCTGCGGAACCGAATGCTATTCATGCTGGACTTCTTCTCGCGCTAGGGTTGCACGGATACCTGCGCGTTCTGAATCTTACAGATATATATCAGTATTATGCTCAGGTTTTGTGGATCTTAGATCTTCCCATACTTTTTTATGAATTGCAGAGAGGAATGGATAAGATTGACGTTCTTTTGATGCTCCTCCTAGTACGATGTCCCTTCTGCACTTGTATGAAAAACAAAACTAAGTACTATATTTGATTCTTTTAGGAGCATGAAAGCACAACTGTGGGACTGATGCTTGGCCTCACTGCTTCGTACCGAGGAACAATGGATCCCTCGTTATCTAAAGTAAATGAAGACTTTCTTGATCTATTCAGCTGTTACTTAAGTGATGTAGATGTAATAACGCTTTCTGGTGTATTTATTCCTTCATATATTACGTTGTAATTTTGCAGAGTCTCTTTGTTCACATACCTGCTCGGCATCCATCTTCTTTTCCTGAACTGGAGTTGCCAACCCTTCTGCAGGTATCTATCTATCATCACTTTCTCAAGATACTTTTTTTAAACTCAAAATTTAAAAGAAGGTTCATAGATTGTAACAGTTTTACAGGCACATGCTTGTTTGTGTAGTTTCTCCATTTTTCAATGTTACAACTTCAGTGTAAAACGTTACCTAGTTACTAATATTCTCCTTTTAATGGTTTTTAATGTTTCATGAAGTGCTCATAATTTTTTTATTAGTGATTTGTGCAGCATCCCATCTTGTTCTAACGTTGCAGTTGTATTGTTTATCAGTCAGCGGCTCTAATGTCAGTCGGCCTTCTTTATGAAGGATCAGCACACCCTAAAACCATGCAGATACTGCTGGTAAGTTTTGAGATGACTGTTACTGATTGATTTTCTTCCTGGAGCATCTTCTGCATAATTTACACATAATTAAATTTACAGGCTGAAATTGGACGACGAAGCGGTGGTGATAATGTACTCGAGAGGGAGGGTTATGCTGTTTCTGCTGGATTTTCGTTGGGTCTTGTTGCATTGGGTATGTTCTTCCAATAGTTTTATCTTGTTTTGTATTGTCGATTGTGACTAATAAGCCTTCTGGTATTAATGAATTTGTTTTTTTTAAATGAAGGTCGAGGTTATGAAGCTCTTGGTTCGATGGATGCAATGGTTGATAGGTTGTTTCACTATATTGGGAGCAAAGAAGTATATAATGTATGTTTTCTAAGTTGATTATTTTGTTTTATGAGATTTCTTGTCCATTCTAGTATTTCGCACGATCCTTTCAGTAGTTAGTTCTATATGACTGACCTTTACTGTTGCTGAACTCAAATCCTTGTTTGGTTTATTGTTCACCAGGAAAGATATCTTTCCCCAGCGCTTGTGTTGGATGATCACAATCGCACTGCTGCAGAGGTGTTATTTTAGATCTCCTATGTGTTACGCAATCTCTACATCAGCTATTGAAACTGGGTTGTTGGATTTTTGCTCTTTAATAGCTGACAAGGCCTATTATTTCCTCTAATTTTCTGTTGTAGATTATGGATGGAATTAATGCAGTTAATGTTGATGTCACTGCCCCTGGAGCGATCATTGCTCTTGCTTTAATGTTCTTGAAGGTAATTTTTATTATCTGATAGGCTGGTCATACAGTGAATCTATTCCTAAATCTCATGAAAAATGCACCAAGCTTGAAGATTTAATGAGTTTCATATGTAACTTCATGTGTATAACAGACTGAATCCCATACAATCGTGTCTAAACTCTCCATTCCTCAAACTAGTTTCGACTTGCAATATGTGAGGCCTGATTTCATCATGCTCCGAGTGATTGCTCGGAATTTGATTATGTGGAGTAGGTAATGTTTGTTTATTTCAGCAAATCAACTGTTGGCCTCCAACTTCGTAGCTATATTAAAAACAAATATCATATTATTAAGCTATTCTGTTGTAGGGTTCGTGCGTCCCTAGAGTGGGTTCAATCTCAGATTCCCGATACTGTAAAAAATGGTGTTGGAAGGCTTGGCGATGATACCAGTGATATAGATGATATGGATGCTGAAGTATTTGTACAGGCGTATGTAAATATAGTAGCTGGAGCTTGTATGTCGCTTGGTAAGATATAGTTCATGTGTCAGTGGAACTATGGTCTGCATGACATTCTTTGAAATTGGATCTCTGCATGAAGTTCTTCGAAATTGAATCTGGTGCCTGCCTGCATCTTTATGATAATGCATGTGAAATGGGATTTCCCTGAAGCTGTTGGATGTACTCCTCATAGATTAACAATGATGCATGCATAAAAAAATGTCGAGTTAAACATGATGTATGCGAAAAATGTTAACAGCCTTCCATAGTTTTGTTAATAACTTAAGATTCCAAAAATATCTGGTCATCTCAGGGTTGAGATTTGCTGGTACTAAGGATGGGCATGCCCAAGAGTTGCTATATGACTTTGCTCTCTATTTTATGAATGAGGTTTGATATTTCTTGATGTAATTCTGAGCTTACATATACAATCACCTTATCGGTGAAATTGTTAATCAAATTTTTTATTTTATAGATCAAATTAGTATCTGCTACAAGTGGAGCATTTCCAAAGGGATTGTCCCGCTATGTGGACCGGGGCACATTGGAGATGTGCCTTCATCTTACTGTTCTCTCCCTTTCAGTGGTATGTAAATACGCAACTTTTTTTGCTTTTCCTTTTCTTCCCCCAACCGTGTAGAATAATCACTAGTTATCGTGTTGGACAAGAGCAGGTTATGGCTGGTTCTGGTCATCTACAGACCTTTAGGCTACTAAGATTTCTCTGGAGCAGAAGCTCCGCCGAAGGGCATGTTAACTACGGTCTTCAAATGGCAGTGAGTTTTTTTATGTCCTTTTTTTTCTTCGGGATGTTTGAGGAGTTGCGTAATATGTTTTCCGATCATTAGGGGATTGATAACCTAGTTTAAGGCTAATATCAATATCTTTGCTACTTAAGGTACCGGTAGTTTTATGGCCAGAATCTCAAATAAATCAATGCTCCACATGTTGGCTGCTTTATATTGAGAAAGTGATGCAGAATGAATTTGAAGCTAGGAAATGAACCATAGGATGTCAACCACTTATTATGCCCTCATCGATAATCATTATACTCGAAATGGAATTTAACACACACACACACACACACACACATATATATATATATACATGTTTTATGTTACCTATGCATGTGTGTATTACAATATTGGTGGTTTTAGGTGAGCTTAGCAATCGGGTTCTTGTTTCTTGGTGGAGGAATGCGAACATTTTCGACAAGCAATGGCTCCATTGCTGCATTACTGATTACTCTATACCCTCGCTTGCCTACAGGACCAAATGATAATCGCTGTCACCTGCAGGTATCATTCACAACTTCTGAACATGTTATTTTCCGGGACACATTAGTCATAATTTGATAGGAAATTATCACAGATTATGTGTGCCAATACCTTTTTCTTATAAATCTTTTTGGAACTTGCTTCTCAGTAACAGAACTGATTATTTTATTGCAAACTGAAATTTAAAATGTACCTTAAGATGCTAGTAATGTCTTTAAAACCTTTTAGGATAAAGCTGGTTGTTGACGTGCTATACATCACTCCTGTTAATGGCTCAAACAATTTTTTAATCTCAAATATAATTATTCTTTTCCCTATTTATAATTTGATCTATTATATTTCAGGCTTTCCGGCATTTGTATGTACTTGCAACAGAAGCTCGTTGGATTCAGACCATTGATGTAGATACGGGTCTACCTGTGTATGCCCCTCTCGAGGTTTCCATAAAAGAAACTGATAATTACGCAGAAACAAGTTTTTGTGAGGTTACCCCCTGCCTTCTTCCAGAACGAGCCGTGGTAAGCTTCATAAGTCTTGGGGAAGTTATCTACGAACATCTACTTATATATTTGAATGATCACTTGGCTTTTGGGTTCCGAGGTGGCGTGTTCAATTAGCGTGCGCTTTGGCCCTTTTAATCCCCTGTCAGTCCCTTTCGTAATTTATGGTTTCCCCATTTTCAATAAAAAAATTTTCCTTGCCTAAACAAAAAAAAAGTATTAAAAAAGAATAAAAAGCAAGTTTTTTTTTTTACTGTAATTGTATTTCTTTGAATGATCACTTAAAAGAGTTAAGAATTAAAATGCTTCAAACTTATAAAGTTTTCGACCTAAATCCTTGTACTCCAGCAATGATTTTATTTTTTTCTCTCAATATGTCCTCTTCAGTACTTAGAATTGCAAAATCTTTAGCCTTCACGAACGTTTGTCATAGCATGTTCTAATTTGAGTCAGGCTAGTTTCTGACAGTTGGGTTTATTTTTCTGCCCAGTGAAAAGTTGATTATACATTGTTGTGTGCAGTTGAAAACCATACGCGTTTGTGGTCCTCGGTACTGGCCTCAAGTGATAGAATTTGTTCCAGAAGGTATCATATCTTTTTCGTTACTCGTGGATATTGCAGAAGTCAGTGTAATCAGTTACCTAATTACTTCTCAAAATTTTAAGATGTATATATTTCTGTGCTTGCAATGAACAGATAAACCATGGTGGGCTCTTGGGGACAAGAATAACCCATTCACTTCTGGAGTTCTCTACATAAAGCGGAAGGTCGGGGCTTGTTCATATGTTGATGACCCCGTAGGATGCCAGTCCCTGTTATCACGGGCAATGCACAAGGTTAATATTGTTTCCTCATGATTTCCGTCGACTTGGGTAGACTAAAACTCTGATATCTTTCTCAATCCAGGTCTTTGGTTTGACTAGTTTAAAAGCCAGCAGTCCTGGCACCAATGGCATCAGTGAACCTGGTTCTGTTACAGTTGACCAGCTTGTCAGTACCTTTTCATCTGATCCTAGCTTAATTGCTTTTGCTCAACTCTGCTGCAATTCTTCTTGGACTAGCAGGCAAGTTTGACTACGTTCTCTTCTCAGATGTGTTCTGAAATTTAGATCCTGTCTATAGTTCATTTGCTAGAGGATGATTTAGCATGGAGATCTTTCATAAACAAAAGAGAGAATAGTGATTCCAGATTTTAGACATGATTCCGGTTTAGTCTTTAGTTATGGGCTTCTGAAAGACAATTGCTTTAGTGTTGTACGACACTTTGTTCTCTATATGCAGATGAAACTTTTTGGTGTACTCTTGATCAATAAGTTTGGGATTATGTGTTCTAATGAGTAAACGAACAATGTGCAGAACTGATGCTGATTTTCAAGAATTTTGCTTGCAAGTACTATTTGAGTGTGTGAGCAAAGACAGACCTGCTCTCTTGCAGGTACTTCAGCATTGATTTACGTTTACCAGTGACAACATCATGATCAATTTTATTTTCCCACTAAAAGATTATAACAGTAGTCAAATTCATTGAGTGGTTTTGTATAAATCTAAGCTTTGCTGAAACTTTGTTGTTCCTCAGTAATTTTATATGGTTTGCATCTGGTAGATCATTTCCTTCGGTATGGTTTCTTCTGAATCTTCTATCACCGCTTCTAGATGGGTTTTTTTTTATAGGATGCTTAGATGGTTCTTTTATTTGTTTCCCTCATCTAATCAGCTCATTTTTTTCAAACTCTGAGCAGGTATATTTGTCATTGTACACTACAATTGGGTCAATGGCAGATCAATTTACCAGTGATACAGTCCTGTTGGGCGACTCTCTTTTTATCTCCAACTTGAAGGTAATTCTTCAGACACCTTTGCTCAATTTCTTAAGTGCCAATTACATCTGTAATTATTGGGTGGCATGTGTCAAATAATCGAACGAAAAAGAATCAAATACAAAAAATCAATAAATCTTCCGTATATGAAGGGTTTTCACAAGAAAAAGTCCGTTCTATGCCATAAGCTCTGGGAAATACCTGTGACAACAATGCCACACTGAACACTGTAACTAAAGTAATAGAACATTCCATTCGTCTCGCAGATAGCAATGGCTTACAACGAAGCTCTACTGCGCGGAAGATTGACTGCCTCAAGAGGCGGGATTGTTCAGTCCAATTTTCTGGGATCGATCCGAAAACGTGTCGAAGATCTTCTAAGCAGTTGTCAAGGATTACAGAAAGATTTTCATAACTACTTGAAATCCGGGGCGTGGCCAGATAGCGCTGACAAAAACTCGATCCTTCTCTCTTGGTATCTCCACTGGTTTGGTGCCCCATTCCCAGCGGCGATCAAATCCGCCGCTCAGAAAATAAAACCGAATATCAACAAGTCGTCATCGTCGTTTGTTCCGCTCTTGCGTTTGATATTTCCAAGCACGGACGTGGCTGTTATTGACGAGATTGATACTTTCATGACTTCAAACGACAAGGAATGAGGTATTACCATGAAGTTGATGTTCCAGCTGATAGACCTGCTGAAGTTGATTAGTTTTTGTTTTTATACAATAATTTTTATGGTGGAAAAAATTGCTGAAGAGACTTGTGTAGGGCTTGTATGTATGTATAATACACCCACTAGGATTTTGGTCTCCATTTATATTAAATTATTGACCTTGTTTCGTGTCTGGCCTGTGATCGAGGACTATATAATATTTTCTTTTTTGATACCATTCCGTGATGCCGATGCAGATTTAGAGCCATAAATAAAGACAACAAATTAGAAAGGAGACAAAAAAGGCACAATGGCGTGCGTGAATTAATTGTTCGCAACATAAAATAATAAAAATATAAATGTATAAGAAGATGTGCTTGTAGCCTTGTACCGACAGTATTGTGCACATACGAGCAAAAAAAAAGAGATCTCAATTCTAAAGTTCTTTTAGTCAGAAGTTGCACTATCTGCTTCTAACGTAAGCAACCATGAACACTTTTTTTCAACTTTATCTCAAACATGTACGGGGATATAGTTATTCTATTTCAAAGAGAATGAGAAATGTATACTTTTACGTAACGAAATTTATGGACCTAATAATCACAAAATTGATCTCTTATATATACATCTATTTCAAATTAGGCTTTTGACCTATTTTTGGACAATATACCCTTCAAATGTCTTTTAAAAAAATTATCATTTATTTCCTTCATCGAATTTTATCTTATTTCGCTAACAAAAAAAATTCATCGGATTTTATCGCGTATGTTGTCGCCGTATTTCCGGCGATGACGTTAATATATATTCCCCCCGTCTGATAAATATGAGAAGGCTCTTCCGGAAGGATCTTGGCACGCCATCACGCGTCCAGAACTTCGGCCCATCGCCGAGGACACGCCCGGGATCAACCCTCGCGCCTGGGAGAGGCCTGGCCGGCCGCCTGCATGCCAGGGAGAGGCCTTCTCTTCCCTTGCCTCCCAGGGGTCTCCCAGCCGGCCATTCTTGTGCCTGGGAGAGACCTGGTCGGCCACTTGCATGTCTGGGAGAAGCCTTCTTTTCCCTTGCCTCCCAGGGGTCTCCCAGCCGGCCATCTTTGTGCCTGGGAGAGACCTGGTCGGCCACTTGCATGCATGGGAGAGGCCTTCTCTTCCCTTGCCTCACAGGGGTCTCCTAGTCGGCCATCCTTGCGCCTGGGAGAGACCTGGTCGACCACTTGCATTCCTGGGAGAGGCCTTCTCTTCCCTTGCCTTCCAGGGGTCTCCAGCCGGCCCCAAGGCTGATTCTGTGGCTATAAATAGCCCCCTGCACCCTTCACAAAGGTAAGACAATTTCTACACTCGGAACTCTGCTAAAATATTAGCACGTGTTCTCTCTCTCTCTCAACCTACTTTACCCCTCCACGTGAGGTGTCTCGAGGCACGACTTTCGATCGGAATAGTCCTCAAAGATCCAAGACCCGAGCGCCGAAACGACGTTGACCCAAGTGTCTCCGTTTCGCCCGATCTTGTCGATCATTCTTTGTCATCCTACATACTCCACCCACATTATACTGATGTTGAACGTCGGAGAGGTAAACAGAGGACCCCCCTCTGTTTCCCCTTCTTAGTGCACGTTTGTTTACTCTTTTCAGATAACAGAAAGACTCGAAGACCACACGACAGCTAAGAGACGATCCGGGACACCGGATTCGACACGTTAAGGCCGAAGCGAGTGTCACCCGCTCTGAGCGAGGATCTGACCTCTTAGGTCTCTGAACGTTGTCGAAATTTCAGCGACAACAGCGTAAATAAACAAAAAAAATCATCAACTTCTCTCGGATTTAATTTTATTTCATCGGATTTTATCTAATTTCGTTAACAAAATTTTTTTATCGGATTTTATCGCGTAAATAAATAAAAAAATTCATTAATTTCTATTGAATTTTTTCTTATTTCATCGGATTTTATCTTATTTTGTTAAAAAAAGAATCATCAATTCTTATCGGATTTTATCTCCTAAATAAACAAAAAAAAATTATTAATTTTTATCGCATTTCATTTTTTTCATCTGATTTCATTAACAAAAAAAAACTCATCGAATTCTATCAAATTTTATCATTGAAAAGATAGATTTAAAGAGATTCGAAGAATACTTTTGTCCGAAAATGAGTCAAAAATGTATTTGAAAAGATGTAGTCTAATTTTAATATTTGAGTGGTTATCAACGGCATTTAATGAAATTTCTCTTTACATGCAACTATATGCTTTCACTTTATTGTTGTTTTCTTTTCTTTTAATAACAGTACAATTCAAGAAACTGTGAAAATTGCCCATATTTTGGCCTATGCAATTCAAGAAAAAGAAAAACTATAACCCCCACCCCACCAATCACCCCACCAATCTATGAACAAATCTACCAAAAAAAATTTAGAACTTGGGAAAAACATAAAAAAGAAAAGCACCAAAACAGTAAAAGATCAAATAAGAAAAATCAGTCACTAGAGGTAGTGACTTTTTTTCAAAACCTAAACTGTCAAGACCGAGAGATGATACGTGTATAGAGGAACTCGTTCCACGTGTCAGGTAGTCCAGGCAAGCACCAGTGGATACAATCCGCATACGTGTCAGGGTCAGCCTGCTGCTCCAAAGTCAACATCTTCCCTTGCCTTATGGTGTGGACCGACGTGTGGGCGTCCTTGCGTAACTCTGACAGCCTGGTGATGTTTAGAAAGGTGACAGGCACTTTCAGCGACTCCGTCACGTTTCGTGCCACCACAAATAGCCTCCGGTCCGTCCCAACCTCCAAAGGCATTGTCATGTTCGTCACAGGCATCGTCTCTTTAGCACACTTTATCCCATCAGGGTTGTTCCAATCCAAGCTCCTATTTTTAAACAACGACAAAGAGAAATCAAGTTAGTTGGGTCCTATGTATTTAATGTTAATTGTCACGTCAAGTTAGATAATGATTTGTTGTGCTTGTTACAACTTACTACTACCACATATTCTATAAAAGGAAATAATTATTAATTGAACGAGGCTGTTATATTGGGCCCCACTATTCAACCACCAATATTTGTTATCTTGTTATACAAGGAAAATACCAAGGCTAGGTTAATAATTATTAAGAGTAATCTATCATTAAACTCGCCTAATTTGTTTTCGTCAAGGTTTCAATAGTCATTTTCCAATCCTACAAACAAAGCAGCAGAAAAAAAACACCCAACACTGAATGTACATTTTGGACTATAGAAATGAGTTGACTATTCTACAAGCTAAAGAGGTATAGTAGAAATGCGAAGTAAAAAAAAATAAAGAAGGGGAAATGTAATAAAAGGTGAAAAGGTTTGAGAAAGAATTACTTGATATGCAGAGGAGACATGCTACTAAAGAAGACCGTGGTACGGTTAGGGTCAACGTTTCGGTCAACCCAATTGGCCCAAGTTCTCAAGACCCTCGCGTACGCTACAGGCCGTTCGATCTCATCGTACTCGGTGTCTCCTTCATCGAACGACAATCCTGGTTTCAGCACTTTCATGTTGAAAGTGTTCATCCACCAAATGTACGTGTTGAAGATCAGATAATCAACGTTCTTCCAATTAACGCCGTGCTTCTCTATCGCCTCAGGCTTGATTATGCGGTTCAATATGCTGTGCATTTTTGGATCGTCTGAATTCGATTCCACCAAGAACGGAGCCCAGTAAAATTCCACTGTCGCATTGTAGTCCTAATAAAAAAAAATTAACATTTTTATCTCGAGGTGTAAATAAGTGTAGTTAAATGATTGACGTGGCTATATTTCTCGATTTTCTCGGGAGCAAGATGGCCGTCATTTGCGGCAATCTAACGGCCATGCTGTCCCATGCTTTTGCAATAAAGTTTACTTTGATCGCAATGGAAACCACAAACACATATATATATATCTATAACAAATATTATAAATATATAGGTAAAGGACAAAGGTCACTTGAATGGATACCTGGAATGAATGAATAAAAAAACAAATGGTTTGAACTTTGATATGGTTACTTTAGGTCAAAAATAAAACCGTGGCTCTGAAATGAAACTATTCAGAATCCGTACGTGTCACAAACAAATACCTTTACGAAAGAAAAGATATCGTATCACTATCATGCAATACAATATGATACGTCCCCTCTTTATTAAGAATATTTTAATACCATACCATCTCCTAAGCTATGCTTTGTAGCTTTTCTTAATAAAAATAAAAAGTTTGTCCTGTAGCTAATGTAATTTTTGGACACTTTAGAATTGTGCTATAATAGTTTTGCACTTTTTTGTACAAAGACAAACTAATACATTCTATTAATTATGATTATATACTATATATACATAAAGATAACTGTAATTGATTTCTTAATAGATAATACAACATGAAATAAATTGAAATAACCTAAATGTCGCTACTGTTCATATATAATTAATTTAGTGCGTTACTGTATTTATTGCGCAAATGTTAAGTCGTATGTAACAGTAACCTAAAGAGCACTCCAAGAATCAAAACGACTTCTTATTCTTCTTCTTATTATTATATATAATACTAGTAAAATAAAGATTAAAAGTCGTTTCCATTATTACTCATAATATTCCTCACGATTAAGTTCCAGAAAAAGAAGTAAAGGTGTACCTCGATTCTGAAGATACTGAGGGAGCCGGTTTTGTTCAAGCTCTTCCTTCCTTGAGGAACCACAGACTGAGCAAAGCAAACCATTGATTCCCATTGGTTTCGATTCAACGAATCCCCAACGAACATTAGCCTCTTGTTCCTCAGCTTCTCAAGCAACAATCTTGGCTTGAACCTACACAAACCAAAAAAAAAAAATTAGATCAAAATTAAAGAATCCAATTTTATAAAACACACCCGTGAAATAAAGTTTTTCTTTTACTTGGGCAAAGAACAGTCTCTTGGTTGCCATTTCCAATTCTGGTAAGTGGAATCTTTTCTTCCGTTTCGCATGCAAGTCACTTGCGCCGTCAAAAACTCGCATTCGTCTTCCTTATACAACGGGTGAGTCACGTTATCGAAAACCCACTCGCCGTCGAACAAGTCGCAATCTTCGGGAGGCAAAACGACATCCTCTACGTCGTCGTCTTCTTCTTCTTCCTGGATCTTCTCCCGGAGAGAAACTCCAGCGGTGTCGTCTTTGAGTTCTTGGGCTTCTTCTTGGACTCTGGGGCGAGAGAAGGGAAACTCGGCGATGGACTTCACGTCCTCGTTGTACATGAAGACGCCGAAGAGAAGGATCGAGAAAACGACGACGAAGATCGAGAGGTTGTTGTTCTTCCGACCGCTCTTCATTATCGCCCCTGTTTCCGACGAGAACAGAGAAGAACCCTTTCTGCGAGAAGACATTATATTACTACTATTACAAGAAAACAAAACGAAAAAAATAAAAAGATAACTGGGATTTTGTGTGTCAGAGAGAGACAGAGAGAGAAGAGAAATAAGAGAATGAAACAAAAGATTGTCGTTTTAAGGGAAAAGAAGAGACTTACCAGAGAGATAGAGAGAGATGAGTAAGCAGAATTAGGTTGGTTTGGTTTGGGTATGTGAGATTTGGTGAGGAGGATTTTTCTTCAAGTTTCGGTTTTGGGATTTGGTGGACGGAGAGTTGTCTTTTTCTCAATCCCTTTCTTTATCTCTTCTTGCATATGTTTCTTTCTCCTTTTTTATTCCTCGTTCTTTTCCTTTTCTATAATTCATATTTGCTAGCTAGCTAACAAACTATGTTCTTATTCTTCTTCATTTTAATTCAGAGAGAGAGAGAGAGAGGAGTGCCTCCTACGGCTTGGAGATGGAGAAATTTAGATGTGGGTGAGAAGTGACAAGTGACATGTGAAGGCTTTCGTTAGAGAGAGAGTTAAATAACTGTTCAATGAGAGTCAAAAGGCTAAAGTCGGTCACTCTTTCCATCACAGCACATGTAAGAAAAAAGGGTCTTCTTACTTTCAACAAGACGATACGTCGTTTCGCTGAATGTCCTTTTTACCCTTTTATTTATTTCTAGGCTATTTTTTTATAGATAATTTATTACTAAGCTACGTGCGTCGTTAAAATCTTTCATCTTCTAGTTTGGTATGGCGAAAGGAAAAAGGGAACAGAATGAAATTAGATCTTCTAATGAGGTAAAGACCTCTTTATATAAAAAATTTCATTTTTTAGACCGAAAAATATGAAAAATATTCAGATTAAACTTATAGTTTTTTAAATATCTAAAAATGAACTTTAACATCAAAATCGGACCAAAATACCGTTACACTCAAAATTTTCAAAATCATCGTATGACATCGTATCTTATCGTATACTATCGTACAAAATGTTATCGTATCTCATCGTAGGAATTTTTTTAAATTTTGAATATAAGGGTATTTTGGTCCGATTTCGAGACTAAAGTCTATTTTTAGATATATTTACAAAGATGGGTCCAATCTAGATATTTTTCATACTTTTGGGTCTAAAAAAATGAAATTTCTCTTTATATAATTAAGTATTGGCGAGAAATCAATAACTTGATGGAAGTTACACTAATGTCGTTTATTAACATAAACGTCAAGGCAACATTCCACTTAAGTCACTTAGGCAAAACATTATGTGCTCATTGGGTTTTAGTGAATGATAAGTTGAGTTCAATCCAACAATCTTCACCTTGAATGTCAACACTTTGTAGTATCCAATTCACTTAAATACACACTGGCTACTTCAAGCGCTTCACTGCTCGGTACTTGCAAAATCAACCAATAATCAGTAAGTTCAGACAGTTGGCAGAGATGCCCACAAGAAAAATATTTATTTACATATCGATGTAATATAAATCTCTTATGAGTCATTATTGTAATTTGCTTATTAAATTAATAAAAGTTGAAACGTTCATTCATTCCTTTTTCGTTTGTTTGAAGATTTATGATATCCAATAGTCTTATAGTCGTTAATCAAACCTAACAACGTATGAAGAGACAAATGTAGATTTGCGTGAACAAAATATATATGGTTTGCTTAAAACGAAATATTCACAATCTTAAGATCAACAGACTATAGATCCTAGTATGATTGTTGGAAGAATCTATGATGTCTGGTTACGATTCATAGAGAGTTAAGAACTCAATAGTTCCTTCGGTGTATCTTCCGAACATACTGAATTGACCAGTGCACCTTTAGAGACAATGTAACAACAAACCATTTAACCTCTTCTGTCTCGAGGTCACTATGTATGAATTGTATCGTGCTTACCTTAATCCTGAAATGAGACATGTCATTTCATAGCTTTAATATTCTCATTTGAGAAAGTCAAATTCTAGATCCATTAAGTGATCTGGACTAGACTAATTCGTGAGATATTAAGTTATGAAAATGTCATGAACCAACTTCTATGGGCGTCTCTGAAAATTAAGATTTTTGAATCATGTGAATTACTATGTGTTTATCTCAAAATTTTGATTGCCCGCTATGACTGGAAGAATGATGGTTGATTGTGCTGCATCCTCGGGGGGCGGTCCATATTGAAACAAAGTTACGAAATCTCTTCATCGTTGTTGCCCGCTCTATCTCTCATAAATTGTTCTTTGGCGCTTTTGCAATTTTACTTGCACGTTTTTTATCTTGAGATCAATTGGAAAATGATTTGATTCACAGCCCTTTCACATATACCTTCAAAAACTTTAAAACTAATACAAAAATAGATGAGTAAAAAAATAATGCAAGAGAGTTCAAATTGAATATAGTTAATTGAATTGTAATTAAAATTAATTCCTCGATAGCGGCGCCAAATGTTTTGTATCCGAAATTGATGAACGTTGTGCTTCTAACAAGATAAAATAACAATAACAATAACAAAAGAATATGTTGGGATTGGTGCCCACAAAGGAGATTTAAGACATTATAAATACTTTGTATTTGATTTTGCTGAGACATTAAGTAAAGTTAAATATTCATTCTTCATTTAAGTTTGTGTTTATGTATGTATGTTACGCTCTGAAACTGTCATCAACGAAAGGGGTGCTAAGTATAGACTTGACAAGATAGCCCCTTGTGACTAAAATGTTCGCAATTTTAAGATCGATGGAGCAATCGACTCTGAGTAATGATTGTTTGAATGGATCATGATATCTTATCTTGTGAAATAGAGAGTTGTGACTATGTGTTTCATTCTTGATATCTTATAGAAGATATTGAACAAGACCTGTGATACTCTGAAGCTCGAGATAAAACCGTTTAAACACTAGAAACTTCAAGATCACATACGAGGGGTATTTTGGTACTTACCTAAATCCTGAAGTGAATGCATAATCGATGTGACACCTTATGACATTTGATTTTTCAATGGGAAATGGCTAAATTATAGTTGCAACTGACCCGGCGGTTGGTGTCATAATGTTGTCATGTTGGGTTATGGATTCACAGATACAGAATTCATGTTGAAACAAGGTCAATGCATTAGTATCACACTATGCTTTGTTATGAGAGTGTGAATGAATAAATCTGGCCAGGTATTCATCGAATGAGAACACTGTTTGATTAAAACATGTGACATGTAAAGACATCTTACTTTATGTTTTTCTCATTCACAAATAACAAAGGAGTTAGTGAATTAATAACTCAGGGGTAAAACGGTAATTTTAAATTCCTCTGAGTTACTGATACACATGAAGGGTAATATCGTAAAATACTTCGTGGATTGTGTGAAGAGTTGTTTTGTCACATCAAACGGAAAATATACGCATATGAACTTAGAGAGTTTCAATATTAGTCATTTAGTGGAATCGACTAATATTAAGAATTAAAAGACGGAAAAGGTTTGTGAACTTTTGAGTCCGGTTTTTATTCTAAAATTTCGTTCATGTGGGTCCATTAGGTCTCAATGATAGACTCTCGGACGAGATTTATTGAACAAGAACAATTTGATTTTCTCATTTAAGTAAATTGTGATTTACACTAAGAAAATATTTTTCTAAGTAATCAAATAAATAATTGGTTATTTATTATTACATTTATTTAATGAATCATATTATGTTAATATATGGATATTAACATATTTAAATGATTCAAATAAATAATATATGAAAATTAATAATTTCTTATTTCGTATTATCTTGAATAGTATGGAAATAATGATTTGTCATTAAATAAATGAGATATTCCAAAATAATAAAATATTATTATGGAAATAAATCAAAATTAATATTTTCGAAATATATAGGATAATACTCGGCCATAATTAATGAATTAGGTCAGAGAATTAATTTTTGAAATTTATTAAAAGAATAATGGGCTTAAGTTTGACTATTGGATTTAACCTAAGAAAAGCCCGCTCTCCCTCTATTTAAAAGGTTTTTTGAAAACCCTAACCCTAACCCTAATCACATAATTTTTGACCAACCTCTCTCTCCCTCTTCTCCTGAGTTCTTTGGTCGAAATTTGAGAGAGAGAGAGAGAGAAATCAAAAAATATTTTCTTGATCTCCCGAAAGTTCTTGAGTGATTCCGAGTGTCCCTTGTTGTTTAATTGAAGAGTCCACCCTCGTAATCTCATCAAATCCCGACGGAATTACCATTGATTCTTCTATTGGTGTTTGAGTGACTTTGTACATGCAGGTATTCACTCGAGACGCGAAGAAATTGAGTGAAACGGAGCGAGGCTCATTTCAGCCTGCTGGCCGGATTGGGTCGCCGGATTGGTCGCCGGACTGGAGGACTTCGCCGGACTCGAAACGTGCGTAGCTCACCACGGGAGTTTGACGATGAATCTGGCCAAGCCCTTTTACATGCACCTAGCCTTAGGTGTCTTCCACGTTCCTGCAACGTTTCGCGGTCAGATTCCACCGGAGGAAGCCACAGCGTCTCAGGCCATTTTCTGGCCGGCCGGCCAGAATCCATTCCGGGGTCAGGATTTTCAATCCGGTGGGTCATATTTCAAAATTTTGACGAGGCTTTCAGGAGTTAGCTAGTAACGCACGAGGTTGTTTACAACCTCACATGTAAGTGTTCTAAACGAATTGGATCTGTTTTAATGATTGATAAAATGTGTTTATAAGTTTTTATATGGTTTGGTTCAATTTGTTGACATGTTTAGAATAAATGATTTATTGACATGTTTGTGATTTTTAATGCTTAGGTTGTTAGTTTATTAAGATGAGTTTTAATACAGATCATATTGTATAATTCCGCCACATATAGATGTGTTATGTAATATTATTGTTTAAATTGTTAAATAATTTTCAACAAATGGCATCAGAGCTTGTAAAAGACATTAAAAATTAGGATTTTTTGACTAGTTTAGAAATTGTTTGACTAGTTTGGTGCTGGCGTTTTTTGTATGATTTGAAATGCGTTATGAATGCTTATGTGTGTGCTTTGTGGATGGATCCTCATTGTTATGGCCCTAAGAGTTTTTCAGTTATCGTCCCGGGTTTATTTTATTTTATTAAATATTAAATTTGTGAGCGTCAATTTGCGAGGACAATTTAAATTGTAATTTCATTTAATTGTAATCCGACGACGAGAAGACAAGGAAGGCAGCACCTCGGGCTTGGCCGTACGTTGGAGAACGTGTGTGGGCTACCTGAGACATCTGATGACACGTCACGAGGAGTCCTTGACCGGTTCTACATTGAAGTTTAAATAGTTTAATTTCTTTGTGTTTTTTCTTTATGGGTTGTAATTAGAAATGGACCGTAGGATGATTTAAATAATTTATGTTTTATTTTATTTAATCTCATTGAATGAATCACCTCACATGTCATATAGGATAGAACGCCAACATCACATTAAAATGCATCGTTCATATAGTTTATAATTAATAAAGCGTTATAACAATTGTAAACTGTTTTCCAAAAATATGATTTTTTCCAAAAACTAAGTGGGAGGGATGTTTATCGTTAAAGCAACCCACGGTCCACGACGTGAATTTAATTGACCTAATGTGTGATGATATCAGAGTCACCCTTGTGGCCCTCCCTTAATAGGAGTACTTCGGAAGCATCAAGTTAATCAAATTGTTACGAACCAAGCCTTAAAGAGAAATGATGATGCGGGGTCTCCCCTCGGTGAACCGTTATCAAAGTGACTTGATTAAAGGCCCACACGTCAGTTGCACACTTAGACTTATGTTTTAAAGTAATCCTCCCTCGAGGCCCTGCATTAAAAATAAGTGACCAAAGTTTATGGTAATTAGTAAGAACTAGAAGTTGTGACTTCTTAGATGGTTCGAACTAAATAGTGTTGTGTCACGACTATGAAAGACGATTAATTACGGTTTCCCCTCGGAAAAGTAATTAATCATTATTGTTCATAATACCATGAATTATTTATCGCTTTCCTCACCATATTAGGATTGTTCATGCATATAATTCGAAACTGTAACACATACTAAAATTATTTATCTTATTTAATGTTCTCAGCAAAATGTCTTTTAACCCATTACAAACGATTTTGAGTTCAAACAAACTCGAGGGTGAGAATTACGTTGACTGGAAACGTAGCCTCGACATCGTACTGACGGTGGAAAAGCACAAGTATGTTCTCACGATTCCATGTCCTCCTGCTCCGAGTGCTAAGTCGAGTAAGGAAGACAAGGATGCCTACGATGCGTGGATGAGGTATGACAAGATTGCTCGATGTTATATATTAGCATCGATGAGCAATGTGTTGCAACAATCTCATCAAGACATCGCCACTGCATATGAAATCTTGTACAATCTCCATGAGATGTTTGGATGTCATGGGCCTCAGGCAAGGCAGCAGGCTATCCGCAGTTTTATGAAATGCAAAATGAAGTCGGGACCTTCAGTTCGGGAACACATGCTACTGATCATGGGCCACCTGAACGACATGGAGATTTTTGGTTCTGAGATCGACGCAGAGACCAAAACAGACATGATCTTGGAAAACCTGACGGACTCATTGGAAAGTTTCCGTCTGAACTACTCCATGAACAAGCTTGAGTACTCTGATACTGAGCTCATGAAGGAGTTGCAGACCGCCGATGGACTTCTCCCTAAGAACAAGAAGAAGTTTGGAGAGCTCAATGTTGTTGAACATAGAGCCTCAACTTCAGGTTCTAAGAGGGTGATGAGAAAGCCCAAAAACGCCAACCGAACGGGTTCCAATAAGCCTTACAAGAAGGCTGTGGATGCTAAGGGCAAAGGCATCACAAAGGTGGACAAGTCTGAGCACAAGTGTCACCATTGCGGAGAGGCTGGCCACTGGCGGAGGAACTGTCCTGCCTACCTCAAGAGTGTCAAGGGGAAATGTATGATCTTTGTTACACAAGCTTGTTACACAACAAACAATGTGTCGCCCTGAATTTTAGATTGTGGGGCTTCTG
Source organism: Urtica urens (assembly GCA_958296335.1). Classification (NCBI taxonomy): domain Eukaryota; kingdom Viridiplantae; phylum Streptophyta; class Magnoliopsida; order Rosales; family Urticaceae; genus Urtica; species Urtica urens. The sequence continues at coordinate 8,617,274 of OY282530.1, read as the reverse complement.
ACCATATTGTGTGTGATTTGAATGGTTTCAGGAAAACCAGGAGCTTAGGTGATGGAGAGTACAATTTCAACTGGGGTGATGGAACGAAGGTCGAAGCAAGATCTGTCGGGACCATGCAGCTCAAGTTTGGAGACAAAATTTTATTGTTGAATAATGTTTATTTTGTTCCGAATTTTTGCAAGAATTTAATTTCTTTTGGTCGTTTGGAAGAACAAGGTTTCAATTTTAAAAATCAATACCGGTATTAAAATTTTTGTTGATGATTGTTTTATTACCAAAGCTCATCGTGTGGATTCTATTTATTATTTATATCTAAATGAGCCGACAATCTTGGACACCGAAGTGAGTAGTGATTCACTTGGGAAGCGTCAGATGTTTCATAGTGATGAAACAAACGACAAATATCTATTGCACTTACATCTTGGACATATTGGCATATATAGGATTAAGAGGTTGACAAATGATGGTCCTTTAAAATCTCTAACCGTGGGATTCATGCCCATGTGGGAATTCTGTCTTGAGGGCAAGATGACCAAGAGACCTTTCTCATCAAAGGGTCTAGGAGCCACACAGTTGTTGGAACTCATACATAGTGATATATATGGTCCAACCAACATCCAGGCAAGAGGAGGTTACGAATACTTTGAAACAATTACTAATGACTACTCCAGGTTTGGTCACATCTTCCTTATGTGACACAAATACAATACTTTTGAAATGTTCAAGGAGTATGGGGCTTTGGTTGAGAAGCAGACGGAGAAACAGATCAAGACCCTTTAATCGGATCGAGGGGGAGAGTACTTGTCTGAAGAGTTCGAAGACCTTCTTAGAGAAGAAGGCATTCAGTCTCAGCTTACAACACCTAACACTCCACAAAAAAAAACGGTGTGTCAGAGAGAAGGAATCGAACTCTGCTAGATATGGTGAGGTCGGTGATGAGTTACTCATCACTTCCCGATTCGTTCTGGGGATATGCCCTAGAGACGGCAGCTTATATTCTGAACCAGGTTTCGTCTAAGACGGTCCCAGGCACTCCCGATGAGAGATGGACTGGTAGAAAATCTAATTTACACCACGTCCGAATCTGGGGTTGTCCAGCACATGTGCTGAGACAAAAGACTAGCAAGTTGGCTAGTCATTCAGAATTGTGCCTTATCGTGGGATATCCAAAGGAAACAAAAGGGTACTTCTTTTATAGCCCTACTGATAAGAAAACGTTCGTTAGCACGAAGCTAGGTTTCTTGAAGCAAACTATATAAAGAATTATGTGCCGAGAAGCAGACTTGTGCTGAAAGGAGCTATTGGGTGAAGTAGCTGGTACTTTACAAGATAGGACCAGTCCTATACAACAGTGGAAGAACCACATTCCGAACCGGAGCCTCCTGGGATTCGTTACAGTAACAGGATTGTGCGACAACCTGATCGATACATGGGTATCGGTGAGACTTTCACTGCAGTCGAATACCATGAGGAAGATGATCCAACATCATTTTCCCAAGCGATGCAAGGTTCCAAAGCAGACCGATGTCAAGAAGCCATGAACGTTGAAATGCATTCGATGTATGTCAACGAGGTCTGGAAACTTGTAGGATGGATCTACAAGAAGAAAAGAGGACCAGATGGAAATGTTGAAACATTTAAGGCACGACTTGTGGCGAAAGGGTTCACACAAAAGGAAGGTATTGACTATGAGGATACCTTCTCGCCAGTCACAATGCTGAAGTCCATTCGCATTCTTTTATCCATTGCTGCCGCCCAGGATTATGAAATCTGGCAGATGGATGTCAAGACTGCATTTCTGAATGGAAATCTTGACGAGCGCATTTACATGGCTTAACCCGATGGGTTCATGGAGAGAGGCCAACAATGCAAGGTTTGTGAGTTGCTAAAGTCCATTTATGGACTTAAGCAAGCATCTAGATCGTGAATATTAGATTCGACGAGACTGTGAAAGGCTACGGCTTTGATCAGTCAGTAGATGAGCCATGCGTTTAAAAGATGATAAACGATGGCAAAGTGGATTTTCTAGTCCTATATGTAGATGACATACTACTCATTGGGAATGATGTAGGAAAGTTATCAGAGGTTAAGATATGGCTGTCAAAGCAATTTGAGATGAAGGATCTAGGAGAGACAGCTTATATTTTGGGTATTCAGATCTTCAGATATCGGAAGAATCGAAAATTAGCGCTCTCCCAAGCATCTTATATTGATAAGATCATGGATCGCTTCAGTATGCAAGACTCCAAGAAAGGGCAGCTCCCTTTCAGACATGGAGTGCATCTCTCAAGTGAGCAATCTCCCTAGACTCCTCAAGAGGTTGAGGACATGAGACACATTCCTTACGCTTCAGCCGTAGGTAGTCTCATGTATGCTAGGCTTTGCACGAGGCCAGATATTTGCTACGCAGTGGGCGTGGTGAGTAGGTTTCAGTCAAACCCTGGATTCGAACACTGGATTGCTGTCAAGCATGTTCTTAAGTATCTTCGGAGAACGAGAAACTACATGCTTGCATACTCGGGTATTGACCTGAATATGACGTGATATATCGACTCCGATTTTCAAGCGGATAAGGATTCTAGGAAATTCACGTTAGGGTCTTTGTTCCCCCTGAATGGTGGATCCGTGGTCATGAAATCTTGCGTTGCTGACTCGACCATGGAAGCCTTGTATGTGGCAGCTTGTGAAGCTGCGAAGGCGGCTGTGTGGCTGAGGAAATTCCTTATGTACTTGGAAGTGGTTCCAAGTGCAAGCGAGCCTATCACACTTTATTGTGATAATATTAGAACTGTTGCTAATTGTAAGGAGCCAAGAAGTCACAAGCGCTCAGAAACTATCGAGCGCAAGTATCACCTGGTACGAGACATCGTTCACAGAGGAGATGACTGAAAGATCATTCGTATCTCCTTTGAGTCAAGTGAGAGTTTGTTGGGATTGGTGCCCACAAAGGAGATTTAAGACATTATAAATACTTTGTATTTGATTTTGCTGAGACATTAAATAAAGTTAAATATTCATTCTTCATTTAAGTTTGTGTTTATGTATATATGTTATGCTCTGAAACTGTCATCAACGAAAGGGGTGCTAAGTATAGACTTGACAAGATAGCCCCTTGTGACTAAAATGTTCGCCATTTTAAGATCGATGGAGCAATCGAATCTGAGTAATGATTGCTTGAATGGATCATGATATCTTATCTTGTGGTATAGAGAGTTGTGACTATGTGTTTCATTCTTGATATCTTATAAAAAATATTGAACAAGACCTGTGATACTCTGAAGCTCGAGATAAAACCGTTTAAACACTCGAAACTTCAAGATCACATACGAGGGGTATTTTAGTACTTACCTAAATCTTGAAGTGAATGCATAATCGATGTGACACCTTATGAAATTTGATTTTTCAATGGGCAATGGCTAAATTATATTTGCATCTGACCCGGCGGTTGGTGTCATAATGCTGTCATGTTGGGTTATGTGATTCACAGATACGGAATTCATGTTGAAACAAGGCCAATGCATTAGTATCACACTATGCTTTGTTATGATAGTGTGAATGAATAAACCTGGCCAGGCATTCATCGAATGAGAACATTTTTTGATTAAAACATGTGACATGTAAAGACATCTCACTTTATGTTTTTCCCATTCACAAATAATAAAGGAGATAGTGAAATAATAACTCAGGAGTAAAATGGTAATTTTACATTCCTCTGAGTTACTGATACACATGAAGAGTAATATCGTAAAATACTTCGTGGATCGTGTGAAGAATTTTTTTGTCACACCAAACGGAAAATATACGCATATGAATTTAGAGAGTTTCAATATTAGTACTTTAGTGGAATTGAAGAGCCCACCCTCTTAATCTCATCAAATCCTGAGGGAATTACCATTGACTCTTCTATTTGTGTTTGAGTGACTCTATACATGCAGGTATTCCCTCTAGACACGAAGAAATCGAGCGAAACGGAGAGAGGCTCATTTCAGCCTGCTGGCCGGATTGAGTCGCCGGATTGGTCGCCGGACTGGAGGACTTCGCCGGACTCGAAACGTGCCTAGCTTGCCACGGGAGTTTGACGACAAATCTGGCCAAGCCCTTTTACAGGCATCTAGCCCTAGGTGTCTTCCGCGTCCCTGCAAAGTTTCGCGGTCAGATTCCACCGGAGGAAGCCACAGCGTCGCAGGCCAATTTCTGGCCGGCCGGCCAGAATCCATTCCGGCGGGTCACGATTTTCAATCCGGTGGGTCAGATTTCAGAATTTTGACGAGGCTTTCAGGAGTTAGCTAGCAGCGCACGAGGTTGTTTACAACTTCACATGTAAGTGTTCTAAACGAATTGGATCTGTTTTAATGATTGATAAAATGTGTTGATAAGTTTTTATATGGTTTGGTTTAATTTGTTGACATGTTTAGAATAAATGATTTATTGACATGTTTGTTATTTTTAATGTCTAGGTTGTTAGTTTATTAAGATGAGTTTTAATACAGATCATATTGTATAATTCCGCCACATATAGATGTGTTATGTAATATTATTGTTTAAATTGCTAAATAATTTCCAACAGAATATATATAAAAAAAAAGTTATTTTCATTAATAATATGATGTATGATGGACGAAATATTGATTCACAAGTTAATCATGTGATTTGGATTCACAAACATTAAGCATAACTCACATGTTCCAATTTTACGTTATCACGTTCACAATAATTTTAAATCATAAATCTCTCTCAAGCATTCAAGAATGTCAACCTATGCCGAGATATCTTCTCTTGATCTCAACTCCTAAAAGCAATGGCTAACATTAATAACAAAAAAGTTATCTCGACTCTGTAACACTCTAACTATCTCTAGCCTAGAAATGTATTACGTTAGATTAACTCTTTTGCACAATTAACTTAATTTTTATTAACTTAATTTTTTTCAAGCATCAAATCAATCATAATACGATGAACACGGTCACAAATCGAATTCAAGAATTAAACATGAAATTAATCTAAATAACACATGATAGAACATATGAGTATTTTATGAAAACAAAATAAACAAATCTATAACCATAATTTTAACTTCCTAGACCATGGTTCTTAATAGATTTAGTTCATAACGAGATGAAAAATAAACAAAGAAAACAAAAATAGAGAATTCATGAAGATAAAATCAAACATAATTATATGAAAATCACAGGAGTTCCAAAGATCTAAGAAGAGTATGAAAAACTATGAATAATGAAGACGAGATGAAAGTGGTGGTGGTGGTCTTCTCAAATTCTTCTTCTCTCCCAAATTTTTTTTAAAGAATGAAACAAAATAATAACCAAGAACTTTCACTTTTTTAGCCTAAGGCGTTTTAAATTAGGGTTTTGGACTTTTCAGAGTTTTTTTGGACCATTGTTTTAAATTTGATGACTTGAATTAATTTAAAAGCACTAAATAGGTGAAAATATCGGTACATGTGCACCACATCAGGAAGACTGTGCACCACATCAGGAAGACTGTGCACCGCACATGGAGACCGAACCAAGTTTCTATGAGTTTGGTGCGGTGCACCTGTTTCCTGGTTTATGGAACCACCATTTTGAAACTTCCGTCGCGGGTAAATTATTACAAAAAATTATACTCTTTAAGACTGTTTGCTCTTCAAAATGTGCTCCAATTGTCATTACGAGACCTGCAATTATGAAAATATGCAAAATATTTTAAAACGAATTAACACACTTAAGAACTCACGACTTTTCGACGTCAGGTGTATTACGTGTGTAACGCGTTTATCAATTTCATAACCAAAGTATTTCATCTAACTGTTAATCACTAAACACATTTAACTTATCAACGATTCAACTACATTTTAACACGAGAGTCGATGAATATTTTTCTAGTGATAGGTAAAATATAACTTAATCAAAGATGAAAAGAACATACTCAATTCCAAATGTTTTTTTGGAGAAGGCTCTCTTTTTCTTATGATTAAATAGTTTTAGCAAAGAAATTAAATTAAAGGAAAATTTGTTTCAGCTTGCAAGTGAGAATTCACAGTTATGTAACGCCGGAGAAAGAGTAAAAGTGGCTCAAGTTCATTCAACGTGTAAAAGAAAATGAGGTGTTTTTTCATTATACCTTAACTTTATTTTTTCCTAGAGGAATTTAAGGAATTGAACAAGTAATAAAAGAATAGAGTAAGACAATCATCATTACTCCAAATGTTTTCGAAATATTAGTCACTAAATTGAAAAAATTAAACCTTTTTTACCATTTTTTTTTATTGAACCCTTTCTTACTCTGCTTATTATATGGCCCTAACTAGAACAACTTACAATATAATACAATAAAGTTATGGACTAAAATACAATACAATGCAACACCGGTTGCTAATTGAAATTTGAAGAACTAATATGCGACACGAACTTACAATTTCAAAACTAGTGTGGGTCGGTTGGAGCTGCATGAATTGAGGGTACCAGAATTGAAATGTTGAAAAGTAATAGTTATATGCGTGTAACATGTAGTTTTCGTATACAAGACAATATTCTAGCTCCAAATTATATAGTTGCATCAGAATAAACAATTTAAGATATTTCAACAACGAATCATCTTATCAACCACATACTCTTAATATGATAAATTAAATAAACCAACAGGAAAAAGAAAAAAAAAAACAACAGCAAAAAGGTGTGAAACTCTCTTACATGAATCAATGATCTACTCGAAAAGACATGCAAGAGTAACGCTTCGTACCATATGCATATATATAGCAACACACTACACTCGAATTCGGTGTCTGTCAAGAGGATCTTTCAGCGACAATCTGTCATGATAAACTCTCCAAGCGTAGTCCTCAAAAGAAAACGAGTTGAACAGACTCTCCTCTCTCTTCTTCCTCGTATCATCACTACCATCATCATCTTCTTCTTCTTTATTGATCATTTCCAAAGAACCTTCTTCACGTGATTGATGTTTTGGGTGAGGTGTATTGCCAAGAACGAGAGGACCAACAACAGTGTCACTGTCAAGAGGAAGAGTAATCAAAACTGTAATTGATACCCTTCGAGAGTCGTTGCTATTATTTTCCGACCACGCCGTTGGTCTTCCTCTCACTTTCTTTAGCTTTCCATTGCTCCAAACCTACATGACTCAACCCATTGAAAAACTTTGGATAAATATGTATTGGCCCACGGGAGTAAAAAAAATCAAGTTATATGCATGGGAGTAGAGTTATATCCACGATGAACACAAATAATACAGCACACAATTTAAAAATTCGAAACTGGGTTAATTTTTTTTAATGTATATATAGTAATGAAGCAACATTAATAACTTTTTGAAGGCAGGGGATACATAAATGAAATAATTATGGTACCGTCACTAAATAGGCTTTAAATTACAACTAAACGATAATGCACTTGCTCTTCTCACCACTTATGTGGCTTCGTGCATGCCTACAATAATATTTACTCTAATTTGTATATATATTCACAAAAATACCATATATAGCGAAATCAAATATATTACAAAAATACACACAGCTAAATCAAACGTAAAAAAAACAGTTAGCTGCCTACTTATTTAAGATCATATGAATGTGAAAGTGGAAAATATTTTATCTTCTTTTACAAATGTCTTCTAAAAAAATATTATATTTCTCACTTTAATTTCCACAATCTCTCAATTTTACAAAGAGCTTATGTTATTTAATTACACTTTCGTTTATTTATTTATTATTATTACATACAGTTTTTCTTTTAATTTTTTCTTAGTTGCTCAGAATCTTATTTCAAATAACATCATAATGAACTGAAATTAATAAAAGCAAAATAGTTATGAAATATGTTAATAAAAAATTGTCGAAATGATCGACGTTTACTATCTCATTTTAAATATTACCAACATTTCGTTAAACTTTTATTAATTACTCAAGATTAAACAAACATGTACATATTGAAAATGCACAACGTTTATAAGATTATTATACTTAACAACTCATATTTTAAAGTAGAAAATTGTGAAAAATAATTTCCATATTCAAATACTTGGATATTGATAAAATTTTCCGAATAAGAAAAGCAAACTCACGAAGTCTACCTAATTTAGTATACATATATAGTATGCCAAGAGACTAGAGCATATTTTTATTATTTGACCTAGAAGAACAACTAGCTAGCAGGCTTCCCTAGATAGCTACTGCAACACTATGCTAGGCCTTTCTTAGGTATGACTTTGTATATCCCGGTTGTGGTCTCAAGTTCAACAAGGGATACTAATAAGTATGGTTATGTGTCTTATGTTCTGAGTAAAAAAAATTAAGCATGATTATGAATCTTATTGTAATATGAAAATAAAAACATATTCTGTACTAATGTACATAAGAATGACGAATGAAAAGTTCCATCTTTTACTTCTGACAAAGATTTCATTCTGTTAAACGGTCGACCGTAAGAATAACTCATCTTTATATTTTTCCTTGTAAATGAACTTATCGCAGACACAATCACGATCTGATTGCGATGTCATATGTCATTTATTAGTTTTAATATTCAAAATAGTGCAATATTACCATTATTATGCTCAGAAGTAGCAATTACCAATAGCTAAATTACACTGTTAAGTAACTATTAATTAGGCCCAAAAAAGGCCACGTAAGTATATTTGACGGACCAATATAATTTGAAGTGTTCATTTAAATGATGATTTTAACGTTTTAATTCACAGATGCTTATCAAACGGATCCAGCATATATTTCCATTCAACACAAAGTGCAAATATTCACTGGCAAAACAATTTTGGCAAAAAATAATTCTTCTTTCTAAAGTGCTATATTTCAATACTTTGCGCACTATTGAGCCAGCTAACAGCTTGTTTTGATTAAAGATAAACTCAATAATTTTTATTTTATTATACGTTTCTTCTTAGTTATCTCTAAAAGCTACAGTTATAGCATATATCTAAATTATTGGGTTCCATTCCATCCCATTAACAGCTCTATTGTTAATATTATCAATTAAAAAAACTATTCCTCGAAAACATGAATATGTTTCTGACAAGGCTTACTTGTGCAATGTCACCAATGGTAACCAAGATTGAGTCAAGCTCTGGCTGAGCCGTGACCCGCCCCGAGTCGGCCCATAGCGAGCATTTCCGGGCCCGGATTTGGTACTGCAAGCCCACCAGATACGGGTACAACCCACCCGAAGTCATCTCCATCTTTTCCGACCCTTCCTCCGACAACCACGTCAGCGTGCACAGCCCAACCTGATCATTCTCGAACCCTAGAAGCTCCTCCGCGATCCTCAGCCCCACTCGCTCCAGCTCCCGAGTCAGCTCGCCCAGCGAAGGCAGAGCGGACTCGGCCGCGGCGTCGACGCAGAACGACTCGGCTTCGTGGTCGTAGCCGAACGGGAAGTTTCTCGGGAAGCGAGTTTCCTTTTGGTCCCGAGAGAGGTCGAAGAGCGAGAGAGCTTCCGACTCGGCCGAGTGGGCGAGCCGGGATGGGATCGCGAGCGCGTGATCGGCGGCGAGCTGGAAGAAGCCGAGGTTGTTGTTGGGGAGGAGGAAGGAGTCTCCGGTGAGGGATGGACACGTGGCGGGCTGTGGAGATTTGGTGGTCGTGGGAGGGAGGGAGAGGGACGGCGGGAGGCGGTGAAGGAGGTGGGTTAGCGTGTTGGCGGCGGCGGCGGTGGAGAGGAGCGAGGCCGGCTGAGATGACGGAGTTGGCGGTGGAGCTGACGTGGCACCACCGTGGAGTGGGGTTTGGGTTGCGGAGCTCATTTTCTTTTGTGTGGAAATGGATTGTTTTGATGGATGGATTATTAATTCAAGGAATAAGAAGGACCAAGAATATGCTCTGCACGTGTAATGTGCCTAGGGTTTTGATTAACCTTCGCACGCATGCTAGAGAGAGAGAAAAAGATTAAAGGATTAATTATACTTAGCGTGTAACCATAGTGCTATTTGTTTGAAATTGAATAAGTGGAATTGAAGGATTAACATATAGATAACAAAAATTAAATAAATAACTATAATTCATTTATTTACTATATATTTTCCTTATACCCGTATTTAATGTAACTAAATCTTTCCATGTTTACTAATTACTCGCTGTAGTTGGGGAGGACCGTGGAGCGCTTATTACACATCTAATATGTATATAAATATATTTATATAAATACGATAAATGATAAGTGCTGGTGATAGATAGTTTTGGATGATTAGTCGCTTGCATGTGGGTCCGTCGTGACTCAGCATTAAGAACTGAAATTCTTAAAACAGTCGTGAGTCACCTAAATAACAAATAATCTTGGTATTTAGAGTTAAAAAAAAAAAAGATAAAAGAACCTAATAAACTGGATGATAAAGTATATCCTTTATGGGATTTCTTCTGCAATTTAGAAGAATAAAGCTCGTTGACTCGCACATACGGATGACGTGGAGGACACGCATCAACGGACAGACTTGAAGACTAAAACTCATTATGCTTGGAAAGATATAAAAGGCATATGATGTAACTGTTTCAGTTAAGGTTTTAGCTGACATTCAGATTACTTGTTGTTTTAAAAGAGAGAAAAACATTGTCTCCAAAAAAGACTAGTTTTGAGGTTAAGATTGCCCATAGGGGAAATAGCTGACTTCAAGAGTGTGGTTTTCTTGTGGTGTAATTCGCGATCAGTTGTAAGGATTGGAATCAATTAATGTGCAACGAGCTCGGTTGATGAATACCGTGGATGTAGGCACCTTGCCGAACCACGTTAAAATTTGGTGTGTTATTTCTTTTACGTGTGTTTGAAGTTATCGCAATTGTTTAGATTATTTGAATTTTTGGTCCTGTAAATTTTCTACAATGGTATCAGAGCGAGGTTCTTATCGAACAAGAACGACTAATCCACAAATCGATCAAATCAATTGGCAAACCTGGTTGATCATGTTCAGCATCGTCACCAAGGAGACATTTGAAGAAGTTGAAACTTGTGGAACAGATCAACAAAATTAAGAACACAAGAATCGCGATTTCAATTGAAACTCATACACCAGTATGAGGATCGACATCGACAAATTCGATGGGATGGGTGATTTCAGAATCTGGCGCATAAAGATTTCATCCATGTTGGCTCAGCAAAAACTCCTACAAACATTGGACGACCCAATCAAATGGCAAGAAGAGATACCTGAGGATCAACGCAGAGAAATGATGGAAATTGCCATAGGTACTCTGATCTTTCACCTTTCAGATTCAATAATTAGGCTAGTCGACAAAGAGGATACTCCGGCTAAAATTTGGAAGAAACTTGATCAATTGTTTCAATCAAAATCTTTATCGAACAAAATTTATCTGAAAGCAAGACTATTTGGGTTTAAGATGAACACCATGTTGGCAGAGATGCCCACAAGAAAATTATTTATTAATATATTGATGTAATATATAAATCTTTGTAAAGTCCTTATTAAAAGATTGTTTATTTACATATTGATGTAATATATAAATCTTTGTAAAGTCCTTATTAAAAGATTATTTATTTACATATTGATGTAATATATAAATCTTTGTAAAGTCCTTATTAAAAGATTATTTATTTACATATTGATGTAATATATAAATCTTTGTAAAGTCCTTATTAAAAGATTGTTTATTTACATATTGATGTAATATATAAATCTTTGTAATTTGCTGATTAAATTTATAAAATTTGAAACGTTCAACATTCCCTTTTAGTTTGATTGAAGATTTATGATATTCAATAGTCTTATACTCCTTAATCAAACCTAACAATGTATGAAGAGACAAATGTAAATTTGTGTGAACAAACTCTTCATGGTTTGACTAAAACGATATATTCGCAATCAAAAGATCAACGGACTATTAATCCCAGTATGATTGTTGGAAGAATCTAGGATGTCTGGTTACGAGGCATAGAGAGTTAGGAACTCTGTAGTTCTTCCAGTGTATCTTTCGAAGATACTGAATTGACCAGTGCACCTTTAGAGACAATAGAAGAGCAAACAATTTAACATCTTCTATCTCAAGGTCACTACGTATGAATCGCATCATGCTTACCTAAATCCTGAAATGAGACATGTCATTTCATTGCATTAATACTCTCATTTGAGAAAGTCAAATTCTAGGTCTAATGTGTGATCTAGACAAGGCCTATTGGTGGGATATTAAGTTATGAAGATGTCATGAACCAACTTTGTGAAGTTCTCATAGATATGGAATTCATGTACAAGATTGCTGAGATGCAATATATATCACCTCATGCTTTATTACTTGGATTGTGAATAAATGAATTGCGCAATGTCCAAATTTAAGTAACGACTTTATTTGGATGAAACAATGTGACTTGTTAGCTCCTCGTCTATACATTGTTTCTAACTTATTCACAAGTAACAAAGGAGTTGAGGAAATAACAACTAGAAGGGTAAAATGGCAATTTTGTAAATCTCGCCTAGTTGATGATATTCATGAAGGGTAAAGATAGATAACATTCAATGGATCCACTCGATATAATTAAGTTGAATTTGAGTAGAAAATAATTTCATTTGAACCGAGAGATTCTCAGTGTCAACTCTGTAGTGGAGTCAGTTGACATTAAGCTAATACTCGGAAAAGGTTTGTGAACTTTTTAGTCCGAATATAGAAGCTCAAGCTTTGTTCATTTGGATCCATAAGGTCACTATTACAGGTCATTAGAGTAGGATTGTTAAACTAGAAGCTAGGACAAAATAAGTTCAAATGTTGAACTAGATTTTTCCTCGGAAAATGTCTAAAGGGTATTTTTGTCCATATGGACATAAAATGATGTGAATGTCAAAATAGGATTTTGAATATTTTCATATGATGAAAATATAAATTATTTTCTAAAGCCAAAAAGTCGTTTAAGGCATTATGAAATTAATTTCGCTATTTGTGCAATTATAATTCTACAATGGGTATTTTAAGAATTGTCTTATAAGTATAAGGAAGCATTTAGATGCTTCTCCCTAGGTGGAATTCTAGGCCAAGATAGTGCGTCAAGAGGAGAGTTTTATTTCCCTTTTCTTATAAGGATAATTACCCAAAAGAAAAAGAGAAATGAATTTCCTTAAGAAGGAAACAAATGTGCTAAGTGAGGAAACAAATTTCCTCACTAATGCAAGGTGTATGGCCGGCCAAACTAAGAGGGAAAGGGGAAGAGAAAATCAAAATTTTTGTCATGAATACATTATTCATTCATGAATGAATAATTGACCTTTATAGATTTTTACTTCTCCTATAAATAGAGCATCACATATAGATGTGAAGGTTAAGCTTTATTCTTGCTCTCTCCGTCTTTCGGACGACCCTTTCTCTCTCTCTCTCTATAGAAAATACTCTTCTTATTTTGCACCTAGATCCATACTTGATCTAGAGAATTAGCTTATGATCCAAGAATTGTTCTTGGTTCATATTGTTTAATTGTGCCCACACACAAATCCTTCTAAACCTCTATAGACTCTTGTAATAGAAATCTTAGGTTTCTCGAGTTCAAGATTAGGTGTGAAGGTGACGAGCGAGCCAAGGAAGAGGATCTACCTTTCTCAAGACACTTCAAGATCAAGCTACAAAGAAAGGTTGGTATTCTAGTAAATTAAATAATGCTTTTAATATATAACATGTATATGTTTTTTCTAGGTTAGTAAAAAATTGTTTTACATGAAAAAGAAATTTTTAAATTCCGCCAGTAATTTGATTAATGTTAAATTTTTCTTTAACTCTAGACCTATTCCAACAAATGGTATTAGAGCTATGGTCAAAGCATAAACATGTACATGTTATTTAAAATCATTATAAGAAAATTGTTTTCTAAATTTGCTTGAATAATGGTTTTTTCAAAAGACTAGATCTTACAAAATTTTAATTTTTTCGTACGACCTCTAAAATTAATTTTTTGTTAATTTTCCACTTGTTATATATGCTATATTAATACTTTAAAAACAGTTTTTAATTATTTTATGTTTAGCATATTCAAAATCAATTTTTTGACAAGTTTGAAAATTTGTGTACAAAGTTTAAACTAGTTCTTTGCACTTCTAGTTTAAATTAGTTATTGAATGTTTTATATTATGTTGTTTATTTTATATTGTGTTTAATTATTAATATGTTAATATATCACACAACTGAAATTAAAACATACAATTAAAATGTTTCAATAAACCTCTTTCTCTTTACACCTAGATCCGACGTACCTTTTAATTGTTTTTCAAATTCTGGACAAATTGTTATGGCTCAATAAAACGGGCATAACTCTTTGCTCCGATCTTGAAAATTAGTGGTTCATGAACCAAATTAAAGGTACGGATGTTAACTATCTAATGCAATTGGTTTCAGCTCAATCGTATACCGGATGTGTCATTTATGACCTTTTAAGTCCAAGGTGTACGGCAGTCCGCGAGTCCAAATTTTTTAATCCGGATTTTGCGACTCCTAGCTTTCTCCCGTCTTCTTAATGCTATCGTGGTTTTCCGACGTTCTCGCACTCAACCACCATGAAGACGCCTTGAAGGCAAGATATCATGAAGATATATATATATATATATATATATATATATATATATATATATATATATATATATATTAGTTTTACGAGATTTTTTTAATCTCAAAAACTTTCAAGTGCAAAAGTGTAGGTTTATTAATCTCACACACTTTGCTTAGGAAAAATAAATTAATAGACAAAAAGATTCGAGTATGTTCCTTGTGCCTTAGTGCATTAACACTGCTCTGCTCTCACAAATATCGATTTTAAGGTTCTTTTTTCTAGTGATCCACTCTATCTCTCTTTGCTAATGGAAATATGTTTCCTATATGTACAAGAGTAGACGTGCCATTTTTCCAAAAATTAAGTGGGAGTATTACATTTGTTTGCAATCCAGGATCCCCTTATTTTTCTTAAAAACTAAGTGGGGGAGTTGTACTTATTGTTTGCAACCCGCGTTCCCCAACACTAATGTGAAGTGCACATGTCGCCGGATTAAGAGATTGCTCCTAACATTGCTTTTATAGCTACGTTCAAAAGTGAAACAATGAGACAAGGCCTCCCCTCGGCGGATATTTTTCAAAGTAGATCTTGTTGAACCAAGTTGTTGGTTACACACTTAGACTCAAACTCTAGTAATCCTCCCTCGAGGCCCTGCAAAAAGTTTTGAGTGATCAAACATTTTTATAAGGTGGCTAGTCAAACACTGATGTATTGACATTATGACTATGCATTAATGATGTGTCATTTGCTTATGAAAGACGACTCTTTGCGGTCTTCCCTCGAAGGAGTAAAGTGTCATTTTGTTCATAACACCTTTGAATTTTTTCCTTGTCTAAATAAAATAAAACTTAAAATCCTAAACAAAAGACTAATCGTAAATTGTTTCAACTTTCAACAAAATGTCTCTAAACCCCCTCTCTACTATCCTTTCCTCGAACAAACTGGAAGGTGATAACTACGTAGATTGAAAACGTAACCTAGACATTGTCCTTACCGTGGACAAGCACAAATGGGTACTCACCACCCCATGTCCTCCTGAATAGAATGATGATTCGACTCAAGAGGACAAGAACGCCCTTGTGGCCTGGCTCAGATCCGATGAGATTGCGACATGTTATATTCTAGCATCGATGAACAATGTGTTGCAACAACAACATCGTGATATTGGGTCAGCCTATGAAATGCTCTACAATCTCCAGGAGATGTTTGGAGGGCAAGGGCGTCAGGCTAGGAAACAAGAGGTACGACAGTTTATGAACTGTCGTATGAAAGCAGGGACTCCCATTAGAGAACATATGATGCTGATCATAAGTTATCTTAACGAGATGGAAATCCTTGGATCTGAGATTGATGGAGAAACCAAGATAGATATGATCTTGGAAACTCTCCCTGAATCTTTTGATACTTTCAGGCTGAATTACTCCATGAATAAGCTAGGGTACACTGTTACCGAGCTAATGAAGGAGCTTCACACCGCTGAGGGACTCTTAAAGAAAAAGAGGAACACTGGAGAAGCTCATGCTACTGAGCACAGAGCCTCCACCTATGGATCTAAGAAGAGATTTATAAAGCCGACAAGAAGAATCCTAGCAAGGTTCAGACGAAGAAGGTGCCCCGGACTGCAAAGGTGGACAAGTCTAAGGACAACTGTCACCATTGCAACGAGCCCGGACACCGGCGTAGGAACTGTCCTACCTACCTCAAGGCTAAAGGGAAAAGTATTGTACTTATTACCGAAGCTTGTTTAGTAGCTGATAATATCATCATGGATTATTGACTCCGCTGCTACTAACCATATTTGTTGTTCCTTTAATGGGTTCAGGAAAAGCAAAAGCTTAGAGGATGGCGACTTCTGCTTCAAGTGGGGTGATGGGAGCTTGGTGTCTGCTAAGGCTGTGGGAGCCGTGACACTGTCTTTCGAAGACAGAACTTTAAATTTAAATAATGTGTATTATGTTTTTTCCTTTGGGAAAAACATAATATCTATAGCTCAAATTGTTGAGAGAATTATTATTTAAAGTTTATTGATAATGGAATTCGTATTACTTCTTCCAATTCATTTGTCACTGATGCATGTTTAAAGAATGGGTTATACTATCTTTATCCTACACAACCTTTGCTTTTAGACACTGAAATAGATAATGATCTAATTAGGGAACCCAAGAGGATCAAACTTAATGACTCATCTGATCTAATAAAATCAACATATCTCTGGCACTTAAGACTTGGTCATATTAGTCTAGATATGATTAAGAGACTTGTGAGGGATGGTCCACTCAAAGCCTCAGCAATAGGCTCACTGCCGACTTGTGAATCATGTTTAGAAGGAAAAATGACCAAACGACCTATCTCTGAAAAAGCTCGAAGAGCCACTGAGCTGCTAGAACTAATACATTCTGATGTATGTGGTCTGCTCATAATTCAGGCACGGGGAGGATACGAATACTTTGTTACCTTTACCGATGATTACTCGAGATATGGATTTGTCTATTTTCTCAAACACAAATCTGAAACCTTTAACGTATTTAAGGTCTTTCGGGCTTTAGTGGAAAAGCAGACTGACAAACAGATCAAAATCCTTCGATCTGATCAAGGTGGTGAGTACTTGTCTGAAGAGTTTGATGACTTTCTTAAAGAAGAAGGTATCGCTTCTCAGCTTACAACACCTGTCACACCTCAACAAAATGGAGTGTCAGAGAGAAGGAATCGAATTTTGATGGATATAGTTAGATCAATGATGAGTTACTCATCACTCCCTAATTCCTTTTGGGGATATGCCCTCGAAACTGCCGCATACATTCTGAACCAAGTTCCGTCTAAGACGGTCCCTGGTACTCCTTATGAACGATGGACTAGGCATAAAGCTAGTTTAAGCCACATTAGAATTTGGGGTTGCCCTGCACATGTGCTAAGGCAAAAGAGTAGCAAGTTGGCTAGTAGGTCAGAATTATGCGTGTTTGTTGGACATCCAAAGGAAACCAAAGGTTTCCCATTCTATAGTCCCGAGGACGACAAAACATTTGTCAGCACTAATGCTCGTTTCCTTGAGGAGGACTATATGAAGAATACGAAACCTAGAAGCAAAATTGTGCTTGAAGAAAAGTTGAGTGAGGAAGCTTCTACCTCATCTGTAAGAACTGTTCTTACCCCAACTAAATCGCAACCTTTCAATTCAGAACCTCGTCAAGTGGTACTTCGACGTAGTGGGAGGGTTTCTAAAAAACCTGACAGGTACATGTCCTATGGCGACACTCTCGTAGCCGTCGCTGATATGGATGACCCTGTTTCCTACAGCCAAGCGATGGCTGGTTCTGAATCAAACCTTTGGCTTGATGCCATGAAAGTTGAGATGCATTCGATGTATGTCAACAAAGTCTGGAAACTTTTAGACCTACCTGAAGGGGTTAAACCTGTAGGGTGTAAGTGGATCTATAAGAAGAAAAGGGGTCCGGATGGGAACGTTGAGACGTTCAAAGCGCGACTAGTGGCTAAGGGTTACACCCAAAGAGAAGGTATCGATTATGAAGAAACCTTCTCGCCAGTCGCAATGCTAAAATCCATCTGTGTACTTCTATCTATTGTTGCCGCTCTCGATTACGAGATCTGGCAAATGGATGTCTAGACTGCTTTTCTGAATGGCAATCTTGAGAAGCGCATTTTCATGGCTCAACCAGACGGTTTCGTGGAAAATAATCAAGAGAACAAAGTTTGTGAATTGCTTAAATCCATTTACGGATTAAAGCAAGCATCTAGATCATGGAATATCAAATTCGATGATACTGTTAAAAGCTTCGGTTTTGAACAGTGAATAGATGAACCTTGTGTCTATAAATTGATACACGAGGGTAAGGTTGTGTTTCTGGTATTATATGTCGATGATATACTACTCATTGGGAATGATATAGGTAAATTATCTGAGGTTAAAATTTGGTTAGCTAAGCAGTTTGATATGAAGCATCTAGGGGAAGCTGCATACATTCTGGGAATTCAGATCTTTCGAGATCGAAAGAACCGGACCTTGTCGCTCTCCCAAGCATCTTATATAGATAAGGTAATGGATCTCTTTGCCATGTAGAACTCCAAGAGGGGTGAAAACCCCTTTAGACATGGAGTCTCATTCTCTAAGGACCAGTCTCCCAAGACTGCACAAGAGATTGAGGACATGAGAAAAGTTCTCTATGCTTCAGCCGTAGGAAGTCTCATGTATGCTATGTTGTGCACTAGACCGGATATATGTTTTCCAGTTGGCGTAGTTAGCCGTTTCCAATCAAATCCTGGACCCGAGCAATGGGTTGTTGTAAAGCATGTTCTTAAGTATCTTAGGAATACTAGGAACTTGATGCTTACATATTCAGGTACTGACCTGACTATGACGAGGTATACTGATTCCGACTTTCAGGCGGATAAGGATTCCAGGAAATCCACTTCAGGATTTGTGTTCATCATGAATGGTGGATCTGTTGTTTGGAGGAGTATCAAGCAATCTTGCATTGCTGACTCCACCATAGAAGCAGAATATGTGGCTGCTTGTGAAGCATCCAAAGAGTCTGTATGGCTTAAAACATTCCTTAAGTATTTGGAAGTTGTTCCAAATGTCAACGAGCTCATGACACTTTATTGTGATAATAGTGGGGCTGTTGCTAACTCAAAGGAACCCAGAAGCCATAAGCGCTCTAAGCATATTGAGATGAAATATCAACGGTGGACAACCTTTCACATCCCTTCACCAAGGGCCTATCCAACAAGGTCTTCGACCAACATCGAGATGGATTGGGCATGAAGGACTACTCTAATCTTCTTTGAGTCAAGTGGGAGTTTGTTGGCAGAGATGCCCACAAGAAGATTGTTTATTTACATATTGATGTAATATATAAATCTTTGTAAAGTTCTTATTAAAAGATTGTTTATTTACAAATTGATGTAATATATAAATCTTTGTAATTTGATGATTAAATTTATAAAAGTTGAAACGTTCAACATTCCCTTTTAGTTTGATTGAAGATTTATGATATTCAATAGTCTTATACTCCTTAATCAAACCTAACAATGTATGAAGAGACAAATGTAGATTTACGTGAACAAACTCTTCAGGTTTGACTAAAACGATATATTCGCAATCTAAAGATCAACGGACTATTGATCCCAGTATGATTGTTGGAAGAATCTAGGATGTCTGGTTATGAGGCATAGAGAGTTAGGAACTCTATAGTTCTTCCAAGGTATCTTTCGAAGATACTGAATTGACCAGTGCACCTTTAGAGACAATAGAAGGACAAATCATTTAACATCTTCTATCTCAAGGTCACTACGTATGAATCGCATCATGCTTACCTAAATCCTGAAATGAGACATGTCATTTCATAGCATTAATACTCTCATTTGAGAAAGTCAAATTCTAGGTCCAATGTGTGATCTAGACAAGGCCTATTGGTGAGATATTAAGTTAAGAAGATGTCATGAACCAACTTTGTGAAGTTCTCATAGATATGGAATTCATGTACAAGATTGCTGAGATGCAATATGTATCACCTCATGCTTTATTACTTGGATTGTGAATAAATAAACCGCGCGGTATCCAAAATTAAGTAACGACTTTATTTGGATGAAACAATGTGACTTGTTAGCTCCTCGTCAATACATCTTTTCTAACTTATTCACAAGTAACAAAGGAGTTGAGAAAATAACAACTAGAAGGATAAAATGATAATTTTATAAATCTCATATAGTTGATGATATTCATGCAGGATAATCATAGATAACATTGAATGGATCCACTGAATATAATTAAGTTGAATTTGAGTATAAAATAAATTCATTTAACCGAGAGATTCTCAGTGTCAACTCTTTAGTGGAGTCAGTTGACATTAAACTAATACTCGGAAAAGGTTTGTGAACTTTTGATTCTGAGTGTAGTAGCTTAAGCTTTGTTCATTTGGATCCATAACGTCACTATTACCGGTCATTAGAGTATGATTGTTAAACTAGAAGCTAAGTCAAAATAATTTCAAGTGTTGAAATAGACGTTTTCTCGGAAAATGTCTAAAGGGTATTTTTGTCCACATGGACATAAAATGATGTAAATGTCAAAATAAGATTTTGAATATTTTCATATTTGGAAATATAAATTAGTTTCTAAAGCCGAGAAGTCGTTTGATGCGTTATGAAATTAAATTCATTATTTGTGCAATATTAATTCTACAGTGGGTGTTTTAAGAATTGTCTCAAAAGAAATAAGGAAGCATCGAGATGCCCTTCCCTAGGTGTTGAATTTGGCCAAGACACAACAACGATGAGAGAATTATTTTCCTTTATTTATAAAGATAATTACCCAAAAGAAAAAGAGGAAATGAATTTTCTTGAGAAAGAAACAAATTTGCTAAGTGAAGAAACAAATTTCTTTCACTAGGGCAAAGAGTTGGTCGGTCATGTACAATGAGGAAGATGAGAGAATATCAAATATTGTGTCATGAATGCATAATAGGAAAGGATAATTACCCTTTATTGTTTTTCCTTCTCCTATAAATAGACCCCCACATAGAGATATGAAAATAAGTATTTGTCTATGTGGACTCAGACTATGCTGGGATTTGGACAACAAAAAATCAACCTCAACCTATTTCTTCACCATCAATGGAAACTATGTGAGTTGGAAATCTCAACTACAACCGGTGGTTACACTCTCAACTGCCGAAGCAGAGTATATTGCGGTCACATAAGGATTCAAAGCAGGCATATGGATTCAGGGAATGCTTCGAGAGCTGAATGCTCTGCAAGACAAAGTGGTGATTTTCTTTGATAGCTTAAGTGCAATAATTTGTGCAAAGATCATGTGTTTCGTGATAGGACGAAACACATTGACATCAAGTATCATTTTATACGAGATAAGATAAGTAAAGGAGAGATACTCATCGACAAAGTTCACACAGACGAAAATTCAGCAGATTGTGGGACAAAGGTTGTCATTGTTGAGAAGTTTAGACATTGTCTAAAACTTCTCAGAGTGAAAGAACTGTGAAAGGCTCATAGGACTGAACGATGATTCAACTGAGAGGAATTATTCCGGTGCCCAGATATAGATCTGAAATTGAAGACCGATGTGGAGATTGTTGAAATTCAGTCTACAATTTAGAAGAATAAAGTTCGTTGACTCGCACTGACTGGTGACGTGGAGGACACACATCAATGGACAGACTTGAAGACTAAAACTCATTATGCTTGGAAGGATATAAAAGGCATATGATGTAACTGTTTTAGTTAACGTATTAGTTGACATTCAGATTATTTGTTGTTTATTGTGATTTTGAAAACAAAAGAGAGAAAAACATTGTCTCCAAGAAAGACTTGTTTTGAGCTGACGATTGCTGATAGGGGAAATAGTCGGCTTCAAGAGTGTGATTTTCTTGTGGTGTAATCTGTGATCAGTTGTAAATATTGGATCTATTAATGTGCAACGCCAACCTAAAAAAAATTAATGTGCAACAAGCTCGATTGATGAGTTTCGTGGATGCAGGCACCTTGCCGAACCACGTTAAAATTTGGTATATTTTTTTTACGTGTGTTTTAAGTTACTGCAATTGTTTCGATTATTTGAGTTTTTGGTCCTTTAAATTTGCTACATATATAAATATATAGAGTAATGCTGATTCTTCATGAGTGAATTAGAAAATGGGCAGAGGGAAACATATGAAATCAGAGTTATTTTTTCATACAAAACCAAAAAGGTAAATTTATATCATATATGTGACTAACTAAGAGAAACTATGAAAGTACTGAGAGAGATTGAGAGACGTGTGAATGAAATGAGGTGTGAAGGGAGGGTTTTTATAGATTCTAGAAAGATTTTGGGATAAATTTTTTTAAAAATAACATGTTGGCATTGGTGGCCAACGACTATATTTTTTAAAGGCACAATTTTTTTTTTACTATCGGTAGATAACGAGAGTACCGCCTCCCAGTTAGAGGCTTACCGGTACTCCCACTCCGGTAGGATAGTGCTACCAAGAGTTTCGCCTACCGATAGTGATTTATCAGACCGGGGACTCCTGTCTCAATACCAATAAAATAGGTTTAACTGACTTTGTAATTAAGAAACAATAATTGAATCTTATCTTTGTGAAGGTGGAAAAAAGAGATTTCTATATAGCAACTAGAAATAGAAATTTAATGACTGCCAAAATATCTTTAATAAAATAATATACAAATTAATTTGATCAATTTTATATCAAGATATGATTAGAACAAAATTGAAATAAAATATTAGTACAATAATAAATAATAAGCCATAACATTATTATCGATCGTAGACTACAAAGACTGCTTAAATTGGAGATCATGAGCGAGAAAGAAACTAGAGAGTTTTTATAATCTTAATCCAATTTTATTTTTAAAAAAGTCAAATTATAAATTATAAAGTAAAAAAGTTACACAAAATCCATTTTTCTTACTTTTTAATATGTAACTTCAGAAATCAAATATTTATAATGAAACTTGTCGCTCAACTCTTTTTCAACCGATAAAATTGCGAGTCCACTGAGTCTTTCTTGACACATGTTTTATCAAATAAAACATGATCAATTTCAACTTAAAGAAACTTCTCTCTACGAAAGCAACGGTAACAAAAATAGTCAACATTATTCTACATGCAACATAAACATTAAGAAAATAATCAACGTGCTTAATATAATTAAGTAATTCTATCGAGTTACTTTTATGCTTTTGAAATATTTTTCGAAAAAAAAATTAGTTCATAAAATAAATTCAAACCATTTAGATCAGAATTTCCATCATACCTCTTAAAGCATTTAAGATTCAAACATTAAATTTTTGAATAGCTCATTTTTGTGATTTGATAATAACTTTTGTAATTTTCTTTTATTTTTGAATTTTTTTCATATCCTTATTGAATTTTTTTATTCGATATCTAAGATTAAATACTAATATTTTGAGGAGAAAACACACACAAACAAATCCTATAAATTTAAAACAACAAAATTAATATAGAACAAATTAACAATACAAATAATAAGAACTAAAATAAGAAGATAGATGAGAATTGCTTTGTACTTTTGTTTTCCGTTTATTTCTTCGTGCCAATTATGTTTCCTATATACTAAACGGTTCAGTTAAACTTCAAATATTATTGGACAATACAAGTTATAAATTTTTGTTGGCCTTATTTGTTTTTGTAACGATTTTTCAGAATAAAAAAAGTCTTCATTGGTTGGACTTAGAGGGAAGCCTTTAGTCTGCTCCTCTTGCCCTTCCTTTGGGCCGGTATTCTGACTTTTTCTTAGTCGAAAATGTAACCATACGTATCAAAACACAAATGATCATGTATTATTTATCGTGATGCAAGTAATTTGAAGACAAAGAGACTGGTAATGAAATTAAAATTAAGACTACATATAAAACAAATATATTCTCATAAAATTCATTTTGTGCCTCTGATCATACATATCTTATCCATCGTTGTTATTTAATGATTTAATCGAAGTATTGGAAAGCTTTTTGCACGTTTACTGCCACGGACGCTTCCCGACTTTTATTTTAGGGATTTTTTTTTAAGAATATGATTAGATTTTTGGGTTTTTCTATTCATGTTTTGTTGTAAACTATATTTAAATAAGAGTTGAACATGTAAGATAATTAATTAATTAACTCTTTAATAATTTATTTATTTTCTACGTCGCATATAAACTTTTCATTGTTTCATTTTTTTTTCTGTCTTTCATAAGCCTGTTTATCTTTTTTTTCCTCCGTCTCTAAAAATTGCGTTAGTTGTCTTTATAACTTTTGCCTTTTTATCTTATTTTCTTTATTCTACGATAGGGTTGGCTTTAAAACCTCTAAACATTTATCCTTCTTTCATCTTTTTTCGCTGCTAAAATTTTCTCTTCGCTTCCGCCCAAAACACCATCGTCGCCGATATTTGACTCAGAAACTTTACCTTCTACTTGCGGACAAACCCATTTATGACGAAAACCTCGTCTCTGAGTCCAAGCAATGATCATGAAAGAGTCCCTACGTCGAAACCTCAAGGACCGCACCTTCAAATAAGCAAAGTTCTTGTTTGTATCCGAAGAGAATCGGGAAAAAGTTAAAACTACCCAATGAACCATCTTTTGGGTCGATCGATTCCGATGTCGATGGCTATTTGACTGGCAAAGAAGTCCCAGTGATAAAAAAAATTGTTATATTATACTATTTAGCTTGGATTTTAATGAATGCATATGATCAAATGAATATTTTAGATCAATACAGGTCTATGCTTCGTGACATCTTAGTCTCGAAATATATCTTAAAATTTAAAAAATCAGAGACATAAATGATTAGATATTACATATTTCGTAGCAATATGACATGAAATGACTAATCATTTAATGCCGATGTTTTCACAAAATCCTTAGTTCGTGACGATGTTGTATTTGTTGTATTTTGGACAATGATTTATCTCCCTAACGGTTCGATCCAAGGCCAGATCAAGGGATCACGTTCGGGTTTCGAGCTTCATAAACTTGGTATTCCAAGTCTACCTTAGTAAAGATGGTGGTGGCGGCTCTCATTGATAAAATTAGCCCCCGAGCTATCTATCGAGTGTAGCTTGTGTGGTAAACTCAAGCGCAAGCCTTGACCATGGTCCGCTAAACTTATTGGGTCGTTTTTGTCTTATTTAAGAGATGGCGTTCCAAGGGATGACAAAGTCTTCCTTGAAATATTTCGAAGGTTTATTGACAATGAGTGGCATGGCTCTGGAGGACGCCCGCTATGTGGTAATGCGTCTTATGGGATTTGGATCGAATATATCTAGCACGATCATGTTTTTCGTGATCATTGGATAGACCAGTTTTTTCTGGCGGGCGTGTGCTTTTGCACCCTTCATAATTTGCTACATGTTGACGCCGAAGCTGGGTGGCGAATGGGACTCCATCTTGAAGTGTGATTTTTCGCAAATGCTGGCTAGACTTGTTTCATCAGGTGGGCGCATGTTTTAAACCCTTAGCGGTTTGTCACCTTTGGCGTGTGGTCCTGGGGGGAAAGCAAGACTCTTTGTCGGAGTGAAATTTTCCACAAACTCTAACTTGTTCAGTTTAATTTGGCGGGCCCATATTTTGAACCTTTAGCGACCCGTCACCTATTGGCCTGCGGTTCAGGCGGCGAGCGAGACTTATTGTCGACACGTGGTTTTTCACAGATGCTGGCTAGACCGATTTCATTCGACAAGCGCAGACCTTGAACCCTTAGTGACCCATTACCCGTTGGTGTGTGATCTTGGGTGGCGAGTGAACCTCCTTGTCGCAGCGCATTTTTCGTGGATGCTGGCTAGACAAGGTTAGTTCAGCAGACGCAGGACTTGAACCCTTAGCGAACCGTTGCCTATTGACGTGCGGTCTCGAGCGGCAAGTGAGATTCCTTGTTGACTCGCGGTTTTTTGCAGATACCGGTTAGACCAGTTTCATCCGACGAGTGCATGCCTTGAATACTAACGACCCCTCGCCTGTCGACGAGCGGCCCCAAGTGGAGATTGAGACAACTTGTTGAAACGTAGTTTCCGCGGACTCTGACGACTAGTTTCGTTTTTTGGGCGCGTGCTTTGAACCCTTAGCAACCTGTCGCATGTTGGCATGTGATCTCGAGCGGCAAGCAAGAACTCCTTGTTAGAGCGGGATTTTTTGCGGACTCTGGCTTGACCAGTTTTGTCAGGAGGGCGCATGCCTTGAGCCTTAGCGACTCGTCGCTTGTCGGCGTGCGACCATGGGGGACGAGCGAGACACTGGTAAAGTGTAGTTTTTTTGTAAATCCTGACTTGACCAATTTCGTTCGACAGACATATACCATGAACCCTTAGCGAATTGTCGCCTGTTAGCGTGCGATCCCAGGAGGCAAGCGAGAACGCCTTGTTGGAGAGTGGTTTTCCGCGAACTCTGTCTTGACCAATTTTGTCTGGAGCGTGTAGGTCTTGAACTCTTTGCGACTACACGCCTGCCGACGTGAAGTCTCAGGCTGAGAGCGAAACAGATTTATTATCTAATTTACAAAAGTGAAACAAATGTATATACATCCAATAACTTAATGAAGATAAATTATAAACTAGTCACGAAATTCAGGTATTAAATATTGTAATAATACAATAATTTTCACATCTACAAATTGCACATGGTATGTAACATTATCGCTCTAGAATTAATAAGTTAAAAAAGATAACAATCCACCTAAAATTAAAGAAAAATTCATAACCAATCCAAAAATATAAACATAGACGTCCATTTAAATGTAAATTGTTATCTAATTTACAAAAATTTAAACAAATTTATCTACATCCAGTAATTTAATGACGATCATATAAAACTAGTAAGAATATCCAGGTATTAAATGCAATAACAATAAGATAATTTCTACATTTTAACACACTGTATGTAATATTATCGCTCCATAATCAATAAATTGAGAAAAATAATAACAATTCATCTAAAATTAAATAAAAGTTCATAACTGTTACTATCGGAATAAAACGATAAACACCGACCACAAATCGTCTCCGAATGATAAGAATATTCAGAGACGATGAAGAGAAACAAATTTGAACATAAACAAAGTTCAGAACTCCGAGTAACAAAACCGAAATAACCGAATAAGTACTCCGAGCATAAAGACTAGTCATTTGAATTAAGACTTACGAAGGCCACGTAAGCATAAAAACCGCTAAGGATAACTATATGACGGTTACCTTACACACGAACACACGACGAGAAGAACCGACAGCAGTTATGAAGAAGAGTGGGTCTGATCAGCCCATGCTCTCAAATAGATACTATATAAGGAAGAACAGACAGAAGAGGGGGGGGGGGGGGGGGGGTTATATTGAAGATTAGTCTTGTATAAGGAAAATCCGACCTAAATATTATAATCATTCTTGTTCTTAATTTGTTCGTCTTGAATACTTTCGTCGAGACTTTGTTGTGTCTTTTTTAGGCATTAACATTTGGCGCTAGAAGGAGGGGGATGGCTTACTCGTCTCTCCCACAGATTAAGGAAGAAAATGATCGCATCATGAGTGAAGCGGAAGAAATCGAAAATCACAACCGTACTCTGCCACAGACCGAAGAGGAGATGGCGGAATTAAATGAACAACAAAGCTTGCCGGATTTGGTGAGGAATATGAGAGAGCGTCTGGAGGCCTTGGAAGAAAAAAATAAGCTCTTAGAAGAGCAACTGAAGGGAAAACGGGTGACTATTCGGAGTGAAATAGTAACCCCCGACGAAGTGCCTCACCCACAAAGATCCGGTAAGGGGGTCGAACCGGAGAAAGAAAAATATAAAAAAGGCCGCAAACATGCCAGAGATCGGTATGAAAAGGGAAAATCGAGTGAAGACACTCGAAGCTCGATCCAACCAATGAATTTATGTTGTGCAGATCGATATTGTCCAAACGATGAAGAAGATCGATCGAAAAGAATACGATCAAAAAGTATTCAGACGTCTGAGGCGAATTCCGAGTCAGGGGACTCGCAAAATATCGAACGAACGGAATTCTGAAGGCTGGAGCAAAGAATAGAAGAGATCGCCCTCGGGAACGGTCAGCCGACGAAAGGGTGGGATACGACTTCGCCTTTAACGCACAAGATTCTAAATCAACTCCCACATAGAGGGTTCAGAATGCCAAGCATTCCTCCTTATGATGGAAAGTCGGATCCCGGAGATCATTTAGACACTTACAAATCTTGGATGAATCTACAAGGAGCGAGTTCCAACGTCATGTGCCAAGCATTCTCGATCACGCTAGTTGGATCCGCCAAGAAATGGTACAGGATGCTTAAGCCCGGGTCAATTGACTCTTGAAAAACAATGTGCAATGTTTTCATGGATCAATTTGTAGGATCACAATCGGGAAAAACTCCCAAGGAAAGACTTTTGGCAATCCGACAGCATCGAGAGGAATCTCTAAAGGATTATATAAATCGATACTCAGATCAGGCGATACTGGTGGAAGATTTAAACGAAGATTTTCGGTTATCAGGAATAACCTCAGGACTCCTAACAGATTCGGCATTCTGGTGGTCATTACAAAAAACTGGTCCCAAAAATTATTACGAATTTATTATCCGATCACAAAAATATATCAACGCTGAAGAAGCAAGAATGGCTGCAAGTTCAACGAAGAAACCGAGTGAGAACAGCCGAGAACGTAAAGAAGACCAGCGAAGGAATGGAAGAGAAGATCAGCAACAACTTGAAAAATTCAAAAGTGATCCGAGACATTCTAACCAACGAGATATTGAACAAACCAGATCTCTTAGAAGGGAGAAGAATCATCGAATTCTGAACAAGCCTTTTCGGAGCATGTATGATCAATATACACCCCTGACCAAAGGAATTGAGGAAGTTTTCGCGCTAACACAGGATCAAGAAGAGTTCCCAAAGCCAACGAAAATTAAAAAAGACGAAAAGAGATCGTACAAAATATTGCGCTTTCCACAGCGATATCGGGCATAACACAGCGGATTGTTTCAACCTGAAGGAGGCCATAGAGGCCTTAATAAGAAGAGGAAAGTTAAAGAAATATCAACCCGAGTATAAACTCCGAGAAGAGGATTCAACGAGGCAATACAACGAGATTGCGATAATTGCGGGCGGTCCACACGATGGAGGCACTTCAAGGCCCAGAAAAATTATACCCGAGAAGTAGACTCGGCATCGATGATATTCCTGTACAACTCTGACAAAAGGCCGATGAAGATTCTAAAGAAAGATAAAAATGAAATTACTTTCTCCGACGATGACGAAAAATGGGTCCATTTTCCGCACAATGACCCGATTGTAGTAAAAGCAACCATCGGGAATCATATAGTCGGAAGAATTCTCGTGGACAATGGAAGTTCTGTGGATATTCTATATGGCGATACCTTCGACAAAATGGGTTTGAACACATAATGTCTAACCCCAAGCCCTACACACTTGTACAGTTTCACAGGAGATGCAGTATTGCCAAGAGGCATACTAGCACTTTCGCTGACTGTAGGCGAAGGTGTTCATACCACTACCACAAATCCACGATGGGTGATTGTCCCCGGATCATCGGCGTTTAATGCAGTAATTGGAAGACCAACACTTTAAGCAATCGGCGCGGTTACCTCGGAAAAATATTTGACGATAAAGTTCCCAACGGAAACTGGTATCGGCAAAATCATCGGAGATCAAAAAACAGCTAGGAGTTGTTATTCGGACTACGTTAAAAATAGCCAAAGTAAATGCGGTCACACCATGATGATGATATGCGATTTACAAGATCTCGACCCTCGACTCCCAAGCCGAGGATACGTCGGTCCTGGAGACGAAGTGGAATCCATAACCCCGGATCCAAAGTTTCCCGAAAAGAATCTACAGATCGGAAAATTCTTCGGAGAAGGTATGAAATCTAATCTAATTAAACTATTATCAAAAAGTTTAGATGTTTTCGCCTGGAAGCAAGCGGATATGGTCGGAATAGATCTCACTTACGCCTGCCACAAGCTTAATATCGATCGAAAAGCTAGACCGATCAGGCAAAAAAGGCGACCTTTGAATGCAGATCGATACTCCGCATTAAAAGAAGAAATTGATAAATTAATTTTGAACAAATCAATCAGAGAATCTAAATACCCTAGTTGGTTGTCAAACCCTGTTTTGGTTAAAAAACCAAATGGTAAGTGGAGAACGTGCGTAGATTTCACAGATTTGAATAAAGCATGTCCAAAAGACAGTTTTCCAATGCCGAGAATAGATCAATTGGTAGATTCAATTGCAGGACACGAATTATTAAGCTTTATGGACGCATATTCGGGATACAACCAAATACCGATGTATGGCCCAGACGAAGATCACACAGCATTCCTCACTGACCGATGATTGTATTGTTATACAGTAATGCCATTCGGGTTAAAAAACGCCGGCGCTACCTACCAAAGATTGGTGAATAAAATGTTCGAGAACCAATTAGGAAGAACGATGGAAGCATACATTGACGATCTCTTGGTCAAAAGCAAAAATGCCAAGGATCATGTCATGAACCTTGAAGAAACATTTTAAATACTAAGAAAGTATAACATGAAATTAAATCCGCTTAAGTGTATTTTCGGTGTTTCTGTAGGAAAATTTCTCGGATACATTGTGAACGACAGAGGAATTGAGGCAAATCCAACAAAAATCCGAGCACTCATCGACATGAAACCACCGAGGAATGTGAAGGAAGTTCAAAAACTCACCGGATCGATCACGGCCCTCGGAAGGTTTATTTCAAGATCGACGGATAAAAGCGTGAAGTTCTTTGACCGACTGCGGGGCTCAAAGCAATTCGA
Organism: Urtica urens; assembly: GCA_958296335.1. Classification (NCBI taxonomy): domain Eukaryota; kingdom Viridiplantae; phylum Streptophyta; class Magnoliopsida; order Rosales; family Urticaceae; genus Urtica; species Urtica urens. Next base: position 8,586,454 of record OY282530.1, on the reverse strand, counting down.
ATGGGATGAGAAGTGTGACGAAGACGTCCAAAAGTTGAAAGAATATCTATCAAAACCACCCCAGTTAGTGAAAGTGGAACAAGGATGCCCGCTAGACATTTACCTGGCAGTCTCCGAACACGCAGTAAGTTCAGCTTTGATTAAAAATGAAGGCTCAGTCCAACTTCCCATATATTACACGAGTCGAAGAATGGTGGATGCTGAAATAAGATACCCCGAAATCGAAAAATTGGCTCTGGCTTTGGTGACCGCTTCTCGAAAATTGAGACACTATTTTTTAGCACATCCGATTAAAGTGTTGACAAACTTTCCACTCCGATAGATTTTGCATAAGCTGGAGACATCCGGAAGACTGAAAAAATGGTCGGTGGAACTCACTCAATTTGATATAGAATTCATGTCATGGCCGGCGATAAAAGGCCAAGCGGTGGCCGATTTCCTAGCTGAATTCACATACCGACCAATCGAATGCCCAACGTAGGAATTATACGTGGATGGCGCGGTCAACGACTCCGGGTCCGGAGCAGGAATTCTACTCAAAACCAAAGATGGTTTCCAGGTAAAAATCTCATTAAAGTTTAAATTCCAAGCTTCAAACAACGAAGCGGAATACGAAGAAGTAATCCAAGGTTTACAACTAGCGAAATTTTGTAACATTTCCAAAATATCTGTATTCTCTGATTCTCAACTTGTGGTCAATCAAATTAACAATGACTACCAAACTAAAGAGCAAACTATGATACAGTATGTTACGATCGCAAGAGATTTATCCAAAGCATTCGAAAAATCGGAGTTCAGACGAATCCCGAGAGAAGAAAATCAAGACGCTGACTTCTTGGCAAAAATCGGATCAGGTTTAATAGAAAAACCCCCCGACCAATTGATCATTGAAATAACAGAAAAAAGCATTCTGAAAGAAGAAGTAAATTTTGTAGGTGAAGGAGAAAATTGGATGAGTCCGATCACCCAATTCCTCATACATGGAGAACTCCTCGAGAACAAAACAGAAGCCAGGAAATTAAAATTCAAGGCTGCCAGATACTCATTACAGGGAGATTCTCTGTACAAAAGAGGATTCTCCACACCCATGTTCAAATGTGTAGGGCCAGAGGATGCAGATTACACAATGAAGGAAATACACGGGGGAGTGTGCGGCAACCACGGAAGCGGCATAGATTTAGCTAAAAAAATACTCTGACAAGGAATATACTGGCCTACAATGATGAAAGACGCAAAGGAATTTGTCAAAAAATGTGGAAAATGCCAAGAGTTCGCAAACTTTTCACATCAACCACCGACGGAACTCATTAACATTGTAAGTCCAATCCCTTTTGCTGAATGGGGAATAGACCTGATTGGGCCAATGCCCAAAGGTAAAGGAGGGTGCAAATACGCAGTAGTCGCTATAGACTATTTCACAAAATGGGTGGAAGCCGAGCCAGTAGCAACTATCACGGAAAAAAAGATTGAAAATTTTGTTTGGAAAAATATTATTTCGAGATTCGGAATACCAAAAAAAATCATTTCCGATCACGGAACTCAATTCGACTGTTCTCCCTTCAAAGAATTTTGCGAAAAATTCAAAATCACTAAAGCTTTTTCAACTCCAATCCGACCGCAGGCAAACGGATTGGTCGAAGCGGTCAACAAAACATTAAAGCGAGGTTTAAAAACAAGGCTCGGAAGTCACAAAGGGAATTGGACGGAAGAACTACCCGGAGTCCTGTGGAGTTATAGAACGACCCCACACTCGTCGAATGGAGAAACTCCTTTCACAATGGCATTCGGAACTGATGCAATAATTCCGATTGATGTGGGCATAGAAACCAATCTATGGAATTTTTACTCCGAAGAGGTAAACAACGTCAATCTTAAAAACAATCTTGATTTCTTAGAAGAAAAACGAGACAGAGCACTGATCAGAAACCAAATGAATCAGGCACGAATGGCTAGATGTTTCAATAAAAGGGTTCGGAAAAGAGATTTCCAAACCGGAGATATGGTGTTAAGGAAAATCTTTCAACATGCTAAAGAATCATCGAGTGGAGTGCTTGGACCAAATTGGGAGGGACCATACACCATTATTTCTTCACTCGGGAACCGCGCATACCGAATTTCCAAAGATGGAAAAGAAGAGAAAAATTCTTGGAATGTGGAACACTTCTGACGATACTACCACTGAAGACAACACCCCAAATATGGCCAAGTCTTTTGATTTTATGTTATGTTTAAATCAAGGCTACTATCGCCAAGTAATTTAAATACTGTTCGGATTATATCAAGGCAAAATATTGCCAAGTCTTTTGATTTTCTGTTCTATTTCAATCAAGGCTACTATCGCCAAGTAATCTGAATTCTGTTCGGATTATATCAAGGCAAAATATTGCCAAGTCTTTTGATTTTCTGTTCTATTTCAATCAAGGCTACTATCGCCAAGTAATTTGAATTCTGTTCGGATTATATCTAGGCAAAATATTGCCAAGTCTTTTAATTTTATTGATCGTTTAAGTCAAGGCAAAATATTGCCAAGTCATTTGATTAAATCAAGGACATTGTAAAATCCTCTAATTTTCTTGTACCCTCCAAATATCACTTAGTTATTTTTTACCTCTCTTATCTAACTTTATCGAAGAAATAACCAAATTTCCAACATCTACATACTGGCCAAAAATTTTTTTTTCAAACTAAGAAGTCTAAGTATACCTATTTTGCAGAAATCTTAATCGATATCTGAAATCCCGAACAAAGTTTTTAAATCGGAAATATAATCAAAATATTTAAATAAACTTCTGAATATTCAGTACAAAATAAACATTAACAAAAAATGGCTGTTAAAATCCGAGCCACGGATAAACCGAATACAGGAAAGTTGCGAGCATAACATTCTTAAACATACATTGGCTGTTAAAATCCGAGCCACGGATACGTGAAAATTTGAAATTGGCTGATAAATCCGAGCCACGGATACCAATATATTCGAGAAACAAAAAAAATCAAACACCATCATGCGGGGAAGAAGTCTCATCAACAGGGGCCGGATCAGTTGTAGGAGCTTCATTCGGAGGAGAAGTAGGAAGGCTAGAGTCGGCATTGTCTGTCGAAGACTTGGGAGCGTCAAGATCAAAAGTGTCCATAGATGGATTCTTCTTCAATAGACACTCAACCGTAGCCACTCGACCAGCATAATAATACTTCGAGAGCTCCGACTGGAATTCCTCGGACTCCTTATAATCGTTGACAGCTCTCTCGACCTTATCCCTAACCTCGGCTCGAATACTCCTGAGCCTCTCACGCATTTTCTCGGCGGCACTCTCAATCTCCAAGTCCTTCGCACGAACTCTCTCCTGAGAGAAGGTCAACTCTTTCTTCAAAAGTACGATCTGGTCCGCCTGACGTTGATTGATATCCTGAAGAACCCCTCTTTCCGAAAAGTCTTTCAACATCTCCGGACCTAAGAAAGAGAGATCGGCAATCGCCTTTATTTACAAAAAAAAGTCAGAATCAGAGGAATAAACATAAACTTTAAAATTCCGATCAAATATTATAAACTCACAAGTGCGAGATGATACGGGAGCCTAGAAAGCCGATCAACCAGGGGGACATCAGTCACCACCTTCGGATCCTGAAGCCCCGGGAGATCGATCATATATGCAAAGACTGGACTCAAGTGGTCGGGGGCATCGATAGTCGGAGGCTGATTAGAAGTAGAAGGACGCGGAGGAGGAGACTCGGATCTTTTCGTCTTCTTGCCACTCTTATCAGCCTTCGGACTCGAAGCAACCCTCTTTACTCCACGCTTCGGAACCTTAAACTCTTTCGGAAGAACTAGGTTATCGGGAATAGAAGGAGCTTTACCCATCTCTGAACGTCACGAAAAACATTATAAGCAAATATTCGGAAACAAAATTTTCCACGACATAAAATCATACCTGAATCAAACCCGAGATGAGCAGGACAGAAAAGCCAATAAAATTGAAGGTAATTGTCCGGAGTCCAAAGCGTCTTATAGGACCTCTCCTGAGGAGACAACCTCTCAACCAACGAAAAGTCTCCCGACTGAGCGGCTACGGAAGCTGTCTGAAAAACAAAATTTCAGTCGGAATTAATATAAGAATTGTAGATAGCAGTCAATTGAAACATACCAAACATGTAATATTTGCTCGGAAGTTTGAATTTGGTCCTCGGAAGATCAATATGTCTTATAAAAAAGAACCAATCTTTCCAATCTTTGCTGCAAGTTGGGAGATCCGTAATTAACGAAAACTTCCGAGTCTTTGTGGTGAAGTTGTACCACCCGTTACAGCGGGGATTCGACTTCACGACATAATACTTATGGATAACCGAAGTCGGAGGATCCCGATTATAATATTTACGCCACAAGATTATCACACACACTAGAGTACGATAAACATTCGGATTCAGCTGAGTAGGCGCAAGGTTAGACTCAGCAAGAATCCTCGTAATGAAACCATGGAAAGGAAGACCACCGAGTATGCGCAAAATAGACGGGTTAACGGCGACAAGTCCATCAGGAGGAATGTGAGCGCGCTCGCGAGGATCGGAAACCAAGAATGAATAATGAGAGGGGATGGCTAGCGATTTTCGGAATGTAGACAGATAGGATTCCCAAACCTTGGAATCCTGATGCTTCGCCGAAAAATCGGTCGATCTACGCTCGGTCGTGTTTTGAGACGTTTCCGATAAAGACTGGTCGGAACGCCTTACGGCCGGATCCGCATTCGAATCAGAGTCTGAAAAATCCCGTAAGTTTGATCTACGAGAGACGGGGATATCCTCGGAGGAAGTAGATGAGGAACTTGACTCGTTACGAGAACAAGTAGCAGAAGAATCCGAGGTGGAGTCCACCGCCGACCCAAGGAAAGATTCGGCTTTAGACATGATCACCCTCACCGGCACCACTTGTAAAAAACGAGAAGCAACCCGAAGTATCAACGAATTTTCAACCTTCACCCACTATGGCACGGTCTAACGCATCGACCACTTATACGTTTTCAAAGTTAAAGAAACACTAGAACAAACGTAGCAGAATGAAATAAAACTCACCGAATAAGAGCCAAAACAGAAATCCGAGCAAGAGAAGAGAAAACAGAAGAAAAGAAATGAATTAAGAGCCGCGGGTATTTATAGTAAGAAACACAAAGCAATGAAACTTCTTCAAGAAGCTGAGAAGCAATTCAAAGATACCTGACATGAAAAGACACGACGCCAGAAACGGTCACATCCGAATACCAAGGGTCGCGACCTGTCGACTTCAACAGGCGTCACTAATCCCGGCAAAATGATTAAGCATAATAATCATAAATAAATATATATGTTTATATATAAATATACAAACGATGATGACAAAGCATATAAAAAATAATAAAAACTCGAAAGTAATCATTCGGGAATAAAACCCCGATTGCTATCGACCCCCACAATTAAAAGTTTCTCAACAAAAAATTCTTATATGCTGAAAAACTAGAGGGCAGTGTTACTATCGGAATAAAACGATAAACACCGACCACAAATCGTCTCTGAATGATAAGAATATTCGGAGACGATGAAGAGAAACAAATTTGAACATAAACAAATTTCAGAATTCCGAGTAACAAAACCGAAATAACCGAATAAGTACTCCGAGCATAAAGACTAGTCATTTGAATTAAGACTTACGAATGCCACGTAAGCATAAAAATCGCTAAGGATAACCATATGACGGTTACCTTACACACGAACACACGACGAGAAGAACCGACAACAGTTATGAAGAGGAGTGGGTCTGATCAGCCCACGCTCTCAAAATAGATACTATATAAGGAAAATCCGACCTAAATATTATAATCATTCTTGTTCTTAGTTTGTTCGTCTTGAATACTTTCGTCGAGACTTTGTTGTGTCTGTTTTAGGCATTAACAATAACCAATCCAGAAACATAAATAAGATTTACTATTTGATCTTGAACTTTTTTGAAATGCATATCTTATGTTTCTATACGAAATACCGGTCCGAAAAATCGTCTCTGATTCTACAAATAAGTATGTAATTGAATTACAAACTCTAGTAAAGCGGCATTAATTTTACAAGGTTTACTAACTAACAACGATTACGACGTCCTACTCTTATTTTTTTTAAGGATGTCACATATATGAAACTTCTTTGAATTTTCCCTCGTCCTTCCCACTCGGATTAGTACTTAATCATGGTCGGTAAAGAGTTCATATTCTCCACGTTCGTCTCAGATGTTTGGCGAAGTGGCTAAACCGTTATATGATTCTAGAACCATTTTGGATAAATTTTACTTTCGTATCTCTTTCTTTATGTTATTTAAAAAAAAAATATCTTTCTTTATGCAATAGATTGATGAAATTCAACGTATTTATCTGTGATGAATGAGATGATAATGTCAGACAATTTAATTTTAATATTTTAAGTATATCTTTGATTTAAGTGATAGAACTGTAATTTTATTTTCCTTTTACACTGCAATATACCGCTCATTTTTATCTATATATTTATTTTGTAACTTATATACCCTTTGGAGAAGATAAACTCTAACAAGCAGGGTCAATGGATAAGAATATTTCTCGAGTGATTAATATCAGATGACGGCCTTGTTTATTCAATCTATTTTTATAAATGTTGACTATATAAATACGTGTGTTGACTAGACTATGGTATGTATATTTATGTGCCGCAATTGAAGAGTGATTGACCATATAATTAATGTTGTTGTAAATGTTATTCTCTGTCAAAATCTGCGGCTCACAACACTCGTGAGAAATGTGTAAAACCACCCTTATTTAAATGCAGATCCTTTTTAAACTCTAAAGTGGTCGGAAAAGCCATTATAGAACTTAAAGTACACGATTTCATCTCAAAAAAATAATAGACGTTTCCGTTAAAATTAAGTGAGCTCCATATGATCACGTAATTTCGGCTATCTTAATTTCACACTTATCATAGGAGTAGGACCCGTGTATAAAAAACTGAAAAGTAAATTACATAAGTATTACATTCTTAGATTTCCGTTTGCTTTATTCGTTCTTTGCATTTTGATTTTGTGTATTTATCTATTTGTGCCATCTAAATGCTACACCAGAATAATAATAAAAAACACTTTGAGTTTCATTTTTGACGGGAACTAATATTTGATCATAATAATATTGAAAAGTCTACCTAAAGTGGACGGAGACTATCTCATTCTCCTGATTATATTTTGATAGGCAACAGCCCTATCTTATTATTATTATTATTAGTATTATTAATACTCAAAAAAAATTTATTATTATTTTTTGTTTTGTTTTTTAACCTGAGGCTACGCTTTACTTTTATTTTTTAATGATTAATTTTAAAACTGTTCTTAGTCCCATTATAATATATGCAAATCATGTATTTGTGGGAAATAGTAATATATGCGTTTGTTATTTTGCATATGTCTAACGTTTCGTAATACTCGAGTAAATGACTCTAACGTTTACGTGTCATATCAATTTACAATGTTATTTCACAACGTAAATTGACATGACACGTAAGTATTATGACCATTTACACAAATTTTACAAACGTTGGACATGTTCATAATGAGTTAGTAAAATATGGTCAATTCGCCGAAACTAGATAATTACGCGACTTTTAATCGAAATATGATATACTTATGTATTACCCATATATAACTCGTTAATTAAAAAACTTAAAAGAAATTAAAATTAGCACCGAATCAATTTGTAATTTAATTTAAAGAAAAATATCAAATGCATCTAACTTGAAAGAGTGAGCATACAGGTGAAATTAGTATGGACCGACCATGTCGTCGGTATACCTAGGAAGAACATATGTCCAAAAATCGAAGTTCGATAATAAGGCCGAGAATCATCGAAAGATAAAAACATCATGTTTATAAGGCAATAACGAAACCTTTTGAGTAGAACTTCGAAAATCAGAGAAGATAATAGTTCAAAAACTACTCAAAACAATAATACACGTATAAACCAACCAAATAAGACACTCGAACAATAAGAGTCAATGTACATATCAAACACGTCAGCCTCGAGCGACAAATTGCTAGACGTGAGATTGATCACCACACGATCTGTAAGTCACAAACTCACTACTCAGAACAACAGTCAAACGGTTATTCCCTACAAACTTAAAAAAGAAAGAAAGAGCACACAATGGAAGGGATCGAAATATTTAAAGACACGTACTAACTATTATTCACCTATCTAATCGACACTTTCACTATATTGACTCTCTTGTATTAGATTAGTCTGTACTTAGAAAAAGTCTTCCTTTCACCTCGAAAAAGTCTTTATTAAATTTATAATTACCGATAGCAATTTCTTTTATTAGATTTAATGCCACTTTTCATTAAAAAAAAAAAAAAAAAAAAAAACGAATGAGCTATCCATATGTGCTAAGTTTTTTATTTGTTTAACTTCTGATTTAAATGCCTATGATTTCGCCGATTTTTCATGGTAAAACCACCGAAAGGATCAATTTTCATTTTTTCGTTTCTTTTGAAAATTGCATTTCTTTTTTAAGATATGTGTTGCCTTCCCTTGAAAATTCGAACGAAACATTAACACATCAATTTTACATAATTTTACATGATGAAAATAAATGGAAGCTAAAAACAACATCAAAATTCACGGAAAATTTTGATCGAATATAGATATTAAATTTTGAAATAGAAAAACTAACAATAAAAAAAACTCTAATGATGAAAACAAAGAGAAATTTCATTTTGTAGACCCAAAAACATTAAAAATATCCAGATTAGACTCATCTTGTTAAAAATATCTAAAACTGGACTTTAGGTCCAAAATCGGACAAAAATACCCTTCAGCTCATTTATAGAGTACTTTAGAGATTTCAAGTCAATACTATATAACGGAAAATATTAACAAAAAGATGAAACAGTTGAAATGGCATCATTTGTGTTGTGCTGCAGACTTGACTTGGGTTCAAAACCCAACTATGCAACTTTTATGTCTTTATTTTTTTATGTCTTTAATTTATATAATGGCTCTCTTATATAATTAATTGCTCATAATACTATACAAACAGTTTATTTTAGACTAAAAACTTAATATTTAAATAACTTTTATAGTCGTTTTTTGTGTTAAAATTATTTTTCAATCGCAAAAACATAAGTTCGTCAAAAATCTGAAAATTAGTTGAAGGCCATCGTACGACATCGTACACCATCGTACGCCATCGTACGCCATCGTACAAAGTTGAAGGCCATCGTACGACGACGTACGCTATCGTACGACATCGTACGACATCGTATACCATCGTACGATGTCGTACGATGGCGTACGATGGCCTTCAACTTGGTGTACGATGTCGTACGATGGCCTTCAACCAATTTCCAGATTTTTGACGAACTTATGTTTTTTCGATCGAAAAATAATTTTAACACAAAAAACGACTATAAAAGTTATTTAAATATTAAGTTTTTAGTCTAAAATAAACTGTTTGTATAGTATTATGAGCAATTAATTATATAAGAGAGCCATTATATAAATTAAAGACATAAAAAAATAAAGACATAAAAGTTGCATAGTTGGGTTTTGAACCCAAGTCAAGTTTGCAGCACAACAATGATGATGCCATTTCAACTATTTCATCTTTTTGTTAATATTTTCCGTTATATAGCATTGACTTGAAATCTCTAAAATACTCTACAAATAAGCTGAAGGGTATTTTTGTCCGAATTTGGACCTAAAGTCCAGATTTAGATATTTTTAACAAGATGAGTCTAATCTGGATATTTTTAATGTTTTTGGGTCTACAAAATGAAATTTCATGACGTATTAGGTTAACGTATGCGTAAATTTTCTGACAAAAACAATATAGTACTTGTACTACTACTAATCACTAATTTACAGTATAAAATTTAATGTTAATAGTTGGGAGAGGACTAGGCCGAATTGTTTAGGAGTAAACACGGAGACAAGAATCCTCACTTGTTTCGTTGAAACGACGTAATACAGCTAAAGATTATAATATCAAAGATTTAATACAAAATAACACATATATGTATATATAGTAGAAGGAGAAAGATAAGTGGCCAAGGAGAGAAACAGAGGTACAACTTGAGAATTGTGTTCCTCTCCATCTCTTGTTGTTGTGGACGAGAAAAGCCCTTTCGTTATCTCCTCACAAAACCGACTCTCTCTTCTCTCTCTCTCTCTCATATTCCCTTTAATACAAAGCAACCTAAATCTCACACACACCTTCACATTTCCTCTTGTGAGAAAGAAATTAGCAGAATGGCGAGTTGGGTGTTGTCAGAGTGCGGAATAAAAACCCTGCCCAGAATCTACCCCAAACCCAGAAACACAATCGCCTCCACAAAGACAGTCTCTTCGTTGTCGTTCAACCCCAAAAGCCACAATCTTGGAGGGGTTTCGCTGAAGCCGAGGAATTGGAAGATCAATGTGAGCGCTCCTCTGAGAGTCTCCGAGGAGAAGGAGAGGGAGAGCAACTTCGACCCTGGTTCTCCGCCGCCGTTCAACCTCGCCGACGTCAGAGCCGCCATTCCCAAGCACTGCTGGATCAAGAACCCGTGGAAGTCTATGAGCTATGTCCTCAGGGACGTCGTTATCGTCGCCGGACTCGCCGTCGCCGCCGCGAGCCTCAATAGCTGGCTCATCTGGCCTCTCTACTGGGCTGCCCAGGGAACCATGTTCTGGGCTCTCTTCGTTCTTGGACACGACTGGTAATCTTCTGATTTTTTTTTTTATTTTTTTGCAAATAAAGATCGAGTCTTTATTGTGGCTGATTGGGGTTGTGTGTTTCAGCGGCCATGGAAGCTTCTCTAACGACGCGAAGCTGAACAGCGTGGTTGGACATATTCTTCATTCTTCAATCCTTGTTCCTTACCATGGATGGTCAGTCTTAATGATGATGATTTCCCTTTCTTTGATTTTTTTTCTTTTTCAGTTAAATAATAAATTATGAACTCAAATCTGTCACAGGAGAATAAGCCATAGGACTCATCACCAGAACCACGGCCATGTCGAGAACGATGAATCGTGGCACCCGGTGAGTTTTTCTCCATTTTCATAGAACCAATCGAAAGATAAAGAGTTTGATCTAATCTGTTTCATCTGTGTATATATATATATAGTTGTCCGAGAAGATTTACAAGACCATGGACAAGGCTACTAAAACGCTGAGGTTCATGCTGCCTTTCCCTATGCTCGCTTACCCGATTTATCTGGTGAGACTCTTCGAAACACCTTGTTCGTTGTTACTTCATATCATTCACCGGTTACTTACTTTCTTGACACTGTAAAAACCTCGGGTGTATTGCAGTGGAGTCGGAGCCCTGGGAAGAAGGGTTCTCATTTCGACCCGAACAGCGAATTGTTTCAGGCGAGCGAGAGAAGAGACATCATAACCTCGACAGCCTCTTGGACCGCCATGGTCGCTATCCTCGCCTGTCTCTCCTTTGTAATGGGTCCCGTTCAAGTCCTCAAGCTCTACGGAATTCCATACGCGGTACGCTTATTTATTTTTTGTTCTCTCTTTTTTATTATTCGTTTTCTCCAAAGTAAATAATTATCCAATGTTTTGTTTTGCTTTCAGATCTTCGTTATGTGGTTGGACTTGGTCACTTACTTGCACCATCACGGCCACGAAGACAAGCTTCCATGGTACCGCGGCAAGGTAGTTTTTATATGGGTTAACGTAATTACTAGCCATGTAAACTACATGGTTTTTGGATATAGCTCACGTTTGTAAAATTGTTGTTAAATGGTCGGCCCAAACTATATTCCCATTTTCTGGGACCAATTTAGTCCAAATATGTTTTTCCGCTCGTTCCAAAAGTAAAAATGGCAAACCGGTAAGTAAAATGTGAAAAAAGTTTGCCACATAATCACGCTAACTATTTACAACAAATTAACAAAGCGTGGGCTAAATCCAAATCTCTTAGTTTTAAGTTGGCTAATTACCCAATTTTTTGTTTTTATATTTGTGATTTTAAGTCAATAGAAATATCCGAGGAGTTGAGATTATTTTAACGGTTCTGTGTCAATCTTCGAACAGGAATGGAGTTACTTAAGAGGAGGCTTAACAACTCTCGACCGAGACTATGGATGGATCAACAACATCCACCACGATATCGGAACCCACGTGATCCACCATCTTTTCCCGCAAATCCCGCACTATAATCTCGTCGAAGCCGTAAGTCGATAAAAATAGTCTACCCATCTTCGAATTTTTTTTTTTAATTTTAATCGAACTTATTAACCTAATTTATTCTTATTGTTCTTTAAAAAAAACAGACTGAGGCAGCTAGACCGGTTCTCGGGGAGTATTACCGGGAGCCGAAGAAATCGGGGGCGATTCCTTTCCACTTATTGGGGAGCCTCGTGACAAGCATGAAAAAGGATCATTACGTGAGTGACACCGGAGATGTGGTTTATTACCAGACTGACCCCAAGCTCTAGGGACCGAGCAGCCCCGCTTCGTCGAAGTGAGTCTCTTCCCTATATAGGCTTAGTCAAAATCTGGGGTTGACTCTTTAGTTTTGGCAGTGTCCGCTGACGGATTTCCGTGTTTTTAAACAAGAAAATTGAGGAAAGGCAATTCCTTTCCTTGCCCTTGAAGAAGTGTTCATTCTTTTCTCTCTTATATTTGACTAAAAGGGGGTGATATGATATATAGATATAGATGAGATAAATATTTTCTTCTTCCTTCTTGTCAATGTTAGTATATGAGAACTGCTTGCTACTGTACTGTTTTCAATTGATAAAGGAAACTTTGGCTCTATCTTCTGAGTCACACAACACAACAGGAAAAAAGTTGATCAAAAACTGGTCCTAATACAATTGACTGAAAGTTGACATTAATTAAAAAAAAGGATGGGAAACTAGACTTTGTTTCCTCGCTAGTTGTTGATATTAATAGTTATGGACGTACTGTCTTATGAATATACAATGAGAAATTTGGTAAAATATGGAGACTCTAAAATATGACCAGTAACACTTATTAATACGATTGGTTGGACCAAAATACCTCTAGTAAGTAACATATTACTCTGTATAACCACAGCTGTCTAAAACGGAAAAATTGAACTTCGACCTAGTTTTCTCAATTAGTTTGATATCATCAGGGAGCTCGATTTAGTTTGTTATTTGGTCGTAGATATCTAGCTATTCCAAATTATGTTAAGAAGTTTTTGACTTTGACCAATACCTTGATATTAAACTAGTTGATATGTAGATGACGTGGCTTGGCCACGTATGGCTGACTGAACATTAAGGGGACAAATCGGAAAATATTGTATAATAATGCTTACCTTGGTACTAAGGCTACTCTGAGCATATTGTTCAGTAAATATCTTCTGGCTCTATATTCATTAATTATCAATCATTTTCAACGACGCTGACATTTTTGTTCCCACTAAGGTCTTGATTTCATAGAACTGATTTTTGTTTAAATAAAAACAGCAATGGTCGTTAATCATAGATTACACACCACATGTTTGAAATTATTATATACCCAACGTTTTTATAGATTTAAGTAAATATATGACTTTGATAGTTTTTGTATTGTTTATTATAATAAAGAATGAGCTATTTAAGTTTTATTTAGTCGTTAATAACATGACCATGAACTCGAAAATATATGGTTTGTCTCTTCCAACCAAACAGCCGTTAGGAACAAATTAAAGTCGAATAAGAAGATCAAATGAATTATAATTGTTCAGTGCACGAAAACGTGTTTAAGTAGATATTTAAAAATCTTGAAAGTGGATCATGCCTCACACTTGAGTGGGCATTGAGAACACATACATGCCCATTAATATTTTGAAATACTGTATTTTAACCGTCATTAACAATCGTCGAAGAAGCATCACGATGTACGACTGATTGCAATCGATATTTTACCGCAACAAAGCACTGCTATTGGAATTAGCTGACTTCTTACCACAAATTCTTTACGTTTTTAGTCTCGAAGGTGGGAACTTTGACTCATTAATGTTGAAAATAAGAGAAACGCCGCAACAAAAAAATTGGTAAGTATTATTGTTTTCTCATGTAACTTTATCTATATTCAAGTGAAAACAATTAATTGTACATGCTTTTTTTTAGTGATTGCGGTATGTTTTGGATCAAAGGTGTTGAACTCCTAATTCATGAAATTTCTCATATAAATTTACGTCCAAGTTTCATGGGTATGTACCGAGAGAAGATGACAATTGAGTTAGTGAGTTACGAAGCTTTGAAGATCTTAAACAACTGATCGATTTAAGTGGTCGATACTTTTTTTTTAAAAAGTAGTAGGTTATTTTTGGTGACATTTGCAATATCACAAAAATATTATTAATAGTATCTAATATTATAAATTTAACTATATATAAGACAATGTAACTAATTAGCTAGTAAGGTCCTTTTTTGTAATGTATAGATACTCTTTTGGTTACACTAATTCTTTTAAAATGTACAATTTATAAGTTATATGTTACAATATGTTTTTTATGTAAAATTTTTGTGACAAGTTAGTCAAGAAATTAACTAATTCGTGATTACGTATTTTATGTGTTACGTGACAACTTCGTCACAAAGAGCACAAAATATTGTCACAATTTTTTTTATTTTTAAATTTTATCATAATTGGCTAGGTAGCTTTAGTGGTTTTACCAATGTTTGTGTATTACTAAGTAAAAAGTTTAAGTTCAAAGTTAATTTCGGTTTCAAGATCTTTTACTAATATTCTAAGACTATATCTCTTACAATAATTGTCTAGATATTATGTAGAGTCACATATGAGTTACCGGTTATTTTTTAATTTTTAAATCCAATAAAAACATCACCGAAAGAGCTGGACCTCCTCCATAAATTTCGTCAAAGTCAATCTCATGCGAATTGGGGAAAGAAAAAAATTAATTTGTGACTAAATAGTCCTGAAATACTAATATTTTGTGACAACATTTCTCGCATTTCGTAACAACTTCTTCAACAAAATTTTGAATTTCATGAGAATAATATGTCAAGAAACTTCAAAATTTCGTGACAAAATTGTGACGAAGCTCAGAAAATCTTGTCACAAAAATTTTTAGTTTTAAAATTTACCATAACTAGATAGGAAGCTCTAGTGGATTGCTAATATTTGTGTAATAGTAAGGAAAATACTTCATTTAAAAGTTAGTTTCGGTTTCAACATCTTTTACCAATATTGTATGGCTATATCACTTCCAATGATGGTTTTTTTTATAACTTTTAAATCCAATAAAAACATCATTTACGGGGCTAAACCTCTTCCATAAACTCCATCAAAATTAATCTCGTGTGAATTGGAGAAAGAAAAATCGATTCGTTACTAAGTAGTCCCAAAATAAAATATTTCATGACAACATTTTTTGGATTTTGTGACAATTTCATCAAGGAAATTTGAAAATTTTGTGACAAGTGTGACAAAATTGTTACAAAACCCACAAAATGTTGTCACAAATTTTTTGTATTTTTTTATAAAATGATTTTAAATCTAAAATTCACCACAACGTCTCGCTAGACATCTCAAGTGGTTGTCCAAGTTTGAACCATCCCCGAGCTCTCGGGTTTGACTTTTACTTTCCAGTAAAAACCTACAAATTAATATAAAAAAGTCCATATTTTTCTTATAAATATTATTAACACATTAGCATACACAATTATTTTATGTGCATAATTACAGCATTGTCTCAAAAAAAGTTACAATATAAAAACATCATAAAACTTTCACTAGATTGGGATTGTATTGCAATATGTGTATTGCAATATGTTGCAATATTATGGCTAAATTCTCTACATCGACTAGACTTGTGCCTTCTATCGGTGTTCCATTTCAAATAACATGGTATCCTCTTTTTTCCGGCCACCTTACATCGTAAGTGGAAACATAAGGTAGTCTGATTATTCTTTATATTACCTCATCGAAAAAAATTCACGTGTCTTCACTATCGTGTGGACGGGTTATACATATATAACTACTTTTCCAATATTCGTTGAAATAATATTTTGAAATATAATTTTAACAAAAAAGTTTCGATAATCACAATCCGCGATACCATGTGCACATAAAAAGTTATCAATTTAAAAAATACGACGGGTGCATGTCATATAGTATAAATATACGGCCCTTTAGATCGTGTTTGTCAATGACCTCAAACTCGTTCATCGATGAAGAACGTACACATTCAACACCTGATAATAATATAATGGTTAGTTCTCACACGTACAAAACATTGAACAAAATTAAAATTCGGCTAGTCATGTATGTGAAAGACGTACTTGCATTCTGATAAATTTTGCACGAGAGCAAGTTTTTTTGTTTGCGTGTGTCAGAGTAAGGAAACTTTTGCTCT
This sequence comes from Urtica urens, assembly GCA_958296335.1. Classification (NCBI taxonomy): domain Eukaryota; kingdom Viridiplantae; phylum Streptophyta; class Magnoliopsida; order Rosales; family Urticaceae; genus Urtica; species Urtica urens. The sequence goes on along the minus strand of OY282530.1, from coordinate 8,570,088 downwards.
ATCTTCTTTTTTTTTTTTTTTTGAGGAAACGTGGTCGGTGCCACGAAAAATCATAAAAACCCTCACGTATGGCGGAGGAAAACTGTGGTTACAAGGATATGAAAATAAAAAACCACGGAAAGATAAACACAATAGACACAATAAACAACAATGCTAGGTAGCCGTGCGGGACCTCAGCTCGCGATCATCGGCTCTAATGGCCTCCTCCGAGCAAGGCGGGACTGAACCCAGCCAAGTCGAAGACGAGTGATGGTTAACCGCATAACGCGCTAAATTATGCGCAGTGACATTACAGAGACGGGGAATATGCGTAATGCTAAAAACCTCAAGCTCTCTCACCTCTCTGAAGATGTGATGCAAGATCATCTCAAGCTCTGTCGCTGGTGTCGCGCCCTCATCGACCAATCTCACCACCCCCAAGCAGTCAGACTGGATCTCCGCTCTCCTGCCATCGACACTGCGAACTAACTCTATGCCACAGAGGACTGCGAACGCTTCCGCAAGCTGGGGAGAAAACCCTCTAGTAAGGAAAAGCGTACGTGAGGCGATCACCTCGCCGGTGTGGTCACGCACAATGCAACCAACACCGAAGCCTCCACGGTCGCGAGCTAGTGCTGCGTCGACGTTAATCGAGAGGGTCCCATCCCTTGGGGGGGTCCATCTGGGAGTCGTCGTCACCCTCGGGGTCGTCTGGGAGCCTCCACCTGAAAGACGCTCTATACACCTCCAAGAAGCTCACCGTCCACTGGACTAGCTGGGGCTGGCTCCACGCAGATCTCCCGGCAAGAACGTTGTTCCTGTGGTTCCAAAGTTCCCATATAATAGTGATGAAAAGCTTATGGAAACGAACCTCAAGAACATCAAACGCTCTAAGGATAGTGTCGAAAGCGTCGCCGTCTCTGAAAGGGGGAAGGATGTGGTCAAAACTCGCTTCCTTCCAGGCTCTCCTGCTCCACCTGCAGCCCCAAAACGCATGAAAAACTGTCTCTCTCGCCTCCCGACAGACAGGGCAGCTGTCATCAGAGGTGATCCTCTTCTTAGCTAATACTGCTCTAGCCGGGACCTGGCCTAAACAGACTCGCCAACAGAAGAGTTTCACCTTGGGAGGAACTCTCAGCAGCCAGAACTTCGTCCACCACCTCTCCATCACCGTCGAATCAGAGGAGCTGGCGGCCGGGGAACTAGCTCTCGCCATCGCAACACGGTAACCGCTCCTGACGGAGTACTCACCGTCCTCAGAGAAGTGCCAACGACGCACATCGGGGAAACCAACCCCACCGCATGGGATGCTCAAGATCGCCGCGGCGTCCTCCTCCCCAAACATCGCATAGATTAGATCAGCATCCCAGCTACCATCAAATCGCATAAGCTCGGCATTTGCTATATCTTCTTAATCACAACACAACAGGAAAAAGTTGATCAAAACTGGTCCTAATACAATGGACTGAAAGTTGATATTTAAAAAGAGGATGGGAAACTAGAATTTGTTTCCTAGCTAGTTGTTGATGTTAATAGTAATGGGCGTACTGTCTTATGAATAAACAACTATAAATTTGGTAAAATATGGAATCTAAAATATGACCAGTAACACTTATGAATCGTTGAACCAAAATACCTCTAGTAAGTAACGTGTTGCTGTGTATAGCCACAGCCGTCTAAAAAAGAAAAATTTAATCTGAGACATCGTTTTCTCAATTAGTTTGATATCATCAGGGAAATCCATTTTTATGTGTTATTTGGTCATAATATATAGCCTTTCCTATATTAATGTAAGAAAATTTTGACTTTGACCAATATTTTGATTATAAAGTAGATGATATACAGATGAGGTGGCTTGGCCACGTACCGGTAACTGTAAAAGAACCCCAATTTTGAAGCCAGGAACATACTTTTCAGTTCCGCCTCTACTGCACTTTGGGCCTGGAAATTGTCGACCCAGCACCAGAGCTTCTTCCCCAGATGATTTCGAGCTATAATTCCCACGGTAACGACCCTGACAATTTTGTTCCCATTAAGTTCTAGTTTTCATAGAACTGATATTTGTTTAAAAGAAAAACAATAATGGTCGTTCATGTTATCATACACACCCCTTAAAAATGCGGAAAATAATATTTATATAATGTTTGACATTATTATATATCCAACATTTTTGTAAATTGTAACACGACGAGATATTTTTTTTATGTATTATTTGTTAAGATAAAAAAAACGAGCTACGTTGATTTATTTAAATTTTAAGCGTTTAAATACGCGAGCTTGACTATTTACTTGTAAATATGTGACAGTGTGAAGGTCTAAATACGCTTGTTGGAATCAGTTCGTGATTATACCTGATAAGAACTAACCTTGTGATCGAGTTCTTGATCAAAGAATCACAAACCTTACAGAATGACACAACTATTTACCTTTGTCCAGGCTAAGATCCTACGTCTAGCATCAAGAACATACAACATCAAAATCTAATAACATTACACTCTCCCTCACATTATCTTTCCGATCAACACACGAATAATAATCTCTCAGTACTTTGATATACCTCGAGTTTTATAACTCACTCAACTCAACTTGACTCTAAATTCTCAATGCTATCTCAGGTGTGTTTGTGACGTGTTAAATGAATTACAAGTGTGTGTAAAAAAATCCCTTAGCAAAACTTTCATAAAGCTGTCTGTTTATAGGCCTGATCAGCTCGGCCGTTGTAACTGCCAGTTTAGTTCCCACGTGCATGAGCTGATAGTTTATATTATAGACTATAAACTAAAAAAATAAATGATTTAACCAAAAAATAAGAGTCAGATTAAGTACACAATATATATTATATATAATCTACTATGAATGACTTAATTTACATGCTATTAACATTTATGAATACAAACATTTAAAGTTTGATTGTCTAACATTTACCATAGGTATGAACAAAAGATAACATATATACATACATTCATGTTTATGTAGTACGATATATATTATTAGATATTCTATACGGTACATTTGCAAATTTGGAACCTAAATTTAGCACATCATAGTAGCAAATTTGGAACATAAAACTAGATTCAAGAATTTATAGTATTTAAAATTTCGTAAGACAAATTAACTAGTTATACTTATATTCGAATATTAAATTAAGTGTGTACGGTACTATTCCAAAAAGAGTAGTACATATGCCAAGCTATCAGAATTTTGCCTTCTTTTACTCATTTTCTTCTTCTTCATCACTTTTAGCATTAAAATTAAATTTAGCATAAATAATTATGTAAACAAGTATTAAAAGAAAATATCAAGAAATAGGTAATCATGAAGTGAAATTGGGAAGGAGTTATATTTATATTCCTGAATAGTTTTCGTTTTGAAGTTGTTTCTTTTTCGATACTGCAAAAAGAAAAAGGATGCATTACATGAATGATTTTCAATATAGTTAGAAAATAATATGACAAATTTTTCATTACCTCAAACTTATTTGCATTAGTTTTGGAGTTTTTGGGACCAAAGTTGGAGTAGACGAAGTTAGACGAATAACTGTTTCCAGAAGCTCGTCAACAAAGATTTTTGAAACGACAATATTTGTTTTTTTTTATATATATTTCTTAAAATAAATCTGGAAGATTTTTCTAAAACCCTTCATTTTTTCAATCGTTGGTGGTAGCATTGTTTGATCAGTGTATCATTCATCCAAAGTGAGCACAAAACATGGTTTTTGAAGTAAAATTTGTGCAGCTCGGCCAAATATGGTCATTTTTGTTTCACCGATTTCATCTTCAATGTGGGTGTTATCCTATATATATGATTAAAGTATCATTAATTATAATATTTGTTTTGGTTTTCTAAGATTAAGATAAAAATCAAATTTATTTATGGAAAAAAAATTATACCATGGTATTGGGAGACCGGAAAGAAATGCATGATCATTACACCACCATTTTGTTCCAGATCGCTTGATCGTTTTATTACATGTGGGGCATGATTTATAGTACGAACCTTGTGTGTTGTCGAAACCTTTGATTGTAGAATTGATTGTATACCTGGCATTCTGTGAAATGAAATAAACATATATATGATATTAATTATATGTATGATTACGCAAGATTGTAATATAACAAAGTAAGATTTTTTATTTGTAGATTGGTTACCATATCACAGTTTTTCATATAACTTATTTTGACTCTATCTTTGTTTTTTGATCTTCTATCGACTCAATTGGCTTTGAAGGTGACAAGACCTCAATGTTTGAGGGGTGGTCAGTAAACCTATATATGATTTGAAATTAACTAAAATGTTAGTAATTAAATAATTTAGAATAAAGTACATGAGCTAAATTAGAGAAATAAGTTTGGTTGTCAATAAATAATATATTTGTGAAGTCAAAATGTATTATAGTGAAAATGTATTATCGTCAAAATGTGTTATACCTTGCTTTCAAGGTTTGAGTGTCTGGTAAGTTCAAGTCTATAAAGTACATTGAAGAAGATGTACTTGTTACATACGGTTTACCTATAAAATATTATCATAAAACAAATTAGATTAAATGTAAATATATGTAAGCTCTCTAAGTAATTTCACACCAAAAATATTCATACGTGTACCAAACAAATTAGATTAAAATTTAATACCAAAAATATTCATAATAAAATTGTACATACCCATATATTGGTTGACAGACATTGCATCAAATATTGTAACTGTTGTCGTAGTACTTCTTAATTTCTCGATTTCATGATGAAATTGTTGTGCTATTGTTCCCCATAATATAACTTGTAATGCTTCACTTCTTTAAAAGAGAAAAAAAATTAGATGACAATTGTTTTAAAAATGGCAATATAAGAATATATATAATAGGTGATAGTGAAAATATTATTTATAGGTTAAATTGAAATTAAATGTACTAACCTAATATTTTGCATGTTTAAGATTTTTCTTATTGTTTTCCTGGTGGGGGTGGAGATCAATTCATGTATTGGTTGAAGGCTAATTACGACCCCAGTCACATCTATTTACAAAAAAAAAATTAATCATTTTAAAAGTAATATAATTGTAAACAATAATATTCATTATTCAATATTACCTGTCAAAATGCTATTGTCCATTCTTTCTGCAAGGTTTTTGTAGTCGACAAAATTAAACTTCTGCAATGGAATCATTGGAGTTTCTCTAGGAACAGCAGTGAAGGTTGATGCCTTTATCAATTGCAATATTGCATCATGAGCGACAACTTTATACCTAGGTTTGTTGTGATCAACAAAAAACTGTCGTATTTCATGAACTTTTCTTGTTTCTATATTTGGCGTCACGATATCTATGTCCTGAGCTGTCATTGTTGCGTGTACGGCTCGTGCTGTAATTAGATAAAAATATGTGCATGATATTTTAGAACAATATAATAAGAAAATTTGAATGTACAATGCAATAATGTATATAATGTTGTGCACTTACTTCTTCATCAACCAGAACATAGTCATAACTAATAATCAAATTACGGGTGAAATCATAGTTTGTCCAGCCTTTGAAAAATCTAGCAACAATCATCTCATATTGTTGGTTTGGTCGTATCGATTTGGTTGGCGTTGCCATTATCTGTTAAATAAACAAACATATGAATTAGTGAACATATACATACAATAGTCTATATTGAAACTATTAACTTATATTGTACTACATTTTTAAGCGGGATCATGGGATCCAAATTTATTATTTTAATATTACGTCTAATTTAATATGTATATCCAAAAATCGTGGATGAATTTGTCTTTTGTATTGAGTAATTGGTTGGGATAAGTTCAAGCTTATATTTGTACTCAATTTTATAGTCTTCTTGTAGTAAAATCTAGGAAATTTTTTTAGGATGCCAAATTCAAAAAAAGTTTATGTCAAACGACATAAAAGAACATATAGCTAATAGGACACATATGGTTCTTTATTTTAATAACTATATAGAATATTACACCCATAATGGCTTATAATTTGAGAAGCAGGCCAATCTCATATGATTTTAAAAATGATCTACCAGTCAACACAACGAAAAGTTAAGATTAGTTGCATATTTATCATGTTTAAAATTACATTATGCTGACTGAAGAAATATAAATATTTATATTTGAAAGTTCAAACGTTTTAAAGGCGTCCAGGGAGTTTGAGAAAAAAAAATCAAATAGCAATGGGGTATAAAGAATGATCACAATGTAACTTAATGAAAATAGCTATCGTAGAAGTAGCACTGAATATTCAAAGTTGTACACGATTGAAGAATTTCAAAAATTATGAAGAAAAATGGACAGAGAGCAGCTATAATATAGTAATTCATAGCAGTGTAACAAAACTACGTATGAGAAATTAAGAATGATTTTTTTTTGTATTGAGCAACTGGTTGGGATAAATTCGAACCTATCTTTGTACTCAATTCATAGTCTTCTTGTTATAAAATCTAGGTGAATATTTTAGGTTTGTCGTCGAGAAATAACATATAACTAATAGAGCATATATAGTACTTTATTTTATAATTATGTCAAATATTACATCCATAATAGTTTACAATTTCAGAGGCAGCCCAATCTAGTGAAAATTTAAAATTAAATGCATTCCTGTCAAGTTTACTTATGAACTTTAAAATTTAATTTGTGATGACTAAAGAAATATAAATATTTATATTTGAAAGTTCAAACACAAAAAAAGCATATACAGAGTTTTAGAAAAAATTAAACAACAATGGGAAAGAAGAATGAATCACAATGTAAGTTAATGAAGATAGCTACCGAAGGAGTAGCACTGAATATTGAAAATTGTACATGCATGAAGAATTTCAGGAACTATAAAGAAAAATTGTATAACTGTAGTTATAATCTACTAATTTTGAGTTGTAATAGCATAGCAAATCTGTGATAGTCGAGCCACCGTTCAACAAAATAATGGTTTGTTGTTCTTTTTTCCGCTTTTGGGGTGGCAGTGAGTTTTTCAGATTGATAAAAAAGATTTTTGTAGAAAAATAGTGATAATGATATTAAAATAGTCGGTTTGTGCATGAGTTAGTGTGTGACACAACATTAAATATAAGTAATCATTATTCATTCTGGCACAACTTTGGTAATAAATTTCTCTCATGTCAAAGTTGAAATAAATATTTATTGTGAGGACAATTTAGTCATTTAAGTTGCCTGATTCTTCTTTAGTTATATAGAATGTGACTAAGGATTATAGATTTTTCTTCCAAATATACCCTCTTGTACTAAAAAAGAAGAAATGAGTTTCTGGTTAGCACAATGCTTTGAAACTTGTTGATCAAGAATATCTAAAGAACAAATGGGAAACTATAGCTTGTATCATTGTTTGACCTCTTCTTTCATATGTTCAACGTATAGATAGCCTTCTGGTTCTCTATGATATCATATTGTGTTATAATCCAACTCTAAACTCAGCTTATTATCTCCACAATGATGGTGTTAATTATGAATAAATTAATAAATTTTCATGAACTCCTGAAGGACACCAAACAACCACACGTGAAGAATCTTTACAGTAAACTAAGTATTATCGTAAAGATTTTAGTGTGGACTGAAGTGAACATTGATGACTTAATCAAATTTCCGGTCCATCAAAACACCAATATGAACTCAGCCATTCAAGAGATAGCACGAGCTAGCCCAAAAGGAATTAATTATTTGACCCCTATTCTTTCAGTGTCTTTGATTTCAATACAAAAATCCAACCTAGTTATGAATTGTCATTTGATCCAACTATTTAGGATCTATTTAAGACCATTTGACCGAATTCCAGCTCCCGTTTTGTTCATGATACATGGCCACGTCTCCTAAAATTAAGTCATTAATCCATCTTGAGTTGACACTTTATTAATCTACTTTCGATATTCTAAGTTCCAAATATCGAGTATGTTCTCCAAATATCGATATTCTAAGTCATTATGCAGGTACATTTTAGATCTTGAATAAAATGGTGGAGGAAATTATTGGAGCTATCTTCGCTACGTACTAAAAAAAATACAAATATATTTTTAAATTGCTCAAATCTATTGGTAAGTGTAGATATAACTTTATGAACGAATAAGATAGAATACTCAATTTGAAATGATAATTCAGAGTTAATTTTTCAACACTTGGTAGAAGAAGAAAATAACGAATATATGCGTTGAAAAACTCCAAAAAATAAAATACCCTAACACAAAGAGTTTGCACCATCATAAACTACTAATATCATACTATGACAACCACGATACGTATAAAATGCTCTACAATTTATATATGATATTATTGTTTGTACACCTTAATTTTTTCTTTTCATATTAGATCCGTTATCATACATTTGTCCTCTTATATCATGTCAAGTCCTGAATTTAATTTCTTTTATGAGTATACTAAAAAGATCTTCATTGGAAGTATCAACTTGTAAGAATCTCAAAAGATATTACGGAGGAAAACAAACTTAGTTATTATGAAAACAAAATATGAATATACAAATCTTTATAAATTAAAATTTACCTTGAATTTTGAATTGATGAAACTTTATGAATATGAATGGAGTTTTGCCAATAAAAAAATAGAAGGAAAAAAAAAACCAAAATGGAGATGCCGCATTTGAACATAAAATGAAAGGAGGAGCGACAAAAAATATTCAAATTTCCTAAATGATGTAATCAGCCAAGAATAAGTCACAAAAAAATTCAAATTTCCAAAATGGTGTAATCAGCCAAGAAAAAGTCGTAAAACAAATTCAAATTTACAAAACGGTATAAGCTAACAATAAGTCATTTATTAGGATTTTATTTTCTAAAATTTGAGCTTTAAACTTTAAAATTGAGTTTTTTTCCATAAAATTTTGGTTGATGGGGAAGGATGATACGGGACTTCAGAACTTGACATCTTCCTCTCCAGACCTACTCAAGAAAGCCAATCGACTCATTGATAAGGTCGACCGTAAATTCGGTCGAAAAGTAGTGCACGATCTTGTTCCGACGGCAAAAATCATAAATAGCTCAAAATTTTGAGAAACAATGCTATAGATATGAGTTCTCTTTTCTACTTATTCAATTTCATTTAATACATATTCGCCTATTTTCGTAGATGGATTTTTTTTTCTCAATTAAAAGGGTAAAATGTTTGAGACCTTGGCGCTCAATTATTTTTCAAATCCTTTCGGTGAGTTCACTTTTGAATTGCCAATAGTAGTAAAAAAATATTAAGACATGAAGAGATTGAAAATACACCCATTTTCTTGCGGAGCAAAAGGCAACAAAAACAATTGAAATACGGAAGTATTCTGTGTAGGAAAACTGCCACGGCCAATGGTTCGGCACTTGACCTTTACTCCAATTTGCCGTTTGTTATTCTTTAAACAGTATGGACAAAATGTTTAAAGCCCATCATATTTATTGTAATGGGCCTTCAAAACCCATAAATACCATAGAAGTAGTTATTAGGGGAAACTCCAAAAAGTACTATTTATTTTAATAATTTCAAGATCACTCTTAAATTATATCAGATTAAATTTAAGTTGTACATGTTTTTCTTGTAAATTTTAAAAACAACGAGCATTCGTCTATAATATGTAATAGTTATTTAAATATACGGAATTTGACACATATACTTAATTTTATGACAAACTTGTAACTAAAAACAGGACTCATGACAGTTTCGGTAATAGAATTATTAACATATCTATACGAGATTGACTCACGAGTAAAAAATTGTTGATTTGGTAGTTTAAAATAAATTAACTTAATAATATGTGTGTCCAATTCCAAAAGTTTAAGCTAATACGCACTAAAAACATGAATAAGTATTTCCAGTTTCAAATTTTGATGTCAATTTCAATAATACAGACTCCGCTTATGTATGGACTAAAGTGCAACTGACCAGTTTCATGTACCCTAATAAGTTTAATATTTTAGATGGGTTTTCTCTTTTATCACTTAATAAAATATTGAAAGAAAAAAAATTCAAATAATTTTTAATCCAAATTTAACGGCTCCTTATTTCTGTTTTCACGTAATAAAAATTTAGAAGACTTAAATCACAAATCATTTTAAACAAATTCAATTTTTAAATGGATTTTTCTTTCTTTATCACTTAACAAAAAAATTGAAGACTTAAATTACAAAATCATTTATAAAAAAAAATTAAAAAATTAGATTGAAAAAGAAAACATATCACGAACACAAGTTTAATATATATAATAAAAACCCATAATGTTCCATTGACGTACCTACGTCATTTATAAATTTTATTTTTTGCTAGAAGTATTATTTTGGTTATATGCTGTAGCTAATACATATATCTTTTTGAAGAACAGCGTAATGCTAATTATTGCAGTAATGATATGATCTGCTTGGCTAAGAAATAATCTCGTGGGCGGCTCAACCACAGAAATAATCGAGAAAAAAGTTGAACTACAAAAGCGACCAAAAACGACATAGGACACGCGTCTAGCGAGTGGAATGCACGCGTCATTTGGTTTATTTATATATTTTTGTAGATGACTAACCCCTATGTATAGCTCTTCCAAACTTAAATGCATAACGCGCTGTTGCCTGATGAATTAAAGTTAAGTGTTTCTTTTTGTTTTTCTATTTAGGAATTGGATTAAAGTTAAGTTAACTAAACATTCTCCAACAAGAATATTGATATGTATTGTTCTTGTGGTCCTTTCTCGTGAGATGATTTATATAGTATTTTTAATCACTAACTAGGAATTTAACGCAGTTACACAAATTTCCCTCGTGTTTTTATGAACAAAATCAACAAAAACACCTTATGATATCACAGATATTTTTAGATTGATACTATTTAATAGAATGCATTATGATGGAAGAATCACTCTAAAAAAGTATATAATTTTCGTTTTGATGGCCTAATTCGTTGCGATAGTTTGAGTTCGGCATACACTTTAAAATAGAAGGATTTAACGGAATTATTATTCGTCTGCGGTTTATTTGTTAAAATTAGTAAGATGAGTGATACGTAAAAAATAAAAAATAGTGATCCACATCTCATCCTGGAGCATGCGGTACACGAAAATGGGGGAGGAAGGGTGTCTTCCACTAACACGCGGCAGAAAATTTCCGCGGCAAAGGACACGCGGCACGCCGAAGAAACACTTTCGTTAGGGATGTGGGAGGAAGAAATAAAAGCGGTGGGGCCGGAAAAATTTATTACCGTTGGAAGAAGGGGGGTTCAGTGGTGACGTGGCAAAATCTGGGGTTGAAAATATTACCGCTTTTTTATCCTATGATTGTAAAAAAATTTCGTTATTACACTATAACCCCATCCGAATTTCTCTCTATAAATACAAATTTTTTTCATTACAATTTTCACAACTCATCCGAATTTCTGTCTACATTTTTAGCATTTTCTCTCTATAATCTCTTTACAAAATTTATTAAGTTTCTAAAATCTCTTCAAAAGTTCTACAATTTACATTATGTCTCGAGAATCATCTTATCGTACAAATTATCGGGATGGTTCTCGCACTCTCACACCTTCTCCAAATCGGGAAGAAGTAAATTGTATGTTCGTTAATGTTTTATTTTTATGATTTTCTAATAACATTCCATTTACTAACAATCCTTACATTTCATTACAATTTTTTAGTTTAAAATTTCTTATGTTTAACTCCTTTCAATACACAATTTACATAATTTGTATTTATTTTTAAACACTTTAACGGACTAACGGAAGGAAAGAATTCCGCCGAATATTTTCTTTCCGCCAGCCGACAGAACCCGTGTCAGCGGTACGCGGAAGTGATTTTTCCGCGGAAGTCTTTCTTCCGTTCGAGAGATAGACGGAAAAAATTTCCGTCCAATATCCCAGGCTGATCCACATCGACGAAAAGGTCCTCATTGTTGAAAGTAGTAAAATGAATATCTATTTCTTATTAGTGATTTTCTAAGCTATAGAAGTGGTCTCTTACTTATTGATGACTTCGGAGAAAATTCTGATAAGAAACACGTTTCTTTTCACACATTTGTTATTCCATTAAACATAGTTGACCATATTTACAGTCGAAAAGATTTTGACTTGTCAAATCGAATGGTTCAACAACGCTAAAAACTAAAGTTTAAAATGTATAACCACCAAAGATTAATGAGCTTTAGTAATTAATAAAAAAAATTGGGTTCGGCCTCATCCTTGCTTAACAGACGGTGCAGAAAAAATATCAATCGTTGATTGACGAAAAAGCTTATTTTTATCGTTTTTTGTCGTTCGGGACTTAACGGAAGGAAGACTTCCGTGAGGCTTCCGCCATTTATGCAGAATATAAAAAAAAAATGAAAAATAATTTATTCAAAGAAGGTAATATATAAGAAATTTAAAAAGAGGTATTATTTTGAAATGAAATCATAACTCGATGAAAATTCATTTAAAATTCAAAAAAATTAAACTTTACAAATTACATTTCACTTATATTTATTGATGTTCATGCTTGCAAATTTCAAGTCATAATTGTCTGCAAAATCAATATTGACAAACGTTTCTTGAGATCGGTTTTTGTGTTGACACCAATCTTTGTAAACTCTGAGAGCTTCCACTATGTTTAGTTCCAAATTTTGTCGTCAATCGTTAATGATTCGGCCCCAACTACATAATGCAGATTCGGATGAGACTGTTGAAACCGAAATCGAGTGGATATCCGAACCATCTTTATTATGATTAAGAAGAATATTTTTGTGTTGTCTCAACCATGCTAATGAATCGAGATCTTCTTGGCTCATGGATGTGAACTGCTGAGAGTTGTACAGAGTGATCTCGTCATGCTCTGACGTCTCCACAATGAATTCCATATGTGGTGATGATCTTGGCGCTGAAGTTTCTCCCCGTGCAAAACGAGCAGTGTTTCGGAAGATCTCCGACTGGTAGTTGGTGGTCGTGGTGGGCTCATCTCAACAGGTTTTGAAATTTTTCTTTGGTAGTACCCTTCTATGATCGTGTGTAACGTAATCTTGTCCAGTATAGCGCTTCAAGTAATGTAAAAAGTTAAGATAACCACCAAATTTTAATCTAAGATCTAATATGACTGCAAAATCATATTAATAATCACTACTACAAAAGATACCTTTAGAAGCGACAGGGGGAATTAGAAGCGACATTTGGGAATTAGAAGCGACTAGTCGCGTCTAACTTCAACACCCCGATTTTAACCAAATTATCAATATTTTGACAATTAGAAGCGACTAGTCGCTTCTAATTGTCAAAATTAAGAAATTGGGGCTTTAGAAGCGACTAGTCGCTTCTAATGTCCCAAATTTTTGGCTCCAAATTTTCTCCGCCAAAACTTTCTCCAAGTATAGAAATTGGGGCATTAGAAGCGACTAGTCGCTTCTAATGTCGCTTCTAATGCCCAAACTTATCAAAACGCTGTCGTTTTGGTTTTTAAGCGACATTAATGTATTTTTCTCACCCCCAATATTCAATTCAAAGTTGAAAAAATTCAAAATTGTTACAATCATTTAGATGTCGCGCAATTGTTGAAATAATATAAAATTTTAAAGATCAGGTTGTAGTATAAACTGCGGATAAAAAACAAGTTTCATTATAAAATAAGCTTAAAAATTCCATATAACACTTAGATATATCTATGTCATCATTTTTTATGTTATGGTTTCTTATCCGATAAATGTACTCTAAAACAACTTGAACGTACCTATTAGTTAAATAATATTTTAACATTAAGTATGTTGAATTCCATCTAATCCTAACATCGGTATGAAAGTTTTTTCCTCTAATTTGTTTAACAAAAATTTTCTTTTAAGTTCATCTATCTTAGATGTGGAGCTATTTGACCATGATATTGATTCTCTAAATTTGTCAATAGAATCTTGAAAATGTGTCGACCCGACCTTTACTATAAGGTGTGTGTGGCGCATCTTTGGTGGGAGAGAGATTTTTATTTGTAATTTTAACTTGTAAATCTCTTATCATAACATCGTTATTGGTGGCATTATCTAGAGTTATACAAATTATTCAATCTGTTAGGTTCCATTTTTCTATAACGCTTAACAAAATTTCTGATATGGCATCCCCGGTTGACTACAATCAATTATTTTCAAATCAATTATTCTTTTATTTAGGTTCCAAACTTCGTCTATGTTATGAAATACTACATTCATACAATCCATTTTAGTGTTACCCGACCAAATATCTGAAGTTAGTGCTGCGTTAAAATGACTCGTTAAGAAACAAACTTTTAGTAATTTTTTTTTCTTCATGAAAAAATTTCATTACATCATCTTTTAAAATTTTTCGAGAAACTAATTAAATTTTAAGAACTAAGTCATGAACAAATGTACCGGAATCTTTAGATTCTACGTACGAAAAAACTTGATCGGTTGAAGTAATATACCTAACTAGTTCTTTTCTAAATTCTTTGGGATCATGGCGTAGTTGGTTGAAGATGATTGCAGACCTTGACATTTTTTGTGGTGATGGCGGAAGAAGGAAATCTCGTGTTCCTTGCTATCACATTTGACTTGTTTCTCGCACTTCATGCACAATCTCTGTCGCCCTTCGATTTCGTCAATTTTGATGAAGTAATTCTACATCTCAGACTTTGATCTCTGGTTCTTCTTTTGTTGAGTCGTTTAAGGATTTTCTTAACTTTCGGGGACGTCCGGTTTTTCTTGTGGAGGTGAGTGAGGTGGAGGTAGTGGTGGTAGCACCGGCAGTGAGTGATATAGTCGTGATGGTCGTGGAGTATTTGAACGAGATGGAGGATGTGGAGTATGATGTGTAGGTGACTGTGTTTCTTAGTGATGAAGTTTTTGTTGGTAAATCATATATGAATCTTGATACTTATATGGTGCTTGTGAGCCAACCCAGTTAGCTTTTATTGTGTTTACGAAATTTTTTGTGGTATAATTTCGTATTGGAGCGGCAATTGGTATCGGTGTTTTTGTAATTTGAGAATTGATAAATTTTTAAATAATTTTGTGAGAGTAAGAGAACGGTTCCAAAAACTTTTTCAATGACATGATTTCCGAGACATAACCAAAATTTGTAAGAAATGTGTAGAACTTGTAGAGAAATTGTAAGAATTTAAGAGAGTATATCGTAGAAATTTAGTTAGGTTGGAAGATAAAGGGTGAAGTTTGAAATAAATTTGTTGTATTTATAGATAAATATTTGGAACGAAATTATCGTATAATAACGGACAAATCTTTTGAGCCATTAAACATAAAAACGGTAATAAAAAAAAAATTCAATGCTCCAGATGTCATTTCACTAAGTATAATCTCGTTTTCTCTCTTAATTTTTCTTTGTCCAATTATTGTTTGTTATGTTTGGTTTGAATTTAAAGAAATCAGACAATACAGGGTGTTTTGTTCATCTAATCGTATCCAGCACTTGATAAGAGAATAATAGTTTTAACGAAAGTGCTTAACAATCCTAAATGTTCCGTTCACTTATTTATTCCAATTAGTAGTACTTTTTTTTTTTATTGTATCCTTGATGTTTATTTCCATGTATATTTGTTACTGCTATAATCGAAATAAAAACGATAAACACCGACCAAAAATCATCTCCAAATGATAAGAATGTTCGGAGATGATGAAGAGAAACGAACTTGAACATAAGCTAAGTTCAGAATTTCGAGTAACAAAGCCGAATTAACCGGATAAGTTCTCCGAGCATAAACACTAGTCATTTGAGTTAAGACTTACGAAGGCCACATAAGCACAAAAACCGTCGAAAATACCCACGTTCTGATCAACCCACGTTCTCAGCAAAGACACTATAAAAGGAAGAGCATAAGGAGAAGAGAGGGGGTTGGAATGGAGGACGTCTGACTTACATACGGGATCTCCTTTGAAAACACGCTTCTTATATTGAAAATTGGTCTTGTATAAGGAAAATCCGACCTAAATCTTATCATTATTTTGTTCGATTTTTTGGTTCATTCTGATTATTTTTGTCGAGACATTGTTGTACCTTTTTTAGGTATCAACGGTTACTATACTTCGTACTCTATTATACTTTACAACTTGTCTAAATTATTCATGCGCTCAATATTACAATGTTCCTAATACAATCATATTTTTATCTGAATTTCAATATTCAATTAGAATTATAGTCCGATTTACTCAAATGCTAAGGATATTACCCAACTAATGTCTATATCTTTTACGGTATGACGCGTGCACTTATTGTAGTTGGAATCTTAATTATTAAATAATTAGACTAAAATTATAACGCACGTGGTCTATAGTATGTCTAGTGTTTTGTAATTACTGAGTACAATGGGAGATATCAAGATTCACACCCCAAAAAAAATTAAGAAAACGTTAAGCCTAGGGAATTTAAGAGGATGAGATTGACATTAAAAACTCGGTTAGTGTATTTATGCGTATTATGGCCTCCAAATGTCTTTTATAAGCTTTTGTGAAAATTTCAAATTAAGAAAACATGCATAATTAAATGTAATAAGTTGCATGGAGCATTACCCGACACAAATACGTCTCTCTTCCATTTTGTTAGATTCAAGGACATTCCCTAAACCCATATGTGGTCCGAAACCCCACTTAGAATTAATAAATAAATAAATTATGTCAATGACTATATATACAATAAGTTGTTATGTGCCTAAGGATGATCAAGTGTTAACTTAGGTTGTATACATAGTAATGTAATTAAATAATGAATCATTATTATAGGAATATGATAAAGTGGCAATATGGAATGGTGCAACTATTAATTTAGTGCTGCCACCATTAACATTAGGAGGCTATGATATGACCATAGTTAATTAGGTTACATGATGATCTTCGCTGTACCAAGCATTAAATTTGGTAAACTTGCCCACTATCTCTCCCACTTTATTTATATATGTATGCATGATACAAAATAAAAAACGAAAGAGCAAGGCTTTGAATAATATCTTTGTCCACTATGGTTTCTTTTATGTTTCACTTTGCTCTTGGTATTCGACAGATAAGTGCAATAAATATCACCTTACACAGCATATCAAATTTATAGTTCTTCCTTTGGCTTATTGCTCGGAAAAAAATTTAATGAATTGGGTTGGGATTTAGCTAGGTTATGAACAGCTGACATATTTGACTTCCTCGAGTTCCAAATGTCTATTATTTAATTCTTGCTTCATGCTAAAGATAAGAGTTTGAAACTTCAAAGTCCTTCGAGTTCTAGAATATTAAAAAAAAAAAATTATTTAAGATATCATCAAGATAAATCTTTGTTGCAGAACTGTAGTACTAATTTATCACCCTAAGCGATTATATCACCAATCCGCATATCATATTATGCGAATTCAAATTAAAGTTATTGAATAGCACTTGACATCTTTAACAATATTCATGAACAAAAAAAGTTGTAAGAAGTTATGCCGTTGAATTAGAGCCTCTACTTCCATTTATTTTGATCACATACTTGAGTCATATTCACGTAGTTTTCAGTGGAGCACAATTCTATGAAGGGAAAATAAACAAGAGAATAAGCTAGAATCTCCCGTAGATTAAGATTGTTTTGTGTTTGTGTCTTCTGCTTATTAAAAATATTTTTTCAGTTTAAATAAAAAACAAAAACTGAAGTCGTGACTCATGATCTACAAAAGAAACAGACCCGGGAAAATAATAGACAAGTGGTTGGTTGTATTAAAAATAGAATAGATTCTTATCTAAAATGTGGATGAGAAGCTTTTGCGCGTTTGAACCGCACAGCAATGCACAAAAGATTTATTTTCCCCTTTCTTGGTGGGCTTGAAAATAACGTCTCGTTCACACGAACAAGCAAACAAAAAATAAATGTCATCCTCAAGACTTCTTCTCTGCACAAATATAATAATTATTAGCATGCATATGATAAATAATATCGGGGAATTTTGAACCACTTTTTTGGATCAGGAGAGACTAATCCCGGGTCTTTGTGGAGTCTCATTATTATACTATTCTCCCATTGTTTTTGTCAAAGAAATACAGCAAAGAAAAGTATAAAATTACATGCATTAAATAAATATATAAAACACAGGACTTGATCAGATCAGCTGGAGAAAAATAAAAGTACATTTTACTAATCATCACCCCCTTGGGGGAAAAAGGAATCAAGGAAACAATACATTATATATGAAATAGCACCGCCCAAGTTTGGGATGTTTTCTAAAAAAAATACAAATAAACAAATATAATATAATAAAAAAATACATTATCATCTGTTCTTCCTCCTGCCCAGAACAGAATTTCCGAGCTTTTTTTTAGCTTGAATTAAAATTATAGTAACTTCTTTTTTTTATGTTCTTCTTCACGGCCTAAATAAATAAATGAAGTTTCCAAATCAATAAATTACCAGTAAGTAACTAATAAAAATATGAAAAAACTTGGTGTTGGTGTGAGGACTAGAGAAGCAGGGTTGAGTTTCAGGCGACCAATTGCTCCTGCTCTATGTACAGTTGTTCGACCCATGGTGGAAGCGCTTCGTGAAGTCCTCCTCCTCCTCCTCCTCCTCCTCCTCCTCCTCTGTTCATCTGATTATACTGATTCAGAGGATGATAGCTTTGCTGATTCTTCTCCGCCGGCGCCGGAACATCTTTCACCAGCGAGTTCACCCACGACACGTCCGGTTCCTCCGGCGCCATTCTCGGAGCTGCGATGTTGTTCGTTCGGAACCCGAAAGAGGCCGACTTTCTGAGCTTCGTCAGCTCGTCTCCCTGCACCGCCCAGTCCACCTTCCTCTCCGGCGAAGATGAGCTCCAGTCCGAGAACATTGACGGCGATGACATCATCGCCGAATTCGCGGCCGCCGTGAACCCCAGGCTGTTCACGTGCCCGTTCATGCCAAGGTGGGCCCCGCGGTCCACGAAGCTCTGGCTCCTCTGCTTGAATGCCGCGGCTCGCGAGCTCATCATGGCTCCGGTGGACGGGGACGAGCTTCGAATCGGCGGAGAAGACGAGAGCCCCGGAGAGGGGTAGCTCGACCGGAGCTGGCTCCGCATCTGGGTTGGGGAGTTCAAGTGGGGCGACCCGAAAACGTCTTCCAGGTTCGTCGGGTTCAAGTTGTTGTACGGCGAGGAGAGGCGAGTAATCTCGTCCATGAGCTTCTGGTTGTGACCCGCGGCTTCAAGCCCGAGAAGCTCCATTTCCAGCTCGAAGTCCCTCGCGCTCAGAGCGGATTTCAGTCTGCTCCCGGAGAGCTGAAGCATCGGCGGAGTCTGGTTCTGCCACACGGCTCCGTTCTTCTTCGGCGACATGGGAGGAGTCAAATCGGAGGCGGGTCTAGGAGAAGGCATGGCTGACCCGGTGGAGGCGTAGACTGGCCTGAGCTCGACGGTACGGTGAGCGAAGAAGCAGACTTTTCTGGCGCAGCCAGTCTCGTCTTTGCAGAGCCGAGTCCGGTACTGAGCCGGGTGAAGCCAGGATTCGAAGACCCCGTGAGCGTACTCGCACGTGTCTCCTTTCAAGCACGAGCCCTTGCGAAACTCGGGGCATGGAACGCAGCTGTAAGGGTACTTTCTGGGGTCCCGTCTCCGAGCGTTCTCTCCCGGGTGGACGAACGGGCATTCGGTCCAGTCGTGAGAGTAAGCCCTAGAGCAGGGCTTGATCTTGAAGCTGTACATGCGGAAATCGTCGCTGCCGTAAACTCCGTTGTTGATATCCGGCAACGAAACGTCCACCGGGTACTCTTTCTTCCCGGAGACCACTGTGGAGAGATCCTCCGGTTCTTCTTCTTCTTCATTTCCAGTCTCGCCTCGGAGGAGAGTTTCGACGGACTTTTTCCTCGGGGCGGCGAGGAGGTCCACGGGGCGGCTTCCGTGGGCGTTTGGGAGATTCGGATCCGCCGCGGCTTCGAGAAGGAGCCGAACGGCGTCGAGTGAGGCCGGCGAGCCTCCGGCGGCGGCGCAGTGGAGCGCGGTGGACTTGTCGGACCCGGTCGCTCTGTTCACTTTTGCTTTTCCCGAGTCGATGATGTACTTCATGATTCTCTTGCTGCCGTACATGGAGGCGATCATGAGAGGGGTTCGCTCTTCGAAGCCCATCTTTCGGGACCCGATTCTTCTCCCGTACCAGAACCCGGCCTCGTCTACCTCCAAGCCGGTCTGTTCCACTGTTTCCTTGAAGGATTCCAGATCGTCGGAGGCTGAGAATTCGAGGAGGATTGAGTATTTACTGAGTAACCCGTCGCTTTGCTTCTTAATTTCGGTTTCCATGTTTTCCTTTGAAGGACTGGATTTCCTCTTCGGACCACTGCACATACCCTGGTTTCCCTGAAATGATAAATAAATACATAAATAATTGAGTTCCATGTTTGGAATTAACAATTTTGAAAAAAAAAAACCTTAAAATTAAATTATAATAACAGATATAGCAACATAGTATTTCATGTGTCCGTCAAAATCAGGGTTTATTCTCAACAAAATTGTGTTTTCTGAAATCTAAACTCAAAAGAGCCAAGTCTAGACAAACTAAAACCTAAAACTATCCCCTTTATCGTTACACAAGCCTCAAATGAAAGAATCAACCAAAAAAAACGAACAAAAGAGAAAGAAAAACGTCACAGAGGTTTGTTGAAGGCGGCGAATTAGCATAAAAATTTACCGAGTCCGGGCTAAAAACAATTAACAAAGAGCGAAAGGGAAATGAAAGAACAAGAGAATTTTCGTATTACCTTGAGAGAAGAACTTGTAATAGATGGAGATCGAGGCAGAGAAGGGAGTGAGAGAATGTATGAAATGAAAGCCGGATTGGATTTAGTCTTTGGGTCTGGACTCTCTGGATATGGGTTTGAAGGAAGAGAAAGATATTGGGGGCTTTATATTGACTCCGTGTTGATGTTGAAATACGAACAAGAGAGGAAAGTGTGACTTTTTCTCTCTTCTTTCTTTCTCTTTCGTTTCTCAGCTCCTTCACTTCTTTCTTTCTCTCTCTTCGTAGTTTTATTTTTTTTATTTTTTTATTCGTGTTTTTGGTTTTGGTCAAAAGTCAAACTTCAAACTGGGTGGACCCCACTTCTCTTCTACTCAACTTAAATGTTCCGTCAAATGAAATGCATATGAAATGTGCCCGAAATGCAAACGCAAATTCACATCCTTTTTGGATTGACATATTGACCATGCGTGTGTGTGTGATTGGCTAAACCGCCTTAACGGGTTGCCAATTTCATGTGCGCTTCCTTTTGTCTCACTCGCTGTTTCCATGCGCGTCTTTTCCGTGCTTTACTTTTTTATTTTTTTAAATATTTTTCTTCATGTGTAAGGATTGATTATTTTTAATTATTTTCCTTTTTATACAATCATTTATTATAGACCCTTTTTAAGTAAATTATCTAGATTCTTTTAGTAATAGAACAAAATTAATTTATAATCTGAAATAATATAAAATCATTATAGTGGTTGAAATTTACTTAATACTTGAGATTTTAAGTTTGTATTGAGATTTCTTTTTACAATCACATTTAAAACCATTTTTAAAACAAATAATCGACGAAATGGCCTTGTTTGTCAAACGTAATTGTAAAATGTCCAGGTTCTTGTAAAACTTTGGTAAATAGCCCTGTTGATGACGTGGACATGCTTAATATTACCTAATTAACCTTGTTTATTATTCCGAAATCAATATTCTGAATTAAATTTGAATTTACCGGTTTTTTTTAAATTTCAAAAATTTTCCTTTTTTGTAGTTATTAGTTATTAATTAATTAGATTTATTTCCTTAAAACATGCATTGACTTTAGATAACCGGTTTCTTTATTATCTAAACCAATTTTGAACTTTCTTTTGTTGTAACCGGCTTAATTGTTTTGATATTACTTTCCATTTACGTTTTTTGAAATTATTTTTATTTGATTCAGTCCGAAATATTTTCCAATTCTCGATTTGAATTTTTACAAAATTTCTTTTTTATTTTCCGCGTTAATTCAAATTTCACGGGATTTCAAAATTCTGAATCAGTTTTATATCTCATTCTCCAACGTTTTTATTCAATATCAAAGATCATTCAACGTTTCACTATTACATTTTCTCTCCTGCTTTGTTATCATCTATGGCGAATTTTTCCGGTGTACTCAATGAAGCATTCCGTGACTCAGGTATGATTTAAATTTTTCTTTCTTTACGTTATTATTTTCTAATTTTTGTTTGTGTTCTTCGCAGTCGAATTGTTTCAACGCCAATGTGTTCAATCTCGTGAAGATGCTTGTTTTGAGTATGTTGAACACAAAGATTCGGAAATAGTACTGTTTGATGAGGCAGAATTAAAGAATTTCCCAACGCATATTGATATTAATGTTAACAACGTTTTTACTACGAAATGCGTTCTACAAAATGCTATTTGTATGCTGGCGGTGAGGAATTCGTTTGAATTTATAACTGTGAAATCTAATAAAACTAGATACCGGATTCGTTGTAAGGATTTACAGTGTTTATGGTTATTATATGCAAATGTTAATCCGAAGTCTGGGATGTGGGTGATTAAGACATTCTACAAAGAGCACACTTGTTTTGGTAGAGTTGTTATTCACAAAAATAAACATGCATCTTCTAGGCTGATTAGTATGTGTGTGAAGGATGATTTTAGAGGTTCATTAGCTAACGAAATTAAGCCTGCGGGTGTTGCGGAGATTATGCGTACTCGATGGAATGTTGAAGTTTCTTATTTTCAAGCGTGGAAGGGTCGTAAATCAGCATTGATTGATCTGCGTGGAGATTTTGATTCATCATATAGTCATCTTCCTATAATTGGACGAATGATTTGCGAAAAAAATCCTGGTAAGTCTCTTTCCTTTCCCAGTTAATCAATTTTTTCAGTGTTGTTTTTCATTTACTTTGTAAATTTAAATGTTTACTATTTACTTGGTTATTTTATTTTTGTGTTATTGATTTACACAGTTAGTTTTGGTTCAGGTTCTTACAGCTTCACGGAGGTTGATGATGATGGCACATTCAAGTACTTTTTTCTTGCTTTTGGCGCATCTGTTCACGGTTTTCAGTTTTGTCGACCCGTGATTTCAGTGGATGGTACTTTTTTAAAGGGAAAGTCTTATGGGACTTTGCTTTTAGCAACTGCTCAGGATGGTGACAACCACTTGTTTCCTTTGGCGTTTAGCATTGTTGACTCAGAAAATGATAATTCATGGTCATGGTTTATGAGGCAGCTTCGTAGTGTATTTGGTGTTCGTCAAGATATGGTCATTGTTTCCGACAGACACAAATCGATTCAGAAATCAGTAAACAATGTGTTCCCCGAAGTACTCTGGGCGTCTTGCATGCAACATTTGTGGGGTAATGTTAAAGCACAATTTGGAAGTAGTAATATTCAGCCTCTTTTTTACAAGTGTGCTAAGGCCTACACTTCTAGAGAATTTGATTTTTGGCTGAATCTTTTGTCTTCTGGTGATCGAAAGATTAAGAAGTATTTGCTAAATGCTAATCCTGAACTATGGTCTCGTAGTCATTTCTCGGGTAAGAGGTTCAACATCATGACTACAAACATATCTGAATGTTTGAATGCTGTGTTGCATGAAGCAAGAGGGTGGCCGGTTGCATGTTTGGTTTTGAGTTACCGGGATCTTATTCAAAGATGGATTGTTAAGAAGAGGGCTCTTATTCCGAAAATGGTTTCTGGACTAACCAATATTGGGTATCAAACTTTGAAGGATGCTCAAGAAGCGGGGAGGTGTATGAATGTAAGTACAAAGTCTAAGTTTGATTTAGTTATTTTTTATTAATTTACTGTGTTTATTTATTGATATTGTTTTTCTTGGTTAATGGTTTCTGTTATTTTATCCAGGTTAATGCAATTAACGAGAATCAATTCGAAATAGTTGATGGGGCAATGCGTCGAGTTGTTGATGTTGAACAAAAATCATGTACTTGTCGTTTTTGGCAACTTGAAGATTTACCTTGTTCGCATGCGTGTGCTGCATTGTACCGTAGGAATTTATTTCCAATAGACTATGTTTCTCCTTATTTTAGGCAAGATTTTTTTTGTAAGACATATGAGCTAGATGTGTTTCCTATTTCACATGAAGGTGATTGGAGTTTGCCATTTCATGAAAGTGTGATAAAACCACCATGTCAGAAGCGGCAAGCTGGGAGGCCTAAAGAGAAGAGATATAGATCAAAAAATGAAAAGTTTCACCCCTACATTCAAAAATGTGGTAAATGTGGTCATAGTGGCCACAATAAGCGGGGTTGTATTTCTAAAAAAGATGGATAGACCATGTATTTGATTTGTAATTTCTTTTTTGTGTTGAACGATTTATTTTTAACTTAGTTATTAATTTAAGTTTCAATATGCTATTTAAGTTCATTATTTTTTGAATTCATTTACTCATGTATGTTGATTTACTGATATTTATCAATATGCTATTTAAGATCAATATTGTTTGAATTCAATTTACCCATGTATGTTGATTTACCGATATTTATCTTTATTGTGTTTACCATTAATTAAATTAATGACATTTCGCTATTCAATATCAATTTACTTATATTTATTAATTTATTGATGTCCAACGATTTACAGAGTTTTTTGAACTTGATTTACTGATGTCTAGTTGAGTAAAACTGATTTAATTTTTTTGTTATCAATACGTAATAGTTTATAACATATTCAGTTTTTATAAAATAGATGACATGGGTTCCAAAACAAATTGGAACCCCAAAATACATCTAGCATATCCCAATACTTCAGGGTACTTATAACATACTTGTTCCAAAAGTCTAACTATTAAATCCCAAAACATAATGGCTACTTATAACATACTTGTTCCAAAAGGCATGATTTTAATCCCAAAAAAACCCAAAACAATATGGGCTATAATTAACTTAGTTTGATTGTTATAATAGTTGGACTAGATCCCCAAATCAAACGATGGCTGGCTGTTGGTGTCTTCTTCATTGGTCTTCTTATCTTGTCCTGCATTTTTGTGTTGTGTTTTTGGCCTTTTTGTTTTTGTATCTGCAGTGTATGGTGGCTTCTGGTATGCTGATTTCCGGATTGCTCTTTTGGCCCGTGCATGCACTGATGTGTTCTCTTCCTGGGTTGGTACCTGTTGTCAAAAATATAATAATTCATTAACCTATTAATGATAATTTACTCAATTAAAATTTATTTAATGATTTACATGCATGTTATTACCTTTGGTGCAGGTACAGTTTGCAATTTTGATGTATCACCTTTCTTGTTAATCTTCAATGTTTCTTCATCTTGTAGAATCTGTAAGAATATTACTATTCAGCATCAGTTTACACTATAATACACTTATTAACATGCATAATATTAAAGTTTATTTACCTTATTTTTCGGAGTCCACTCCTTTTCAATGTTGAGTCCCTTTCTGAGACGTTTAAAATTTTTCCCTTTTGGAGTGTCTGGAATGTCCATTTTCTGCGTGTGTTCATTAACGTGCTTGTTAATATCCATGTCCAAAACATCATTAACAGCAAATAACCAATCATCTTGTAGCAAACGTAATCTCTCCTGTTTAAACACAGTAAAATTCATAGATGGTAGACAGACAAAACTTTATTATTTTACAAAAATGTAATTATACCGGTGTCATTTTTGCTGCCTTCTCCTCGCCTATTAATGGTGAGATATCTTGATTAATGTTATCCTTAATTTGTTGTGGTGACACATATGGATCATCTTGCTTTTGCACATCTCTATCTTTGGGTTTTTTGAACTAAAACAAATGAAAAAAAAGTTAGCACACTAAACGTTGATTATTAATTAGTTAGTCAATTATTTTACCTCTACATTGGTGGCTGTCGGTATCACATTTGGATCTCCCTTCGTGCCTGCTTGTCTATCTTTTTGTTTCTTGTACTGGTAAAACATTTACACAGTAAATATATACACTGTTTTACTAAGTTAATGTAATTGTTCAAGTTAATGATTTACCATGTGTGTTAATGTCAGTTGGTCCTCATCCTCCAATATTTTAGCCACATCCTTATCGGTTTGAAGTTTCCTTCTAGGCTCATTTACCTGAAAGTCAATACACTGTTTATTAATATGTTTTAAGTAAATCACAGATTCAGCATATTACTTACTGTTGGATTGACTGGTTCATTGATTTGTAACTTGAATCTTGGAGATGTCCTGGTTGACTTTAGTGCCTCTTTTGGGATATTTGACGGGCCTGAAACTTTTTTCTTTCCCTTTTTATCAACTTTTTTTGGGCTGTCTGGTTTTGAATGCGCCATGTCCACAACGTCATTGTTATCAACATTTGTTGGTTTTCCGTTGTCATGTGAGACGGTTTTGTCTCCTACTGATTTAGACCTAGTTCCTTCCTGAAGTTTTATCATCAACATTTTAAAACTAGATTAATTAGTAAACATGTAATTGACTATGCCAAGTTTGAGTTAATACCTTGAATTTTTCGAGCTCTTCTCCTTCCAAATAGACATTAACAATGTCTAAAATTGTATCATTGCATTGTTCCACTTGCTGTTTTAGCACTTTGATCTCCATTAGAGCTTCATCCAATTTATCATAAACTGGTCTCATCTCTGATAATGTTACGTACTCGTCTTGTGTTCGCGAGGTGCTGGCTACAGTTGGTTTTGTAGTTGGAGGTTTTGGCTTCTTTATTGCTATCTCCACCGGGTACTCATCTAATTCGGGACCTCCCATTTCCAATTCGTCTTCATTTGTTGAGAGTGTATTTATCGTCAGCTTCCATTAACACAGTAAATATGTTAGTGATTTACTTAAAACAATCAAAAACATTAAACCAAATAATGAAACAAATTTACCTCTTCATCCATGAATATATGTTTCAAATCATGTGATTCAGCATTGAAGTGGTAGGACCACTTCAACATCCTCGGAAATGTCTGCGTTTTTGTGGATTTTGCAAATCCATTTTCTTCAAATGCGGGTATAAGCTCGTAAACCCATGCGATTAACGGGTGTAAAAACCCGTCAATGTTAAATCCTGTTTTACTTTGAGAATACTTGATTCTTTGAAAGGACTCGCACAGGCGTAGAAAACTGTCCCTTCCCCACGGATATTCATTCAACAAATCAGTGTTTGTGGCCATCTTCAGTAGTTGGTTAGATATAACATGATTTCTTTCTCTTGGCAATATTATCAGCTCAATGATTGCTATGTTGATTAACGCTAATCGTTCTTCATCATTACCACCGAATTTACCTTTTAACATCCCAAGTAGGATGTGTGCTTTTTGTGTTCCTTTGATACTGAAAAACTGTTCCTTCAATGGATTTCCAATAATTAAGTCTTCGTATACATTTGGAATTTCGTCACAATTTAAACCTGTAAATTAAAACCAAAATAATGTATTAGTAAATTAAATAATTTTATGCACCAATCGAATAACGTGTTAATTGAAATCATTACCAGACATTAACTCAAACTCTTTGATGGTGAATCGGTGAATCCTTCCTCCTATTCGGAAGTGTAGCTCATCTTTTTTCCCTGATTCAACCTGGCTGACTACTAGCATGTGCACCAATCTTTTTGGGAATACCTCGCCCTTTAAATGTTGAAAGTGGGAGAAAGGTGATTTCTCGAACATTTCAAATTGTTGTTCTGTGTCTAGTGCTGACAATATTTGTCGGATTGCTGTGAAGTTTGTGTGGACTATTATGCGTTGGTCAAGGTCCCAATCTTCTGGTTCTACCAAATAAGCACCAACCTACAGAATGCGTTAATCATGTAAATCACTAACAATTTTATTTACTTATTTAATAGAAATTAAAATACTAAATGTAATAAACCAGTTAAAAATGGTTTACCTCAAGATCTGAGGTTTCTAAATGTCCCCGGGCCCTTTTTTTTCCAATACTCATATCTCCTATTTTCTTCTTTTTCTCCATTTTTCACCGATTCAAAAAACCTGTACAACATAAAAACGATAAAATTAAATTAACGTTGTAAATATATATTTATAATGCTTAAATCCTTTTTGTAAAAATACTTACTGTTATCGTGTACATATACAACCAAAAATTATTTTCCGTGTTTTTGATTTACTGAGTTTTAAATACACTGTATTCGCGAAAGATTTATGATTTTTAAACATGCATGAACATCAGTGGGGTTTAGCAATAAAGGGTTTGTAGAATAAACATATCTACTACTCAGATGGAAAAACGATTTCCGTATTTTGATTTTTTTGAGTTTTAAAAGGGTTTTACATATAACAGTTCGATTATTTTCTTTTTTGTAAACATGCATGAACATCGGTGGGTTTTGAATAAGGGTTTGTAGAAGAAAAAAATCAGAAAGTCAGAGGGAAAATCGATTTACACACATCGGTGGGTTTACCTTTCTTCGTCGTTGTGAGTTTTCCTCAAGAATCCGTGTTCTTCTTTCGGGTTCGTGTTCTTTCTCTGGAAACGATTCTTTCTCTGGAAACGAAATGGCGGTAGTGAGATTTTGAAAATGAAGAATATGGACGGTTTAATTTAGGAAATCATTTATTTGATTTTCTCTTTCTACTTTAATTATTTTCTTTTGTTAATAAATCCCGAATTTGGGGTTACGTGTAACCGTGTAAATCGGTTTGACTTTTTAATTAATGATAAAAATTGGTTTGGGCGGGAGAAGCAGTATGGGCTTTTTCGGAATGAAATTTACCTCAAATTGATTTACTGGACTTTTACCAAAGTTTTACACAACGTTGGACAAATTGAAATTTCAAAACCTATATAGGGCTATTCTATACAATAACCCTTTTTAAAATAAAGATATTTCCTGGTTAATTGCATTAAACTATTTTTAGCAGCTTTGTAAATAATTGATTCCTGCAATTGGTTATATTAATCGTTTAGGAGTTTTTAGATCTAGAAGATATTGTTACTTATTCCAGTTACTAAAGCAAGATAGACATCAATAGTTTTAAAGGATTATACTAGAAATTTCAAAAATATATCAATATTAAACCTCGTCATAGAAAATAGTTAAAATAATATTCACACTATAAAATGAATATTCTACTAGTACTAGAGTATTCAGCAAAGGATCAGTGTCAAATACTATTTTAAAAATAGAAAAATAACATTAATTTTTAATTTTTCTAATGGTAACTTTTTGTACCATTTTCATGTTTCCTGTAATATCTATACTCATATTCATAAATGAATATTGCGTCCGCATTTCCAAATCTCAATAAAATTTAATAGATCAAATCAAGTAATGACTCAAAATCCTCTAATTTACCTTTGAAACGATATCAAATTCTCTTTATTTATCTTTTCTTTTCTTTTAAAGAAAAAAAAATCTGTATTTGTATACGAAAATCAACTAATGTTGCTCAGTATGTTCCTAAAAGACAACGGGTAAAAGATTCTACTAGCTGATATTATTTAGACTTAGAACATCGTGAAAGTCTTTTCTTACTTTTTTATTAATCAACGTTCTTTTGAAAAGTCGCTTATTAGAAATGATGAGGATTTGCAAGAACTAATCAAGACGAAAGTCTTCTGATAAAATACTTGATAAATCTCGAATTATATATGATTGTTTACTTTAGTAACGCAGATATACGCGCGCGTGGGTCAGGGTGTAACGGGCAAGAGAGCGCATGGGAGATAAGTTGAATTGCGAAGAAAATAAGAAATGAAGCCAAAATAATTTAATAAAGGTGACCGGTTAATAGTGGCTAAATGCAAATGCAAATGCAAATGAAATGAGATTCCAAGCTGTCACGTTTAACGCGTTTCTGTTCTCTTCTCTCCTTCTACTTTGGTCTCTTTAGGTGGGTGACAGGATATGCCTGACTCACTCTTCCACTATATCCACCTCAGCTTTTTCATTTACTTAATTCATTATTGTTTTTAGGGCTGTTAGCGTGAAGGCTTCTTCAACCAAGTTCTTCATTTTATTAATATAATTTATCTTCAATGTTTAGTATATAAGTTGATATAGCTATTGCTTAGTGGATTACTCATATAAATTGCAGTATAATCTTTAGAATAAAGGCTTAAATTGATTTCTCACATAAGTTGATATAGCTATTGCTTAGTGGATTACTCATATAAATTGCAGTATAATCTTTAGAATAAAGGCTTAAATTGATTTCTCACATAAGTTGATATAGCTATTGCTTAGTGGATTACTCATATAAATTGCAGTATAATCTTTAGAATAAAGGCTTAAATTGATTTCTCACATTGATGTACGTGGTTTATTTTTCCGGTGAGCGTGACCGATTATATGCATACATGGTACAAATAAATGTGGACCTTAATTTGATATTTTTAATAAATAAAAAAAAAAAAAATTAAACTACATATTTAGTATCAAATTTGTCAAAAAAAAAGATTTCCTTATCAGGAGAGATTTTGTGACAAATTTATGAGATTTTGTAACTGAGTGTACGCGAAGTGTAGACTGTACAGTAGTCGCTAACAAACATAAATTTTGTAAGATAAATTTCACTTTAGAACTAAAAACATGCAAAATATTAACATTAGATTTATCTTATTAAAAATATTTTAAAATAAACTTTAGGTCAAAAAATGGACAAAAGTACTCATGAGTTCATATTTTCTCTCGTTTCTCTTTTTCTTTTCTCTTTTTTCCTTCTCTCCTTTCACTCGGTCAAACACTTCACCTTCTTCAAAAAAAAATCTCAAATCTCTACTTCAACAAGTGCAATAACATAAACAACGATTATATACAATAATAACAATGTCGTCAAACTCGGATAACTTCCTAATCAGTGGTGGAGAGGACCCGAAATCTCAACCTAGCACTCAAAGGAAAAATATACCAAAAAAAAAGTAAGAGTATTGTTTTTTCATACTTAAATCTACTGCATGTACTTCATATAGTGTTTTCGAGTATAATTTACGTTAAATCAGATTGATTTGGAAAGATTTGAGCTAGTTTAGGGAGTTTAGGTTTTCCGGAAATGAAGAACACTTTAAATGTCATAATCCGGACGATAGGTTAAGATAATTTACGATGAATTACGATGGGATACGAAGGTCTGGACGATGGTGTACGATAGTCTTCATAGAAGGCGTGTACGATAGAGGACGATAGGTTACGCTGAAGGACGATGGGATATGATAGTGTGCAATAGGATACGATATTGTGCGATAGTGTACGATAAGTTTGAATTTTACGATGGTTTTTGTGTGATTTTGTACGAAGGTTGATTGAAATTTTATTTTCTGTTGTTTTGTTGTGTAAGATCACTTGAAATTCCTTATCGACGACACATTCCCGGGAAGAATCACGTACGATGGATCCGGGGTGCCAAAAAATGTGAAGCAGCGCTTCGAAAAAATGAATTTGTTCGAGCAACTCCTAGGGACGGTGTTCGAGCAATTCTTCATCACCTCCGACTTGAACTTCGCTCCAGTCCTTGTCCATTCTCTATTGGAGAGGAAAGTTGAGTCAATCAAAGCCGGAGAGATCCAATTCGGTCTAGGAGGAAAGAGAGTGAGGTTCGGACGCCTCGAGTATGCCCAAATCTCGGGGTTAGACTACAAAGATGGTCTGAAAAAAAGAGGAGAATGACAAATCGTATCTTCATTTTCTAGAGAATAATTCAACCAATTTCTTTCAAATTGGTGAACTTGTGGATCTTGTGTACTTCTTCCCCTCCGACCTCGGCTCGGTTTTGGGATGAGGAAGCCATATGGAGAGATTTATTTTGAAAATAAAAACGACTTTGTAGTTTGAAAAAAAACGAGTTTGAATTTAAAAACCGGAATGAAGAAGTAGAATTAAACCGAAGTTGAAATTAAAACCAACCTTGAAAATAAAACCGAAGTTAAAATTAAAACCGAGCTTGTAATTTAAACCGAGCTTGAAATTAAAATCGAGTTTGAGAAAATTGAGAGAACGGCTTTTTTTTAGCCGTTGGATTTTACATCCAACAATATTTAATAACTACTAGACCGGACCAGACCAACCGATCCGATAACAATTGATAATGAAACACGAGAGTCCGTTAGTACGTCAACGAACCGAACGGACCATGTCCGGTCCGATCCAATAAGCCACAGTTATCTCTACATAAACAACAAAAATAAGAATAGTTAATATAATTTTATAAGCCACTTGACTATTAGAATATTTTGGTTAATGTCATTTCTGAAAATTTCTCTTAAATTTTTTAATTCATAAATTAAATCCAGAACATCCAGATCGTTATGTTCATAATATTTTAAAAAACATTTAAGATTCAAAGAACACTTTTTTGAAAGCATATCTAGCTAATAATCTGAGTTTTTTTAAGGTTAAACAAAAAACAAATAGATTTTTAAATGCTTTTAATTGTTCAAATCTAGTTCTACGAATGCCTCTTTATTCATGAAATTTAGATCTATCTTCATCTCATTTGAATTTTTCTGTGCATATACTAATTCATTTTCACAATAATTTTCAAAAATAGAAACAAGGTCTTTTAGTTGACTATAACATCGTTACTTCAAAATCGAACAAAATTAATAAAATATCCATGGCTTGTCTCGGGATTCTACAATTTGCAACTAAGCTGTTTTCAATTCTACTTCCTTCATTTTCTTGTTGACTCATTCATTATTTAACATCAAATAGTTACCTGATCAAAATCTGTAGAATAAACAGCAATCTCCAATCATTTTTCTCTCCACTAATATCAATTGCAAAGTTTCTAGAATTTTTAATCTTAGAAAAAAATTATATCAATTTATCGTATTCCATCATTATGTCTTGTTACTTTTTTAAAATTTTTATTTTATCTTGACATGTTTCTGGATCATCATACGATTGAAATCATGATTGGTTTCAAATAATTTGTTATCACAGTGTATTTTCAATTTCTCGTGTATTCACTTCAATTGGGTAATCATTCTCACCTTATACCTCTTCATTTTTTTTCTTCATTCGACTCTTTACATGAGTTTGCTTGATATTTTTTTATTGCATAAAAAAAATATTTAATCGCTCCTTTTTTGTGATTTAACAAAGCTTTTTTGTTTATTTATTTATTCATGTCCCTATGTATATTTATTAGAGATATCTAACACTAGTTTCTAATATGTTGAAAAACTGCAAAACATACAAAAAATACTAATAAAATGGAAACAAAAAAATGTACACAAACCAAAATTATAATAAAACAACAAGAACTAAAAGAGTGAAATATAAACCCTGAAAATATTGGAAAACTTGATATGTTGCTCTTGCTCTCTCTTTTACTATTAAACGTGAAAATGGTAGAGCTTTGTTTTAAAAAAGTAAATTTTAAATTTCGTTTTTGAAAAAATTTAATTGTTTCAAAATAATTTGGTAGACTGCTTTTTATTTAGCTTTTGGCAACTACAATAATTGATTTAGCGTTTGGTAATCAAACATAAACTAAAACATACATCTCTATAGATATTTAAATAATAGTTATTTATGTGGTGATTAATTTATATGTAGATATAAATAGTAATTGTAATCTTCAAATTAAACATAAATAGACAAACAAAAACATTCATGTTTAATATTGTTATTTTGATCGTTGACAAACATATAAACTTATCGTTCCTACTAAACTTGCAGTAATCTCATCTTTCAAATCATCCATACTACTCGTAAAAAATTTATACTCTTATTTATGTCGTTGTTTTTAATGTTCTCATCATCCATTGTCTCGTTGATTGTGTCAAAATCTAGATCTTTGCTTGTGTGCATTCTAAAATAGTTATGCAATCTTATAGTGGCGATCACTATTTTTATTTAAAACATGAATGAGTAACTCGACATGTCATTCATGATAATCCTTCTTTTATATCACACTCCAAAAGTACGCTTGTCAACGTTTCTATGACAAGAATGTGCTCAATTGAATATTTCTTTGGCAGTATAAGGTTGACTCAATTTCGCGCGAAAATGATATAAATGGTAGGTTTGGCCTTTATATGGACCAAGATATCCATAAAAAATTGGATAGCCGGCATGACATATATCTAGACTCTCGTAATATTTCTTCTAGAGTATTCTTAACTTCTTGATTAAAAAGTGTTATAACATCGACTACCATAAGACATAGTACATCTAACGTCTCCACAAAATATCGACTTATAGTCTCACCAAAATGTTAAAAAATCTATCGCACTTATAGTCTCCGCAAAGTATCGACTTATAATATATTGCGAGACACACTATAAAAGAAGAGAAAGACATTTTTAAGTATGTATATAATTCTTAGTTTTGTTAGCTTAATCCAAATTCAATATGCCTAATTTAAATTTGGGTTTCAGTCTGGATTTATGTTTCATTTTTTTGGAATGATCTCATTCAAGATTGGTCATGCACATTAGGGTTTTTTTTAGGAAGTCATGCACATTAGGTCAAGATTGACCAAAAGTCATTGCCTTGGAGGTTGAGTTTTTTTATCTGCTAAACTTTTGTTCCCGATGTTTCAAACAAATAATGTTGTTGATGAGCACACTTTCATTCGATTAATCTAGTAAAACATTTATATTAGTTTTTGCATATTTGTTTGTTTACACTACTTATCAACCATTAATTTTTAGTTCTTAATATAAATGTTCTAGTTAGTTAGCCTTAGCACACTTAGAAAAAACTACGTCCATAAGTTATAATTTTAAGGCCAGCAATAAAAAGTCAAAAACTCGCTTCTAAATTACTTTTAGAAGCGATATTAGAAGGGACTTTGTCGTTTTTCAAAACCTACTTCTAAAGGTCTACAACTTCTAAATTTTAGACGGTAAAGTCGCTTCTAAAAGTAAAAAAAGACGCATAAAATGACTTCCAAAAATGGCGGGTAAAAATTGAAAATGACATCATAAAACAACTTGTTGCTTCTAATTTCTTCCCGCCATATTTTGGAAACGATTTTCGAAGCAACCTTCTAATTTGACGAAGATGATTTTGAAGTTTGAAGTTTCAATGTAGAAGCGACTATCAAACATTTGGTTTTCTTTAAATTTTATATTTTTCTAATATTAGTTGAAATTATTATCTAATATTATTAAATTTTAAATTTCATCATAATTAAAATATTTTAATAAAATTAAAATTCATAAACGTAAAAATAAATATTGCTAATCAAATTCAAATATTAGAAACATAATTATAGCATTTGAATAAAGTCGATAATACATAAAACATAAACTAGAAAACGATAAAACAATGAACTAAAAACGATAAAAATAATAAATTACAACATAAAGGCGATCATCTTCTTTTGCGTACCTGCCCTCGTCCACTGCGTCTTCCCGTTGGTGCATGCGCATGCCCATCTGACTCGGGGTCGGTAAAAGGTGCTAAATACGAAGGATCGTGTTATCGTCGTGGCTGATCAGGAGTGCGCTGCGACAAACCCGAAGATATTAAGGGTCTAAATTGAGCCATCTATTGGGTCAATCTCGATGCAAAATCCAGGTTTTTCATATCATACGCTGGTCCTTGAAAAACTGCCAACTTCTCTTCCATATCGGACAACATTGTCGAGCTCGAGTCTCCTGTAGAAGATCTTGACTCGTGGTCCTGAGCCCTGGCTTCTAAAAACATCGAGTGCGCGATCAATGGCCCAAACCCTATAGCCTAATCACGTCGCAGGCCAAGGATTTGCGTCATAGTAGTCTACTCCATAGTTTTTGGTTCACATTCTTCCCCTGCATATTCGAGCTTGCTTTTGGATATCAATCATTCGCTCTAAGATGTGAGCTTGTATATAAAATGCGAATAGAATTAATTAGAATAGTTATAATACCAAGCGTTTAAACTATATTTATACGTACATGACATTTTCGAGCAGAGGGAGTAGTCCATAGACCGTTGGTAGTCTGATGCAGTCTCTACTGTTGGAATAGGTCTAGGGTTAAAGAAAAATTTAACATTAATCAAATTAATGGCGGAATTTAAAAATTTCTTTTTCAAGTAAAACAATTTTACTAACCTAGAAAAAGGCATATACATGTTATACTTTAAAAACATTATTTAATTTACTAGAACACGAACCTTTTTTTGTAGCTTGATCTTGAAGCGTCTCGAGAAAGGTAGATCCTCTTCCTTGGCTCGCTCGTCACCTTCGCACCTAATCTTGAACTCGAGAAACCTATGATTTCTATTACATGAGTCAATAAAGGTTTTGGAAGGATTTGTGTGTGGCCACAATTAAACCATATGAACCAAGAACAATTCTAGGATCATAAGCTAATTCTCTAGATTGAATGTGAATCTAGGTGCAAAATAAGAAGAGTATTTTGTAGAGAGAGAGAGGGAGAGGATCGGCCACAATAGGGAGAGAAGAAGAAAACTGCTTAACCTTCACATCTCTATGTGGGGCTCTATTTATAGGAGAAGGAAAAATCTATAAAGGTCAATTATTCATTCATGAATGAATAATGTATTCATGACACAATATTTGATTTTTCCTTCCCCTTTCCCTCATTGTTTGGCCGGTCATGATGTTGCATTTGGATTCATAAGCTAATATTTGATTCATAATGTTTCCGGCCATCCTCATTTTTTTTAAGACAATTCTTAAAATACCAATTGTAGAATTATAATTGCACAAATAACGAAATCAATATCATAATGCCTTAAACGAATTTTCGGCTTTAGAAAGTAATTTATATTTTCATCAAATGAAAATATTCAAAATCTTATTTTGACATTCACATCATTTTATGTCCTTGTGGACAAAAATACCCTTTAGACATTTTCCGAGAAAAAGTCTAGTTCAACACTTGAACTTATTTTGACTTAGCTTATAGTTTAACAATCCTACTCTAATGACCTGTGATAGTGACCTTATGAATCAAAATGAACAAAGCTTGAGCTTCTATACTCGGACTCAAAAGTTCACAAACCTTTTCCGAGTATTAGCTTAATGTCGACTGACTCCAATAAAGAGTCGACACTGAGAATCTCTCGGTTCAAATGAATTTATTTTCTACTCAAGTTCAACTTAATTATATTGAGCGGATCCATTGAATGTTATCTATGTTTACCCTTCATAAATATCATCAACTAGTTGAGATTTATAAAATTACCATTTTATCATTCTTGTTGTTATTTCCTCAACTCCTTTAGTGCTAGTGAATAAGTTAGAAACAATGTATTGACGCGGAGCTAACAAGTCACATTGTTTAATCCAAATAAAGTCGCTACTTAAATTTGGATACTGCGCAGTTCATTTATTCACAATCCAAGTAATAAAACATGAGGTGATATACATTGCATCTCAGCAATCTTGTACATGAATTCCATATCTATGAGAACTTCACAAAGTTGGTTCATAACATCTTCATAACTTAATATATCACCAATAGGCCTTGTCTAGATCACACATTGGACCTAGAATTTGACTTTCTCAAATGAGGGTATTAATGCTATGAAATGACATGTCTCATTTCAGGATTTAGGTAAGCATGATGCGATTCATACGTAGTGACCTTGAGATAGAAGATGTTAAATGGTTTGTTCTTCTATTGTCTCTAAAGGTGCACTAGTCAATTCAGTATCTTCGAAAGATACACTGGAAGAACTACAGAGTTCCTAACTCTCTATGCCTCGTAACCAGACATCCTAGATTCTTCCAACAATCATACTGAGATCAATAGTCCGTTGATCTTTAGATTGCGACTATACCGTTTTAGTCAAACCATGAAGAGTTTGTTCACGCAAATCTACATTTGTCTCTTCATACATTGTTAGGTTTGATTATGGACTATAAGACTATTGAATATCATAAATCTTCAATCAAACTAAAAAGGAATGAATGAACGTTTCAACTTTTATTAATTCAATCAGCAAATTACAAAGATTTATATATTACATCAGTATGTAAATAAACAATCTTTCAATAAGGACTTTACAAAAATTTATATATTACATCAATATGTAAATAAACAATCTTCTTGTGGGCATCTCTGCCAACAAACTCCCACTTGACTCAAAGAAGATGAGAGTAGTCCTTCATGCCTAATCCGTCTCGATGTTGGTCGAAGACCTTGTTGGATAGGGCCTTGGTGAAAGGATCTGCAAGGTTGTCCACCGTTGAGATCTTCTTCACCTCCACGTCTCTACGCTGCACGATCTCTCTAATCAAATGGTATTTCCTCTCAATATGTTTAGAGCGCTTATGGCTTCTAGGTTCCTTTGAGTTAGCAACAGCCCCACTATTATCACAATAAAGTGTCATGGGCTCGTTGACATTTGGAACAACTTCCAAATACTTAAGGAGTTTTCTAAGCCATACAGCCTCTTTGGATGCTTCACAAGCAGCCACATATTCTGCTTCCATGGTAGAGTCAGAAATGCAAGATTGCTTGATACTCCTCCAAACAACAGATCCACCGTTCAGGATGAACACATATCCTGAAGTGGATTTCCTAGAATCCTTATCCACCTGAAAGTCGGAATCAGTATACCCCGTCATAGTCAGGTCAGTACCTGAATATGTAAGCATCAGGTTCCTAGTATTCCTAAGATACTTGAGAACATGCTTAACAGCAATCCAGTGCTCGGGTCCAGGATTTGATTGGAAACGGTTAACTACGCCAACTGCGAAACATATATCCGGTCTAGTGCACATCATAGCATACATGAGACTTCCTACGGCTGAAGCATAGGGAACTTTCTCATGTCCTCAATCTCTTGTGCAGTCTTGGGAGACTGGTCTTTAGAGAGTGAGACTCCATGTCTAAAGGGGTTTTCACCCCTCTTGGAATTCTGCATGGCAAAGCGATCCATCACCTTATCTATATAAGATGCTTGGGAGAGCGACAAGATCCGGTTCTTTCGATCTCGAAAGATCTGAATCCCCAGAATGTATGCAGCTTCCCCTAGATCCTTCATATCAAACTGTTTAGCTAACCAGATTTTAACCTCAGATAATTTACCTACATCATTCCCAATGAGTAGTATATCATCGACATATAATACCAGAAACACAACCTTACCCTCATGTATCAATTTATAAACACAAGGTTCATCTATTGACTGTTCAAAACCGAAGCTTTTAATAGTATAATTGAATCTGATATTCCATGATCTAGATGCTTGCTTTAATCCATAAATGGATTTAAGCAATTCACAAACTTTGTCCTCTTGATCATTTCACGAAACCGTCTGGCTGAGCCATGAAAATGCGCTCGTCAAGATTGCCATTCAGAAAGGCAGTTTTGACATCCATCTGCCAGATCTCATAATCGAGAGCAGCGGCTATGGATAGAAGTATACGGATGGATTTTAGCATTGCGACTGGCGAGAAGGTTTCTTCATAATCGATACCTTCCTTTTGGGTATAACCCTTAGCCACTAGTCGCGCTTTGAACGTCTCAACGTTCCCATCCGGACCCC
This sequence comes from Urtica urens, assembly GCA_958296335.1. NCBI lineage: Eukaryota > Viridiplantae > Streptophyta > Magnoliopsida > Rosales > Urticaceae > Urtica > Urtica urens. The sequence continues at coordinate 8,530,849 of OY282530.1, read as the reverse complement.
TTTTCTTCTTATAGATCCACTTACACCCTATAGGTTTAAACCCTTCAGGTAGGTCTACAAGTTTCCAGACTTTGTTGACATACATCGAATGCATCTCAACTTTCATGGCATCAAGCCAAAGGTTTGATTCAGAACCAGCCATCGTTTGGCTGTAGGAAACAGGGTCATCCATATCTGCGACGGCTACGAGAGTGTCGCCATAGGACATGTACCTGTCAGGTTTTTCAGAAACCCTCCCACTACGTCGAAGTACCACTTGACGAGATTCTGAATTTAAAGGTTGCATTTTAGTTGGGGTAAGAACAGTTCTTACAGATGAGGTAGAAGCTTCCTCACCCAACTTTTCTTCAAGCACAATTTTTCTTCTAGGTTTCGCATTTTTCATATAGTCCTCCTCAAGGAAACGAGCATTAGTGCTGACAAACGTTTTGTCATCCTCGGGACTATAGAATGTGAAACCTTTGGTTTCCTTTAATATCCAACGAATACACATAATTCTGACCTACTAGCCAAATTGCTAGTCTTTTGCCTTAGCACATGCGCATGGCAACCCCAAATTATGATGTGGCTTAAACTAGCTTTACGCCCAGTCCATCGTTCATAAGGAGTTCCAGGAACCGTCTTAGACGGAACTTGGTTCAGAATGTATGCGGCAGTTTCGAGGGCATATCCCCAAAAGGAATTAGGGAGTGATGAGTAACTCATCATTGATATAACCATATCCATCAAAGTTCGATTCCTTCTCTCTGACACTCCGTTTTGTTGAGGTGTGCCAGGTGCTGTAAGCTGAGAAACGATACCTTCTTCTTTAAGAAAGTCATCGAACTCTTCAGACAAGTACTCACACCTCGATCAAATCGAAGGGTTTTGATTTGTTTGCCAGTCTGCTTTTCCACTAAAGCCCGAAAGACCTTAAATACGTTAAAGGTTTCGGATTTGTGTTTGAGCAAAAAGACAAATCCATATCTTGAGTAATCATCGGTAAAGGTAACGAAGTATTCGTATCCTCCCCGTGCCTGAATTCTGAGCGAACCACATACATCTGAATGTATTAGTTCTAGCAGCTCAGTGGCTCTTCGACCTTTATCAGAGAAAGGTCGTTTGGTCATTTTTCCTTCTAAACAGGATTCACAAGTCGGCAGTGAGCCTATTGTAGAGGCTTTGAGTGGACCATCCCTCACAAGTCTCTTAATCCTATCTAGACTAATATGACCAAGTATTAAGTGCCAGAGATATGTTGATTTTATTAGATCAGAGGAGTCAATAAGTTTGATCCTCTTGGGTTCCCTAATTAGATCATTATCTATTTCAGTGTCTAAAAGCAAAGGTTGTGTAGGATAAAGATAGTATAAACCATTCTTTAAACATGCACCAGTGACAAATGAATTGGAAAAAGTAATACGAATTCCATTATCAATAAACTTTAAATAATAATTCTGCTCAACAATTTGAGCTACAGGTATTAAGTTTTTCCCAAAGGAATGAACATAATACACATTATTCAAATTTAAAGTCCTGTCTTCCAAAGACAGCGTCACGGATCCCACAGCCTTAGCAGACATCAAGCTCCCATCACCCCACTTGAAGCAGAAGTCGCCATCCTCTAAGCTTTTTCTTTTCCTGAACCCATTCAAGGAACAACAAATATGGTTAGTAGCAGCGGAGTCAATAATCCATGATGATACATTATCAGCTACTAAACAAGCTTCGGTAATAAGTACAATACCTTTCCCTTTAGCCTTGAGGTAGGTAGGACAGTTCCTACGCCAATGTCCGGGTTCATTGCAATGGTGGCAGTTGTCCTTCGACTTGTCCACCTTTGCAGTCCGAGGCATCTTCTTCTTCTGAACCTTGCTAAGGTTCTTCTTGTCGGCTCTATGAGATCTCTTCTTAGGTCCAGAGGTGGAGACTCTGTGCTCAGTAGCATGAGCTTCTCCAGTAGTCCTCTTTTTCTTTAAGAGTCCCTCAGCGGTGTGAAGCTCCTTCATTAGCTCGGTAACAGTGTACCCAAGCTTATTCATGGAGTAATTCAGCTTGAAAGTATCAAAAGATTCAGGGAGAGTTTCCAAGATCATATCTATCTTGGTTTCTCCATCAATCCCAGATCCAAGGATTTTCATCTCGTTAAGATAACTTATGATACAGCATCATATGTTCTCTAACGGGAGTCCATGCTTTCATACGACAGTTCATAAACTGTCGTACCGCTTGTTGCCTAACCTGACGCCCTTGCCCTCCAAACATCTCCTGGAGATTGTAGAGCATTTCATAGGCTGACCCAATATCACGATGTTGTTGTTGCAACACATTGTTCATCGATGCTAAAATATAGCATCTCACAATCTCATCGGATCTGAGCTAGGCCGCAAGGGCATCCTTGTCCTCTTGGGTCGAATCATCATTCGTCTCAGGAGGACATGGGGTGGTACCCACTTGTGCTTGTCCATGGTAAGGACAATGTCTAGGTTACGTTTCTAATTCACGTAGTTATCACCTTCCAGTTTGTTCGAGGAAAGGATAGTAGAGAGGGGGTTTAGAGACATTGCTGAAAAGTTGAAACAATTTACGATTAGTCTTTTGTTTAGGATTTTAAGTTTAATTTTATTTAGACAAGGAAAAAATCCAAAGGTGTTATGAACAAAATGACACTTTACTCCTTCGAGGGAAGGCCGCAAAGAGTCGCCTTTCATAAGTAAATGAAACATCATTAATGCATAGTCATGTCAATACATCAGTGTTTGACTAGCCACCTTATAAAAATGATTGATCACTCAAAACTTTTCGCAGGGCCTCGAGAGAGGATTACTAGAGTTTGAGTCTAAGTGTGTAACCAACAACTTAGTTCAACAAGATCTACTTTTAAAACAATCCGCCGAGGGGATACCTTGTCTCATTGTTTCACTTTTTAACGTAGCTATGAAAGCAATGTTAGGAGCAATGCGTCTATAAGTAGTCTCATTTAAGAGAGGGCCACGAGGGTGACTCTTAGTCCGGCGACATATGCACTTCACATTAGTGTTGGGGATCGCGGGTTGCAAACAATAAGTACAACCCTCCCACTTAGTTTTTAGGAAAACAATAAGGGGACACTGGATTGCAAACGAGTGCAATCCTCCCACTTAATTTTTGGAAAAATGGCACGTCTACTCTTGTACATATAGGAAACATATTTCCATTAGCAAAGAGAGATAGAGTGGATCACTAGAGAAAAAGAACCCTAAAATTGATATTTGTGAGGGGAGAGCAGTGTTAATGCACTAAGGCACAAGGAATATACTCGGATCTTTTTGTCTGTTAATTTATTTTCCTAAGGAAATTGTGTGCGATTAATAAATCGTCACTTTTGCACTTGAAAGTTTTTGAGATTAAAAATCTCGTAAAACTAATATATATATATATATATATATATATATATATATATATATATATATATATATCTTCATGACATCTTCCTTCAAGGCGTCTTCATGGTGGCGGAGCGCGAGAACGTCGGAAATCCACGATAACATTAAGAAGACGGGAGAAAGCTAGGAGTCGCAAAATCCGGATTAAAAAATCTAGATTCGCGGACTGCCGTACACCTCGGACTTAAAAGGTCATAAATGACACATCCGATATCTGATTGAGCTAAAACCAATTGCATTGGATAGCTAACATCCGTACCTTTAATTTGGTTTAAGAACCACTAATTTTCAAGGTCGGAGCAAAGAGTTATGACCGTTTTACTGAGCCATAACAATTTGTCCAGAATTTGAAAAAAATTAAAAGTACGTCGGATCTAGGTGTAAAGAGAAAGAGGTTTATTGAAAACATTTTAATTGTATGTTTTGATTTCAATTGTGTGTTATATTAACATATTAATAATTAAACACAATATAAAATAAACAACATAATATAAAACATTCAATAACTAATTTAAACTAGAAGTGCAACAAACTAGTTTAAACTATGTACACAAATTTTCAAACTTGTCAAAAAATTGATTTTGAATATGCTAAACATAAAATAATTAAAAACTGTTTATAATGTATTTATATAGCATATATATCAAGTGGAAAATCAACAAAAAATTAATTTTAGAGGTCGTACCAAAAAAATTAAAATTTCGTAAGATCTAGTCTTTTTGAAAAACCATTATTCAAGCAAATTTAGAAAACAATTTTCTTATAATGATTTTAAATAACATGTACATGTTTATGCTTTTACCATAGCTCTGATACCATTTGTTGAAATAGGTCTAGGATTAAAGAAAAATTTAACATTAATCAAATTAATGGCGGAATTTAAAAATTTCTTTTTCAAGTAAAACAATTTTACTAATCTAGAAAAATGCATATACATGTTATACATTGAAAACATTATTTAATTTACTAGAACACAAACCTTTTTTTGTAGCTTGATCTTGAAGCGTCTCGAGAAAGGTAGATCCTCTTCCTTGGCTCGCTCGTCACCTTCGCACCTAATCTTGAATGTGCGAACCAAGAACAATTCTTGGATCATAAGCTAATTCTCTAGATTGAATGTGAATCTAGGTGCAAAATAAGAAGAGTATTTTGTAGAGAGAGAGAGGGAGAGGATCGACCACAATAGGGAGAGAAGAAGAAAAATGCTTAACCTTCACATCTCTATGTGAGGCTCTATTCATAGGAGAAGGAAAAATCTATAAAGGTCAATTATTCATTCTTGAATGAATAATGTATTTATGACACAACATTTGATTTTCCCTTCCCCATCCCCTCATTGTTTGGCCGGCCATGATGTTGCATTAGTGAGGAAATTTGTTGTCTCACTTAGCACATTTGTTTCCTTCTTAAGGAAATTCATTTCCATTTTTCTTTTGGGTAATTATCCTTATAAGAAAAAGGAAATAAAACTCTCCTCTTTGATGCTATGTTGGCCGAATTCTACCTGGGGGAGGATCTAGATGCTTCCTCATTTCTTTTAAGACTATTCTTAAAATACCCATTGTAGAATTATAATTACACAAATAACGAAATTAATTTCATAATGCCTTAAACGACTTTTCGGCTGTAGAAAGTAATTTATATTTTCATCAAATGAAAATATTCAAAATCTTATTTTGATATTCACATCATTTTATGTCCTTGTGGACAAAAATACCCTTTAGACATTTTCCGAGAAATAGTCTAGTTCAACACTTGAACTTATTTTGACTTAGCTTCTAGTTTAACAATCCTACTCTAATGACCTGTGATAGTGACCTTATAAATCAAAATGAACAAAGCTTGAGCTTCTATACTCGGACTCAAAAGTTCACAAACCTTTTCCGAGTATTAGCTTAATGTCGACTGACTCCAATAAAGAGTCGACACTGAGAATCTCTCGGTTCAAATGAATTTATTTTCTACTCAAGTTCAACTTAATTATATTGAGCGGATCCATTGAATGTTATCTATGTTTACCCTTCATAAATATCATCAACTAGTTGGGATTTATAAAATTACCATTTTATCATTCTTGTTGTTATTTCCTCAACTCCTTTAGTGCTAGTGAATAAGTTAGAAACAATGTATTGACGCGGAGCTAACAAGTCACATTGTTTAATCCAAATAAAGTCGCTACTTAAATTTGGATACTGCGCAGTTCATTTATTCACAATCCAAGTAATAAAACATGAGGTGATATACATTGCATCGCAGCAATCTTGTACATGAATTCCATATCTATGAGAACTTCACAAAGTTGGTTCATGACATCTTCATAACTTAATATATCACCAATAGGCCTTGTCTAGATCACACATTGGACCTAGAATTTGACTTTCTCAAATGAGGGTATTAATGCTATGAAATGACATGTCTCATTTCAGGATTTAGGTAAGCATGATGCGATTCATACGTAGTGACCTTGAGATAGAAGATGTTAAATGGTTTGTTCTTCTATTGTCTCTAAAGGTGCACTAGTCAATTCAGTATCTTCGAAAGATACACTGGAAGAACTACAGAGTTCCTAACTCTCTATGCCTCGTAACCAGACATCCTAGATTCTTCCAACAATCATACTGAGATCAATAGTCCGTTGATCTTTAGATTGCGACTATATAGTTTTAGTCAAACCATGAAGAGTTTGTTCACGCAAATCTACATTTGTCTCTTCATACATTGTTAGGTTTGATTATGGACTATAAGACTATTGAATATCATAAATCTTCAATCAAACTAAAAAGGAATGAATGAACGTTTCAACTTTTATTAATTCAATCAGCAAATTACAAAGATTTATATATTACATCAGTATGTAAATAAAAAATATTTCAACAAGGACTTTACAAAGATTTATATATTACATCAATATGTAAATAAACAATTTTATTGTGGGCATCTTTGCCAACATCTACCACGCAATGAGCCGCCCTAGGATCTCTTAAAATACGGCATTTGTAATGAAAACATATTTAATGCATTAATATATACACTTGGTAAGTACTTTGTATATCTACTTTTTAAATTAATAAATTATACGTTCACCAAAAGATACTCGACGAATGAGATGATACCTTGTCGGCTCTATGTGGTCTTCTTGCTTTGATTTTATTTATTTTGTTTTTTACAATTTTTGTAAAATAATATTGTTTAAGTAAGACGACTAAATTTTGAATATAAAAGAATTGATTAAAAGTTGAATCAATTGTTACATGAAATATTTCTGGGTCCATCATGCCTAACAAATCAACCCACTGCTTCGCTATCAAGTCTTTGGGCTTGTTAATGAGCGTCATCTCTCAATTATTTCCACACTCAAGCCTATATTGCCGAATATACCTTGAATATCTTTACAAAGACGCTTCTTTGCGTCGTCGATGATCGTCTTCTCAATCAGACTCAAATGAAACGCTGCTGAAATAAGATGTTCGGACTCGTCTTTGAACACAAACGCATACTTTGTATAGATGCCGAGAAAAAATGACGCTTGTTGTTGCGGTATGACATTGTTCAACTAGGGCGTCGCAGGAGGAATGTGCTCTCGTACCAAAGTCCCTAAATTGTTGGTAAATGTGCCAATTCGCTCACCTTTCTAAAAATTATCCCCTTGATCTCTCCTCGCTGGTGGATAAAACATGAGGATAACATGATCAAAGACAATTTATTCTCTTTTCATGCCCTTTGAAAGCATTTCCCGTGTTAATTTCTCGTCCAGACAAAGGTGCCCCATGCAGATCAAAACTATTAGTCGAAATTCTATAATATTTATAATAAATAATTAGGAAGTTAATGAATTTAGTTTAAAATACATTAAATTTAGTTTTAAAAAATCATCGTCATATAGGAAGTCAATTTGATCTATTTCAAAATCATCACCAACAGTATATGCGAGAAAACAGTCAATTACGTCGTCGTGATCATCGTTGTCTATGGAATCATTGATAGGTTGTGCTTTCTCATTGTCGTCAATGAAGTCATCCTTGTCTCGCTTTCTTGGTGTCCTTATATTTTTTTTGTCAATGCTGAGCAATGTTCCGAGCAAATTTTCACACACATTTTTCTATATGCATCTCATCTAGGTTGTGTTTTAAAGTCAAATCAGACCAATATTATAACTCGTAGAAGATACTCTTTTGGTTCTATTCAGTTTGCTCTCGCCTCGCTGTCATTTTAAACTTAGAGAGTGCTTGCTCGAAATTATGTCAGGAAGATCATTCAGCTGCTTGATTATCTGACTTTCAATCAGTTTTTTGGAGGTCTCCTTTTCTCGACGTGTGTTGTGTAGTGACCACTACACTTTCTCATTCAGTGAGAATCAAGCAAGTAACATTGATGATCGTTATAGACGAGTCTGTGTCTAACGAACAACAATGATAGTCTTTGGTGCACATCGGGCACGCAAAGTGCCCTCGTCCACGCAACCCCGATAAATTGAATGAGTAGGAATGTCATTTATTGTCCAAATAATTGATGCGCACAAAAGGAAAAAATCATTACTCTTGTTCTATCTAGCACTCGAACGCCAATTTCCCGAAACGTTTAATTCTTCAATGAGCAGTTCCAAGAACATATCAATGTCTTTCTCATGCGATTACGAACCCGGAATCAGGAGCATGGACATCAACTAATTGAATTTCATGCACTGCCACACTAGCAAATTATACGTTTTTAACACCACCTGCCAGTGCTATAAGATAGGTTCATTTTCCCAAAAGGATTAAAACAATCTGCAACAAGTCTGATTTAAACATATTTCGGCTCGATAGCTTAGGATTAGCCCACAATTGAGAAGGCACTGACATTTGTCTCGGAAGAGGTGAGGCTGGCAATAGCAAGACTGTGGCGCGGATGGTGGCAAGGCCGGAGCAACGAGAAAAAAATTAAACAACGTGGCCAGAATAAATGTTGGTGAAAACTGTTGGTTTGAAATTAGTGTTGGTGAAAACTCTTGGTTTGAAATTTTTTATGGAATAGAGTTTGAAAAAATTGTGTTGATGTAGATTGAGGACTTCATGGTGGAACCCAGTAAATGAGTTTCCATCAAAGGATCATCATACATACAATTTTACAGTAATGAAATAATTAATGTTGGGAATAGAGTCAGAACAAGAAGAACATGGTAGGATCAGCTGACGACGGTGACGAAGACACAATGATGGATGAATGAATTTGATCATCTGTTTTTTTTTTTATTTTCAATTTTTTCTCTTAAAATTTGATCATCCGTGTTTATCAGATTAATATCACAAAAAATTGGGTTAATGTTAATCAGGATTTCGCTGGTCATTGCGAAATTTGAAAATTGAAAAATTTGCTTATCGTTTTCCTGTAAATTGTGTGTAAGTATGGTACACAGAGAGAATTTGACACAAAGTGAAACGTATATATGTACACTGTTTGATAAGTGGTAAACAATTGAAATTTACTTCGAAACATAAAAGTATACAAAACAAAAAATTACGGCCTAAAGCTTATGCATACACATATTTCTCTATGTTGAAACAAAATAACGTATACAAATATTTTTAAAGGAAACTTTGCCAAAAATACAAAAAGATTGATGTTGAACTATGTAAAATAAAGGTTTTAGGGATAATTTTCAGTTCTTATGTAAGGATAAATAAAGCTACATTTCGACCTTATCTTCATACTTGATAGACGAAGTTGAACTGTGACGACTTTGGAAAATAATTGTACAACGGTGGTCCAATTCTCAACGGTTAAGATTCAATAAAAATGTTTAAAAAATTATTGTAAATTGAAAAAAATGCAAGTTAGAGATCTTATGGTTGATATCTCAAAATACAAAGGTGGTATGACTTGATGATGAAGATAATTTAGTCTCAGAAATTTATGAGCAAAATTCTGATGTCAAGAGCTTAGATTTAAAAATCATATACATGACAAGATTCAAAATTTTCGTCGTACGTACGATAAAATTCAAAGCATTCATCGTTTTTATAGTTCAAAACTCAATTTAACATATATGTTGCTGATAATCACTATACGAATATCGTTTAATAATTTGAACAATAAAGTCATAAAAAATAATTGGTTTATGTCAAATCTTCAAGTAAATCTCTTAGTTTTAAAAAAAACTAAGTGTTTTACCTATAGAAATATTTTTGTCTGATTTTAATCCAAAAATTTACTTTAATTTTATTTTAAATGATGAGTTTAAACTTAATATTTTCTACAATGTGGAGTCAATAAATAAAAGTAAGGCTTTTGTACAAATCCCCAATATCTTTTTTAAAGGGCCACCTTGAGTGATTTGCTTTTCGGGGTCTTCTTTGAGTGGGGTGTTCGGCCTTTGCCCACTCACTTGGGCTTTTGTATGTTATTAAGCTTTTGTTAGGACATTACATTAGCGATAAGAAACGCTAAAATGAATAGGGGAAAAGAAAGAGAGAAAATAAATTTAATAGCCACGTTAATTTTTAATTTAAAATATATTTAAGATTAGTTTAACTTTAAGAATTAATTAAAATTAATTTATATCTTAAATTTATCCACATGTAAATAATTTTTTTTAATTTTCATTTGTTACCCACTATAGTCAATTTAATTATGATTATACAATTATATTTATTATAGCAAATGAAGAACATGTATATATTTAAGTTTAGAAAAAATAGTTAAATTATATTATGTCAAAGTATTTTAATATAAGTATATGAAAGAAAAATTATGTTAACAAAAAAATTATATAACAACAAAACACACAATACCTTATTAAAATTATTATAAGCAAGAAGTCGAAAAATAACTAATATAATGCAATTAAATAGTAAAACAGTATTTATAAAAATGGGTCTCATTAATTTAGTTAGAAATTTAAATTTATAGAGCTAATTTTCTTAAATAAGCAAATACATAAAATGTACGATAATGGTTGAATTAATAGCTACAGATTATTTTAAAAAATCACTAATATGCACCACACGCTCCTTATACATTATTGAAACGTTGGTCCCGATTCTTACGAGTATTAGTATTTTAAGACATGTGATTGAAAATAATAGTGAGACGTATAGAATAGAGACCATGAATGGATAGGAGATAAAAACCTTATGATATCCTGTCCAACAAATTTGAATGTCATTGGAAAAAAATATATGAAAAAATCCAACAAGACTCAGAATTTGTTTTCTTCTTTTCTAATTGAATTCTTCATATATTTTGTTTACCTTTTTATTTCATTATTAATTTATTAACAGACTGTTTTTTAATTGTTCAATACTTTATTTGATTTTTTATACTTATTTTCTTATTATTGTTTACGCATCTTTTTTAAGTCAAGGGTAATATTGTCGGAAATAAAAAGATATTTGTGGAAAGTTTGAAGACTTTAGTTATTCCAGTAAGTAGCAACTGTAAATTGGGCTTTTCTGTAACTCTCAAAATCTGTGATTTAAAATACAGAATATGCCAAACCCAGTCCAATGTAAAAGTCCCATTGTAAGTAGAATAGTACAGGGTAGGCCCCAAAAGAGGCCGTATAAGGAGTATTTTTTATTTATTTTTAAGTTTTGTGTATTAACTATGTAGAGTCACATTAGAAGTGTACACACTTCCACAATTTTCTTTCTATTTTATAAATTACATTAAAAGGTGTCACCTACGAAATAAAATTAATAAGGATTAAAATTCACAAAGCAATGACGCTTGAACGGTGATGTGCACGTATTTCTTTTAGAAGATGGATCAGTGGGCGTAGATGCCGATATTATAACTAGCCAATGGATTGTAACTGCTTAGCAAATGGCCGGCCCAATCTACTTATACAAAAATTTGAACTAATTTAGTCCGAAATGAAATTTCAGGTCATTTCACAAATCCGCCATTGAAATGAAATAATAAATTATATTTACAATAAATTGCATGCGAGAATCGAAAAACAAAATCTCCGAGATATTTATTTGTTCATTCGTTTAGTTAAAAAAAAAAAAAAAAAAACACATAAACCGAAAATTAGCCTGCTAGAAAAAACTAAGTTTTTCCCCAAAATCTTCGAAAATAAAAACTATTCTTGGAAGGTTTAATCTTTGAACCTGTAATCAAACTCAAAATCGTTAATATGTACATCAGTATTTGTTTTCAACCTATTTTGTTGAGCTATTTACACCAAAGATTGAACGGGTGAATGCCGATAAACTGTCGATAACTCAAAAATACGGAAATGTCGTTAGCCGAATGGAATTTCGATGGAAAAGAATGTGAAAAACGGAAAAGGCAATGCACATAGAATTGCCGTTGACCGGTGGAAAATTCGACAAAAATAACAGAAATTTGACGGAAAAATGTTGATTATAAAAAAAGTCAATATTAAAAAATTATAATAATAATATTTATATAATCTTAATAATATATTAAAATCCGCACTTAAAACGTATTTGAAACTATATTTTAAACATGAAGTGTTCAATATAATAAGGATTTAATATTATTTGTATTAAGGTTTAGGATAAAATATACTATAAGAATTAAGTTATTTTAAAAAAGGAAACATTAAAAAAACTGATCTTCCAGGGATTTGAACCATAAACACTCGGGATTAGTAAATGAAAAGGTGACATCAAAACTGCTAAGCGCTTTTGTTTCCTTATCTCCATTAAATTATATTGAATCATAAATCGGAAACAACTTTGTCGATTTCCGACGAAAAAACCGACGAAATTCGTCGGCCAAAAACGACAAAACGCGTAAGAGGGTGTTTTTTGGCCAATTTTGAGCGAAAAACGACATTTTGACGGATTTTCGACGATTTTCGTAGGCATTTTTTTCGTTGACACACGCAAAAATATCCGGGGTTGAATGGAAAATGTATAAACCTGTTTTGTAAATGATAGATTTGAAAGTTTTGGTGTTTATTTGTAAATGAATTTTTTATTATGTATGGTTCTCATTTAGTCCTTGTTTACATTAAAAAAAACATCGTGTTTGAATGAAAATAGATAAACCGGTTTTTGAAATAATATATTCGAATGACTTGGTCTTCGTCTGTAAATCAGTTATTTTTATGTTCCTTTTTCATTTATTCCTAACCTCGAGTTTTGTTTTTTCGACGTTGATAAAAAATGAAACCCTGAAAATCTCAACACTAGCGATTTGAAGCGCGTCAACGAAAAGGAACATCAAACGACAAGGCGCGTCAACGGAATGTTAATTTTCGATTGAAATTTGTATAAAAACAAGTTTAATGAGTCGTTGTGAATAATATACTTAGCTTGACGAATGGATTGTCAGTTGTCTCGTATGTAAATATAACGCAAAAAACTATTTATTGGTTTTGGTTTTCTTTTATAAATAACGTGTTCTCATTAAGCCCAATTTGATAAATTTATGTAAAATATTTTAGTATCATTTGATTTCGTTTGTTTAATAATCCGCTGGTATGTATAATCATAATTTTTTCTTACTCCTAAACCTATTTCAACACGTGGTTCATTTATTTACAATACAAGTAATAAAGCATGAGGTGATATACATTGCATTTCAGCAATCTTGTACATGAATTCCATACCTATGAGAGCTAAACAAAGTATACTCATGTCAACTTCACAACACAATGCATCACCAATAGAGTGCATCTAGTTCACAAACTTGGATCTAGAGTGTAACTTTCTCAAATGAATATATTGAAGTTATGAAATGACATGTCTCATTTCAGGATTAAGGTAAGCACGATGCAATTTATACATAGTGACCTTGAGACAGAAGATGTTAAATGGTTTGTTCTTACATTTTCTCTAAAGGGGTACTGGTTAATTCAGTATCTTAGGAAGATACACTTGAAGAACTATAGAGCTCTTTACTCTCTACGCCTCGTAACCAGACATCATAGATTCTTCCAACAATCATACTAGGATCAATAGTCTGTTGATATTTAGATTGTCAATATTTTGTTTTAACCAAACCATGAAGAGTTTGTTCACGCAAATCTAAATTTGTCTCTTTATACATTGTTAGGTTTGATTAAGGATTATAAGATTATTGAATATCATAAATCTTCGAACAAATGACAAAAGAATGAATGAAAGTTTCAACTTTTATTAATTTAATCAGTAAATTACAATAAGGACTCATGAGAGATTAATATAAGATCGATATGTAAATAAATAATTTTCTTGTGGGCATCTCTGCCAATACATTCTACATCGATTTGAATTGTACTTGATATCTTATTCACGTTTAATTTACGTGCTCGTGGGATAGAAACCCGTACTAAAAAAAAGGCTAGAGTCAATCGCACTCAAAAAACTGCAAAAGTAAGTAAACACCTCTATCTTTAAAATTTGAGGTAGTTCGAAAATAAAATATTAGAAACAATTTTGTTACTGAACAGGTGGGATAGTTCATTGTGGAGCCTGAAATAAGACTATTACCAATATATTGTAGTCCATATCAATTTCCTCTTGGTTCCTTAGACGGACATGCAAACATTTCAACAACAGCTTGTTCAGTCACCAACAACATATACACGGAGATGTTTTTAAAAATTAATAACTCACCTACTTGTCTTAGCCCAAGTTGAATCTGAAGATGAAAATTTAAGGTAAATATGATTTATTGTCGATGAATTTGTGCTTCCTTTACTTGCGTGAGCGTTCGAACTGATGCCAACTTTTGAAGAATGAGGTTACACAATATTGTGCTGAATGCACTCAATACGTCGGATGCTTAAGTAGTCGTATACATATAGTCTTGATGCTTAAGTAGTCGTATACATATAGTCTTGAGTACGACGAGGTGCCTCATATATTCGAAGATAGTAAGGTACAACTAGTTTACATAAATTATGTACTAAATTTCATTTAAATTGTGTTAATAATTTCGTGTTCAATGAAGATTGTTAAAAGTCCAGTAAAAATCCAGATCCACGAACAAATTCGCAATCAAAGATAAGCAAAAGCATTCACCACGTTGTCTAGAGAGATACATAATAAGTGAGGAAATAGATATTGTTACCCAATAGTTGAAGTTTGTCTACAAAGAGATAGAAGAGCGAAAGAATCCGAGGGATGACTATCGACATCCTAATCCACCTTTCCGTCGCCCTTCCTATCCACGAGTTCGAGCTCATGGCCACGGTCCTTTAATTTGTTTGGAATCGCCGGAACAATTCGGTCCATTGTATGCCGGTCAAGGCCCCCCGGCTATCATCAACGACGCTATTGCTCTCCTCGGTGAGTTCCGACATGTCCACGGAATCGCCAAAATCACAAGGCCTACCCCCCCCCCCCCCCCCCCCCCCCCCCCCCCCCGAACGTCACGGCCATTAGCGTGGATGCGGCTATCGGGGCGAATGGCAAAATATGTGGCGTAGGAGGTATGTTTCGTGACTCTACGGGCTATGCTTCCCTCTCCTTTTGCTCCCCTATTTTCCGGAATTTCTCCCCCCTCATGGCGGAAGTTTGGGCGATTCGTCGAGAGCTCGAGAAGGGTGTCAAGAGGGGCCTCGACCGGGTGACTATCCAATCGGATTGCGAAGTGGCAATTAGAGATATCTCGGCTTGTGCTTTACCCCTCACGGAAGTGGGTCTCCTTGTGGCGCATATAAGATCGCTTGTAACTCGTTTTAGCTATTGTACCTTCAACTTTATTTCCCGCTCTTGTAATAGTCTTGCTCATGTTTTGGCCAAGCGGGCTCTTGTGGTTGATTCGGATGTAATTTGGTCTGCTCCTCTCCCGCTCGAATTTCAAGCGGGAATTTTGGCGGATATGCCTAATGTTATTTGAGGTCTTGGGACCTTTTTCCCCTGAAAAAAAACAGTTGCGAAGTGTTTAGGGAATTAATTTTTGTTTTGATTTCAATTTAAAATGTTAAATATTGTGGACAGATATTAAACTTCTCATACTAATTTAATATAATGTAATATATCGTGAAACAAAGTAAAAAAATGCATGAAATTTAGCTAGTTTTTATAATAAGAACAAGTTACTTTTAGATGATATATATAGGTATGTTTTGTTTACGTTAATGTATTATATCATTGGAGAAAGGAACACAACTATGGTAATAATCATAATAAAGTAACTATATATAATATGCATCTATTAACAACTGAAACTTCAAAAAAGTATTGATATGTCTTGAATAACTAACATAATTTTTTTATTCATAGATATAAGACTCAAACATTAAAAACCTTAAAGAAAAACTTATTATTAACAAAACAAAACACAAAATTTAGGAATGTCATATGCCATAAAAAATATAAAAATTTAACAATAAACTAATTATTACAATCCATTTTATTGTGATTATTTTGATCACAATTTCCACGATGTTGAGTATACACGTGCATTTTCTTACCTTTTGATCGATACATCTTCTCTTTTAACCTCACGGCTTGACGCTTGTGCATATGAAGCTTAATGACAAGAGTTTCAAGTGGCAACTCCCAATCACCTGACGAAACATTATCAATGAAAAGTAAACTCTTAAGGTATAAAGAAATACACATATGAGAGCAAGAAAAATCTTCAAGTTGCCAGTAACAGTATGTGCACGTCTTCTCCTTAACATCAACAATTCTATAAATGACATCATAAACCATCTCAAATTAGTTTTCATAAATTTAATTTACGTGGAATTTTATGAAAATATTTAGACGTTTACGTATATGTAACATGTAATTTACATAAATTAACATACAATTTATATGATAAAATCTTACATTTATAGATCGAGCAGGTTCTTGAGCTTCAAAAAGCATCTTTGAACCAGTGTTTGTTTTCAAAAACCATCTTCGAATAAACTCCTCTTTTAGACAATGCATTCTTGAATAAAGTGCACATGACTCAACACAAGGCATGCAACATGTCATTCTCTTGCTTCATATGACATCCACATATGTTTGTAGTCATGACATAAGCCTCTTATCCAAAAAATGACTACGAGATCGTAACTCAAAACTAACTTTGAGTAAGTAGTTCTTAATCTTACGCTTGTCGTTGGATATGATATTCAACCAAAATTCAAATCTCCTAGGCCTGTAAGCTTTTGCAATTTTCCGAAACTGTTTTTTGAAATTTTCCCGCTAATGTTGCATGGATATGAAAAATTTGGCCGCTGGAAATATCATGATAACCGCCTTCAATGTAGATTTGTACTTATTTGAAACAATTACCAAATCTTTCCTTACACCATACACAGTTTTAATTAGCTCAATAAACTACAACTATGATTGATCATTTTCAGAATCAACAATATTAATTGCCAAAGGAAACAATGATTGGCTCAATCTTGAGTGGTAGCTAAAAGCAAAGTCTCTTAGGATTTTTCTTTCAAAAAAGTACCGTCAACTGCTATGACTGCCTGTAAAATCTAAACATGTGAAAATAGAAACCACAAATGCCAGGAAATAATAATTAAAGGTAATATCGGGTTCAACTTCCATTACGGTGTAGGAACATGTGAGTAAACGTTATGTAAATAATTATAAACAACATGTAACTATTACGTAAATGTTTGTAAATGGTAGTAACGATAATCAATATAAAATATTTACCGAGATGTTTCTTTTTAATCATTTCACCAACAATTGGTGAATGACTGTATGATACCTCAAAATTACCATGTAGATCCTTCAATGCATTTTTACGACTCTTCCACACTTGATAATACGATACTTGTACTTTGTAACGAGACCTCGTAATTTCAGCAACACCCGTTAGCTTAATATAATTTGCTAATGAATTCCTACAATCGCCATTTAGGCATTTGCTTATAAAAGCATTGACGAGGCATGTATTCTTATGAACTAAAGATTTTCCATAATGCGTATAGTGTTGAATATTGATATACTAACCCACATTCAAACGTCCAACAAACCGATGCATACACCTTCCATGAACAAAGAACATTCGAGCATCCAATGTCATATCTTGTCTTACTTGACCTAAGAAGTCGAAATTAAAAAATGTTTATAACCGCACTAAGAGCTGAATAAAGAATATTTACCACTAAAGACATTATTTACATTTAAATCAATGTGCATAGGAAAATTCTTCAAGTCTGAATCATCATATAATATAATTTCAGAAGATTTAAGACCTTTATCATCAAGCACATCACATTTTCGGGAATGTGAACATTGATCTTCAAACAACTTAACTGGGAAAAACGTGTAAATGGTGAGTAAAAAAAAATAGACATCTTTACAAAAAATTGAAGCTGGATAATATGGTGGGTCAAGGTAACAAATAAAAAGGGATTTACACGAAGACACATACATGATTCATGTAAAGAAAAACATTTATCATGAAACAATTTAATCTTGACATAAACAAAGAACAAAATTTAATTTTTTTATTTAAAAAAAAAACTAAAAACTATAAATTAATGAGATTTATTAAAAAAATTATACAGAATGACTCGTAAATATATTATTTTCATTAATATAAGATCTAAACAAATTAAATAACTATTACCTTCTAATTTTAATCACACGACAATTACAATTTGATTTCATATTCAAAATTTGAATTGAAAAACAAAAGTAAAAACTAAAATTTGAAATTTAAATTACCAAAATTGAAAAGGGTAATCCGGTTTAAATTTTTTTAGTAAATGACTATCATATAAGTACACTGATTTTATAATATATTTACAAACCGTCGATTATTTTCAAATTTTTGTGTATATGTTGGCTAAAAGTCCAATTTTTTTAATTAACAATATGAGTGTCCACACTTATAAAATCCTATCTTTGCAAATTCGAGCACGATATTTTTATGATTAATTATTAAAAAAAGGCCACGGAAGTAATTATCACATTAAATGATATTACAACTATATATTAAAACAATAATCTAACTCACATTTACATGGTTGCTTTAGTTTGAAATTATTTTCTTAAGAAACAACGCCAACAACAAAAACCCTCGTTTGGGCTACCGGTTGCTCTCTCTTGAATTTGGGCTTCTGCTAAACATAAGAAGTTGATTATTCCCCAGTTTCCCGGGATGAGGTTTAATTTCTTTCTTCTATTCATATGACGATTACCCAAACGGAGAGCAAATTTAGCAAGAGAATGAGCCGCTACATTAGAAATGCGAGGGTGAAAAAAATATCAAAATCAACAAAATTATCCGCACAGACGAGAATCTCCGCGATAACAAGGCTTACATCATTAGCCGGAATCGACTTCGATCGGACAAGCTTGACCACCACCTCGCAATCGGATTGCACAAGTAATATTGAATAGCCAAGGGAAGAAGCAAACCTCAAAGCGCTAGAAATAGCCATGCCGTCCGCCAGCGTGGGAGTTAAGGGGCGAGCAAGTGGGACGCGAAAGTTTTGGAGACCACTCCTTTACGGTTACGGAGGATGCCCCCAAAGCCGCATTTTTTTCCGTCGGCGGAGAGGGCCGCATTAACTCCGAGAGCCATAATCTCGGGGGGAGGAGGGCTCCATCGAACTCGACGACGGGGGATCACTTGAGCTTTTGGCGTCTTGTGGTTCGCACTCCAAAATTCTTTGAGAAGACCAATAGACCAATTTACAGGTCGGCCATGTTGCCCGAGTGGTTGTTGTGAAGCATATTGTTTTGGCGATTCCACAAGCTCCACGAAATCTTCAAAAAGAGATCGAAATCCTGAAAACATAGAAGATCACACATATGGGCGAGGAAAAAGATAATGTCTCCATGCATGCGCTCTTTAATCATCATCCACCATCCAAGTGATTTTCACGCTAGTTTAGACTCCCGGTAAGCCCAAAGAGCATGAAAACTCGTCTCCGGGCCTTTACGACATTGAGGGCAAAGAGGATCAAGCTTCATTCCTCTTTTCTCAAGCGTAGCGGTAGCGGGGAGCCAACCTCGCGAGAGCCGCCACGTGAAGGACCGGATTTTTAGGGGGATATGGAGCTTCCAAACCTTCTCCCACCATTTAATCGACTCCGAGTTAGAAGAAGTCTCGGCCACCTTCTCGGAGTCATAAAAAACACGGTATCTACTTTTGACCGAGTATTCCCCGTCCTTCGTGAAATGCCAAATGAGGTCATCCGAGATTGCATTAGACGTCTTCGGGATCTTAAGAATCTCGTGAATGTCTTCCTCGCAAAAATGGTTTCGAAGGCGGGCCACATCCCAAGTACCACCGGGGAGAATAAAATCCAAGACTTTGGAAGAGTCTTCTAGTCTCCAAGGTTCCCGCGCTTTGAAGGTTTTGCTTATAGGAATCCACCCGTCATGCTTGTAAGAGATAGATGCCCCGGAACCCACTCTCCACCTAGTACCTCGACAAATGACTTTGATAAGCGCGTTTTATACGTTATTATTAAGCGATCCTAGACGAAAATTCAATGCAAATGCTTAGGTGTTTTTGATAGTTTTTGTAGTGTTGGTTGTTTTTGTCACAGATTATGCTAGGAGATCGGGTTTGGAACATAGGAGCGAATTGGAGCAAAAAAGGAGCAAAAATCAGGTTTAAGGAGAATTCAGCGTTGGGCACCCGATTGCCCATCACGATGCGATCACTTCCATCGCGTCACGATGACTGGCGGTCGCGACGTGATCCCCCTTGGTCGCATCGCGATGGCTGCGTCAGGAAAGGGAAACTTCTCCTTTTACACGATTTGGGCTGAGGGAATCCGATTTATAAAGCCAGGGTTTCACCAAAATGCATATTCCGCCTATAAAAGTAAGAGAACAGTCACAAGGAAAGAGATCCCCTTTTTGCTTAAATTTTAGAGAGAGAAACGGAACTGAGGAATTGAAGGCTTTTGGGAAGAACCAGAGAGACGCTGCGAGGTCACGACGAGTCTGCGGCAACTACGACCACACTAGTTTTCTTCTTTCCTTCCCCTTTCACTTAGTAGTTTATTTTCATTAGTTTGTTATCATGAATTTTATTGTGTTTATGTTTTTCGTTTCTTCCACCATCACCATGAACTAACCCCATAGAGGGTGATGGTGGATCTTCTCTTGAATTCGTTTATGAACTGATATTGAATTAGAGTTTGATTCGTTTCAATGATGCATTTTTGTTTGGCTTCTAGTTAATGCTTACATAAAATTGATCACTTTATGTATGATTCTTGAATTAATCAATTGAGCAATAGGCTAATAAACCTTGAATTACTGTGATGACTAGAGATAGCCGTAAAATTTAGGGATTCATTGTGTGTTCTTGATTGTATTGCAAATTAGGATTTTAATCTTGAAACCGAGAGGTAAAAGTTGATTCTGATTTAGGTTGTTAATATCACTTTAGCGAGGGTTAACAATAGGTATCTGTGAACACGAATACTGCATTAACAAAACAGTGGATTAAACTCGAAGTCAAATAGATTTGTAACGGAAGAATAGAGAAGTGAAACCTCACCCTTGTCTCCCACATCGATCTTTAAAACGTATTATTAAGTTGTTTAATATTTTAGAAGCCACCTTTTTCACATTACATTTCATCTTGATTTAAGATGTAGTCGACCTTGATTCACATTTAATATAAATTCTCGTGGGAATGAACTAAACTTAATATCTATATTACTTGTTCTACGTGTGCACTTGCGCGTTATTTTTGCAACAGACTTCTCGGCCCCACTTAAGGCTCCTCCAAATAGAAGAAGCTTTATAGGACCAATTAGACGTGAGAATGCACGAGTCGGGGAAATAGCAAACCTTGAGGATACGAGCGGATAGGGATCGCGGCGCATTCAACACCCGCCACACACTCTTTGCAAGAAGAGCTTGGTTGAAGTCTTCCAAGTTCTTAAAGCCCATGCCTCCGAGCTCTTTCCTGGCGCAAAGCTTCTCCCATCTTCCCCAATGGACCTTTTTCTTGTCGGCACCGCTACCCCACCAAAAGTTTGCCACAACCACATGGAGTTCGGTCACAGGGCTCTTTAGAAGCATGAATACGCTCATAACATAGCTTGGGATTGCTTGTAGGACTGCCTTGATGACTACTTCTTTCCCGGCCCAAGAGAAGTAAGACTCTTTCCAACTTCGGATTCTTCCCAAAATTTGGTCCTTGATGAACTTGAAGAGGGAAGCATCGTTTCGGCCTACTTTTATTGGGAGTCCGAGGTATTTGTCATGGTACGCGATCACCACAACACCGAGGTCTTGACCGAGACGCCCCGCTACCTCCCTCGAAAAAAAATGTCAACAATAAAAAGTAAAGCTATTGCAATGGGTTCAATAAAAACGCTGTAAGCATAAAAGAAATAAGTCCAATAAAACTATAAAAGATGATAAAAATTGTAGGCAATGGTAACCGTGTGCAAGAAAAAAGTTTGGTGGATACTTAAAGAATTAGATTTGGGATAACTAGGAATATAGCCTATTGGAACATAAAACTTGCAACATAGACAAACGTTTCACAATTTTGAGTTAATGGCAATAAACCACTGTAAACAAAATAAAGAGACTAAAATACTCTTTAAATACGCGGCAGTTTATTTAAAATTCAAAAGAATAATTAATTGCTCTATCAAAGCAGTTAAAATTTCTAATAAATTAACCAAAATAAAACAAAATGGCATTAATGTAAGATATTTTATTTCAGAAATCAGCCAGGTCACCAAGAAAGGCTATTTAGTTAAAATAAATAATTTGGCTAAATTAAAATAATATTGTTTGCTAGTGCTATTTAGAGCAAATTTTGATAAATTTCCTGTTAATTTTATAACACCGACCTTGAAGATGGAACTTAGAAGAAAATCAGCTGGTTTTTGAAATTCTAAAACATGAAACTTATTTCTCACAAATTACCTTTTTTTAGCTCAGTTTATTATTTCTGCATTTAATTTATTACTTTATTATTTTATCCGTAAGGAAAATATGTACATATATTGACGTATTCAACATTCATTTAACTGTTTATGATACTTTAGAACAACGGAAAGCTAAAAAGTTGAAATGTAAGACATTAATAATTGACATCATTTTTGAAAATGTACGCATCTGAATAATTGAAAATAACTAGTTACATATATGACCATAAAACTAGATAAGATCGATATACAAAACGATCCAAAATCGATAGCACGTCATAAAATAATTATTCGATTTCGTATAATTAGTTGAAATAGATGATCGCAGATCCAATAATTGAGGAAGTCCAGTTTCAGAAGTTGAATGGATACTGTTTTTTACCTTTGAAAATTTTGGTTATCAGTCAATTAACTAATAAGATGTTATTGAAAAAAAAAATTATTCAAGCAAATATTAAAATTCATCTAGATATAATTGTTTGTTTTTTACTCCTTCCTATTTCCTGTTTCATAAACTAAAACACCTTATTGTATTCTTACTTTATTAAGGTAAATATCAATATCATCTCCTCTATTTAATCGTAATAAGATTTATAATTTAGTTTCCAAAAATATTAGACACCTAATATAAATAATATCTATACTACATTATCACATTTTTGCACTTAAAAAACTTCGAATCCACAAAAATCTCCTTAACAGAATAATTTTTTTAAATATTTAAAAAAAATCAAAACTGAAGAGAGATTTCCTCCGGTAGATTCTCGAGTCCTCTCGTGCTGGCTTCAAGCGAATTCTACGAGTCGACATTCTCGAATCTTCGTAACAACTCAATGCAATTTTATTAGTTAACTTTTGATGAGCTTCAACTTGATCTCTAATTCGAGGCTATTCTAAATCTTTGAAGAATCGCAGAGGCTTCCACTGATGCTTCAGTTTCATATGGGAGTTGGTTTAGTGAAAGCTATGACTCGACGGTGAACTAGGATTACCATTTTAGAATTCTAGTCCAAAGAACTTCTTCAACTTTGTTACTTGACCGTTTTGTGTATTCTAGAATTGGTTCTACAATATCTAGGACTTCATATGTTCTCAGTTTTATTTCTTATTGTTATAACTGGATCCACTTTTGGCAATGATTCAACAATTTCTTGATTTGCTTGAGATGCAAGAACCTAATTGTTCTTCATTCTTGAAAATGAAATTTGCAAAAAAATGTAAAGAAATGCAAGGTTTACTTTGGTTCGGTTTTTCAACCTACATCCAGCATCAAAATCATATATCATCAAAGAAAATTACACACTCTTCCTCACACCTAATACAAAAGATAACTAACTTGTATTCCAAGCTAACTTCTAAACCATAGTTTGAACAATCCTCAAACCAAGAACTCGGCTCTCTCAGCTTCTCAATACTTTTCTAATTAAGTGTAACAAGAGACGTGTGTGTGTGTTTGAAAAAAATAGTAGTTCTAGTTTACAATTGTGATTTCCTTTTATAGACACAACTTGCTAATTTCCATTAACCGAATCTGTTCATAACATATTATGTTATTTTACCAAAAATAAAAACATGAAAAAATAGACAGATTAACAATAATTATCCACCTAAAGCTAGTATTTATTCTTATACTCTAGTGAACGACTTTGACATCTAGCCCTAAGGCTTTCCCAACTTGCTGCTCTTGATATTGATCGGGTCCAAGCAGTGAATGAATTTGTTGCTTAGTACTAGTTTAGTTAACATGTCAACTGGGTTATCATTTGTAGCTACCTTTTCCATAGCTACAATATATTCACTAACCATATCTCTCACGAAGTGTAACTTCATGTCTATGTGCTTTGATCTCTCATAAAAAAAACTTGGTGTTTTGTGAGATATAAAGCACTCTAACTATCACTGGCAATTGCTACATGTTCATGCAAAAAACCTAATTCTGTGATAATTCCTCTTAACCAAATTGCTCCTTAACTCCCTCGGTAATTTCCATATATTATGCTTATGTGGTTGAGAGTTTAACTGGCAATTCCACCACACAAAGTGAAAATGTATCTTGTTAAGGATCTTCTGGTATCAACTCTACCAGCATAATTTGAATATACATATCCCTTGAACTGCATTTTATTAATGGCACTGAAATACATAATTCCCACGTCTAATGAACCTTTGATAGATCTTAAAATCCATTTCACATCATTTCAATGTTCCTTGCCAGAGTTAGACATAAACCTACAATGTATACTGAGAAGTAGGCAATATCGGGTCTTGAACATATCATTGCATACATTAAGCTACCGACAACACTATTATATGAAATTGACATTTCATTTAGATCATTTTCTGTTGTAGCACACTATGATATAGAAAGTTTAAAATGTTGAGGGATAGGGGTGGTTAATGATTTGGCATCAAGCATATCAAACCTTTTGCAACACTTTGATGAGGTAGTGCTTTTGATGATGTTTTAGAACCCTTCTGTTTATGTATATGACTATTTACATGCCAAGAGTTTTCTTTGCTAGTCATAAAAACTTCATTTGAAATTCACTCTTGATCCATGTCTTCAACCTATTTATTTCAGACTTATTCTGGAAAATCAAAAACATGTCATCAACATATAAAAAAAAAAAAAAACATGGTTGTATCCTTAACATTTTTTAAATACAGTCTCCCATCATATTTACTTATAATAAAACCATGTTTAATCATAAATGAGTCAAATATGAAATACCAAGTCTACGAGACTATTTTAGGCCATAGAGAGACTATTTTAAGCAAATTTTTTCGCTAGAATTTCCTTCACTAAAGCCCTATAGTTGTTCCATGAAGATCACTTCATCTATATCATTGTAGAGGAAGGCTGTCTTGCCATCCATTTGTTCCAATTCCTAATTGAACATGGCAACTAGTGCAAGAATGGCCCTGAGTGATATGTGTTTGACAACATGAGAGTAGACTTCATTGTATTCCATGCCCTCTTACTGTAAAAATCCTTTAACTACTAACCTGGTCTTGAACCTTTGATTTTCAAATCATTCTATGCCTTCTTTCAATTTGAAAATCCATCTGGAACCAACTACCTGTTTGTCATTTGGATGATTGTCAAATGACCAAGTCTTGTTGTCCTTTAGTGAATTAATTTCTTCCAGCTGTGCATCTTTCCACCGAATACGGTGAGGATTACATGCCTGCGTGTATGTGTTTGGTTATTCTTCTAAGATCTGAGATCCTATCATGAATGCATATGCAGTAAGGTTATAAAAAAATGTTTGGGTTGGCCTTGAGACTCTTCTTTCTATGTCCCTTGTTAGGTTGCAGTCCATGATTCCTTGACCTGCATCATCTTCTTGATGTTTTGGTTGATTAACATGTTCATCAAGTTCAACATTCTGGTCTTGATTCCATTTAGTTACTATTGACAGAGATGCCCACAAGAAGATTATTTATTTACATATCGATGTAATATAAATCTCTCATGAGTCCTTATTGTAATTTTCTGATTAAATTAATAAAAATTGAAACGGTCATTCATTCCATTTTTGTTTGTTTGAAGATTTATGATATTCAATAGTCTTATAGTCCTTAATCAAACCTAACAATATATGAAGCGACAAATGTAGATTTGCGTGAACAAACTCTTCATGGTTTGGTTAAAACGAAATATTCACAATCTAAAGATAAATGGACTATTGATCCTAGTATGGTTGTTGGAAGAATCTATGATGTCTGGTTACGAGGCATAGAGAGTTATGAACTCTATAGTTCTTCCAATGTATCTTCCGAAGATACTGAATTGACCAGTGCCCCTTTAGAGACAATGTAAAAACAAACCATTTAACCTCTTCTTTGTCAAGGTCACTATTTATGAATTGCATCATGCTTACCTTAATCCTGAAATGAGACATGTCATTTCATAGCTTACATATTCTCATTTGAGAAAGTCAAATTCTAGGTCCACTCAGTGATCTAGACTAGACAAATTAGTGAAATATTAAATTATGAAGATGTCATGAACCAGCTTTGTGAAGTTTTCATAATTATGGAATTCATGTACAAGATTGCTGAAATGCAATGTATATCACATCATGCTTTAATAATTGGATTGTAAATAAATGAACCGCGCGGTATCCAAAATTAAGTATCGACTTTATTTGGATGAAATAATATGACTTGTTAGCTACTCGTCAATATATTGTTTCTAACTTATTCACAAGTAACAAAGGAGTTGAGGAAATAACAACTAGAAGGGTAAAATGATATTTTTATAAATCTCATCTAGTTGATGATAGTTGATGATATTCATGAAGGGTAATCATAGATAACATTCAATGGATCCACTCAATATCATTAAGTTGAATTTGAGTAGAAAATAAATTCATTTGAACCGAGAGATTCTTAGGGTCAACTCTTTAGTGGAGTCAGTTGACATTAAGCTAATACTCGGAAAAAGTTTGTGAACTTTTGAGTCCGAGTATAGTAGCTCAAGATTTGTTCATTTGGATCCATAAGGTCACTATTACAGGTCATTAGAGTAAGATTGTTAAACTAGAAGCTAAGTCAAAATAACTTCAAGTGTTGAACTAGACGTTTTTCTTGAAAAATGTCTAAAGGGTATTTTTGTCCACATGGACATAAAATGATGTGAGTGTCTAAAATAAGATTTTGAATATTTTCATATGGTGGAAATATAAATTAGTTTCTAAAGCCGAGAATTCGTTTAAGGCATTATGAAATTAATTTCATTATTTGTTCAATATTAATTCTATAATGGGTATTTTAAAAATTGTCTTAAAATAAATAAGAAAACATCTAGAAACTCCTTCCTTGTAGATGAAATTCGGCCAAGCTATGAGAAAAAGGTAAATAACATGTAATGAAATAATATTTTTTAAATAACAACATGTTTATGCGCTTTGCTTAGGTTAGTAAAATTTTTTTACTAGTAAAGAATTTTTTATATTCCGCCATTAATGTGTTAATGATAATTTTTTCTTAACCCTAAACCTATTCCAACATGTACTTGTTCCTCAGCTTCAAATGTGTCTTGTTGAAGCTCCTCCTCAACATGGTCTTCATCTTGAGATTGATTCTCAAGGGGTGAAGTGTCATCTTCAATTTGAGTCCTACCTTGAAAATCTTGTTCAGTTAACTTTACATCTTTGGTGATTATGCACTTTTAATGTCCAGTTTCCAAACACCAAAGCCTATAACGTTTGACTCAATCAGGGTGTCCAGTAAATATGCATTTTAAAG
Organism: Urtica urens; assembly: GCA_958296335.1. NCBI lineage: Eukaryota > Viridiplantae > Streptophyta > Magnoliopsida > Rosales > Urticaceae > Urtica > Urtica urens. The sequence goes on along the minus strand of OY282530.1, from coordinate 8,503,423 downwards.
CTCTAGCATCAAACTTGCTCTGTTTGATGCGTGAAAATGTTGTGCACCCAAACACCTTGAGCTTGGAATAGTCTGTTTTGTGCTCTGACTACATCTGCATATGCATTTTGAAATTGATAGTTGTGAATGGTCATCTATTGATTAGATAACAGGAAGTGTGAGCAACTTATCTTCAGTTACTGTGTGGCAATTTTGGATGTAGTAACATGCACATTACCCTATCCATTACACTTTTATTGAACCTATCAGCAATTCCATTTTTCTAAGGAGTATGAACAACAATGTGATATCTTATGATGTCTGAGCTTTTGGAGATGTCATTGAAGAATTATGAATAATATGATAATCCAATATCTGTTCTCAGTGCCTTGATTTTTTTCCATTCTAATTCTCAATCATAATTTTCCAGTTCTTGAAAGTTTCTGCAGCTTCATTTTTTTGTTTGATAAGATAATCTATGCTCTTCTTGAGTAATCATCTATAATGGACATATAGTATCGATTGCAACCATGTGAGTTGACTCTTGAAGAGCCCGATAAATCTAGGTGGACATAGTCCAAGATTAAAATTTGTCGAATGTTGACTAGCTGGAAATCTTAGTAGAGCATATTTTCCCAAAAAATGCTTAAGCAGTTCAGATATTCCTCTTTCACTCACACGACCAAGCCTTAAGTGCAAAAGTTTTGGTTATGTCATTTGTGATACAACACCTAGATTTCCTGTAACAGATTGACCAACAAAAAAATAAAATCCATTTTTCTAACTCCCTTCACTACAATCCTAGTCACTTTAGTAACAATAAAATATCCATTTTTAGAAACAAAATGGCCAAGTCGATGATATTAGATTTTGTTTTGAGACCAGGGACAAATTTTACATTACTAAGAATTTTAATCTTGCCTTCATGATTTTTAATTCTAATGATATCTTTACCGATGGCACAACATGCCTTGTCATTTTCGATAAGTACATAACCACCGTCTTATTGAATGAAGTCCTCAAACTCGTCTCGATTTGTTGACATGTGGTATGTGCAACCACTATCAAGCATCAATTCTTGATGACACTCTTGATCTGTTATGATCAGGACTTCTGCACTATCATAACCTTCTTCAGCAATAGCAGCTTTGGACCATTTTTGTTGGTTTTTTTTACATGTCTTGTCTTTATCAGAGAAGTCTTTCTTCATGCGTCACTGCCTGTGACAATGATAACACTTGTATGAAAAATCTTAAGAGTCCGATACCTGAGTCTTTGGTTTGTTCGAACTTTTGGATTTCCAATTCTTCTTGGTCGATTTTCCCTTGATTTCAGACCCTCACCAACGATCCTCTTATCTGGTTTGGAATTCAACTACTTGTGCTTCAATGGTACTTTTACTTCCTCGATAGCGAGGGATTCATGAGATTTTGGGATTGCGTTCAGGATCATGACAACTTCATCTTCATCTTCATTTTTCATATCGATATTGGCCAAGTCGATGATAATTTTGTTGAATTCATTCAAGCCTTCTGCAATTGGCTTATCTTCAGGGATTTTGAAGCCAAATAGTTTTCCTTTCAGATGAACCCTGTTAATGAGAGATTTGGTCAAATAAAGTGATTTAAGTTTTGACCAAATACCACCAACATATTTTTCTTTGGCTAGACTTCATGAACAACTTTGTCTCCAAGGTGCAATATGATAGTATTGTACGATTTTGAGGATGTCAGTTTTCTTGAGAGGACTGACCAGTTATGGTAAATCCTTTTAACCTCTGTGTGCCTTTAAAACTTCTCATTTGGATGAGAATTGCTCTACTTCTTGTTTGCCACAAGGAGAAATCACTCTTTCCACCTGTAATTTGCTCACCCCCATTGTTGAATCATTCAATCCAACACAAGAATTTGTACCAATTGTTATAACTGGATCCGGTTTTGACAATGATTAAAAAAATTGATTTGCTTGAGGCGCCAGAAACCTAATTATTTTTCGTTCTTGAAAATGAAAATTTGCAAAGAATGTAACAAAGTTTACCCTGAATCAATTTTTCAACCTACACTCATCATCAAAATTGCACACTTTTCTTCACATCTAATACAAAAAAATAACTAACTTGTATTCCAAGCTAACCTCTAAACCATAGTTTGGACAGTATTGAAACTAAGAACTGGGCTCTCTCAACTTGTAATTATTTAAGTGTTACAAGAGATGTGTGTTTAAGAAAACAGTAGTAGTTCTAGTTGACAATTGTGCTTTCTTTTTACTGGCACAACTTACTAATACCAAAAATAAAAACATGAAAATACAGTTTAACAACACTAATAAATTATTTGTTTTCTAATTTCACATAGGCAACTGCTTTTTGATACTTCTGCAGCAGTGAACTATTTTTTTGTCGTATATTTGCGTCGTTTTATAAATGGCGACCCTAGTCTCTGATCGTTTTGTTTCCTCCTGCAGTTTAAACCGTATAGTATAACTATTTCCATAAAATCTTTATATATATTATAACTATCTTCAATCCGTATTGAATACGATTATATTTATTTAGTTTTATAAATACAAAATAGGGTAAAAAAAGGTAATAGCCCTATAGATGTTTACTAATTTGGTTTTGTCAATTGTTTGGTAAAACTTTAGTAAATGTCCAATATTTGAAATTGCCGAAAATTTGTACCTAATACCCCGAAAATTTTTGCCGCTCAAATTTATTTCCGAAAAAAAAAATAATTAAACCAGATAAATAGGATATTAAATAAAGAAGATAATTAATGGTAATTTATCCCGAAACATTAGTTAAGGTTCCCCAATTTTTTTCCCGCTCAAACGGAATAAATGATAATATTTAAAAGGAAATTAATTAATACTTTTAAACCGGAATATGGAAACATAAAGGTACATAGATTTGGAGAGAGAAACACAATCCATGCATACTCGAAATATGAAGCGTTTTTTCTGAAAAAGCACGTCGAAATAGATTTGGAGAGAGAAACACAGTGTTTATCACCGAAAATAAATCTTCTTGAAATTCTTGAAAGACTCTTAAAACAATTCTGGGAAGAAGTCGAAGTTGAAGAGCCGAAGGAGGAAACTTGAAAGCCATCAAATATTTACAGGTTTGAATGTTATTTTTATGTATTTCAAAAATCAATCCCTAAATATTTTCGCAAAATTTCAAAAGCTTTAAACCGGTTATTGAATTTATGTCGGAGGAAAATCATTTTCACGATTAAGGGATGTTTATGATATGCATGCAAGAAAAGATGGAGTATACTGTGCTGTTTTATTTTTCTTTTTCGAAGCTATTCCATTTTCTTGATAATGATAATATCGATTTACAAAAAAAAGTTAGGGTTTTAGTCGGAAGAAAATCATCAAACGATTAAGAGATTTTTATGATATGCATGCAAGAAATTGATGTAGTATATTTGTTGTTTCATTTTCCTTTTCCGAAAGTTTTCCATTTTATTGATTAAAGTTAGGGTTTTGATTATGGTAAATCGATTATGAGTTAATGATTTGTTGGTCGTCGATAAATCGGAAAACCTTTTATTTTGTAAATAATATTTAAGTAAATGGTTTTTTCTTGTGTTCTTCATTATAATCGAATATTGTAAACAAATATTGTTATTTGATTTTTTTAGTTCAAATGACAAAAATGGAAGTAGTGGACAAGTCTGAAAGTAAGAAGAGAAAACATGGAGATTCGAAGAAAGGAGGAACTGTCGCCAAGGTTAAAGGGTCACAGCAGGTATGTTATAAACTGACTTAATATAAATAATATTTACTTAATTAATTGATATGAAACATTCTATTTACTGAGTTATTTGATTTGAAAACAGGTTGGTTCGTACCTTGTAGATCCCAAACATTGGGATCTTGATCAAAAAATTATAGTACACACGAACTTTGGAGCCATAAAAGCTATTATGAAAGGTTTAGAAACAGAAGAACAATATAAATTGTTCTCATAATAAAATGAACCCAATTGTTGCGTGGATTTACGAGCTAATACCTGCATTTGAGGAGAATGGGTATACAAAATCAAACAGCACATATACAATGCCAAGAATGTTGAAGTGGGCTTACCATTTCAACCCATCATCGGAAGATGTGCAAATGATATTCAACAATGATGAGGTATGTCGTACTAAAATTTAATTTACTTATGGGGTATTTTATTGTAAATTGCTAATCAATAATTCTGGTAAATTGTAGCTTCGTTTCAACAACTTAGCAACTACTGTCTTGGAACTAAAAAAAGGTGGACCACGTATAAGGACAACCAATTTTCCTGTCCCTGATGACATACCATTGACTGGAACAACAGCGAACAATAAAACGAAAGCCAGCTCTTCAAAGTGCCAGGATGGATACGTGACAAAAGAGGAGTTGAAAGTTGTGTGCGAGAAACTAGAACAAGCCCTCAATGAAATTGTAGCTCTGAAAACACGTGTAACCAGCCTTGAAACTGAAAAACTGAAACTTTTAGAGGTAATTAACTGACTAAATTTGTAGTTGATTAATGTGTTTTAATGTATTAAAACTTGTTAGTATATTGGCAGGAGAAGAAAGCGGATGTTGAAGATACTGCTGCCAACAATGAAGAAAAGGTACTGGACTTTAACTACGTAATGTGATTAGATACTATAATAACAATTTTGATTAGGATGCAAACAAGGACCAAATGACTCCTCAACATGAAGTAAATGTGGAACAAATCCGGAAAAAGAATAACAAAGGGAAACAAAAGATGCAACCAACTAGAACTTCACCGAGATCATTGGTAAATAAAGGGGTAAGATGTTTCAGTAAGTATAATCATGTTATTGCTTGTATTAATATTATTAATTACATGTTATATAGGAATCTGCAAAGTCATCTGTAAATGTACCATTTACCGAAATGACAGGACGACAATATCTAAACCCATGCACACAAGTTTCAAATGCAAGGAAAAAATACTTGAATGTTCCATCTTCTTCAAGTTCTGTTTTAGTGTACGAACCTGAAATATATTTACAAAATTAAACTAAAATCACCAAGTAAATTGCAGAGTTATTAACCAAGTAAATTACTTAGTAAATTCAATTCACCATGTAAATTGAAATTAAATTAACAAAGTTATGAAATTGTTACCAGGGTTTTTCTCACACATCAAATCACCAATGATAGGGAGATGACTGTAAGAAGAATCAAAATCACCCCGAAGATCAATCAACGCATTTTTCCGTCCCTTCCACGCACGATAGTAAGAAACTTCAACGTTCCAATGACTCCTCATTATCTCAGCCACTCCTGCCGGTTTAATCTCGGTTGCTAATGAACCCCTAAAATCATCTTGTACACATTGACTAATAAGCTTAGACGATGCATGCTTATTTTTGTTGATAACAACACGACCAAAACATGAATGATCTTTCAAAAAGCTCCTAACTACCCAAATCCCAGATTTAGAGCTCACATTAGCATATAACATCCAAGAACAATTAGAATCATCGCAACAAACACGATACCGAGTCTTGTTAGATTTTATAGTTTTATATTCAAAACTATTTCGCACAGCTAACATACTCAAAGCAGTTTGTAAAACAGATTTGGTAGTGAACACATTTCTAACGTTAATATCAATTGTCATCGGGAAATTATTCAAATCTGCATGATCAAACATGACTACATCATCTTTCTTAGTATCGTTGATATCAATACTATCCACATCACGAGCTTGAGAACATTGACGCTCGAATATTTCAACTGTAAAAATATTGACGAAAATTAAACCACCACAGAAAAAAACAACCAGAATTGAACAAGAATACAATGTCAGGTCTTACCGGATTGACGAAACGAACTCTCACCATGCACAAAAACCATCTCGAGTAAATTAAAAATCAATAACCGTTTGTAAAAACATAAACAAAAGCCACGACAATCCGGTAAATAGAATAACAATTATCGAGAAAATGAAAATATGGTAAATAAGATGACAAGCAGAAAATAAACACGTGAATTAATTGAAAGTCAATGATATTGCTTTTAAATCGGATAAGAATAATATATTTTCCAATTAAATCTCATCGTACCCTAATTTTAATTGCTTTTCAAATCAATAAATCGGATGAGAATAATATTGTTTCCAAATAAATCTCCACGTCCATTGTATAAACGGTTACATAGCCAAGTCAAATCGAAAAAACAAGATTTTAGGACCTATAATCGGATTGAAATAAATAATAAAGTTTTTTGATATCAATCAGGAATTTGAAAACATCCGAAATTAATTAAAAATTTGAAATCAATCAGAAATTTTAAATCAATCCGAAATGAAATCAATTCGAAAATAATTCAAAATTTGAAATAAATACGAATTTGAAAATGAACACCAAAATTTGAAAATAAAACATAATTAAAACTGGGTAGTTAAAAAGGGTAAAAATGTAAATAGATAATTAAATAAAAAAGCCACGTAGGATTGTTAGACATTTACTAAAGTTTTACAAAACGTTGGCCAAAACCAAAAAACGTGAGTAAGATAAGGCCAACTCACCAATTTTTTGTACAAAATATGTATAGGTATTTGATTTTATATTAGCGCATGAGATTGGAATAGCTTGCAATAAATTGGAAATTATTCATCCCTCACTTGTTATATATATATATATATATATATATATATTATATATATATATATATTATATATATATATAATGTCATAAAATTGGAAATTATTCATCCCTCACTTGTTATATATATATATATATATATATATATATAATGTCATCCTCACCAAGCAGATAAAACTGCAGAGACGTAAGTGAGTTTCCCATGACTTTTGGTTATGTGGCCTCAATTTACCAATCACAATATATTATATTCTTTTGAGATACGGGGATTCACGTTTGTTACAGAACAAATATGAGTTTTATATTTAAAAAAATCAGGTCAGCAATGGACCACGTAGTATAAACATGGTATATAATTTAACAAAATAACTGGAACAAGTTTTATGTAGTCGTCAATTGCATGCTAATAGGCACTGTACAAGTTTTACACTGTCCCAACTCATCCCCGGCGTGCGGAAGCACGGACGGAAGGCTTCCTTCCGCAGCCATGCGGCACGCGCCTTCCGCGGAAATGGGACATGCGGCAGACGGTAGGAAGGCTGCTGTGTCAGACGAGGAAGGAGTAGGTGGGGACGGTAGCAGGTTATCGTTGGAGAGAGAGGGGAGAGTGTGGGTGACGTGGCACAATCTGGGGCATTAAAAATATATCCGTTTTTTAATCCAGTGACTGTAAAAATTTGTCCGTTATTACATTATACCCATCCAAATTTTTCTCTATAAATACAAACTATTTTCACAACAATTTTCACAACAATTTTCACAATCCATCCGAATTTCTCTTTACAATTTCAACACTTTCTCTCTATAATTTCAACAATTTCACTCTAAAATCTCCTCAAAGGTTCTACAATTTTCATAATGTCTCGGGAATCATCTCATCGAAGAAATTCTCGGGATCGTTCTCGCACTGTAACTCCTTCTCCGACTCGGGAAGAAGTTAATCAACCGCCACAAAATCCATCTCCCCGATTCCAATACCCCAAAGATTGGTTAAACCTATCTGAATTTACAAATTTCGATAATACCGAAAATTCAATTCCCACACCTACTCCTATACCTGGTTACAATCCACCAACCTTCCCATACACCCAACAAGAAATGACCGAGCTAGCTCAATTCGCCCCGGTAAATGCTTACGTTCTCGGCCAAAGTAGTTATTTGTCTCAACCACAAAATTTTTATCAAGATCCATATCAAGTTTATCAACAACTTCATCATTTTGAATGACAATCACCAACACATCCTACTCCACCTCGTCCTCGTAGTTCACAACGTCCCCGACCACCCTCACAACCTCCACCAACACAACCTCCACCACCCTTATATCCTCCACCTCCAACACAACATTCACAAGAATAAGACACTACTACAAAATGACCTTAAGAAGCGACGGGTGGCTTTAGAAGCGACTAATCGCTTCTAATTAGAAGCGACATTTTACCATTAGAAGAGACTAGTCGCTTCTAACCTAAACACCCTTTTTTTTTCCGAAAAATTTAATTTTTGACCTTTAGAAGCGACAAGTCGCTTCTAATGCCCCGACATATAGAAATATTTGGCGCGGAGGGTGCGAGCCAATATTTTTTGTCTTTAGAAGTGACTTGTCGCTTCTAATTGTTCGCATTCAACCCACTCTAATCCTTTTACCCATTAACATCTTAGAAGATTTCACAAAACGCTTATCAGGACTGTAATAAGTCAATTTATAATCTTTAACACCAGCTTTGAATCCAACACTTGCTTTAGTCTCTATTTGTGGTGACATAAGTCCTCCCGAGTAAGATTTTTTTAATGAAGGCGAGATAACAAAAAATTTGATACGGGCCTTTTCCACATAAAAAGGGAATCCTTTGCAGACCCCTTATTTTTATCCCATAGATTTGGTAGTTCGACCGTGAAATTTCTTTGTTTATGTATTTCCGGAATATGAGTGTGTGACTTGTTATAAACTCGTCGTTGTAAAAAATGAGGATTCAAATATAAATAAAAGTTTTAGCAATTTTTTCCCATATTGCTAAAAAGAAAGTTTTTTTTTAATCAAGTTATAAAAACCTATTATTAGTTACCGTGGGCACGATAACTGGTACACCAGAGGTGCGTCCTTCACGGTCCTCTCGGCCTATTATCATTCAAAAAAGCTTTATTCACATATAAAAATGTAAAAAAATTGCGTCCTACAAGATTTGAACCTATACCAAAGGTTTAGAGTAAGGGATTCAACGCCGACTTTGATGGAGACCAAATGGCTGTTCATGTAGCTTTATCTTTAGAGGCTCAAACGGAGGCTCGTAGTTCTCGAACAAGCAATCGAAAAGATTCGGGAGCATCCTCAAGTTTAAGTACTGGGCCCCCAATAATCTTTAGTATTGTATTTTCAATTCAAATATTTTTATATAGCTATATTATAGGGGCGGATGTAGCCAAGTGGATTAAGGCTGAAATTAGTAATATTATCCGTGAACGTATTGAACAATATAATAGAGAATTAATGATTTTAAATACAGGTATTGTACTTCAAGTTCCTGGTTGAGACCACACATAAAAATGCCATTGCAATAAACGGACAAAGTAAAATTTACTTTTATTAATAAAAAAGGGCGTATCCATTGAAGCCAGACTTGATTTTCCTTGATGTCTGGCATTTTTGATAATATCAAGTTGTATACCTATTTTTGCATTTTTAATTTCCGGAGTTTTAGCCCTGATTGGGTACAGTTTGAAGGGTTCTCTAGGTTTATTAATTGGGGCTTAAGAGAATAATTTTATAAGTTTCCAAAAATTGAAGATACGGATCAAGAACTTGAATTTTAATTATTTGTAAAAACCTATTAATTGGTAGAACCCTTAATAGCCGAAAAAGACGATTCTATAGAAACAAAAGGGGAAAAAGAAAAAATTATTGTTAAAATACTATAAAAATCAAAATAGGCTTTCTACATATGTATCGTCCACAACAACGATTTTTATCAGCTGTAGCAGCCAAATAAACTTAATTAAATTGGTCCCGGGCATCCACCGTTATACCGATAATGATTGGACATACCATTGCAGTTCATAATGGAAAAGAGCACTTGCCTATTTATATAACGGATCGTATGGTAGGTCATAAATTTGGTGAATTTGTAACCACTATTAATTTCCGGGGACATGCAAAAAATGATAATAAATCGCGTCGTTGACGTTAAGAATTACTTAACTTTTAGTTTATATAAAAGTATATCGTTCATTAGTTTAGTGAGGTGTGAACCTTATGAAAAATAAAAAAAGTGTAATAAGGAGTGAACCTTATGAAAAATAGAAAAACTATACATGTGACACGCTACCAGGAAAAGTATTGCAATAACTAAATGATGATGTGCGATATCGTTCAACCATAGACCACCAGTTACTGGGTCTAATCCTCCACGAAAAGTAAGAAATTCCGCATATTTTGACCAATTCAAGGTGAAAAACAGCGTTTCTCCCTCAGCAAAACTGGGATACAGTTGAGCCAAAAGATCGCGATTCAAGATAAATTCATGAGGAAGTGGAATCTCTTTAGGATTTACTCCAGCATTTAGAAATTGATTAATAGGTAAAGATACATGTACTTGATGCCCTGCCCAAGAAAGAGAACCTATTCCTAGTAGCCCTACTAAATGGTGATTCAACATAGATTCTACATCTTGGAACCAAGCTAATTTTGGAGCAGCTTTGTGATAATGAAACCAACCAGCAAAACGCATTAAGGCTGAAAAAACCAACGCACCAATTGCAGTACAATAGAGTTGTAATTCATTAGTTATTCCAGACGCTCGCCAAATGTGAAAAAATCCAGAGGTTATTTGTATACCTCGGAAACCTCCGCCAATATCACCATTTAATATTTCTTGACCCACTATTGGGAGACCGAACACTACTTGAAAATGGCCCTTCTGCTCAGAAATGAAATGTTCCTCCAAATTCTTGCTCCCATTGGACAATTTGTATCTATATGCATTAGGATCCCGATTCATGGATCTCTCGGTTCGTGTCGAATGGCCTGTTCTCCCCGGTCGGAATAGGGGAAAATTTCCTTCCCTTAGAACCGTACTTGAGAGTTTCCTACCTCATACGGCTCAACGGTCATGAACTTTTGGTGTACATTTTTTTAATCTACCATATCTAATTAAACAATGCATAAATCAAGAGCTCAACAAAAACACACTCAATGGGAGTGACATTTTAGGATTCCCTTTCCTAGTACCATGACCAAAATGCATTCCCGCTTCCATCATTTCTTCCAAATGGATTGCTCGGCGAAATTGGATCATTTACTAAATTTTCGCTTTTACTAAAACTTAGTAATAAATTATTAAATGTAATAACTAGAAGAGCTAGTGATAATAATGATCCACATAAAAGAGCTACATAGCATAATACCATCATACTTACGTGCATTATTAACCAATAGGATCACCACTCCACCAGAAATTTCATTTGTCCCTACCGTACTCCAGCTTGGTAGTTTCCACCGCCTGTCCAGGGTTGAGCCCTGGGAATTGATGGCGAACTTAAAAAGCCACCTACAGACGCCAATTCTCCAGAAATAATCAATTTAAACCCTCTAATTGTTTCAGCGAGACCAATATATTTCCCTGGGGAACCCGTAAATACTTCTGCTACGAAAAAAGGTTGTGACAGGAAACGCTCAATTTTTTGTGCTCTTGCTACGGTTAAGTGATCTTCTTCAGATAATTCGTCCAACCCAAGGATAGCTATAATGTCATGAAGTTCTTTGTAACGTTGTAAAGTTTGTTAAACTCTTTGCGCAGTTTCATAATGCTCCCGATCGAATTTTTTGAGGAACATATCGAGAGAAAATGGACTTTGGTTAGACAATGTGTGGTTGGATTCAGAAGGGAAGAACTTGCATTAGTATCTCAATTTCAATTCAAACATGGGTTTGATTCACACTCCATGTTCTGAGAGATAGTTCAGTAATAGACCGAGGGATAAATAATTCGACTCATTCACATCTAGATCATGAATGTTCGGAATTCATATTATGCAAGGAGACATTGCTTTTGCTAATTCGAATTGAAGGGGGATATAAAACCGGCTATTTCCGGCATCATATCCAAAGTTAGCGCATTCATCATAGTTAGAAGCTCCAACTTGGTATCAAGGTCCCGGTCGATATCGTCACTATCATCAATAAGCAAGCTCTTAGGCTTGTTATGCAGGAACTTGTTCAGGAATACTGTAATGAAAGGAACATAGGAGTTTGCCGCTAGGTATTTGACCAAATAGGATCGCAATTACGCCAAGATCTCTTCTTTAGTTGGGGGAAGAATCGGCACGAATCGGATTTTTTGAGGAACATATCGAGAGAGAATTGGGTTTGGTTAGACAATGTGTGGTTGGAAAACAAGGATCGGTTTTTTTAGCAAGGTACAGAATGTATCGTCAAATCCCATTTTTTTAGAAAGAGTGGAAGGGGTGGGCATTATTGGACGAGAGGATGTGATAAATTGGGGTTTATCAGGACCAATGCTGCGAGCTTCTGGAATACAATGGGATCTCCGTAAAGTGGATCATTATGAGTGTTACGACGAATTTGATCGGGAAGTACAGTGGCAAAAAGAAGGAGATTCTTTATCTAGATATCTAGTCCGCGTTGGGGAAATTACAAAATCCATAAAAATTATTCAACAGGCTCTAGGAGGAATTCCGCGAGGTCCATATGAGAATTTAGAAATACAATACTTCGATATTGAAAGGAATCCGGAATGGAATGACTTTGACTATCGATTTATTAGTAAAAAACCTTCGAAATGTTGATCATATGAACTGTGCTCCAAGGAAACACCAAGGATAGCTATAATGTCCTGAAGTTCTTTGTAACGTTGTAAAGTTTGTTAAACTCTTTGCGCAGTTTCATAATGCTCCTCACCAACAATCCGAGGTTGGAGCATAGTTGACGTTGAATCTAATGGATCTACTGCTAGAGTGGTAGAGCGCGCCCCTGATAATTGCATCGTTATGCCTGGGCTGTGAGGGCTCTTCCATAGTGGTTATATCCAGTTTAGTAAGCTACTTGGTAGTTCCTTTTAGTTCTCGCTTTGTTTTATCGGATCTCAATATAGGTGTTTTTTTATGGATTTCCGTTTCAAGTATTTCTCTTGTCGGACTTCTTATGTCAGGATATAGATCAAATAATAAATATTCTTTTTTAGGTGGTCTACGAGCTGTTGCTCAATCGATTAGTTATGAATTACCTTTAACTTTATGCGTGTTATCAATATCTCTACGTGCGATTCGTTAAGTAAAAAATAATTATATTTCTTACTTTCAGTTTTATAGTAGGAAGACTAACCAAGTTGACTAAATATCTTCATTTTTTATTCAATATTCCGATGAATGAACTAAACCCAAGAGTTATATGAGTGAAAGAAAACAACTTAAACTAGCTGTAAAAAATTTAAGTCTCATTTCCGATGTATAAAATAAATGTTAGAGACAAATATAAATAAACATAAGCAAACGAAAGACTTTGCCCCAAGATTAGATAACTAATTCGTCATCCTGACTTGAAGCGGGCTAAAAAGATACACTAAAGTTAATTTTAACTATCGTTTATATTGATTATCATACATTAATTACTTTAACGTAATGCAGTATTGAACAAAAACGAGTGGATGAGTAGAAACACCAAGATACACAAAGGATTCGTGATGCGGATTATGTCAAAAAATAAGAATATTTTCACATAATGTACAACGAATATTATTTGGGGCTTTAAGTTAGTAGAAATGATTAAGTAGAACTCCCTAGAATTCCGATCTAGAGAATGCTTCTCTTCGTTGATTAAATCAATGACTTTTGGAAACGAAATAACCCTTTACTTTTATTTTGTAAAATAACTTTTCGCAGAAACAGAAAGAAGACATATAAACGACAAAAAAGAGAAAGAAGAAATACAATTACAATAAAAAATCTTGCTTTTTTTTTTTTTTTCTTTTTTTATACTTTTATTCGTTCGGCTGATCTTCCCCAAGAGCTCACATCGACAGGAAGGTTTGGCACCTCGATGTCGGCTCTTCGCCACCTGGGGCTGTAGTATGTTCCAAGGGTTGGGCTGTTCGCCCATTAATTCAAATATTTTTATATAGCTATATTATAGGGGCGGATGTAGCCAAGTGGATTAAGGCAATGGATTGTGAATCCACCATTCCCGGGTTCAATTCCCGTCGTTCGCCCGGGACCACGTGCCTTTGGTAAATTTACCAAAGAAGAAAATGATTTATTCGATATTATGGATGACTGGTTACGGAGGGAGTGTTTCATTTTTGTAGGTTGGTCTGGTCTAAACCGGTTGGTCCTTGAGCGGATCCCTCGTTAGCCCCAAGACTCTGGTCTCTAACTAGAAAAGTAAATGCTTGAACTTGAGAAGCTTCTGGCCCAGTGGGCCCGTAGAATTAACTAGGATAAGCAGTATTATTGAACCTGACAAAGCAACAAACAATAAAACCAAAAATGGATAAAGCAGCTAAACTATAAGACAGACAAGCCTCGCCAAACCATACAAGTGCACGGCGGGCCCATGCAAAGGGTTCAATTAAGATATGCAGAATTCCTCCAAGTATACAAATGGAACCTAACCATACATGTCCTCCAATTATATCTTCCAAATCATCCACACTAACAATCCACCCCTCTCCATCATAGGGGGATTTTAGTAAATAAGAAAATATAATACCCTAAGGGTCAAATTAGTTATTTTTCTTACATCTCTCTTCCCCCCCCCCCCCCCAAGAAGAGTCTCTGGGCCCAGAAGTGCATGATAAATACCACAAAAGCCTAACACTGCAGAGGAAATTAAGTGAAGTACTCCAGACACAAAGTAGGGAAAGGTGTCTAGAACTTCCCCGCCGGGTCCAACCCCCCAACCTAGAGTAGCTAGGTGGGGAAGTAAAATTTATCCTTGTTCATACATAGGCTTCTCTGGTACGAAATGAGCCAGTTCAAATAAGTTCATTCCTCCGGCCCAGAATACGATTAATCCCGCATGTACTACATGAGCCCCTTAGAGTTTACCGGATAAAATGATAAGTCGTGCATTCCCGACCCACCAAGCAAAACCGGTGGTTTCTTGGTCACGGCCTGCCAAAGCTACTTCAACCGATATGCCCTTAGGCACTGCCATACATAACATAGAAATCACACTTGGAAAGGGTGGACAATTAGCTAGAGTAGCAGGTGTTGTAGCAAAACTGATTGCAAACGAGGGAAAATTGGCCACATTAAAATTACCTTATGGGGAGGTCCGTTTGATAAAGTAATTAAGGATGAGGGGTGTTAAGCTTTTTATCATCCTGGCGTCGAGCTATTTTTTCGCAGGACCTCCCCTACGGTATCGTCACCTCAGTAGAGTTTAACCACCAAGTTCGTGATGGATTAGTGTAGTTCCTCTACGCCTAGGACACCAGAATATCAAAGCATGAACAAAGAAAGGAATGAGAGAAAAGCATATTGGCTAGTGATTATGGGGCCCGGCCCCTCTGCCCTTCTATCCGATAGAGAGGGCAGAGCTTTTGGTTTTTTCATGTTGTCAAAGAGTTGAACAATTAAAATAGATGGCGAGTGCCTGATCGAATTGATCAGTTCATGTAGGAACAAGGTTCGAGTCTACCGGTCTGTTAGGATGCCTCAGCACTGATTAAACCGATCAAAACAATATTAGTTACAGTACCTATTATCCAAAGAGGAATCCTTCCAGTAGTATCGGCCATTTGCCCTACTTTCCTCCACATTTCATCAGGTAGTGTGCTAGAGACATAGACAGCCATCGGTAATTATGAGATTAATATCCGTCCAAATGGGATAAGAGCATTCCTGCTATTTTTTAATGTAACTGGTATTGTTGTGATCGGTTTAATCGATATTTTCTGCAAAAAGAAGTAGTAGTTAGGTATTTGGCCTATATATACAAATAAAAACCGGTTAGATCTTTACTCGGAGTAGAGCATAAACCTAAAATAATTCAAGAGGGCCATTTAGGAACAAGAAAATTACATCGTAATTTGGATAAAATTCTGACGTAAAGAATACATCAATAAGAAGTTAGTCGTATGGACAATTCCTCAATATCTTGTTCATTCGCAACAAAATAGTTTCTTTTCGCGGCGCTAAAAAAGAAATTTGCTTTTTTGGATAGAGATACTGTTTCATTAATCGAGGTTTGAGTTCTACAAACCCTAAAACCAATTGATGGAAGAAACATCATTCATCGACCGTTAGGCTATTTAATGCATGTTCTTGTATCGCACCTCCTGTTGGAGCTGCTTCTCAGGTATAGAGTTATATTTGTCCCAGAGAAGTAGGTAAGAGAAATTTCCATCCAAGATTCAACAGATGGTCCATTCTTATCCTAGGTAAAGTCCACCTTGTTGTGATATAAATGAACAAGAACAAATAAGTTTTAGCTAATGTAATAAAGATATCAATTGTTGATTCAAAAACACCCTACGGTTTATTTATTTCAAAAAACTCAGAAATAAATATGTGCGGAATAGAGATAGTCCAGCCTCCTAATTAAAAAACTGTTACAAACAATGAAGAAACTAATAGGCTTAAATAAGAAGCAACATAAAATAAACCAAATTTGATACCCGAATATTTGGTTTGATAACCTGCTACTAATTCTTCTTCTGCTTCTGGTGCATAATATCATGAAAAACAAATACAAATTTTTGGCTGCTACTTAGTATCGGAAATAGGCCTGAAAAAGATACGAAAACTTTCTTCACATTTGGAATCGCACAAAAAAGATTTTTTTATCTCAGAGAGGCCTCCGTAAAATTTTGGGAAAACGCCCAAGAATGCTGTCTTATTTGTCAAAGAAAAATAGAAGACCTGTCATTATACATACAAATTAATTTATGGTTGACATTGGTACAAATCCAATCATTTACATTTATAATATAAGATGATAAAGAATTCCCCATTGATAGAAAATGGTATTCATTAAGCAGGGAAATACAATTTTAAAAGCAATCGATACTAGATCTGACCAACTTCCCATCCTACCTCCTCTACGTTCTTGACAGTCCTTCTTTGTCTCAGTAAAGTTTTTCAGTGGAATGTTTCGGTCCTCTTTCCCATTACTTAGAAAAAGTGAGCCACCGGTTTAGGTACAAGATACTATCACTACCGCATGGACAATTAGACACCCAACCTATAATCGCAACGACCCAATTGCAAGAGCGGAGCTCGTAGAGTACATTGAATGTACAGAAATGGCTATAACAGAGTTTCTGTTATTCGTATTAACACCTACTCTAGGAGGAATGTTTTTATGCGGTGCTAACGATTTACTAACTATCTTCGTAGCTCCAGAATGTTTCAGTTTATGCTCCTACTTATTATCTGGATATAAAAAGAAAGATGCACGGTCTGCTTTATCTTGAACCATAGTAATATTATTTGCTCAAATTGTTAAATTTTTTATTTCTCTTGAAATACTTTCAAAGTTTATTTTTATACACGTCTTTTTTAAGGGGGTCTGCAGCCGTTATGTGGCATAGGGGTTACATCTCGTATAAAACTTAATAATATACCATTTCTACAAATAGGCCGTAATGCCGCATCTCTTCCTAGACCTGGGCCTTTTATCATGACTTCTGCTCGTTGCATACCTTGATCCACTACTGTCCGAATAACATTCCCTGCTCCGGTTTGAGCGGCAAAGGGCGGACTCCTGCCGTATGAAAGCAATACTCTAACTACTGAGTTAAGTAGCAAACTCTATGCGCAGTTTCATAATTTTCCTCACCAACAATCCGAGGTTGGAGCATAGTTGACGTTGAATCTAATGGATCTACTGCTTGTTTAAGATTCGTCTTTCGTTTGTTTCGAGATATATATCGATTACAGCCCGTTGTATGTAATCGATGAAAGTTGTAAGCGTTAAAAATAAAAAGAATTTAAAAATTGTATTTTGTTTCAATTTAAAATTTAAAATAAAAATTCAATTTTTAGAATTATATATTGAGTCTTATGTGAGTTTCGTAATATCTCGTTTATTGCAATACTTCTTAAAAAAAAGTTCCCGTCGAATCCTAGATCCCAGAATAAAGCTGATGGGTGTGCCAATTCCTCCTCCCCCAATCAGTCCTTTACATGTACATGAGTGGTTGAATAAGAATTCAAATTTGAATAAACTTTTAAACAAGTAACAGCAAACCCAAAGAGAACTATTGGTTCTAAGCCATCTTTGGCGATAAATCAACAATTCGAAGTACTTTTCTTGTGTATTCTTGATAAACCAGCGAGATGTAGGATGATCTGTTTGGGAGGTAAAAAGCCCCTTTGACATCTCTTCATCTGCAAAGAATTCTCGATGTGAAAACAGAGAGACAAAGGGCTGATCTTTGAATAGGAAAAAGAGTGGATCTGCAGGATCCCAAATGAATTGGCTGTCTGATACTGCATGGTTCCACCCTACAAGAACTCCGAATCATTTTGGCTGTCTCCGGCTCCTTCGTGTGTGCTCGGGGTAGAAGTTTTGAATAAATTTCTCGCCATGTTATTAAGTATTTTGATTTAAGTTCCTTTCGTTCTAAAAGGTGGAATATAATAACCCGGTTGAAGCGTAATCATCATACGGTAATATGGAGAAGACAAAATTGTTTCAAGCACCGACAGTACCAGAAGCCCCCTTGTTTCAAAGAGAGGAGGACGGGTTATTCACATTTCATTTGATGGTCAGAGGTGAATTGAAAGCTAAGCAGTGGTAATTCATAAGTCCTATCTTGTTCAGACCGATAAAGAAAGCTGAGGTTATAGTCAAAGCTGCTAGTAGAAAACCAAAATAACTAGTTATAGTAAGCTGACCAATTCAAGGTGAAAAACGACGTTGCTCCCTCAGCAAAACTGGGATAAAGTTGAGCCAAAAGATCGCGCCATCGCAAGTCTTTGTGAAATAACCTTTATGAGAAGAAAAAAGAAGGCGTCAAGAGACCCTCCCGGCCGAAAAGAAACTTCTCTAAATTTACCTGTAGGTGATATAGGTCGAGTTATTGATGTTAGATAGATTCCGAAAAGGAGGGGTTCTAGTTATAATCCAGAAACAATTCGTGTATATATTTCACAAAAACGTGAAATAAAAGTAGGTGATAAAGTAGTTGGACGCCAGTATTGGATTTCATATTCAAATGAACCCCGTAATCGTAAGAAAGTAGGTTTTTTAGTTATGGTCCTAGCAAAAGAAAAATTTGGATAGGATCCTATAGGATCTCCCCTTTTCAAAATCGGACGTGAAAGTTGCCTTTCATCCGGCTCAAGTAGGTATACAAAGGTGTTTCCGCTTTAAAATGATAGAAAACCGCAAAAATATCTACTCCTTACTCAAGTTCCCAAATAAAATCAAGAAACAATTCATTGATTAATTCTTAGTTTTTTTTTGGGATAAGTAGCAATATAGCACTTTGAAACTTATTAATTGATATATAGCCAAACATTTTCAAAATATTGGTTAATAACCATTAATCAAAATAACTATGTATATATAACCTAAAAATGTAACTCATTAATACCAATTACTAACAGCCACGTCACAATAAATGACTATTTACTAAATAAACAAAAAAGAATGGCCAAACAACAATATCAATGTTTCATTTGGCTATTTAGAGCAATTTTTGTTTTTTTATTAGATTTTATGGATTGATTATTTAACTTGTAATTAGTGCATAAAATTAGGATAATGTTAACCCCAACATTAACTACTTCATTTATGAATTTCATAGTAATATAAATACATGTCCTACCGAGACAGAATTTGTAACTTGCTATCATCTTGCCTAGCGGGCTTGATTCAGAGGGAGAGGAAGAGGGTCAAATTAGAACAGAAATATCATTTGAGTCGCAGATCCTCAAAAAAAGAAATGAACAAAGCTCAATCTTTGAGTGAGAAATGGGAAATTCATGGAAAATTATGACTATTCATAGCTATTACCTTGACACCAAAGAAGAGTTCGACCCAATGATTTATTTCTGTCCTAGTTGATCCGGATTCGACATTAAAAGTATATTGATTTTTCAGCAATAACCGAATAATTTTGTCTGTAACACAATTACCGCGAGCAAACATAGTACTGATGAGGAACGCATTTTTGCTATGCTACTAATACTTGCTCCGGTATTCTGCCCCAGCCTGGCTGAGGAAGAATTTCAGGGTGTAAAACAAAAAAATATGGCAGGTGGCATACTATATTTTAAAAATCCATAATTAAGGATTTTAATGATTAAAGAAAAAGAAAGAGTAAGGCCCTTCCATCCATTTCTACAAAAGACCCACGCCCAAATTCCAAAACTTTAGCTTTGGGTCCGCAATCTCGATCATGATTTTCCTACCCCAAAGGGAAAGGTCCTTTCCGTTTTGGGCGGTTGTGGGCGAGGAGAGATTCAAACCCCCGACACCATGGTTCTTAGCCACATGCTCTAATCGTCTGAGCTACAGGCCCCGTCTCCACAAGATCTGTTCCCGGGAGTGCCAGGAAACTTTCCTCTCCCCATTTCGGGTTAAGAGGATGTGGCAATACCTCTAAAAGATTATTCCATCTAACATATTTCCCCTGGATGCAGGAATAGCGACATGAACTAAATGTCCGGTCCAAGCCACGGAGCTTACTCCGAATAGTCCTGACAAATGATGATTGAGACGAGATTCGGCGTTTTTAAACCAGGAAACGCTTGGTTTCCATTTCGGTTGTAGGTGTAACCAACCTGCTATTAAAGATATGGCCGAAAGAAATAATAGAAAAAGAGATCCATTATAACGATCTTCATTAGTACGTAAACCTATTGTATACCACCAATGATATACACCTGAATAAGCGATATTCACTGGTCCAAGAGCACCCCCCGAGTAAAGGCTTCCACAGCCGGTTGGCCAAAATGAGGATCCCAAATTGCATGAGCAATAGGCCTTACATGTTAAGGGTCCTGTACCCACGCTTCAAAGTTTCCTTGTCAAGCTACATGAAATAAATTTCCGGAAGTCCATAAAAAAATTATTACTAATTGCCCGACATGAGAGGCAAAAATATTTTGATAAAGACTTTCTTCAGTAATATCATCATGACTCTCAAAATCATGTGTGGTAGCAATACCAAACCAAATACGATGAGTAGTGGGGTCCTGAGCTAAGCCTTGGCTAAACCTTGGAAATCTTAATGTCATAATTCCTTTCAAATCCTCCTAGCCATTATCCTACTGCAATAATTCTTTGCTAAGAAGAATGCCCATGTTGTGGAAATTCCACCCAGAAAAGGAACTCCTGAACATTTGGCGATCTCAGATGTGTCGATATCAATGGTGACTCATTATTTCGATGAAATATTTCTTTGGACAGAAGAAGATTATGTAAACACTTACTCGAAATCTCACTTATCAGATTCCATTGTGGAAGATACAATTTTTTTTTGAAGAATTTGCCATGATATATCTAATCCATGCATAAAATCATGAAGAACAGATACAAATTTTTGGCTATTTTTTCGCTATTCCCCCAATTTGTGTGAAATTTGTATGGAAATACAAAATAAGATACTCTTTTTTATTAATTTTTTTTTTTGTAAAATCTTAACTAAACTACTAAATAGTTTATGTTTCAACATATAATGAAAGGGTTAATATACAGGATGGGTAGAAGAAGGTGTGTGTGCTACTCGACTTAATCCATAATCTGAAACTGCCGGATATACCATAAAAATAATAAATATACAGAAAGAATACACGAATCCTAAGAAGTCATAGTAATTATCGCGAACCCAAGAATATAAAGTTTTTTTTTGTTTTATACTTTGTATATAAACTGGCATTGAAGGAGTAGAAGTAACAAAGAAATGTTAAGAACATGTCATAATAAATTTCATTGTTTACTTTTGTGTCTTTTCATTAAGTAAAGAGCTTGCCCCACCCGTGAGTAAATATTTCGTAGTAGCCTCATTAGACCGTATATTTTTCTTGGTATATCCAGATAATAAGTAGGAGCATAAACTGAAACATTCAGGAGCTACGAAGATAGTTATTAAATCATTAAAAACATTCCTCCTCGAGTAGCTGTTAATACAAATAACAGAAACTCCGTTATAGCCACTTCTGTACGGCCTACGGGTCGTGAACTTCTTTTCCCGTAAAAGAAGCAATGATGCTATCAAGGGAATAAGCATCGGCTAACTCTGTGCCAGCAGCCGCGTTAATACAGAGGATGCAAGCGTTATCCGAAATGATTGGGCGTAAAGCGTCTGCCAAATGAGCATCTTTGAGAAAACGTCCTTAATTTAAAATTATTAAAAATTAAAATTTTTAAATTACTATACGTAGTATTTTTTTTAGATCTAAAGAATTCCACTAGAGTATAAGTCTTACTTTGTAAGAACCCTTTGATCTTTATTTTTAATTGACATAGACCCGAATCCTCATTTAAAATGAAAATGTTGCGGCATCTATGGTCGGGATAGCTCAGCTGGTAGAGTAGAGAAAAGTTCAAACTAATTGAATACTGGTTCCGGAAATTTGCCAAATTGGTTTTCCATTTCCATAAAGAATATAATTTACAACTTTAAGTTTTAGATTTTGCTTTTCCTGCAATCAAATATTTCATTTTAAAAAAACTATACATTTAATGTCACATTTCGTAAAAATTTATGATATATGTATAGGATGCACTCAATGTTTCTGAGCTTCTCCCACAGATGTATTAGAAATGATATCTTGGGACGGGTGTAAAGCTAAGAAAATTGCTTCTGCTCCAAGAACAGAGGATTGTGTAGGTTGTAAAAGATGTGAATCCGCCTGTCCAATGGATTTCTTGAGTGTTCGAGTTTATCTGTGGCATGAAACAAATCGAAGTATGGGTCTAGCTTATTGTTTATTTGTGGCATGAAACAAATCGAAGTATGCAGATCGGAAAGAACACCAACGGCGAAAGCACTCTGCTGGGCCGACACTGACACTGAGAGACGAAAGGTAGGGGAACGAATGGGATTAGATACCCCAATAGTCCTAGTCGTAAACGATGGATACTAGGCGCTGTGCGTATCGACCGTGCAGTGCTGTAGCTAACACGTTAAGTATCCCGCCTGGGGAGTACGTTCGCAATAATGAAACTCAAAGGAATTGACGGGGACCCGCACAAGCGGTGGAGCATGTGGTTTAATTCGATGCAAAGCGAAGAACCTTACCAGGGCTTGACATGCCACGAATCCTCTTGAAAGAGAGGGGTGCCTTCGGGAACGCGGACACAACGAGCGCAACCCTCGCGTTCTTTTTTTTTTTATGACAGATGGTCAGAGTTCCATCTGGGTTCGAATCATACTGAGAGGTCCACTAGAGATCATAAATTCTTGAAGAAAGAACAAAATAGTAAAAATAAAAAAGGAAAATGTCGTCTTATTCAAAATCCCTATTATGAAATCTACAACGCACTACAACGACCTTGTTGACGGCAGCATACTCCGACAGCATCTAGGGTTCCTCGAACAATGTGATATCTCACACCGGGTAAATCCTTAACCCTTCCCCCTGAGGTCACGGGTTCAAATCCCGTCTCCGCAACTTAAAAAAAGGAATTTTATTTTGTTAACCGTTGATAACTTAGCTTTTTTTTTTAGTACAAGAAAAGTAGGGAGATAACTGAGCATTGTCTTATAATTCTTTATTGATACGACATAATGTTTCCAGTCAATTTTTTCAAGATCAGTCATGGTCTTACAAACTCTACCGATGGTATAGACGAATCACTTGCTTCATACAAACGTGTACCGACAACAAAAAAATTAAAGTCAAATTTATTGGGGTTATGTTACCTCCCAATTCCAATACAATGCAAGTAGGTCTAGTTATAGTATGAGTTGAAGATCAGACTGGATATGGATAGAACTTATAGTGGAGTCTCGAAAACCAAGTAATTTATGTTGGGCTTTTATCCTTTTTTAGGTTCATTAGTGCCACAAGTTTATCTCTCAATCGAATCAAATTAGCCAAAGGTGTTCGTTCATGAGCCTAGGCTAAAGTTTCAATCAATTCCTGCCAATATCCACGCATCTCATACACTATGGGGGTGGTGAGAAAAGATATATTTAACATCCCAGAGGGGCTCTAATTGGAGATACCATTGTTTCTGGTACAGAAGTTCCTATAAAAATGGGAAATGCCCTACCTTTGAGTGCGATTTGAACTATTGATTTGCGTAATTGGAAGTAACCAATTAGGTTTACGACGAAACCTAGAAATCACTGTAAATTCGTTGGCAATATGTCTACGCTAGTTCAAATCCAGCTCGACCCAATAATTCACGGATCCACAATGAAATAATAGAACCTATGTCTTGGTCTTCTGAAACGCGCGATCTCAATAGAAAAAATCTAAATATTTTAGATTCGGATCGTGCTATATTTTAGTCTTATAAAAAAAATTATAAATTTTCTTAACAATTATTATCCAGGAATAAGTACTAAAAAAAGGGTGAGGGGTTTTTTTTATTAAGAATGCACAGGGAATATTACAGCATATATGCTCCGCTTTTTTAATGCTCTTTTTCTATTATATTACATATTAGGAATAGCAACGACCATGTTTTATAAAAAATTATCCTCCTAATCTGCATTGATTTACCCTATAGATTTCATTTCAATTGGAATTTGGTTATTCACCATGTACGAGGATCCCTGCTAAGCATCCATGATTGAATGGTTAAAGCGCCCAACTCATAATTGGCGAATTCGTAGGTTCAATTCCTGCTGGATGCACGCCAATGGGACCCTCCAATATAATAAGTCTATTGAAATTGGCTCTGTATCAACGAAATCTCATCATCCATACATAACGAATGACTGTGCCTAAGGGCATATCGGTGGAAGTAGATTCTTCTTTTTGATCAATCAAAACCCCTTCCCAAACTGTACAAGCTTCTTCCAAAGCATACAGCTTTCTGGATGTAGATGATGATATCGATACAGATGGATTTTCTATATATCATATAATTCTTATATATATACGAGATCCGTTTAATTACTGGAATCCGCCCGAGGAGGGACTCGCGTCTGATTAGCTAGTCATTGGTGAGAATCCAACGCCTCGAAAACCTAAGGGTTCCTCTGCAAGGTTCGTCCACGGAGGGTGAGTCAGGGCCTAAGATAAGGCCAAAAGGCGTAGTTGATGGACAACAAGTGAATATTCATGTACTACCCCTTGTTGGTCCCGAGGGACGGAGGAGGCTAGGTTAGCCGGCAAGTGCATCAAAGATGCATTCATCGATTCGCCCGAGGGAACACAATTACCGCGAGCAAATATAGTAATGATGAGGAACGCATTTCTGCTATGCTACTAATACTTGCTCCGGTATTCTGCCCCAGCCTAGCTGAGGAAGAATTTCGGGATGTAAAACAAAAAAAATATGGCGGGTAAATCAACAAAAGTAAGTGGACCTAACCCCTTGAATCCGACCTATATCCACTATTCTGATATTAAAATAAAAAATTTAAACAAAACTAGTATAAGTTAGGAATAAATAGCTTGTTTCTTTACAGAAAAGAGTTAGTAGTCTAAGCAAGAGACAATATATGTTAATATTATTGATTATTTTTTCATTTAAAAAATTATTCCACCTCAATTGAAAAAGTAAATATCTTGTTAGTACGCAATCTAATTTAGGGCACATATTATTTATAGTTAGGAGGAGTCATGGAAATAACATGTTCAAAGTCACGATCAAACCCTTTTTCAAATCCGGCTGCAGCTGCGCGAGCCCGTCCCGCGTGCCATAAATGACCTACAAATTCGCCAATTATGAGTTGGGCGCCCATGAAAATTAAAAAATGGTAAATTCTCTTTTGGTTGCTTGTTTTCTAAATGGAACATCTCCCCATTGGGTCTCTACTATTAGTAAAGCAGTCATACTTCCTTCACCTAACCGAGAGCTTGATTTAGCAGCTCTTTCCAAAAGGTGTGAATGCAAATAAGAAGAACCTGTCTTCTATATTTTTTGATTACCTTCCTCACGTATGTATAAGACCGAATCCATTCGATTTATAAAAAGGATTACTAATCCTTAACTTTTCGAGGAATCCTTCATCAGTGATTGTGAATGACTGATTTTTCTCAACCTTTTTGACCTTGGTTTTGGTTCCGTAGGAGCAAGCAAGTCATAAAGATTGAGAAATAGAATCATCTGTTTTGATTCGTTCTCAATAGCCATGAGATGATCATTTTAGGGTGATCCTTATGTAGCATGTACATTGAGAATTCAAGTATTGTATACGTCATTAGTCTCATCCTTTGCTTTGTAGGAACTACCCGTAAACCGTTGAGGGTAGTTCTAGATCTGGTTCAAGACGAATTAGTGTCGGGGCTTTATTGAAACCGTTGAATTCAGAATATGGTAAAGTAGCTCCTGGGTGGGGAACTGCGCCGTTAATGGGTATTGCAATGGCTTTATTTGCCATATTCTTGTCTATTATTTTGGAGATTTATAATTCTTCTATTTTACAGGATGGAATTTCAATGAATTAGATTTTATTAAGTTAACTAGCTTTTCAAGCTAAGACAGACCCCTTATTTTTATCTCATAGATTTGGCAGTTCGACCGTGAAATTACTTTGTTTATGTATTTCCGGAATATGAGTGTGCTCTCCAAAGAGCAACTCTTATCAAAAGTTGCTGAATTGGAATCCCGTTATAACTAAAGATTCTTGTCGTTCCAGAGGATCTACCTACATGAGAACCAGGAACAGAGAGCTTTCCCCCGTTTTCCACCCGACTCTTTTCTTTGGTCTTAAGAATGCTGGTTTCTGGTTTTAAGAATGAGTGATTTCCCTTCTCTGACCCTTACTGCCCAACTTGAAAGAGGACAGCTAAAGTGTTCCACTTACTGAACAGGGTTCTATGGTCGGTCCGCGACCTTTGGAGGCCGAAGGCGGTTTTTTAAAAATAGGTTGAACTGAGGAAAGTTGTTTTTGTGGAGAACCAAAAGGAACTTCAGTTTCTAGTCCCCAAACTGTTAAAAAAGAATCCGTTTTTGCTCTTTATTTTTCGGTGGATGGGTCTCTCCTTCTAGTACAAACAACAAATCCATGGGTATTTGAACCCAAGTATCCGGGAAAAAGCATAATTTTTTATGGAAGAACAGGGGATCCTTTTGAGCAACTTATTATAATAGGAAACCCTTATATTTTGAAATTAATTCATCAAGTTGAGCATAAAATACACGGGCGTTGCGGTGGACATTATGCACTTGTTACACAACAACCCCTTCGAGAAAGGACCAAGCAAGGGGGAAAGCAGGTAGGAGAAATGGAAGTTTGGGCTGGTCCTCCGCCGGTACTTGTGGATTCAAAGGTACAAGAAGAGGGACGCCCTTTGCCGCTCAAACCGCAGCATGGAATGCTATTTGGATAATAGTGGATCAAGGTATGCAACGAGCAGAAGTCATGATAAAAGGCCCAGGTCTAGGAAGAGATGCGACATTACGGGCTATTCGTAGAAGTGGTATATTATTAAGTTTTATATGAGATGTAACCGCTATGCCACATAACGGCTGCAGGCCCCCTAAAAAAGACGTGTATAAAAATAAACTTTGAAAGTATTTCAAGAGAAATAAAAATTCAACAATTTGAGCAAATAATATTACTGTGGTTGAAGATAAAGTAATAGTTTCTACTCGGCCACTATAGTGGAAATGTGTTGAATCAAGAGTCGAAAATAAACGTATTTATTATGGACGATTTATTCTGGCTCCACTTATGAGAGGACAAGCAGATACAATAGGCATTGTGACATAATCCCAGGAAAAGCTCGAACGACCTTCAACAAAAGGGTACCTGTACCCGAAATCGACACAAGTGGGTAGGTAGAGAATACCTAGGGGCGCGAGACAACTCATTATGGGGAAATACTTTTCGAAGGAGATACATTAGTTACATTTATATATGAAAAGTCGAGATTTAGTGATATAACGCAGGGTCTTCCAAAAGTAGAACACGTATTAGAAGTGCGTTCGATTAATTCAATATCAATGAACCTAGAAAAGAGAGTTGATGGGTGGAACGAGCGTCTACGCGCACCCTGGTTAGAACCTCTAAGAGATCCCAATGGTTTGGACTTGAGTAGGCTGAAAAAAGACATACAGCCTTGGCAAGAACGCTGTTCTGCGGAATATATGACTCATGCTGTCCAATAGCATTCCTTTTTGAATGAATTGATTGAAGAGAGAAATTTCTATTACTCCAATGAACAAAGTAAATAAATCTAATACAAGCATACTTCCCAAACAGATCTTCTTACATCTCGCTGGTTTATCAAGAATATGCAAGAAAAGTACTTCGAATTGTTGATTTATCGCGAGAGATGCCTGAAAATTTATTTCATGTAGCTTGGCAAGGAAACTTTAACGCGTGGGTATAAGACCTTTTACATGTAAGGCAGACTTTTACTTTTTCCCACGGCAACAAAAGCTCTTTGCCGTATGTGGGTTTTCCAAGTATTCTACTCTTAAGTATAGTTATGATTTTTTTCAACCTAGTTGGCTATTTAACAAGTTAATAAACCCACTATATATCTATCTATATGGTCTTGGACTATCAATAATGACTTTTCTTTAAAATTTGGTTCTTTAATTGACCCGCTTACTTATATTATGTTAATATTGATAACTACTGTAGGAAGTCTAGTTCTTATTTATAGTGATTATTATATGTCTCATGATGAGGGGTATTTGAGGTCTTTTGTTTATATGAATCTTTTCAATATCATGTGAAGTTTTAGGAGTAATTCCTCACTTGCTTAGAGTTAAACACAAAAATAACATCCCATCTGCACGAATATGATTATATATATCCTATGATACATGCGGATATATTTACTTTATGTTTCATAAATCTTTTCAATACCAGTTTATTTTAAAAAAGCTATAAGGCATTTACTCATATATGATGTTTATGCATATGAGCTTCTACTCGTAGGAACCTACGCATTCTACTAAATAGCCTTTTGTGTTATGCTCAAAGTAACCCTGGCCTAACGGACCGGTCCGGTCCGTTAGTCCGCTAAGGTCCGATAATTATTACCGGACCTGATCCGGTCCGTTAAGCTAACGTACCAAACGGACCGAACAGACCGGTCCGGTCCGTTTAGAGAAAAAAAAATTAAAAAAAATTAGAAATTGCTTTTATAATAGATTTTTGGGTAAATATATATATATATATATTTTTTTTTTTTCTTGGCTGTTGGATCTAAGATCCAACGGTCAGTTTTTTTTTAAAAGAAATAAAAATTATGGTACCTTAACGGACCAATGGGTCCGGTCCGGTCCAGTACCGCTAACGGACCCTCGAGGTCCGTTAATACCTTATCGGACCGGACGGACCAAGTCCGGTCCGGTTCCAATAAGCCAGGTTTAGCTCTAAGTAAGCCTAATTAAAAAAAATATATATATAAAATAAGATTGAAATCCCATAATATTTAAAAAATCTTGTTTTTTTGAACATGAAGAGATAAAGAAACCATAGCAATTGCCGGAAATACTAAGCCCACTAAAGGCACAAAAAAAAACGGGTAAGTTGCTGATAGTAAAATCCGTCGACTTTAAAAATTGTGAGGGTTCAAGTCCCTCTATCCCTAAAGAGTCCCATTGGATCCCCTAATTATTGAGACTATCCTCTCGGTTCATTAGTGGTTCAAAATTCGTTATGTTTCTCGTCACTTAATTAGATATAAGTGAAAAGTTTTTTAGTATCCAACTCCTTTTTAATATTCATATATTAAAAACGTACAAATGAGCATCTTTGAGAAAACGTCCTTAAATTTAAAATTATTAAAAATTAACTACCGAGTTCAATTCAATTATCCTATAATTGAAATTGAATTTAAATCCCCTCTTCTTTCTTTTTTAACTTTGTTATGATATTTTCAACTTTAGAGCATATATTTACACATATATATCCTTTTCAGTTGTTTCAATTGTAATTACAATTCATTTGCTAACCGTATTAGTATATGAAATCTTAAAACTGTCTGATTCGTTAGAAAATGGGATGATAACTACTTTTTCCTGTCTAACGGGATTATTAGTGACTCGTTGGATTTATTTGGAACATTTACCATTAAGTAATTTATATGAATCATTAATTTTTCTTTCATGGAATTTCTTTTCCGATTCGGCAGTTCGATCTATGCTATGATTTATCATTCATGGACGTTGATAAGATCCTTCCATTTAGCAGCACCTTAAGGGATGGGCATAGCCTTATAAAGGGTGAGGTTCAAACGAGGAAAGGCTTACGGTGGATACCTAGGCACCCAGAGACGAGGAAGGGCGTAATAAGCGACGAAATGCTACGGGGATTTGAAAATAACCGGAGATCCGGATATTCCCAAATAGGTCAACCTTTCGAACTACTGCTGAATCCATGGGCAGGCAAGAGACAACCTGGCGAACTGAAACATCTTAGTATCTAGAGGAAAAGAAAGCAAAAGCGATTCCCGTAGTAGCGGCGAGCGAAATGGGAGCAGGCTAAACCACGAAAACGGGGTTGTGGGAGAGCAATACAAGCGTCGTGCTGCTAGGCGAAGCGGTCGAATACTGCACCCTAGATGGCGAGAGTCCAGTAGCCGAAAGTAACACTATGAAAAAAAAAATTAATTCTAATTTCTTAGTAGATACTTCAAGGGTGCCATTTGGTAAAAGTATAAGAAGCCTTTTCAATTTCCTTTATTTAACATTTTCAACTATGAAAAATAAGTAAAACAGATGGGGAAAAGCCCGCTATCGGAGTCGAACCGATGACCATCGGATTACAAATGCGATGCTCTAACCTTTGAGCTAAGTGGGCTCCCAGATCAGAAAAAATTGGGTCCGGGCCTGCTGCGGGAATGATTTGGAAGATCCAAAAACAGTGGCATTTGCTAGCACCAACATAACGGAGGCGGTCAATCAATATAGATTGATCCGAAATCTGATTCAACTCCAATATAGCAGAGACTATACTCGAGAATCACTAAAGAAAGGCATTGTCATAGCACTGAATAGAGGTAGTCAAGAAGAAAATATTGCTCCGGCGTGATACCGTCAAGAATTCCTCACTATTGAGTGGGAGCAAGTGCATTTTCGAAGTATTTTTACACTCCAATATTTTAAGTTTTAGATTTTTTCTATTGGGGTCGCGCGTTTTTGAAGACCAACACATAGGTTCTATTATTTCATGGTTGATCCATGAATTATTGGGCCGAGTTGTAGTCCGCATCTTCACAGACATGTTTATTTCACCGAGCCTCTCTCCGAGAGAGTGCCTAGATAGTTACGCCTTTCGTGCGGGTCAAAACTTACCCGACAAAGAATTTCGTTACCTTAGGACCATTATAGTTACGGTCGCCGTTCACCGGGGCTTCGGTCGCTGGCTCCCCTGTCATCAGGTCACCAACTTCCTTGACCTTCCGGCACTCGGCAGGTGTCAGCCCTCATACAGGGTCTTACAACTTTGCGGAGACCTGTATTTTTGGTAAACAGTCGCCCGGGCCTGGTCACTGTGACCCCCTTTATGAGGGGGCACCCCTTCTCCCGAAGTTACGGGGGCTATTTTGCCGCTAATGATGGTATAGAAGAATCACTTGCTTCATACAAACGTGTAAAAGATGCTAGCCCACGTATAGAAAATATAGAAACCGTCCTTTCCAGTAGTATCGCTGCAGTCTTTTTTGCAGCTTTTGGCGGTTCTCGAAAAAAGATAGCAAAAAAAATCATTCCTAGAGTTGAGACTAAGAGGAATGTATAAACCAAAGCGTCCATATATTCGAGCGTAATTTACAATTATAGCTTACATACCTGTTTATTTGAGATCTTCTTCTGGATAAAGAAAGAGCAAGACAATAGTCAAAGAGAAATAATAGTCACATGGTCTCGGGCGAATGACGGGAATTGAACCCGCGAATGGTGGATTCACAATCCACTGCCTTATCCACTTGGCTACATCCGCAGAGCCTCGTATACTTTATAGTTTACTTTTTATCGCACACATTTTACATTGTCGGAACAGAAGTATTGTTTCCTTTATTATGGACTAAAAATAGTTAAAACGTCTGATCATATAATAAAAATTAGGATTCATTTCGATTAAACGTCCTTCTTATTAATCCGGAAGTTCTTCTCAGATACAAGGAAATGATTCAATTCCAGAAGCAGACTTCCTATAGTAGTTATTAATATTAACATAATAGAAGTAAGCGGGTTGATTAAAGAACCAAATTCTATAGAAAAGTCATTATTGATAGTCCAAGATCATATTTTTATATTAGTTAGTCATCTCGGCTCAGTGAGTCCTTTCTCCCGTGCTGAACTATTGGCACCAGTCCTATATTTTGTCTCTGAGGACCAAGGAGAAAGGGGGTTCCGCGGTAACAGGATTGTAAAATGCGAGAAGCAAGGGGGTCAACCTCTTTCAAATATACAGCATGGATTTTGGCAATGCAATGTAGTTAGTTGGACTCTCATGTAGATCCGAATGAATCATCCTTTCCACGAAAGTAAATCTTTGCCCGCTAGGCAAGAGGATAGCAAGTTACAAATTCTGTCTTGGTAGGACATGTATTTATATTACTATGAAATGGTTCTCCTGTAGCTAGATCCTCTGGAACATCAAGAATCCTTAGTTAGAATGGGATTCCAACTAAACAACTTTTGAGAAGAGTTGCTCATTGGAGAGCACAGTACGATGAAAGTTGTAAGCTGTGTTCGGGGGGTACTTATTTTCATCGATAATCGATTAGTTAACATGTTGGTTAACCGTATTCTGAAACACGGAAAAAAAAATCATTGGATAATCAAAATATCTATCGAGCCATGAAAAATATTTAACAAAAGAAAGAAACAAATCCATTATATGTTTTACGTCAAGCAATACGTGGAGTAACTCCAGATATAGCAGTAAAAGCAAGACGTGTAGGCGGATCAACTCATCAGGTTCCCATTGAAATAGGATCCACACAAGGAAAAGCAATTGCTATTCGTTGGTTATTAGGGGCATCCCGAAAATGTCCGGGTCAAGTTTTATACGAGATGTAATCCCTATGCCACATAACGGCTGCAGGCCCCCTAAAAAAAGACGTGTATAAAAATAAACTTTGAAAGTATTTCAAGAGATATAAAAAATTTAACAATTTGAGCAAATAATATTACTATGGTTCCGGATTTGAATAAGACGACCTTTTCCTTTTTTTATTTTTACTATTGAAAAAATAAAGTAATTAAGGATGAGAGGTGTTAAGCTTTTTATTATCCTAGTGTCGAGCTATTTTTCCTCCCCTACAGTATCGTCACCGCAGTAGAGTTTAACCACGAAGTTCGAGATGGATTGGTGTAGTTCCTCTACGCCTAGCACACTAGAATATCGAACCAAGAACGAAGAAAGGAATGAGAGAAAAGCACGGTACTCTTTCTACTATATAGCTTAATACGGAAATGGTATCAAAACAAAGGGTAGGATTTTCTTTTTCGATATACAACACTCATGTCGAAAAAAAGCGGATTTGATCCTTTTATTTATTTGGTTCAAAAAATATGTCCAATTTTTACAGTGCGATGGTTAGCTGTTCACGGACTAGTTGTACCTACCGTTTCTTTTTTGGGGTCAATATCAGCAATACAGTTCATCCAACGATAAACTTAATTCGAATCATAGAGCTACGACACAATCAAACCCATCTCGGTTAGGTGAAGGAAGTATGACTGCTTTATCAATAGTAGAGACCCATTCGGGAGATGTTTCGGCTTATATTCCTACTAATGTAATTTCCATTACAGATGGACAAATTTTTTTATCCGCGGATCTCTTCAATTCTGTAATCAGACCAGCGATTAATGTGGGTATTTCCGTTTCCAGAGTAGGATCCGCGGCTCAAATTAAAGCTATGAAACAAGTAGCTGAAAATTAAAATTGGAATTAGCACAATTTGCAGAATTAGACGTGGATGATTATCAAAAGAGATTCCCAACATATCATAAGATTCTCTTTCTTGAAACTCCGCACTTTTCCAAACCCAGAAAACGGACGGAATTTTAGGATTCCCCCTTAGAGCAAATAGTTTTATACATACTTCTTCCGGTTTATCTATACCATATTTTATTCTCGTAAAATAATATACACTGGCTAATAGGCCGCCCGGTGCTACTCTATAGCTAAGAAATAAAGTAAGTACAAGCGGGTAGCGGGAATCGAACCCGCATCATTAGCTTGGAAGGCTTGGGGTTATAGTCGACGTTGATTCATCATTCTTAACGTCTCTAATTCAAAACCGAACATGCAACTTTCGTTGCATTCGGCTCCTTGATGAAGAATAGAGAAGACAGGCTCATTACATTAAAAAAAGAGATAGGAATTCTCAGAAGTAATTGGGTGTGAAAGCCAAATGAATTGAAAGATTCATGTTTGGTTCGGGAAGGGATTGTGGAAGTTTTGAACTGGAAATAGAATCTAATATATCCCTGAAGACGTAGAACCAAAATTCGTTTATTTGCGGCAAGTTTGAAAGGGGCTCGCTCAAGACTTTCTCGGACTATTATTCAACAGAAAATAAGAGCTTTGGTTTCGGCTCATCTACGTTGTTATAATATCTTTTTCTCTTTTAAACGTACATTGGTTCATTCAGAGACTCTAAATTATATTATATAATTTAGTTTAGTTTTAGTTATTAGGGTATACTCCTTAGTATAAGTAAAAATGTTTTTTTAATTTCATAAATATCAATGCAAGGTAATGTTTTCAAGCCGGATCCTAATTCCCATCATAACAAAATAAATTTGATTAATATAAGTACTGAGGAATTCATGTGTAATACACTTTTTTTTATTGAAATATTTTTACAAATTCCAACAAATTTTAATTTACGAGGTGCTTGAATTGTCCCTTAGAAGTCTTTTTTGAATCTGCCTCATCAAATAACTATAAATTTATACGATATTTATTAGACAAATTCCACAATTTCATATGTTATTCTTCTAATATTAAATTAATAACTCATATGAGCTTATCCATTTTAAAAATGGATAACAATTACATTAAATCCGCAGATCGCTCAAGACTTTCTCGGACTATTATTCAACAGAAAATAAGAGTTTTGGTTTCTGCTCATCAAGATAGAGGTAGGCAAAAGAGAAAATTTCGTCATTTGTGGATTACTCGCATAAATGTAGTAATTCGAACCAATAAACTAGACTTTAGTTATAATGGATTAATACACAATCTGTACAAAGGGCGCTCGCTTCTTAATCGTAAAATACTTGCACAGATTTCTATATTAAATAGGAATTGTCTTTATATCATTTACAACGAGATCTTTAAAAGAAGATAAAGATATTGCGAGGAATCCAGTGTAATGTTTCTCCGATAACTGAATTTGAGAAGGTAGAGTATAAATTAGTATAAAAAATATAGGATAAGCTACGGTGCATGGTATCGAAGGGAACTGAGAGAGGTACGAGAGAGAGGTATGATACGAGGAGATCTATACGAGAGGGACTGAACGAAGTGAGATGCTCGCAGGGAATACACCATACGAGAGGAAGAGAACGAAGTGAGATTCTCGCAGGGAATACACCATACTATCAGAGAGGTTTGGTATCACTTCCGGATTCCATTGGTACCTCTTCGATACCTTTATGACAAATCTTTGCTACCATAGATGCTTAGGATTATATACAACATCATTCTTGGGGTATGTATTTGTTATTTCATCAATTTAATTTCGATACCAAGGTTCATATAGTTTCTGATAGTATCTTCTCATTGATACATTCGATTATGAGGATCTCTCTCCGATCGAGCTCGATTGGGAGTATCTCACTGAATCCGTTCGATTCCTGTTGTTTATAGTAACCATAGGATGATGAATGTTGTTGATAGTTGTTATCTATAGCCGTAGGCGAGTTAATGTAGGATTCCCTTTTTATGTTGAAAAGGCCCGTATCAAAAATTATGATTATACATATGGACAATTCCTCAATATCTTGTTCATTCGCAACAGAATAGTTTATTTTCGCGGCGGTAAAAAAATGCTTTTTTGGATAGAGATACTGTTTCACTAATCGAGTTCTCACTTGTTTCTAGCAATTCACATGGCATCACCAAATGATACAAGTCTTGGATAAAAATCTACAACGCACTAGAACGTCAGAAGCTTGTTATTTAGTATTTGATGCAGCAAGTAGGGGAAAACAATTTTTAATTGTTGGGACCAAAAATAAAGCAACAGATTCAGTAGCCCGGGCTGTAATAAAGGCTCGCTGTCATTATGGATTTTTTCATATTTGGCGAGCGTCTGGAATCGAAATTATTGTACGTCAAATAACATCAAAGGTGTTGGTTTTCGAAGAAGGAATGTCAGCAAATTGTGCAAAGGCTTCTAATTCTGCAAATTTTGCTAATTCCAATTTTAATTTTCCGGCTACTTGTTTAATAGCTTTAATTTGAGCCGCGGATCCTACTCTGGAAACGGAAATACCCACATTCATCGCTGGTCTGATTCCATAATTGAAGAGATCCGCGGATAAAAAAATTTGTCCATGTCAACCAGTTCCTAGATATATCTATGCTCTTCTTTATCTTTAGATAATTTGAATTCTTTAAAAGATTCCAATTTATATACAAATACAAAATATTTTTCTACATTAAAAATAATGGGTTGCCCAGGACTCGAACCCCGAACTAGTCGGATGGAATAGACAATTTACTTGTTCTAAAATTAAATTTATTAATTTTAATAACAAATAGTGAAAAATCTTCCCCCAAGCCGTGCTTGCATTTTTCATTGCACACTGCTTTCCCTACAAATATGTCTTATTGAAAAGAATAAGACATGTATTTGGATATTTCTCTTCAGCTCTATAAAAATAAATAAATTTATTATTTATTTAATTCGACACTCATAGTTGAAGTTAATTTTTGGAAGATTTAATGGATTATGGGAGTGTGTGACTTGAACTATTGATCGGGCTATGCATTCACAGTATTAAGTTATTTTTGAACATTTATTTGTAATTCTTCTATTTTTCGCGGTTCTATTAATAACTCTTTTTTTTAAGTTGCGGAGACGGGATTTGAACCCGTGACCTCAAGGTTATGAGCCTTGCAAGCTACCAAACTGCTCTACCCCGCGAAAAATTGGAAACTCTTGGAACAAAAAAGATTGAGTTGCCCCCTTACCATATCTTTACAAAATAGAGTATCATATCCCATTTATACATAATGGTAAAGGGGTCCTGAACTGTTGGCACCAGTCCTACATTTTGTCTATGTGCACCGAGGAGAAAGGGGGTTCTACGGTAAGAGGATTGTAACATGCGAGAAGCAAGGGGGTGAATCTCTTTCAAATATACAGCATGGATTATGGAATTGCAATGTAGTTAGTTGGACTCTCATGTCGATCCGAATGAATCATCATTTCCACAGAGGTAAATCTTTGCCCTCTAGGCAAGAGGATATCAAGTTACAAATTCTATCTCGGTAGGACATGTATTTATCTTCTTTTGTCCAAAGAAATATTTCATCGAAATAATGAGTCACCATTGATATCGACACATCTGAGATCGCCAAATGTTCGGGATACTACAAGGGTGTCATTTGGTAAAAGTATAAGAAGCCTTTTCAATTTCTTTTATTTAACATTTTCAACTATGAAAAAATCAAAAAAATATCATGCAATCAAGCAAGAACCCTTACTCTTTTTCATTTATATTACGTAAATTAATTCAAAAGATTCTCGCTTGATTATAGCGCTTTATTTTTATTATCACAAAAACCAGACAACCTGTCTTGGCTATATATATACAAGCATACAAAGCTGTTCCTATCGAACGGAGCCCTATTCGACCAAATAACAAAGACATTGTTGAGAAAAAGATGGGTTTTCACGGATGAAATGGTTGTTGCTATCTGCTACAATAACGAATCGTTGGTTTAACTAAAGAAAAGAGATAGCCTTTTCTCTTCGTCTCAGGTCAACGGATCTTCTCCGCAAATTACGGTAAACTTAGACTTAGGAAACATAAATATAGAAATAAGGTTGAGGTATATAGAATCTAGAATAAGTAATAGTAAAACTATTATTACGATATTAAAATTATGTAATTGTAGAATAAATAAAAGAGATCTAAAAGATCCTTTTCCTAATTGAATAGTTTGTTTACATTATGGAAGAAGGATATGGGGCCGTGTTATAAATGGCCTGGCTAAACCTATTGATGGTCGAGGTGAAATTTCAGCTTCTGAGTCTCGTTTAATTGAATCTCCTGCTCCGGGTATTATTTCAAGACGTTCTGTATATGAGCCGCTTCAAACATGACTTATTGCTATTGATTCGATGATACCTATAGGACGCGGTCAGCGAGAATTAATAAATCGTGATCAACAGTTCCTTTTTTTCATTTTTATGTGTTTCCGTTTCCGTATAATTACTGGAAGCACAATAGAACGTTCTTTTGCCGATATTATTAGTAGTATTCGATACTGGGTCATTAACCCTTATGGGTTGTTCCGAAGATATGGAAAGAGATGTTTTTATGTCAGCAATAGAAGTCCAAACTCACGGACTTGTTGATCTTGTAGCGGTTTAATAAAAATAAGATAGATTTTACGTTTACGAAAATAAAAGTATATATAGTGGGATATTTTACCTTCTTACTGGAGTTAATAGATTCAATAAAAAAAGATTCACAATTTTGTATCTGAACCGGTGGCTCACTTTTTCTAAGTAATGGGGAAGAGTACCAAAACATGCCACTGAAAAACTCTACTGCGACAAAGAGGGGCTGTCAAGAACGTAAAAGAGGTAGGATGGGCAGTTGGTCATATCTCTGGTACTGCATGGCTCCACCCTGCAAGAACTCCGAATCATTCTCTGTAAGCCCATCCTTTTCATCATAAATAATCCGCTTGCCCGGAAATAACCTTGCCCAATAGGGAAAGCCCAATTCATTGGGGCTTTCTATTTGATTGTATCGAAAGCCCTTTTTTTCAATAGTAAAAATAAAAAAAGGAAAATGTCGTCTTATTCAAAACCCCTATTATGAAATCCCTTCTCTCCCACTTCACACCTCGGAACGCCCCGTGTGAACAGAAAATTAAACATAGTGGTTTCACGAATTTCAAATCCTTATAGACACTCAACTATTTTGGCAGAATTTATAGCGGGACAACTAGAAAGTGGAGTTTCATTTCGCAAGGCAATGAAAAAAGCTATTGAATTAATAGAACAGGCGGGTACAAAAGGCATTCAAATACAAATTTCCGCAAATAAAAGGCTAATGCCACAACAAGTCCATAAATTGCAAAAGCTTCCATAAAAGCGAGACTAAGCAATAAAGTACCTCGTATTTTTCCCTCTGCTTCTGGTTGTCTTGCGATCCCTTCTACAGCCTGTCCCGCAGCAGTACCTTGACCAACTCCAGGTCCAATAAAAGCAAGTCCAACGGCCAATCCAGGTTCGAACCCCCACAAACTGTTAAGATTTTTGCTCTATTTGTATTTTTAAAATTTATAGCTTATTATTGAATTTTAAAGCGTCTCATAATCTCAAATAATTAGTGGATATGTCGTTTTTGGATCGAGAACAAATATATTCAAGAGATAAGAGAATTTAGAATACCTATCAGAAAGACTAATCCAAATATAGGTTCAATCAAGATTTGTTTTCCTGGAGTTCCAAAAAGCAAGCATTACATCATTATCGACATAAATTCCCAAAGCAAAGGGTCAAGAAACTCAACGCCACTATTCTTGCGCCACAGATCTTACAATTTCCGAAGGAATTGTAGTTAAATCTCTTTTTCATTTCCATTCAAGAGTAAATAGAAGGATCTTATCAACATCCATGAATGATAAAAATCATACCATAGATCAAACTGCCGAATCAAAAAAAATTGGTGCTATCATATATATATATAGCTTTGTATCGGCTAAGTTCACGAGTTGGAGATAAGCGGACTCGAACCGCTGACATCCGCCTAGTATTTTAGTGATAGGTTCTATAGGAACTGGACGATCCTATTTGGTGAAATATCTAGCGGCAAACTCCTATGTTCCTTTCATTACCGTATTTCTGAACAAGTTCTTGGATATAATTGTTCCAAAGTCTTAGAAGTTGAATTAATCAAATTCCTTTTTTTCTCGTTCTATCTCACTGAGACAAAGAAGGGCTGTCAAGAACGTAGAGGAGGTAGGATGGGCAGTTGGTCTGATCTTCGAGCCCGTCCTCCGGCGGATTACTCCTTTTGCTCCTCAACCTACGGGGTATTAGCAGCCGTTTCCAGCTATTGTTCCCCTCCCAA
Organism: Urtica urens; assembly: GCA_958296335.1. Lineage (NCBI taxonomy): Eukaryota > Viridiplantae > Streptophyta > Magnoliopsida > Rosales > Urticaceae > Urtica > Urtica urens. The sequence goes on along the minus strand of OY282530.1, from coordinate 8,463,481 downwards.
GGGCAGGTTCTTACGCGTTACTCACTCGTCTACCACCGGAAACACCACTTCCCGTCCGATTTGCATGTGTTAAGCATGTCGCTAGCGCTCGCGTTGTTTATATATACTATTATCTAAAAATAATTAAGTTATTAATGACTGGACGAAACCAAGAAATAACCCCTCACGTGCAAAATTATAGAAGGTCCCCTTTAAGATCAAACAATTCCATAAAATTGAGTATGATTGTATGTGTGATAGCATCTACTATACCAGGAATATCAATGAACCCTATTATTTCCGCTGAATTATATCCCTTCCCCTGTCCCTCCATCGAGAAATATAACTGAATAATCCTAAGGCAAAGGGTCGAGAAACTCAACGCCACTATTCTTACGCCACATATCTAACCATTTCCGAAGGAACTGTAGTTAGATCTCTTTTTCATTTCCATTCAAGAGTTCTTATTTGTTTCCGTTTCCATGCCCCTTTGAGATTAACTTGTACCCTTTTGTTTCCTATTATTGAAATTGCTCAGGATAACCTTTTGTAGCTTCTATAACCTATTTCTTAGTTCAAAATCCCTTCTTACTAACTGGAATCAAAGAATTAGTAAATCTATTCCGCCCAAACCAAAATGGGCTAGGGTTATGAACTTATAATCGATAATATGAAGATCGAGCCAATTCCATGATTATAAGTTCATTCCATGCTGGATATAGGGTTATATGCATTCTAATTATGGGAAGGGGTCCTCGAGCTAAATAGATACTATGTTTACATATAGATCTCTACGTCGTTCCATTCCATTTAATTTAGGATTAGGCGTAATCGGACCTGCTTTTTACACTCGTTATTTGGGACCCTATATCACCTCTTTTGACTTCTATTGAATCGAAAAATAGGTTTGATTGTACATCTTTTATATATAATATCTCCAATTTGGTCCCACGGTAAGGAATAACCAGTTACACACAAAGATGCGGTCAATACACCCAAAACCAAACCGGTAACCCATGTCATTTCACGAGGTTTTTTAAAGCCACCCGTGAGATACACACGAAATACGTGTAGGATCATCATGAGTACCATCATACTTGCCGACCATCGATGAACTGGTCGTATTAACCAACCAAAGTTAGCTTCAGTCATTATATATTGAACATAAGAAAAAGCACAAGATTTTGAAAACTATATTGATCAACCCTTACTACATGAACATTTCAAATCACAGGATTCCTCGCAATATCTTTATCTTCTTTTAAGATCTCGTTGTAAATCATATAAAAGACAATTCCTATTATTCAGTTCTAAAGAATTTCCTGTTGATACCATATAGTATCATCTTTATTTGGCGATAAGTAAAGTATTCGTACTTTTTTTGATCTCTTAGACATTTCATAAAAGGGGCTTTGTCCCCCAATGACCAATCCTCGCATGAATTGCTATGGATCATGGAAAGAAAATCAAAAAAGAAAAGAAAGTGAAAAATACGTAAATAAAAATGAAGTTGAAGAAGAGAGCCCAGATTCCAAATGGATGAAGACGTTACTGAATTGGCTCTACGTTTGGAATATTTGTGAATCCCTCCTGCTTACACTAAAACTTTCCGAGGCCCCCCTCACGGTATGCAAGTTGAAAGAGATAAATGGAACAAGTACGGACACCCTACAAAGCGGAATTGGAATTGTCTTTCACTCCAAGGCATAACTTGTATCCATGCGCTTCATATTTGCCTGGAGTTCACTCCGAGATTTATAGCCATCCCTACCCCCTCACGTCAATCCCACGAGCCTCTTATCCAGTCTCATTCAATCACGGCGCGGCAGGGGAGCCAGTAAAAAAAACTCTCATTGGGTTTAGGGATAATCAGGCTCGAACTGATGACTCGAAGCAGAAGCGAGAATATCGACTTGAGTAACGCAAACATTGGTGAGAATCCAATTCCCCGAAAATCTAAGGGTTCCTCTGCAAGGTTCGTCTCCATTTATCGATCCAACCATAAGGTAAATCTGCCGCAACTCCTCCAATACGAAAAAAAATTATGCATCATTCTCATACCACTAGTAGCTTACTTTGGTAAAATCATGTCCACCGCGAAGACATTCATAAATAGCTCTACCATAATTCTTAGCGGATAACCCCAATTTTGGTTTAATGTCATACCACATAGTTCAAGCAACTACAAAAGCTGCAAAAAAGACGGCAGCGATACTACTGGAAAGGAAGGTTTCTATATTTCCCATACGTAATCATTTTTAGACACGTTGACACTGAGATGGAATAGACCTGCTAATATGCCCAAAGTTCTTGTACACGCGGTAGAAAAATTACGACAATCTATTGAGATATGGTATGCTAGAAGTAAATATTTGCAACAAGAAAAGATGCATGTCCCTCCTCGTCCTGGTCCATCAAAGTAACAAGGTAGCCGTACTGGAAGGTGCAGCTGGATCACCTCCTTTTCAGGGAGACCTAAACCTTGTTGGGTATTTTGGTTTGAAACTGCTCACCTAAAAAAAGCGAGCTACGTCTGAGTTAAACTTGGAGATGGAAGTCTTCTTTTTGGTTACATACATCGATTCCTTTTGTATGAATTATATAATTGTATGAATTATCCAAGGGTAGGTTCTTACGTGTTACTCACCCGTCCGCCACTGGAAACACCACTTCCCGTCCGAGTTGGATCTATATTGGATCTCACCTGAATCGCTCCATCTATCCTCCTGAGGAGAAGTTTGGTTATAAAACCCGGTTCGAACACGAGAAGTACGCCATGCTAATTTGCCTTGGATGATCCATATCTCAGGGTCAGACGCTGATGAGCATCTTTGATGGAAACTTTATTTTACCAGAATGTATCTTAATTTTTGGCCTAATTCTTCTTCTGATGATCGATTCAACTTCTGATAAAAAAGATATACCTTGGTTATATTTCACATCTTCAACAAGTTTAGAGAGACCTATTCATTGATAAGAAAAAGAAAAAAGGTGAACGGTGATTGGATTGATGATAAAATAGAATCATAGGTCTCAAACAGTGATTTAATCAATATGATTCAGAGTATCATTTACTATTTGATCCCCTTAAATCCCGTATTCTAAGTTGCGATCGGATCTATTCATTAAAAAGAATTGATTCAATAAATTTCTTATGTACCCATAGGTGCTATATTGGAGTTGAATCAGATTTCGGATCAATCTATATTGATTGACCGCCACCGTTGTGTTGGTGCTAGCAAATGCCACTATTTTTGGATCTTCCAAATCATTCCGGCAGCAGGCCGGACCCAATTTTTATGATCCTTCGATAAAAAAATTCATTTTCTTCATAAAAAACAGGAGGTAGAACCAATAAGGATTTCGAAAAGTAGAAAAGGAAGCGGATCTATTTCGAGTGAATGGATATTTTGAGATAGAACGAGAAAAAAGGAATTTGATTAATTCAACTTCTAAGACTTTGGAACAATTAGAAAATTATAAGAATGACGTCATTCATTTTGAACAACAAAGAACGATTAACCAAGTTCAACAACAAGTTTTTCAACAATCCTTACAAGGAGCTCTAGGAACTTTGAATAGTTGTTTGAACAACGAGTCTCGATGAAAAAAACGGGATCACTTCTTATGGACTCGTTGAGAAAGATTCTGATCTAGTTCAAGGCCTATTAGAAGTAGAAGGCACTCTGGTGGGATCCTCACGGACATAAAAAGATTGCAGCCATTTTGATAATCATCAAGTGACATTTCTTCCTCGGCTCGAAGCAAGGAATCCCTTAGATATTATGCAAAATGGATCTTGGTGTATCGTTGATCAGATTTCTCTACGATCATATTATTCGTAACTGCATATTAACAATACAGAGGTGGTGATCAATTAGACCTTTGATTAATTAACATCTATGTTTTTTGATTGATCCTATTTGCTTTAATATACAGGAGGTCTAATTAAATTTGTTGTTCAATTATTTTCGTTTTATTTTGGACCAATAACACAACTTAATAAGAATCTAATCACGCTCTGTAGGATTTGAACCTATGACTTGTGTTTCGGAGACCCACGTTCTACCGAACTGAACTAAGAGCACTTTATTTTTATTATCACAAAAACCAGCCAACCTGTCTTGGCTATATATATACAAGCATAAAAAATAATTTTTTTTTGTATATCTTATTTATTTTAATCAATATCAAAGAAATCCTCGTTACTACTCATAAGGCAAGTAATAGGTAGGGATGACGGGATTTGAACCTGTGACATTTTGTACCCAAAACAAACGCGCTACCAAGCTGCGCTACATCCCTTTCAGTTGTTCTACAGTGTCATTATCATTGTAGATAATCTTTGTGTTCTTTTCCACATATTTATTTAATTGATATCCCAACCAAACAAGCCTTTTACTAATGTATAGTAATGTACATCTCTTACCAAAAACAAGTCATTTACGGATATTATCCGGAGGCTCATACCATACTTGGTATTCAGCTATCCACTTCAAAAGAAACTTTAACTACCTGTAGGTGGTATAGGTCGAGTTATTGATGTTAGATGGATCCAGAAAAGGAGGGGTTCTAGTTATAATCCAGAAACAATTTGTGTATATATTTCACAAAAACGTGAAATAAAAGTAGGTGATAGGTCCTGCTCTAGCCTCTTTAGGGGTTATTACTTCCTTGGTTGCTCACTACATGTACTCTTTACCCGCTTATGCATTTATAGCACAAGATTTTACTACTCAAGCTGCTTTATATACTCATCACCTATATATTGCAGGATTCATCATGACATGAGCCTTTGCTCATGGAGCTATATTTTTTATTAGAGATTAAAATCCGGAACAAAACGAGGATAACATATTGGCAAGAATGTTAGGACATAAAGAAGCTATCATCTCCCATTTAAGTTGGGCCTGCTTGTTTCTCGGGTTCCATACTTTGGCACCTATTGCCACATCTGTAGATATAGGTATTTTGAGAATACGACTTAATGACCAATGGTTGACGATAGCTCTTATGGGGGGTTTTGCAGGAATAGGGAATAATGAGATTACTATTTGATTAAATGATGCGGAGAAGGGTAGTGACATTGATCCACAAGAAGCTCAACAAACTCTTGAAATGGCCGAACCTAACTATGAAATTGAAAGTACCAGAGATTGTGAAAGGGGATACAAATAGTATAATTTCATTCGAAACAAGACTTAAATCTTTATTTTTTTTCTATTGATTGCCCCGACCAATTAGAAACAAAAATAAATAGAAAAATAGTTCCAATAAATGGAACCCAAGGCCCATATTCTTCTCCAATCTGTGTTATACTCAAGTCTCGAATGAATTCAAGGACGTGTACTATGACACAAAGATTCTCGCATGAATTTCTACGGATCCTATAAGTCCAACATTGATTCCTTCGGACGTATGAATAGGGCAAATGCGGCCATAGTGACTAGGATGGATATCCCGTATTCGGAAATTCGCAGTTCATCCAGTTAATCCTCTATGACCCAGAAAACTCACCTTTCTCCGATGAACTATTTGTGTCAATAGATTAGTTCGATCCAAAACTTGAGATAATGGATGTAATCCAAAAAAAGATTCACAACGGTAGGGGAGCGTTCCGCCTAGAGGAAAGCACCCGCGCGAGCAGTGGTAAACAAAGCGGAAGCGAGAATGTCGGCTTGAGTAACGCAAACTTTGGTGAGAATGTACTGCCCCGAAAACCTAAGGGTTCCTCTGCAAGGTTCGTCCACGGAGGGTGAGTCAGGGCCTAAGATCAGGCCAAAAGGCGTAGTCGCCATTCTGATGGATTCAATATCTTCCATAGGGAATTCCAGGAGGATCCGCCGATTTTTTCCAGGCAGTCCCCAACGAAAGCGCTTGTAAGGAGTCTTATTGAAACGAAGAAACATAGGTCTGCCAGCCACCCACACCAGAATAAATGAAGTTTTTCGAAAAAACCTGCTAGTGGAGGAATATATATTAAGCATAGCAAACGTTTTATTCTTAAGGGTAATTGTATTTATTTTGATTGAGTTATTAATAAGTTGCATTATTTCTAGAAGGTTAAAGAAATAAAGTTAATATACAAAAAACCCTTCTTTGATTTTAACTTCCCCAATAAAAAATTCTTCAACTTCGAAAATCAAAAGTAAATAGAATAAGTCATATTTTCATATAATATCTTAATTGAATTATATGTAATGATCAATAAATTCATTAGTTTAATTGTAGGAGAAAATTAGTTACCAAGTAGCTTACTAAACGAAATGGGTAGACATATAATTTAACTAAATCTCTAAATTCATATTTTAAAGAGATTCCATTAAAAGATCCCGACTAAAACCTTTTTCAAATACAAAAGTTCAGTAACTTCGCCGAATTTATAAATTAGACACTTTGTACAGAAAAACAAAGGATGAGTAAATTTTTTTTAATTTGCCGTTTTGATCATTTGGAACAACTCGATAAATTTATTAGATCTTTTTAGGAGGCTCCAATAATTTATAAGAATCATTAATTTTTCTTTCATGGAGTTTCTCCAGTATTCATATGGTTCCTTATTTCAAAAAATCAAAAGCTATTTTTAAATTAAACGCAATAACCGCGCCAAGTGCCATTTTTACACAAGGTATTGCTACTTTAGGCCTTTTAACTGAAATGAACCAATCCAAAATATTAGTACCCGCTCTTCAATCCTATTGGTTAATAATGCACGTAAGTATGATGGTATTAGGCTATGTTGAGAATTCAAGAGAAGGTCGCGGCGAGACGAGCCGTTTATCATTGCCATAGGTGTCAAGTGGAAGTGCAGTGATGTATGCAGCTGAGGCATCCTAACAGACCGGTAGACTCAACCTTGTTCCAGGTCTTCCCATTCGTCATATGGCTTATGTTCTTCATGTAGCATTCATACCAAATGACTCTATGAAATTACGTCGATACTTTCACATATTGCGGGTAACGTAGGAGACATCTCTATTTTTCCCCGGGGTTCATAAATAAAGTAAGACAAAATGAATAAAATATTTTTTTTACAAATAGGGTTTTCCTTGGGATGATAAAACTATCACAAACCTACCATTGCATATCGGGTGTGAAAATTTTATACACTGGATTAATCCATTTTGTTATTAATAAATTCTGAAAGGTGAAGGAAATAACTGAAAGAAAATAAATTAGTTATTCACCAAAGTTTCATTTATTCAATGACTAGAATTAAACGAGGATATATTGCCCAAAGACGTAGAACCAAAATTCGTTTATTTGCGGCAAGTTTTAAAGGGGCTCGCTCAAGACTTTCTCGGACTATTATTCAATAGAAACTAAGAGCTTTGGTTTCGGCTCATCAAGATAGAGGTAGGCAAAAGAGAAATTTTCGTCGTCTGTGAATTTATTCGCATAAATGCAGTAATTCGAACCAATAAACTAGACTTTAATTATAATGGATTAATACACAATCTGTACAAGGGGCACTCGCTTCTTAATCGTAAAATACTTGCACAGATTGCTATATTAAATAGGAATTATCTTTATATGATTTACAACGAGATCTTAAAAGGATTCTCGAGAAGAGAGGAGCCATGGTAGTCCCTCCCGGACCGCCCAGGTCCCACGAGTGAATAGAAAGTTGGATCTACATTGGATCTCACCTGAATCGCTCCATCTATCCTCCTGATGAGAGGTTTGGTTTCAAACCCCGGTTCGAACATGAGAAGTTCACAGGATTCAGCCAATTGTCTTGATCGTGGGATATCATTGAGAAATAGGAATCTGCGTTATCAAAAGATTTCCTGCGATTATTTCTAGTATGGAATGAGTCCATCATCTACTTTGCTATCTTATCGAACAAGGGCTTACTGTTTTTCTAGAAATTTATTAATTATAAGAACTCTTTTAATTGTATTTGTATTCTTTCATCAATAGTGTTTGATCAACCTCCCATTTGACTATGCGATAGAAATTTTACTATTATTAGTGAACAATAATTAATTTTAAAAGATCGAGGACACATATTTGGTTTATTTTATGTTGCTTCTTATTTAAACCTATTACTTTCTTCATTATTTGTAACAGTTCTTTATTTAGGAGGCTGGACTATCTCTATTCCGCACATATTTATTTCTGAGTTTTTTGAAATAAATAAACCATACGGTGTTTTTGAATTAACAATTGATATCTTTATTACATAAGCTAAAACTTATTTGTTTTTGTTCATTTTTATCACAACAAGGTGGACTAGGCAACCTCAAAGTGACTCTATTTTATTATATTCCATCCATATCCCAATTCCATTCAGAGGTAACCAAATCTTCAGCTTTAGGAGGATGTCCTTAGCGACGAGGAACATGTGCTAGGGTGTATGTGTGACTCGTTCAGATCATGTACTACGCAAAAATAAAAATGAATCAAGTATAAGTAATGATAAATAGTGATATGGGATAGAATGTAAGAAGACATGTCACTATACGTACAAATTAAGGTTTTGGAGCCAAGGATTTTGGGTATTAGAAGCGACATTAGAAACGACTAGTTCCTTCTAATGCCCAATTTCCAACACTTAGCAAAATTTTGGCGGAAATTTTTTGGAAGAAGCGACATTAGAAACGACAAGTCGCTTCTAATGTCCCTAGGGCTTTAAATGTCCCGACCCTCTCCCCTCCCTCCCCATTTATTCCCTCTCCTTCGAAAATTCCCCCTCCCCTCCGATTTTCAGCCCTCCCTCCCTCTCCTCCGCCCTCCCTCTCCTCCGCCGCCGGCCCTCCTTCTCTACCGCCGCCCCACCCTTCTTCCGCCCTCCCCTCCCTCTTCTCCGGCCTCCGGCCTCTCCTCCCTCCCTCCCTCCTCCGCCATCCCCTCCCTCCTCCTCCGCTCCTTCCTCTACCCTCCCCTCCCTCCTCCGCCCCTCCTCCGGCATCCCCTCCTTCGGCCTCACTCTCCTCCTCCGGCCTTCCCTCCTCAGGCTTCTTTTTTGCCTCCTCTTGCCTCCCCTCCTCAGTCTTCTCCTCCGCCTCCTCCGGCCTCCCCTCCTCAGGCTTCTCCTCCGCCTCCTCCGGCCGAGCCTCCTCTACCCGACCTCCGCCGCCTCCTGCCGAATCTCTCCCTCCGTCGGCGTCTATCCGCTAGGTTCTTTTATGTCTCCAAGTCTAGTATTATTCGTTGTTTATAATTTTAACGCTTTTTAGCATTATTCGCAGCCTCCGAGTCTCCTCCGGCCGAATCTTCGACTCCTCCATTTGCTACCTTCGTCGGTCATCTCTTCGGGTAAGTTTAATTAATTTATTTTTAGTTTGTTAATATGTTTTATATAGCGTTAATTGTTAGTTTTGTTTTAATACGGTTTTAATATTTATTTAGATTTTTGCGTTTTGGTCAAGTTGATCACACCCTCGTAGTGACCGCCGTCTACTTCGCCCTTGCTCGTTTCCTCTCACAAGGTTATTTCTATGTTAATTATGTTAAGTTTAATATATTAATTTGAATATGTTATATTTAGATTTAGTTGAATATGTTAATCTAATTATGTTGATTTGAATGTTGAATTTAAGTTAATTTGTATATGTTAATAATTTGAATATGTTGAAATGAATTAATTTAGATATGTTAATAATTTAAATATATTGAAATGAATTAATTTAAATACGTACAATAGGATAGTTCTGGTTGGTATATATTTGTTTTGTACAAATTTTAGGTTTTTGGTTTGTCTATGTTTTAGGGGAAACTCTGCCCAAATTTCTGTAAATTTTGAAGTAATATCAATCGATCAAACATATCATTAATTAGGAATATCTAAATTCAATAACTTTCCGATAAATTCAACAATTAACTCCTATATACTATGTATATTTTCCAATAGTTCTCAATCTCACAAACTTTCCTAATTTCAACATTCAGCATCATGTCAAATCCAAGTTGAGATTGGATAACTCAAAATAACCGATGTAGTCTTGAATTCGAAATGGGCATAAACGAATTTATTCGAGTTGCACGTTTTCAAATGAACAACGAGCACACAATTAAATGTCATTTTCGTCGTTGCAATAATGCGCTAACTCAACAAATCCCAATGGTTCGAGCGCATCTCATGTTCAAAGGATTTACTCCGTATTACACTCGGTGGTATCATCATGGAGAGTCACGTGAAGAGGTCATTCCTGCGCTACATGATTCAAACCACCAAGACGATGTTGGTGGAGTCCATGACAGAATCGAAGATATCAGGAATGATATTGATCATGACGATTTTAATGATCCAACTGCAGAAGATGTGGTTGAAGAAGAGCAGATCGCAGATCTATTTGCCGAGTTGAATGCAAAGGTGTATCTCGGTTGTACAAAACATCATTATCTTTCTTGGTCTAATTAATGCACATCAAAGTGACGAACCATTGGACGAACAAGTCATTTACAGAACTTCTACAACTCTTGAAAAAATCTCATTCTGTTGGGAATAGAATTCCAGAAAAACATTACGAGGCAAAGTCAAAGTTGAAGCGATTTGGCATGGGATACGAGATGATTGACGTGTGACCGAATGATTGCGTCTTGTTTTAGAAGGATTTGAAAGGTGCATATGTTTTTCCGGTGTGCAATGAAAGCAGATGGGTTGTTGGGAAAAAGGTATTGTGTAAAGTTTACGATACTTTCCTGTGAAACATCGTCTCACGCGGTTGTACGCTTCCCGACACACAGCTGTTGAAATGCACTAGCACGCGAAAGAACAAGTAGTCGAAGAATGTGTTCTACGTCATCCCGCTGACGGAAAAGCGTGGAAGAAGTTAGATGAAACATACCCGGACTTTGCCAACGAGCCGAGAAATGTAAGACTCGGACTTCCTGCTGATAGTTTCAATCCTTTCGGAGAAATGAGCTTACCGTACAGTATGTGGCCGGGGGTATTGACGGCGTATAATTTGCCACCATTGTTGTGCATGAAATCCGAGTACTTGATGTTGACGCTCTAGATTCCTGGTCCGAAATTGCCTGGGAAAGACATTGATGTATTTTTACAACCGCTCGTCGAAGAATTGAAAGAATTGTGGGAGTTGGGCGTTCGAGTGCGAGATGGGTCTCACTATAATCATGTCTTCCTTTTGCGGGCAGCACTTCTATGGACGATAAATGATTTTCCTGCTCGTGGCAGTTTTTCTAGGTTTAGTGGTCAAGGGTTCCTTGCGTGCCCGACGTGCACCAAAGATACTCCATCATTGTCCGTTAGAAACAGAGTCGTGTATTACGATCATCGATGATACTTGCCTGATTCTCGCGGAATTAGAACATGCAGTGGTCACTACACAACGCGCGTCGAGAAACGAAGGCCTCCGAAGAGGCTGAGTGAATGCCAGATTATCAACCAGCTAAACAGTCTTCCTGAATTGATTCCGGGCAAGCATTCTACGAATTCGAAACGAAAGCGAGGCGAGAGTGAATCGAATTGGACCATGAAAAGTATCTTTTACGAGTTACCATATTGGTCCGATTTGACGTTGAGGCACAATCTTGATGTGATGCACATCGAAAAAAATGTGTGCGAAAACTTGCTCGATACGTTACTTAGTATTGAACAGAAAGATAAGGACACCGAAAAGGCGAGGCAAGACTTAAAAGACTTGAAGATTAAGTCTAGCTTACAGTTGGAGAAGCGTGGAAACAGGTCGTTCAAACCAAAAGCTTCTTATGTTCTCACACCCCCTAACAAAAAATATTTGCTGAGTTTCTCAAGTCTATTAAGTTTTCCGACGGTTTCGCAGGAAATTTGAGAAAAAAAGTCACTCTCGATGGAAAAGTAACCGGGTTGAAGAAGCATGATTTGCACGTGATAATGCAAAGATTGTTAGCAGTGGGTATCGGTCCTCATGTTTCGAAACAAATCCAAGAGACGATTGCAGAACTTGGGAAATTTTTTAAGCTCATTTGTTCCAAGACATTACGAGTGGAGGATCTCGAGAAATCCAAGACTCCATCATTGAGATATTATGTAAGATGGAAATTATTTTTCCGCCTGCTTTCTTTACGATCATGGTTCATGTTATTATTCATCTACCTGAGGAAGCTCTCAACGGTGGTCCAGTGCATATGAGATGGATGTATCCATTTGAAAGATATCTCGGGACACTTAAACATTTCATTCGAAACAAAGCGAGACTAGAAGGATCTATAGCTTAAGTGTATGTTGTGGAAGAAGCTTTGGCATTTGTTGCACGATACTTAGGAGATGCCTCGACCGATGTCGTTCAGGCTCACAAGTTCTCTATTTTCCAATCCGATAAGTGTGTGTTTATGGGAAGATGACTCCAACCCGATTGGACGACAAGTCAAGAGAGATGGCAGAGTGGTACATCTTGACAAATTGTACCGAAATTGATCCGTATATGACGTGAGTACGCTTTTTAATCGTTTCCATATAATTAAGTTCATTAATTTATTTGTCTAACTTCATGTTCAAGAATGTATAGCGAGCATTGGAATCTCATGGAATCTGAACTTCGTCGTGATGTTGACGAAGCGCATCGGAAAGATTTCAGAGTCTGGTTCGCTAAAAAGGTTTACGACCAGAAAGCCGGTGGAGTCTATGTGTCTGACGAGTTGTACGCATTATCGGTCGGACCCTTTCAAAATGTTCACATTTACCCGAGTTGTGTGGTGAACGGGGTGAAATTTATTACATCTTGTCATTGAATTGCGTACTACTCATAATAGCGGCATTAGCGTACCTGTGGAAGACTACACCTTCTACGGGAAGATGGATGATGTTGTCGTCCTAAACTATCGACATGATTGCCAAGTCGTACTATTCCAATGTCGTTGGTTTGGTGACAAGCACGATGCACGTAGACGCTTTCGCAAGGATGACGTACGTGGAACGATGAGTGCTTACGTGGCGAAAGAATGGTTCCCAAACGAACCATTTATACTCGCTACTCAAGCCAAACAAGAATTTTACTTGCCCGATCCTCAAAATCCTAAAAAAGGAGAATGGAATGTTGTCGAAGATTGTAATCACCGATTCGTGTGAGATTTGTCTGAAAGTGACGATTCATCATCGGCTGACGTTCCATTGACTGTACAACATAATGACTTCGATCAGTTGTCTCATCTTCATGATAATTGTGAACCAAATCTGGTGGATGATGCTACTGAACATGAGCTTAGCGATGACTTCATAGACGATCATGACGACGACGTTGATCATTTTCTTGGAGATACCGTTGACGATGATCTCGAAATAGATCAAACTGATTTCATAACTGATGATGATGAAGACTGAGTAATTTTTTTACTAAATTTAACGTATTGTTTAAACTAAATTTATGTATGTCATAAACTAAAGTTCTGAATTAACTTTTATATTTTGCAGTATCTTGACTAGCGGCGATGACCCTAGAACGACTTCGTCCGGATGAGGTTTGACCACAGGTAAAACTTCGCAAAAGGCTAGACGAGGAAAGAAAGTGGTCATTGTCTTCGACCCTGTTCGCCTCCAGTTTTATCCTCCTTTAAATAGGGGTGAAGGAGAGAGTGTAAAAAAAGGCGAGTGCGTTGGGACGTTTGCCAAAACCCTTGAAGTCTTGGTGCGAGAGCACATCCCTCCGACGACGCCCAACTGAAATAGCGTCTTGCCGCAACAACAAGCGGCTGTTATGTCTGGCATTTACGCAGAGTACGACTTTGTGTACGAGAGTGAGTCGGGAGAACTCATTCTGGCGGCGTGCCACTCTAGACTCATCGAGAAGACCATTATTCGCGACACGAAGAAGCGTCTGCACGATGGGAAGGCGAAGTACAGTCGGATTTACCGGATCGACTGCAGCGGAGATCGAGAGGAGGCGCTCACGCGGACGCCTAAAGGCATGTCGAATCAAATGTGGTATGACCTGACAGATAGGATGGACATAGAGGAGTTTCAGGTTCAATTAGATCGATTAAACCTTTAATTTTAAAAACAAATTTTCTTACCCTAACCAATGTTTATTTACAGAAAACGTCAAAAACAAATAAACAAAATTAGAGCAAAAAGACCACGAAAAGCCGACAAGGCACGATCTCATTTCTCGAGTATCGTCACAGACACGTACGTATATTTTTCAATCAATTTCAAATTAACTATAAATATTTTTCATGAGTTATATATTATAGTCATAATGTGTTAAATGCCGTGTGGGAGAGGATGCATACGACACACGATAGTCAGTGGACTACGCCTACTGCTGGAGAGTATCACGTAAGTATAAATATTTTTCTAAATTTACATTATAATTTGAATTATTAATAAATAATTAATATTATATTGTGTTTGCAGGCTCGGATAGTAGCTCGTGTCGCTGATCTACAAGAGCAAGCTCGGGCTTCGGGACAACCGGTGGACACGACTAACTTCGAGGAGATTTCTATTACCGAAGTTTTCGGGATGTGACGTGACTGGGCTACGGGCATTAGGCCACTCATCGCGCGCTCAGACTTCCTTGAAGCCAAGGCCTACGCCGACTTATCTTCTTCCGTTGGGACCGAGAGTTCGAAGTCGTCGTATGAGAAGGAAGAGTCGGCAGCTCTTAGAGATGCTGTGTTTGGCATGGCCGCATGTTTGAGCCAAAACCCGAGCATCAATGTCGATCCCGCGTTTAGTGCGAAACTGAACCAATACATGACTCGGTTCGGACCCTCAAGCGCTTCGTGTTCACAATACACTACTCTGAATCAGCCACGTCGACGCCCAGACGAGCCTTCGCCTTCATCATTTCCCACCGATCCCGACCCCCACACCGAGCCTTCTTCCGGACCCAACAGAACACGCGGAGGATGAAACCGAGGACGCAGAAGAAGATCTTAGTTTTATTCATGTTGTAGACTTATCGACTTTTTATAACTACTTCGTTTATAATATTCGGTACTTTATGTGTTTATGAATTATCGACATTTGAATGTTTAACATTTCGACTTAATATTTATTTCGTTTTCGTTTATTTAAATTTAATTAGTATATTTAATTATGATTAATTTTAATTATATTTCATACAAATTTTAATTAATTAATAATAAATTTAAAATTTAATATTTAAATGTATTAAATCAAAAAATAAATAAAAAAGAATTTCATTTTGACATTTAGAAGCTACAATGTCGCTTCTAAAGTCGCTTCTGTATTAGGCGGGTATTACTTTTAGAAGCTTCTAATGTCGCTTCTAATGTCGCTTGAAACGTCACCCGCCAAATTTTACCACCCTTTTTTCCCACCCTTAGAAGCGACTTTAGGGGCGACTTGTCGTTTTTAATTTCGACGCCTAAAATACCCTTCGAAACGACTCTTTAGAAGCGACTTTTTGGCTTTTAGAAGCGATTTTGTCGCTTCTAAAGGCCTTTTTTGTCCTAGTGAGAAGAAGAATGCAACATCCCCGAGACACAAGATGTTCCAACGACTCAAAAGAAGAAAAGGAGATCAAGGTCCGAGATGTGCAATTACTTTTTGGAAATTGAGGACGACGAAGGGCGGAAGGGCGCTTGTCGAAAGTGCAGGAAACACATCAAATGCGACAGTAGAGAACAAGGTACTTCCTCTTTGCGCCATCACTGCCGAAGATATCAAGGTCCCGAATCATCTTCATCTCAGGTACACCATGACCCCGAACAATTTAGAAAAGAATTAGTTAGATATATTGTTTCAACCGATCAAGCTTTTTCACATGTAGAATCTAAAAGGTTTGGTAGGTTTGTTCATTACATAGTTCCTACAATTCAATTAGTTTCTAGAAAAACTTTTAAGAAATGACGTAATGAGATTTTATAATGAAGAAAAAAGAATTACTACAAGTTTTGTTTCAAACCGGTGATTTTTACGTAGCGCTAACGTCGGATATTTGGTCTGGAAACGCTAAAATGGATTATATGAGCGTCGTAGTCCATAACATAGACTCGGCATGGAACTTTATCAAAAGAATTATTGCGTTTAAAATAATTGACGCTATGATTCGAGCTTTACGTCTTAAAATTCCTAATCAAGAAGCTCTTTTACATCAAAGATGTGTCACACATATAATAAACCTCGTTGTAAGAGCGGGATCGAGACATTTTCAAGACTCAATTGATAAAATTAGAAATTCAATTTCATGGTTAAATAGTTCAACGTCTAGGGTAGATTAATTAGAAAAGAAAATTTTTATTAAACGGATTAGCGGAGAAAACATTTCATACCGATGTTAAGTTAGATGGAATTCCACATATTTAATGTTAAACCAATTTTTAGCCGATAGGTACGTAAATGTTATTGTAAAATATGTAAACCGAATTGGAGGACATGAGATAACGGAGGATGACATAGCTAAATGTTCATGTTATATGCGATTTTTAAACTTATTTTACAATGAAACATGTGCTTTATCTGTTGTTTTTACTCCAACTTCTTATTTAGCAATTCATAGCGTAAGTGCAATTGCGCAACATCTAAGTGATTCTAATAGTTTTGAATTTTTTTCAACCTTGTGTTGCTTCAATGAGAGCTAAATTTGATAAATATTGGGGGATTGGTAAAATTCCTTACTTATATGGTTTTGCGGCAATATTAGATTCTAGAATTAAATTTGGTGGTTTTCTTACCTTTGCTAACTATTTGAAACGTCAAACTGGACAAAATTACGTTACACATGATCATCCAAGAATCGTGGAAGAATTTTATTCGTTTTTCAGGACATACCAACGACGTGAAATGCCACAACCTGTAGAGATGAGTCCACCAAGGCCACCAACAACTAGTCGAGGGATCTTTCGAGACATTGCTCGTTTTGCACGGGGAGGAACTTCATCGCCAAGATCATCACCGCATCCTGAGCCACCTGTGGAGACGTCGGAACACGACGAGATTCTTTTGTACAAGTCCCAACAATTTGCGGCAATGAGTCTAGAGAATCTCAACTTATACTAGCATGGTGGAGACAACACCAGAATATGTTTCCAATCCTATCGAAGATGGCTAGAGATGTTCTTTCGATTCCGGTTTCAACCGTCTCATCCGAATCGGCGTTTAATAGTTCGGGTCGAATCATCGACGATCGACGACAAAGTTTGAAGCCCGAAATAGTCGAAACTCTCACTGTTTACAAAGACTGGTGTCAACACAATGACTGATCTCAAGAAACTTTTGTAAACATTGATCTTGTCAACAATTACGATTTGAACTTTGCAAGTATGAACATCAACGAACTAGAGAACGTAAATGTATCTTTTTTATTATTTCTAAAGTTTGTAATGAATTTTCAATTATCCATATCGTTTACTTTTCATAATATTACACTACTTTTAAATTTCTTACATTTTACTCCCTCCAATATACCATTTAAATCAATTTTTAAATTTTTTAAACCCCACACGGTACTGACGGAAGAAGCCATTTCCGCCGGAAATTCTCCTTACGCACAGTACCGGTTTCAGCACAATCGGACGAAGGACTTCCGACTTCTTACTTCCGCGGAAGGAAAATTTCCGCTTGGGCGGTATGCGATTCTTCCGCCCGTCCGTACACCCAGGATGAGTCCCAACTAAGCATAATTAGTGTATATTTCAAATAATTGGCCAAATGATCAATATTTGACATATAAATTTTAAAATGTTTAATATTTGGTAAAACTGTGGTAAATGACCTTATTGTTTACGTGACACAATTATTAACAGCTTAATTTTATAATTTCACCTTTATTATTTCGATTGTAAATGCTCTTCATAATCCGGTAAAACATTTTAGTAAGTCATTTACCTAATTTTCGTCAAACGTGAACATTTCAAAATTTCAACATGTTTATAAGACTATATTGCTAACTAACCCTATTTCATTATCAGTTAGGTTAGGTAGTAATTAATTTTATAAACTAAACCACCAAACTGCGATATCTCAAAATCAAGCTTACACTGTCAAAATACCCGGATAATGTTTTTTTAATGCTTTAGCATATTATTGATACTTTATCACACGATCCCCCAGATCGTTTGTACTACTGTTACAAGGATACGATTCCATGTTACAGTTATAGGCTCATTTATGATAAATTTACGATCATAACTTGATTATCAATGTTATATAAACATGTATATTATTGAGTGTTAATCACATGATTCATGTTCGGCCAATCAATTATCTATAGCACGTACGAATTCGGTTTTTCTGTCGCAATTACGAATGGTATGTGTTCGTTACGCTAAATAAATCAGAAAGATCATCAGCCTTAAAAAAAGTACTCGTTATATACATTAGAAAATTATATATTTTGTGTAATTCCACTAGCTTTTAAAGATTATCTTGATTTCTCAAAGTTCTATTACATAGATATCTCGTGTTTAAAGTTGTATTGAAGTATTTTTGTTGTTAGTAATTTTAAACTTAAACTCATTAATTTTTATTTTGAATTTTTTTTTGTTTAGTGTGCATATTCAACTTTTACCTTTTATCCTTAATTGAACAATTTATCTCATGCTTGTATTTATTTGTTTAGCAAAAAAGGTATTTATTGTATTATTTGCTGTCCTTTATTTTATTAGTAGTGTCATTTTAGTGTATAATTTTAGATAAATATGTTTATACGGTTTTTGTATTGAATTTTTTTGTTGTCATTTGAATTATTCTATATAATATTATATGAATGTACATGTTTTTCTTTAAGAGAACCACATAACGTAGATAAGTATTGTTTCCACATTAAAAAAGAAGTGATTTCTTTAACCAATCATGTTAGGTTTATTTTATATATGTGATAATATTATTGAAGTGTCTTTCATCCAAAAAATAATGTATACCTTATCTTATCCCACGTGTACAAACTCATGAATAGTTATATATTATGAACAAAAGACAGCTCTCCGGATTGCCGACATAATAAGTTATGGCCACGTGATGTATTGAGAAACTGTATGCTTTACTATACCCGGAGAGAGTTGAGGTCATGGCTGAGCGAGGAAGTGATTTCATTTCATCTTTTCGAAAAATAGATCTCCTCACTTTAAAGTTTAAACCGGGTGATAAAGACTTCGTTCCTATGAAATGACATCTTATATTGTGATTAAAAAGCTGATAGCTCAATACTTCTCACACGTAAACCTATATATATATATATATATTCAACCTAAAATCATTATTATTTATAATTCGTGTCACTCTTATATTAAACGTTCAAACTTGATGGAATGACACGTGTAGACATCTGATTATTTTAAGAAATTTATAAAAATATAATTTTTATATCTCTGAACATATTTGTCAATAAATCTGGAAAATAATAAATTATTCATTTTTATCGTTTGCCAAAATTAAAGCTAGAATTTAAGAGAGGTGTGAATGAAAAGATTTGCAACTTTAATCGGTTACTGGGAGCTTAGAAAAAGGACGAAACAGGAGAAAGCGTTGGATCGAAGCATTTTGTAACAGATCTAAAACTCGTAAGTTTTTTAATAAATTTCTTCTCATATATCGGTTGCTAAATTGTTTTCAGTATTAATTAATAAATAAATCTAGATCTTATTTGAAAACCATAATTATTAATTGTGTATTGTGAGCGTAATTAATATCCTTTCGCACCTAATATGATTTCCTATATGAATCGTACATCAACATATGATATTGGAGTGACTGTACGTGTCTGATACGCGCTTGATTCACCAACAAATTTTGTTGTTGAATCGAAGGGTTAACGGGGAAATAGTCAATTTAGTTGACTCTTGTTGTGTATAGAAAAACCTTTATGGTTGGTAATTCAGTACTGGAGATGGAACTGGTTGTGCTTCGTTGTTTTTGTAATTTAAAAATTGAGAAAAATTTAATTAATTTTATGGATATTGGTCAACGAGAGATAAAATTGGTTGATAAACTTTGACATCGAGACCGGGTGATGGTGTCAGAGTGTGAGAACTTTTCCAAGAACGTTGGTGTTATTATTCTCGAGACATGTTGAAAGTTTTCTAACAAATTTTTTGGGCAATTATGAAATTTTGTGTAAGAATTTAGGGTTGAAATTGTAAAAAATATTGGAAGAAGAGTTGGACGATGTGTGAAAATAAAATGAAATTGGCTGTATATTTAGAATATTTTTGTATACTCATTTTTATGTGTGAAATTTCTTTGAAACATTGTAATTGGTATTTGGCCAAATTTTTTCATTTATTTAGTTTATACTCATTTTTAACGAAGTGTCTTTATTTAGTTATTATTTTTTGTTAGTCTGTCTTTTTTTATACAAGTTTATTTTGATTAATTATTATTAACTAATTTTTTTTTCAAATATTGGGTATATA
Organism: Urtica urens; assembly: GCA_958296335.1. Taxonomy (NCBI): domain Eukaryota; kingdom Viridiplantae; phylum Streptophyta; class Magnoliopsida; order Rosales; family Urticaceae; genus Urtica; species Urtica urens. Next base: position 8,443,237 of record OY282530.1, on the reverse strand, counting down.
AAAATTAATATGTTTCTACTTAGATATATTACTACTTATCCCTAAAAAACAGTAAGTAAATTGATGCTCAGAATGCATTCCACGTCACCAACACTTCCCTGCCACTTCCAACGGATAGAAAGCCTTCCACCACCGCGTCTGCCATATAAATTTTTTTTATGCGTACTGAAGTCCATGATACACGAAATTTCGTGAGCCCAAAAACTGCAACATGGCAGTTCCTTCCGTAGACTTTTCGTACGTCATATGCGAATGATGAGTTCAAATGAACCTTTCTCAATCTTTCATATAAATACGTAAAAAAAGGTAGTAATATTATCGTTCGTATTTTATCGATATATTCATTGATATAAACTATTATGCACTTTTATAAAATTACCTACCGTTTGATGAACAAACTTTATGCTTATGAAGTTATAATATTTCACCTTTTATTTCTCTTTGTGTTGGCAGTTTCTCTCTTCTTTGACGTTCCTTCTGTTTGTGTTCTTGCACTCATTCTCCAAACGTTTTGGTTTAAGCATCAACTTCTACAAGTATGTTAAAAAAGATTATGAATTGCTTGAAATTATGTTCGAATTCTCTTATGTTGTCGGTGTTTACGTATGATGTTGAGATTGAATTTTTATGATGTCGAAGTTAAACCGTGTTTAGTGGTTATACCACTTTTCGTGTTATGTATTCTCTTTTCTAATATATCACCTTGGGCGTTAATACAAGTGTTGAATTGAAGGCCAATGATCATTTACTGAGGCCCAATGATCAGTTACCGAGGCCCAATGAGCCCATAAATTTTTTGGCTAAGTCACGTAAATGAAACGTTGCCTTGTCGTTTGTGTCAATAAACGACATCAACGTACCTTCTTTCTGAGCTCTTAGTTTCTTGTTGATATGACAACTCTCTATGATACCTAATTGTATTACATATAAAATGAGGTCTTTATCTCATTTGAAGACATAATCTCATTACTCTCTTTCATCGATACCTATTCTTAGGAATTTCTCTCTTCTTCTTTAAAAGTTTCATGTTCTTGACCGATATATATGTTTTTATCGATGTGTCCATGTGTGAGGCTATGATAAGAATTGTTGTACTGAGGGAGATGCTTGTTGTTGATGTTGAGAGTGTGAACTTTTGCGAGCTTGAGTGTGTATTTGTTTTGTGATAGTACATACTGAGCTACTCCGGCGGAGTCCAACGTGCATGTATGCCGATTCGATAGAATCACGGTAGAGTAGATTTCCTACAATTTATTTATGTTGAATGGTTCTTGGTTAAAATAGATTAGATGGAATATTTAGGACAAAGTTACTACAGTGGTATTAGAGTGTCATTATAATATATTTTGTTTGTCAAAAACCCTAAAATTTGGTTTTTCTTGATTGTTCATCAATTTATTTTCTTGCTCTTGAATATTTCTTTCTTGCAATTTATGTCCGTTTATGCTCATATGTTCTTGTTTTACAGAGTTGGGAGTCGGAAAAATCGAAGTCATAACTTTTGATGGAAAGTATGAATTTTGTGTCTAGAACACCAAGATTCGTGCCTTTACGTTCCATCACGGAGTCCTAATTGCATTGGAGTCTAATGTGGATTCTTGGTCTAAGGACCAAAAGAAAAGAAGTGGTGAGAATAATGAAGAGGCTCACAACCTCTTGATCCTCAATCTTGTAGACGAGGTTATTTTAAAAGGTATGTGGATGTCTAACTCCTCAATCTCTTTAGGGTAAATTAGTGTCACTCTATTCGAATCAATCGCCACCTAATCTTGCTTATCTAAATGCTTTTCAGTTTACTTACAAAATGGACTCTAGAAATACAATTGATGAAAACCTAGGTGATTTTCTTAAACATACTTAAGCCCTTAAGAACACTAATCATGAATTAGCTTTAGTTAGCACCGTTATGGTTTTGATGAATTTAATCCCTGACAATTTTCAAGTTGTTAAGAATGAATTTCAATATACTGCAACTATTTCTACTTATGATTATTATGAACAACTCTTACAACTCGAGAACTGAAACTTAAAAATCATAAATAAAAATCTGTTTCTAATCTGTTTGTAAAGAACAAGAACAGCAATAATGACAAAAGAGATAAATAGAAGAACGAAGATAATAAGAACCAAAGTGAAAAAAATTCCTTAAATGGATTGAAAAAAATAAATCTACAATGAATCTTGAAACCAATGTTGCTACTATTACAAGAAATGATCAAGGCCCAACTAAGGTCCTTAACTTAACCCTGAAATCACGTATAGAACACTAAGTTCTTGATATTGGTTGTTCATTTCATACTGAGTGCTCATTTAGAATTCTTTCACAACTATTCCATGTTCGCTGGTGAACTCGTACATATGGTAATGATAGCACTTGTGATGTTGTTGGCTTTGGTTCTCTAAATTTAAGATTAAATAAAGAAAAGATTGTAACCTTGACCAAAGTTAGACATATTCCTCATCTTAAAAGGAATCTAATTTTACTTGATAGTTTAGATTAATGTGGATGTACATACAATGTTGTAAACAAATTTTTTAATTTGTTTAAGTGTGATTAGTTGGTTCTGCCAGGTTCTAAGGTATTTGGATTCTATATGTTAAATGGATGTACATGCTAAGGATGAAGTTTTCACTAAGTTTAAAGAACGTAAGTTTCAAAAGAAGATAAAACTAACAAGAAACTAAAGATACTCATAAATGATAATGGTCTAGAATTCTCTACCGTGGAATCTGACTCTTTCTGTAAAACTTTTGATATTCTTATGCATAGAACTTTTTGATCAATAACACAAAAACATGGTTCAACTGAAAGAATGAATAAATTTATTAGAAAGAGTTAGGAGTATGTTGTTTACTTCTGACTTGACTAAATCTTTTTGGGGCGAAGGACATGAACTACTGCTTATTTAATAAATAGAAGCCTTAAGAAGAACTTAAAACTTAAAACTAATATAAATATGGAATAATAGAGAATCTGATTTAGGACATCTTAGGATTTTTGGGTTTGCTGCTTATGACATAATAGAGAAGGTAAACTAGATCCAAGATCTCTAAAGTGTGTTTTTCTAAGTTATCAACAACGGAGTGGTACTAAGGGGTATAGACTTGGAAAAAATAAGATCTAGAGGTATAAAAATTATTATAAGTATAGCGTTATATTTGATAAAAATCCATTTTCCTATAAAAACAAAGTCAGGTATAAATGAACAAACCAATTCTACTAATTTTGTAGAAGTAGAACCTAATAATCAAGGTGAACAAACTAATAATCATGAACATAAACAAGTCCCCATAACCATGACCCAATACACGTTCAAGAACCATGTACAAAATATGAGCACTCTATTTAGGTGTAGCAACTGAAAGACCCGAGTATAAGTCATGTGCACCACAAAAGGATCAAACATGTAGATGTCAAGGTCCATTTCATCAGAAACTTTATCTCAGCTGATGTTGTTAAATTTTAAAAAATAGATACTAAAGATAATCCTTTCGATAAGAATACAAAAATTGTTATTTTTAATAAGTTTAAGCATTGTCCGAACATACTGTTTATTGGTTGATCATGTAGGTACAAAGCTATGAATCAATTGAAGTAACTAGTATGTACTCAAAAGTGCATCAGGTGGCCCAAGCTGCTTGAGCTTAAAGGTGGAGATAGTTGGAACCAATGATCATTTTGAGCCCAATGAGCCCATCAATATTCTTGATCAAGTCACTAAAGTGGAACGTTACCTTGTCATTTGTGTCAATAAACGACTTCAGCGTAGCTTCCATCCGAACCTTGGTTTCTCGCTGATCTGATGGCTCTCAGCAATACCTAATTGTATTACATATAAAATGAGGTACTTACCTCATTCGAACACGTAATCTCATTACTACCCATTGTTAAGATTTTCTCTATTTTCTCTCAAAGTTTTATGTTCTTAAGTGATCTATATGTTTTAACCGATGTTTTTTTTTTTGTGAGACTGTGATAAGAACTAGTGAGTGAGATTTTTGTTGTTGTTGAAAGTGTGAATTTTGGCGAGTTTGAATGTGTATCTGATTCGCGATAATACAGACTGAACCACTCTGCCAGAACTTAACCTACATGTACGTCGATTTGACCAAAACACACTAAAATTGGTTGTATCGCTTTTCTTTCTTTTTCTTTTTACTCTTTATTTATGTTGAATAATTCTTGGTTGAAATTGGTTCAATCGGAATATTTATGAGAAATTTAATACAACAAGTAAAATAAATGAAATTCGGGGTTGTGAAGTTCCAAACGGGTTACGAATTGCAAGAGGGAATATATGGATCTTCAAATATAATGATTTGAGCATTTTTAAAAGAATCATTTTCTTTTTGGAAATTCAGATAAACGCGTTTTAATTAAGTTATTTAGCAAAGTACTTTGAAATATTATATTTATTTGGCCTTATATTCGTAATTGATTGTTAATGACAGGTATTTATGTCGTTTTCAGACTCGTTTAGGTTTTATACCATCTCCAACCAAAACTCAAATTTGAGTTAACTTTTTACCAAATTTGGTGCAATTACTGTGTTTTCACTCTAATCCACAACACCAAATCCTACCCTAAAAAAAATTATTCTCTTTTTATACTTTTCAATATTACTTTATATTAATTTCATATTCACCCATCTATTAACAACATGTTATGTGAATATTCATCTTATTAAAAATTTATTTATTTTTATATATCAACAATATTAAATTAACTTTTATATATATATATATATATTTATCAGATATATATATATATATTAAATATTATGTATATTAAAATATAAAATTAAACTAACAAAAATAAATATTATTTTGATAACATTAATAAATAAAAAATATTACATAAAAATTTCAAATATTGATACTCGTTACTCGTTTGCATTAGTTACAAAAATATTACATAAACATTACATATACATTTTATATTATGCATGCTTTTATATTTTTTTCTAGGTATATGGTGTACGTTGTAATTTTAATTTTTATGTATTGTATTTGTGTAACTATTAGTATAATTGATATGTATTTAATTTAGTTGTATTGTGTTAATCAATGTTATGTATTATTATCAATGTTATATTATTTATTCTATTTTCTCATTAATAATATGTATTTTTGTATAAATTATTTAAATTATGGTCTAATTTACATATTAATATTTTTTTTGGTTAATTTGTAATTAAAAATAATTTATCACCAAATTTTGGTGATGAATAGTTGGACCCAAATTTGGGTAGATACTATTCATTCTACCCAAATTTGGGTAAATATTCGGGGTAGGTTGCAACTCTCCAACACCAAATATGTCACATCCCCACCCAAATTAAGAGTGGGTTGGAAATGGTCTTATGTCTAGAACTAAATTTTGGCTATTTAATACAAAAACTGTTCCAAATAACCAAATGAAACATTAATATTGTTGTTTGACCATTCTTCTTTTTGTTTAGTAAATAACTATTTAGTATGACGTGTCTGTTAATAACTGTTATTAGTTGGTTATTTTTTGGGTAATATATACCGGTTTATTTTGATTAATGGCTATTAATCAATTATTTTACAAACATTGGTTATATGACAATTAATATGTTTCAAAATGTTATATTACTATTTATTATTTAATATTCTAGGTTTGTATTCTACTATATTTCCTTACAATTGACAGATATTAATTGTTTGTTAACCAAAAGCTTAATCAATTAGAACTACTTAAAGTAATAAATTCGCATTAACGATCAATTATATACATAAATTATTTTGAATTTGACTAGTTAAAAAGGATATGAGTTATTATTAAGTTTACCGTTTTAGTGATGCAGCATTATTAGGGATACTAATTGTTATTGACGTTTATAATTTTAGTAAATGGAATAACATTAATTCCAGATTTAAATTAATAATTTTGTTAACACTGCATCTTAAATTTAGAAATATTTAGTTACTAATTTTAACAATGCATTCCGCATAATAACTTAATTAAATGCATATTAGTAAACCGGTAGCTGAAACGCCAGGAATAGTATGATGGGTATTTTAATCCTCTAGGTCTGGATCAATATTTTCATTATCGATACAGATAACGAAATTCTGATTTTTCCAGTATACTGAATACCGACGGATAAGGCCGGCCCCAAACTCATTATAGGTCTTAGGTCTGTGAACAATTTAGTGCTCTTTCATCATCATAATTTTTTTAAAACAAAAATTATTCAAAATTTGTGGGCTTCTTTTAGTGAGGTTTTAGTGGGGGGACCTAGGCCTGGGCGTAGCCCGCCTATGCCAAGTGCCGGCCCTGCCGACGGATATAGCAATAGGTATCTTATAAAAGAATTAATATTGATTATCGATAATACCGACAATTTATCATTGATTTACCGAATATCGACGGATATATCGACAAAAGTTGTATAGCAATTATATTTTATATATCAAATTATATGAGCTATTAAATTCAATTTATAAAATTAAAAAACCAAATTTATAATGTTTAAAAAATGTTTATGATAAATAATAAATTTATAAATAGTTCTCAAATGCTAAATATTAAAAAATTCAATAGAAACTCAAAATCAGCCATAAGTGATCAACATAATTAAAAATTCGTTAAAATTTCAAAAATATTTTATAATTTGAAAGAAAACAACTTACTAATACAAGTGGTATACCGTTATCGAAATTTTGATTTTACGGTTGTACCGTTGGTATACTAAATATGTTGTGAGTATTTAAACCCGGATTAATACATAATATCAACATGTATAGAGCATGGCTAAAAATAAAATTTCGAGGGCGGGTAATAAAATCAAATGGTATACGGCGCCGAAATGGGACCAATAATTGTAATGAATTAAGAACATTTATATCTCATATTCACTGTATCATTCTATCTCAAATTGACACATGAGTTATACATGACCAAAATGACGAAAACCTAACGTTCCCATTTGTTTTTCTTTCTCTCTCACACTTCGACTTCGTCTTCCATGTCGGCCTGTCCTTTTTTCCATTATTATATTTTGTCTCTTACATTGTCATTTAATTTTATGTCACATCTCACAAGTCACAAGCTAGCTCTCTCTCTCTCTCTCTCTCTCTCTCTCTCTCTCTCTCTCTCTCTCTTATCAGAAACGCCTATAAAGTCACTCCTTTCCACCATATATCAACAACGCTTATATTATAACCATACATTCCACGTTTTCCACTTTCGTCTACTTGTTTTGCCCCTACTCTCTCTCTCTCTCTAGACACAGATTAAGATTCTATCTCGCCAGGCTTGTTAGAATTAACGCCAGCAGTTTCACTGAGCGAATAAATAATAAAATATAAAAAAGTAGGTGCTTCATCGTATCACGAGGGTTCTGTGTCATGGTACAAGAATCATCATCGAAATTGCAAATAAGAATAAAGAATAGAGAAGGGAGTATGATGGAAGAGTGGCCAGAGCCGGTGGTGCGAGTCCAGTCCCTGTCGGACAGTGGGCTTTCCTCAATCCCGGCCCGTTACGTCAAACCCGAGGCCCAACGGCCTAAACTCAGCCTCGACACCGACACCAACACCAACATCCCCATCATCGACCTCACGGGCCTCTTCGGGCCCAACGGAGACCTCGACCTCACCCGGCCCCAGGCGGAGGAGGTCCTCACGCGCGTGGGGGACGCGTGCCGCGACTGGGGCTTCTTCCAGATCGTCAACCACGGCCTCAGCCCACGCCTCATGGACCAGGTCCTGCTGACGTGGCGGAAGTTCTTCCACCTCCCCGTGGAAGAGAAGACGGTCTACGCGAACTCGCCGAAGACGTACGAAGGATACGGAAGCCGACTCGGCGTTCAGAAAGGAGCTGTTTTGGACTGGAGCGATTATTACTACCTTCACCACCTTCCTCTTTGCCTCAAGGATCAACGTAAATGGCCTCACCGCCCACTTGGTTGCAGGTATTATCATCATCATCGTCATTATTATTATTATGTTTGAATATTGGTTGACCGTGTCACGTGCGAGGCAGGGAGGTGATAGAGGAGTACGGGAGGGAAGTGGTGAAGCTGTGCGAGAGGCTGCTGAGGGTATTATCGCTAAACCTGGGACTGAAGGAGGACTTTCTGCAGACCAAGTTCGGCGGGGAGGATATCGGGGCGTGCTTGAGGGTGAATTACTACCCGAAATGCCCTCAGCCTGAGCTGGCGTTGGGGCTCTCGTCGCACTCAGACCCGGGCGGGATGACCATGCTGTTACCGGACGACCGGGTCACCGGGCTACAGGTCAGGAAAGGTGATTCCTGGATCACGGTCAAACCCGTCCCACACGCCTTTATTATCAACATTGGAGATCAAATTCAGGTGATTTTCTTATTTTTCTCATTTAATTCTTTTTCTTTTGAGAGGGGATTTCGAAACATAATTGGCTGGTCCCAAATGTTCATGCACCGTAAGTTAGTTAGACACGTATATCTTTCTGGAGATTGTCAAATGATGCTTATTTAAACCAAATTATAAAAGTAGCTTTGTATGATAAAAATAATTATTGTTCTATGTTCTATTTAACTTTTATCATAGTTTTCAGTTTCAGTTATACGAAAATTAAATCGCAAATAACTTTTCATAGTTTGGAGAAACATTTTTTTAATGAATTAAAAATATCAATAATCATTAAAACGAACTGTGTTAAGACGTCGTAGGTTCAAAACCATTAGTATTGTGATTTTTTCTATTTCTGTATATAATTAAACGCTATTATTTAAAGGTTTTGTTATATGTCAAATATGAGGATATATACATCTATAATTTCCGCTTCGCTGCATAACTTTGAATAAATCAATACAACATTTTCAATTGCGTTTAGTAAATTATGGCGTTTTAACAAAGCACCCTATAGCATTTCGTCTTTGTATATATGTTTATTTGAGGCTTAATATTTACGCTCTAGTATATATTCGAGACGCGATTTATGCAAAAATGTACATATATGTACATATGTATAGTTATTGGATATTTACATTTGAAGAAGTCAGAAATACACTTATAATAGAAATAAAGTACTATGCATTTAATTATTGTGTAAATAATAATCATATAGCCTCTTTTAGCTCCATCATATTAAAACGACAAAAGAAAATCACTATAATTTAATTCAACGAGTACGCTTTTTAAAGCAATTTATATAAAATTAAGTAGAATAGTTAGGACTTTATATGGGTTGGTTGGTTACGACATAAAACTTACAAATTAGAGATTATGTTTTAAAAAATGAAATCAAACTTAACCACAAAAAATTTAAGCAATATACTAATAATAAACACAATGGATGGTTATGGCATTCGTTGTAGTAATGTATTAAATTATATGGGGACCTTTTGATTATATCCATTTAAATTTATTTTAGTCTTGCTGTTATCTTTTTACAAAGCCGTACCACAAGTGTATGAGCAACTTTAATTCACATGTACGTTCCTGCCCGGATGTATAATCAATTAACACATGTATTACTAGTTACAAAATAATAATCATCGATTTAGCTTTTCAGAGTCAATAACTAACATGTTAAAGAAAAGAAAGAGTAATAGACAAAATTGTATATTTTCCTTTGCGTCATTTTCCATCTAATAATAAATATTTTAGTCCAACTATTTATCAAGGGTGTTTACGTATTTTGAAAGCAAAATTCCATATGCCAATGGCCAAGTTGATATATGACTCATGTATAATAATGGCATTAATGACCTCTCCAGCTTTTTGCCAATAGACCTGAAAAATGTAAAATATTTCCTTCTACATACATGTATAAATATAACAAATAATTTGGTATTTATCCATTTTTATGTTTATTATTTTCAAAATATTTAATGTTTTATAAATTTTTTATAAATATTTACTTACTTTTGTTTACACGAATATTTGGTCCAAACTAACCTTATTTTGCAGCTTTGTAAATAATTTTAAATTCGGGACAAAATAATCCAATTTCGTAGATAATTTAAGGTGTCTATTCACACAAAGTTTACAAAACGTTCAGTATTTTGAAATTAGTATAAGTTTTTATGAGAATACAGGTAGAAGACCCTAAATATAAGGGTTATTTAGTAATATAGCCTTTTAAACATAGTGATATTTCAAAATAGCTAACGTTTAACAATTTTTTGGTAAATGACCCTGTTAAAGTTTAACGTTAATTTTGGGACGAATTTACTCAAAAATTTCAAAAGTTAACCATTTATCCAATTTGTTGTAAATATAATGTATATTCTTCGATACAAATTGGTATGGAAAATTGGAAATTTGGATATGGAAAATTGGGTAGGCATGCCTGAATCATGATATATACATACGTTTTCACCGGATATGATCTATTTTTGTTTTGTTTATTATTTGTTTATGTTCTTTAGAGATAAGATATTGAACCTTTCCCTATCCTAATTTATTGAAAATAAATATGCCAACCATTACAATCTGATGACGTCACGACTTTTCATTTATTTTATTCATGTATCAAAATGCTGTCAAGATTTGATATCATTCAGATTACAGAAATCATACTATAGTATGTGTTTTTAAAACGTGCTTATAATATTTATGATACAATATAGAATCCTTTTCTTTCTTTATTATTATGCTAAAATATAAATTTTTGACTTTTTTGCCATCAATCAACCACATTGCGAAGTTAAGAGTCCTAGTTAGTGCCGTATCATATTACATGTCAATTTAGAATCATAATCCATTTTATAAGCTTGAAAGCGACGTACCTATTATTCCATTAATTAGTATCACATTTCCTTAATTACAGCCTATCAACCTTTACCAAAATCTCCTAACTACCCCCAAACCAAATAAGCATTTCCTTACTCCACATCTCAACTAATTAAATAATTAACTTTTTTTACTTCAGCACAACTCTTATTCTCCTTACTTATCTCCACTAATAAATTAATGTGCGCACTAAGAACAATAATTAATTTATTGTAGATTGTAAATATTAAAAGGAATTGCTCAAAATCTTACCTTCAAAATTTAATTTTTTAGAATATTGTTTTTTTATCCAGTTTATAGCTAAAAAAAATTGAGCATATTATTATGTTGGTGTACAGTAAACGTCTATTATTGATCGGACAAATATCTATTATGAACTTTATTATATTAATTTATTACAAATAAGGATATATGGTCTTTTCACTATTTTTTTAGTGATAAATTGATAATAAAAATACATTATTGTTGAACGTGACATTCTATTAATCAAATATTAATTGATAATTTTGATGTGAAATAGGTTTTAAGTAACGCGATATACAAGAGCGTAGAGCATAGAGTGGTGGTGAATTCAGGAAGAGAAAGGTTATCGCTGGCGTTCTTTTACAACCCAAAAAGCGACATTCAAATCGAGCCAGCAAAAGAGCTTGTGACGCCAGAGAGTCCAGCGTTGTACAATCCCATGACGTTTGACGAGTACAGGCTTTTCATCAGAATGAGAGGTCCACAAGGCAAATCCCAAGTCGAGTCATTAAAGTCTCCCAGATGATACTTCCTTTTCCTATTATTATTATTATTATTATATTGTTTCTTATTCTTTTGCTGAAAGAGAAAAAAAGAATTGAGAAAACGATCTGGATCTCCTCTATATATTAGACTACTACTACACACAACTGTCCAAACACTCCGATTGGCTCTTTTTACATATATTTGGCCGTTCAGTTTATATTTGATCATCATTATTAATTTCTCTGTTATGTGGGGTATCATTGTATGAATCGACGCACCTATCTTTTGTTTCAATTGCTTAATCACATCTTTAATATGGCTTAATCCCATTGATTGTGGGCGACGAAAGATGCTTAGGGTTGACATGAATTATATTTTCATTAAACGTAGTGCCAAGGAATATCAAATTTAATCATCCTAGCAACTAAGAGATCAAATATATATAGATATATATATATATATATATATATATGAACATGTATATTATGATTATATATTGTTTATTATATATGTTCATGTTCCTTTGGAGGTCTATTACATATGTATATTATCTATTAGCGTAATTAGGTTTACCATTAAAATGTTCTTAGAGCGGGATGGGATCTTGAGGAGGTCAACTTCTAACTAATTTGCGTCAAATGCCCATTATTTATTTTATTAAAGAGCATCCGATGACGTGGCCCGACTTCAATAATTTATTCTACGACATTCAATTATAGATTTCGACCTAAGATATCATTTAAACAAACAATGGTGTATGGGAACTTTTTTATTTTTGCTTTTTTCTTGAAACGGGAATGTTTACTTGAATTGGTAGAGTCGTAAAGCGTGATTATTATAGTTTCTTATAAAAAAAATTCTATAACAATATTAGTTAAAAATAAATAATGTAATTCTATATCAAGCAATCATAGTCGACATTATTAGTGAGTCATATCCCACAATGGCTTGTCCATGCGTTCAAGGGACAAGTCGCATCATTGGACTAGTCAAAATCAATCCAATTCCAATGTGTTTAGATTAAACATTAATGACAATATTGAATTAAAAAAATTACTAATTATAAATTAATAAAGCTACATCAAGTGAACCGATATTTATTTTCTGTTTGAACTTGAAGCCATGGAAACTAGTGATTCTTATATTGGATCATAATATTTTGGTGGTGTCATTTTCCTTACATTTTTTTTGAAAAGAGGTCAAACGAGACCTTAATTCTCATTAGGCATATTCGCCAAAGCCTTTTCTTGTAGGTCTGGAGCGAGATAATCAATCCAAAATACATCCGATTCTAAAGTAATAGCTCTCTTAGCAAGATTATTGGCTAAAGAGTTACAAGTCCGGAGAATGAAAACAAAGTCGCAATTAATAAAACTAGTGAGAAGAGTTGCTATATCCGACAAGACTAGACCCGCCTCCGTAAAAGGTCGTGCTCGAGCATTGATGTTCTTCACCGCTACCTCGCAGTCCGATTGGAGCACTATCCGATCGAAACCTCTATTTCGGCCTTCATCGAGGCCACGGTGGATAGCTATAGCTCCACCACCAACGGGCTGAAGTTTCGGTGGCAAGGGAGGCAAAAGGAGAGGATAACAACACCCAAAGAATTTCGGAAAATACCACTCAAGCCACACCTTCCTCTGTCTCTCCCGATCGTCGCATCCACGTTGATTTCCGTCGTCTCCGCGTGGGGAGGAGGCCACCGACTCACACGGGTAGGGGCAGCCCGGGTTTGAGTCTTGACTCCGCAGGCTCGTCGGTGATCCCGGAGCAAAGCTATGGCGTCGTTGATGAGTTCGGGCACGGCCTTCACCGGGGACGAATGAATCGTATTGTTTCGACGATTCCACACGTTCCGAAGAACCACAACAAAGAACTCGTATTCCTCTAATGGTAAAAGAAGAAATGAGTAGAAAAAAGAGACCGAGAATGTCTCCATTGAAATTCGTCTTCACCAACTTCAACCAACCGAGGGTCTTCCAAACCTGGATGCTCTCCCGACATTTTCAAATAGCATGAAAAGTGGACTCCTTTCCCTTCGAACATCTTGCATAAAATGGGTCGATGTGCATACCCCTCTTGGGTAGATTCCCGACCGTCGGGATCCAATTTTTCGCCACTTTCCACACAAAAAGACAAATCATTGGCGGAATTTGGAGTTTCCACATAAACTCCTACCATGCCGCTTCTTGCCTAGGGGGGATGAACCAGCTGCGCACCTCGAATCCCTACCCACCCGATAGCCACTCCGGATCGAATACTCCCGGTCGGAGATAAAATGTCAAATCAAGACGTCTTGGCGAGATGCATATGATTCCGGAATTTTTAAAACTTCTCCGATGTCGTCCTCGCAAAGGTAATCGCGAAGAATAGGGAGGTTCCAAACCCCGCGAGGAGACTTGAGGTCCGCCACCGTCATCCCTTCTTGAATACGGAATTTATCTCTAATTTTAAACCCTCCCTCTCTTGGAAGCCACCTATCCTCCCAGACGTTGACACGGTCCCCCGAGCCGATTCGCCATCTAGAGCCCTTTACTACAATTTTCCGACCCCACTTCAAACCATTTCAAAGACTAGAGGTTTTGTAAAACCAAGAAGAGGTAAGGATGTCATTGTTCGGGAAATAACTACCTTTGAGAACCCGAGAGGCAAGAGTGTCAGGGTTTCCAAAGTTCTCCAAACGGTCTTTGCAAGAAGAGCTTGATTGAAACTCTCAAAATTTCGGAAACTCAACTCTCCTTCGCTTTTTCGAAGACACAACTTCTCCCACTTTTCCCTATGCGTCTTCTTTTTCTCATCATTACTACCCCACCAAAAATTTGCCGCCATACGATGGATGTCCTTAATAAGAGACTTCGAGAGTTTAAAGCAACAACATAACTCGGGATCGCTTGAATAGTGTCATTTTCCTTACATGCCAATATGAAATTTCTTCGTAATTACTTTGAATAGCCTACTCATGAGCTATTTTTGTGCAAGAACATACTATAGTATGCGTGACCATCTTCCCCATTGTGTCTATTTACAATTAAAAATGTTTAGGTTTAACTAAGTGAATAATTTGTTGAATAGCTATTTTTTTTAAAGAAATTTAAGTCTAAATAATAAGCAAACAAACAACCAAATATAAAGTAGTAAAAACCAAGATTGCGAAGTTTATCTGTCATTTTTGTCTACATAAACATTTTATCGTTTTTTACTCACGAAATTCGACGAATTTCCGTAAAAAATCTATATAGGATTTCCATATTTTCCGCTTGTATGTAGTTATAAAACAACAATTTTAACCATAAACTCCTTGGATAATTTCATATGGTACTATTAAAAGAAATTCCTATTGGTCTTTCAAGGTAGATTTTTTAGAGATTTTGATTTATTTAGAGATTATTTCTAAAATAGAAGTTAAAAATGGTATTCTATATATGATGTAATTTTTTATATTTTTTTAAAGAATCGAAAACCATAATTTATATTTTAATCGTTTAATCCTTGATTTTTTAAGGCAAGCTTTGCTTGCGGTGGTGATTGAATCTACGGTCTCCAACTTGAAGGGGGTGTGCATTACCACTAGGCTATCCTAGTTAGAACTAATCATTGATTATATTATTTAAACTCTTTAGTTGAATAATGTGGTTCATGCAAATTTTGATTTTTTAAAGATTATTTCTTAAATAAAAGTTGTTTTAAATGATATTTTGGGTATGATAATTATTTTGGATTTTTTTGTAGAATCAGAAACATTTATTTGTGTTTAAATAGTTTAATCCTTGATTATGTTATTTACGCTCTTTAGTTGAATGGTGTAGTTCATACAAATTTTGATTTTTTTAGAGATTGTTTCTAAAATAAAAGTTAGGAATGATTTTCCAGATATGATGTAATTTTTAGAATGATTTTCCAGATATGATGTAATCTTTACGAATTCTTTTGAGAATTAGAAATATCAATTTTTCTTAAACTGTTTAATCCTTGATTATATTATTTAAACTCTTTAATTGAATGTGTAATTCATGCAAATTTCTAGTTCTTTTGGAGATTATTTTGAAATAGAAGTTATTAGAAATGGTGTTCTGGATATGATGTAATTTTTTCAAATTTTTTTGAGAAATCGAAATATAGATTTCTGTGTAGGTCGTTTTTTGTTCGATAATGTTCGTTAGTTGAAATGTCGAGTTCATGAACTGTATGATTTTTTTAGAAAATTTGACTGAAGTAGAAGTTGTTAGAAATTATATTTAAGATAAGATGAAATTTTTTCAAATTTATTTGAGGCTTGAAAATCTTAATTTTTACTTTAGTTTGTTTATGTTTCGGTAAAGTTCATTAATTTCTCGTTTTGAAACTTTTTGTTGTATTAACCTTATTTATATTTAAAATTTTATATTTTAAATTATGTAATTGATCGACATTTTCTCTGTTAAATTTGGCGTATTTTTATCAAAATTTTGTTCGGTAAGCGACATTTTCTTTTTTGATTTTCACATTTTTTTCGTCGAAATTTTGTTCGACAAACGAAATTCATGTATTTTAGAGTCTTTTGCCGTTTATCGTTATTTGACAATTCGATGTCGATAAAACACAACAAAATAAGTGATGCTGTCTATCCATAAACCGCTTACTTAAGAAAATTGATAGAGGAAAATGATCCACTATATCGATAATCAAAAGTATAGAAATAGTAAGTTTGGTCACTTTTCACATACACTTTCATTTTTACTTCTTCCATGGATATAAATTATCGAACATGGAAATAAACTATAACTTGAAACGTAATATTTCCAATTATATTCGCATGGAAAAACAAATAACATAAGTAACTTGAGTTTTCAACTTCATCTTGCGGATTCATTTACAAAAATTGAATAGAATTAAGTTGACAAATTAAATAATGTTACAGAGAATGTTACAGAAGATCCAACGTAATCTTTTATAAATCAAAATCTAGATAGTAAAGCAGTAGATAATGCTTTTACATCATAATGGCCTTGAAGTCAATGGTCGTACATGTTAAGGTTCTTTTCAAAACCAATCGATTAGTAATAATATTCTTAATAAATAAACAAAAAACGTGCTTGTTTCGACACTGCACGGCCCACTTGCAATTTGAGAAACTTATGAAATCTAACATTTTTGTCTTGTTAAGATAATCGTATAATAAAGCCGAATGTATAGCATCATGATGTTTCTTTTTTCCATAAGCGTTATTTTCACTGATCTAAACTCTCTGACTCTTTCACTGTCTTATCTTCAAATCATATGTTTTTCACTTGATTGAACACTTTTTTCTAATACTTATCCAAAATTCTAATAATGAATAATGATATATCAATGGAAATATGGTACAGTGATATGAATAATCGGATAGCGAATTATACTCGCTCCATATCTTATCACATTTAGTAGCAGTACGATAAATTTATTATTGTTTAGTCATTTTTCATTTCAAGTTTCAACAATCGATTTTTTTTTTTTGCAACCTTGAAACACTTGTTCATGTAGATAATGCTTATGAAGTGTTTATTCAATAAAGTTTAGTGTCTTGCTAACGTTATATTTAGGAACTGGAATATGGTAATTTAGAGAGTGATGGTAAATTGAAAAACCACTTCTGTAAGAGAAAACATATATTCAAAGGAAAAAAAATAGTACGTGAATAAAAACCCTAACGTGTACGGAAAAAAATCTCTAACACGAATTCATATACGTTTTTTTTTTCTCTAATAATGATCATTTTAGTATTATATAATAGAATTCCTCCAAAAAAAAAAAGTATTATATAATAGAATAGAACGTAAAAAACTCCGTTTGTATCCCTCCTTAGAAAATAAATAGAATTTGGCGCTTTTGCTGGAGCTACCTAAAACAAATATTCAGTTTCAAGAATAAAATGACAAGACAAGCATGCAATGCAAAAGTTAATAATTTGTCGTATTGTACGTTGTATCTGCTCAATAATGAAAACTATATTCGATAGGTGTATATATGATCAATATGTATTTAGCAGTGAGCTTCTTTCAGCTTGTGCAAGGACTTCAAGTACAAGTGTGTATTTGAAAAGGAACATAATTGTATAAATATCATGAGGTTTAATCTAGGTCTTCGAGTACAAGTGTGTGTTTGAAAAGGAACATAAATATCACGAAGTTCGATCTTTTAAAATGTCACTGAGAGTTTACTGCTAAATTACTAATTTGGTTAGAGGTAAGTGCTTGTGATTAACTAATAACAATGTAAAATCTATCTAGCAAACTTGTTTTTCTCCCTGCTATTCATTATCTTTTACAATCTAACTAAATATTACGGAGTTAGTGGAAATACCAAAGCTGCAAATCTATTGTTATACATTAAAATGAGAATTACAAGACACAAGTCTTTTAACCGAAAAAAATCGTGAATCGTTTAGGACAACATATTTTTAATGGGTTATTAAGTAATATAGCTTTTTAAAGATAGGGGGTTTTAAAAATGGTCAACGTTTGGTTAAATTATGGTTAATGATCACGTTAAAATTTAACCAAATTTTTTGGACTATTTTCGCCAAAAAGTTTTCCCTAGTAACGACGTGGCTATTGAATGAGCGGGAAATTTTTTGGACGAAAATATTTTAAAATATTTGGTTAAACTTTAACGTGGTCGTTAAACAAAGTTTACCAAACGTTGACCATTTTGAAAAATACATACCAAATGTTGGTCATTCCTCCAATTATTAAAATTGTCAATCCAGTTTATATATGGTTTGCATCGTAATGGAGTTTGTTTCATTATTTTGATCATGTTTAAACTTTAATTGTACTAATTTAGTTCGCAAAATAAATTAGTTAATAACTTTTAGTATGAAATGCAAGAAGTTGTCGAAGCAACTTTTGCAACAATTTATTAATGGGTACAACGGCCTTTCTTTACGCTCGAGAGCTAAGGGCAAAAATAACATAATATAATATTGCAGTTTTTGTGAGATTTATCATATATATATATTGCGATCGAATTTGTGGTAATTCAAATTTCTGCCAGCCCAAGATAAGGAAGCTCAAAGGAAGAAACTCATCTATGGTTTCCAAAGTATTAAACCCATCTAGGGTTCATATTATTCGGCACGACTTCCTTTTGTTTGGCCATATCACACATCCAATATTCAAATCAGTCATCTTTACGTTGAAGAACTTCATCGATCACAGACTTAGACAACTTATAATCTTGTATCGTCATACCAGGAGTTACTGGCTCTATCACGCAGCAATGGTTCAAGTTTGTCATCTTCGTGTGGAGGAACTTCATCAACCTAGGATTTTGTATGGTTATACAAGCGTAATGGCGTGTTTTTGCACTTGTGTGCTATCAATATTTGAGATATGATTGGATTGGATACGAGAGGAAGTCTCGGGCCTAAGAAAAATAAATTCAGGCATAAGAGGAGTACAATTGACACATAATTTTTTTTATGTCAATATCATGTAAAAGCTGAGAGGGAGTCTTTGGCATAAGGGGAGCTAAGGTGCATCATCGAGCTGAGAGGGACAATCTTTCTTCTCACGGCTTGAGTTCTTGTTCGTCTTTGATGTTAAGTGACATTCATTTTTGGGCCGTCTTGAACAGTTAGTGGTACGCACTAGTGGTATCTCAGCCCCTAGTGTTTTTGAGCAACTTGTGGGAGGGCCTAAAAACTTAAAGAGGGGGAGGATTTTTGGCAAAATTGATTGACAATGATAAAAAAATTCATTCAATAATTGTATTACACTTTTTCCGGCTTTTGGCCTATTTAAGTACAATTTTTCTTTTTCTCTAAAAAATAAGCAGGATTTGACATTTTAAGCTTAATTGTCGTTCAAAAGAAGAACATGGAACTGGTGACACTTCGTGGGGCTTGGGGCCAGTAGAAGAACATGGAGTTGGAGCTTGGGGAGGTTCTGAGTTATCTCCAAACTTGATGGGTGGTCCCTTTTTGAGAGGCCACCAAGTGTACACAGTAGTGGAGTTCTTCAATGGGAGGGGAGACTCGATCCGATGAGCTGGAGTTGGTGGATGGAGCCAACAATTTTTCCCTTCCTTTTTCGGTCTACGCCTTAAATGTAGCACATCCGCATCATTGACTGGTCTCCTAGCATGACGGCCACCCCTTCCTTGGTGGAAAATTTTAGTAGTAGGATAGTTGGATGTGATGGATTTCAGGAGATTGAGGGTTGGGCGTCCCAAAATTTGTAGGCGGACAGTTGGTTGACCACAAAAAATGACACGATGTGTGTCACTTCTATCCCTTCGTGATTTTCGAACGTCACCGGGATGTCCAAGACACCATCAGTCATCACCCGCTCTTCAGAGAAACCGAAGAGCGACATCAAGATCGACGTCAATTTCAGCCCAGTCAACTTCATCCGACCGAGCTTCTGTTGACGAACACGATCCTTTGGACCAAGTTGTTCGCAACTAGTGCGGAGACGACAATCGCATCATTGTGAGGGTGGAACATATGTGCCGCCTCTTGGTCGTTGTAGAAGATAGCTTCTAATAGCTCTGAGAAGATGCCCCATACGTGTGGTTAACGTAGTTGACCATTTTTCCTCGAGACACTCCACAGACGTCATTCTTCCTCTAGGTGCTTCAGTCCCCCAACTCTGAGCCTCCCATGATTGAGCCCACGATGTGCATTTGTGAGCTTTTAGGGTCGTTCATCACCATGTGGTTTGTGATGGTCACCGTCGTCTGACCCTTATTCTCTTGCCACAGGCGTTCCTCATTAGTTGCACCGTCCCGAGGGTCCTCAAGACATAGGCTTTCAGCTTTCCGTTCTATGTTAGGGCCTCGATTTGGCGCTTTAGCTAAAACATTCTGGCGTCAAGTGTCTGTGCTCTTGATGGTACTCGCAATACATACTCCGATCTTGATTTTTGGGGTCTTTCGCCAGCGAGTTGGGAAACCAAGTTTATGATGCCAGGATCCAATGCTATGGGGTGTTCAGGAGGGTGAACAAGACAAAAATTTGAATTTAGTCAGTTTGTAGAGGTCTTGGTCCTGGGTACCAACCTGAGTTTTGATTTCCCCGATTTTTCTTCTTTCGTGGGTCAGAGCGATCTTCTTCTTGCTCCTCAGGACGTCTAATATCTTGATTGCCAATATTCTGCCTGCTCCAATCATCGAGGTAGTCCTCGATCCCTATGTAGGTGTGAACCCTTATCATAAGGTCGGCGATGTCCCTTGGGACTTTTCCGATGATGGACTTGAGGATGTCACATACTTGGGCTCCTTCAGTGATCAATGAAATGGCGTATTCGAGCCACCAATATGGAAAATCGGTCCAAGAATGCCTCTCCGAGAGCCTGAAAGATTGGATGATGCCCAAACTCGGACTCCTAAGCCACATAAACCTAGACTCAGTGAGGGTTAGACTGAAAGTCTGGCAGTAGGTGACTTCGAACTGTTGTTGGCACTGGTGCCCACAAGAAAAATAGTTGTTGTAACTTTTATGCATTTTGATGTAATAAACATCTCAACTGAGTACTTCTTGTAAATTGCTAATTTAATTAATAAAAGTGAAACTTGCATTCACTCCTTTTTTGTTT
This sequence comes from Urtica urens, assembly GCA_958296335.1. Classification (NCBI taxonomy): domain Eukaryota; kingdom Viridiplantae; phylum Streptophyta; class Magnoliopsida; order Rosales; family Urticaceae; genus Urtica; species Urtica urens. Next base: position 8,422,203 of record OY282530.1, on the reverse strand, counting down.
GTTTGAAGATTTATCGTTTACTATAGTCTTACAGTCATTAATCAAACCTAACAACGTGTAAAGAGTCAAATATCAATTTTCATGAACAAACTCTTCATGGTTTGCTTAAAACAGAATATTCACAATCTAAAGATCAATGGACTATTGATCTTAGTATGATTGTTGGAAGAATCTATGATGTTGTATTATGAGGCATAGAGAGTTGGAGACTCAATAGTACTTTATCTTCCAAAGCTACTAAATTGACTAGTGCACCTTTAGAGATGATGTAAGAACAAACTATTTAACCTCTTCTTTCTCAACTTCACTATATATGAATAACATCATGCTTACCTAAATTCTGAAATGAGACATGTCATTTAATAGCTTACATATTATTATTTTAGAAAGAGAAAAATCCACTACGTGATTTAGACTAGGCTAATTAGTAAGGTATTAAATTTTGAAGATGTCATGAACAAATTTTGTGAAGCTGTCATAGATATGGAATTCATGTACAAGTTTGCTGAGATGCAATGTATATCACCTCATCCTTTATTACTTGAGTTGCGAATAAATGAAATGACCAATGTCCAAAATTAAGAGATGATTTTATTTGGATGATATAATGTGAGTTGTTAGCTCCTCGTCAATACATTGTTTCTAATTTATTCACAAGTAACAAATGAGTTGAAGAAATAACAACTAAAAAAGTAAAATGATAATTTTATAAATCACATCTAGTTGATGATATTCAATGGATTCGCTCATTATTATTAAGTTGATTTAAGTAGAATATAAACTCATTTGAACCGAGATACTTTCAATGTAAACTCTTTAGTGGCGTTAGTTGGCATTAACCTAAAACTTGGAAAATGTTCGTGAAATTTGTATCCACGTATATTAGCTCAAGCTTTGTTCATTTGGATCCATAAGGTCACTATCACAGGTCATTAGAGTATGATTTGTTAAACTACAAGGTAAGTCAATATAAGTTCAAATGTTGATTTTGTCCATATGGAAATAAAATGGTGTTGATATCAAAATAAGATTTTGGACATTATCATATGGTAATGTAAATTAATTTCTACGCCGAGAAGTCGTTTGAGGCATACAAAAGTTAATTTCGCTATTGGTGAAATTTTATGGAGAATTCTACAATGGTTATTTCTAAAATTGTTTTAGAAAGAAATGAGTAAGAATCTAGAAGCGTTGCTTTTTGATAATCCACGCCTAACATGATAAGTGAAGAGAGAAAATGAGAAACTATTTTTGCCTTAAAGTATCAAAATACTTGCTAAAAAGGAAAAAGATGAAATAAATTTTCTCAAAGAGGAAACAAATTTCCCTGATTAAGAAGATGTATCACGGCCACAATAAGAAGAGAATGAGAAAATGAAATAAAATATTGTGTCATAAATATGTGATATTCATATAATAGGAAAGGGTGGTTACATGTTCTTGATTTTACTTCTCCTATATATACACTTTCACAGTTAGATGTGAGAATAATTTTTTTTGTTTCTCTCTATTCTTTGCAGACATCCAACTCCCTCTCCCTTCTCTCTAAATTTTGTCTTTTGGCACTTTAGTCCATATTAGAGCTAGTCGTATTAGCTCTCTAACTGAAAGACCCGTTCTTGAGTTTAATTGTGCCCGCACAATACATCCGTCAAACACTCTTTAACTCCTGTGATAGAAACTCTTGTAGTTACTCGAGTTCGACAAAGACACCAAGATGACGAGCATCGAAGGGAAACGAACGTTTAACAACCCAAAACTTCTCAAAGTTCAATATTAAAAGAAGATTATGTTCCAAGTAAGTTAATAAATTAAATATTTTAAATAAATAATATGTTCGTGCACCTTGTCTAGGTTGTAGTAAAACTATTTTACTTCTTGAAAGAATTTTTTATATTCTGCCACTAGCCTGTAGTGATAATTTATTTTAACTCTAAATCTATTTCAACAACGTCAGTTGCATGGTCATCCACGTCTCGTTATGTTGGATATGGAAGTTTTTATCCATACGACCGTGTACAGTGGGAGCGAGGGCAACTTGAATTTGCTAGTGCAGGGCTGCGTCAATACCTCGGCAAAGGGCGAGTAAGAATTCTGTCATACGACCTTTGGCCTCTTGCCCTTCTCAGCTCGATGTTGGCTTGGGGCTGCCCCAGTGTGGCAAAAGGATGTGCATCCCTATGAGAATTGAGACTTTGGGGGAGGTCCTCGCCACAAGAGCTCCTTTTCCTTATCAGGCGGTCTCTAAGGTCTCCGCTGGGGGAAGGGCGGAGCGACCCTTGTCTTGGGTGGGTCACTTGTCGTACTTCTCGATTGTCGGCTCTTTCGACGTCATGAGGGACCTTGGGGTGTCTGGTTGGCTAGAACCTCGAGTTTGAAGGAGCCAGTCAGATGCTCTACCCATCCCAGGGAGTTTGGTGGGCTCGTACATCGAGTCCTAGGAAGCGGGTCGTTGCGATTGGAGGTATGAGTCATGTCGCGTCACCGAGGGTTGGCTGGGTATCGGGTCTTAGGCCTGGGCCATTTGGGAGGATGCAAGTCCGATGGCAGTCATATTGGTTTTTAACTCATCATCGTAGTTGAGAGCAAAGAGAAACAATAGGGATGCCTCTATTTACCTCTCTGACGCTCAACATTAGATGATTGAGGTGGTTGCGAGGGTTTATATTAAGGGTTTGATAATGAGTGGAACGAGCGAGGTCTGAGTTTTGCAGCGTTATAGGGCTCAAGTGTAAAAATGGGATTCACTGTGATGTAGGTTTAGTCTCCACATTTATAGGCAACAGATGGAGAGGCCCTCGCCCGAGTTAACTTGACCGGCTTTTGGGTATAACCCAGCCGGCCCCTAGCCAAACGTGTGATGCCCGACCCTTCGTAGGATGAGGCTCGGCCGGCCCTCAGTAAGATTAGGCCCAGCCGGTCCTCACCTGAGTATGACCTAGCCGACTCCCGTACGAAGAGAGCTGGTCGGCTGTTTGCAGGGCGTGGTCGGGCCAGACGAGGCCTTGACACCCTTTGGCCGAGGGACTTGGCTGGTTCCTGGCCGAATGGGCGATATGCACCATGCTGATGGGCCTTGGTCAGTGGTCAAGCGAATTGGGCCTATATGCCCCTTGTTTCGGTTTTTAGCAATTTGTCGGCTTCGTCGAGACACCAGAATTATTGTATAATATCATCGACTCGAAACGGGCCGATAACGCCTATACTAACACTTTTGTTAATTACGGATAGCTCGTAACTTGGAATATAGTGATTCTTTTTACAAAAAATAATAACATATGCACATTTGAGTTTTCATAATAAACATAATTTTATAATATGTAAAACTTTCTCTGAATTATTTTACATTCAGTGAACAAAACTATACCGATAAGAAAAATAGTTTCGACGAACAAATTTACAACTACATGTCAAGACCTGTGACATATTTTAAAATATATGTATAAAATAAGTTTCACTAAAATAATTCATGTAACTTCTTTGAAGCACCATTATATGATATCACTTCTCTGGTTTTAATGATTTATATAGAGACTTGTTACGAAATAATAAAACACAAATTTAAAATAATGAAACATATATCTAACTACCTAAAATAACGGGCCGCTTTAAAATTATTTTGTGTATATATTGTAAGGTCTTAGCTCCTAAAAATTAGACATGAACATAAAACCAAGACTACAACAACACATACTAGATAAACTATAATTCTAATGCTTAAAATGAAGAAATATCAACCTCTTGGACTTATAATCAAACTTAAGAATTATCTTTATCTTAATCCTCTAAGAATTCTAATGAACTCTATAACTTCTATAACTCACTCTGGCTTGTAAACACCCAACACTATTCTCCCTCTCATCTCTATTTTTTAATGTATGTTCCTCACGTAAATGTTTTATTATAGACTGCATGGATGCACGCATGAGATAAATTCACTTTTATCAATAAATTGGTAAAGCATATATTTTGACATTACATGGAGCTCTTACAACAAAGCCTATTGAAGCAATTTTCTTGCACGGCTACAACAAGATAAGTGAGCGACAAAGTTGTCCGTGTCTCATTGTTAGAACTTGTAAATATGCCGTAAAATAAAAATGTATCACATTGTGATTAAAATCAATAATAAATAAACTAAAAGTAACAAAATTTTGAAACTTGTGAAATGCTACCGATGCACACCAACAAAGTCACTTGTAGATCCACCCGAAGTTATTAAACCTGTGTGATGTAAATGAATTTATAAAAAGAAAAAAGGACCATATGGAAATGCAGAGACATTCAAATCGCGACTTGTGACAAAGAGTTTTACCCAAAGAGAAGGTATAGATTATGAGAATACTTTCTCGTCGGTTGCAATTCTAAAATTCATCTGTATTCTTTTATCCATTGTTGTCGTCCTACATTATGAAATCTGACAGATGGATGTCAAGATTACGTTTCTGAGTGGAAATCTTGATGAGCACATTTACATTGCTCAAGCAGACGGGTTTGTGGTAAAAGGCCAAGAGGACAAAATTTGTGAGTTGTTAACGTGTATTTATGGACTTAAGCATCTAGTGTTGAAATTGGTGCCCACAAAAAAGATATTAGACATTGAAATACTTTGTACTTGATTTTGCTGAAACATTAATAAAATTAAATATTCATTTTTTATTATGTTTGTGTTTATGTATGAATGCTACGCTCTGAAACTGTCATCAACGAAATGAGTGTTAAGTACAGACCTGACAAGATAGGCCCTTGTGACTAGTTTAAACATTTGTTCGCAATCTTGTGATCGATATAGCAATCGAATCTGAGCAGATTGTTTAAATGAAATCATGATATCTTATCTTGTGATACAGAGAGTTGTGACTCTGTGTTTCATTCTTGATATCTTACAAAAGATATTGAACAAGACTTGTGATACTCTGAAGCTCAAGATAAAACCGTTTAATCACTCGAACCTCCAAAATCACATACGATGAGTATTTTGGTACTTACATAAATCCTAAAGTGAATGCATAATCGATGTGACACCTTATGACATTTTATTTTTCAATGGGCAATGGTTAAGTTATAGTTGCATCTGACCCGACAGTTGGTGTCATAACGTTGTCATGTTCGGTTATGTGATTCACAATGGTAATGCATTAGTATCACAATATGAGAACATTCTTTGATTAAAACATGTGACATGTAAAGACATCTCACTCTCACTCTATATTTTTCACATTCACAAATAACAAAGGAGCTAGTGAAATAATAAGTCATGGGTAAAAAGGTAATTTTACTTTCCTCTGAGTTACTGATACACATGAAGGGTAATATCGTAGAGTATTTTGTGGATCGTGTGAAGAATTTTTTTGTCACATCAAACGAAAACTAAACGCATATGAACTTAGAGAGTTTCAGTATTAGTCCTTTAGTGGAATCGACTAATATTAAGAATTAAAAGACGGAAAAAAGTTTGTGAACTTTTGAGTCCGATCTTTTTCTTAAGCTTCGTTCATGTGGGTCCATTAGGTCTCAATGATAGACCCTCGGACGAGATTTATTGAACTAGGACGATTTGATTTACTCACTTAAAATAAATTGTGATTTACACTAAGAAAATGTTTTTCTAAGTAATTGTATAAATAATTCGTTATTTATTATTACATTTATTTAATGAATATATGATGTTATTATATGGATAATAACATAATTAAATGATTCAAATAAATTAAAGATGAAAATTAATATTTTCTCGTTTCGTACTACGTGAAGATTATGAAAATAATTGATGATTTGTCATTAAATAAATGAGACGTTCTAAAGTAATTAAATATTATTTTATAAATAAATCCAAAGAATATTTTTGAGTATTTAAGGATGTCACTCCACCAAATTAATGATTTAGGTCGAATATTAATTTATGAAATTAATTTAAAGGAACAACGGGCTTAAGTTTGTCTAATGGGTTTGACCTAAGAAAAACCCTCTTTCTCTCTCTATTTAAAGGGTTTTCGAAACCCTAATTAGCCTAACCTAAAACATAATCTCGGAAAAACCCTTCCCCTCCCTTATGAGAGTGTTGGCCGAGAGTCCAAGAGAGAAAGATATCAAGAAACGTTTTTTTGATCTCCCGAGTATTCCCGAATGATCCCGAGTACTCTTTGGTCTTCAATCGAAGAGCGCACCCTCTAAATCTCCCAAAAACCTGAGGAAATTATCATTGAATCATCTATCGGTGTTTTAGTGAGGTTTTTTTTTTGCAGGAGTTCACTCGAAACGCGAAGAAATCGAGAGAGACGGAGCGAGACTCATTTCAGCCTGCTGGCCGAATTGGGTCGCCGGATTGGAGGATTTCGCCGGACTCAAAACGTGCCTAGCTCACCACGGGAGTTTGACAATAAATCTGGCCGAGCCACTTCACAGGCACCTAGCCCTAGGTCCCTTCTACGTTTCTGCATAGGTCCCGAAGCTTCATTTGGCGGGAGGAAGCCACAACACCGCAGACGCATTTCTGGCGGTCGGCCAGAGTCTAATCCGAAAGGTGAATCTGCACATTCCGGCCCGTGACAGTTTTTGAGGAAATTTTCGACGACGCCTTCCGGAGTTAGCTAGCGGAAATTTTTGACGCAGCCTTGGGGAGTTAGCTAGCAACGTCCGAGATTGTTTACAATCTCAATTGTAAGTTTCCTAAAACGAATTGGATCTGAAAATGATGTTTATAAATGTGTTTATAAAATGTTAGGTCGTTTTATTCAATTTGTAAACATGTTTTGAATAAATGGTTTATTGACATGTTAGTAATTTTTAATGCCTAGGTTATTAACTTAATATTAAAATGAGTTTTAATTCATATGATATTATATAATTCTGCCACATATAGATGTGTTATATAGTAATATTGTTTAAATTGTTAAATGATGAAGCGGTCTTCCAAGACTCCTCAACAAAAAGAGGACACGAGACATATTTTTGAAAGTGAGAAGTCTCATGTATGTGATGCTTTGCACTAGAACATATATTTTTTACGCAATAGGCGTGGTGAGTAGATTCCAATCGAACCCTAGATCCAAGAACTAAGTTGTTGTCAAGCATATTCTCAAGTATCTCTAGAGAACAAGAAAGGTATACTGATTCTAATTTTCAAGAGGATAAGAATTTCAGGAAACCCACTTCGGGAATTTCTGATTCGACCATGGAAGCCGAATATATGGCGGTTTGTGAAGCTCCAAAGGAAGTTGTTTGACTTCAGAAATTCCTGAAGTACTTGGAAGCCGTTTCAGGTGCCAGTAGACCCATTATACTTTATTGTGATAATAATGGGGTCATCGCTAACGTTAAGGAACCAAAAAGACACAAACGCTCACACATAAAACTATAAAAATCTTCATGTTCGAAAAATTGTCAAAAGAGGAGACGCATACATGATGAAGCGGTCAAATACAAGATAAGATCGTGTTATGGGCAACGAATATAATAAAGAACAAGCTATAAAGAGATTTAAGGAGATTTAAGCGAGCACATGCAATATGTCAAAACAACGAACTGTACATATATACGCTCTCCATATTGTAAACCTGATATATATATGTAATGATAGTGGTCGTGTGATTGTCAAGAATTGATAAGCTTTTCTCATCTTTACGCGGTCTGTTTATGTTCATGTGATTGGCAACATTATTTGGCGTTGAAAGCATCGATATATTCTGAACACGAGGACTTAGTATATTCTTGAGCTATTGAACCCCTTTTTTGGTACTTAGCAAGTACGTGAAGAAGTAAGAGAAGGGAGTTTGAGAAAGTTAATTTACAGATTTCGTTAGGGTCCGTTTAAAATTCGGAAAATACGAAAAAAAAAATGGAAATTTGAAAGAATATTAGAACGGAAGGGAGAATAAATGAGAAAATCAAAATTTTATATTATGTTTGAAATTGTGAAAAATGCATAGGAAAAGAAATGGAAATCTCTATTATATTCTCGTTCTTTTTTAGCTACGCTAAAAACATCAAGATGGAAAATACAATGGAAAATTAATTCGGAAATTGTAATTATTTTATTAACCATTAAATTTAAAATGGTTACTTTCTATAAATTTATTTTAACACCTTATCAATTTATGTCTCTAAGAGTATCTAGTACTTGGATTAGTTATACAAAAAATTGGTTGTATAGTCTTATAAAACGTTTCCATTTTAGATATAACCAAGATTTCTTTAACAGATTGAAAATATCCAAACAGATTCGTTTACATATCGTAAACTGTCCAAAATACCCTTAATTCGTTTACATATTGAAAACATTTTTTGGTGTATTTTTGTCCCCAAACTTCTGTAAACAATTTTGCCTGGGTATTTTCAATCTATTAACGAAACCTTGAGTATATCCAAATTACACATAGTTTACACGGCTATACATCAAAATTACCCTTAGTTTTATAACGACGCATATATGTGTAGCTGAAAATAAGTTTAAAATATTGACGATATATAGAAGAAAATTCCAAAAACTCCATACTGATATTTTTTGACTCACTAAATCTGATATATTATTGACATTTTTCTTTTAATATTTAGCTAAACTTAGTTTCACTTTTATAATGGTCGTGAACTATATTTAATTTTATTTTTGAAGAAATATTAAAATTGAAATTATTATTAAAACATAGTTATTTAAATTTTTCATACCATTTTTTTGTGCGCATGCTTGAGTGAGTGCATAGTGTATCTACCAATTTTTTTTTCGAATTTTGTTTTTGCTTTTTTAAGGAAATAAACCATTTTTTTATTTTCAAGAAAAAAAACCACATTTTTTGTGAATAAGATATTTTTTCTTTTATTTATGTATGCATATATAATAAAAAAAATATACCTATAGTATAAGACATGTTGTTATATACTATATACATTTTTAAAAATTATATAATATATTATTTTGTATACTTTTTAAGTCGAGATGAGTTTGATCTCCATCGTCGAACACGGCAAGTTCCGACCAGCTCGTGAACCTCTGATATGTGTCAAAATAAACTGATGAGAGAGAGAGAGAGGTCGACAAACTGAATAAGGTGGATGGAGAGGAGTTTCATCCAAACACGTTTGAAATGAGGTGGATTTTTATTTTCCAACACATTTTTAAAGAAGAATCAAATTCATTTTTAGTTATACATTTTCTCTCATATTTTATATCCTATAACTTTTCCCTACTATTTTGTTAAATCCAAACAATCTAAAAAAATGTAAGAGAATTTCATTTTTTTTCTCTCGCATATTTTGGGTTACAAACGGACCCTTAGTTCTCCTTTTTAGAGCTTCAAATACGAAAAAGTTTATAACAATATTTATAAGCCTAATTCAGTTAATTTTTATTAAAGATTTTTTTAGGATTATGAGCTATGTCTCTCAAGGGCTTCGTTATTATATAGGCAAGCCTATATCTCATACATGAATCAACTTTCCGAAAATAGAGTTTATCAAAATGTCGACAAAGCTAGAAAAAAATCTGAAACTGAAAAATTATCTAGAGCGTTAAATCATTTTCCAGGTGAGATTTTTATAATATTAGTCTATGAAAGATAAAAATAACAATATTAAGTTGAGTAGTCTATGACCAATATAATTTCATTTGAAAATTCTACAGTATTGATATAAAAGAAGTTACTTTTTAAACTAACAAACCACAGGTCCTCATCATTAAAATAAACATATCAGTATCACTTACAAAGAAATTTAGAAATGTCGATCTATATGATGATTATGAAATAAATTTGAAGTTTGGCTTGTGACTATTTATGATTATTCCATAGGTATGATGATTTGTTAAGTGTTTTCCCCTAATCTAATATTACCCCATTTATTTCAAAAGTATGACAATAAATGTCATGATACACCACCAAGTCATGAAATTTTTTGTTTTCATTGTTGTTTTGTCATGAAAGTTGTCATATGTTTACATTTTTCTCTAATCAACTCTCTTTCTCATACGCTCTCTCTCTGTTTTTCCATCTTGACGATGACTAACCATGATCTTCAATACACAAGCTCGTAATCAAATTTTAAACAATTATTTTTTCACATTTGGTCTATAACTGAGGAGAGTGTCAAAATTATCACTATTGCAATAAATCAAAATAAAATAAATTTAGGAACCGTCGACCTCAAATCCAATTAATTTTAATGAATTTTGATTGATACCATGAAATTTAGTATTTTTCTTTAATGACATAGTACGAGTGAAGAAAAATTAATGTAACCTCACATGAAATCGTCGAAGTTCATAAGATATCGTCTAAGATTACTATCTTTTTGAAGGGAGGAAAGGCTGCAGTCCCACAAAAAAAAAACTTCATAAAAACTCACAGAAACAGGCACACGGGGCGGGGCGTGCTGGACCGAACAAAAACCAAATACATTAGACCTCCAAACCCAATTGACAAAGTTCGTGAGTTTTAAAGTTAACGGATCTAGGAATCCAAACAAAATAAAGGAAGTAAAAAAACTAGCCAAACTCGAGACAAGAGGGTACAAAGCTTTACATTTCTAGAACGGACACTTAGTCCTTCGACTCAGACTTTCCAACCCCAAAACTAAGGAGAAACGGGCTAGTCATGCAACAAAGACAAACACGTCCAGACGTTCGTTCAAAATTCCCATGGCCCTTATAGGTCTGAGAAGACAAAAAAAAGTCCATATCGAAGGCATCTTATTGCCTCTACAAATATGGGACTTTTAATGCATACCCAAATTATCACAAATGGATTCATGCAACATTCTTCAACCTCGTTATTGTTGCGGTGGTCATCATCCACCAAAGTAAAAGAGCACATCATTCATGCCATTAGGTTCGAGGAGGTAAGTAATTGTCAATGAGGTTAAACAAATTTGTAGTAAAGACACAAATTGTAGTTAGTTTTTTTGGTTATTATTTATGTTTGTAGGTGAAATTTAAATATTTAAATTTCACCTACAAACATAAATAATAACCAAAAAAACTAACTACAATTTGTGTCTTTACTACAAAAGATACTTTTAGAAGCGACAGGGTGAATTAGAAGCGACTTTTGACAATTAGAAGCGACTAGTCGTTTCTAACTTCAATACCCCGATTTTTACAAAATTATCAATATTTTGACAATTAGAAGCGACTAGTCGCTTCTAATAGTCATAATTATTGAATTGGGGCATTAGAAGCGACTAGTCGCTTCTAATATCGCTTCTAATGTCCCAATATTTTGGCTCCAAATTTTCTCCGCCAAAAATTTCGCTAAGTATAGAAATTGGGGTATTAGAAGCGACTAGTCGCTTCTAAAGTCGCTTCTAATGCCCCAAAATTTTGGCTCCAAATTCCCTCCGCCAAAAATTGCACTAAGTATAGATATTGGGGCATTAGAAGCGACTAGTCACTTCTAAAGTCGCTTCTAATGCCCCAAAATTTTGGCTCCAAATTTCCTCCGCCAAAAATTTCACTAAGTATAGATATTGGGGCATTAGAAGCGACTAGTCGCTTCTAAAGTCGCTTCTAATGCCCCAAAATTTTGGCTCCAAATTCCCTCCGCCAAAAATTTCACTAAGTATAGATATTGGGGCATTAGAAGCGACTAGTCGCTTCTAAAGTCGCTTCTAATGCCCCAAAATTTTGGCTCCAAATTCCCTCCACCAAAAATTTCACTAAGTATAGATATTGGGGCATTAGAAGCGACTAGTCGCTTCTAATGTCGCTTCTAATGCCCCAACTTATTTAAACGTTGTCGTTTTGGTTATTAAGCGACATTAGAAGCGACTAGTCGCTTCTAATGTCGCTTCTAATGTTCCTAGGGCTTTAAATCGCGTGAGTCTCCCTTTCTCCCTCATTTCCTCACCTCACTCCCTCTCACTCTCCCTCTCACTCTTCCTCTCATTCTCCGGCCAGCCTCCGCCTTCCCCCCTCCCCCGCCGTCGCCGCCCTTCTCCCTCCCGCCGCCGTCCCTCTCCCGCCATTGCCGCCCTTCTCCCTCTCGTCCCCTCCCCTTCTCCTCTCTCCCAGCTCTGTCCCTCCCCTTCTCCCCTCTCCCTCCGACCAGCCACCCCCTCCTCCGCCGCCGCCGTCCCTCCCCTTCTCCCCACCCTACTCCTCCCCCGCCGCTTCTTCCCTACCCGTACCCCCTCCCCCGCCTCCGTCCCTCCCCCTCCTCCCCTTCTCCTCTCCCTATCCCACCCCCGGTCGCCGCTGCCCTCCGTGCCGGTCGCCGCTGCCCTCCGTGCCGGTCGCCGCTGCCCTCCGTGCCCTCCTCCGCCCTCCCTCTCGCTCTCCGCCCCTCCTCCGCCGTGCTCCTCCCCTGCGCCTCCACCGCCGAGCTCCGACTCCCCTCCTCCTCCGTCAAGGTATGTTTAGTTTATAATTAGTCTAATATTGTTATAGGTTAGTCTAATATTGTTTTATAAATATTTTGTTACTTTTAATTTATTATTGTCGTCGCAGCCTCGTCACCGCTCGTTTGTCGCTGCACTCGCGCCTCGTTGTAACCTAACTCCTCGACTCGGATCGTTGCTTCTTAAGGTATATGTTAGTTTTAAAATTATTGTAGTTATATTTTGTTTTACGGTTTTAATTTTATGTTTTATTTGTATTTAGGCATTTGTGCGTTTGTTGTTCGTCGCGTCGTCTCGTTGAGTGTAGACTTTGCTCGTCCCGTCCCGCCAAGGTTAGATATTTATGTTTACTTGAAATTTATGTTAATAATTTGAATTAGTAATGTAGGTATGCAATTGAAATTAGTAATTTTGTTATGTATTTAATTTGGTCATGTAAGTATGTAATTGAATAATTAATATGTTAAATCAATGAATTTGTTAAATAAAGTAATTTGTTATGAATGTACGATATTAATAAGGTATTAATAATTTGAATTACTTAATTTGTTAATTTTTGTAATTTGATTATTTTGTTTTGAAATTATTTCTCGAAATGTTAATTTTTAGGTCGTCGGAGTCTCGTATCAATCACCGCATCTCTCCGTCGATTGCAACATAAACCGGTAAATTTGTAACTTTTTGTAGTTTATTTGGTTTGGTTTAGTTTTTTTGTTAGAGGTTGGTTTATATGTAGTTAATTTTTTAGCTTTTAAATTTCTTAGTTTTGATTATACATTTTGTTAATATGTTTTAATAAGTATTGATAATGTTTTTAATAAGTTTGTTAATATATTTTAGCTCTATTAAAATAATTTTTTAGTTAGATTTGTCAATTAATAAAAATATTTAATAATAATTTTAATTTATTAAGTAACAATTTTAATTAATATAGCAAAAATCAAGATTTTTTTTTTTTTGGCTGTTTGGGCATTAGAAGCGACTAGTCGCTTCTAATGTCGCTTCTAATGCCCAAATAGCCATATTTTCGTAGGCTTTTTTTTGAGGTTTCTAAAACATTAGAAGCGACTAGTCGCTTCTAATTTCGTCGCTTCAAAACATTAGAAGCGACTTTAGAAGCGACTCGGCTTTAGAGGCGAAACATTAGAAGCGACAATGTCGCTTCTAATGTCGCTTCTAAAGCCAAATTAGAAGCGACTTTTTGGCCTTTAGAAGCGACTTTTGTCGCTTCTAAAGGCCTTTTTTTCTCCTAGTGTAGGAAGTTCATGTCCCGAGCATGAATTATAGATAATCCTCTCCAAGGTTCACACACCCGATGGTACTCCCATGAGAGTTTTTGTCGCTGCTCCCACTTCAACAACTTTGTTAAATTCGAGGTAAAACTATTTTACTTATGTAACTAATCAGATTTATATAAAACTAATTTTAAGTTTTAATGTAACTTCGGATTTATATGTAACTAATTTTAAGTTTTAATGTAACTAATCAAATTTATATGTAATTGATTAGATTTATATGTAACTAAACACATGTTTAAGTATAACTTAAGCATATTTATATGTAACTAATCACATATTTGAATGTAACTAATTAAATTTATATTTACTAATTTAAATGTAACTAATTAGATTTATATGCAATTAATTACATGTAGTTTTATATGTAACTAATTAGATTTATATGTAACTAATTAGATTTATTTGTAACTTAACATAGGTTTGAATGTAACTAATTGGATTTATATGTAACTAATTTAGTTTTTCATGTTGTCTACGTTTGTAGGAGGGGTTGTGCAAGTTAGACACCGACTTCCAGCGAATCCACTCTTACTTCGCGTCTCTTATTGGAGAGGTGAGAAAAAATTCAAATGGAGCTTGCCCACGTCATCGAGACCGTGAACACGTTGATGGTACATAAGGCTGCAAAGGAGAAGTTTCGCGAAGAAAAGGCCGAACGTTTGATGCAAGGCCAACCCAGCAAATAGAAAGAGAAAGTATAAGATTCATCGGATGGTGATTCTTCAAGCAGTGAGATAGATGACGATGATAGTGATGACGAGAGTTGTGATAAAGATGAGGGAAAGAAGAAAGACAAAGACAAGAAACACAATGAGGAAAAGAAGGAAGACGAGGACAAGAAAGACGATGAGAAGAAAGAAAATGAGGAAAATAAGGTACACGATTAGAAGAAAAAAGAAGAGAAAAAAGAACAGGGGAATATAGAATAGGAGCATAAACAAGAGGAGAATAAAGAAAATGTGAAAAAGAAGGAAGACGATGAGAGTCTAGGTGGTGTGACACAAGTCCTGATGTAATATTAGGCACACTCAAGTTCCTTTGATCCCTAAAAGCTTACACATATGGAGCACTTGAGTAATTCGGTCCCGGGAGCGACGAGACATTGTCTTAGGGGGATAGTTCCGAGGAGGTGATCGTGATTTTTCTGGATCTTTGGAATGACCCATACACGAAAGGTGAGCTCCGATAGTCTTCACACCCATTGTCCAACACCAAATATTCCTAAAGTTCACACGACGACATATAAAACCGGCGAAACGTCCCCTCACTAAGCCATTCAAGGGGTTTGATACTCGTTATGTTGCATTGATGCAACAATGGATGGTAACCGAAATTAAGAGGTGAGTGGGTTTTGATTTCTTTATTGTAGTTATTTACATATTATTTAACTAATAGTTCATGTTTACAACATCGTAGACTCCGAGAACATGTATACCGGCGACGAAGAAGACTTCCACCCATGAGCATTTGACTATCGCATTGAGTTGATTGAACACAAGACGTGGTGCTACAAAATATGAACTCTGGCATCGTGGCTCAGTGGATAGCTAATTTCATAGGTGATACAGTTTTTTTATTATGGTTATTTGTGTTTGTTTGCTTGAATTCGTTTTTATGTAACAAAATTGTTTTAGCGTTGAACTAATTGGGTTTTTATGTAACTAAAAAGTATTCTTGTTGAACTAGTTTATATTATTGTTTGTTTTAGTGACATAAATAAATTGTTATTGTATGTAACTAAGTGGTCTTTAATGTAACTAAGCAGGTGTTTAGTGTAACTAAAATTTATTTGTATGTAATTAAATTATCACGAATGTAACTAATGTTATAGCATATAACTAAAAGAATTTTACATGTAACTAAATTTAGAGGAATGTAACGAAAAGCATTTTTTATGTAACCAAATTATAAAAAATGTAACTAAAATGAATTTTTATGTAACTCTATTGTTATTACTACATGCAACTTAAAGGGGTTTTATTGTACTAAATTGTCAGCAACGTGACAAATGGTTAATTGCTTATAACTAAATGTGTATTCCATTTAACTAAACTTATTTTTCTTGTAACTAAATGTCATTTGCTTGTAACTAAATGACTATTGCATGTTACTAAATGTCCATTACATACCAACATTTAAACGTGGCCTTCTACTACCTACGAAAATTGCAACAAACTACAAAGAATATGTACACAACGAAGGAGTCATATTTATTTCAGTTGGTTAAAAGGATATACGACGATGGAAGAAGAACAAACAATATTATGACTAGTCCTGGCGTAATTCAATGGTCGAGACGATGTTGGCAGAGAGGCCGAAAAACAGAGCAGAAATTATGTGGGTCAAAGCGGGCTATATATTTGCATTTGTCCATGTGTGGGTATGCATGGAGCATAAATTATTCATTGGTCCTCCCTAGGATATGCATCCCTGAATTCCATGTAAACGTCTACGATTCCCTAAAATGGATGAAGAGGTACAAGGTCACAGACAAAGTAGCAGAGTTGATACCGATAATACGATGCAAACGTGTGTGGGTTGTTATCAGCAAAAAGTATCAGTCTATGAGTCCTTTCTCCGCCAGTTATGATGCCTACATGCTGCAGCAGAACAACAAGTAATTTTAGAGAGTTATTAAATTGTCGAAATTAAGTTCAACTATCTAATATTGGTTTTTATAGTGGGGATTGCAGCATGTTACTATAAAAGCAGCTGAATTTATCGCCCACTCTGAGCCTGTGTCGTACTTGAAACCAGAGGATATGTTAATGTACCATCATAAATTATGTATAGAAATTTTCATACACTGAGCGATCAAGAACTCAAACTCATGTCCTTAGACAGACAACGAGGAATGACTTTGTATAGTTCAATTTGTTTATGCAACTATTTTGTAACAATCTCGAACTGATGTATGAATTGTGTTAATGTTGGTTTTCTGAATAACTAAATCTTATTTATATGCAACTATGCAACTAAAAGATATTTATATAACTAAATTGTCTTTTGTTATTAATTGGAGTGGATTTGAATGTAACTAATCTGATTTATATTTAAGTAATTAAGTTTGTAATGTAACTAATACAATTTATACGTAACTAAAATATATTTTTTTGTAACTAATATAGATTTTTGTGCAATTAAATTGGTTTCTTATGTAACTAAATCGGATATGTATGTAACTAATAAAATTTATATGTAACTAATTCGAATTTTTGTGTAACTAGAATTTGTATGTAATTAATCAGATTTATATCCAACTAAATTATTTTCTTATGTAGCTAAACTGGATCTGTATGTAAGTAATCAATTTATATGTCACTAATTTCGGTTTCTTAAGTAACTTGTAACTAATCCAATTTTTTAGGTGACTTCATATGGCCAAAGCAACAAATATATTATCAGCTCAAGCAAACTTCATAGCCAAAAAAAACAAATATAAGGTCCAATCTAAGAGGTCCATTCCCCTTTAAAATCTTAATTATCTCATCAAAATAGGTCAAACAATACAAACATCATCAAATAATGAAAGAGAAGCCAAAACCTTCCAATAACACACCGTACAAAATTAACTCAACCAATACATATAATTCTTGATGAATCCTCTGTCTCGCGCAGTCATAGTAGGAAGAAGCTATTCAACAACTTCGCGAACAACCACATTGAAGCAAAAATTAACGAGCATGTTGAGAATCAGGCGGGTGGGAGTGATCGTGGTCCGATATCGGTTGCTTCATTCATCATCTAAGAAATATTTGGAGATAAATACTTGGAGTTTGTGAAGAAAGAGGGATGCATGTTCGAAGTGCCGCCTTCAAAACAAGATGATTTGGAAGGTACGAATAAATAATTTTCATCGGAATCAGAATATGGAGATCATTTATGACGCCACCAACAAAATTATGTGGTATCATTATTGACGCCACCAATAAGCAACTACCAACGTCCAACCACCACCACTAACCAATTTATGTTACATTTACTTTAATTATAAACAAACAATGTTCAACAATATCTAATTACAATAACTTATTTAGTTCGAAATGACATTATTAAACACACATTCAAGCAAAACAAACTTTAAGGTACATAAACATAAAAATAAACATGCTCAACACAAAATATTGTAATCATGTAGAAGGAATTGACATATACAAGTTTCCTTATTGTTTCCTCCACCTCTGCATCGAGAACAATTTTTCCACTTCCACTATAATCATCCCCTTGCGACAGGATTCTTCTCTTCTTCGGTCTGGCAGCCTATCATGTGTAACTTATAGGTGATTTAACAATTATATTCTTGATGTTGTCGGATATATTCCACAATTGCACATCTCTGTAGGGATGAATAACTCCTGTATAACAAGACTTCCTATACTTTGTAGTATAATACGACGAAATATACTCATCATCAACATAATTTTGAAACCGATAACATGCACACGTGCATTTCTTTGTTGATAAATTCATAGCCTTTGATTTCCATTAAGATCAACAACTTCAAGCTCGCACATGGATGACGGTCGCACATACTCAACAATATATTGGTTAGTATCTATTTTGTTTATGTAACTAATTGATTTTTAATGTAACTAATTAGATTTATATGTAATTAATTTGGGTGTATGTAACTAAAAATAGGATTGAATGTAACTAATTAGATTTACATGTAACTACCCACATGTTTGAATGTAACTAATTCAATTTATATGTAACTACTTAGATTTGTATGCAACTAAACACAAGTTTGAATGTAACTGATTAGATTTGCTATGAGAGGGATTGATCCACACTTATCTATGCTTTTTTAAATTAGAATCATAGCTTGTTCTAAGTGTTTTTTATAGGTTTTGTAGTTTTTCTATGTTTTCAGAGATAAGAGAGCGTGAAGTGAAAGTGGAGTAAAAACGAGCAATTTTGGAGCAAAAACGAGCAAATTCGGACCTAAGGAGCAAAGTCAATAGAATAATTCAAAGGAGGCCCACGCGTCGGTGAAGGCATACGCGTCGCGTAGAAAAAAGTTTATACAGAGAGCTGCTCAAAGATCCACGCGTCGCGTGCCTTCTCTAGCGCGTCGCGCCAGACAAAATTTCATTTTCCATGCATCGCGTGGATATCTCGAGCGTCGCGTGAGATTCGCGGACAAAATTTTTAAGTGACCTATTTTCAGCCGTTTGATGTCATCCAATGGTCGAAATAGGTCCGAACTCTCCAATTGAAACTTAGGGGGCATGCATTTCGAGAAGAATGAGGGTAGAGGCCAAATTGCTAGAGAGAGAAGCTTTGAGGGTTTTGAAGATTTGTTTGAGGAAGAAGAAGAAGAAGTTCAACCCCATTGTGCATCCTCTTCCACACTAGTTCTTTCTTACCTATATCTCCATTTACATTTTATTGTTTTATTTTGATTGCATTGATTAGTGTTCTTTATGCTTAATTAGTGTTTTGATATTAGTGTTTTGACATTTTGTGGATTATGATATATTTTGAGCATCTAAAGTTGATAGATTGTAGATTAATATATTTGAACGATTATTGAAGTTGTTTTGATTTACTTATATTTCATTGTGGTAACTTAGATGTTATCAATGCCGAGTTTGTTCTTGGTTTTGTTGTTATTGCTTGTTTCTATTGTGTTGTGTTTGTTCAAGATTATGTTAGGCTAAGTTGTTTAGGGGATGTGATGCAGCTAGGGAGTTGGTTTCGGGTCGCCAAGCTTTAGGTAACGTTGTGTTTCATGGTTGGATTAGTATAAAGATTTAATGGGGTGGGTTATGTGTGAGTCCTAAGTAGATTAGTTACCTAATTAGGAAACTTTAGGCGAGTTTCGAGACCGAGAGGAGATAAATGAGCGTGCTCTATCCTACCCATCATTCACCTTCCTAAAACTAGATATAAGATAGGAGGTAAGTGTGATCATTTGGAATTCCAAGCTTAATGCGAGTGTTTGTTTTAATAGGACCCAAGCGGAGAGGTGAAAGTTCGTCAAATACTTAGATTCCTAAAGCTCGAGAGAGATTAGTGATTGATTTAAGAGGAATATATTATGATTTTCTATTACTAACTCGTAGTTAGAGCCGTTACCGAAGTCGACCGAATTGATTAAACTAGCGAAGTCACGTTCCCTTATTTGTTTATCTTGAGTTAATCGTTTTTTTTATCATTGTTCTATTGTTCTTTGCATTAGTTGAAAAACAAAAATGATCCAAAAACAATTTCCCATTTTTTACATTTTATATAACTCAGAAAAATTAAACTAGTGAAATTGATTGAGTTTGCCTTAGTCCTCGTGGGAACGAAATCCGTGCTAATCGCACCTCATTACTCGGCGACACGTACGCTTGCGTAGTGAGAAATTTAATTAACAAAGAAAAATATCTCATTAATTTGTATTTAACTAAACACATGTTTGAATGTATTAGATTTATATGTAAATAAACACAGGCTTGAATGTAACTACGTAGATTTATATGTAATTAATTAGATTTAATGTAACTAGCTAGATTTATATGCAAATTTTTTGTTTAGGGTTTAGACAAATCGCAGATTGACAATCCTATTGCTTTTGTCGTCGAAAGCCTTGCCGCCGAAATAAAAAAAAACAGAGTATCTGGTGATTGAGTCAGCCATCTTGGCGGAGGCAGTGGATTACGACAACGAGTTGAACACATCGAATAATTTAGAGTCGATGAGAATCACAATCGGGAACGCGAGCTTCGAGGCACAGGGAAGATAGACGTCAACTTACAGACTTTGTTGAACTTCTTCTTAGCTCCGGTAGTAGATAACGGAGGCGGAATCTCGATCGACGAGGTAGTCCATATGGTGAATCGAATTTGGGACGAGGAACAAGTCAGATGAAACCTAAGCTCCTACCATTTACGACTGTTATTAATTATTTTTTTACCAATAAAAGAGTATTTTTTGTATTTTCGGTTCTCTCATTTGAAAAAAGTCTCTTTTCTTAGACTTCTCTTGGATGTCATATTTTAGAAA
Source organism: Urtica urens (assembly GCA_958296335.1). NCBI lineage: Eukaryota > Viridiplantae > Streptophyta > Magnoliopsida > Rosales > Urticaceae > Urtica > Urtica urens. The sequence goes on along the minus strand of OY282530.1, from coordinate 8,401,588 downwards.
AACGTAGTACTCCAGAAAAACTCACTTAGAACATCTTCAATGCATGGTATTTTTTGTGATGATATCTATAATTGCTTTTGCAGTTGAGTGAAAAAAAAAATTACTTTTGGTATTGTTGCTGCTAAATAAAATTCCTTGAATATTTTATTATTTTATACTATTGGGATCCCAACTACCAACACTAATTCTTTTAATTAATATGTCTTATTCTAACTCTCGAACTGAAACTTTTTCCCACTTTTCTCGTACACCGCTCCAAGTGTTGAAATTTATTATTTATATTTTAATAAAAAATATTACTATATCAGTCTATTTTTTAAATTTTTATTTATTGTGCAATTTTTAATTTAGTTACATGTATTTGATACTAAAACATATCATATGAATTGAAATTAAATAAAGAAAATTTTAGACAATAAAACAATAGTAAATTATTTATGTTGTTGATAACTTTGAAAATAACTTGCATTACAGTGATTTATTTAAAATTGGTCAATTGAGATCATCTCCAATGGTGATGCATTTTGCATCAATATTTAGAGATTTCACTCCAACTATGATCTATAATTTGATGCATTCTCTATATTTGCATCTTATTTTAATAGTGGTGGTCCAAATATAGATCATCGCTATTCATAGATGTATAAATTGTTTTTAATACCAAAACTTTTAATAATTCTATTATTGACCCTATTTGTATATGTAGTTAAAATTTTCTCCCGTATGTATATATTTTAATAAAATCATTTAAATTATTAATATATATTCTAAAATGCTTAAATTTAAATACAACACATAGATTAACAAAAAATACTACAATTAACTCACAATACTTTTTAACAAAAAAATCCTCCACAACTACATGGACAGTTGAGCAGATATCAACAAATTAGTGATAAAGATGCACATTTTTCATTACGTGATGCACTGATAGATCAATTGTAGGAACAATATTCAACTTCTTAAATGTAGTGTTTTGGTTTATGTATGTTTTCTTGGGAAAGAATATACCAAGTATATTCTTTAAAGAGATGTTAAATAGAGATTGGTCGGAGTGAAAAAACAGTGTTGCATTTTAGATCAAAATTTTGCATCATTGATGTGGAAGAGAGATGTAATTAAATAATAATATTTTGATGACATACCAAAAATTTGCAATTTAAAAACATTTAGCATTGCAGATGCTCTTACGAAATCTTAATCATGTCTAATCCCCGTATAGTGTTAGTTCTCTAGTATGTTGTATTCTCCTTTGTAAGTTGTGTAGTTTTGGTTATCATAGTATCTTGTATTTTCCTTCGTAATTTGTGTTTTACTTTGTGTCAGAGAGATAATTCTGTTATGTGTTTGTACGTGTACTTTTCACTAGTTATGCGAGAACTACTTGCTTGTTTTAGAATACACATTTAGGTAAAAAAAAGCTTTGGTGTTTTGTTGGTAATTTGTACACCTGATCTCTTCAAAATAAATAATAAAAACATAAAAATAAAAGCGGCAAAGCAGAATCGTGTTTTGCTTACTAAAGCCATCTCCAAGGGCACTCCAAAACACCAAATTTGGTGCAACTTTTGCTCCAACCCCACTGCAAAAGTAGCACCAAATTTGGTGTTGTGAACAGTGCCACGCTATATTTGGCGTGACACTGTTCACACGTCAAATTTTTTTTTTTTTTTTTTTAAAAAATTATTATTTTATACCTATAAATACTTTTAAAAAATATATTAATAAAAAAAATATAAAAAGTAATAATATAATAATGATGAATAATTTTTTGGTGTTAAATTTGGTGTTATGATTGGAGATGAAAAACTTTTAACACCAAATTTGGTGCTAAAAAAACACCAAATTTGGTGTTCACGGTTGGAGATGCCCTAAGGGCGTTTGGTCTTCCCTTCTTTGTGCGTCTTCGTAGCTGTAGTCTCCAGCTCCAAGTCTACAAGATTCCAAAACTAAGAAACTTGCGTTTAAAGAAAACTTTATTGCATCAACAAAAATTACCTATTTAGCAAATCTACCGACTATTCCATCCTAGAAAAGGTAAAACAAACAATTATATTAAAATAAAAAATAAAAAATAAAAAATAAAAAAAGACATCCTTGAGAGAATGAATGATCCAGAGGCTCAACTTCCGCCCAAGCGCGTCTTCCAAAGGGAAAGTAAGGATGTTACACGACCGAAAATAAAACACTAGATTGCTATCACTGATTTACAATGATATGTGGGTTTTGCTAAAGTTTGAAAAAGAGTCTGAAGAGCCATCTTTTTCAATCTGTCTCTCTACTGTTTGCTTTTCTTTGTGCTGCAATAAGGGCATTTGTACTCCTTGATGCTCTCTGCCTTTGCGGGCGTAATTTTCACACATTTTCCATGGAACCACCTCTCACAGATATCGCAGCCGATCCAAAACTCGTCGGCTCCGTAGTTCGTCCCACAGCTTCCACACAGAGTATCTCCATGCTCGTCATCTTCTTCTTCCTCGAAGTTCTCGTCGGCTGATTTTGAGCTCCCCTTGATCTGCTTGTCGCTCGATCTCTGCAAAACAGCTCACCGTATTAGAACGACTTTTTTAGGTCATTGTCTAGATTTGTGAGAGTTTGAGTTGAGTTTCGACCTTTGAGCTGTTTCTGGACTTGCTTCCACTGTCCACGCTAGGTTTGTTATCTTTTACGGGCTTCCTTCCCGTCACGACTTCAAATAGAGTCGGCTGATCATTTATTAAGCTAAATAGCCTCTTCCTGTTGAGACATGAAAAACAAACGAAACCGAGTTAAGATCCACAGAATGAAAATAGATGATTTCGAGGACAAAGAACAGTTATCTTTATCTGATGTCTTAAAGCGAGAATATGTTTCTTAGATTTTAAACTAATACAGTTAAATTTATAATACCATTTTAGAGCTGTAAAAAAACCAATAGGCAATGATCAAGAGACCATGATAAAAACCAAAGTACAGTACAAGATCTAATAAAGCACATGTCATACTGTGGTGTGTGTGACTATTTTGTCTTCTTTTCAACCACCTACTAACATTCTCTAGGACCCACTAAATTTGACATGGAATCTCAATATTTTCAATCTACATAAGAATCACAAACCACAGCCTATGGAATTGGAAACTCAGAATTCGGGCAATGTGCCAAAGTGATTCACGCTGGAAGAAAATACAGGGCCTAACAAAAATCTCGAGTGACTTCCTACTGATGCAACTTATTTGGTTTTCAGTTCACATTCGAATCCAGAACTCAAGATGCAATCCAAAAAATTCACAGATCAACAACGAAAAGAGATTCATGACGAGCAAGTATATATACTTTTTCTTTCAAACATGTATTCATTAGCCAATTACATGAAGAAAAGAAACCATAAATACATCGTTACTGACCCTATAAACGAGTCAGTAAAGAAGAAGCACAAACCTCTCGTTACGGTTCAACCGTGCGCCAAAGTAGAAAGCCACAGAAAGCAGCCACGAATCTGTGTGCACCGCGACAAGAGAAATCCAGTCCTTGCGTTTCATACCATCCCTCGCAAAGTTTATGCCCAACGCCGGCTCCGGGAGCTCCGGCGGAACTTCCTCCGCCGGCAATCCCACTTCCCACGTCTCATCAGAGTGTCCGTAGAAGCATAGATTCTCTTTCTCTGAAAACAAAGCCATAATTTATAATAAAAAAATCGTATCAAAACCTCAAGAAAGACTAGCACGCCTTTTTTTTAGCATCGACGACATTGACCAGACCTAGCAGCTCCCAAACAGGCAAACGATGGGAATCGAGATTTTCATGGTTTTACATGTCTGGATTCACATCCTACCGAATCCAAACTATGAATCGAAATCGTCGAGATAGTGAAAAGGACTCAAACAAACCTGGATCGCAGCGAGCATAGAATTCATCCACGTCTGAGAAAGACCAAAGAAAAATTAAAGCTCAGGTCAACCATGTCGAGAAACGTAACTAATTGTTAACAGACGCATACATGTATATATACAGAGAGAAAGTGAGATCACCGTAGGTGAGAGCGCGAAGGAGACCAGTACGACGAGCGGTGAAGTCCTTGAAGATATCTTCGACGGTTCGAGGTCTCGGGGAAGAAGCGGAAGTGGCCATTTCTAGAGGCGTTTGAGCGACTAATGCAGTGAAGAGGCAGAGAGAGAAGAGAATGGAGGAGCAAATTGGCTACTGGTTGAAGCAGATCGACATTGATGTGCGAGATTGATGGGCTGTGAGTTGTTAATAGAGAGAGAAAGAGAAGGAGAGAAAAAAAGAGTTAAGCTTTCACAGATCCGATGAATTGTGTTGTCTACGTCAATGGCACAAAAAGCCCTATATTTATGTCTTTGATTTATATATTGGGTTGGGCTTGCTGAGATGGACTGGGCTTTAACTTCGGTAGTTTGGGAAAATTGAGATAAAGTTGTAGAATTTGTCTGTGCGTAGTAAATTTCGACTTAATTTCACTTATGTTCTATAAAAAATAGAAATAAAATTTAGAATTCCTTTTGAGTAGTATTTTGAGGATTCCTATTTCAGAAATGTAATTATATTTTTAAAAGGACAAAATTAGGAGTATGCATTTGAATGAGAGTTGTACAATGTCTTAAATACCCCTCTTAATGCATTAAAAACATTTTTTTTATTTCCTTTTTTTCTTCTTCTTCCTACGTCTTCTTTCTTCTTCTTCTTCTTCTTCTTCTTCTTCTTCTTCTTCTTCTTCTTCTTTCTTATTTCTGCTTTCTTCTTTCACCCAACCGGCCCTAAACTAAACCCAATCTCCGACGAAGAAGATCTCCTCACTTACCTCCTTCGTCGCCGTGTTTTTCTGGCCACTCCAAACCTCCAGAAACCCACACCCATTTTGTTGTCTGTTTTTCCCGACCAAAACCCTCATTCATCAAACCATTTGATCATTGCCTCCCTTTGTCGCGGATCGTGCCGACCGACCTCCAGTAGTCTCTTTAGCCGATCGTTGCCTCATTTTTTAGGTATAAATTAAATCATCTTCTCCATTTTGGAAGTGACTGTTCATCTTCCCGAAATTTTGTTTTCATTTTTCACGAGTTTGTATTTTAAGATCTTGTAGACCTACAGAGACTTTGGAGAAATGACTCATCGGCCAAAGGTTAAGCCGCATGCAAGTAGACGAAAAATTCCATCACCGGCTAGTCGTTCTCGTTCCAATACCGACGACTCCAGTCCACGGCGGAGTGAGCGGTTGTCGCCTAAAAAGTCCCGCGGTGGATCTTCAACTTCGAAGACCACACGGAAAAGTAGTGGGTCTGCACCGAAACCCGCAGCCCCCAAAAAAACAAAGTCAACCGGAGAATCGTCGGGGTTGGCTCTTACACAACGACTGTTAGGGACGTCGATGAGTTTTTTTGTTTGTTGTTATCGGATTGATGTCAAAGTTGAAGTTATTAGATCTTTGATGATAGAAAACTAATATGTATTAGTTACAACACACTAATAATTATGATGATAGAACACTAATCATGAGTTTTAAATTCAAGCACTCTGTGTAGTTACCTTTACTTAGGTGTAGTTACAAAAATTTACATACAATAATTACTTGTAGGGAATTTTAGTTGTTGATAGAAACAAATATTAGTTACCATTAGTTCTCCTTAGTGATTTACAAAAATACACATATTCATAGTGTAAGGTTACATGTAATCCTATTAGTCTCATTTATTTGACTGAATAGTTACCAGTAGTTACAAAACTAAGTTACGTCTATTTCTGGTTAGTGACATAAATGAGTATGCATAGTTACCTAAAGATGTTATTAGTGATACAATTTTATTTTATTTATAGGGTTGGACGAGGTATGTCCCCGATAAAACGTCTGTTAATATCAACTTTAACTTCCACGGGAACGTCATGACGTTCAAGGAAGAAGAGATGATCTCGAAGAGGCAAGAGGATTTGTTCCGGGAGTGCTGTTTTGGACAATTTCTTGACATGCCCCTCCAGCACCGAAAAGACGAGAACGGTCCACGTTGAAGGTTTCTTGCTACCCCTGCAAATATGGGCATACGAATGCATATCTAGGTTATTTCAAATGGGATTATGCAATATTGTTCAGCCAAGTGCCGCCCCGCTGATGGTCCGGTGGTCATCCACAGCCAAAGTGCAACCCCTGAAATTGGACGACGTAAGTTATTGCTAATTTTGCCAACAATTAATTTTGTATGTAAACTTTTTCTTTGTCGTTTGTTATTGTAGGCAGAGTTTAAGCCCATGGGCATGATATAGCCTGAGAATTACATGCAGATAATCTCATCTCAGGCTGGGAGTGAGGAGGGTACTCCCCAGAAACCTTTTGTCGGATCTTCCTCTGCAAATTTTGAGGTAATGCGTATGATTTGATAAAAGTAACTAGAAATAACTAACTATAACTACGAGTAACTAGGCGTAACTGAAAGTAACTTAACAAGTAACGTTTATGTAACTACTTAAAACTACAAGTAACTGAAAGTAACTACATACTTAATATATATGTAACTACTTAGAATTATAAGTAACTAGACGTAAATGAAAGTAACTTCACATATACTTTTTATGTAACTAATTAGAGTACCATGTAACTTCACGTAATTGAGGGTAACAGAATTTCAAATTTTAGACATCGTAACTAATTGGTTGGTTGTTCGTATGGTTGCAGGAGAGCTTGTGCAACTTGGAGACAGACGTCCGACAATGCCACGTCGACTTCACCTCTTTTTCTGGTGAGGTGAACAAAAATTGCAATGACCTAGCTCACGTTCTAGAGACCATCAACATGTTGATGGTTCAAAATGCAGCAAAGGAGAAGCTTCACAAAGAAGAGGCCGAACGGTCGACGCAAGGCACTCCCCCAATCCAAAGATCCCCCACCCCCGAAGAACCAAAAGCAAGAAGTTAAAGAATCATCTGATTCTTCAAGAGAAGATGAGAGCAGTGACGAGGATGAGAGCACTGATGAAGAGGACTATATAGAGAAGAAGGAAGAAGAGAAGAAAGAGGATAAGAAGGACGAGAAGAAGGCCGAGAAGAAGGAGGACACTGAGGAAATTTAATTGTTGTGTTGAAATTTATATCTATATTGTTGAAATTTTTGTTGGCTTAGTTATCTTTATATAATTTTAGTTACGGTGCTTGTATTATCAGTTACATTTAGGTACTATTATTTACATTTGTTTCAAATAGTAGTTACTTTTAGTTACTGGTAGTTACATTGGTTACAGTGAATAGTTACGCTTAGACACGGTTAGTTACATTTGTTTCAGATAGTAGTTACCTTATGTACTGGTAATTATATTGGTTACAGTTAATAGTTACGTTTAGATACTTATAGTTACGACGAGATGTATGTAACAGAAATGGAACTAATGCGAAATACTTTGGTTAGTTACGATAGTGTAGTTATTAGTTACCTTTAGCTACTAGTAGTTACATTGGTTACAGTGAGTAATTACGCTTAGACACGGTTAGTTACGATAGTTTAGTTATTAGTTACCTTTAGTTAATGGTCGTTACATTTTGTTTCTTCCATGTTATAACCAGCATATGATCTTGGGATTTTATTACCTCCGCAAGCTACAACCCAACACCTCGCCCACATGGAGCCTGTAACTTGTTTGAAAGCGGACAACATGATCATGTACCATCACAGAATGTGCATCAATCTTTTCAAACATGGCCTAATCAAGAGCTTAAACTCTTGTCCGTTATCGGACAATGAAGACTAATGTATTAGTTACATATGCTGAACGAAACTAATTTTGGGATGGTACATGAAGACTAATTTATTTTCATTTTTTGGTTGTATATATATCTTAGATGCGACGTGTAATTAGGTAATGTAACTATTTTGGAGCAACTATAACCAGGTATTCGCCAATTTCTCGTTGAAAACGTATGTAACTACCAAAAGCATTATATGTAACTATTCAGAACTATATGTAACTAATGCTTTTGGTATGAATATATTTTATGGTACCTAAACGATTTTAATGGTAACTAAAGGCATACATAATCACAGCTAATGTGAATTATATGTACTAATAAATGGAACTAATGCGAATTATATGTAACTGAAAGGCCCAAATAAACAAATATGAGGCCCAATCCATACCTACTTCGACACCATAAAGATGTCATAAAAATGACTTCGTAAGCACAAAATCAAACACAATCAAACAATGAGATTGCTTATTCCACTGCCCACAGACACAATCCCAGAATGTAGAGAAGAATTTCTTCGGTTAATACGGATTGATACTTCTGTTTTTCCTAACTTTTTGGAAGATGATGATGTTCTGCCTAGTTTGCCTGACTCGGATGAGTTTCCTCAGCTGTCGTTCCACGATGTTCCAGTGTCAGAATCTCCACCAACCACTCGTGATGCTCCCTCTGATCAGCTTGACTCAGAGTTCCCTGAAGATGAAGTTATTCGTTGCGATCTGGAGAACCTATCTTTAACAAACGTGGTCAATAGGGAATAATCGGTATCTGTAGGTAACTAATCGAAAGTATTTCGTAACTAATAAGTAACTGGAAGTAACTATTAATATTTATATGTATCTAATCTCGTTTGTGGATGTAACTACCGGTAGATGTATGTAACTAATCATGTTTTAAACATGTAACTATTAATATTTATATGTATCTAATCTCGTTTGTGAATGTAACTAAAGGTCAATGTATGATTAATCCAGTTGTAGGCATGTAATTATTAATATTTATATGTATCTAATCTCGTCTGTGGATGTAACTAAAAGTAAATGTATGTAACTCTTTCAGTTGTAGACATGTATGTAACTCTTTCAGTTGTAGACATGTATGTAACTAATCCATATGTGAAATGTAAGAAATTAGTTTTATATGTCCCTAAATGTAAATAAAGTTCAGGCCCTAAATAAGAAGTCCACACTCCCTTTAAAACACTAAATATCACATACCAATCAATCAAACATCAAACAATAGGAGACAAGCCGACACCCTCAAGCAACACACCTCCTACAACAACGAAACCCCCATGCCATATAATTTTCGATGGGTCCTCTTCGTCAATCACCGATAAGTACATGTTATTGAAGAATTTCGCCTCCGACCACCATGAAGTTGAAATTAACAAGTACGTCGAGAATAACGCGGGTGGCCAAGACCGTAGGCCAATATTGGTAGCTCCATCCCTGCTGGAAAAAATATTTGGAGATAACTACTTTGAGTTTTTGAAGAAAGAGGGTCACCTATTTGAAATGTCGCCTCCAAAGCAACCATTTCCAGAAAATATGAAGAAATAAGGTCGTCGGAGTCCAAGAATAAAGAAATAAGGTCGTCGCACCAACAACGTCATTAATGGCGGTAGTATCCGCCAACCACTTTATTTACTATCATTAATTATATTTATGAGTCAGTAATGTATTTACAGTCATTAAATACTTTTAATATCATTAATGCGGTTGGCCAACCACTTCCTGATGTATTTATTAAGAATTTTAATATCATTAATGCGGTTGGTCAACCACTTTTATGTAACTAAAATGGAATATATGTAACTAATCCGTTAGAATTTTGTAACTAATGCAATCTAATAGTAACTAAAAATAACAATTTTGAACAAAACAAGTAATCTGTTTATAAGTAAAGAGACATAATAGGAACTACAAAAACACAAAGTCCTTCAAACTGGTAACTGAAACATAAAAATTGCGGAAAAACTTCAAACACAAGTTCATCCAATTGGCATCTTACACGTTGCATTATTGTGTCCTCCACGTTTGCATCGAGAACATTTTTTACCACTTCCAATATACTCCTCACCTTGCGACAGGAATCTTCTCTTTTTCGGCCTGCCAGGCGGTCGTCTCATCATCTTAGGCTGTCTGACAATAATATTTTTAACTTCATGGGGTATGTTCCAAGATTCCTCATCCTCATTGGGATGAATAATTCCTGAATAACAAGACGTCCAATACTTCGTTGTATAATACGCCGAGCAATATTCTTGAACACCATAATTTCGGAAACAACAACATGCAATTCCGTGTGAGCATATAAAGTTGTCGGTTTGGGATACGCGACACGTGCATGTCTTTGTTGATAAATTCACGCCCATGAATGTCCAGTGCGATAAACTATTTCAAACTCGCAGACCGATGACGGTCGTACCTAATCGGCAACATATTAAAATTGTACAAAATTGGAAGTAAACGACGACGGATGCGTAACTACATGCATGTTCCAATGTAACTAAATGAAATTATGGGCAACAAAACTTATACTCGAATGTAACTAACTGTAATTACAGGTAACTAAACATATACAATATTGTAAATAACTGGAACTATGGTACACTAATTTAAACTAGGAATGTAACTACCTGGAACTATGGGTAAATAAACATGTACTGGAATGTAACTACCTAGAATTATGGGTAACTAAAATTGTAGTCGAATGTAACTAATTGGATTTATGGGTAACTAAACTATTAGTCAAATGTAACTAACCGGAATTAAAAGTAACTAAACTACTATTACTGCGTAACTTATTGGAACTATGGATAACCAAACTACTATTATTGCGTAACTAACGAACTGTAATTTTAGGGGACTAAATTTCTGCTGGAATATAACTAAATGTACCTGCATTCCACAAGTGTCGAAAATGTACTCCATTAGTCTTTCGTGTGGTGAGCCAGCCAGTGCAATAACGGTTTTAGAAGCCTTCTCTCTCCTTTCATAAAACCATTTCGTCATCCTTTGCTTCAAGAAATCAAAGATTTTCGAAATAGGAAACTCCCAAGTTTTGACGAGCACATAGTTCAATGATTCTGCATTATTCAAATTCATAATGGAGTACCTCTTTCCAGTACAGTACGCGTGAGACCATTTCTTGTTTCCTACCTCTTTCTCAAGGTAGGTTCGGATATCAAGATTCTCATCGTCAAACATTGACATACACTTCTCTCCCTCCACGAGTGTGTACGCCTTCGTAGCGGTGGAAAATTTCCATGACGCTTCTTTCGTCAAACCCTTGAATTTATTGCGCACGTTCTTTAACAAGTGGTACATGCAATATCCATGCTCGGATTTTGTGTAAACCTCTGCAACTGCGTTGATAATTCCTTTATTTCTGTCCGACACAATCACCCGATTCTGTCTCTCGCCAATCACATTTTTAACTATGTCAGAAAATAAACCCACGACTCCGTAGACTCTGAACCTCTGACCCCAAACGCAAGTGGATAGATATGTTCGTTTGCATCCATTCCACAAGCGGTAAACAACGTGCCTTTGTAGTAGTTCGTCAAAAAAGTCCCGTCAATGATGATAACGGGACGAACATACTTCCATCCTCTTTTCTAAGCGCTCAGAGACATAAAATAATATTTTAAAAAATTTGATCGAGGGGTGGTCTTTAGGTCGAACGTAGAACCTATATTGTCGTCTTCATCATGTATTTCAACGCCGGGAAGTGTGAAAATGACTCGTCTTCAGTTCCGTACAACAACTCTAACGCTTTCTCTCTAGCTCTCCAAGCTTTTCTATAACTCATTTGCATCCCATAGTCTTGTTCCATGTGTGCCATGATGTCTTTGGCCTTACACGGTGATAAAGACGGATTTATTAGCCTAGGTTTCACGACTTCACCGACCAAATTCATTTTCGCCTGAGGATGGTGTCCGTGCCTGAAATTAGCTGTGTATGCTCAGTGTCAAACCTATAACATCACAAATACAACGTAACTACACACAAAGAAATTGTAACTAAAAGTATCTATCGGTAACTAAATCAAATGAAAAGTGTAACTAAATGTATCTAACAGTAACTACAGCAAATGTAAGTTGTAACTACATGTATCTAACTGTAACTACAGAAATTGTACTTTGTAACTAAATGTATCTAAAAGTAACTACAAACAATGACCGTTGTAACTAAATGTAACTAAAGTAACTAAAGACAATGAACGTTGTAACTAAATGTATCTAAAAGTAACTACAGACAATGAACGTTGTAACTAAAAGTCACTAAAGACAATGAGCGTTGTAACTATATATATTTAAAAGTAACTACAGCTAATGTACATTGTAACTAAATGTACATAACAGTACCTAGAGCAAATGTACTTTGTAACTACATGTACATAACAGTGTCTAAAGCAAATGTACATTGTAACTACATGTATCTGACACTAACTGAAGCAAATGTACTTTGTAACTAACAGTATCTGAAAGCAACTACTCAAATTTTTCATCCTAACTAAGTGAATGTAAACGTAACTAAACACATATTCCATTGTAACTACCCGTATCTGAAAGTAACTACTTTTCTTTATAAGTAACTATACGTAAATTATTTTAGAAAACAATACCTTCGAATCTGAAATATACGAGTTTTCTTCAATGGACTGCACGCACGGTGCACATACAGGACTCATCACGGCAGACCACGTTGTAAAATTTTGTGGTAGACGTCCTAACCTTGAAAGTGAAATGGTTTTCTATTGCATACGTTGTCAAATGATTTTGCAACGCAGTTTTGTTGGCATACAGTCCTCCTTGTCGTAGCTTTAGCGGAGAATGTATGTCTATTACGTACAACACAATAGAATCGCCCGACTGAACAGGTGTCCCTGACTGTGAGGATGTACAACTGCGTTGACGTCCTGCATCTGCGTCGGAATCTCGAGAAGCCCCAAATTCTATGGCGACGGGCGGGGTGTTATGTTCTCCGCCATCAGGGGGGTGTTGTGTTCTCCGGCACCATGAGCAGCACTTTGTTCGCCGTGTGCTGGAGGAGTGCTCGGTTCACGCTTAATATCGTTTGTGTTCAACATGCGTAGGAGACATTAGCAACGAATCAATTTCCAACACCAGAGACATTTTAGATGTGTCGATTTTTCTTTCCGGATATGTAAATAACAAGCCAAACTAATGTCTGGGTCAATGGTCACAGGTTTTACCAAGCCCTTTGTCTCATACTTCACGCTCAATACCTCATGGGTATTCTCATGTAGTCACCCACCAGAACGTGAAAAATAGTTTTGCTAAACCCTCAAATGTGGTGGTCAGCGGAATAAGGGCTGCGAACGAACCGCCGGCCTCGTAATAATCATCTCTCAACCATTTGCCACTGTGCTTGATGTACATGGAAATATCGTCTTTCATAACTACATCCAATTCATATATAAAGTTCAAAACTCACGTCTTAGTTAGGTTAATTATGTAAATACCTATATGTAGTTACATTCATAAACCAGATCGAAATACTATAAAAAATTAATACATTCTCAACAGATCTTAAATCTTCTCTCCTTCTCCTTCTTCTAATCAAACTAACTGATTGTTTTAGGCGCACTTCATTTCAATTGGGAGACAAAATTCGAACCCAGAGTTATGAACTCCTTCAAATGTTATTAAGCGTGGACAAATAACTTCTCGAATTTGCCGAAAAACATGTGACGACCGTTGGTAAAGCTACAGCTACAAAAACACCAAAATCTTATGCAGTGTGAATCATTTCATGGCCATCATATGCAGATGTCCAAAATCTTATTTTTACATTCACATCAAATTTTGTCCTATGGAAATAAATACCTTTAAGACAATTTTTAAAAAATCATCTAGTTCAGCACTTGAACTTGTTTTGAGTTAACTTCTAGTTTAACAAATCCTACTCTCATAACTTGTGGTAGTGGCCTCATGGACTCAAATGTACAAAACTTAAGCTATCATACTTGGACATAAAAGTTCACAAACCTCTTCCAAGTTTTAGCTTAGTGTCAACTAACTCCACTTAAGAGTTGACATTGAAAATATCTCGGTTCCAAAAAATATATTTTTTACTCATAGTTCAACTTAATTGTGATGAGAACATCCACTAAATATTATCTATGTTTACCCTTCATAAATACCATCAATTAAATAAGATTTACAAAATTATTATTTTACATTTCTAGTTGTTATTCACTCAACTCATTTGTCACTTGTGAAAAAATTAGAAACATTGTATTAACGAGGAGCAATCAAGTCACATTTTTTCATCCAGAAAATTCACAACTTACTTTGGGTACTGGACAGTTCATTTATGCACAATCCAAATGACAAAACATGAGGTGATATATATTGCAATTTAGCAATCTTGTACCTGAATTTCATATCTATGAGAATTTCACAAAGTCGTATACGACATCTACATAACTTAATACTTCACCAATAAACATCAAATTTTGGTAGTTATTATACTCCGTGGTCGCCATCATAATGTTCATCTCGTTATCAAACACGTTGTCGGCATAGCTGAAAGATAGGGCTGGCCTCAAATAAGACTCTGCCACCGCCAATTCCTCCTTAGACACGATTTCCATTGTGAGGTTACAAATGGTTGCGTTCACAATCTCGAATATAAAGTTGGCGTTGTTGTTATTGTCATCGATGTCCACATAGAGAATTGCATCAGATGATTGGTGGTAAGTCCCGCCGAAACGTGAGATCACACGGGTACCAATTTTCAAATTCATGCTTCATCTTCATGAGGAGGGCTGGAGATATCTCATATTATTTTGAGTACGGCCCGATGCAGATCACAAAATTCCAGACGTTATTGGTCATGTGCAGAGGCATGACCAAAATCTTGCTCGTCCTTAAATTGTCTATGATCTAGAGCAAGTGAGCGACGGTGTAGTCAGTCATGTAGATAGTTGAATAGTATAACGATTCTACTAAGAATTGTTTGTCCAAGCAAGGATGCAAGTTTCGAGATCAAACAAGCGGAATCAGGCCCACTGGTTGAACTTCCCACAATGTGCGAATTCATGACGTGTTTCGCTGGAGTAGAGATTCATGCTGGAGAAAAATGAGTGTTTATTTGGAATACACTAATATAAAACAAAGTAAATAACATGTAAATGAAAATAAAAAACCGGATCTCAGTCGTTCATATGGATCAAAGAAAATTTTATCGGGAACATACAAACAGTATTAACAGAATAACGTTGTGGGTACTTTTGCCACGATCTCTAAATTTTGAGTATTTTTGTCCCTGTTAACTATAATAATAATAATAGAAAATATATTATGTTAATAATTATGTCAGAACAAATATTTAAGATGTTACCTTGGTGATGGGACTACTAGTATGTAAACTGACTATACGCATAATATTGCATATAGAATTAAATATGAACTTGAAATACATTTTTGTTTATTCGAGGTTCATCTAGATTTTTTAGATGACTTAAACGTTAGAAAGTGAAAGATTTATGTCTGAAAATTTAACAACTTTATGAGTTAAAAAACACAACAACCTAGTGTGCTAGGTCCACCATTGTGATTTTCTTTTATTATTTATGGTGTAACATAATATGTACTTGTTCATATGTATAAGAAAGTTCACTAACATAACATAAATTTCTCACTGAACAATACATTCATCCAAAATTTAAATTTTATGATGTGCATATATAGATTATGTAGTAATTTCATGATTGTTACTGTGATGTTTGGTGTTTTTCTGTGTACGTCTTTAAATTATAAATGAGAGAAAGTCTAAGTGCAAATGGTCCAACTAAAGAGTACAAAATATAAAATCTTAATTTAACTAAAAAGAGAAACTATTATTGAAATAACTCCACGTGAATATAATAATAATAATAATAGCAAATGTATTATGTTGCTAAAAATATCAGGATAACATATTTAAAATGTTACTTTGAAGATAAGACTATTAGTAAACAAACGACTCTCCACGCATAATATTACACATATAACTAAATATGAATTTGAAATACATCTTTTTTCACGGAAGTTCATCTAAACTTTAGATGACTTGAACGTTAAAAGATGAAAGATTTATGATATTGAATATCTAACAACTTTTATGAGTTAAAAAATACAACCACCCCTGATGCGTGCTAGGTCCACCATTTTGAATTTCTTTTATATTTAGGGTGTAACATGAATATGTACTTGCTCATTTATAGGTAACTTCACCAACACAACATAAATTTCTAACTGAACAATACATTCATCCAAAAATTGAATTTCATGATGTGCATATAAAGATTATGTAGTAATTCAACATAGTTCTCGGTGAGTAGTACTCTTTCATGAGCTTCACTATTACCTTGTATGATGAATCAGAAAGAGATGACAAATTCAACAAAAACAACCTCCAGAATAACAGCTTTAAGCCTATATTATTGATATATACAATGATAAATCACACCGACTGAGGCTACACAAGGCTTACAAATCAATGCACATAAAAAAAATTAAAAAGAGACCTTACAACACACACGCACAAAAATACAACATGCTAATTGAAGTTGAGATTGGCTAGAGCTAATTTACTTCTAGAAATCATTATTAAGCACATATGATACGGTAATCTAAAACTGAGTTTAGATTATGATTCTAGGTGGAAGGTAACAAGTCCGTGGTTGATCCTCCGAACTTACTAGACCCTCAGAAAAAGCAACGAGCTTGACAACTGAACGGGGATTCAAGCTCTCGCTGTGTCTTTCTCGAGCCTCTTCAAACCCTTTTCTGAGAACCCTCTCAACCCAATCCTCAAAGACTCTGTGCTCGTCGGAAAAGTAAGTTGCGGCGATCATCTGTTGCATGGCTCCCGGATCGATCTCTAGTGATCCTGTCCTTGCTCCGAAGCTCCCCTCGAAGCAATCAGCGATCGAGATCTTCTCGGCCACGATATGGAAATCAAATGGCTTGAAAACGACAGTCTCGTCGAGGTTTAACCATCGCGATGCGACGATGACCCAACACGACCCGACGACGGATATTCAAGTCAGGTCGCGCCGCGACCAACCCCATCGAGGCGCGATGGGTAATCCGATCTAGGAGACAAAAGTGACTTAAATGACACCAATTCGACCAAATTTCAATCGTTTCCTTAAGTGCATGTGCTATACCCCCAGAGGATGAAGAATGCGAAGCTCGACAAACAGTTCGGAAAATTCATTGAAGTATTTCAAACAATTTTACATCCACATACTTTTCGCGGACGCCATTGAACAAATGCCGAGCTACGCCAAATTCTTGAAGGAAATCCTCACTCAAAAGCGGAAGGTTGAAGACTGTAGCGCGATTGCTTTATCCGAAGAGTGCAGCACAATCCTCCAAAAGAAGCTCCCTCAAAAGCTTAAGAATCCGGGAAACTTCACCGTCCCATGCGCTATCGGTGAGACATATTTTGAGAAGGGGCTGTGTGACCTCGGAGCAAGCATTAATCTCATGTCGTACTCAATTTTCAAGAAGTTTGGAATAGGCGACGTGAAAACAACACGAGTGACAGTACAAATGGCCGACCGTTCAGTCAGTTACCCTCGAGGAGTCATCGAGGATGTGCTCGTAAAGATAGATAAATTCATTTTCCGGCTGACTTTGTTGTTTTAGATATGGAGGAGGACAGATACATTCCGATCATTTTGGGGAGGCCATTTCTAGCAACTGGAGGATCACTAATCGATTTAAATCTTTGTGTATTGACTTCGAATCGATGAAGATGAGAGTGTAAGACGAGAAAGTCATTTTCAACATCTACAACTCAATGAAGTACCCGAAGAAAAACTATGTTGAAGAGCTCGATTCGAGCACGAAGCACTCGAGCCCGCCGGACGACGAGTGACTCGGTCGTTCACTCGCAAGTTAAGTCTCTTTTTCCCCCATCTATTTCAGTGTTTTTTACATTGAGGACAATGCTTAGTTTGGGTTTGGGGGAGAGATTTAAATTGCGATGTATATTATTTTTTTATTTTTGTTTTTAGTTTTTCATTTTTTTATTTGACTTTGGTTGTTCGATAGGCTGTTTATTATTGTTAAATCGATTGGTTCACATATGCTTGTCAATGAGATTTTGAGTTTTTAAAGACTTCAGGCTTAGGAGTAAAAATTCATGAATTGTTAGGCGGAAATTGAGTTTTGAGAATCTTTGTTGTCACATAAGCCCGAAATGTTGTATGTCTTGAAGTTTAGGAATGTTAGATGTGTATTAATGTCGAACAATTGAATTAAAATTACCGTACTTACTAGAGCCTTCTACAATTCCTAATCGAGGAGAAATTGAGTACACACTGATCTAGTAAGAATGATTTAAGCATTAGGATAAGTCTTTCGAGCCAAAAAGTCGGAGCAAAAAATTCGGACCCAAAAATATTGATTATCAATTAGATCCCGATCACAGAAAAGCCTAATATTTTACCCTCTCGTGACTTAGTCAGAGAAAGCCGTGAACCACAATCTTTAAATCCCACAAAGAACCCATTGATTTTTAGCGACTCTTGAGAACAACTAAATTCGTTAAGCTTAGTTGAGAAAAAAATATAAGAATATTTGGTTGTCTTTAGAGATTTTATACGTTTTTTGTAGAATAATTTTCGTTTAAACACCACGTCAAGTAGTAATCTTGTAAAAATCTTCTCTTTGTCTTCTTCTTCTTTAAAAAAATTTAAAAAAAATAGAAAAATAATTGAAAGTTGAAAAGAGAAGTGTTTGTATTTTGATGTGGTGTAGTTCAAATAGAAAAGGCTATGTAAGCCAAAATTTGAGAAAACTTAAGAGAAAAAGAGAGTTGTAAATGAGGAAAATATGTCTTGGGAATAAAGGTGAAAACGTTAGGAGTTCTCTAGTTCATATTTGAGTCTCTAAGGTCAACCCTAGTCACTAAGAATTCACTTCCATACCCTTGACCCGAGCCTAACATTATAAGCCTCATAAGACATTTTGATACATTAGAAATGATTTGTGTACATTAGTGGAGATCAAGGGAAAAGAGGAGACCTATGGTAAGTCAAAACCGTAAATAGCAAATCTCAAATATATATTACGGTTTTTGTGGTCTTATGACTTTATTGACAATAAGACAAATTTAGGTATCCGAACACTTTCGAGATAGGTAAACATTGTGAAACGGCTAAAGCTAACATATGATTTTATTTTCTCTTTTGAATTCTAGCAGTTAACGAAGCGTTTAAAACCTTGAATTTCCGAAGCCGCAAAAGTCTTGAAAATTAAAAATAGAGTGTAAGCGTGATTCGATCGAAATAACAATAATATTAAACCTATCTTTGTAATGTTTAATTTTTTGTTTTGTGTGTTCGTATGCTTAGTCTTTTTTCTATATTTTTGTTATTTTTGTTGCTTGAGGACAAGAAACAGTTCGAGTTTGGGGAGTTTGATAAGCATGTTTCATACATAATTATTAGATGATCCTGAACTAAGAATTGATGTTATCCTCACGTATTTTGATAGTTTTTATAGTTTGTGTGAGTTTTTTAGGACATTCGTATCCGAAAAGATCTATGAGATGCAAAGAAGTGAAAATTATTATTATAGATGAAAAAGAGGAATAGAAATAGATCATCCTAGGATAACGGGGCGATTGCAAGGATTCTGGAACACTTTACGGATCTCGATTCCGATACCCGGAGCTCAAGATATGTGATAAAAGGTGAAACAGCGCACAGACTGCCAGAGTGCCCATCGCGACGCGACAGAACCCACCCCGACACGAAGGAAGTCATCGCGACGCGATGAAAATCACCACGACGCAATGGGGCTTTGACAACAGCTAAAATTGACATGTGGACTTCGATTTTAAGCCGTTGGATCAGTTTTTTTTAGGGCCAGATCTGTGAGAATTTGGGCAGCTCGTCTATATAATCTAATAGCAGCCTCTTAGAAGTCATTCTTAATTTGTTTTAGAGTGTAGAGAGAGGAAACCTTACGGATGAAAAAAAAAAGAGAATGGAGAAGAAGACCGGAGACATTCTGAAGGCTGCGACGAGCCTGCAACCACCGAATCTACTTTTTATTTCTTCTGCTTCATCTGAAACTCTATTTATTTGTTTTATGCTTTGTTTATTTATCATGGATCATTGTTCTTGTTTGTTTTCTAGTTTTTTCACCATCGCCATGAACTAATCCCTTAGAAGGTGATGGTGGATCTTTTCTTGATAATTGTCATGGATTTA
This sequence comes from Urtica urens, assembly GCA_958296335.1. Lineage (NCBI taxonomy): Eukaryota > Viridiplantae > Streptophyta > Magnoliopsida > Rosales > Urticaceae > Urtica > Urtica urens. The sequence goes on along the minus strand of OY282530.1, from coordinate 8,381,616 downwards.
TTCTAGTTTACTTTGAAGTTTAATTTGATTATTTGGCTGGTGTTTATTCTATTTTGTTTTTAATGCTCGTATACGCTTGATCATCGTATGCTTAATTTTAGGATTAGTTATTCTCTCTAACGAGGTTTAATTATTTGTACGAGTATAATAGAATATCGTAGTACATTCTGTGAAGTCTAGGGATAGCCACAGTTGCTGGGAAGTCGTGTGTGTGTTCCAAAACATAAAGCAAGCTAGGTTCTATGCCTTGAGACCGAAAGGTAAAAGGAGTTTTTAGTCTTTGGTCGTTAATATCACTCTAGCGAGGGTTAGCGATAAAATTCACGTGAACACGATTAGCATAGCCATAGGATTGATCATTCTTTTTTTGTCTAGAAATCCCGACAATAAGATAGAAAAGTGAAACCACACCCTGTTCCACCTCATTCACATTTAAAACTTTTTTAATTAAGTTATTTAGTAAATTAGAAGTCACAGCCCTCACATTTCATTCTCTATTGATTTAAATTGCAGTATTGTTAGATTTTTATTTAATATAAATGCTCGTGGAAACGAACCGTACTTACTATCTATATTACTTGTTCAACACGCGCACATGCGCGCGCGTTTTTCGAACAGAATTCCTCGGAATTTTTCGGTCATTTAAACCTTGGTTTCTATCACTAGAGTCTGTAGAGTGTTTTCTTGGATTTAGTGTGTGAGAACTATTAAACTCTTTGACACAAGAACAAATTTTTGAGCCAATTGGCTAATACAAACTCTAGGTCTAATGAGGACTTAGGTACCTAAATAAGAGAGAGAATAAGAGATAGAAAGGGGGAGGGGGGGGAGAGGGTCGATCAAGGTTGGAGAGAGAGGGAGAGAATTAGGCCAAGTCTAAAAAGAATGTTGGTTATTCGAATTGTATCTTTTACATTCAAAATGTAGTATGGTATTTATAGATAATAGAATGCTTTGAATCAGATCAATGCTAATAGAGGTAAATAACTCTTTTATATTATTGTAAAATATCTCATATTCATATGCATAATATTTGTTTCTCATTCGCGATCAATACATCAAGACAATATCTTTATTTCCTTGCATAGATGTGGCTGGCCACATACTAGCTTAAAACAAAACATTTGTTTCCTCTTTTTCTTCATTTGGTGTATATCTTCATATATTTTTGCACAAAATAAATTATATATTCCTCTATGTATTATTTGGCTGGCCATATGCATCTAGAAGCGCTTTTTAGATGTTTCTTAGTTGTCCAAGAGAATTACAAGAATAGCCCTTGTAGAATCATCACATATAATTCAACAAAATGAAAATGTCCCCAATTTCCAGCAGTGTGAATCATTTCATGACCATCATATGAAGATGTCCAATATCTTATTTTTACACTCACAACATCTTTTGTCCAATGGACATAAATACCTTTAAAACAAATTTAAGAAAATCATCTAGTTCAGCACGTGAACTTGTTTTGAGTTAGCTTCCGGTTTAACAAATCCTACTCTCATAACTTGTGGTAGTGGCATCATGGACTAAAATGAACAAAACTTACGCTAGCATACTTGTACATAAAAGTTCACAAACTTCTTCCAAGTTCTAGCTTAGTGTCAACTAACTCCACCAAAGAGTTGACACTGAAAATATCTCGGTTCCAAAGAATATATTGTTTACTCATAGTTCAACTTAATTGTGATGAGAACATCTACTGAATATTATCTATGTTTATCCTTCATGAATACCATCAAATAAATGAGCTTTATAAAATTATCATTTTACATTTCTAGTTGTTATTCACTCAACTCATTTGTCACTTGTGAACAAATTAGAAACGCTGTATTAACGAGGAGCAATCAAGTCACATTTTTTCATCCAAAAAACTCACAACTTACTTTGGGCACTAGCCAGTTTATTTATGCACAATCCAAATGACAAAACATGAGGTGATATACATTGCAATTTAGCAATCTTGTACATGAATTGCATATCTATGAATACTTCACAAAGTTGTATACGACATCTTCATAACTTAATACTTCACCAATAAGTCTTGTCTAAATATCACATAGGGAATCCAAAACATTGACTTTCTCAAATGAGATTATGTAAGCTATGAAATTCCATGTCTCATTTCACTATTAAGGTAAGCATGATGCAATTCGTACATAGCAACTTTGACACAGAAGATTTTAAATTGTTTATTACATCATAAGTACAACAAACAATCATACTGAGATCAATAGTCATTTGATCATGAGATTGCGACTATAATGTTTTAAGCAAATCAAGAAGAGTTGTTCATGCAAATATATATTTGTCTTTTCATTTGTTGTTAGGCTTGTTTAACGACTAAAGACTAATTTTTATTATAAAGCTTCAAACAAACAAAATTGAATGAATGAAAGTTGTAACTCTTTATTAATTTATTTAGTAGTTACAAGAAAAAATTATTGAGACTTTATTACATCAAATATACAAAAGTAAAAACTACTACACTTCTTGTGGGCATTTCTGACAACACGTTTATATTTTCAACGTCCAGAATAACAGCTTTAAGCCTATATTATTGATAAATACAAGGATAAATCACACTGACTGAGGCTACACAAGGTTTAAAAATCAGTGTACATAAAAAAGGTAAAAAAAGAAGAGCTTACAAAGCACACGCACAAAAATACAACATGCTAATTGAAGTTGAGATTGGCTAGAGCTTACTTACTTCTAGAAATCATTATTAAACACATATGATACGGTAATCTAAAACTGAGTTTAGATTATGATTCTAGGTGGAAGGTAACAAGTCCGTGGTTGATCCTCCAAACTTACTAGACCCTCGGAACAAGCAACGAGCTTGACAACTGAACGGGGATTCAAGCTCTCGCTGTGTCTTTCTCGAGCCTCTTCAAACCCTTTTCTGAGAACCCTCTCAACCCAATCCTCAAAGACTCTGTGCTCGTCGAAAAAGTAAGTCGCGGCGATCATCTGTTGCATGGCTCCCGGATCGATCTCTAGTGATCATGTCCTTGCTCCGAAGCTCCCCTCGAAGCAATCAGCGACGAACATCGAGATCTTCTCGGCCACGATATGGAAATCAAATGGCTTGAAAATGACAGTCTCGTCGAGGTTTAACCATCGCGATGCGACGATGACCCAACACGACCCGACGACGGATATTCAAGTCAGGTCGCGCCGCGACCAACCCCATCGAGGCGCGATGGGTAATCCGATCTGGGAGACAAAAGTGACTTAAATGACGCCAATTCGACCAAATTTCAATCGTTTCCTCAAGTGCAGGTGCCATACCCCCAGAGGATGAAGAATGTGAAGCTCGACAAACAGTTCGGAAAATTCATTGAAGTATTTCAAACAATTCAAACAATTTTACAATCTTTCTCGAGCCTCTTCAAACCCTTTTCTGAGAACCCTCTCAACCCAATCCTCAAAGACTCTGTGCTCGTTGAAAAAGTAAGTTGCGGCGATCATCTTCGTGAGGAGGGCCAGAGATATCTCATATTATTTTGAGTACGGCCCGATGCAGATCACAAAATTCCAGACGTTATTGGTCATGTGCAGAGGCATGACCAAAATCTTGCTCGTCCTTAAATTGTCTATGATCTAGAGCAAGTGAGCGATGGTGTAGTCAGTCATGTAGATAGTTGCATTGTATAACGATTCTACTAAGAATTGTTTGTCCAAGCAGGGATGCAAGTTTCGAGATCAAACAAGCGGAATCAGGCCCACTGGTTGAACTTGCCCATAATGTGCGAATTCATGACGTGTTTCGCTGGAGTAGAGATTCATGCTGGAGAAAAATGAGTGTTTATTTGGAATACACTAATATAAAACAAAGTAAATAACATGTAAATGAAAATAAAAAACCGGATCTCAGTCGTTCATATGGATCAAAGAAAATTTTATCGGGAACATACAAACAGTATTAACAGAATAACGTTGTGGGTACTTTTGCCACGATCTCTAAATTTTGAGTATTTTTGTCCCTGTTAACTATAATAATAATAATAGAAAATATATTATGTTAATAATTATGTCAGAACAAATATTTAAGATGTTACCTTGGTGATGGGACTACTAGTATGTAAACTGACTATACGCATAATATTGCATATAGAATTAAATATGAACTTGAAATACATTTTTGTTTATTGGAGATTCATCTAGATTTTTTAGATGACTTAAACGTTAGAAAGTGAAAGATTTATGTCTGAAAATTTAACAACTTTATGAGTTAAAAAACACAACAACCTAGTGTGCTAGGTCCACCATTGTGATTTTCTTTTATTATTTATGGTGTAACATAATATGTACTTGTTCATATGTATAAGAAAGTTCACTAACATAACATAAATTTCTCACTGAACAATACATTCATCCAAAATTTAAATTTTATGATGTGCATATATAGATTATGTAGTAATTTCATGATTGTTACTGTGATGTTTGGTGTTTTTCTGTGTACATCTTTAGATTATAAATGAGAGAAAGTCTAAGTGCAAATGGTCCAACTAAAGAGTACAAAATATAAAATCTTAATTTAACTAAAAAGAGAAACTATTATTGAAATAACTCCACGTGAATATAATAATAATAATAGCAAATGTATTATGTTGCTAATTATATCAGGATAACATATTTAAAATGTTACTTTGATGATAAGACTATTAGTAAACAAACGACTCTCCACGCATAATATTACACATATAACTAAATATGAATTTGAAATACATCTTTTTTGACGGAAGTTCATCTAAACTTTAGATGACTTGAACGTTAAAAGATGAAAGATTTATGATATTGAATATCTAACAACTTTTATGAGTTAAAAAATACAACCACCCCTGATGCGTGCTAGGTCCACCATTTTGAATTTCTTTTATATTTAGGGTGTAACATGAATATGTACTTGCTCATTTATAGGTAACTTCACCAACACAACATAAATTTCTAACTGAACAATACATTCATCCAAAAATTGAATTTCATGATGTGCATATAAAGATTATGTAGTAATTCAACATAGTTCTCGGTGAGTAGTACTCTTTCATGAGCTTCACTATTACCTTGTATGATGAATCAGAAAGAGATGACAAATTCAACAAAAACAACCTCCAGAATAACAGCTTTAAGCCTATATTATTGATATATACAATGATAAATCACACCGACTGAGGCTACACAAGGCTTACAAATCAATGCACATAAAAAAAATTAAAAAGAGACCTTACAACACACACGCACAAAAATACAACATGCTAATTGAAGTTGAGATTGGCTAGAGCTAATTTACTTCTAGAAATCATTATTAAGCACATATGATACGGTAATCTAAAACTGAGTTTAGATTATGATTCTAGGTGGAAGGTAACAAGTCCGTGGTTGATCCTCCGAACTTACTAGACCCTCAGAAAAAGCAACGAGCTTGACAACTGAACGGGGATTCAAGCTCTCGCTGTGTCTTTCTCGAGCCTCTTCAAACCCTTTTCTGAGAACCCTCTCAACCCAATCCTCAAAGACTCTGTGCTCGTCGGAAAAGTAAGTTGCGGCGATCATCTGTTGCATGGCTCCCGGATCGATCTCTAGTGATCCTGTCCTTGCTCCGAAGCTCCCCTCGAAGCAATCAGCGACGAACATCGAGATCTTCTCGGCCACGGCGTCGAAATCTACTGGCTTGAAAACGATAGTCTCCTCGAGGTTCTCGCGAAATTCTCGGAACCAAGACTCGTGGCTCTCTCTCTCTTCCTCCTCCTCTTCTTCTTCGTCTTCTTCTGCTTCCTCGGATTCCGCCGGAAGGTTTAGATCAAGGGGCTTCTTTTGAGCCCGTGGTCTCACGGCGGTGGTCTCCGGAAGCGAATTCGACTTCCTCTTGTTCACAAAGATCAGGTTCTTTGAAGCTTTTGGAGACTCGATCACGATCCTCATCGGGCGATTCTTTACCGCATTCGAGACACGTTCCTCGGTGTAGAATCCTGGGGAGTCTTTACTGGGAATCGTTATGTGATTCAGCGGCAATGATGATGATGATGAAGTGGCAGTCACCACGAACGTCGTGTTGCTCGTGCTGACTTCTCTTCCGTGAGAGTCGGAAAATTTTCCGGTTGAGACCGCCCGTGCCAAGCTCCGGCGAACGAGCAGATCCGACTCGTCCGCATTCTCGAGGAAAACCACGGTCAACGGTCTCTTCCCGATCTCGCCGGCAATCTGGTCAACCACGTTCTTGCCTCTGAAAAACTCGCCGGTATCGGATCGGATCGCCGTCCCACTCCGAGCGCTCAGATCCAAGCAGATCGAACTCTCGCGCTTTCCATACAGAATCTCCGCGAGCGCGAGCGCGATCCGCCTCATTCCGCGCCGATCGGATCCGACGAAGCAGAGCCATGTGTCTCCTCTCCGGCTCGCTCCGGAGGATCGGGTCCGGCGGCGGACGATTGCCTCGCTGACGTGGCGCGCGGCGTCGAGCTGCCACGTGGCTCTCTCGGCGAGGGCTCGGAAGATGGCCTTGGCGTCGGCGGCGGCGACGATCGGGCCGAGACCTAGGTCCGTGGTGACGGAAGCGGAGCTCGAGTGATCGGAATCCTCGTCTTTCGGGACCGACGAGTTCAGATCGACACTGACGGCGTCGGAGGAGGAAGAGCAAAACCCCACGACGGTCTGCACTGAAGAGAGACGGGCGTTTTTTTTTTTGATGGAAGGACTAAATTGTAATTAGACAAAAGAGAGAGCGTGTACACACGCGCACACCTTCAGAGGTTTGTTTTTCGTGGTTTCGGTTTGGAGCCAAGATGGGAGGCTTGGCGGGAACTTCACGGCGGAGGAGGCTTCTTCTTCGCGCTGCAGAGAGCGTGACACGTGGCACTGGATGGGACTATTCAGAGGGAACTTTAGATCGGACGGCGCTGAGAAGAACCCGCCGAACGGGACAAAGGACTCCATTAAGCTGTCATTTTTATTTATCGATCACGGGAACAATTAATCAAATATCCAGTGCCGACAGAATCATAATAATGGAAATAGAACTACAAAAGATAGCCTGATTCGGTAATTAGTTTCTGTAAAATCGTGCTTATGGTCATTAATGATTGATTATTTATAAAATAATACTATTTATGACATGTCCAGATTAGTCCAGACTCCAGACCAGACATTGGAAAAATTAAGTAAAAATACTCTCGCTCTACAGAATATACCTTAGATCACTTTAAAAAATGAAATCAAAGTTAATGAAACAAAACAAAAACATTGTAACTAGAACAAACAGAATCCAGCTAAGCAAAAACACTTTCGAAGTGGCAGAAGCTAAAACAAAAAACAAAAAACCTGTAAAATTAATTTTTTATAATCAGAAGAAAACAAAACACTCCCAGGGTTGCAACACTAAAAAAATACAAGACTAAAAATTATAAAACAATAAGAACACAACGAACACATGCAAATACAGAAAATCATGTAATACGTAAACTAAAAGAGAGAGGCTTTTTCAGTTTGCCTGATCATAGTCATACCTCGACCTGGGATTTGATTCCGCCGTGGAAGACGAGGAAGATCTGAGGGAGGTGATGGGAAGAAGTTGCAGATCCCAATCCTTCTCCACCGACGGAAACTCGCTCAAGAACTTCAAGTAGCTCTCGTAACTCGCCGTCGCTCCAATCACCCAAACCTTCCCGCCGTAGACCCCCAAAACCCTCGTCACTTCCCCAACCGCCTCAGCCGCTCGATCTCCCGCGAAAAACTCCCCCAAATCCCCAAAACTCAGCACAACTCCCGCCCCGGAGCACCGCTCGATAACCCCGCCGATCTCTCCCAGCGACCTGCGACTATCCACCGAGACCACGCTCAGCCCAGCCAGCCCCGGAGGCAGAACACCATCACCGCCGCGCTTCGAAACGGATTCGACAAATCTCCGAAGCGCGTCGTTAGCGCACGCGCCGACGAGAACGGGGTTCCTCCCTTTGATCCGGCAGAGAATCTCCCCGATCCGATCGGAGTTTCCTCCGATCGTCGGATATTCGGCGTGGAGGTTGCATAGGAAAACAGGCGGGCCACGGTATCGAAGGAGCTGAGAGAAAGGCCGGAGAATCGCCATCTTGATGTCTGAGCTCCGAAACCCAGCTTCCCCGAAAACCCGGCTGACAACAGGATCGTCGAGGATGGAGAGAGTGAGATGCTGAAGCTCGACTCGGACGCAAGCCATGGCGGCGGACTGGCTGTGGTGGTGGTAGAGATGATAATTCTCGGGCTGCCGGCGCTGGTTGGCCTGGGAGCGCTTCACGGCGGCCATGAGGGAGTTCGAGACCGGCGGGTCCGGCGGCGGAGACGCTGACGTGGCAGCGGAGGAGGAGAGGCGGTCGAGGGAGACGGCGAGGGAGAGGTCGAGCGCTTTGAGCTGGAGGCGAGGGGAGTACGCCGAGCTGCGGGCCCGGGCGCAGGCGTCGCGGAGAGGGGATGATGACGTGGCGGACGATGATAGGAGGGCGGAGATGACGTGGAGAGAGGTGGTCTGGGCGTGCCCGCGGCGTCTCGCCACGGAAACCGCCTCGTCCAGCGCCTGCGCCGCCTCTGTCGTCAGGCATTGCCGCGCCGTGCTCACCGGCGTCGGCATTTTAATTATTTTGGAAAACTGTAAATATATAATAATATTCTTTTTTTTCTTTTTTGGGTTTGGTGTAAGTAGGCTCGTAGTCGTAGACTCGTAGTAAAAAGAGGGAGAGAGAGAGAGAGGAAGAGTTTGGGATTGGGAGGGGATATTGATTTCTTTGTTAATATATTGAGTGTTGGAATGTTTATTGTCGCTGTACGTTGTTTGGTGATGGTGGTGGAATGGTGGGGTCAAAGTGGTAATTGAGGTTTTGCGGGACCCGCACCAACAGAAACAACCGGCTGAGAGGGTGGTGGTGGTGGGAAGTATAAATTCTTACTGGCGCATATTTATACTTCGGAAATAAATAGACTATGTTAGTCTCTGGTAATACCATATAATTTTCAATATTGGTTGGACGAAGGTTTTGGGCCGCCACTCCTCTCGCCGCTCCCTTAGGCCTGATTATTAGCTATATAAACTACTTGTACTTTTGAATATAACCTATGTTTCTTAAGTTATTTGTAAATGATTATCTTAATTCATTTACAATTTTTTCTGGACCAATTTAACTCAATGTGATTTTCTGCTTATTGCATTAACGAAAATAGAATATCCATACAAAAACTCCAAAATAAATATGTCACATGAACTCGTTAAATTTTATATAAATTTATAAAATGTTGACTATACTCAAACTTTTTGTATTTAAGTCGGCTAATTACCCAATTTAAAAATTAATTATTGGACAAATTTTAGTAAACAAAAGCATACAATAACATGTTTGACATACAATAGATTCAAATCTTTTATGTGTAGGCTGGCTAATAACCCGACATTAAAAAAATAGAATTAATGTAGTTATTAACTATATAAATTATTTTGATTTGGATATAACTTATGTTTACTAAACTATTTGTTAATGGTCATCTCAATACATTTACAATTTTTTATTTACAATTTTTTTCTGGATCAGTTTAGTTGAAGATGATTTTCCGCTTATTGTATTCACGAAAATAAAAAATTTATGCAACCATTTCAAAAAAAATGTCACGTAAACTCGGTGACTATTTATATAAATTTATAAAGTGTTAAGACTAAAATCAAATATTTTATATTTGAGTACGCTAATTACTCAATTTTTTGAAAAATATAATTATTGGTCAAATCCTAGTAAACAAAAGCAAAGAATAACTGTCCTTGAGTCAAAATCATATCATCGAATTGTTACTCCTAAATCATATGTATGTAACTCGATATAAGGATTTTATTTAACATCTTAAACAGTTATAAAAAAAAGAACAAATTCTGCAAAATAATTTGTGTTTCAAATTTAGTCATTTTTTTTTAATATAATGGACATGTCGCGTAATAAGATTTTAGTGTCATTATGTGCCTCGTTTTTACTGAGTTCGAGAGATGCTTTGTCCACTTAAATTGAGAGCGCGCCAAAACTGATGGTATCCGTTATTCTAGCCATTAATACGTGTCGTTTGATATTTTCGTAATTTAGTCATTCCACTAGTAAAATTATCCACGAGTTGGCCAAAAATGTTTTAGTGTACTTTTTGTTCTTTTAAATTTGTATTAACTACGGCAATGGAGTGTTATCATTTTTTAATGTTTGAATTGTTATTTAGCTAATTATTTGACGAATTTCGATTATAGTCACTAAACTAAATTATCGGAAAATTTTGGAAAATGATACCCTTTAGTTTTTTAAACCCATGTAATAATTTTGATCTATTTTGAACTTTAAAATGACAGTTATTAAATAAAGGTGAAATTATGGAAAAATCTAGTAACAAATATTTTCAATATTTCATAGAAAATCTATTCGAATAAAAATATCGTCAATTAATTTGTTTACCAAAGTTGGGAGTTACCGATCAGACCGGAAAAAGTTATCGCGATCACGGTACCATAATCTCCACGTAATATGATTTGGGAGATGATAAATACATATTCGATATAATAAATTAACATACATTAATCATCGTTAGACATGATAGATCATCAGAGTAGCAGAGATCGATATAATAAACAAACTAAATTAATCAGACTTTACCAACATGGATCACCGGAGAAGATGACAAAAATCAGACAATAATTAGGAAAAATAGGTTTGGAATTTTTCTGGAGAATAAAGTATAAAATCATGAGTGATCGAAATAAAAAAAAAGTCTTAAATAAAATTAATCGTGCTCTACTAAAATGACTCGCCGGAGAATATGAACAAATAATTGTTCCAGCCTAATAAAATAAATTAACCAAAATTAATGGTTCTTGATCAGGTTGAACACCGGATAAGATTACGAACCAAACATAATATGGAAGTAAAAGAAAGTGTTTATAGCAAATTTTAGTGAAGAGACAATATCCCGCTCTAATTTTAAACTTTAAATTTGAAATATAAGATATTAAATGAGGAATAAAACTGATAAAGAGTTGCTGAATATGTTGGTATCAACGAAGCAAATTTGTAGATATTATTTCAGACCTACATAATCGCCATATTGTATAGTGGTAAAAGTTAACTCGTCAATTCGTCTAAAGTTATTGATTGTTTCCATTTTCAAACACGAATTTATGAATTCAAATTTGGAATTTCAAATATATTTTCGACAAATTTGAATGTCAATTAAACGTTGATCACCATATATAAAGAGAGAAATGAACGATAAATATGCTCAATAACCAACTGCTAAAAATAATGACAAATATTAGGAAAATTTTACAGGCAAGTGTAAAAACTAACTAATATTTACATGACAACCATTTTATTTATTTGAGGAATACAAAATCGAGATTATGAATTCAGATTGAAATTTCAAATAATATTTAGACGAATTTGAATTTTTTTTAAACGTCAATTACTTATATATGAAGTATATTAAACTAATGGAAAAATTGTAACTTGAATGAATATTAATAATAAAATAAATAAAAATCCCAAAAAATCGATTTGACAATTAATTTTCGTAAATATATGTTTACAATCGTAAAGTAAATTCAAATTATAATTCTGTAAATCAAGGTCGCTAGTTATTTTGGTTAATTGAGATTTAATTCGGGTTTAAATAAATAGAAACAACAAAAATAATAATAAAAAGGGTACAATTATAAATTCATGTTTTATGGAATCGGAAAAACTACAGAAGAGTTTGACATTTTACAATTGCAACGTTTTAATGTGATTTAGATCGAGTAATTTTTATCATTTGCAATAAAATATGAACTAAAGTTCCTTTCTAGACGTAGTTCAAAAACAAAAAAAAAAGTTAGTTTTGGACGAGGTACTTTTTTCCGTTCGTGACTAGAACCTATTACCTGAAAATAATGGGTGGAACCCTTTATCACCTGAGCTAACACATTTGATTAAATTCATTTATTTTAAATGTGATCATCTTCATTTGTTTTAAAATAGGGGTTTGCCTAAAAAATAGTACAATTATTTAATTTGATTTGGTCTAATTTTTTTGGTGTCAAAGAGTAAAATATATTTTTAATTTTTATAAAATAAGATTAACAGAATTATGATTTAACTGATAAACTTCTGATTAAATAATTGATATTTTTAAGGCAGTTTTTGCTGCTTTTAGAAATCGAACTCGTGATTTTTTAATTGAAAATGATATGTTATTATCATTAAGTTATCTTTGTTATCATTGATTGAATAGTTGAATTTAAATTATATAGTTAATAAGTTCTTTGTGTTAAGACTTAAGAAACTTGAAAAAATAATATGATCCTACGATAACTACTGAACCATAAATATATTTTGTTCTCGTATAAATAGTTTGATTATTGTGGTCATATTTTTGGATTAGCTGGCCTTCCATTAGATAATGAATATTCACTATAAATAGTCATATTTATCATCATTATCTTAATTAATTTTCTTATGTCGAAAATGTAATATGGATACACTAGTCAATTCATCTACATTATATAGGTCAAGTGTCTATTTATTTAAAAATTAGGTAACTATGATTATATATTTTGCAGTGCTTCATTATCCAAAAAAAAAAGTGGAACTTCGAAATCATCTTCAAACAAAAAAACAAATTTTTTAAAAAATAGTATAAATACACATGACATAATTAAGAAGGCTACTTTAAAATAAAAATTACAGAGACTGTTTTGTGGCTGATACTTTGAGATTTCAAAACAGTTATATTAGGATAGTGTACACATGAATGCATTTTTTTTAGAAAAAATTGGCTCTATAGTTTTATTAAACGTTTATGTTTTGTATATATAAAAGGTTTGGTTAATAGATTGAAAATAGCCAGTAGATTCATTTGCATCACATGAACATACCAATTTGCCCTTTTGCCGAATTTATTTTGAAAAAATAGTTTTTAAAAAATTGAATTCGAATTTGGATTTGGATTTCGAATTTCGAATCACCATAATTAGTGGGTTGACCAAATTTTGATTCCCGAAATATTGTATCCAATTAAGTTTAAATATCCTAATTAGTTAGTTACTTATATTAAATGAAACATTATCTTTTTTTCATATTAATTACCTAAAATTATTTACTCACTCATTTTGACCGGCCGAAACTTAATATCAACCATCATAATCTCTGTTTTGATCGGAAAAAAACAATTCGAGAGCAATGAGATTGTTTAAAGAAGATGATTTTTTGTTGCAAGATTCTGGTACGACTTCTGTTAACGGTTTATTTTTGTTATATTTACACTATATTTTTGTATTTTTTCTTTCTATTTACACGATCGAAATGAATTCGAATTTGGATTTATATTTCAAATTTCGAATCACCATAATTAGTGGGTTGACCAATTTTTGATTCCCGAAATATTGTATCCAATTAAGTTTAAATATCCTAATTAGTTATTTACCTATATTAAAGGAAACATTATCTTTTTCATATTAATTACCTAAAATTATTTACTCACTCATTTTGGCCGGCCGAAACTTAATATCAACCATCATAATCTCTGTTTTGATCGGAAAAAAACAATTTGAGAGCAATGAGATTGTTTGAAGAAGATGATTTTTTGTTGCAAGATTCTCGTACGACTTCTGTTAACAGTTTATTTTCGTTATATTTACACTGTATTTCTGTATTTTTTCTTTCTATTTACACGATCGTTACAAGATTCTGGTATGACTTCTGTTAACAGTTTATTTTCGTTATTTTTACACTATATTTCGGTATTTCTTCATTCTTTTTACACGATTAATCTTTTTTTTTCAGTCCATCTTTTTGAATGCCTCGAATCTCGGTTGATTTATTATTCTTTATTTTTTATTTAGTGATACTGGGTGGGAGGTTTGATTTGTGACGTTAATGGCATTGATTTTCGATTTTTTTTATATTTCTTTTTTTTAATTAATTGTAACTGGCGGGAAATTATTATGATGGTACATTTGTCTCTAAAATTTTGTAAACAAATTTAGTCGGTTATTTTCAACTTATTGACCAAACGTTGGGTATATCCAAAACAGCTATAGTTTACATGGGTATCCATCAAAATGACCCTTTTTTTTTATCTTGTTCGATTTGGAGGTAGGGCTTTATGTTACAAAGGAATCATATAAATAAGTCTCTTTAAAGCAAATCCTAACTATATTCTAACACATTCAAGACCAGTTTCTTTTATGGTTCTCTAAATTTGTTCTTAGTTCTATATTTTACGGTCTGGCAACTATCTACAAAAACTGGTATATACAGAGATAAAGATTATTATACTCAAGAAAAAAATATGCATATTTGACCGAAAGAGAGCCATGTATATATGCCTTTTAAAAAGAGAGTCATCTGGTTTGAACCTTCAAAAGTGAGAAGTAACAAGAATATAAAAGAGCGATTTTAGCATATCTTCAACATTCACAATACACCGCAGATAACATTCATTAATTACATAGTTGACACGTGAGGACTCATTATTATTTGTTTAATTTTTTTTAAGAAAGGACTTATTCATATCAAGCATGGATTTGTTTTCCGAAGTTACTTATTCTTTTTGGAAGTTTATCACATTCACATCTCGTACTACGGGGACGTATATCATGTATATGTTACAAAGAAAAACCCTTATTATTTACCTGATTATCTATCACCATCACGAAAACATAGTTCTTATAGTGAAAAGAAAACATTGCAATAAATAGGATAATACGTACAAGTGACGATCGAATAATGATTATTTCTCTGTAGAAGGAAAGCTATAGTGCATGCGAGTTGTAACTTGTAATGAGTTCCGAGTCAATGACTCGGTGGCCCGGGACGCTGAGTTTTCACAAGCCACTGTCGATTTCAGAATGAAAAGGTAGATTGCGATGGAGAGAGAGAGAGAGAGTCTTGTAATGACGAGGAAACCAACCTTGCAATTTTTCTGGCCCTCTCTTTATTTGTTTTCTTTTTATCTCTTCCTTCCACCAAAAACTATTCCATACTTCGTCAACAAACAAAGTAGAGCCTGATAGAGAAACTCACAAAGAAGTAAAAAAATGAAAGAGAGAGAGAGAGAAATAAAAGTGTGTGATTTGACGTGTTAGTTTGTTCCTACCTTCTGTGTCTACTTTTACCAGCTATAAGCTTTTCAGTTTGCTCTTTTTCGTCTGCACCAAATAAATGTCTTCTCGGACAGGTATTTCCCAGCAACACCTCTTTCTCTCTCTCAATGATCCCGATCGATATGGTTTACATATAATTGAATAATTCTCAATGTGCGTCACGCAATACAAGAAGATAAAGAACAAATTAAACCTTAACTGGTCGACGTATAAATTTGGATTAATCGAATCGGGGAATAAAAAAAATTTCTGGCTTCTCGAGAATATAAAACTACCAATAAAAAAATATTTAAAAAAAATATTAAATTTTTACTTGGCATGTAAATCATCCTGACTCTGCGGCACACGAAAGAGCGGAAGGAAGGTACAGAGACGGAAAGCGACAGAGCCTGCACTGCTGACACACGCAGAAGGAAAAAAGGTTACCATTGGTGAGGAAGGGGAGAGAGTCAATGACGTGGCACAATTTGGAGTATTGAATATCAATCTCATAACAAATTTTACAACTCATCTGAATTTATCTCTACAATTTTAACAATTTATCTCTATAATCGCTTTACAAATTCTATTAAGTTTATAAAATCTCTTCAAAGTTCTACAATTTTCATTATGTCTCGGGAATCATCTCACCGTAGATGTTCTCGAGATCGTTCTCGCACTCTCACACGTTCTCCGAGTCGAAAAGAAATTAATCAACCACCACATAATCCATCTTCTCGAGTCTAATACCCACAAAATTGGTTAAACCTATCAGAATTCTCAAATTTCGATAACACCAAAAACTTGATTCTCACTCCCGCTCCTATACCAAATTACCATCTACAAACCTACCCGTACACACAACAAAAAATTACCAAGTTAACTCAATTTGCCTCAGTCAATCCCAACATTCCCAGTCAAATACAATATTCTCCCCAACTACAATATGTTTATCGAGATCCATATCAAATTTATCAACACAATTTGTATAACTTCGAAGCACAATCACCAGCACATCTTACTACACCTCGTCCACGTCGTTCAAATACTCCCCGACCACCAACATAACCTCCACCACCCACTTATCCTCCACCACCCACACATCTTCCACGAACACAACCTATGCCACCACTAACACAACCTCCACAACAACAACAAGAAGAAGAAGAAGAAGAAGAAGAAGAAGAAGAAGAAGAAGAAGAAGAAGAAGAAGAAGAAGAAGAAGAAGAAGAAGAAGAAGGCGACATCCTCGAGACTCAAGAGATTCCAAGGACTCAACAAAAGAAGAAAATTAAAGGAAGGTCGGGGATGTGAAATTATTTCTTGGAAATCGAGAATGACAAAGGGTAGAAGGACATGTTCAAGAAGTTCGAAAAACATTTATAAACATTAATTTTTTCGACAATTACGACTTGAACATAGCAACCATGAAAATCAACGAACATTAGTGAATGTAAACTTGTAATGTTTCAATTTTATGATTTTCTAAAAAGATTTCAGTTACTAATATCGATTTACGATTACGTTTCATAACAATTCTTTAGTTTCAAATTTCTTATATTTACATCATTCAAATATACCATTTAATCCATTTTTTTAATTTACTTTTAAAAGCCTTAACGGAAGCACAAAAGGAATAATTTCCGGCGGATATATCTCTCCACCGGTCGACGGATTCCACTCGTCGGTAGGTGGAAGACATCCTTCCGCAGAAGCAAAATATTTGGTCGAGTGGTTCGCAGTTTGACTTTTTTTCCGGCAAGTGAGGATGACATGTAAAAACAATGGCTAGTCAACGTTTCATTTACTTTTGAAAAGCAACATATAGTGTGCTCACTAATTTTAAAAATAATAGTAAAACTAAAGGCGGACTAATGATAAATCAAAAATTAATATTATTTCAAAACACATTTTTTATAAAAAAACAAAATTTAAGAAAACTTTCATTTGCCACAAAAATTAAATCCAAAACCTTTAATGTAAAATTTGTGCGATATTATCACTAAATCTTCGTACCTACAACACACTTTTTTTTAATGTAAAATATATGTTTCAACTCAAAATTTGTAAATATTTACGAAAAAATTAACATGTCAATAAAACATAACACATATGAAATAAAGAAACATAATTTTGCATGGTAAATGATCCTTCAACATAATCACCGATATAGATTTTGCAATTAACACATGTTAGCAACATTACATAATAGTGTTGACAAAATTACAAACAATAAGCGAGAAATAAATTAAACCGGAGATGAAAAATAAGAAGAATAAAGTTGAGTTTATCGAAACCCGTTACTGTTTTTTGAAGTTTTTAATTGACCTCTTAAGTGCGAGATAAACTAAGCAAAAAAAATTCAAGATACAACGACGAGAGATGACCTCAATACCTCTCAGCTTGATTTTCGCGAGCTGAAACTCTTGTGTCAAACTACTTTTCATCTTCGGTTTAATTTTAAACATTGCTTATTGCCTGTAATTTTGTCACTATTATTGCGTAATATTGCTAACAATCATGAAGTTTTTTATCGCGTTCTCAGGTGCGAGATAAATTGAAGGAAAACTTCTCAGGATACAATGGCGAGAAGACGAGCTTCACCTCTCCGTTCGACTTTGGTGAACTCAAACTCTTGTATCAAACTACCACCATATTGAAATAAGAAAGACAATTTCGAAGTGAGGGAGATATATTTTTAGGATAAAGAGTAATATAGCCATTTGAAACATAACAATTGTAAAATAACCAAACTTTTGAAAAAATTGATTTATAGCAATAAACGTAAATAAACCGAAGAAATATGAAAATTTTACCCTTAATTAAAAGTGAAGAAAAAACATAATTTCGGAAAGAAATAAATATATATTAATAATCGACTATAATTATCCCACTAACCGAATAAAAACCAATACTAATATCCCGGAATTAATAGCTATTAATTTGAAAGATCTAAAACAGAACTATTTTATAACCACTCTATATCCGGATATTAATTCAAACCAATTAAGTAATTATCCGAAATTAAAATAATTAAAGTATCAGTAAATTCTCAGAAGACCTAATCGGAAAACGCACCTCTTAACAATGCCACATCACCTCATTTTTGTTATTAATTAAAAAAACGAAATGTATGGTTAAAACACAATATAAGAGTTTCAATAGGCTATTTGGAGCAATTTTTCTATATTTTTGTGTGTATTTTCCGATGTGTTATGAGAGATCTCGTCCTCCTTTTATAAGTTCAGGACCAGATGGTTATAACCAAAACTGTCCAACCTTAATGAACTCTAAACGCGTTTAATAATTTTAATGCTCGGTTCAAAACCGTTTGAACTTTCTAGTATTCAATCAGCATTTAAGATAGTCATTAACCGACCATAACAAATATTTTTATAACGTTTAGAGTAATCTAAATACTACTTGGAGATTAAAAACATTTAAGAAGTGAGATTTATAGTGAAAAAAATTTAATAGAAATAAATTTAAGTCCGGGCTAAAGATTTAAATTTTAAGCCCTTGATAATTTTTTTAAATTTTGTGGAGTAAATGACATTTTTATTGTTTCGATTCTCTCGAATAACAAGAATTTCTATTAAAAATTCTAAGCCCTCACTTAGATTTTGTTAAAATTTGTCAAGTAAATGACATTTTTAGTGTCTCGATTCTCTCGAATAACAAAAATTTCCGTTGAAGATCATAAACTCCGTGGATATTCAAAATCACGATTTCATACATTAATTTAAATATAACTTTGTTTTGTTATCATAGAAATGGACACTTCGTAGATTATGTATCATTAGTATTAGATTCGTAGCAAGGACTGACTTGAGCTAATAGTAAATACACATACTCTTCACCACCGTCAGAAACGCGACACGTGTAGGACTGCAATCAAACGGTCCCATTTTGGTGGCACAATATCTCGTGCAAAAGGGACGCTAGATACGGTTATGTCATGCGTGTGCAAATTGCACATTATTGCATCAACTTAAAGCACCACCCGAGTTCAAAGAATTCAAAGTTGGTATTTTACTTTTTATTTTATTTTTGTAGAATATACACACTTTTAATTAAGAAAACACAGTTTTTTTTTTCGATTCAATTAATTTTAACGGAGTGACCTTAGCTAACTGAAATTTACTTAAAGAACTATGTATTATCGTCCCCAAGAGAAATAACAGTTTTCCATAATCTGACGAAACATAATCCGAAATAATGAAATTGAATTAATTTTCGAAATGATTAATTTGAATTACTTTCATTTTAAGTTTTTACAGGAACGATTTAATAGTTGCGCCTTCTGATTTTGGCATACATAAAAGTTTTGCCTTCCCAACCGCTAAAGAGGCATACATTCTTTGTCCCACCAAAATAGTGACAGAAGTAAAAATGCGAAATTTATATACCAATATATATATATAAAGTAAACATTCGACAGGGAAAGGCAAAGTGCCAAGCATCTGGGATTTGGAGATCTATAGCTTGCGTTTCGAATCTTCATTTTTTTTTTTTAATTTAAATTGTGTGCGCTTAAGAAGGAAACACTTGCCACTAGCTAGAGCTACCATAGAATCTTTTATTTTCTAACAATACCCATATATAAATATCTTGTTTTCCTATGTGCATTGTTTTTTCACTTCCTTTCTTTTGTCCATTCTCAAAAGTTACTAAAATCTCTTTTTTATATTTGTCAAAATGATATTAATATTTCCTTAAATGATATTAATATTTCCTTAATTTTCAATATTGATAAAATCATATGTTTTTAATATAATTACTTACAAAAAATAGTTCTTAATTTTTTTACGCCGCACTTTTTTGGCTCTTAATTTTACTTTTATGTTTATTTTCTCTTTACTAAATTAATTCGTGTTCATATTTTAACTCTACAGTCATACTTTATTTTTGAGTTATTGTATATAATACTCCTATATATGTTTGTTATTTTTGATATAACAAACGTTTCGTAAAACTCGTGTAAAATGACTATACTGCTTACGTGTTATATCAATTTACGTTGTTATTTTACAACGTAAATTGAATTTTACAGTGTAAATTGACATGACACTAAACGTGGCTTACCGGAATCGGACGGTCCGGTCCGGTAAGCATTTTAACGGACCCGGGTGGTCCGGTAAGGTAGCGGACCGGACCGGATGGTCCGTTAAGGTCCGTTATTTTTTTTTTTTTTTACAAAAAAACTGACCGTTAGATCTTAGATCCAACGGTCAAAAAAAAATATTTATATATATTTTTTATTTTTTTACCCAAAAATCAATTTTAAATACATTTTTTAATTTTTTTTCTCTTACCGAACCGGACCGGAATGTCCGATCCAGTAAGGCTCCGGTTAAAATAACCGGATCATAGCAGTCTACCGGACCGGACCGGCCCGTCCGGTCCGGTAAACCAGGTTTACATGACACGTAAACAATATGATCATTTACACGAATCTACGAAACGTTTGAATATATTCAAAATGAATAAGTAAACTACATTTCGCTAAAATTTTGTTTATTTTGAGTATGAGTATATAGCATCGTTAGATTACCTAGCGCAAAATTGAAATTCAATATCGTGGCAACTATATGCGATGATATTCAACTATCTTCTTGATTGTGAAGTTGAAAATTTGTGGGTATTATTGCACCACTTTCTGAATAAGCTTTTCACGAAAAGATATCGATGGGTTTTGACTTCATTATCTTTAATGGGCCATCAACCTTTCGTCATTAAATTATTTTATTCAAACTCCTCTATTATATATTAAATTATTTATTTAACATATTCGCACTTTCGTCAAAAAGACTCGGTTGTATTCCTTGGTGGAATATGTCGCTCTTGTTCTGTGATTAGACCAGATATGCATTCAGAGACAGCGTATGAATATTTTCTTGCAAATTGCAAGTGATACACATGTTCGATGAAATTGTGATTATTAAATTGCAAATTGCCATGGTGCTTATGTGATAGTGTAATTTACAGACTTTATTAACATAATTGCCCCTTGTTAATTTCCAAAAAATATTAGTTCGAATTTAAATTTGAATTTTTGAAAACGATTTTGAAATTTAGGGTGTGATTATTCGATGAATTTCATCCACGTGTTTTTTTATGGTATGTAGTGATTTTTAGTTGACTAAATTATCTAAGATCATATATAATTAAAAATGATCACTTTTACATGCTGATTGGTTTACTCGGCCAATTAATTCATTTTGTCTATTACTTTTGTTCTTTATTGGCTCGATTTCCTTCTCTTTGATAAATCCGGAATTCTGAAAAAAAAAAGTATGCGAGCATCCATGATTTTGTTTGATTGAGGTTATTTGTCTCTTCAAAATTCACGTTTGTTCATTCGGTTAATATGTTACTTTATTATTATTTTCAATAGAAGCCTTGGCCAAATTTGTACTTTTTTTTTTTTGGCATTGTAACAGTTTGAGCAACATTGTACTTAATCCCGGGAGGATGATATTTTTTAGAAATTGAAGGCCGTAAATAGTCGTTGATAGTGAACACTGAATTAGATGGAAATATTATTTTTAGACGAAAATATATACTTCAAACCGCTCTTGGTATTATTGCGGTTAGAAATACTTTTGAATTTCGTGTGTTTAGGTCAATTAAGACAAGATATAACATTGGATTCCGAATTCAATTTGTTCATGGAAGTTAAATGTGTCGGTTCGCAATACGTCTGAAATGTGGGGTATTAGATCACATTCAAAACTTCATACGTTTTATGAAAAATCATTAGTCCATAAGAATAAACATCAATCTTCAAAACTTATTAACAAATGTGTAAAATGATGTTAGGGGTTCTTTAGGAAATGTGTAGCTGAAATTGCGAAAACTCGCAAAGTAAAAGTTTCATATCGAGCGTGGGAGGATCGTAAAAATGCGTGGAAAGACCTTTGTGGTAATTTTGGGTTTTCATATAGTCATTTTACAATAGTTAGTGAGATGATTTTACAAACAAATCCTGGTAAGAATTTATTCGTGTTCTATAAATTATAACGCAATTTACATGTTGTTCACATAAGTTTTACATGAATCAAAATATTATTTACATGTAGATACATACACTTGTTCGGAGGTCGAAGAATATGAGACTTTATTTATTCCTTACTTTTAGTGGTTTTGTTTTGACTTTAAGCAAATGATAAATTTTTTATAGGAAAGTCAAGAGGGACATTACCTCTAACTACAAATCAAGATGGGAATAATAATTTCCTTTTCTTTGGGGTTGAGTATTGTGGATTTTGAAAATGATAATTCTTAATTTTAGTTTATGATGCAAGTTAGAATTTTGTATAGTGTACGACAAGTTTTAGTGATCTTTCCAGACAGAGACAAATCCATACAAAAAGTAGTTAACATGGTCTACCCGGATGCCAAATTTTCTATATACATGCAACATTTATGGGAAAACGTCATAAATCAATTTGGTAAATGTTATATTCAGCCTCTATTTTATAAATATGCAAAGACTTACACGACTAGGGAGTTTGATTTTTGGTTAAATATAATCTCGAACGACGATCATAAAATTAAGAAATATTTACTCAAAGACAATCTCGAGTTATAACCTTGTAGCCATTACTTGGGCAAGAAGTTTAATGTTATGACCAGAACCATATTAAGAATTGATTCTCAACAAGAGGTTAATTTCTAAGATGATGTATGGACTAACAGAGACAAGTTTTATAATTCCTTTTGATGCTCAAGAAGTTGATCGATGTTAGAACATATAGATATGCTCTTGTAGAAATTCACGTTGTTCATTGCACTACACCATTTATTGGCGGGACTATTTTAATGACCATTGTAACATTTTTCCAATATATATACATCTGATTAGACATAATAACTACTAACTTTTAACTTATCCCAAAAGATAAAACACACAATAAAACCTCTAACCATGTTTTGTAAATCAATCTTAAACTAACATGAACAATTACTAATAAATATTGTTTACAACAGGATGCCTAACAAAAAAAGATGGTTGGCTACTCGGGTTTTCTTCAATATCTTCAGTCACCGATGCCTCTTCAGCCTCTTGTGTCAATTCTTCAATGCTCCTCTTCTTCTTTTATTTCTTGTCGGCTGTGTAAAGTATTTATTGAAAGACCGACTTCTAACATGGTCTCTTTTTATCTACATATTTTCCAACTTGTAATCCTGGAACCTCTTCCACCTGTTAACAATATATTAATTTTATTAGTTTAGTGATCATGAACACATAAATAATCGAGTTTGATAATACTACATGTGGAATTGTCTCAGTGCTCGTTATATTCTCTGTGTCCACCTTTAATGTTGACACAATGGCTAAGTCGGGTATAACCCGTAAATAAATGTTTTATTAACATGATGTGTTAAAATACTTAATCATTTAAACATAAAATCAGACTAAAAAAATGCATTATTATCCTTGGTTAGTAATCTCATTTACTGGGACCAACCACATAATTCCTAAGCTATGCAATAAAAAAAAAATTAAAGTACCAGTTCATTTTTGAAAAATCTGGAAATTTAAAGTTTTCATATACTTACTTGTGGTGTTTTTTTACCGTGATCATCTCGGAGCATTTTCTATTCTAAACTTTTTCGGTTGATTTTTTTTCCATATGTGTTATGAATAATAAAATGTTAATTGATGTTATATTAATAGTTTAATTTACATTAACAATGACATCCGAGACCCCTTAGAAATTATATAGAACTCTATGCAAGCCATGAGAGATGAAGCCGACGACGACGTTCTTTTTTAGTGGGTTCAGCCATGCAACTTTGACGATGAATCCAACCGTCTTGATCCGCAAGTATCCTCACAGACCCGATCCGAAGGAGTTGATGTAAACCGGGTCGTCTCTCAAGATGTTGGTGTAGAATCATCTAGTGACGATGATGGGGGTGGCGGTGATGGTGGCGGCACAAGTGTTGGTGTTAGGAGTGGCACAAGAAAATGTATGGGTTACGATCCATGGACTATGGAATCGGGTTATCAACCTACTCAAGATGAAGATCACGGAGCGTGTGATCCGGCCAAATACTAATATGTTACATGCGGTATTAACTTACATTTATTCTTATCTTACTTCATGTCTACTAGGTCGGACGATTTATTTGACTCTGAGTCATCGCAATACCCAGGAGGTTGACAAGCGGAATTGTGGTCTACGAGTTCTACGGATTACGACGTTGACTTAATTTTCACTCAATTTGATTAGATGTCTACACAATCTTATGAAGGTCAAGGTTCGTATGTTTACCCTTACCCTGTTCCGTATCCAGTCCCGGTCATTAGCGGTGCAGAGATTTAAGGACCACTATCCGAGTATCCCATATTATGCAACGTGGTCGGCGGAACGCAAGCCAACTACAACAACCATGTCATTAACTATACTTCATCGTACACGAATCAAATGACGTGGTTGTACTACCGTAACCTTCAGGCACGATTAGCTGGATTTTATCAGCCACCACGTCATTCTAGTTATTATTGATATGTTCTTGGATTTCGTATGGTCGTTTTCAAACTTTATGGTGTATGTTATGTGTAGAGGTCGGTTTTCACCGAGGCTCTTTCAATCACAAGGATTAATAATAACCATAAATATGTGAGGATCTAATTACGTGTTAATGTCCTTGAGTTTATGCATATGGGAGCTCGGTTTTTCTCGTTTATTAGCTTGGAAGCTTGTCAAAAAAATACAGACGATGATGAACAGTCATGACTGATATCTCTTTCAGGGTTTTTTGGTTGACCCCCTCTATGTGGTTTTTACATTGATATTTATATTCCCCCCTCTTTTGGTCTATCTCCTTCTCTTCGGTCTGTCTCTCCATTAGGGTTTCCTCTTTCGGCCCGGCCTCCCTCTGACCGGTCCCGTGATTTCTTCCTGATCTTTACCTACTAATTTTCGTGATTGCCGCTCTTTCGACTGACTCCCTGACACAAAGTCTTCTCGAACACGCTTCCGCTTTCCCGCCATTTTCACAGCGACGACACCTTTCTGGGGCAATATCCCCTCGCGGGTGGAACGAGGGGAGATTCATCGAGGGGATCTCCTCGTAGGAAAGATCCCTTCGCGAAGGATCTTCCTCGTGAAAGGTTTGTCTTCCACGCTCGGGGCTAAACTCCCATCGCGGAGGCGAATCTGTCTTCTCGCACTGTTGTCGCCAGCTGCGGGCCCCGCTTGCTTCTAACCGTTTCGTCGTTTGAGGGCCGAAATGACATGTGTATAGGTTAAGAGGGATTTGACGAAATCCCACCTTAACATTGTGTATGAACTTAATGTGGTATGATATGTATGAACTTAATGTATGAATGATATGTATAAACTTTATGTCTTTAACCTTTGTTATACTTATAATTCATGTTTTGAACTAAACAACTACTTAACATTTTTCCGTCGAATTTCCGTTATTTTTGTCGGATTCCAAACCGGCCAACGGTAATCCCATCGGCATTCCCTTTTCCGTTTTCCACATTTTTTCCACCGGATTTCCATTTGGCTAGCGGCATTCCCGTATTTTTGACTTATCGGTTGTTTATCGGCAATCGACCGTCCAAATCTTGATAAAAACCATTAATCAAACAGATATTTATATTTCTTCAAAACCCAAGAATATTGATCTTCCATAAACATATTCCCTTCAAAGTATTCAAAGACATTATTCAAAAATTTGATGTATAGCCTTGTAAACTATGTGTAATTTGGATATACCTAAGGTTTCGTTAATAGATTGAAAATAGCCAGACAGATTCGTTTACACATCGTAAACAGTCCAAAATATCCTTAATTCATGTTTTCAATATGTAAACGAATTAAGGGTATTTTGGACTGTTTACGATGTGTAAACGAATTTGTCTGAGTATTTTCAATCTTTTGACAAAGCCTTTGGTATATCCAAAATGAAAACATTTTATAAGGCTATAGAGCCGATCTTATGTTATTCAATTATATCCAGAAACATTATTATCAGAAATACACAAGTGTTAACAAACAACAACTTTAATAGAATTTTCGTTAGTTATTAGTAATTTTATCAATAACAACAACAAAGTCCAAAACTCCAATAGATATTGAAAATGTTCGTTAAACATACCTTAGTTTCTTAATACCAGAATATCCTTACACCCAGGTAGAGTCCAGTTACATTAACATCCGGCCGATAAACAAAACTTTTGCACCTTCAAAAGAAATAAGAACAAATATTAATAGAAAAACAAAAATAAGAAAATCATTGACAATTTTTAATGTTTCATCAACAAATACCCAAAAAACACACACACGAATTCACCATTTATTTACTTTGCCTAACAAATATTTCACGTCACTTTTTATTTATCTACATTTCTAAAACCGAAATACATTTACATAACCCTGACATCCTCAAAATCAATCAATTCAATCTCATATAACCAATAAATCGAACCTAAAAATACAAGAACGAAACGAACCTTGACTAAGAACAAGAAAACTCAAAACTCAACATCTCAAAACAAACTGATAATCCTTACTGTAAAATTTGAAAGATAAATAAGATGATGAAATTTTAACACAAAAATCACATAAATATAAACATTCAAACTCAAAACATAAGAAAAACAAAGCCATAAATAAAATTAAAAAAATTAAATTGGAACAGTAATTTCTTCCGCGAAACCTAAATTGTTTTTATAGAACGACAACGAATATTTACTGAGTTTGTAAAACAAAACCATAATAATAAAAAGCTTACAATTAAACACAATCATTTGAAAATACCATTCACTTCATCGAGCTTTTTTTTTAATAAAGATTAGGATTTTGATTTTTTTTAGGGTAAATGAATCGGTAGATTTTGTTTTGAAAGTCATTTCTCTCTCCGTTTCAATTTATTTCGATTAATGCATATAATTATTAGTCCAAAATATCGAGTTATATGTTTAAGTTTTTGTAGCTACTACACATGCATCATTATATGGGCGGGAAAATTTTTGGACCAATTTGATCTATGAAATTTTTTAAAACTACTAGACCGACTATTTACACAAGTTTTACAAATCTTGATATTTCTTAATCTACCTATACACTATTGGCAGAAATGCCCACAAAAAGATTGTTTATTTACATATTGATGTAATATATAAACCTTTGTAAAGTCCTTATTAAAAGATTGTTTATTTATTTATTGATGTAATATATAAATCTTTGTAATTTGCTGATTAAATTAATAAAAGTTGAGACGTTCATTCATTCCTTTTTAGTTTGATTGAAGATTTATGATATTCAATAGTCTTATAGTCCTTAATCAAACCTAACAATGTATGAAGAGACAAATGTAGATTTGCGTGAACAAACTCTTCATGGTTTGACTAAAACGATATATTCGCAATCTAAAGATCAACGGACTATTGATCCCAGTATGATTGTTGGAAGAATCTAGGATGTCTAGTTACGAGGCATAGAGAGTTAGGAACTCTGTAGTTCTTCCAGTGTATCTTTCGAAGATACTGAATTGACCAGTGCACCTTTAGAGACAATAGAAGAACAAACCATTTAACATCTTCTATCTCAAGGTCACTACGTATGAATCGCATCATGCTTACCTAAATCCTGAAATGAGACATGTCATTTCATAGCATTAATACTCTCATTTGAGAAAGTCAAATTCTAGGTCCAATGTGTGATCTAGACAAGGCCTATTGGTGAGATATTAAGTTATGAAGATGTCATGAACCAACTTTGTGAAGTTCTCATAGATATGGAATTCATGTACAAGATTGATGAGATGCAGTATATATCACCTCATGCTTTATTACTTGGATTGGGGAATAAATGAACTGCACAGTGTCCAAAAGTAAGTAACGAATTTATTTGGATGAAACAATGTGACTTGTTAGCTCATCGTCAATACATTGTATCTAACTTATTCACAAGTAACAAAGGAGTTGAGGAAACAACAACTAGAAGGGTAAAATGGTAATTTTATAAATTCCAACTAGTTGATGAAATTCATGAAGGGTAAACATATACAACATTCAATGGATCCGCTCAATATAATTAAGTTGAACTTGAGTAGAAAATAAATTCATTTGAACCGAGAGATTCTC
The DNA here is from genome assembly GCA_958296335.1 of Urtica urens. Lineage (NCBI taxonomy): Eukaryota > Viridiplantae > Streptophyta > Magnoliopsida > Rosales > Urticaceae > Urtica > Urtica urens. The sequence continues at coordinate 8,353,384 of OY282530.1, read as the reverse complement.
AGTGTCGACTCTTTAGTGGAGTCAGTCGACCATTAAGCTAATACTCGGAAAAGGTTTGATAACTTTTGAGTCCGAGTATAGAAGCTCAAGTTTGTTCATTTGGATCCATAAGGTCACTATTACAGGTCATTAGAGTAGGATAGTTAAACTAGAAGCTAAGTCAAAATAAGTTCAAGTGTTGAACTAGACTTTTTCTCGGAAAATGTCTAAAGGGTATTTTTGTCCACAAGGACATAAAATGATGTGAATGTCAAATAAGATTTTGAATATTTTCATTTGATGAAAATATAAATTATTTTCTAAAGCCGAAAAGTCGTTTGAGGCATTATGAAATTAATTTCGTTATTTGTGCAATTATAATTCTACAATGGGTATTTTAAGATTTGTCTTAAAAGAAATAAGGAAACATCTAGATGCTCCCCCCCTAGGTAGAGTTTGGCCAAGATAGTGCATCAAGATGAGTGTTTTATTTCCTTTTTCTTATAAGGATAATTACCCAAAAAGAAAAAGGGAAATGAATTTCCTTAAGAAGGAAACAAATGTGATAAGTGAGGAAACAAATTTCCTCACTAATGCAAGGTGTATGGCCGGCCAAACTAAGAGGGAAAGGGGAAGGGAAAATCAAATATTGTGTCATGAATACATTATTCATTCATGAATGAATAATTGACCTTTATAAATTTTTCCTTCTCCTATAAATAGAGCCTTACATTCAGATGTGAAGGTTAAGCTTTTTCTTGCTCTCTCCCTCTTGTGGCCGACCCTCTCTCTCTCTCTCTCTCTCTCTCTCTAGAAAATACTCTTCTTATTTTGCACCTAGATCCATACTTGATCTAGAGAATTAGCTTATGATCCAAGAATTGTTCTTGGTTAATATTGTTTAATTGTGTCCACACACAAATCCTTCCAAAACCTCTATAGACTCTTGTAATAGAAATCTTAGGTTTCTAGAGTTCAAGATTAGGTGTGAAGATGACGAGCGAGCCAAGGAAGAGGATCTACCTTTTCTCAAGACGCTTCAAGATCAAGCTACAAAGAAAGGTTCGTGTTCTAGTAAATTAAATAACGCTTTTAATATATAACATGTATATGTTTTTTCTAGGTTAGTAAAAATTGTTTTACTTGAAAAAGAAATTTTTAAATTCCGCCATTAATTTGATTAATGTTAAATTTTTCTTTAACCCTAGACCTATTCCAACATACACGACTACTGTATACAATACCTATATATATATATATATATATATATAAGTGTTTTTACCCTTTCCGATTTGTAAAATCAGTTTAAACTGATTTTACAAATTGAAAAGGGTAAAAATAGAATAAATTTACTATGTTATTTGTGTTGAGATTGTTAAATATTATGTAGAATAAATTCTGACATTTAATAAGACCTAGTTAATAACGTTTTTTTTAAGAGTTAACTCACTTATAAATTGGTAAGTGTTATCCTGTAAAAATGGTCGAATAATATCTCGAACAAAGTAATCGGGATATCGAGTAGACAAACCAGAGAATATGAACGAGACTTTCTCTTCTCGCAAATATGTTTAGTACAAGAGAACAAAATGATATGAAGGTTACAAAGGAATAGATCAATAATAACTAGTAGTTCTCAGTTAAAATCGGTCGTGCCTATTCTAGTGTCTTCGTCTTCCTTTTATAGTCTATGTCTCCAACCGCCCATCGATTATCCTGAGTAGTGGATGGTTTTTGTGTGGATCATGGGGTGATCAATCACTCGTCCATACTGATGAGATGTATCCTGTCAGCATTTTTGGTGCTTGGTCGCTTCGCGATCCGAGCGTTCTTAGTTACACGTGTTATTATATTTTGACTAGTCTTTGACTTATCATCTTATCTCCTCTTCGGGGTGTTTATGGATAGGGTCCGTTCTTAACTTATGAACGTGAGGTTCCTTAACTTAGTTCGCCCGTGACTTCATTGTCCTTGGACCTTTTATTCCTAGGACGATTATGTTCCTCGGTGTCCTGAGGAACATCCCAGTAGTTGCTAAATTCTCAAGTAACAGTAACTAACATATAATTAAGAATAAAGCAAGCTCAACTTGTCATTCAGAAAACTATAAGTTGTCAATTTAGATAGTTGTATCTTCCACATAAGTAACGACTTTGATAAAAAAAAATGTACAATTTTATAAATAATAATAGCAAAATATTAGCTCTAGACCAACCTTTACCTGTACTAATTTCAATATACTCAACATTTGAATAATTTTGTGGAAATAACCACTGTAAGTTGTTTACAATCAAATTGAGTCCAAATTACCCTCTCTAATAATTTTGAAAAATTGTTTCCAGAGTAAACATAAATTTTGCCAAGAGAGCGTCAAGCAACGCTTTCAGAATTCAATTTCAATTACCGAAAACAATTTCCGAAATTGTTAGGGAAAGTAATTTGGACTCAATTTGATTGTAAACAATTTACAGTAAATATTTACACAAACTTATCTAAACGTTGGGTATACTGAAATTGCTAAGTGTTTACATAGATATATAGCTAAAAGACCCTAATAATAAAGCTAGATGAGATAAAGATAAGAGAATTGGAATTGAGTTGGTGTCCTTTTGTTTCAACTCTAATTTCTAATAAATAAAATTGTCAAAGTAGTTTTTCTTTTCCTCAAGATCGATCATACTTAACAGAGTGATTGAAACGGAATTAGGTAGGAGATGAAGAGTTGTACGATAAGCTTGAGTTGGACTGCAAAATCTCAACTACGATATCCATTGATTAACACAAATATTACATTAAGCTTTTCATGAAGGAACTCAGGATAGCAAAAATATCACATCAAGCGTTCCATTTTAATTTCTTTGAGTTTGTCTTTTAAAATAATATGAAAAATTTCCATATTTATAATTTAAAAAACAACGAGTCCATTAAGTCGACATTATAATAATGATATAAAAAAATATGGTCAATAACTAAAATAAGTAACCATAAAAAATTTACGCTACTTAATCTACTCATCAATTAATATTGTTCGAGATCATACCGCTTGATGATTGATAGTTGTTTCAATAAGTAATATAAAAACGTTAATCAAGCATATGTCATACCAAATTACTTCTAATTATAATGAATAATGGCACATTTTTTTCTTAATACAACTAAAGTTTTTTTTTTCGCTCTTTGGCTTGTCGTTTTTCAAAGTTCTAAGTTTCTTCCATACTTTATTGATTGGTCGTTCTTCTCTTTTTTTTAAGCGTTCAAGCTTTAAGGGCTCAAACCCTTTTGTACTTATTTGTACGTTCTTGTTGTTTTGCCGAGTAACTACATTATCATTTCTTATATAGTGTGACAGGCTTTAATACAATATCTTTTTTTATATCATGATTTTGATTCGTATTTTTCCATTTCGTCATCTTATAATGATATAGAAGCTTTCTTTAGCATGTTTAGCTGAATTATGGGTGACAAAGACATTGAAATGGAGCACTACCGAGTCCACAAAGAAAAGAAAGAAGAAGAAAATATGCTAAAAGACCAAAGACAAGACCCCAATATCTTAAATAAACATTAAAAAAAACACAAAGAGACCATGAAATCTCTTAGGCCTAATCAAATTTTATTTTATTTTCAATTTGCTTTGAATCATAATGATTTTGATGGACCCTCCAAATGACCACTCTACAATTGCCCTTTGAGAACAATCCCACTTTGTTAAGATCTAATTTATAATAATAATGATTTACTTATTTTCCATGTTGGGTTGTCCCATCTATTTATCTCTGAAGTCAAACAATTCACCTTTCTCTTATTCTTCTCTCTTCCCCTCAAAAGATGATTTTATAAACTAAATTTAGACACGCGGTTATGTGATTCACTTAAGAAATGATGAAACTTTGAATATAAAGTCGTTTCTTTATTCCTATTCCATGGTAGGAGATGCGTATGAGAGCATATCCAAGGAGACACACGTTATATGACATATGTACACACAAAAGTGACGGGTACATGATATCCAGGAACTGTGGAAAAAGAATCTGAATTATTATTTTCATGGTAAAGTTGAAACAGAGGTGATGTGGATTAGAAGAGAAAAAAAGAGATGAGAGGTGAGTTGGTGGTGGCTGAGTGGCCTACTTGAATTTTAGAATTTTCCATAAATAGCAATTTGCGTCCATGCAAATGCATATAGCTAGTGGAGAACCTTGTTCCTTCCATTTACTTTTTCATTCACCAAACCTAAAATATTTATTTGATCTCATTATGGCATACAATCTAAAAGGGTTTACATGTATAATTAATAACTGGCCTGGTTACCAATATATCTTTAAAAAAAAAACTTGGTAGTTGGAATCTTTGACAAAAAATGTCATGTATGTACTCTAAATCGGTATATTACAAGAAAATGGACATGAATATTTTGTTTTAAATATTTGTAAGAAACGATGCTGCAATATATATTCAAAAATATTGTTTTGTGACATAGTATGTCATCATAAAATCACAAAATTACAATTTTATAGAGATTGCATAAAACACTCCATTTTTTTGTAAAACAAAAGGATTAAATTTTTAAAAAAGAAAGATTGTTTAATTTGGAACTATGAGAGGATTCTTTAAAGCTAAGAATTGGGATATTCTCTTGGCCCTTAGTCTATCCTCTTCACCGTCAGTTATTGCGAACCACGCAGTGCAATAATATATTGATTCTTTCTTTATTTCATAATTTAATTCTTAAAAGCAAATTTTCATTTATTTGCAATGAGAACTGAATCATAGTTCATTAGAGTTGATAATAACTCTAATCGCGAGTTGAGACTCCGCACGACAACCCGAAACTCGTTTATTTACTGTGTTTTATTTTATTACATGTGGTTCTACTTTTATATTTTTATTTTTGTAATTACGGTTTTCCTTCGCCATACGTGAAAACTTATGTGATATTTCGTGGCACCGGCCACGCTTCTTAAAAGATGAATTGAGTCTTAAATTTAAGAGTATATCGACATTATATTCAAAGAAGATTGGTTGCTATATATGTACGAATAATTTACTCCTGGTTAATGCTCATTTACCTTCCAGAAAATTATTGGTAATGCTCATTAATGGACCGACTATGGTTGGCCAAAATTGAGATCAACATTCAATTATCGCAGGCACATATTCGAGGTTTTGCTGGGTAGAAAGTAAGTGGTAGTGCCGCTTATGTGGAAGTCCCTTGGCTAACGAAAAACGACACTTTCGCGAGGTATTTTGTGTCCTTTGAGACCATTCCGTTAGACATAATTATATTTATTTTCTATATACATATATTTGTTAACCAATGTTAAATAACAAATCAAAAGGAGTAACATGTTAACATTTTAAAAGAAGGTGATAATATGTAAACCGAAAATTTGGCAACAAAAATACGGGTAAAATTACAAGTGAAATCTATATATTATAAATTAATGTTAGAGAATTATATATAATAAATTAATGAGAGATTTTAAAATTGATCGACTAAGAGTTTGTGAAAAAAGTGAATAAAATTAGTGCCTATTTTTAATAAAAATAGGAAAATGAGTTCAAATTATTTTTAGAAGAATTGTCAAAAGTACTAGCATTTGTACTTTATTTTCTCAAAATTTATTAAATTAATTTTTTTTTAAGATACCAGTACAAAAATCAAAATACTCTTGATTTTTTTTTTTTTTTTTTTTTTTTACATTTTATTCCATATCCACCCCTAAATTTTTTAATTTTTTTTAATTTGGTCAGTAATGTTGTGTAGGGCATTTGTTTTAGTTTTATTTTTTTAAATAATATTTAGTTTTTTCAAGAGAAAATTACTTATATTTTTTAAAAAAATTATATTTTTATTGATTATGCAAAAATTAATACAAAATAATGATAGTTTGCACCATTTCTCTTACTTTTATTAATTTAGCCTAATTTTTTTTTTCCATTTGTCAGAACATACTTTAACGTTTTCACGTACCGTCACACGAATGAAAAGCATTCCTTCTGTTAGGTGCGGAACCATGAGCTCGACTTTGTCTGAGCAACATACATTTAAAATTTAATGACATCCACAAATGATCACTCTGTGCATGTTGTTTTTACTTAAAAGTTTATTTTTCGTAAAGTTAGCCTAACTATCATAAGAAACATTAAACACACTTTATATCCATTGCAATCTGCCTATTTCTAGAAATTGAATTATAGAGTCAATTACCAATTACTTTTTACAAATTTTATCTCATTACGTCCCCTAATGACAATGTATATTATTATTTATTTTTTTTCCAGGCGAAGTGATATTCATCGTAGAGGAATTTTATATAAGGACTCGAAATGGTCAAAATACCTCAAATAAACCATTCGGTGGATTTGTATTTAAAATTATGCTTTTGGTAAACATGGACAAAAATGCTTCTAAAAGGAAATTATTAATTTTTTCAAAATTTATAACTCTTTCACGTAAATTTTGAATGATTTTCTTGTTAACTATATTGTTGAGTATAACTAATATATATATATATATATATATATATATATATATATATATATATATAAATTTAATGTAGTTAAATTGATTTTCAATACGACTTAAAGTTTAAAAAATACACGAACACTTTAAGTTTTACAATACGTATTATTTACACTTTTTCAAAATTCACCTAAACTCTATTTTTTGCCAAAATATTACTCTTTTTCACATGAAAAGACCCTTTACTCTTAAATAAAAAAAACTTACAAATAACCCCTCTTGTTTAAAACCGGATAAAAAAAATAAAAAATGACTTCCTAAAACCGGTTTCTCTCTTTTTCTCTTCTTTCTCTTTTTTCTCCAATTTCTTCTTCAAACACTCAACCCTCTCTTCAACACTCTTCTTCAACACTCAACCCTTCCTTCAACACTCTTCTTCAACCATCTCCGACACAGCCCAGCTCCGGTCCATCTCCGACGAAGGTCCGCTCCATCTCCGACGAAGGTCCGCTCCAACTCCTTCATCTCCGACGTGCCCGACGCAACGACGCTCCATCTCCGACGTTGAGATAACCAATGATAAGACATTGAAAGGTTATTTATATTTGAGGAGAACGATGAAAGGTAACTTGGAGAAATATGAACTGATATTGGAAGTGAAAGAAACATCATCGGTGCTTAATTCTCTAGGATATGTTGGAAATCAATATAAACCACTTTCTCCAACGCCATCAATACCCGAAGAAGAGCCCGGTATGTTTCCTTCTGGTACGATTGGTTTGGAGGTTTTTAGGTTGTTCGAGTCAGAACAACAGCTTCCATCTTCCCCTCGCTTGCAACCAACAACACATCAATCTCCACCACCACCACCATCTCCACCAACACATCAATCTCCACCACGACCACGATCTCCACCACCACCGCGATCCCCATCGCCATCTCCTCCGAGATCTCCACCACCGCAATCTCCACCTCCGCAATCACCACCACCGCGATCATCAAACTTTCCTCCTCCACCTTGTCGCGAAGCAAGTCCGCCACCATCACCATACGTTGCAAGTTCCTCTACTACGACCGGTGATAAGGGTAATGGAACATTTATTTTGGACGGTAACTCCTTGTTGTTTATTAAGCGTCACGCACTATACGCGAGTAAAAAATGTCTACAAAAGTACTTGATGTTGTTCGCCATAAACAACAACTTTACGTACAAGACAAAGAATTCGGACAAAGATTCGTTGCACGTCATTTGTCTCGAAAAAAGTTGTAAATGGGCTGTTCGAGATGTGAGAAAGGCATCATCGTCTATATTTCAAATTCGAAGGTACACTTTTTTTTGTCTATGTAGGTCTTGCTTACTAGACATTACAGTCTACATTAACGTCTATTCTAGACCGAGGGAGTCAACTTTAGACGTAATTGTAGACTTTCGGTTTAATTCTGATTACCTCTAGAAATTACTGTCTACAATTACGTCTACTGTAGACTGCACTTAGTATACTGTAGACGCAATTGTAGACTTAAAAGTTTAGACCCTATTACCAACTAAAAATTACTGTCTACAATAACGTCTACTGTGGACTGCATCGAGTCTACTGCATACGCAATTGTAGACGTAAAAGTTAGGACCCGATGACCAACTAAAAACCGCAAACCCAAAACGCAAAACCGCGAACCTAAAACAAAAAACACGAACTCAAACTCACGAAGAACACGAAGAATATGAACCAAAATCCACAAAGAACACGAACACAAACTCAAAACTACGAAACCCAAACGCAAAACTGCGAACCAAAAACGAAGACACGAAGAACACGAACTCAAACCCACGAAAAACACGAACCAAAACCCAAGAAGAACACGAACGCAAACTCAAACCTAAATTGCGAAACCCTAAATTGCAAAATCCTAAATCACAAAACCCTAAATCGAAATCTCAACCCTAAATCGCGAACACACAAAACTGAGATAAATATATCCATTCGCGAAACCATAATGCACAAAATCGAAAACTCTTATCAGGTTGAAATCGCCGACCGAGAGAGAGAGAGAGAGAGAGAGAGAGAGAGAGAGAGAGAGAGAGAGAGAGAGAGAGAGAGAGAGAGAGAGAGAGAGATCACCACCGAGAGAGAGAGAAGAGAAATCACGAGTGAGAGGGAGAGAGAGAGAGAAAAAAAATTTAGAGCAGGAGAGAAAGAGTTGAGAATTACGCGGGAGAGAAAGAAGAAAGAAGAGGTAATGAGTTTAATTGATTTTTTATTCAACCGGTTACAAAGAGGTAAAAACAAAGAGAGATTAAAATTAAATGAATATTTAATGTTAAGGGTATTTGGTTTTTTGCACTGACATTTTGAGAAAAAGTTATTTTTGGTGGATTTTGGAAATTTACTTAATAATAATGGCAGATTGGGTAATTTCTCAAAATACAATACTATATTATTATATAATATTATATTCTATCATATCCTATCCTCTTGTACGTGCAACAACTTATTTATTTATCTTTTTCTTAAAATCCTAAATGTCAAATTTTTCTTAAATCTAATAAATTCAATCTAATTCAACATGTATGTTACTTTTAATATATACGAACAAATTTTTCTATATAATATATAAGTGCAAAGATAAGTGCAAAGATAGTCTATAATATAAGTGCAAAGATAAGTCTATTCGATATATTTTGACTATCATCGAATCTAGAAAAATGAATTTTTTTTTAAATGTATGTGTATGTGTAAAGTGTAGCTCTTTTTTATTTTGTTTTCTTCTCTTTTATAAGCTCCAATAAAGACGAGTTGCATGAAATAATAAAGCTTATTAGAGGGCAATATAGCTTTCGTCGAGCATATAATTAAAATGAGAAATATTTGCTCATAGTACGACGTCACTTAATTTCCTTATAAAATATATTTATAGTAGTTTCAAGTTAAAGGTACATTATATTATGTAAAATATATTTTTATAGAAGCATAAATATACACGAATAAAATATACTTAGTTTCAGTTGGCGGTGTTAAATCAAACCAGATAAGTTTGACTAAAATACACGTTACAATGTCAATTTTAATATTTTATAAAAAAAATTAAGGAAAACTTAATATTATTATTCTACAAGGGCAACTCCTATCTCGGTAAAACACAAAATTAAATTTGGAATTGCCTCCGACAACATGGTATATTTAATGATTCAATTTGATGTTATAAATAATATCACGGCAAATATAACGTTTATAGTTTATTAAATTTTTTATATCTATCAAATATTTAATAAAAGGATGATATAACTTTAATAATATAATAAATATGTATTTTTAGTATAAAATTTGATGTTATGATTGAGATGTAAAAACTTCAACACCGAATTTTGATATTGAATCAATGCTAAGTTGGATATGTAAAAACTACATTTTTACTGTTCGTTGTTCTACAACCATCAATGATCGGTGAATTTGCGGATTCATTTGCATGTCATTCTAAAAAAACATAATCAAGTTACTGTTATAAGGCTAATATTATTAAATTGGTTCATTTTAAAAATACTAAAATTTATTTTGTCCCTAAGATTGATAAGTTTATAGCGCCAATAAACTTGAGGAGGACCAAGAGATTTTGGGCTTTAATGGGCCAAGGATGTGAAAAGTTGGGCCTCATGTCAGCCATCACATTAGTCTTATGTAAGTCTTATTGCAAGAGTCTAGTCACTCCTCATAATTATTTGTATTGAATATGACAAAAGTTTTAGGGCCTAACACTCGAATTTACAATTAGACTTACCTTGGTTTTTACTTTTTTTTTCAAACTGGGGGTTCTAAGTCCTTGTTCTATTGGCTGGATTTAAACTTGGCCTATCGGAGATCGAATCGAACCTAGTCTGTCCGGTCCGGTAAGATTTTAACGGACCAATTTAATTCATTATGCTTATTGGACCCAATCGAAATATTCCGGTACTATCTTTACCGGACCTTGGGTCCGGTCCGGTCGCAAAACAAAATCTGACCGTTGGATGAAGAATCCAACACTCAAAAAAGTTTATATTTTACTTTTTTATTTTTTTTATTCTGAATGTCAGTAAAAAGATTATTTTTTATAATCGTACCTTAACGGACCGTCTGGTCCGTTACGGATCTAGTCCGTTTGTTAACAAACTGGACGAGGTCCGATTATGTTCTTATCGGACTAAAGGCTTAACGGACCGGACGGTGTGGTGCAGTTCTGTCCGGCCCGTTAAGCCACTGTTCTGTTGGATACAAAATGCCCTAGGACCTAAATATTATCCTTTGGTATATTTTCTAACACAAATAAGATGTGTACATTGTTGGCAAAGATGCCCACAAGAAAAATATTTATTTACATATTAATGCAATATATAAATCTTACATAAAATCCTCATTGTAATTTGCTGAATTAAATTAATAAAAGTTCAAATGTTCTTTCATTCTCCTTATGTTTGATTGAAGATTTATGATATCCAATAATCTTATAGTCCTTAATCAAACCTAACAATGTATGAAGAGACAAATGTGGATTTGCGTGAACAAACTTTTCATGGTTTGGTTAAAAACGATATATTCACAATCTAAAGATCAACGGACTATTGATCCTAGTAAAATTGTTGGAAGAATCTATGATGTCCGGTTACGAGACATAGAGAGTTAGGAACTCTATAGTTCTTCCAATGTATCTTTCGAAGATATTGAATTGACCAGTGTACCTTTAGAGACAATGGAAGAACAAACCATTTAACATCTTCTGTCTCAAGGTCACTATGTATGAATTGCATCATGTTTACCTAAATCCTAAAATGAGACATGTCATTACATAGCATTAATATTCTCATTTGAGAAAGTCAAATTCTAGGTCAATTAAGTGATCTGGAATGGACCAATTGGTGAGATATTAAGTTATGAAGATGTCATGAACCAACTTTGTGAAGTTCTCATAGATATGGAATTCATGTACAAGATTGCTGAAATGCAATATATATCACCTCATGCTTTATTACTTGGATTGGGGAATAAATGAACTGCACAGTGTCTAAAAGTAAGTAACGAATTTATTTGGATGAAACAATGTGACTTGTTAGCTCATCGTCAATACATTGTATCTCACTTATTCACAAGTAACAAAGGAGTTGAGGAAACAACAACTAGAAGGGTAAAATGGTAATTTTATAAATCCCATCTAGTTGATGATATTCATGAAGGGTATCCATAGCTAACATTTAATGGATCTGCTCAATATAATTAAGTTGAAATTTGAGTAGAAAATAAATTCATTTGTATCGAGAGATTTTCAGTGTCAACTCTTTAGTGGAGTTAGTTGACATTAAGCTAATACTCGGAAAAGGTTTGTGAACTTTTGAGTCCGAGTATAGAAGCTCAAGTTTTGTTCATTTGGATCCATAAGGTCACTATTACAGGTCATTGGAGTAGGATTGTTAAACTGAAAGCTAAGTCAAAATAAATTCAAGTGTTGAATTAGAGGTTTTCTCGGAAAATGTCTAAAGGGTATTTTTGTCCTCGTGGACGTAAAATGATGTGAATGTCAAAATAAGATTTTGAATATCTTCATATGATGAAAATATAAATTATTTTCTAAAGCCGAAAAGTCGTTTGAGGCATTAAGAAATTAATTTCATTATTTGTGTAATAATAATTCTACAATGGGTATTTTAAGAATTGTCTTAAAAGAAATATGGAAGCATCTAGATGCTCCTTTCCTAGCTATAGAATTCGGCCAACATGCATAAAAGAGAAGAGTTTTATTTCCCTTTAATCATAAAGATAATTACCCAAAAGGAAAAGAGGAAATAAATTTCCTTGAGAAGGAAATAAATAAGCTAAGGAGGAAACAAATTTCCTCCCTATAATGCTTGATATGGCCGGCCATATTAGAAGAGAAAGGAGAAGGGAAAATCAAATATTGTGTCATGAATACATTATTCTTTCATGAATGAATAGTTGACCTTTATAGATTTTTCCTCCTCCTATAAACAGAGCCTCACATATAGATGTGAGAAGTGTGCTTCATTCTATTTTTCTCTTGGTTTGGCCGACCACTTCTCTCTCTCTCTCTCTAGAATGAACAATATCCAATGGAGCAAAGAATTTTGAAGCTCAAGCAAAGCACGATACATGTTGCGACAACCTCGTCCAATCATTCTGAGTTGTTGAGGATGATGTCGAATCAAATGACGCTCATAACGAAGTATATGGGGATGTTCGATTCACGTGAAAGAAATCTAAACAACAACCATTAAGCCATGATTTTGGTGCAGTGGAGGACACGCCACCAAATAATTGTCAACAAAGAACGGACATAACACATATTTCATTAGAAATTATAACTGTCCAACCTTTCATAGCTCGAACAGTCAACATTGTAGCGAGCAATGACCATACTAATTTCTTGTGGCGGCAACCTACAAATCAGGCTCAAAGGCCACGACAAGGAAATCATTAATCACAAGCTCAAAAGGTGAAACTCGAGAAATTGATGGCGACATTCATGAACCAAACTCGCACCACATTCATAGCCAATTAACCCAAATTTGGAGCTTTGAAACTCAAGTGGGTCAATTAGCGTTTACCTTGACCAAAAGATCTCAAGGATCATTAACAAGCACTAGAGAGGTCACTCCGAAGCCACATGTAATTACCATAACCTTACAAAGTGGTTTGGCTGTGAAAAAATCAAGTGACAAAATGAGCGAATGAGCATCAATGTACGAATCTCATCCGCGTTAGGAGTCGCGACGCGATGGGCAGGAAGCGCATCACGATGAGAACATCGTGATGCTGAGGGCTTCGCGATGGGAAGTTGGGAGGCGTAATAATCTATAAAACCCTATTTTCTCTCTCCCTTCACCTCCCTTACACGTGGGCCCCACCACATTCTTTTCTCCTCTCTCTTATTCTTACATGCGGGCCCCATTCCTTCGCCACATCACCACTTCTCTCTCTCTCTCTCTCTCTCTCTCTCTCTCTCTCTCTCTCTCTCTCTCTCTCTCTCTCTCTCTCTCTCTCTCTTCTTCTCCCGATGGTTTTCCTTTTCTTCTCCATTTTTCTCCACCTCCACTTCTCTCTCTACACCACTCTCTTCTCCGACCTCCATCGCTGCCGCCGCTTCACAAAAAACATTCTCCTTGCCGTCACGAACCCATCCGGCCGCCACCGCCACGCACCCGCCGCTTTCTTCTTTCTTTTTCTTCTTCCCGCGTCGCAACAACTAAAGATCCATCGCTGGCGATCCATTCTTTTTGGCGCGTTTGAGCGTCGATAAAGCTCGAGAATGACTTGAATTCCACGAATCCACGAATTCCACGAGTGAGATAAGTTGGATGAAGCGATTTCTAGACGAATATAAGGTAAGTAGAAACATTTCGACTGTATCACGAAAATGATGTGTTGAGTGTTGTATGTATGCTTGCATGTACATGACATGTGTTTGTTGAGTTAGTTTCATTTGCATACATGTGCATATTTTATAAAATGGAAGTAAAAATAGTTTGAATGATAAATGAGGTTTTTGAAAAATAGTCTGTGTTGTGGGCCGTTCATGGATGGCTTGGCTGGTACTTGAAATCGAGGTATCAGTTCTGCTAATTCCTAGGATCGGGGAGTTAACCATTGCCCGTGAGATAAGATTGGTTTCACGATTCGTCGGGCTATATGTAGTACTGGGTACCGTTGGCCGCGACGGCCGAATCATATGTAGTCTGGAACCTTATGGTTTTTGTTTGAGTTAGTCACGCATGTACGCGAGACAAGTGACAGTGAACCTCTTACAACACATACGAAACACGCGAGTATACAAGTTATAAAATGAGAAATTATGAAAAGAATGAATTGAGTTGTAATTGACATTCATATTATATGCATTGTTTCTGCTTACTGGGCATTAGCTCACTCAGCTTTTATGATATAGGTAAGGAGTGTGAATAAGATATGTAGGTACAATAACGGGTTAACTCGAAGGCGCCTTCACGCGTACAAGACCTCGTATATGAACTAGTTTGACCTGATGGACTTTCTTTTGCATAATGTTTTGAACTGTGTGTGAATAGAAGAATAGTACGAATGTTTATATTTTGTTTTAGGAGTTTGTTATGCTTTATGTATTTATAAACTAGATGGTACTAGACTTCAAGTTATGCATACGTTATTTGTATGTCAATATGAAAAGTTGTCACACGATATGTCGTTTACACTTTGACAAACAAAATTAACCACAAATTTTGAGTAAATGATAAACAACTCGTCGAGTTGTGATACAATCACCAACACAAAATCATTCGAATCATCCAAAATTGTTGCATTTCCTCATATACGAATCTCGTACCCTTAGAGGCTAAAGAATTTGAAGCTCGACAAGCAGTTTCAGAAATTCATTAAAGTATTCAAGCAACTTGACATTAACGTCCCTTTTGCGGATTCCATTGAGCTATAACGCAATGAATTATCTTATATTGATATGACTTATGTGTTTGCGATGACATAACTAATATACATGTGTGATATATATTTTACAAGATTTTAGTGAGATTTTACCAAAGGACGACGATCGAGTGCTTACGGGGTACTAAAAATCCTTTAATCCTTTGTTGCGGAATTTTTATTACAAACAAAACCCGACCAACATGATATAGGAAATACGGATAACCAATCGACCCAAAAAGCCACCCATTATAATATCAAATAGATCTTTTGTTGGCAGAGATGCCCACAAGAAAATTGTTTATTTACATATTGATGTAATATATAAATCTTTGTAAAGTACTTATTGTAATTTTCTGATTAAATTAATAAAAGTTGAAACGTTCATTCATTCCTTTTTAGTTTGATTGAAGATTTATGATATTCAATAGTCTTACAGTCCTTAATCAAACCTAACAATGTATGAAGAGACAAATGTAGATTTGCGTGAACAGACTTCATGGTTTGACTAAATCGTTATATTGGAAATCTAAAGATCAACGGACTATTGATCCCAGTATGATTGTTGGAAGAATCTAGGATGTCTGGTTACGCGGCATAGAGAGTTAGGAACTCTATAGTTCTTTCATTGTATCTTTCGAAGATACTGAATTGACCAGTGCACCTTTAGAGACAATAGAAGAACAAACCATTTAACATCTTCTATCTCAAGGTCACTATGTATGAATGGCATCATGCTTACCTAAATCCTGAAATGAGACATGTCATTTCATAGCATTGATACTCTCAATTGAGAAATTCAAATTCTAGGTCCATTGCGTGATCTAGACAAGACCTATTGGTGAAATATTAAGTTATGAAGATGTCATGAACCAACTTTGTGAAATTCTCATAGATATGGAATTCATGTACAAGATTGCTGAGATGCAATATATATCACCTCATGCTTTATTACTTGGATTGTGAATAAATGAATTGCGCAGTGTCCAAATTTAAGTAGCGACTTTATTTGGATGAAACAATGTGACTTGTTAGCTCCTCGTCAATACATTGTTTCTAACTTATTCACAAGTACTAAAGGAGTTGAGGAAATAACAACTAGAAGGGTAAAATGGTAATTTAAGAAATCCCAACTAGTTGATGATATTCATGAAGAGTAAACATAGATAACATTCAATGGATCCGGTCAATATAATTAAGTTGAACTTGAGTAGAAAATAAATTCGCTTGAACCGAGAGATTCTTAGTTTCAACGCTTTAGTGGAGTCAGTTGACATTAAACTAATACTCGGAAAAAGTTTGTGAACTTTTGAGTCCGAGTATAGAAGCTCAAGCCTTGTTCATTTGGATCCATAAGGTCACTATTACAAGTCATTAGAGTAGGATTTTTAAACTAGAAGTTAAGTCAAAATCAGTTCAAATGTTCAACTAGACTTTTTCTCGGAAAATGTCTAAAGGGTATTTTTTTCCACAGGGACATAAAATGATGTGAATGTCAAAATGAGATTTTGAATATTTTCATATGATGAAAATATAAATTATTTCCTAAAGCCGAAATTGTTTAAGGCATTATGAAATTAATTTCGTTATTTGTGCAATTATAATTCTACATTGGGTATTTTAAGAATTGTCTTAAAAGAAATAAGGAAGCATTTAGATGCTCCTCCCCTAGGTAGAGTTCAGCCAAGATAGTGCATCAAGAGGAGAGTTTTATTTCCTATTTCTTATAAGGATAATTACCCAAAAGAAAAATGGAAATAAAAATTTCCTTAATAAGAAAACAAATGTGCTAACTGAGTAAACAAATTTTCTCACTAATGCAAGGTGCATGGCCGGCCAAACCAAGAGGGAAAGGGGAAGGGAAAATCAAATATTGTGTCATGAATACATTATCATTCATGAATGAATAATTGACCTTTATAGATTTTTCCTTCTCCTATAAATAGAGCCGCACATAGAGATGTGAAGGTTAAGCTTTTTCTTGCTCTCTCCCTATTGTGGCCGACCCTCTCTCTCTCTCTCTAGAAAATACTCTTCTTATTTTGCACCTAGATCCATACATGATCTAGAGAATTAGCTTATGATTCAAGAATTGTTCTTGGTTCATATTGTTTAATTGTGCCCACACACAAATCCTTCCAAAACCTCTATAGACTCTTGTAATAGAAATCTTAGGTTTCTCGAGTTCAAGATTAGGTGTGAAGGTGACGAGCGAGCCAAGGAAGAAGATCTACCTTTCTCAAGACGCTTCAAGATCAAGCTACAAAGAAAGGTTGGTATTCTAGTAAATTAAATAATGCTTTTAATATATAACATGTATATGCTTTTTCTAGGTTAGTAAAAATTGTTTTACTTGAAAAAGAAATTTTTAAATTCCGCCATTAATTTGATTAATGTTAAATTTTTCTTTAACCCTAGACCTATTCCAACAAGAGTTTCTAAAGAATTAAGCCCTATTAATTCTCTTCCGAAACACTTCTCTCTCACATAAGTGATTCTTCAATCAAGAATAATCCCCCATTATTCATCGGGATTTTTAACAATCCAGTTTATTAAAATCATTAAAAGCTATAAGCTTAACCTCGTACGGGAATCATTGTATAATAGGAATAGGAGCAGGGGTTTCCCCCACAGTGACCTCACTTAGCCATTGACAGGTAGGTTGTCCCAATGAACCAAGATCTCGGGATCTCCAGTCATCATGTTGGGTTTCCTTTGCCTTAACTTTATTAGCCATGTGATTTAGTCTCATTCCTTTCGATGTCTTCTCTACTAGGTCCCTTTTTTAACCCTTTGGTTAACGGATCCGCAATATTCTCTTTGGACCTCACATAGTCAATACTTATGACTATAGAAGAATGAAGTTTTCTAATGGTATTATGTCGTCGACAAATATATCTAGGCTTACCATTATACATCACACTGTGTGCCCTACCAATAGCATATTGGTTATCACAATATACACATAATGCTGGCACGGGTGTATTCCAGTTAGGAATATCTTCCACGAAATTTCTAAGCCATTCAGCTTCTTCGCCACATTTATCCAATGCAACAAATTCAGATTCCATTGTGGATCTAGTTATCAATGTTTGTTTGGATGATTTCCAAGATATAGCTGCACCTCCTAGAGTGAATAGATATCCACTAGTGGCCTTAGAATCTTGAATATCAGATATCCAACTTGCATCAGTGTAACCTTCAATTACCTCGGGATATCTCGTATAATTTAACCCATAATCACGAGTGAATCGTAGATACCGCAGTACTCTCACGATTTATTTCCAGTGTTCAGCACTTGGATTACTCGTATATCGAGCTCATCTACTGACAGTGTAGGCCAAGTCAGGTCTTGTACAACTCATCAAGTACATGAGACTGTCAATCACTCTAGCATACTCAATTTGAGATATACCTTCTCCTTTATTCTTAGACAAGTGTTGACTTATGTTAATTGGAGTTTTAGAGTTTCCAGAATCCTTATTACCGAACTTGTCTATAATTTTATCAACATAGTGTGATTGATATAGGACAATTTTGTTCTCCGTCTGAGTAATCTTATTCCCTAACATTACGTCAGCAAGTCCTAGATCTTTCATATCCAACCTCGAGTTTAAGATATCTTTTGTAGACTGTACCATGCGATCATTGCTTCCGACAATGAGCATATCATCAACATATAAACATAAAATCACATATCATTCATTAGTGATCTTTATATATACACATTTATCACACTCGTTGATTTTAAATCCGTTTGACATCATTACAGTGTCAAATTTCTCGTGCCATTGCTTTGGGGCTTGTTTAAGGCCATAAAGCGATTTGACCAATTTACAAACTTTCCTTTCTTGTTCGCTAGCAATACAACCCTCGGGTTGAGCCATGTAAATCTCTTCCTCGAGATCTCCATTAAGAAAAGCTGTTTTTACATCCATTTGATGAATTTCTAAATTTTGTAATGCGGCAATTCCAATTATCAATCTTATGGATGTTATTCTCGTCACATGAGAATAAGTATCAAAGTAATCCAACCCTTCTTGTTGTCTATATCCTTTGCTAACAAGTCTTGCCTTGTACTTATCAATAGTACCATCGACTTTCATCTTCCTCGTGAAGATCCACTTTGAACCAAGAGTTTTAGTTCCAGGAGGAAGATCAACCAACTCCCAAATATGGTTTTGTAAGATAGAATCTATCTCACTTCTTATGGCATCTTTCCATAAGTGACCTTCAACGGATTTTACAGCCTTCTTATATGTTTGAGGTAGAGCCTCAAGCATGTAGGTCAGAAAATCAGAACCAAATGATTTTTCTACCCTTACTCGTTTGCTTCGTCTAAGTCCTTCGGACTCTTGAGTTATCTTGTCCTCAAACGTGTCATCATTTTCTTGAATTATTACTTCAATATCGTCAAGAAGTTTACTTGAAGAACTTGGTTCATCTTCCTTAGACTTATAAGGAAACACCTGTTCAAAGAACGAAACATTTTTAGATTCCATAATTGAATCTTTGTGTCTATCGGGATTTTTTGAATCATACACAATGAATCGATATGCATTACTATGGTGTGCATATCCAATGAAGACACAATCTACCGTCTTTGGTCTGATCTTCATTTTCTTTGGAAGAGGAGCTATTACCTTTGCTAGACACCCCCACATTCGTAAATATTTATAGAAAGGTCTTTTACCTATAAACATTTCAGACGGAGACTTATCTTCCTTCTTTCGGGGTATCTTGTTCAAAAGATAATTTGCAGACAAGATAGCCTCCCCCCAAATTTCTTGGGGTAACCCAGAATGTAGCAACATTGCATTCATCATTTCTTTGAGAGTGCGATTCTTTCGTTCGGCAACACCGTTCGATTGAGGAGAATAAGGAGGAGTTACCTCGTGAAGAATACCATGTTGTGCACAAAATGCCCCAAATGGTTCAACATATTCACCTCTTCGGTCACTTCGGACCTTTTTAATCTTCTTATTAAGTTAATTCTCAACCTCTAATTTGAAGATGACAAATTTCTCAATTACCTCATCTTTGCTCTTAAGCAGATAAACGTAACAATATATTGTACAGTCGTCGATGAAAGTCACAAAAAATTTATTACCTCCTCTTGTTGGCATGAACTTCAAATCACATAAATCAGTATAGATTAAGTCAAGAGGTTTGGTACTTCTTTCAACACCATGAAATGAAGTTCTTATTAATTTTGCTTCAACACAAATTTCACATTTATGTTTTGAGTCAATTTTAAACTTTAGTATACAATCCAAGTTAATTAATTTCTTCAACGTGTCATAATTCACATTTTCAAGTCTACCATACCATAAATTAAATGACTCAATAATATAAGCGGAATAATCATTCTTATTAATTTCATTGACCTTAATGGAAATTACATTCATCTTAAACATGCCATTCTTAATATAGCCTCTGCCCACATACATACCATTCTTAGATAATACAATCTTTTGAGACTCTAAAACCATCTTAAAACCATGGTTACATAGCACAGTGAGATGAGATTCTTCCATATGCCAGGCACATAAAGCACGTTGGTGAGCTTCAACTCCTTCCTGGATGTCATCTTGAGAAAGACAATGCCCATCCCCTTCACTTCAGATGTGGCGGAGTTGCTCATGAACAACTTCTCTCCATTTTTTGTCGCCTCGAAAGTGGAGAAAGAGTTCCTATCCGAGCATATGTGGCGGGTTCCTCCAGAATCCAGCCACCATTCCTTCGGGTTCGAGTCCACCATGTTCACCTCAGAGACCACGGCGACAAGAAGCTCTTCATCGCCTTCAATGACGTTGGCTTCCTTCTTCGTCTTCGGTTTCCTGCAATCGGCAGCCCTGTGACCTTCTTTCTCACAATTGAAGCACTTGTCAGCGAACCTCGGATGGTGCTTCTTCTTTTTGAAAGATCCTCCCCTCGGCCCAAGCTTATGAACGGGTTTCTTCCTCTTGGAGCTCTTGCCATGCTCGATGACGTTGGCCCTCTCGGATTGAGTCTTGAACCTCTTGCCCGAGCCGCGGTTGTCCTCCTCGATCCGAAGACGCACAACCAAGTCTTCTAAACTCATCTCATTTCGCTTGTGCTTGAGATAGTTCTTGAAGTCCTTCCACCCCGTAGGTAATTTCTCGATGGCCAAGGCAACTTGGAATGACTCGCTTATGGCCATCCCTTCAGCATGAATCTCGTGGGTGATAAGTTGCAGCTCTTGCACTTGACTCACCACGGTCTTTGAATCCACCATTTGATACTCGAGGAAGCGGTCCACGATGTACTTCTTTGATCCCGCGTTCTCGTTTTTGTACTTCCGATCCAATGAATCCCAAAGCTCTTTGGAGGAGCGCTTGGAGCTATACACGTTGTATAGCAAGTCGTTAAGACTATTCATCACCGAATTCTGACACAAATAGTCGGAATACATCCATGCACTAAACGCCATTAGCACATTGCGATCGGTTACGTCCTCGCGAGGAGTCGGTGGATCTTCGGTCAAGAATCGCGCAAGACCGAGTGTTGTTAAATAAAACAACATCTTTCGTTGCCATCTCTTAACGTTCAACCTCGTGAACTTCTCGAGCTTCTCGGCCGGTATGACTCCGGACATGCGTACCCTGGAACTGTTCGAACCGTTCATGGCCATAGAAGTCATTGGTTAGATTGGACCCGCAGGTCCGTTCTCGGCCGTAGCCGCCATCGAGTTAGGGTCCAAATTTACCGGAATTTAACTAATCATCGTTGTCGGGGTGTTCACATTGGAGGGATCCCCGGTAGTACTCCTATTGGTCCCCACATTCATTGTGTCATTGATGTTCGACATTTTTCTACAAAAGAAATCAACACTATTAGTTTCTCAAAATTAACCGAATCTGGAAAATAAATCTTGTTTCCTCGCAAACTGTCTAAATAAAAAAAGTTTCAAGATTGTTAGCAATATTATAAATAATATTAAAATAAATAGAAAACAAATACAAGGAAATAGGATATACAAAACCGGGAATAGTAGAAAAAGTAACAAGGTAATTGAGGCCCGTTGGACGGTTTCCTTGAATCTTTTTATCACCCTCAAAAGGTGATGGATTACTAGAGCGAAAAGCCTCCTAGGATACAACAATTTCGAGACGAGTCTAGCACCACTTGAAAACGTCTCGGGAGAACTAGAACTAAGAGTGCCGAACTTCCACCGGACTACAACGAAAAACAAATTTCGGAGTGGGAGAGAGAGGAGAGTTCGAGAGAGCAATGATATGTCTCAAATGTGTTTTTGGTGTGTTTAGAATGAGGTCCGAAGGGCTCTATTTATAGAGCCTACATGCCGAATAGAACCATGCACAAAACTTCCAAAACGTTCAAGATTAATGCTCCATAAAAGGAAAAAACGTTCATGGGTAATGGCACCTACCTCCGCCCATTAAACATCCCTTAATGCCTACCTAACTTCGTCAACTCAAAGGTCACGGTCGGTTGAAAGAGTTTGCACGGATTTGATTTTATTCCCAAGATAACGCACAAGTTATTTGCGGAATTAAAACTCATTTGAAGTGATTTTAGTAATAAAAAGATAAGATTGGGCCCGGAAGCCCAAAGGCATTGCCCAAGATCCAAGACTCGAGCACGGCCCGGCGGCGGCGCGTGTGTGTGCGCGCGAGAGGTTAGAGCTAACCCACTCACACTCTCCCCCTTAAACTTAGATGTCACATTAAAGAGGGGAATTACTTATAAACCATTCACCAACACACACTCTCAACCTATGTGAGACTCTTTTTACTACACAACCTCTCACTTCGCTTAACACATATTATATGTGATTTTTAGCATTGTTAGAGCATCAATTTCTCATTTATTATATACATGATTTTCGCAAATAAATACTCAATCTTATACCCGTCGCAACGAGATATAAGAATATAGAAAAATTATCAAATGCCGATGAGTGGACCCCACTCAAATATTTGACGAAACGATCCATTAGGATCTCATATTAACTCAAATTAACATATGTGTAGTTTGGGCTGCTGAGTAGCGATTTGATTTTGAAGAGATAACATTAAAAACTTCAATCTCACGCCTTAGCCTTTCAAGCCAAATTTTGGCGTGTAGTGGATCATATGGCAAGTTCAAACTTCAAACAAAGAAGCTGGCCAGCAAATATCTTATTTTACGCTTATAAAGTTCAAAGTTTCGAAATCCAAAATAGACACAAAAACCCTACAAATACAAAAGGTTAATAATATAAAGGCAAGAATAGCAACCATACACAAAAAATAAAAGAAGAAGCATAATAATGGTTACTGAGGGTCTCTTTATAATAAAGATTAAAGAGCAAAAAAGAGAAGTTTAGAACGTGGTTTGAAGGAACAAAATTATTATATATGTGGTGGGTCGAATTACTCATTCAGTGGCCCCATGAAAAGTAGATCTCACCCGTTTATATTTCAACCTAAATTCAACCATATGTCAGTGAAAAAAAAAACTAGAACATCATTGATACAATAAATGCATAACAAAATGAACCAACCCTAAGATATGAACTTCTTTATTCTTTTTCTACGTTAAATATTATGTTCATTACTTTTGTTGTCTCTATTTGTTGTACAACTTTGTCAGTCACCAAATCTAATCATAGACCACCTATATTGTGTATACAACGATCTAAAAGAAATTGTATAATGCTAAATTCTTAAATAAATTTTTTAGTTCGTGCAAATTTGACAATAAAAGACTATACAATGGAGAGTTGGCGATTATTAAGCTTAATATATATTATATATCATTAAGTCACTTTTTAAAATTTAAATTGTTAAACCGAATATCATTATTAAATCTGTGTGTGTAAGAGAGGGAGAGAGAGAGAGAGGCCTAAAAATATGTATGTATATAAATTAACTTCAGTTAACAGTTTAAACACGACCTCAAAAACAAAACAAAAAAACAGTTTAAACATAGATTTTATGTCACTCAAAAGAACTACAGGCATTTACAAAACGTTCGGTCAAAAAGTTTGAAAATATAGAGCTAGGCCTAGGAGATATATTCGTACCAATTACTATATTTAGTATAAATAAATATGTATAGAAATGAATTTTAACAGCAGGTAACAAAAATATGAAATCACGTCACTCGGTCATACAACGTAACGTAACCTATGCTCTGTAGGAAGATAGTGTCAAAGTGATATGACGACATTACTTCACGTAATATGAAAACTTATTTAACGTTTTCATTGGGTTCGAAACTCTTATTAATTTTTTTTTTTAAAAGTCTTATTAAGGGTCAATAGAGAAAGCACATTGATTGCGGAAAAGGAGTGGTCCCAGAACACATGTTTGACTTTCTACCATACTAATAAAACAATAAATTATTTCATTTAATTGTCATTTTTGTAGTGTGGCTAAAAATCTTTGGTGATTTTTGGCGTACAAGTTATATTATGATACTTTTGTAAAGTAAGACTCCAACTAATTTTGCATTAGGTTTTACTTGTTAATCATATACAAACTATACCCGAACCGAAATGGATCTTTCCATGTTAGGTTTTGTGAACCCTTTTCTATAAATTCTTTTTGACAAATTTCACAATATATTATTTGAAGTCATATATTCCCTAATGAATAACCCAAAAGTTTAATTATTTGATACGTATTTTTTTGTTGCTGTTGTTATTTTGAATGAAATTGGAAACAAGTTTAAATTGAAACTTAAACAATTAAAAATAAGTCAAACAAAACAATATATGTGTGTGTGAAAGTAAAAAAATGTATCAAAATAATGAAACTAATTTATTTTAGTTGACCATTCGACATCTCACCCCAAGTATTTTGAGTATCAATCTTCTCTATGCAATTTGGTGTTGAGTTTCAATTATTTTTTAATATACAAAACATAATGCTTGCAAAAAATCAACTTATGTATAGTTGGCGTTAGCGTGTACATCAATTGAGCATTGTATACGCTCTACTTAATTTTTTGTAGATATTTTTAGTCTTTGTCGTTGAGTAACACACGACTTGTATTCTTGCTCTTTTTAGCATGTTTGTTATTTATTTCCAGTGCTTACGTCTAAGGCCGGCTCAATAATTTTCTGAGGATTAAGAGAAATATAATATAGGACCTTATAAAATAAATTATAAATTTTGTGCATAATGTTAATTTTTTAAAAGCTTCAATGACTAAAATTTTTACATCACTTTATACGAATATACTTTTAAATCATTGTCACATAAATCACAATCCTAATGTTTATTATAGTTTCATTGGTCTAATTTTTCAAAATTTATCAAGTAATAATAGGCTAAAAGACGAAATTGAAACAAAATATGTATTTTTGTTATTTTATAGTTTACAATTAACTATAATATTTTTTTTTTAAATGAGTCATTTTCTCTCAAATAGTTTGGGTGTCTTAAGCCAGTGTTTAACTTGCCTAAGGGTAAAGTCGATCCTGCTTACATTTATACACGTGTTTTATGTATAGTTTGCTTTTATGTTATATCTTTTTTAATGTATGATTCATCTTTAACTCAAAATTTCAATGGTTCGAGAAAATATCAGATTCATCTTTAAATCTTGACAAGTTATAGTTTCTATTGTTTTCCTCACAAATTGAACTCGAACTAATAGCTATTGTTATGATGGAGTCGTACAATCCGATTTCAAACCTAATTATATTCTAGTAAAAACTTAGTTTGACAATCCAGTCTATATTGGAAACCAAAAAAAATCATTTTGTGGACTAACTAACAGTTAAAATATCCACGTGAGATCCAAATCTCTATATTTTTATTCATAAATGGACTTTTGAAATAAAAATTGACAAACATGTCCTTATAAGCAAAACACTTATTATTTTAATTTTTTTTAACTCCCGGAAAATTTTGAACAATTTTATTGTTTGTATCGCGATTACGACTATAATATATATTGAACCAAGTTCATTTAGTTGGATTTAGGCCAAATAAGACTAAATTTAAAAAAACGACGGATAACTTAAATTTTATCGTATATATAAAATACATACGGTACGATTTTTTTGTATAAATATGTATTTGCGTATCGTAGTTTATCGTATTCGTATGTACGATAAAATTTAAGATGTTAATTGATTTTAAATATTAAGTCTCAAAATCGACTTAACTCTAACCAAATAAACTCGATTCAACATATATGTAACGTACCGTTATTATGATAAAGTGAGATTGTTTAAATGTCTAATATTTTTCATAAAAAACAAAAGCTAAATCTATTGCTTACAGAAATATTTTTGGTCCGCTCTTGTCTCAAAGTTCATTTTCAAATAAACTTGGAAAAATAATTCTAGTGTAAATATTTTAATTATTAAGAAGTCAACAAAGTGAAATTTCTATTTAAAAATCGCATCGAAACTCCGCACAACAATTTAGTAAATGCTGGATTTTAATTTAAGTATAAAAAAATCTAAATAAAGCTTGCGTTTTGAAAAAAAGGTATAAAGGACCTAAATACAAGAAGCCAAGGGAGCTAACGGTTAATTTAATTACTTACCGCAAAAGGAATAAATCACCGTCGGTGAGGAAAAGAAGACAAAAAAGAAAAGCAAAATATAAAAGTCATAAAAGCAGGGTCCCACAATCCCACGTGTAATAGAACGAAAATTCCAATCGAAGTATGACGATGATTTATCTCACTTCGGGACCCACAAAACCCAAAACCCCGAAAAAACCCCCGAAGAGAAAGAGAGAGAGAGAGCTCAAGTTTTCAGTTGGTAAGACACGACCTCTCTCTGCTCTCCAAGCATGCAAGCACCGAACTATGACTTATTTACCGAGTTTGCCACTCAGAGCTCTCTCCTAATTCTCTGCTCCGAGCTTCTCCGTCAATGGCCGTCTCAGCTTCCGAGGTCGATTCAGTGCTGCGATTCCTGAGGATCAACGGCCTAGCCGACTCCGAGTCTGTACTTAGAGCAGAAATGGCAGAAAACTTCAGCGACGCCGATCTCGGATGCTCCGATTACGAGAAGTTCGTGTTCCCGATGGTGCCTCCTCCGCCTCCGCTGAGAATTAAGGCGATTCCGCGGCGGCCGGAGATGGTTTCCGCCGCCTGTGAAGGATGCTCTGGATCGAGCTCTGCGAGTTCTTCGGAGGATGATTTCGTTAGCTTGCGGTCTTCCACTTCGGATATTTGCTCTTCAGGTCAATTTACAACATTTTCTGTTATGATGTATTTGAATTCTTTTGTTTTCATAGTCGGAAAGTACCAAAGAAGTCTTAATGATCTTCTTTCTGGCTCTCATAAATTTCATATCGCTCACCCTGATCAGTTCAGAACTTTTATATTTAAAATGAAAATTCAATTATTCTGATTCTGCAATACCATTAAGAGATAAAGAGCGTACCTGATTTCCGATGAATATCCATTATTGATATATATTATATATGTAAATATATATGCATATTTGTGTTTCTTTTTATTAATAATTTTGTTTGAAATTAAGACAATTTTTTCATCTTCTTTCAGACTTCACGAATCCGTACGGTGTTAAATTGACTAGTCCAGGATATTTGAAGTCTTCTTCAGACGACATGTCGGAATTCGACACGGCACGAGATTATCACGATTTCGATATGCAAAATGATCTGTTTTGGTACGACGAGAAAGATGGAGGAAATTTCATAGCTCCCTCTGTTGAAGGAACCGAGTTCTTGGGTTGTCCCACCGAGGACAAGTTCATAATGACTCTTGATCTACTACACACCCAGAGTGATCCAAGTCATAATCCATCAGAATTTTTAAGTCCTGATTATTTAGACAAGGCATGTGATATTAGTACTGTTACCACGAATCACGAACCGGACTCAGATTATCATCCTTTCAGCCAAGGAAAGGATCACGAGGAAGAAGAAGAAGAAGAAGACCACAAATACTCGAGCGTGAAACAGACTCCTCTGCAGAATTTTGATGTTGGTGATTCTAATTGGTGGCGCGAAAGCTTTGAAATTTCGGAGAAAGATTCAGTGTTGAAGGGTATTGATACGACATTCGAATTGGGAGATCAGGACGCAAAGGAAGAAGAGATCGTGAACGAGCCCGAGGTTGAGATGAACAAAGACGGCGATGCAATACACGAGGACGAACACGAAGTGTTCGAGCTCAGAATTGTTCACCGAAAAAACAGGTTCGAGATGTCAGAGAGGAATATAATTGCAGATAAAGAGTTAATTCTTGCTAGTATATTGGTGTTTCTGGCACAGTCTGTTGTGTTAGATTCCCTGAGCCAAAAATTGATTACTATTCCGGGATTTGATAGGGTTGCTTTTTTTTTTCAGCCTGTTATTTTCACGCACAATAACTTGATTTCACAGCTTTTATTGAAGCTTTTATTCAACCTTTTTGCTTATTTTGCACATCATTTGTATTTCATAGACTAATAGGCTTGGTTGAGGCTTTTTCAATCTGTTTTAGTTTTCCCACAATCATTTGCATTTAGGGTATTCTCAATCATACCAATTTTCAGTACAGAAAACTCTTCCCTATTCGTGTAATTTTCTTATCATCAAGAGTTTTTCAACGTCCAATCTGTTTGTAATGCTTTATTATTGGTTGGTTATGTTAGAAGCGAGCAATTTAAAATAGGTTGTTATTTGTGATTCGGTGTGAACAGGACTGGGTTTGAAGCGAGCAAGGATTTTGAAATTGTGTTAAATACGGTCATTGCCGGTAGATATTATGTGACGGAGTACATAGGCTCTGCTGCTTTTAGCAAGGTGGTTCAGGCGCACGATCTCCTCACCGGTGTTAATGTTTGCTTGAAGATCATAAAGAATGAAAAAGAGTTCTTCGATCAGAGCTTGGACGAGATCAAGCTTCTCAAGCTCGTCAACAAGCATGACCCCGCCGATGAGCAACATATTTTGCGGCTCTACGATTACTTCTATTATCAGGTACATATATATATATATATATATATATACAGGATATATCAGTCAAGACTCCTCGCTTTTTTCTGCTTTTGGTTTACGGATATATCGCAGCTCTGATGCTCTCTTGCATATCGAATTTCTTTGAAGGAGCATCTCTTCATCGTCTGCGAGTTGCTCCGGGCAAACTTGTACGAATTTCAGCAATTCAGTCAAGAATCTGGCGGAGAAGCCTACTTTACATTGAGAAGATTGCAGGTGTGAAATGTTAGTTATTACTTCTACTGCTATTTTTGCATGTCTGACTGTTTCATGTCAAGGTCTCAGATCGGCCTCTAAATAGGACTGGACTATTATAAACTGTTCTAAAATACCAAGTCAAGAATAGACCAAATAAGAAAAGAAATCAAATAATTTTAGTCAAGAATATATACATGTTAAGTTCATAGTCTCGCCTAGACCTGGTTTAAGGACCGGACAAAACCTAATAACAGAAGGACACTCAAGCAACCCGAGATTTCAATCGGTCTGGTTTATGTTTTTAATTTCTGTTGTTTTGCACACTGCAAACCGGAGATTTTCTAGCGCTGAGTGCAATTCACATTTTGATAATCCTGTTCTTCACTTGGTTTAACAGTTGAATTGCTTTTCGGACAGATTGTGACACGACAGTGTTTGGAGGCGCTAGAATTCCTGCACGGTTTAGGGATTCTTCATTGCGATCTGAAGCCGGAGAATATCCTGATAAAAAGTTACAGCAGATGCGAAATCAAGGTCATCGATCTCGGAAGCAGTTGTTTTGTGTCGGACAACCTGTGCATGTATGTACAATCTCGCTCGTATAGAGCCCCTGAAGTCATCCTAGGCCTACCGTATAACCAGAAGATTGACATCTGGTCTCTCGGCTGTGTTTTGGCCGAGCTCTACTCGGGGGAAGTATGATCTCCCTCTCTCTCTCTATGAACATAAGCAAAGCCGATTTATATAGGTAGTAATCCTCTCGCGATGAAACAGGTGCTATTTCCAAACGAAGGGGTTGTTATGATCCTTTCTCGGATTATTGGAATGTTCGGTCCGATAGACGTGGACATGTTGGAAAGAGGGCAAATGACAAGCAAGTACTTCACCGAAGAGTTAGATCTCTACCACATCAACGAGGTTAGTTTCCGCTTTGGCTATGCGGTGTCTTGACACTTCGACCCCTGTTCCTTTTTTCTCGGCAGTTTCCTCCCTAAACTTATACTTTTATCACTTTATTGAAGCATCTTTAGCAAGTGCAAATTAAGCACTTGCTAGTAAATAAACATAATTCTTAGCTAAGAATTTAACTATTATATTTTATTTTGTATATTAGCTTAACTAAACTAAAGCTAATTCACTAAACACATACACGAGACATACAAATATTTACTTGTGTCACATACATATATTAAGATATTGTTTATAATTAGTGTGAATTGAAATTTTTTGATTATTATCATGTGAATAAAGTTTAATAAAGAGGACTTCTAGCTTATCATTAAAGATGAATTTAGCTTAAAATTTGTAGCTTAAAAATGGCAACTTTAGTTGATGTTATTTTAGCTTACTATTAAAAGATGTTCTTATACAACTGCGTTTATATAGTAAAATTATGTTTAATCAGTAAGAGAGGTGGCGAAAAATAATCTTCATGAAATAAAATAAAAACCCAAATAATTTCGTTGTCGTTTTCATCACTCTCTCTCCAAATCCCAAGGTGACTAAACTAGATCTTAATGGGAATGTGGAATACTTGAGAATTATACTCCCACAGCTATCTCCGAGGTGTGGAAAATGATGATTGAATTTACATGTAAACATGGACATTATTATTATAATAATAATCAGGAGACAGACCAAATGGAACACATAATTCCAGAAGAAAGTTCGCTTGAGGTTCACCTTGGAGTCAACGACATGGGGTTCATTGACTTTGTTAGAAGCTTACTGGAGATAAACCCCCAGAATCGTTTAACAGCCAAAGAAGCATTACAACATCCCTGGCTTTCTCATATATACTGGTCCAATCCTTGCTGAGACAGCCTATCATTCACACCTTCGATTTTTGTTTTTGTACACATCATTACTACACACGACTTCGTCATGTTTTTTTTATATTATATTTACATATACCTCGTTCTGTGCACCCCCTGAGAGTTTTGTACATTACCAGGTTATAGTAATTATGCAATGGAAAAGAAATATTATTCAATTTTTATATTTTATATTTGAGAGAGGACTGAATCTGAACGATAATTTAGTGATCTGATTAGAAGTCATTACATTGGAGTTGGACTAGTTTTCATTGTTTATGACTTGGGTATTGTGAAAAAAAATCACTAAGCCTAAAACCGCACGTGCATACACTCGATTGAAAATGTCAAATCAGATAAATTGTGAACCTAAAATAGAAGCAGAATATAATTATACATGATAAGTAGTACGAGGATTTCAGTTCCTTCTGGATATTTTCCTTTTTCGGTGAATAAGCAAAAATAGCAACTAATCATTAATGCTAGCCTTAGACTACCCTGCTCTATATTTGACCTTGAAAAATAAAAATAAAAAGGTTTATTTGTTTATCCTCACATTTTCTTACGAACCTATAAACAATTAGGAACTAAAATCCCTATCAAGAGAAAGATTGACACATACTTATATCAATTATAAACAAACATCAATTAAAAACGATAGTCAGATTTGATCTGTTTTACGGTTGCCAAACTCACAGCACAAAGGTTGTGACCAAACATGACTCTTCCGACGAAGGAAATTAGTAAGACATCATTGAGCCTAACCTAAGAGAGAAAAGGATTTGGAGACAATACACGAGGGATAGAAAGAGAGTAATAACGAACCCTCGAATATCATGAGCAATTAATTAGTAATTTTTATTGATAGCTAGAGATCATTCATTATTTCTAACTATCAATCAAATACAGCGAAATCAGACAACTTTACTTGATTTTTGTATAATTAAGCTACAAAAATTTAGCTCTATATTCATATTTATATTTACCAATTTCAATATTCTCAACGTTACGTTAATTTTGTGTAAATACCCACTGTAAATTGTTTACGGAAATATTATGACTGTTTTATGTAAATAAGTTATTTAATTTATTCAAATAAAAAGCCCGAAATAGTTTAAAGTTTTTTGTTAACAACTTACACGGGATATTTATACAAAATTAACGTAACGTTAAATATATTAAAATTGGTAAACATAAATATGAATATAGAACTAAAAGACCCATTAAACTCATATAAATGTTAAAATGTGCATAAAATTTATGGTTTATTCGCTATGCCATTCAAATTAGTAAATTGCCTAAATTGTTTAAAACGTTAATTTCAACGTTTTAAATTGGTCACTTTCATATACTACTTTATAGGTTAATGTGGACTAGAATAACTCACTTAGTTGTTTGTGGAAATTCGACATACATTCTTTTTTGAAAATTAAAGCCCCAAAACCGTAAATATAATATTTTAATACATTATTTTATATATATATATATATGTATATATATATATATATATATAAAAGAAACCTAAAAACACAAACATTTTACTATTTTATTGTAAAGTTATTTATTTAATCATATAATTGATTAATTATGTTATTAAAAAAAAATTGTCACAACACCATCTAAAATTATCATGTGAAATCTTTTAGACTTACATGATTGACACCATATACCTAATAAAATTAAAAAATTACGCTATACATTTATAAAACAGCATTATTAGTTTATATAATTCTCTGTACGCCTTTAACTCCTCAAATATATCAACAACAACAAAATTCATTACACGTTTTCTATATATTCCAACTTCTG
Source organism: Urtica urens (assembly GCA_958296335.1). Taxonomy (NCBI): domain Eukaryota; kingdom Viridiplantae; phylum Streptophyta; class Magnoliopsida; order Rosales; family Urticaceae; genus Urtica; species Urtica urens. The sequence continues at coordinate 8,320,737 of OY282530.1, read as the reverse complement.
CGGCAAGAAAATCAATACAAAAAAAAAATCAAATGAAGTAAATATATCTACCCCAATTTATGTTCTATCCTTTAAAAAAAATTAAAAGTATGTAATAATTATTTATAATTTCAACAACTTTAATTTTGATTTTTGAATTTATTTATATGATACGTCACAGATGTAATTCAACAAAAATATGATTTATATTATTAATTAACATTATAAAAAATTTTTGTGTGATTTTAAATTATCAATTTTTATTAAAAAAATATTATCAATTATTTTAATAATTTCAAATAAAATATATTAATCGATTCGCATACATTAAACAATTCGATTCGCGCTCACTATTTTCACTTGTTATATAATAATGCAGTCGTATGTAGACTTTTTTCTTATTTTTCATTTTTGAGTATGGTCGTGATAAGCATCAAAACGTTGATCAAAGAGCCTCTTGAAGATTACGTGTCAAAAAAATACAAATTTTCAACCTCTTCGTCCTTTTTAATATTACCAACCTATTGCATAATAAGCCACCAAAGATATAATATTCTAGAATAATTTATTGATTTATTTAGCCTATACTTTAATTTCAATCATTTTCGCAGGTGATTTAACGGAAGAGAACAGTTTTAGAAGGGCAAAAATAAGAGGAGGAAGAAGAAGAAGGAGAATAGGACAAAGGCGTTAGAGTCATTTTTTAACAGACAGACAGAGAGCCCAAAGATTGTCTCTTTCCATTGTCCTCAGGCCTATCACGAATCACGATTCACTCTCTGCTTTTCTCCGCCACGCATTCTTCTCTCCCCACTCGCTCCTTCCTCGCGTGAACCTCACGCTTTATTCTCTTTCCACTCATACACCCTTTCACTCGCGTCACAAGCGCGTGTCTCACTTCTCTCTTCTCACTCACCCCTTCCCCTCTCTCTCTCTCTCTCTCTCTCTCTCTCTCGCTCTCTCTAGACTTCTTCAAATCGCCATCATCGAGAGAGAGAGAGAGAGAGAGTTTGGTTCGATTGGTTTTCGATCAATACCTATAGATATATACATATATATATACGTATTTAGGTTAGCAGAGTATACACGCTAACAGCAAGCGGCGAGCTTGAGAAACAGAGTTCGTTAATGGCTGCGGCGGAGCTGGGCCAAAGCGACGTCGTGTACCCGCCGAAAGGTGTGGAGGCTTGGAGAGCTTTGGTGAACTGGCTCGGCTTCTTCTTCCAGATCTTTCATCAGATCCTCAGAGCTCTCGGTCATCTTCCTCTTCTTTCATCTTCTTCCTCGGCTTCGTCCTCTTCTTCCTTCAAGCCCTTGCCGGTAATCGAGTTACCGGAGCATGAACTTCCGGCGGAATCCGCCTTGATTATCGCCTCGCCGCGTAATTCCCACGACCGCCACGAGAAACTCACGGTCAGACTCGTTACTTTCCCTTCTTTTAGGGTTTTAGCTTTGTTAGTGCTCTTTTTTGCTGATAAATGTTTCTGTGATTCCGATTGAGATAGGCTTCGGAAGTAAAATTTCTGGTCTTCTAAGGTTTTTCCAGGCATTTTTTTGGGACTTTGTTTGCTCGAAATTCGAAACTTGTGAAGTACAGTTAGTTAGTTCAAAGCAGGAATTTGATGCTACTTTAAGAAATAGAAAAGAAGAAAGAAAAGAAAGATGCAATTATTCTTTGTTTCGCTGATGTTTAGCTGAGAAAAGAATGATTTCTTGGCAGATTGTTCTTGACTTGGACGAGACTCTGATTTGTGCCTATGAGTCGTCTAGTTTGCCTCATGGCGTCCGGAATCAAGCTACTGAAGCCGGCTTGAACTGGTTCGAGCTCGAATGTGTATCTTCCGATAAGGTATGAAAAAAGGTTCTTGTTTCACTCTGGTTTTCATTTTAGTAATCCAGTATTCAAGTCCAATGGTCGTTTGGAAATTATTTGGTTGAGCTTTTATTTTTGTGGGGTTTGAAGGAGTGTGAAGGTCGGCCAAAGGTCAACTACGTCACGGTCTTTGAGCGCCCAGGATTGCACGAGTTCTTGAAGAAACTCGGGGAATTCGCCGATCTCGTGCTATTTACCGCTGGTCTTGAAGGTTTTGCTTGTTTCCCATCAAATTTTCCAGTTTGCCGAGTCCTCGTTTTTTCATCTTCTTATATTTCCATTATTGCTGTTGGCATGAACACAGGTTATGCCAGACCACTTGTTGATAAGATAGACAAGGAACATTTGCTCAGCCATCGGCTTTATCGACCTTCAACTTGCAGCACGTAAGCACTACTTTTGGCTGAGATAAAGCTGCTCTATGTGTTATACATTATTCAGAAGTTCATATATCTTTTGGAAGAAACCGAATAACTTAAAAGAGGAGAGAAAAGAGAAAAGCTTCTACTAAATTGAAGCAAAATTCAAACTAGAAGGCACTAGGTTCATTAACGAGGACTTGTACCTCTTATGCGTTCTGGTCAAAATCTTTATTTTTTTTAGGGAGTACCGTGAGCACGTCAAGGATCTGAACTGCATTTCGAAAAACATGTCCCGAATGGTAATCGTCGACAACAACCCATTCAGCTTTTTATTGCAACCCGTGAATGGAATCCCATGCATTCCATTTTCTCCTGGGTCACCACACGACACACAGGTCATTTTATGATCCTTAACTTTTTCCCGATTTCTTACACACCTATGTGAGCTATCAAATTCATCTCTTTTTTTTGGAATTTTTCGTTGATCAGCTATTGGACGTTCTTCTTCCACTGCTCGAAGAGCTCTCGCGGCAGAAAGACGTAAGGCCTATGCTCTACGAGAAGTTCCACATGCCCGAATGGTTTCAAAAGCAAGGAATCCCGTCAAAGTGTTGGACTTCGGTAGACTGAGAAAGCTCTCGTTCTTCCATGGGATCCCAACATCAATGGAAAGGTATTGATGAAATACGAAAATTCGCTGCATCATTGTTGTATAGTGTTGTGCCTCCATTTGTCTTGTGTACATTTTCTTAGGAGAAAGGAAATCTGATTCTTGCACAACGTTGTTTATAGGCTTGCTTTTTCTTTCGCTTGGTTTTTGTTTTTGCTAGTGGAACTTTTGTAATTGTTATCAATAATTATTAGTTGTTCTGCTCAATAACTTCTTGATTGTTCTGCAATCTAAACCAAATGCACTGAAAAATATTCATTGGCTTGCCTTTCATTTGCTTGGATTTTTTTTAATTTTAGTGATGGAACTTGTGTAATTGTTATCAATAATTAGTTGTTCTTCTGCTTACTTAGCTCCTTGAATAGTCTGCAATACTAAGCAACTACACTGAAAAACATGTATTTGTTGCTCAAAGAATTCCCTTTGTGGTAACACTTACTAGCATAAATGCTTTATATGTGACTCGACTCTAAAGTAACGTAATATATCAAAGCATTTTCTACTACTTGCCTTGTATCATTGGATGTGGGGTTATAAATCATTGGGATCACTTTTTAAACTTAGAACTCTAATGATGTATATCCTTGTACAACCCAACAACAATAAGTAAAACTATTTGAAGCTTGTGCCCATTTTTGGTTTGTGGTCTATGTGTGCACAGAAAATGAAATAAGGAAGCAGGTAGCTTATCATCACATACTTCACAGTTAGCAAAGCGAATGGTAACTTCTCAAGCAAAAAAATCGTTTTTCTGGACCAATTTTTATTTTTCTTGACAAACTCTGTCGACTTTAGACAAGAAAAAACTCTTGACCACCTTTGATGATCTCTGATGAACTTCGATGTCATCGGACGATATTATTTGTCTTAAGAGTGTATTTTAATCCGATATAATGACAAAAGTTTGATTTCGGATATTTTTGGGGCCACGTGATTTCGGACGATATTATTTTAAAAGTCTAAAAACTGAAAATTTTCTAATAAAATTCATCCTCATTGGGGCCGCGTGAAAATCAATTTTGTCATTAGGATATTACTAAACTGAACCTAAATATTAAATACTCGAGCTAGTAAGAAAACAAACAATATATGTTGGCTTATGGTAATAGTAAGTTTGCCTTCCCTTAGACATCCAGTTCGAAATCAGACCTGCGCTCGTTAATTCTTAATTCTCATTTACACTTTGTTTTTATTTTTTTAAAACTTTGGACATCACCGCAAACATATCATAAATATCGTAATTATTATTATTATATATATAAGTCCTCGCATTTACTTTTTATTAAGTAAATTTGTTTCGAGTTTGTGGTCAAATCCAAATATGAGGCAGTGATGGAAAGAAAGAGATCGGTTGGACTATTACCCTATGCTGCGAAGCTATCTGATTTGAAGAATACATTTTTCAAATGGATATTAATTTTGGTGAACTGAATACCATATTTAGTTTTGCATGAGCTGATGTGTAACGTGTTTAATATGAATTCTACTCAACGTTTAAAATTTCGCGAAATACCGGCGATATTGCGGCGAAATTTCGCTAAACGTGGGTTACCGACACGTTTATCTCCTTTTCTCGTTTCAGGTCATTTTGTCGTCGAAATATCGCCGAAATTTTGTCGAAATCTCGCCAACGACATGTCGTCAAATGTCGTTCCTTCCAGGTATAAAAACCCAAAAATTTTCGTCATTTCCCCGACATTTCGAAGCTCAAAACCCTAATATTTTCGTTTTTGTCGGAACGGGGACAAGGGAGAAGCCGACGACATTTCCACCGTGCCCAGGTAATTTCGACGTCCTCTGTACAAATTCAACATAATTTCGCCGGTATTGCGGTAATTTCGGCGTCGTGTCCACCGGTTGCCGACGGTTTCGTGTCCATCCGAGAGAAATTTGTAGATTTGGGTAGGTTACGAATTTTTTTAGGAAAATGTTGTGAAATGAAAAACGTTTGTAATGATGATGTGGTTAACATATAATTTTTTCAATTTTTTTTGGAAATGCGAAGTTACGAAATCTGATTAAGTTGTGTAGATCTTTGTGTTTTTTATTGAAATCTGATTAAGTTGTGTACATTTTTGTGTTTTCAGAAATATGATTGTAGAATGTGTTTTCGGAAATCTGATTTTAGATTTTGTTTTAGGTAATTGAAATCTGACTTTAGATTTTGTTTTCGGAAATATTTTAGAAGAAATTGATTGAAATTGAATTGAAATTGATTTTGTTTTCGGAAATCTGATTTAGATTGAAAATTTGAAATTGAAGTTTAGATTCATTTATTTCAAATATTTTAGAATTGGGTGAGAAATGAAATTTGAAATGGAATATGTATTGTTGTAGGAAAATGGCGGATGAAGGAGTACGTAAGTATTGTACGAAAGTAGCCGGGACATTAAATCATTTCACTTGTAACCATTGTGGAATGACGACAAAGGGAGGTGGCGTGACGCGAATGAAACTTCATTTGAGCGGATACGATCCAAAAAAGAACGTGAAGCGTTGCGATAAGTGTCCTCCAGAAGTGAAGGATGAGATGCGCGCACTATTACAGGAAAACGAGATGAAAAAGAAAAGCAAGGTAGCCATGGAGGAGAATATACGGAGAGAAATGCGTTCTACCCTCGGTCCAGTTGACGAAGAAGGAGAGTATGAGGTTGACATGGAACATGAGTTGTACAAGACAATGAAGAGAAGTCGACAAGAAGCGGCAACAGCTACTTGGAGATCCGGCCCTGGTGGTGGTTCGGCTTCTCAACGAGACCTGGGAAGTGGGAGATCCGGCCCAGTTTCACCATCTCTGTATCGATCCTCGAGTGCACGTCAACCAGAAATTAGTCCCGAGACGAAGTCGTCGTTGAAGAAACGTCTTGGAAAGATTATAAGCCGCTTCTTCATACACGAAAGCGTACCGGCGAACAAGGTGAAGTCGCATCATTTTAAGAATATGATGCACGAAGCGGCCGAGATTGGTAAGTTGTTATGTTTTGTTGATTTATGTCAACGTTAAAGTTAATCCGCTTCTTGTTGTTTTTTTTCATTTTGTAGGCCGTGGGATTCCGTTACCTTCTCCGTACGAGGTTCACAACACTTATCTCAAAGAAGAGGTAATGGAAGCACAACGATATGTGGACGAGCAACGACCAATTTGGGAAGAGTATGGATGCACCATAATGTCCGATGGGTGGATCGGGCCAACGAGATTGAGTATTATCAACTTCATGGTGTATTCAGCCGGAAAGACTGTTTTCTTTTAAGTCAATCGATGCGTCCGACCAAATCAAGAACTGGGAGTACATCTACAAGGCGCTTTGCGATGTAGTCAACGACGTTGGAAAGCACAACGTGATACAAGTCGTGACGGATAATGGATCGGCGTATAAAAAGGCTGGGAAGAAGTTGATGAGGAAGTTCAACTTGTATTGGACGCCGTGTGCAGCTCACTGCATCGACTTGATGTTGGAAGACATCGGGAAGCGTGATACCATTTCACGGGTCGTGAAGGACGCGAGAGAAATAACGAAGTTCATCTACAACCATGGAATAGTATTGTCAAAGATGAGGGAGCAAGGGGAAGGATAGATTATTCGTCCAGGTCCAACACGTTTTGCCACCAACTACTTAGCTCTTACTAGCCTACGAAGCTCTAAGGCCGGATTGAAACGGATGTTTAGCTCAGATTGGTGGGAGGAGTCGACGTTTAGTAATACTCCGGCGGGAAGATTTGTGGCATCCAGAGTTATTGACTCGACATTTTGGTTACATCTTGATGGAGTTTGTAAGGTACGTGTTTTGTTATCAATACTTAAGAATCTATTATGTTAGTAACATTTATTTGTTTTAGGTATTCGAGCCCTTATACACCGCTTTACGCTTCGTGGATATTGAGGTCGTACCGACTCTAGGTTCGTTATATCACGTGTTCAACTTGATGAAGGCGAAGTTGGAGAAGATTCCTAACAAACAGTGGGTTGTTGATATCGTGACCGAACGGTGGGAGAGACAACTTTGTCACCCCTTACATCAAGCCAGCTATTACCTTAATCCAAAATGTCAATACAACCCGGACATTAGAATGAAACCCGAGGATTTAACAGCCGTGACGACCGTGTTTGAAGTCTTGCACCCGCACGATGATTGTTCCACCCTCGGAAATGAGGTATGATATTCTATCGTCGTATATGGATAGTTCAGCTCTATAATTATATCTTATTTCTCAGCTCTTACGATTTCGCGACGCCCGAGGATTGTTCGGAAAGAAAACCGCGGTTTCTAACCGTGACGACATGTCACCCGGTAAGATGACTTACATTGTTTTAATTCATAGTTCATACGATATGCAATGTTTGATTGTTTGACTGAAATGTTTATTGTGTAGCAGAATGGTGGGCCATGTTTGGGATTGAGACACTCACGTTGCGCAAGTTAGCCATACGAATCTTGTCTCAGACGTCGTCTTCTTCGGCGTGCGAACGAAACTGGAGCACTTTTGCTTTAATCCACACAAAGCAAAGAAATCATCTAGCGTACAAGAGGTTGAAGTCACTTGTTTTCTGTACTTATAACATGAAGTTACAACTCCGAGATCGAAAAGATAGGTATGAGAACAACGAGAGGCGAGATCCATTGGAACTCCTTGAGGTGGCTATGCAGAGGATGGGTGAGCAGGTGGACGATGATATTTTGCTTGACTGGATTCGACCGGTTCACCTTGATGATGACTCTCAACAACCCGACCCGCAAGTGGCTTCGCAAGCTCGATCGGAAGGTATTGATGTGAGCCGAGTACTTAGTGAAGAGGTCGGTCTTTCTTCATCTGATGATGACGACGGAGGTGACGGCGGTGGTGACGTTGGTGGAGGTGGTGGTAGTACAGTTACTGGTGATGTTGGTGCGGGTGGTAGCGGTAGTGCTCCTCGTCCACCGTATGACCCTTGGACTATGGAATCCGGCTATCAACCTACTCAAGATCAGGATCACGGAGCACGAGAGAGGTACTTTTCTCTTATTATGAGTGCATCAATTTATTTCTTATGCAAATTGAAATGTATTTTAGGACTACGGATGACTTCTTCGACTTCGATACGGAGGTTTACACTGGCGGTAGACAAGCGGCGCGTGATTACGGCGTTGACTCTATGTCTACCCAATTCGGATCAATGTCGTTTGATCAAATGTCCAATCAATCACAAGAGAGTCAAGGTTCGTACTCATATCCTTACCCATACCCGTATCCATATCCCGTTGCCGTCGCCGTGTCCGTCGTTGAAGTTCAAGGAGCAATACCCGAATTCCCGATCCTTTGCAATGTCGTTGGGGGTGATCAATCCAACTACAACAATCACGTGATCAACTACACATCTAACTACGCTAGCTACATGACGTGGTTGGACTACTGCAACTTACAAGCACGAACCGGGGGATTCCATCAACCACATCGTCACTCGAGTTATTATTGAGTATTTTCAATTTCGAACTATTTAATGTTTGTATGAACTTGAAATATGTCTAAAACTTGTGTGAGCTTGAATTTGAAGATTACTTATGTATGCTTTATGAATTTCATGACATTTTAATCCTTGCTTATAAGTATGTTTTTTATATTTCATATTTATTATTTCGCAACATTATTTCCGTCGCAATTTCCGTAAATTACTGCAATTTCCGTCGGCAACCGCAATTTCTCCCGCAATTTTTTTTTCAAATTTCCACATTTTTTCCGTCGCAATTTCCAACAGCCACCGCAATTTCCGTATTTTCGAGTCATCGGCACGTTACCGACGCGCGCAATTTTAATCGTTGATTCTACTATTGAAAGCGGTAGAATATAGGAACCGAAATGATTAAGCCTCGGAAGCAGACCGACAAAGTGTTGGAAGTAATGGTATGAAGTGACTTCAGATTAATAAGAAACGGTATCAAGTGACTTTTACAGCTTTGCGTGTACCTAATCAAAGCTGGCTTTGCGAAACATTAACAGCTCAACTCACTTCGTTTTCAATCCACCATCTGTTCCATTCGTTTTTAGTTTATGTTTTTTATACATGGATATTCTCGACATTTCATTTTCTTAGGACTACCTTTGTTTTCTATTTCAAAGCGAGCCTTTCAAAAACATAGACCCATTTGGAAGATCATACTAAATTGAAACATTCCAGATTCAATCCATAAACTAGATAGTTCTCTTTATTGTCTTGCCATGTTCACGACTTTAACATAAAATGGGTCTACTTAATAAATATCCCTGTATTCAAGGGATTTTAAAAGATTATGTATACCTCGTCGTCAACACTCTTCTGAGATATGATTCCTTTTTCAACATATTAGAGAATTATATATGAATGGCATGTTTCACTAATGTTCTAGTATTACACAACAGTTATGATTACACCACCAAGCTTGTTTGTAGTTGGACTATTACTTTTTCTGAAAAATCTCAAATGAAGTCTTTTTCAACTGTTTAATTGGGACAAGAAAAACAATATATATAGTACAAAGAGTCTATGATTTTATAAGTGTGCTAAATTATCACCTTTGGAAGCATTTTGGTCCCCCGATCTATTGGTTTAGTTGCTCTTTTCGGTCCTTGTATAAAATAATAACGATTTAAAATATAACTCAACACATAAACAACTTAATATATATATATATATATATATATATACACACTTTATAACACTTAAAACATAGGGATAAATAGCAATATCGCACTTTGAAACTTATTAATTGTTATATAGTCAAACGTTTTGAAAAATTGGTTAATAGCCATTAATCAAAATAAATTTGTATATATTAACTAAAAATGCAACTCATTAACACCAATCACTAACAACTATGTCATAACAAATGGCTATTTACTAAACAAACAAAAAAGAATGGTCAACAACAATATCAATGTTTCATTTGGTTATTTAGAGCAATTTTTGTAAAACATATATATATATATATATATATATATATATAACAAAAAATTGGCTTTATACCCACTTCAAATATTGTCAATTTGGATATACTCAACGTGTTGTAAACAAGTCGTAAATACCCAACGTTTTGTAAACAAATCGTAAATAGCTAGAGAAATTCGTTTACTTACATTCAATTTATTTTTAAATTTTTCTTAATTTTAAATAATTTTTTGGGTATTTTCGTCTGTTTATTTACGATTTGTTTACAAAACGTTGGATATTTATAACGTGTTTATAAACGTTGGATATATCCAAATTGACTATAGTTTAGTTGAGTATATACGAAAATTAGCACGAACAATTGATTTTCATAAAGGTTCCAAAGGCTACTAAGTTAATTGGTTATAAGTAATATCGCCAATATACTCTTATATATTATCGATATATCATATATTTTTTTAAAGAACTAAATAAAATATCGTAAGTTATCTTATACTTTCATAATACATCATTTTTATATCGAGAAAACCAGTGATTTACTAAAATATTGCGACGTATTTATTAGTTCTAAAAACCCAAATATAAACAAATGAATTTTAAATATCGCTAGTTTCATATAGAAGTTAACCGATGGAAGAAGACAAGAAGTTATACCTTACCAAAGATAACCACTGCGCCGGCTTCTTCTCCAAGACAAACCGCCATTCGTAAAAGGAACATGTACTATCAGTGATATATCTATAGTATACTGGTGATAAACTTTAAATTTTATTTTTCAATTTTTTTTATTTCTTTATGTTGATTAGATCGATTTAGTCGAGTTTTAATGATTTTAACATATTTGAGATTAAGATGTTAATATTATTCATATCAATGTTTTCTTAATTTGATTCAATGTGGTCTCGTGATCTGAAGCTACTATCCATGTTGCCGTTAAATTGATACTCAATATTTTCGTTGGGTTAAATCAGCACCGCTATAAAATGCATATCAAAACTTACGTGAAATATTATTCGTTACAATTATTGTGGCTGTATATTGCAAAGTTCAGCTGGCGCACTTGCATACTTTTCATCCGCCTTGACATTTATCCTACAATTAGTATAAAGTTTACAAGTTTGTTGTGTTCTTTAATTTAATTTGTAGCATTTGAGAATTACTTTGTATTTTGTAGTGCCTACTCTAAATTTATTTTTTGTCATATAATGTTTGGTTTTTTATTTTAATAATTTGAAATAGATGACCTATATATTTTATTTTGATTATTTAAAAAGATGTATTTCTTATAAAAGTTTTGTTTGATATATTTGCCGGTATATATCATCAATTATCGGTAGTCGATATTTATATTATTATAAAATATTTATTGATATATCCGTCGATAATTGATATATCCCTAAAATCAAAACTTTGATATTCGATATAGTGGTATTGGTATTTAAATTATTGGTTAGAACGAAAAAGCTTTAAAAAAGATAAAGGACTAAAATAACACAATCATAAAATTAAGAAGTTATGCTCGATAGCCCTAATATTTTGTATTTATTCTTTATACTTTGTTAACTTAGTCTCTGTTTGTTGTGTTGTTATATTAATGTTCTTGTCTTGTCCTCCTAATTTTAATACAATAACAGCCCAACTAATGTATCCTATATTTGACCAGTGAAGCAACATCACTATTTGTCCACGCCTTCTTTTGAGCTGTGACAGGTTGAATTATGTGACCAAAAGCAATATGCGAATCCTAATTGTATTACAATTTACATATTTTACTCATAATTCCCATGCCTATTTATATTTATTTACAAATATATTTGTTCTTTCTTGAATTATTTTTTTATATATATTTTTAAAAGATATGGGGCATCTGGATTATTTTCAAATCGTCCAGGGTTGTGTAAGTAAGAGCTCAATTTAAATATATTTTACTATATTTTTTACCTTTATCAATATCTCTATGAATCAACCTAAAAACATCAATATCTCTATGAACTTTATAATTACACATATAGGCTGTTTACTATATTAAGAATGACCTTTTCTTATTTTTCTTATTAAATTGGAATACTCTTGATAATTATGAACCAAAATATAATGGAAAGGGTAGTTGTATATTTTAAGTGAATCTTAAATTTGAACGTGTTTGTGTGTTGTGATGAATAGAGAGAATGAAGACTTTGATCTTTGGATCAGAAACGAAATATCTTCATTGAAATTTTCTGAATACAATGCACAATATTTAAAGCTATGGCTAATCAACAGAAACATAACTAACTACAACATAATCAACAGAATTAACTAACTGCGATTTAAGTTATAAGACTGCAATATATATTATGATGAGCTGTCATCTGCCACCTCTGTACCGTGACTCACAACCTGTGATTGAGGGCGTTGTTGAGTTGTCACAGCCTGTTGTTGAAGACATCGCTGAGCTGTCTTCGGCCATCTCAACGTAATGCCTAACACCTCCCCCTCCCCATGTGCAAGCACATGATGGTTGAGGCAACGATCTGGAGTTTGGAGTGAAGAACTTCAAAGTTGGAACTTGACTGGGCTTGGTGAGCACATCAGCCACTTAATCGAGCGTTGGAACGTGTTGAAATTTAATCAACTAAGCTTGAATCTTCTCCTGGACAAAATACAAGTCCATTTCGATATGCTTCGTTCGTGCGTGTAGGACCAGATTAGCAGCCAAGTGAATAGTACTCTGATTATCGCACCAGAGAATAGGAGTATGTGGAATCTAGACATGTAACTCGGCGTGGAGATTCGAAGTCCACATAACCTTAGTGGTCAGGGAGGCCAAGCTTCTGTACTCCGATTCTGTAGAGGACCGGGACATTGTGGTCTGCTTCTTTGACTTCCACGAGACGAGATTTTGACCAAGAAATAGACAGTGACCCGAAGTAGATCTCTTGTCTAGAGTGTCAAAACCTCTGTCAGCATCGCTAAAGCCCGTGAGAGTCATCGACGTTACAGTATCACTTCGTGTGAAGTTGAGGCCATAGTCCACCGTGCCACTCAAGTATCGGAGTATTCGTTTCACAGGCTTCCAGTGGTCCACAAGGGGTTCGTGCATAAATTGACACACCTTATTGACGATGTAGGAAATCTCCGGCCTTGTCATGGTGACATATTAGAGAGCCCCCGCGATGCTCCTGTAGTGACTCGGATCTTCAAACACTGGGTTTTCATAGTTAAGAAACTTATGGTCAAAGGTAAGAGGAGCACGAGCCGGCCTTGCTTGCTGCAAAGAGGCTCGACAGAGAAGGTCTTTAATATATTTGGACTGACACACAAACAGACCAGTAGCTGTTTTCCTCACCTCGAGACCCAGAAAATAGCTCACCTCACCCAAATCCTTGAGCGAAAATTGGGAATCCATTTTTCTGATAAGGGAATTTACCTCCACTTCGTTGTTACCGGTCATCAAGATGTCATCGACGTACACCAAGATGAACATCGAGAGGGTTGGTGTATGCTGAGTAAACAGGGAATTACCGGACCTCGACGGAGTAAATCCATGTGCCATCAGAACATCCTGAAGCTTTTCAAAGCACGCCCTCGGGGGTTGTTTCAAGGCGTAGAGTGATTTGATAAGGCGACACACTGCCTTAGGTCGCTCTTTGTTTTCAAACCCGAATGGTTGACGCATGTATTCCTCCTCCTTTAAATCTTCATACAAAAATGCGTTGTTGACGTTGACTTGATGAATAACCCATTGGCGTTGAATTGCGACAGCAAAGATGACGCGAATAGTTGTAGGTTTGGCCACCGGGCTGAACGTTTCCGCATAATCGAATCCCGCAACTTGATTGTAACCTTGCGCCACGAGCCTCACTTTGTGTGTAATAATTATGCCGTCCGGATTCTCCTTGAGCTTGAATATCCATTTGCAGCCGATAGCCTGTCTGTCAATAGGTAGATCCATAAGTCTCCAAGTGTTATTTCGCATAAGTGCATCAATTTCTTGATTCACACCTGTCTTCCACTGTGGTAACAGAATAGCTTCTTTCACTGTTGATGGTTCTCTAGTGGTGAGGAACACTTTCGGTTTCACAATTCCATTTCTCAGTCTCGTGACCATAGGATGTGTAGAGGTTGCGCCATTTCCATGTGACATGTCTAGGTGATTATCAGACTCATGAGAGACATGGTTAGTCGCATCATCAACATAGTCACTGTTTTGTGTCTCCAAATGTGCACTAGATAAGGACTGAGACTAATTAGACTCGAGAGGAAGGGAAATAGGGTTAACAAGGTAATGACTTTAGGAGTTGGGATGTAGCACATTTGTGGGACTTTGAGGTTGTGAATTTTGTGAGTGAGACTGTGGAATAACATACAAAAACTGAGACGTGGTATCTGTGTTTTGTTGGACAGGATTCAGAGGCTGACCATAAGAGATAAAAGGAAAGGTATTTTCATCAAAAATCGCATTTCTAGAGATATACACTCGGCATGTTTTGGACATGCACTTAAAACCTTTGTGGCTGAGGCTATAGCCTAGAAACGTACAGGGAGTGGCTTTGAAGTCAAATTTATGTTTATTATATGGTCTCATATTTGGAAAACACAAACAATCAAACATTCTCATGTTTTTGTAGTCAGGAACTTTGTTGAACAGGATAGCTAAGGGTGTTTTCTGGTTCAGTGTAGGTGAGGGTAACCGATTGATGATATAGACAGAGGCTTTAATTGCTTCATCCCAAAACTGAAAAGGTAATGAGGCTTGTGATAAAAGTATTAAGGCTGCCTCTACTATATGTCTATGTTTTCTCTCCGCTAAACCATTTTGCTCATAGACATGTGCACAAGAAACACGATGTTGAATGCCTAAGTCAACAAGTAGATTTGTAAACGACCAATACTCCCCACCCCAATCACTTTGTATGGCAATAATTTTTGTTCCTAATTGTAGTTCTATTTGATACTTGAATTGTTTGAAGGCTTGTAACGCTTCAAATTTGGCTCGAAGCAAGTATACCCAAGTGTAGGGAAACTGTCTGTGAAGTGTATATAATACCTATAACCATTTGAATGTGTTGTTGTTGAGGTAGGAAATGGAAGTTTATGTAGCTTGCCTTGACAACACGCACTGCACACAGAACTTTGTACTTTACTCAGTATAGGTTCATTACCTTATTTTAAAACAGTGTTGACAACTTTTCTGAAGAGTGACCAAGTCTATTGTGCCAAACATCAAAGGTAAGAATTGTTGAGACTACATTACAACTTGGTTTATTTAGTTTTTGTAAGATAGTAGAACTACACACTTGGACTGTTTTGACTGACTATGTGACAATTTGTTTGAATTTGAGGCTGTTTTTGGCTGAATATCTGGACAGTTTGTGTGGCTTGAAGATTCGATGTTGACTTGTGCACTGTCAAAGACATAGAACCCATCCTTAAGCTACCCTCTCATCATGACGGTGTGACTGTCAATATCCTTAACAAAACACAAATCAGGTCTGAATTCAAAATAAACAAAACTGTATTTGGCAAATTTTGAGACACTGAGGAGGTTTTTGGTGATTTTAGGAACGCGTAAGAGCTTATTCAAACACAAGAATTTATTGTGCACATAAGGAGATTGAAAACAGGTGGTGCCTATGTTGTGAATACGAATTCCCTTACCATCTCCCATGTGAACCTGATCAGTTCCTTGAAATTCTGACTTCACTGCAAGATTGCCAATGGCGGCTGTGATGTGGTTCGTAGCACCAGAATCTGGATACCACTCGTTGTCTGGAGTGTACCAGGAACTTGAGTCTTGAACACTGTGATTGTTTGCTGACACTGAATAGCCTCCTTGATCATGCCAGAATTATGTTCCCAGATTGTATGTGTCGGAGTAGGTCGATGTGTTTCCTTGTGGCTGATTGAGCTGAGCGATGTTGCCCTGCACAGTGGCTCCTTGAAACTGATTTTGCATCTGACTAGGTCCTGACCACGAGTGATCAAACATGTAATAGCACTGTGTAGCTATGTGTCCCATCTTGCCACACACCTGGCATTGAACCTTGTTATTTTGCCAAAATGATTTCCCCGATTGTTGTCTACCACGACCTCTCAAACTTTGTTGATAGCCTCCTCTAGTTTGATTGTTGTTGGTGATTCCTCTCCCTTGGTTGTTGTTGTTGTAGATGTGGTCGAATCGTTGATTGTAGTTTGTCGACGAGTTCTAGTAGCTGTTGTTGTAGTTGCGTCCTCTCTGATTGTTACCAGATCTCGCAAAATTCTCCATCGCCGTGTGACCTAGGGTTTCACCATTTCCGAACTTCCTTTCAAGCATTGCCTCATGATTAAGGAGAAGAGATTCTAGCTCTGAGACCGAGTACGGATCTGATCAAAGTCTTATAGACGTGACAAACACCTTATACTCCTCAAGAAGCCCATTTAGAATGGAATCGATATGTTCTTTTTTGGTGGTTTCGTGACCTACTAAGGACAATAGATCCACACAATTTCTGACTTTCAGGAGAAAGTCATTCACTGAAAGGTTGAGTTTCTTCGTGTTTTGAAGAAGTTGCTTATAGTGAGAGACCTTCGCTCGGACCTGTGATCCGGGAAAAAATTACAGTGACTTCATCAATTGTGATGTCATCTCACAATTGAGAAATCTTGATACAAGCGTATCCGTCATTGAGGCAAAAAGCCACGATAGTATTAACTGATCTTTCTGCTCCCAGTCCATGAACTCTGGATTCAATTTATTAATTCTTCATCTTCCTTCGTTGCATACTTCATCGGTGCTCTGTAGCCTGTGGAGACGTAATTCTGAAGCCTGTGTCCTCTGATCGCCAACAAGACTTGTTTTTTTCATGACAAGTAGTTGTTCTGATCGAGCTTCGTCCCAATCGGATGCAGGTGGAACGAGATCGGAGTTGCAAATCGAGATTCGTCGAACTGGAGTTGTTGTGTGAAGTATCGCCCGAAGGAGATTCAGGTAACGCCTACTATGGTACCATGATAACTTTGAACGTGTTTGTG
The DNA here is from genome assembly GCA_958296335.1 of Urtica urens. Lineage (NCBI taxonomy): Eukaryota > Viridiplantae > Streptophyta > Magnoliopsida > Rosales > Urticaceae > Urtica > Urtica urens. Next base: position 8,303,958 of record OY282530.1, on the reverse strand, counting down.
TGTTGTGATGAACAGAGAGAATGAAGACTTTGATCTTTGAATCAGAAACGAAATATCTTCATTACTGAAATTTTATGAATACAATGCACAATATATAAAGCTATGACTAATCAACAGAAACGTAACTAACTACAATAGAATCAATAAAATTAACTAACTGTGACTTAAGTTATAAGACTGCAATATATACTATGATGAGTTGTCATCCGCCATCTCTGCACTGTGACTCACAGCCTGTGACTGAGGACGTTGCTGAGTTGTCACAGCCTGATGCTGAGGGCGTCGCTGAGCTTCTTTCGGCCATCTCAGCGTCATGCCTAACATATCTTAAATTCTCAGGGGCCAATGAGAGTTCATCCCATTTTTTGCAGCCATCACATATTTTTTCCTCCAAATTATTAAATTATTCGGGTTTTAGTTCGACCATGTTATCATACTTTAAACGTTATAGGAAACGGATAAAAAATATGCATATTAACAAACGTAATAATAATTGTATAAATTTAATAATGTACGTGACAATTAGTGCCCAAGTCTAGCATTTCATATATATTATGTGCGCTCTAATTAGTGGTCAAGCCTGGAGCTAGAATGTTAATGTTCAAATTACGTAAATATCACTTTGTATACATGGGTGTATATGTATAAAATATTTTATGAAATTGTATCTATATTCTCCTTTAACTTCTTTTTAACACCAGCTTTTGCGAGTTTTCTCTATATTATATAGAATATCCATTAGTGTAAATGCCAATACGTGTTCATCAAAACTATCTCCCGTTTTTTCATGAATTAATGTATGATAAAAACCCATACCGCGTCTTTGAATTACTGTAAAAAAATATGACCACTGGATCTCTAATTTCTATCCCTTTTGAAATTGTTTAAATGTTTTCTTAATCATTTATTTAATGTAAAGTAATATATAGTTCAACATTCGAAACAAAGAGGCATTGCAGCATAAATAAGACGTTTAGGTGGACATGTAACATATAATTAATATGTAAATTTCGTGAGACACGTCATTCGATTTATTTCTCCTTTAGACGCGTTTGACCCAAAGAAAGTAATAAGTTGTATTAGACTAAACCTTCTCTTTTGACTCAATTTTCCGTTTCTTTTCCTCACTTAATTATTCTTTTCCTTTATTATTTTATATAAGACTTCCTTTTCATTTTATTCTTATCTCGCGTTTCCTTATACTAAATAGCTTATATTGAATGTAATGATTATTTAATATGTTTTAGCTCTTGCATTTTTTTTTAACGCAGACTATACATAAATTGATTCGTGGAATATTTTCTCTAGTCTATTGGTCAACAATTTTTTTGTAAGCCAAAAGAAGTTTTATTTTTTCTTTTCCAGTAGAATATTTTAATTGTCATGTGGTTGCTTTTTAGTCAAAGTACGCCAGCTGTTTCTCGCTTCATGCTGACTTGGACGTACTTGATATGATGTTTGCACGTGCTTCTTTTAGTTGTGGGCGCAACACACGTGTAAGCTAGTCTATACTGTTTTTTTTACAAGTGTTCCAAAAACCAAAAGGAAAACCCTAAAACATTTTGTAAAAGCGAAATACGCCATTTTTTCCATGCAAAAAAAACAAACTTCCTTTTTCTGTAAATATAACAACAAACCATATAACAAATGCTAGTTTATTTAATGTAAATGAGTACATTTTTCTTAAATATATTATATATTAAATAATTTTACAAAAATAAACTAAAATTTTCAAATTAACTTTAATGAAAGTGCTTGTTGTGTTTTTTTCTTTATATAAATGGATAAATTGAAAACTTTACTTGTGATAAAAAGTTAATTTTTTTTTAATTTGGTTTTTTTAAATATAGATAAAATAGTATTTATTCTATAAACGATATTTTGGGAAGTTTTTTTTGTTGTAAAAATATAAATGAATAATAGTATTTATAATATAATATTTAATAAAAAAACATGTACGATTTATATTAAACTAAATTGATAGTATGATAATTCTATAAATTAAAGAGATAATTTTCGTATTTTTCTAGGAAACACATCATATATTTTCCAGCACAAAAACTAGTATTCCTTGTTTGAAAAATAAAACAAAGGACTATTATCACTTATTCACTTTCACCGACAAACGATAGAGTAATGTATAAGCCATGTTTAGCAAATTGATTTTTGGTGGTTTTGCACGGTAAATAATGTTGTATCAGTAAATTTTACTTTTGTTTGTCATATGTTATGAATGTATTATTTATACTATCTCCACGCATCGACAACGTCAAAACCTTGACTTTATTATGTTAAATTATGTTTAGAGATTTGAATATCTTAAATTTAAATTAAAAAATTACGACTAATTAAGCCCCTTGAAACATAATAATAACATTATAGCAAATTTTTTAAATGTAATCCAATAGCCTTTGCGTGCCAAAGTTTTCTTCATTCTTACAGTGATTGTAGCCCTAACTATGGATCCCGTTATTGCACACGATTAAGTGTCATTTTAATTACATTCTGATTTGATTTATTTTATTAATGCTCATTTATTTAAATTCTTCCAATTTAAGCATTAGTTAACTTAAGTAAAATTAAAATGGTAAATAAATTATCTTAGTTACGTAAAAGTGTTTTGGTTCAAAATTGTGTTTTGGGAAGTTGCATTAAAGCTCTTATTTCTCAGATCGATTCTAGATTCGTCTCAAACCAAAATATATACTTCGATTTTTTTACCATGCTAAGATTTCTAATGTCTGATTTCCTATATTTCAAGTAAAAATGAACTGTTATATCCATAAAATAATTAGGTAAGTGGTTATATTTCTTCCAATATAAGGATTTTTTAACTTAATTAAAGATAAATTATTTAAAAAACTAACTAAAACTATGGTTTTAATTCAAAAAATGTGTTTTGGGAATTTGCATTTAAGCTTTTATTTCTCAGTTTAATTCCATATTCGTCTCAAGAACTATTTCAGTTTATTTTTTTATGACGTTAAGATTTTCTCATGTCCGGTTTCCTATATTTCAAGTTTAATTGTTATATACATCAAATAATTATGTAAATAGCTATATTTATACTTTAATATGACTAAATACACTCTTTCGAAAATACTGGCGAGATATGCATAAACATGACTCGATATTTATAGTTCGCCATTTAGTTCATATAAAAATGTGTAATATTTATTTTAGATGTCTATCTGATGTCGCATCTAATAGTACTTTAAATGCGACATCTAAGTTATTAGATTCGACAAAAGTCTCATGTAAAGCTAACTAATTTTGTCCCAGTAATATTATTATACACGAATTGTAGTATTTACGATAGTTTGAATATACCTATACACATACACACTTGTTAACTGAGTTATGTCTTAAGTTGGAGTCGATTTTTTTTAGCATCAGTGTTCTCCATATTGTTACTAATTTATATGAGTTTTTGAGCAAGTTGTTTTGAAGCAGCATATTTCTAAGCAGATTGTTTTGGGTTTTTCCAGTCAGAAGTTGAAGTATTCAAATACCAAAAATCGTTTTGGGAACGTTGTTTTGAGTTTTAAAGAATTGATTGTTCAATCATGAACGCGCCATATAAATTTTTTATTATATACGTTTATTAACTAGTTATGGTCTTTATTCGGATTCAAACACAAATAATTATATATATTATGCATATATATTTCTCATTTTGTATGGAATTCTGGCGAGGATATTGGCTCAATAACCAAGCCACGGCCACTTTCGACGAGTTAATGCTAGGATTGAAGGTTCAATTTATTTAGAAGTTGCCGGCATAGAGGAATCAATGTACAAATGTGTTGGTTATTCAAAAATAAGTTTATGATCATTTTGTTTGCATATACTAGTTTATTTTGAAATGTTAATTTTTTTGTCATTTGGATTTGAATCATTTTGACCAACAAAACTACTTATATCAGTATGTTATAACAAATTACAAATCGACTATCGATGGTATCGATAATTTTATCAATGATATTACCGAATATCGACGGATATATCGACAAAAATTATATAACAATTATATTTTTAAATAATTCAAACTATATAAGTCATCAAATTCAAATTATAAAAAGTCAAATATTACGATCTTTCTGACAAATAATAAACTTAAATAGTTCTCAAATGTTAAATATTAAATAACTCAACAACAAACTCTATATCAAGTATAGGTTGAAACTCAAAAATTAAAAACTTGCCAATTTTTTTAAAAATATTTAAGAAACTAAAATAAAATAATTTTCTAATTTTGATAGTATTTGGTGGTATACCGAGAATCTGATTCTACGTATATACCGTGAGTATTTTAAACCTTACTTATAACTAGCTATTAGTTGAAAATTATAAAACAAAAAATTGGTCAAATGGCCAACGTTTGAAAGACTAATTATGAAATGGTCAACGTTTGAGTTAAACTTAGTTAATGGCCCCATTGAATACGTGTCACACTCTTATACTGAGAAATATTATGTTGGCATTTATGCCCACAAAAGAGATTTTTGATATTAAATACTTTTGTATTTATTTGTTTTGAATTTAAATAAAAATTGAATATTCATTCTTATTTAAGATTGTGTTTATGCATGAATGTCTACGCCCTGAAACTGTCATCAACGAAAGAAATGCTAAGTACAGACTTGACAAGATACCTTCTTATGACTAGTTTAAATAATAGTTTGCAATCTAAAGATCGATTGGACAATCGATTCTTAGTAATGATTGTTAGAATGAATTAAACGATATTTTATCTTGTGATATGGAAAGTTGTGACTCTGCAATTCATTATTGATATCTTAATGAAGATATTGAACAAGACCTGTGAAGTTTTGAAGTTCGAGATAAAACCGTTTAATCACTCGAAACTTCAAATCACATACGAGGGGTATTTTAGTAATTACCTAAATCCTGAAGTGAGTACATATCTTCTTGTAAAACTTTATGACATTTGATTTGTCAATGGGCAATGGCTAAGTGATGTTTCATTGACCCGACGGTTGGTGTCATAATACTGTTTCGTTGAAATATGTGATTCACAGATATGGAATTTGTGTTGAAACAATGCTAAGACATTAGTATCACACCATGCGCTGTTATGAGAGTGTGAGCGAATAAAGCAGGTCTGGTATTTATCGACTAAAGAATTCTTTGAAATAAAACATGTGACATGTTAAGACATCTCACCTTATGTTTTTCACTTTTACAAATAACAGAGGACTTGGTGAAATAATAACTCAGGGGTAAAACAGTAATTTTACATTCCTCTGAGTTAATGATACACACAAAAGGGTAATATCGTAAAATACACCGTGGACCGTGTGAAGAATAGTTTTGTCACATCCAACGGAAATATAAATGCATATGAACTTAGAGATGTTCAATATTGGTCCTTTAGTGGAATCGACTAATATTAAAAATTAAAAGTCGGAAAAAGTTTGTGAACTTTTGTGTCCGAGCTTTATTCTAAAGTTTCGTTCATGTGGGTCCATAAGGTCTCAATGATAGACTCTCGGACGAGATTTTGGTGAACAAGAAATGCTTGATTTTCTCATTCAACGTAAATTGTGACTTACGCTAAGAATTTTTTTTCTGAGTAATTAAATAAATAATTAGTTATTTATTCTTATATTTATTTAACGAATCATATTATGTTATTATATTAATAATAATATAATTTGATGATTTAAATAAATAAAAGATGAAAATAAATATTTTCTCGTTTCGTACTACATTGATTAGTATGAAAATAATTAATGACTTGTCATTAAATATATGAGATGTTCTAAATTAATTAAATATTTTTAGAAATAAATCAAATAAATTTGGGAGATAACTAAGACAATATGGCCGGCCAAAATAAGGGTTTTATGGGCTGGAAAAATTGTTTAAACTCATTAAAAAGAGTTTTGGGCTTAAGTTTGACTGATGGGTCTTAATTAGATTTTGACCTAACTTAAGCCCATTCTCTCTGATATAAAAGGAGGCTCTCTCTTTGATAACCCTAGCCTAATTTCGACCAACACTCAGCCAAACCTCTTCCTTCTTGTGCTTGAGAGGTTTTGGCCGAACTTTAGAGAGAAAGAGAGAGAGGAAATTTTGTTTCCCGGCAGCCCTTCCTTTTCTTTGAGTTTCCCCTTCTTCCCGTGTTCCCACAAAGAGTCCACCCTCTTGATCTCCTAAAAACTTCTAGAGAATTATCATTGATTCATATTGTGGTTGTTTGAGTGACATTTGATCCACAGGACCGGCCACTTCTTAAAGCATCGGAGCAAGGACGGATTTCAGGACATCTTAGACGCACGTGGGAAGGAGTTTTGGCCGTGCTTGTTGACGCATATGTTTTAAAACGTTTTAACATGTTAAACTGAATTATGAATTTCCGCCATATGTTGATATATTTCATAATTAATTGGGTTAATTGTTTACTAAATTCCAACATATTACGCATTTGCCCTTAATAATTAGTCTTTAAAAAATTTCGTTAAACATTAACATGGACATTAACCGAATTTTTTGTAAACGTTGGCCTTTTAAGAATTGATATATGTTTAAAAGGCTAAAAACGCCAATAACCCATTATAAAATGGTACATGGGCTGTAAATTCAGAAACAAAAAATAGCGTACAAAAAGAGAAGAAAAATAAGAAAAAAACTAATGTCAAAAAATAAAAAAGAGCGTTTGATATAGAAAACAGATAAAATCACGCAATACATTTTGTTGTTGGTGTGAACCATGGAAAATGTTTGAGCTCATGCTCATCAATCTTATGGGAGATATATGTTCTTACTTTGATGAACGTTATCTCTTACATGTAGACCGAGCTCATTTTTTCCCACATGATTGAATATAATAAGTTTATTAAAATTTATGGGTTGAGCTCCAAGCAATTGAGAAGGAAATACTAAATAAGGCCCAATCTCTTCTTATTCAAAGAATTTGACCAATTATTATTTATATTATTGTTTGCTTATTCAAAGAATGAGACCAATTATTATTTATATTATTGTTGAAGTTTAGCTCGTCATCTCAGTTCGTCTACATTAAAGTTCAAGTTGTAATTTTATCTCGTTATCTCTCACATTGTCCTACTACTTAAGACTCTCTCACCTTCTTAGTCTTTATGAAGTTCATGAGTATCAATGCATCTTGGAAGTTACATTTTCTCTTTCCAATTTATCTCTCGAATTTTACAATTATAGTTCTAATTATAATAAGGGAAATTTTCGTCAACTGTCAACTATTGATGTCTCAGGGTCGGTCTTTCGTAGTTAGTGAAGGACCACCGTATAATTTGACAATATACGAAGATCAACTTGCAGCTTTGTCTCCTTCATTTCATACTCCCCATTTGATTTTTAGGGGACATTATTTCACTCTTGTACGAACTTTATTTGAGATAAAAAAAATTTGTCGACTTACTCTCAGCGCTTGCCTTTGCATAAAATTTTAATGTGCACCATTTCCACGAGGTTGAGTTAATTTGATAACTATTTTGTTGTTTTTGTTATATTATAGTGTATCTCAAAATCAATTGTGTTAAGTGTGTTTTTGTTGTACGTGTATGAAATTATGCTAGACGGTCTGCAAGATGTCACACACGATATTGAGACAATGCGCGTAACATTTTACTGAGGAGATATGAGACAACACTATAACTTAGTGCAAGTATGTAAATGACATAAGATATGATAATTTAGTTCAGTGCAACGTCATCTACAACTAAGGGACATATAAGGTGGTGGAAATGAATTTTTTTGATCAATATTGTTAATAATATAATGATGACCTTATATGAATAGCCTTAATATCGATGTCAAATATTACTTAAGTATATGAATATTAAGTCAGGTTCTCCCCCTGAATTAGTGCATCCGCTCAATTCCACTCGATGAACACTTTCCACGTGATATTCTTCTAGTAGCTAACAGTTTCACTCGTGAGTGATTCTATCACGAGTAACACAGACCGGATCGTGCATGAATTGAACTCTTACACCACTAATAATCAAGATCACAGATTCCCAATCCGCTAATCCAGCACGTCTTAAAATTTTGTCATGTTGATTGAAAAACATCAAGGAAGTTAAAGGGGCAACAACTCGTCTTTTATAGCTTACTATGTCTTCTTAGAGTTCCTTGCCCTTGATTGAGATAATGAAAGTGTAGAAAGTCGTCGCTTGCTGAATCTGTTAAATTTGAAAATTTTGCTAAAATAGCTTACAATTAATTAACGATGTTATTACACAATAAATCAACATATTAAAAGAACATATTTCTGCAATACTTGCTTAAGAAAAATAAACCAATTCAAATATGACATCAATATCTAATCACACGTACAATCAACCAATATGGGTGATATTTAATCTATGTTGCTTAATTATTGTATATGTGTATATATATATATATATTTATATATATGTCACGTTTATGAGTTCCTCTAGATATTTGTGAATACATAAAGCAAATAAAACAGAAGTAGCTAGTTGCGCTTACAAAACCAAACAAAAAATCGAAATCACATCAATATATACACATCATTATTTTAAATATGTTGAAGAAATTCCATGCTACCTTCTTTTTTATGAGTGGGAAGGAAGATAAAAACAAATATACGAGATAATATTATTTTGATAACGGAAGACGCTATTCTTATAAAAAAAAAAAAGTAAGATAATTTGCGGACACAACCAAAGATATAAAACTAAGACTGCGTAATAATAATAATAAGGTATTTTAGCTATATATCATATTAATTTTTACTAATTTTAAAATAATTAATATTTGGTAAATATTTTGTAAATATCCAGGAAAAATTGTTTACACATTTTTATAAAGTACAATTAGCGATTGTTAATGAAGATCTTATAGTCCGTAAAATCGCGTAAACAACTTTTCCAAAGTATTTATGAAAAGTTTAACGAGTATTTATGATAAACAGCCAATATTAATAAATAAATAAATAAATAATGCTGAATTAATATCAAACTAAAATAAGCAACAATTATGAAGAATATTTTTGCAAGGAAGAATAACGTGTACAAAACGAATCTTAAAGCTTGAGAGTCAAATCAAGGTCTGTGACACTACTCGAACCGCTTATTTGTCCCTTATCATCGTCATGAGAGTTATTGATCGTACGATCTGGAAAGGCATCACGGAAGCTACGAGTTTCTGGAAGAGTACTCCTCTGAGGAACCCATGCTATAGTGGGCCCACCAGCCATATTGTACGGCCTCATAAACCCCGCCACCGGAAATCCCGACATCCCATGCAACGGGATAAAATAATAATAATTACTATTATTATTATTATATTTAAGGGGATGATCATCAACTTCTAGGGCTTCGAGGTTCGGGGAAACCGCCGTGGTTTTTAAAGCACGCCCGATTTTCAATCTTTTCTCGGCCTCTCTCTCTCGTTTGTGAGCAGTTTGGTGACCCCCTAGGGCTTGGAGAGTTTGGAACTCTCTCTCGCAGTGTTTACACTCCAGACTGTTCTTATTCTTCTTCCTCTTCTTCTTGTTGGTCGTGGTATTATGATTATTAGTCACATCCGACCGAGCTTCGAAGCCGGGTGAGAAATCGATTGCGTCAATGGCGGATTGTTGCTGATCGTCGGAGGACTGGCCTTCACGTCGTTTCTGATCGCTCTCTGACTGCGACATAATAGTTTTGCTTGGATTTTTTTCTTTCTTTCTGAAATTGCTGGGAATGTCAAGGGATTAAGAAGAAGAAGAAAAGGCTTGGGTATATATAGGCTACAATTGCCTGTATCTCTTAAGCATGGTAAGATATAATTCAAAAAGGGCAATTGTACATGTTTACAGTAGTAAATTAGGGAATCTGGGTGGCATTGAGTTATTGCGTAGATTATTTTACATGACTGCTTTAATTCTCACGTCTATATATTTCCTTATTAGGTTACGAAAATTGCTTTGGCTGTATAATTGAAGGAAATAATAAGCTGTGAGTTTCCATCTACAATTTTTTTATTACCAAATTTAGAAAAGATGACTACTGTGATGCTATAAACTCCGTTTATATCCTAATTGTCAACCGTTGTAAAAAATATTAACAAAAATATCGGCAGAATGTGTTATGCAGAAATTGGTACTCGTCATTTATCGTCGACAACTTTTAGCATTTGTTTGATATAGAGTATTTAACTTTTTTTGTTCTTTCGGTAAATAGATTAAGTTGACTAATTTAACTACTTTAATTTTCACTTAATTTCCTTAGCTGTATCTTACGAATTACGATGTATCATAAAAAGGGTTCATTACGAAAATAGCTAATTTAAACATTGTATTTTAGGTAAATAGTAACAAGATAAAGCCAACTTATCAAAATAGTTTGTGCTTTCCAAGTTTGTTCTATTTTTGAATTTTCATTTTAAAGTTTTAATTAATAATTCGATAATATATCTAAAACAATGTTAATAATAATTTAAATTTTAAATTATTTTTGTTAAATTTCAAAAAAATATATTAATCAGTTATTTCTACATTATTTCGTGTATTCTTAATATCATATTAATGCTCAAAATATTCGCACCAACTTTTATTTTTTTATTTTTATTTTGTGTTTCTTAAAATCATAGTTCAAATTTATACGTATTAAGAGATGTTTTTAAATTATTAACATTTTTAACACATTCAATTATATTTTAATGTTTTCATAGTTATTAATTTAAATTTGAATTTTCTTTATATTTAAATTTAGAAATTAATTATTTAGTTAACTTAAACGTATTAATAGTCATCATTTCCAAACAAATATAGAAAATAATTAAAAAAAATTATAGATAATTACGTGAACCATTGAAATCATATCGGTGTCCAAATACATGCAACAATTACTTATTTTCATCGTGGGTAAGGGAGGTCATCGACCTTTATAGGGGAGGGTAGCCTAGGCCATCCCCTCCCAGCGCGGGCGGCCGGACCCTCTCGGGGCGAACATACGGCCACTCAGCGCGGGCTTGATAAATGTTTATGTGCGAACTTCATAAATTTTTCAATGAATTCATTAAATGGAAAAGAATAAGAATTATGAAAAACTATTTGACCATGATAATTAGTAAAATTGACACGAACTAGATCAAGTTCTTTTCTCAATATATCATAAAGTAATTAAATTATACACTTTTACTTGGTGATATCAGAAAATAAATACATTAATTGTATTAACGATTACACAATAAATGTCGAATAGGCTATGATTATGTTGAATATAAATGTATGATTTTTTTATACCACTCACTTTGCGGGTAATCACGACTCGAGTTTAACTTAGATGAAACTTGTTCCTCTTTATTCGGAAGGTGCTTATAGAGTCAATGATCGAGAACCATGATGCTGCTAAGAAGGCTAGAGGCTCAGTCTGTTTTAGAAATGTTTGTATTTGTACGCGTGGTTTCATTATTATTTTCTCATATATCTCTTGTAACTACAATATTATTTCGTCATATGTGAAAATATTTATGATATTTTCATAGCGCTGACACGATTCTAAAAAGAATTGCACTTAAATAAAATGACCACGTCTCTAATCTCTTATCCCTTTTAAAATTGTTGAAGGTTTTCCTTTTTTTAGGTAAAGGAATAAATAAATCAACACAGAAACAAATTTATGCACTAAAGGATAAATAAGACCGCAGTTGCACCTAGTACAACATTGCCAAATTTGTAAATTGTGTAAGACACTTCATTCCATTTATGTCTCCTTTAAACGCGTTTGATCCAAAAAAAGCTATAATATTATGGAGACTAAACCTTCTCTATGACTCTATTTTCCATTTCTTTCCGTCACTTAATTGTTTTTTTCCTTCCTTATCATGTTTACATAAGACCTTCCTTTTTATTTCGTATTATCTTGCTTTTCCTTAATACAAAATGGTCTATTTTGAACTAATTATATTTAATTACATTTTAGGATCTTGAATAAATATTGATTCGTTGAAGAATCTTTCTCTAGTTGGTCAACAGCAGTTCTCTATTTGCAAGCTCCAAAATAAAACTTCATTTATTTCTTTTTAGATAGGAAATTTAAAAAATGAATTGTCATGTGGTTTCTTTTTAGTCAAAGCACGTTATATGTCTTGCTGACGTGGACATATTTGCTACGATGTTTGCACGTGCTTCTTTACTTGTGGCGCGTAACACGTGAAATTCCTGGCCGTACTGTGATTGTTTCATACAGAGTGTCCAAAAACATTTGCAATAAAAATTATTATCCATCGCTAAAACTTTTCGCCCTTAGTCGGTGACACAAAAGGAAAGAGTATCTACTACATCAAATATTTTCAAACAAAATTTGATCAAATATTTTCAAACAAAATTTGATCTCGAATAGGGACTTCCTTATTAGAACAGTTAAACAGTTATTTATTATTTATTGTAATTTTCATTTCTTATGTTATTGTCGTTTATTGTTTGTAAACTATTTATTGTATAAAAGAAATGTATGTAGGAAGTAACAGCTGACTTTGGTCAGAAGTAATAAACGAAATTGTTTTCTTCTCAAATCTTTCGTTCATTCTCTGTTTCACTTTATTACTTGACCTAGAAAATCTGTTCTTGATCGATGATTCTTGACGAAAAATGGCTGAAGAATCAGCAACATCTGTGGGGAAGGACGGTAACTACTACGTCGACACATTCATCAGGAATTCCACGAGCTCCAATGTTTGTGGAAAATCAAATCCTTATTGTCAGCATCACAGTGGCGGCTCTGAAGGAGGAAGTCTCGTCTCTCTTGTCTTGATCGGCGTCAACTATCAACCATGGAGCAAATTGATGATGATTGTTCTTGATGCCAATAATAAGTTTGGTTTCATCAATGGATCAATACAGAAGCCATCTGAAGAACATCCAGATCTCCTTCATCTCTGGAATCGCAACAACAGCACGATCGTTTCTTAGATTATGAATTCTTCAAGTAAGGAAATCGCATCCTCTATTCTCTAAGTTGAGCCAGACTAGAATGCCACAACAAGATGTATTCCAGTGTTTGCCAAAACCCTCTAAAAATCATACTCTACTTGCTATTTCACAGTCAAAGAACAAGTGGTCCATAGTCTCTATATCACATATACGATACTTTGGATTCATACCTAGGATACAAACTGCAACCTCTCCACCGTGGAAAAACAACGAGTCTCTATTCGTCACAAGGTTAATTTGTATCGATGATTGAAACGGAAGCCCCGAATTTTTCAGGAGAGGTCTATTGGATCAAAAGAAACTTGCATGATGGTTGCATACCCTAATTTGACACCAAATTCACCTTTTCTCGACTCTGACCAGATTCTTTTATCCAATTTTAGGCCCCAAAATAGGTTAAATCTTGAGGAATTTGTTAGCTTTCAGCTGGCCGCACGCATTAATAACTTTCAGCATATTCCAAAAATATTTGAACATAAACTATTATTTCTTGTTTTTAAAATTAAAAAAATAAATCGATAAAACCTTCGCCCCCAGTTGGTGTCACGGAAGGAAAGAGTGTCTACTACATCAAATTTCTTCAAAACTAAATTAGTCCCGAACAAGGGTCGGGACCTCCCGATGCTACAAATTATGAAAGTTTTGAAAATAAAAATTGAATTCACAATTAAATGTACTGAGCTATTAATAGATCTTTTTACTCAAGAAAAATTACACGACTTAAAATAATTTTCACAAAACGTAAATTTGTTAAAAAAAATTGGCACATATTTGTTTTGACATCTAATTTGTGGATCAATTATATTCACAAATACAACTTTCACTACAATTTAAAATAAAACTTTTACGGTGTATAAACATTCACTCGGCGAGAGGACTTCCCCTCGATCATTTGTAAATGTGGAACTAAACTCATATCATAAGTGATCCCATTTTTTATACTTGAACTTCTGAATGTTGTCGAGTTCGAACCTCACTCGTTTTCTTCATTATCGAATTCTAATCTCTAAACTTTGGCAACCACCTCCACCCTATTAATATTGAGCATCAGAGGTAACATGGTCAACCCCTTTGTTTCTCTTTGATCACCAGTTTCTCTTTGTTTACAAGTACGACGGGAGTCACCACCGCCACTAATTTGCTTAAAAATCTACGATGCTCGAAACTCCAATGCGATCACTTGGTCCGATCTTGGATCAAACTGTTGCGGAATATCAACGTTGTCCAAAATATGACGACAACAAATTTATCACATTTTTTAAAGTAATAACTTTTTTACAAGCAATAAAATCAGTTTTTTAAAACCAAAATACGATACCTTAAAATAAAAACCACGAATAAATGAGAAAATGTATGATTTTGATTTGTATTCATAAGGTTTTAAAGAGTGTTTTGGTAATACTTTTTTTTTGCGAGTATGATCGATGACGAGTTTGGGCGTTGCCTGAATTTATCTATGGGTAGTTTTTATAAATAGCCATGTAAACTCTATGGAGTTTGGTTATACCCAAGGTTTGGTTAAGAATTTGAAAATAACCAGTCTACTACGTTTACAAAAGAGACAAAAATACCCCAAAAGTAGTTCCCGCTCATTATCACGTATTTAATATAAAAAAAGGAAAAAAAACTGAGAATCAAGGCCATTAACAACACGTAATAATGATTATCAAATACTCATAGAGGTTGTTTGGTTACATTAATTTACAGTGAAAATTATACTACACGATATAAATATAACGTAAACACGATGTAAAGTATACTAATTACAAACACGATGTACAATATTACAGTGTAAATATAACGTAAACACGATGTAAACTATACTAATTACAAACACGATATAAAATATTACAATGTAAATATAACGTAAACACGATGTAAACTATACTAATTACAAACACGAACCAGATTCTTGAAGCGATAAACCATCATCATCAAACAAACCCATAGCTCTCGAAATCTTTTTTCCCGATCAAAACTGAAAATATGCTATTTTATTATTTTGTTTTAGCCGGCCAATATGAGAGAGAAAACGATTTTAGGTAGATAATATAAATACTCCAGCACCCCCGAATAGCCCTATTTTGCCTCCACGTCGGTAAGGGGCTAAAAGTTCTACAACTTTAATTCCTGTTTCAAAAATGGATAATTTTGTATCTAATTGTATAAAAGCAGGAGCAGATCTATGAATAGGAGATGTTGTGCGAGTATCTACGGGACCTAAATTATCAACGGGTTCTCCAAGCACATTGAAAATTCTTCCAAGTTAAATGTTTCCTTTAATATAGGATCTTAAGTAATTAGGAAATAAAAATTGATTGAATAATTAATCAAAAATCTCGGGAAAGCTGGTCAACCCTCGTCTTAACCAAATTTGAGTTTTGAATTTCAAATTCGAATCTAAAATTTAATATCCAAAATGTAAACGAATTTAAAGGTAGTCTGGACTGTTTACATTATGTAAACGACATTATCTGTCTATTTTCAATTTATTAACGAAACTTATTATATATTTAAAATGAAAACGTTTTATAAGACTATAGAGCCAAATTTTTGTTTATACATCGTGTAGTAAATAATTAATTTTTATATTTGTCTAATTTCTCTCATATATATATATATATATATATATATATGATTATATATCGCTCACTAATCATTTCATCTCATAAAAAAGAAAGTTATCCATACCTAAGAGCATCACCTAAGAGCATCTCCAATGCAAGCAACCAAAGTTGCTATACGCATCATCAACTATAATATATTTTTTTCTTTTTTTTATCCACCTCAATATTAGATTATTTTTTACAAAAATACTCTAATTAAATTATTGGTCATCACTTAATTAATGGTCCCCACTCAAATTAAACTATTGGTCTATTTATTATTTTATTAATTTTTTATATTGGTAATAGTGTGGCATGAGTGCCAAAATTTGCACCATTGTCACAATGATTACTCTATAAAATAATAATAATTCTAAAAATAAATGACATGGCATGACCATGTAGGCATTGAGCAACTATTGTTGCCAAGCATTGGAGATGCTCTAACTCTACTAAGACTCGGCCATTTTGATTTTGACGTAAACCATTAAACACAGGAATTATCCCCGAGAGGAGAGGAAATAATGTGACAACATTGATTAAGACTTCTAAATTAATGTGACAAAAATTAACTTTTTTTTTTGCAAAACGTTGAAATAGAGAAAAGAGGACATAGAGTTAATACTAATTCCGTTGCCATCATTTGTCATAAAACACAGGCCATACCAAAACCCGAGCGTTTCATTTCATAAAATAAATTCTTTATGTTCTTAAAATTGCTGTTTTTTTTTTTTTTCTGAAACCGAAGTAATATTGAAAAAAAAAACGGTTTTAAAATGTTCGCTACAAGTTCTGCGAGCTTCTGTAACTAGATAGTCAGCAGATTTATTATTAAAAACAAAACATGTTATTCAGATTTGTTTCTCATCCAAATTTAATATTTTTAGCAACATATAAGAATCTGATTTTTCCTAAATAGATCTAGTCATGCAGGAACATACAATATATTTCTCCTTTAAATCTGAACTAAAATAATACTTAAAATAGAGAAATCAATTAAATTTGCTACGTTAACATAAAAATATATGTTTAAATTGCCACTAGGACGGCACAGATTATAAATAGCACCTATTATATAGGCATAAAAATTAAATATGAAAAATTAAAATAACCCGCCTAATATAGAGCACATAAATAAACAAAACAAAGAAGCAGACACGGCACAGACATTTCAGTTTTCAATAATTATTTATTATTTCACTCTCTGAAACAGAAAAAATATTTAAACCCGAAAGGGAAAAAACGAAGAGATAAACTAAAATCAAAACGAGAATAGAAGTCTTCGGAGTTCGGAGACTTCATATTTCTCTCTCTCTCTCTCCCATGAAAATCTCGTACTCTCTCTCTCTCTCAAATGAAGCAGCGTAACAGAGGACTCTCCAAATGACGAAACTACCCCTTCCTCTCTCCGCCGTCATTTCCACAGTCGTTACTCTCCTCCTCGTCTTCTCTTCCACGGCTGTCGATGCTCTAAGCGCCGGCGATACACTCGCCGCGACCTCCTCCGCAATCTGCGGCCTCGCCACCGACCCCTCCCAAACAATCACCTGCCACGTCACCGCTCTCTCGAACCAGCTCCCAATCCGCCTCTTCTCCAACGTCACATTCGCTGCCGTCTCCGGCGGCGATTCCTTCCTCTGCGGCCTCCGATCCGGCGGCGACTCCATCATCTGCTGGGACCACCTCTCTTCTCCGAACTCCACGCTCGCCGCAGTTCCTCACCGGTTGTACCCAAGCTCCAGCCCCTCCCCGAAGCTCCGGTCGATCTCCGTCGGCGAGAGACACGTCTGCGCTATCAGAGCCGACACCAACGCCGTGACTTGCTGGCGGTTCGACAGAGGCTTCTCTGTCCCCGCGGCTACGGAAGAGTTCGAATCGATCTCCTCCGGCTCGGGATTCACCTGCGGGATCTTGAAGTCCACATCGCTGGTCAAATGCTTTGGCTCCGACCCGATCCGGTCCACAATCGAGTCCGGATTCGGTAACGCCACCGTGTTGAGTCTCGTCTCCGGTGGTTCCCACGCTTGCGGAATCACCACAGGAGGCTTGATTATCTGCAGAGGAGCGAACGAGTCCGGTCAATTGAACGCTCCGATTGGGACGCCCTTTGAGTTCAATCAGCTGTCACTCGGCGGCGATCATGGATGCGCGATTCGCGCCGAGAACGGCTCTGTGGTGTGCTGGGGCAGCGGCGGAGGCGCCGGGAAATTCTCCTCCGGTAATTCGTCGTTCGAGCTCCTCGTTGCCGGGAAGAATTTCTCGTGCGGACTGACCACTCTGAACTTCTCCGTGGTGTGCTGGGGGGCGAGGTTTTCTCCCTCCGCCGTCGCACCAGTTCCGATTCCGCTCCCGGAGATTCTCCCGGGGCAGTGCATATCCGCGAACTCGTGCGGAAACTGCACGACCTATCCTCGCTCCCAAAACCTCTGCTCCGGCGAAGGAACCAGAATCTGCAAGCCCTGCTTCAACCGCGGAAACGCGAATCTCGACGCTCCGCCGCCTCCGCTGAGTCTCCCCCCGGAGAAGAAGGGGCTGAGGAGAGGCTTACTCGCCTTCGCAATAGTGGGCTCCGTCGGAGGACTCGCCGGGATAATCACAGCCATGTACTGCCTCTACACCGGAGTCTGCTTCGGAAAAAAGAAGATCCACAGCTCGGTGCAGCCCACCATAACCCGCGCCCCGAGCTCCACCACCACCTCCGGCAGCCCGCCGCCGTCCCTAATCCGCCGAAACGGCTCCCGAATCATGAAACGGCAGCGAAGCGGAACCTCCTCAAAGCACGCCGACCGCGCAGAGGAGTTCACCCTCGCCGAGCTTGCCTCCGCCACGGCCGGCTTCTCGCCGGAGAATCGCATCGGCTCCGGAAGCTTCGGAGTAGTCTACCGGGGAAAACTACCCGACGGGCGCCAGGTGGCGATCAAGCGCGGCGACCCCCAGCAGAAGCAGCAGCAGCGCGAGAAAGAGAAAGAAAGCGCGTTCGAATCGGAGCTCTCGTTCCTCTCGCGGCTCCACCACAAACACCTGGTGAGACTCATCGGCTTCTGCGACGAGAATCGCGAGCGCCTGCTCGTGTACGAGTACATGAAGCACGGAGCCCTGTTCGACCACCTCCACGGAGTCTCCTCCGGTGAGGTGGCGCTCCACGATTGGAAGATGAGGATCAAGGTGGCGCTAGACGCGGCGCGGGGGATCGAGTACCTCCACACGTACGCGGTGCCGCCCATCATACACCGCGACATCAAGTCCTCCAACATCCTGCTGGACGCCACGTGGACGGCCAAGGTCTCGGACTTCGGGCTTTCCATGATGGGCCCCGGGTCGGGCTCGGCCCAGGAGGACCGGTCCGAGATCCGGCGGCCCGTGGGGACGGTGGGGTACATAGACCCGGAGTACTACGGGCTCAACGTTCTGACGGCGAAGAGCGACGTCTACGGACTCGGAGTGGTGCTCTTGGAGCTTCTCACGGGGAAGCGGGCCATCTTCAAGGACGGGGAAGGCACCGCCGCCAGCGTGGTGGACTACGCCGTTCCTGCGATAATGTCCGGCGAGATTTCTCGGGTTCTGGATTCGCGGCCGGGAGTGCCGGAGCTGAACGAAGGAGAGGCCGTTGAGCTCGTGGCTTACACGGCCATGCATTGCGTCAACTTGGAAGGGAGAGAGAGGCCTACCATGACCGACATTGTGTCTAATTTGGAGAGAGCTCTCGGCTTGTGCGACCATAGCCACGGCAGTATCTCCAGTGGTATACTCTCAATTCGCTCTGAATAGGAACCAAAGAATGAAACAAGACTTTTGACATTACATTACATTCTTTTCTTTTCTTTTTCCATTTGATTTTTATTTTATATGGTTCTTTACTTGAGGAAGGTTTTGGGAGTGTAAAGTTTTTTCTCTTCTTCTTCTTCTTCTTCTTCATTTTAGTGTAGGCTGTTCTTGGAAAGTTGCTAACTTGGTGAATGATTACAATATTGATTGATTCTTAGTTAAAATCTGAGTGTTCTTTATTTCGTTACGTTGTCTCTTATATTCCTTCTGTTTGTTAAGGCTTGATTGTCTATGCAGTTCAGTAGAAAGCAAAGCATGTTACACTAGTGTCTATGCAGTTCAGTAGGGTCTGCCTCAACAACAATCCTATTTAATTTTAAAGTTGTTATTTGCTTAGGGAATAATAATTGGTTTTGGGGTTGAGCTAGTCAAATGAATCACTGTAAGGGTGTGAACGGAAAGAAGTGCATTGGGGAGTTTGGTTGGTCATTCTTGTGGTTTGGGTGTTAAAGTTGAGTGTACAGTGAATATCGGTCCCGCGAAAGAAGAGGGGGTTTGTTTGTACTTTAGCCTTTCTCAATTTCTGTTTGCCCTTTCTTTACGTTTCAAAAGGAAGCGGGACCCACTAGAAAACCATGAGTTCGTAGTTCGTACAAAGAAAGATGGTCCTCCGAACTTTAGACAATTGAGTTTTGGGTGGGTCTGTATTGACTGGGCTATGTTTGACCTTCTAAGTTTCAATGAAACAGTGGATAGGGAAGCGAAGTTTCAAATGCAAAGTTTACAGGCATAATATTTTAAATATATTTAAAAATGACTTTTTTTTAATCTTTTTCGTGGACAAAATACAATTCTGCCCAGAATAACTGTTTATTTTATCCATCTATTAATAACGATGTAATGTAATTATAAAATAGAGTCTTTAGAGTGCAAGGTTTTAGTATCAATGGTTCTTTTTAAAAAGAGTATTTTAAACAAATATTGCTTTATCTAACAGTATTAAAAGTTGCTATTGTTATTTATCCAAATTTTTAATATTCTTTGATAAAATAGTCTATTCTAAGTTTATGTTTTTATCATTTATTTTTAATTATTTTAATTCGGTATTCGTAGTTATATAAAATTAGTTATTTACCCACTAAATTTTATAGTGTTTTATATATACTTAACATTTTGTAAATTGTTGGCAAATACATTGCCCAATGTGTTTACAAGAATTTGTTATCCATATTAATTCATAATTATTTCAAATTTTGATTACCCATTTTGGGATAAAATTGTCCAAAAAATTTCGCAAACACATTGAAGAGAGTATTTATCAACAATTTACAAAACGTTAAATTTTTCAAAATTTGTAAAAGTTTATATAACCATATACCTCAATTACCCTTGTAATTAATTGATTTTCAAAATTTTGAGTAGTTACAGACATTAATGTACAAAACCGTTTTTTCATAAAGTGCTTATCGCATTTATTTCGATTTATTTTCTCATTTTTAGTGAGGAAATATAATAATAAACGATTTTATATTGAATTAATAAAATATAAATTGCCATATATACTTTAGATTTATCTGTAAAAATTCAAATTTGAACTTCGAATCAATTTTTTTTGAAATTTATAAGTTAAACTGTATACACATTTAGACCAGTTAGTTATCTTTTTATATTGTTTATTTAGATTTATTTCTGTAATATCATATGCACATTTATATATAATTTTAATGTTTTGCTATTCTTAAAGTTAGTTATATAAAAACATTATCGAATACAATTTTCATAGTCTTAACTAACGCTAAGAGGTATTTTAAGTATAGTTTACCAAGAAATAACTTGTTTAATATTTACATCACTTAAATTTGTATTTATCCTTCCAATAGCACATTTGTGTGTATGCTCTTTATTAGGCTGTTTAGGTAGTTTGTAGTGTACCACAACTAGTAGTAACCGATTCTAATAATGCAAGAATTTGTGGCATTAAATGAAAAATGAAGGCACACTAGATAAATGTTTTCTTTCTATGATTAAGATTGGCCGGTGACGACCCCCTTAATTTTCTACACTCGTATTTATTAAAATGCTTCGTTTCACACTTTTAAGTGTCCAAAATTAAAACTGACTATATTTCTCCAATTTAATCCATAAAATCATGGGGCAGGGAAATAAATGCAAATCATGTCGGATATTTAAATAATTCATGTACTGCCTTTTTTATGACAATTGAAATGGGTAAAAATAAAATCAATGCAGTTGATAAAAAAAAAATTAAAAATAAGAATACACCAACACAATGTCAACCATGAATTACGTATCTGCTTGTTTCCAGTATATTCATATCAACCAAATGCACGGGTATATTAATTTCTTATTAATACAATATTGGTGGCCAAGTATAATGAGAAGATAAACATTTAAATTTTGAAAATTTGAACTACAGTCACATTCCTTGTTAATTCATGTCAGTTTTGAATTTCAGAACCCTTCTGAACCTTCTCTTTCAGTCATTATAAATCCTCAGCGTCGACGTAAGAGATCAAGAAAATGAGAGAAAGAGCAACGAATATTTGAAAGGGTGATATTGGGGTTGTTATTGAAATATAATATAAAATATAAAAGATTGCGTAACTATATGACTTCAGTCACATCCACTTTGAAGCCATAGCATAATATAATAACAAAATTTGACCTTCGCGTACTTAGAAGTTAAAATCATAATAATTCCAGTCAAATATTTATCAAGTATTTAAACCTTATAGTTATAATCTGTCATTAGTGCTTTCTTTCTTAGACCATTTTCGATTCATCTTCACTTGAACTCCATTAAGAGTATGTTTTTATGTATTTATTTTCATACTCAAGTTCGCATATTCTTCAAAAAAATATCTTATATATCTTATCCATTATAATATGTATAATAGTCTTATAGAAGTTAGTAATTTCGTTTTATCCAATGTTTGTTAAAAAATTTATAACTGTTTACACTTTTAAATAAAAAAAAATTATATATCAAAAATATCCCAAAAATTGGAAACCCGTCGAAATAAAAAATAAAATTTAGAAACATTAATCGGTTAATTAATGCACAAAAAACGCCCAAAAATATTTTTGCATTAACCAAAATCGGAAACATGAAAGAGAAAATCATTACATGCAAAACTTGAGAATTTGAAGAGTTTCCTCTCTAAACTCAATTGTCATCCCCGATCGGCCACAAGAATCTTTGAAGATTCAAACACAACCAAGCGATTTACAAGTATTAACGTTTTGTTCTTATTTTCTTTTGCGATTTACAGTCGTTTTTCTTCTTCTGGTTTAAGGTCGTTTCTTCTTCGTTTTTTTTAATTCTCAAGGTTTTTGTTTGAATTCCAGTTATTTTTTGACGTTTTCATCTTCTTCGCTGGATATTTCGTTTTCTGCAACATCTCGTTTTCGGTGGACGCCAGTTTGGCTCCGGTGGCTGCGACGCTAATGATGGAGGCGCTGACGAAGGCAAAGACGAACTTCGGCGGTGAATGCCGATTTGGCTCCAGTGGCAATTAAAATTTTCATCGCTCTTTTTCTTTTCGTTTTGATTTTGATTTCAAATTCATATATGAAATTTTGATTTTCTTCCATTTAGTCAAATAAATGTGTTTTGTTAATTAATATGCAATTAACGTTAAAAAGTTTCAATTACATTTCAGAAATAATCAATTTACGTTGTAAATTCGTTCAAGTGTAAATTGAATATCAATTAACGAGCGTAAATATTGGACGATGTAAATGGAGAATTTGAAAAAATAGTAACAAACTAGATCTGTTATAAAACGAATTAAAAGTCGGTAATATGATATACTTTCCATATTATTTATGTAAAAATATTGTGATTCATATTTGGTAGATTAAGTTTCAATTTTTTAATTATGAATTTTGTTTGAATTATTATCTGTTAGAATGCACTAATTTATAAATAAAGCATATATGTAAATAAAATAGTAAATTTACGATGTAATAACGTATACATATAATTTATAATTTTTAAAATTCAGATATAAAAAAATATTATAGAGATGGAATAAAACTATTCCAAAAATCTTCAAAAATTATAGAGTTTTAAGATGGAGTTCATCATCATCTCCATCTCCAATATGAAGATGCATTGCAAATATTCTTAATTTTTCGATTTCTCTCTTTATGTTATATGTTTTTTTTCCGCTATATTAGTAAAAGCCCGTGGTATTGTGCACCTTTAATTTTAAAAAGAAAAAAAAATTAAAAATTAAAAAAAAAATCTTAAAGAAGAAGAGAAACAAAAAAAACCCATATATTTAGGCAATCTTCTTTTTATGAAAATACACTCTCTTTTTTTGCCAAGGAAAAAACAACTAATATTTTAGTTTTATCATTCAGACTTCAGAGTATGAAAGCTTATCATTTTATGGAGAGGATAATAATAGAGAGAAAAACGTGCTACTGGGATGTGAGACCCACAAAATATGATTGAAACTTGATATAGTGGAGAAACAGTCCAAATAAGGAGTTTTCTTGGCAAAAAAATCGACCGAGTCCTTTCAGTGACTGAATTTCTTTAGGCCTCAAGTGGCAAAAAAGGAGAAGAAAATAAAAACATCACAACAATAGACACACATATGTTAAGTTGCTAGACTTATAATTAGTCCGCATGGAGTTATGCTCTAGTTTCTCATATGCCAATACATGATTTCTTTCTCGTATTGATATTTGTCAATATGCTCTAATGAAGATCCTGAAAATAGCTACCTTATTTTACATGCTACGGTTTCAATTTTGTGATTATTCTGTAACTTTTTTCTTAAGACAAAATACACATTCCATGCTATGGTTTCAAAGATACTGTTACTAAAGTCATATACTTAGTTACTTACCAATATTCTTTATCATATTT
This sequence comes from Urtica urens, assembly GCA_958296335.1. Taxonomy (NCBI): domain Eukaryota; kingdom Viridiplantae; phylum Streptophyta; class Magnoliopsida; order Rosales; family Urticaceae; genus Urtica; species Urtica urens. Next base: position 8,279,735 of record OY282530.1, on the reverse strand, counting down.
CAATAACAACCCCAAAATCACTCATGGTATATTTTATTTAGTCTTTGCTCATCTCTTGTATTCTTGATCTCTTACATAGCATGAAGAACCAACTTGCAACCATACTCTCTTCATTGACAATGTATTGGTATTCTCTATAATTCTTCAATTTTGCTATATGAGACTGATTGTTTCTTTTAGGATGTGATTTGTTTCTCTATTTTTAACTGTTCAATAGCTAAAAACAAGAGAAAATCAATTAGATTTGAGGGGGTTAAATCTAGACCGCTCATTTAAGATTAAAATGAAATATTAGTAAAGTATGATACTAAAGAAAACATAAGTATTTTGCTCCAAACAAAAAATTTAGGCGTCAAAGTGTATAAGACGAAAAATTGAAGTACGTTCAGCTTGTTTTTTCAGCTTAAGATTACTGTCTTTCAGGGCATTCATTCTGGAGAAAAGAAATGTTATTTCCTGGTGATTTTAATTTGGGACCCACTTAATATGGTTGAACTAAATATCCAAATAAATAAGAACACGTTATTAAGGAGTTTGAAGCAAATAAAATCGACCCGAGTCTTTTCAATGACGGACAGGGTCTTCTCAGGTCCTCATTTGCGGATAAGTGGAACAAAAAGAAGATAGAACACTCACTATGATGATAATATAGTCGCACGCATATTAATGCCTAAGTTCCTCCCACTTCTAATGCATAATGTATGAATATCCTTTCTCATATTAATATTCGTCACCATGCTCAAATGTAAAAACCTGAAAAGAATAACCTAGTTTTACAATGCAAAAGCAAGCTTCATGAAGAGAGAAAATAAACAATATCAAGCGCCAAAAATAATTGGTTGTATACGTGGGTCTCATATTATTTACCAAGAGCTTTTACAGCAGTGGGATTATTGAATATAATATAATTCTACAATGAAATGAAACATCAACTTAGCAGAAACCAAAATAACAGAAGAAGAAGAAGATGTCTAGTCTGCACTTATTTTTGTGTTGCTTAAATCAATTATGTATAGTTCTGTTTCAGTGTATTTTTTTTAAATAAACGAAAAGCTGTTATCAGGCGAACCTTGTGCAGATCCAAAATGGTCAAGAAAACGAGTGAGTTATGAATATTAAACTCGCCGGTAACTTCTCTTTTTTCTTTGATCATCAACCTCGTTCATCCAATCGTTGACCCACAAGAGACCTTTGTAGCCATAATATAGAGCTGCAATCACCGCCACTGCGAGAATTGTACAGAAAAGAAACCACTTTGCCGTGGAAAGTACTTTCTGTGTTGCATGAAAAATACTATAAGCAATCTCATCACGAGTATGTTCGTTTATTTTCCCTACAATAAGAGACTTACTTGAAGAGTTGAGATTTGCTTTGTTTCGTTCACCCGTTCTCGCCTTTTCTTGCGTTTTGGGCCATGTTTTTCAACTTCCGGTTCCTTAACCTTTTGAAAAAAAAAAGATAGCACACAAGGCGTCGGTAACAAGTGAACGAAAACGATATTTTTAAACATTATGAATATTGTGTTTTTGACTTTTACCTCCACAGCTTTAGATTTACGCAAGTGTAGATCGGATTCATCTTTGAGTTTACTTTTGCAGTTCGAATCACACGGGATAAGTCCAATTCCGAATTGATTTCTGGAAACATCTTTTGGGTCAGTACCGGCGATTCGGTAGCTGGATTGAACGGCATGACATAGCCACTCTTTTTTCAAGGTTTGGCATCCACACCGAATAGTAACCTGTACAAAGACGAGTATTGGTAGATAGATAAAACCATAAATGGATAAAGTCAAATCTGAATACAAATTAATGGGATTTTTTAGATTAACATGCAACAAAAATATTACCTTTTTTGAACACTTTTCAGGAGCCGGACATTGACCAGGATGGCAAGTCTCGGGGCATAGATGTGAACAGTTCGGCAATTTTCTACAAAATGAAGATTAATATCAAGGTACCCATTTTATAACTGTTCTAACAAAGTAGTACCCAATTTTGGCTGAAATACAACAACCAAAATCAGAGCAGCCAATTGACCAAGGCCGTTAATTAAGGCTCCTAAATTGTTTCACTCTCACAGCCTTTTTAATTAATTCCAAACCTAATAGTCAAATTTTGAAGTCTTTCTCACAACCTACAAATGTCATTTTCAAATCTCACTGTTTTATGGGGTTTAAAAAGACTGTCCTTTCAAATAAGTTTTTAGTGATTTGATTACCCGATAGAAATTTTCAATCCTTAACAGAAGGGTTCACATTTAAATCACCTGTGGCAAGGTCCACCGCATGAACGAGCGGCCATTTTCGCCTTCTCGGATAAGCCGTTGTAATTTATACACTCAAATGCATGGACCATCGAACCACAATGACACGATCGCTTCACGAGAGCCTTGCACTCGGGACAATCCCCGGGATGACATCGTAAAGTGCATGGATGTGAACAAACAGGATCTCTCTCCTGTATAACCGACGGAAAAAAAAAACCATTATTCCAAAGACGATAAATTTAAATTCCGTTTAATAATACCTTTTCACATTGAAGATTGCATGCTTCGCAAGGTTCACTTCCCTGTGACGAGGACGAGAGGCTGTGACATGTTTTCGTGCAGTAATGATTGGTACACTCCAAGATATTTCCGCACAAGTTTTCGCAGGAAAACTGTGACCTATTTGAGCAGACCATCTAACAAAAGGACCACGAAAATGGTGATATATGGATATATATACACATGAGATAAAATCCGGGTACGAAACTAACCATCTTCTCGGCTCCAATGTGCTGACCAACGCATGGTCTCCAAACGAGTTCAGCGCAAGGAGGGCATGGAGTTCCGGAAGTACCTTCAATCTGATGATGGGATTTCTTTTTCTTCGGTTTCAATGTAAAGTCTAGATTAGGAGGCGGCCTTGAGTCATGGCACCTAGAAATCGAGAACGGAAATCAAATAATCCAAATCAAGATATGTAAAGAATAAGGCTTTATGAAAATTGATCCAATTACGCAATCAATCAATAGTGCAGACCTGAGTTTGCATGCATGGCCGCATGGATATTCATCTCCACAAGGCAGTTTACATTGGGGACAAGCTCCGTAATGGCATTTGTGCGGCTGGAATATTATTTAGGGTCACAATTGGTAAAACACCCAAGATGAATCTAAAATCTTTCGAAAACTTTAGATATTTAAAGAAAAACATTGATACCTTGAGATTCGGTGCATGTTTGCACAAAGGCTTGATAGTGCATCGTTTGGAACAGCGAGGCGGCTTTTGATCTGTCTCGGTGCCACAAGGAACCTGATTCACGGTCGATTACAAGAGAGCAAGCAAATTCATATGAATCGAATCATGTCTAAAGCATGGGACGAGAGATTGACCGCTCATCAGAGCACATATTCGCACCTCAAAATGTGTCTCGCCGCATTGGCACGAAATCGTGACCATAATAGGGCACGGAGCACAAGGACCCCTGTAAGAGAAGATTTTTTTTTTATTGTTAACAATATTTGCAAAGTTGGAAGCAAGAAAAAACTTCTACAATATCCAAGAAGAGTAGGGTCAGTCGTGACGTATTCGAGTTGAAGAACTCACCTGTGACACGGAGAAGGGCATTTGTGATTCTTACACCGAAGCCTTCTGTCACAAACCTAAATATCCCGATATTAAATATATATATACATAGAGAGAGAGAGAGAGAGAGAGAGAGAGAGAGAGAGAGAGAGAGAGAGAGATAGTCATACGAACCTCGGAGCAGGGTGGACAGTCCCCGTCACAGCAGCGGCGCCTGCAAGCGTGGCGGCCACAGTCTCTTTGGTTTTGACACTTCCTCTCGCACGAAATGTCTTGATGGCAAGGAACCTACTTTACACCCCAGGTCCCCAACCATCACAAACAGACAAACCAAAAAAAACTTGCTCACTAAAATCAATTAATTACATCTGTTAACAACTAGTTTTCATTTCACCCTTTTTGTGTAAATTCGGCTCACGCCTTAGTTTTTCAAAAAGAAAAAAAAAATCTTCTAACAAGAATTTTAAGGTCACGAGTTACTTCTCTCGACGTGAATTGGTTCTGAGATGAAACGCCATAAGCAACACAAATTCCAGGGACCCCGACTTCCCTTAAAGCCTAAGCTCGCCTTCACTCCATATATTACTACTAAATGTATAAAATCACCCCTTGACTCTCGCGAGTTACTTGCTATGGAGTTATTTCTCCAATTAAAAAATGTGACAGCTCAACCCAAATGTAGAGCCCCAACCGGCCTGGCCCATAAGGCAAAAAGGGGAATACAAGAATTCAGCTAAGTATTTCGATTTGAAGTGACTAACCACCCCCGTGACGACCCCATGGTGACCTGTCTCGCCAAGCCCCGAGCCACCCTCACCTCAACAAGCGACTACCCCATAGCAACCCCTACTCCTACCCCGGATCCGCACACAAAATATAAGCAAATGACAAATCTACCCTGACGCGTCATCAACCAACTATAAATACCCGACGTCAAAACACAAAAGCGGGATCACTTTTCTCTCTAGAGCTAGACTACATTCATTAAATATCACACGAAAAAGAGGAACAATATGCTTTAACCTCTCTAGATTAGAGGAATAGAAATTAATTATCAGAAATAAAAGTGTGACCTCCTTGCGGACGCTGCGGCAGCGGCAGAGCTTGGCGACGAGGAGCCTGCAGTTGAGGGCGCAGGGCCCGCGGTGGCACCTGTCGGGGCAGGTGTGGAAGCCGCAAGGGAGCAGCTTGGAGCAGGTGCCTCCGCAGAGGGGCGGGTCGGAATCGCAGCCCATGGCCTGGTAGGCCTTGCGGCCACAGGGGCACCTCCTTCCTCCGGTGTCGAAGGGGCAGGGCCCGCACTCGCCCGCGTGGCAGCCCCTCTCGCAGGCGTGGCGGCCGCACCCCAGCCTCCCCCCGCACTCCCCCCCGCACCGCATCCCCACTCCCTCCCGGCACTCCGCCTCCGCCTCCTCCCTCCTCCCGCACAGGCACCGGTGGGGCCCGCGCCTCCGGCAAGGCGCGCACTCCCCCGCGTGGCAGGGCTCCGGGCACAGGTGGGTCCTGCAGGGGGAGAGGGCTTTTCGGCAAGGCGCGGAGCAGGAGAAGGGCTTCGAGGCGCACCGCCGGGTGTCGGTCTTCTTGCCGCAGAAGCATTGGGTTCGGAGGGTCTTGGGGCAGGGCGGGCAGGGCCCCGGGTGGCAGAGCAGGAGGCAGCGGTGCCCGCACGAGCCCCGGAGGGGGCGGGAGCACACGGCGCCGCAGGAGTGGGGGAGGATCCACGGATCGGAGGGGGGGTTCTCTGACTTGCCGCAGAAGCAGAGGTAGGTCTTGGGGATGTCGGAGAAGGGGTACTCGGAGCGGCATTTGGGGCAGTGCCAGGGGAAGCGGTGGTCGGACGGGTTGGGGGCGGTGGAGCGGAGGGAGCGGAGAGAGGAGGATTGGCGAGCCCAGGATTGGATGCACACGAGGTGGAAGGGGGCGAAGCAGAGGGCGGTGCAGGACCACGTTGGGTCCGACGGCCGGATTCGTTCCAGGCAGATCAGGCACGAGAGCGCTCCGGCGGCGGAGGAGGACAGGAAAGACTGGATCTTCGAGAGATCTGCGGCGCTGGCGGAGGACTTGCCGGTGGATTCCAGGTACGATTTGAAGATGGAGGAGGAGAGGTCCGCGTGGTGGCGGCTTTGGGGATGCTCAGAATCGGAGTCGGTGTCGGTGTCGGAGTTCGAGTGCTCGTGGTGGTGGTCGTGGTGATCAGCGGGGAGGGGCATTTTGGGGAACTGGGCCAGGGATGTAGACATTGACGCGCGGCAAAATAGGACACTCCCAGTCCCACGTTGCTTACGACTTTTTAGAGCTCAAACCAAACCCACTGTACTTGATTACATTTGATAGCTTTTCTATTTTAGTTTCACAGTTTTACTATTAATTGATTGATTAAAAATATTAAATTTTAATTTTAAGTTTTCAATAATAAATAGTTAAATTTATATTGTTGTTAATGTTTTTTAAACAATGTCTCAACGTAGTTAGAATTAACAAGACTGAATCGAATAATCAATGTATTAGGTTGGATTTTTCTTATATAAGACTAATCTTCAGTACAAAAGTAACTATTGATGTCAAGAGTTATTGAATCTTTCGATGTGGTATGACATCATAAAGATGATCTATAATAATAGTCAAGTGTATTCAAGACAAGATATATTCGAGAAAGAGGCGACCCCCAACACTCACTTTTTTATAGGTTCTACGGACGGACCGATGCTGTTTCATCTGGCAGCAAAGAATCATAGATATGCCGGTCATTAGAAAGAAGAACCAACATAAAAAGATTCTTCAACGGAAGCTAGCAATCCGGACCGTATTGAAAAGGTTCCTGAGACACAACATGGAAGAGTCACAATATTCAGAAGGGAGGTACAAAAAATGACTTAGGGGTAGAATTATTGAATGAATACGAGCTGTGGCTAATATCTGAGGCATAAAACAAGCATTTTGTACGAGATCCCGAAACCACAAGCCACCCCGACCTAATTCATGATGAGCCCACCAACTTCCTGGCAAGATGCCTACGGTTAAAAATCACCGACATGTCAAGGTCAAAATTCGAATTTGTTTATGCTCTTGGTCAGAGACAACTGTTTATAGCCGATTTTTTTGTCCATCCAACAAAGAGTAGAAGTAGTGGTTGTTCCTTTCATTACGAACTGCTCCCTGAGAACACACATTTATATATCTTATAGTTGTTGTGACGTGTTCTTAGAACTCCATTAAATAAAGACCTTACTCCGGTCATTCCCCTAGAAACAATAATCGTCGATAACCAGTACATGCCGAGTTATGTTCTTTTTTTAATGCTATCTATTATGACTTCCGTAAAAGTCTAAGAACAGAAGATAACTGATATGGTAGGAAGGGCAGTTCCACTTTTTGATCAACAATCATACAAGAATTCTTGATTTCTTTCGATAGCTATGAAGAGTATCTACGGGCATTCCCGAATTTTCTTTTCCCAGCATTGTATGAAATCGTCAATTCTCTGCATTTAAGTTATTGATATTCTAGACTGCTCTACCCCCCGCTAGATTAGGATTAGATGGAATAACATCAGAGACCATATACAACTTATAAGAACCTATACATTATAGACTCAATAGTGAAACGCATTACTCAACATTATTCAACCATTATAGAGCTTAACATTAGACTGCCCTGAAAACACAAATCATAGATGTGTACGAACTAGATACCTCATCAAAAAACACTATAATAATGTCTTTCTTTAGTGATTCTTAGGTATAGTCTCTTATAGTCTCTTAATGCGGAAGATGAATGTCGTTGTTATCTTTGTTATCATCGTTACTTTTGTTTCGAAAATGAGTTTATTCGGAAAGACTTATATAACACTATCTAATGATGTTATTTTATTCATAACTTTTTTTTTCTATTACGAATAGTTGTTTTTTTTTGTTCTGCCATAGAAAAGTATAAGCCTATACATTTTTAACTCATATAACTCTCTAATTATTTCATAAATGTAGTTCATTTCTAGGAATAATGGGAAAATGTCTCTGAATTAATGCAAGTATACGAAAGGTCTTAGGTGTGTTTCAATGAAGATGAATGATGTTATTCTCTTGTTATCATAGTCCTTCCTGAGTTCTTTAATGCAGTCCTTGTTAAATATTGTTAAATTCTTATAACGGCTTCTGGGTCTTAATCGCTCTTCTGAAGAATGGCTCTATAGTACATTTATTTATACAATAAATACAGTATGATCTAAAACTTTCTTGTAAGCCATTCGAATTTTATAATGGTCTCTATCATCATTTAATTTGTCAATATTTATTGGTCTATTTCATGGAATTCTCTGAAATGCGGTCAAAAGAACTGGTTTCTTGTCATTAACTCACCTATTCAGGCTTTATAATTATAGATATGATTATAGATTTATCGAAATATAAAGGGTATGATGCGGTTTCCAAGAGTTACTTCTGGTAGTCGCTGGGGATATCGTGAAGAGATTAAAGGGGATTCACACATAATTAAGGTAGCCATTGAAAGGTGACTGAAATACCAAAAATGGGGACTACCCGAGCTAATGATAGAGGCAAGAACACTTTCCGTCCAAGTCCCATTAATTGATCATAACGATATCGTGGAAATGTTGCACGAACCCTATATATATAAGAACAGAAAGATAATCACTTTTATACTAAACCAGATCGAGCTCGGGATCTTATTGAAAATGGTCAGATCTAGGATAGGCTGCCAACCTCCTGGAGAGAGTGATGTGCATGGACCAGGTGAGTAGGGATGCATCTCCGTGGACCGCTCGTCGGGCCTGATAAGTGGTTGTATCACACCCTTCTCAAAGGAACCGTACGTGAAAGTCTTGCATCATACGGCTGCGATAATCCCGGAATCACCCCTATAGTAACCACAGTAACCGCAGTTTAACCACCAAATTCTAACTCCAGAGCTACATGGTCGGATAAAAGAACCGATTAAGTCTGTGTTCCAAGGTAATGCATGAATAAGTTCAACATTTAGTAGAGCATGAAAGAAGATGTAGGTAGCTCTATGTTATACAGAAAATTCAATCAATGCATATTAATGTGTGTCATTAACCGAAAGTCAATGGATTTAAAGAGAGCCAGCCCTGTGAGTATCACATTTCTACTTAGAAGAAATGCATTCAATACCTATAACAGAAAGAATACCAATACAATGAAACAACAAACAAGCATTATAGAACCTTCGGGATAGAAACAATAACAATATTGATATAACTAACATTAAAGATAAAGAACTCTAGAAACAAAGAAACAACATTCATGAAACATTATACAACTATCATTAAAGAAACAATAGAAAAGAACATATAAATAATGCATTATAGAAAGCCAGAAATTAAACAAAGAACTGGATCGACCAAATCATACATTTAAAAAGTAGTAACAACTTTAATGTCATTCATAGTACCAACAAGGCTGGAATGAAAGAATGCGAGTTATCCTCTTGTACCTCGAGCATCTTCAATGCCTTCGGCATTATAACTCATGAACTTGTAAGTCGGAGGTCATCTCATGTCATTGAATGAGTTATAATGTTGTTCACCTATGAGTTCTTGTCGTTCACCTTTCTATGGAAGCAGCTGGTATATTAGTTAATGTTGTTATTCTTATATGATAGGGTGAGCTAAGAGAGCAAGCCTTCCAGGATTGATCCTAAGGAGAAGCCTCGATAAAGTCCTCTCGTACCTCGTACTGTAGGTACGAGTATCTCTGAAACCTCTCGTACCTCGATCATCTCACTTCGTCATTTCGATTCCTCAGACCATCTTATCTTCGCTACGATACCTCATCAAAGTACGAGGAATGAATCGGAGATACTCATACGAGCTTTGTACGAGAGGCACCAATCGGAGCCTCATACGAGGATTATTACGAGATGCACCAATCAAAAGATCCTTGAGGTACGAGAGGTATCGTAGATACTCATACCGTAGGAAAGAGGTATGGAGGCATCATAATGTCATTGAATGATTATGAATGCAGCTCCTAGTTCTATTGATTATGTTAGTTTCTTTGTTTCTATTCATTACCGGGATTATGTTATGCAGTTATTATTCGTAATGGTATTCGCTCGGTGGGGTTGCCCCCCCTACTCATTGGTACTTATCTTCTAAGTCATACTTCTAAGTCTTACTGTTTTTCTTCGGGCGAGTATGAAAAGATCATAGGTATCATTATAGAACTCACCATGCATGCATTCATTGACTCGCATTATTTTATTCATCATTATTTTTGGTTGGGGTCGGCGGGTAGGGGCATTTTAGGGAACTGGGCCAGGGATGTAGACATTGACGCGCGGCAAAATAGGACACTCCCAGTCCCACGTTGCTTAAGACTTTTTAGAGCTCAAACCAAACCCAATGTACTTGATTACATTTGATAGTTTTTCTATTTTAGTTTTACAGTTTTACTATTAATTGATTGATTAAAAAAATTAAATTTTAATTTTAAGTTTTCAATAATAAATAGTTAAATTTATATTGTTGTTAGTGCCTAAAAAAGGTTCAACAATGTCTCAACGAAAGTAGTTAGAATTGACAAGTTTGAATCGAATAATCAATGTACTTAGGTTGGATTTTCCTTATACAAGACTAATCTTCGGTACAAAGAGTAAATATGGAGTAAAGTTCCCCCCCTCCCCCCCTTGTCCTCTGCCTCATTTTCCTTATATAGGTTCTTACTTTCGAAACGTGAGTTGATCAGTTCCTACGTTTGTGATAACCGCTGACAGTTACTTAGATCGTGTATTGGTATCCGAAATAACTATTATATGGTTATTCCATACGTTTTTTTTATGCTTACGTGGCCTTCGTAAGTCTTAATTCAAATGACTAGTCTTTATGCTATGAGAACTTACTTGATATGCTCGGTTATGTTGCTTGGAGTTCTGAACTTAACTTATGTTCATATTTGTTTCTCTTTTACTACTCAGAATATTCTTATCATTCGGTGAAGACTTTTGGTCTGTGTTTATCAGCTTAATTCCGATAATAACACTGCCCTCTAGTTTTTCAGCATATAAGAATTATTTGGTGAGAAACTTATTGAAATATTTAGCGCAAGCCTGGGGGTTTATTCATATTTTTTCTTCTCAGAATTTTAATTGGGAGCAGAATTTTGAATAAGTTCCAGATGGCCGTGTTTTCTTTAATGCTATATTTATTTTCATTATTTTTGTTGAATTCGCGCGACGACTCGATTGACGGAGTGGCGATCTTTGGTATTTGGTCGCGACTGTTCCTGATTTTTGAGCCTTTAAAACACACAAAAAAGAAAAACAAGTCGAAAAAGAAACAAACTTATGTCTAAAGAGGATTCTTTTCTCGGATCTGCCTCATGCTCGACTTCGGATTCCTCTAGTGAGAAAACTGTGAGTAATTCGGATTCCTCCCCGAGCTCTTCTGGGAGTGTGCCTGGTTCCCATCATCGTCCCAGCCGTAAATCTCTTTCGGATTCTGATTCCGATGTAAACTCATCAGCCAAGATTTCCGACCCTTCTACTTCGGAAGTCTTTCAAGTTCCAACGAACGTAGGGCGACTGATTTTTCGGCAAAGTATCAAGATTCTCGGGTGTGGGAATCTTATTTATCTAATCTTCGATAGTCTCTCGCTGTTCCCAGTTTTTACTCGTTTATAGTTCCTGATCTGCGCGAAAGAGCTCATCTTCCCCCCGAAGGACTCATTGTCGTTAATCCGTCTATCTTACGCATTGTGGGTGGTCTTCCTTTCCACGGTTTTATCACCAGGATTCTTGCCGAATCTAATCTTGCTCCGACTCAATTAAATCCGAATGTCTACCGGGCATTGATTTGCATAATAATACTTTGACGCAAATATTAGGATCGGGACCCCCTACCTCAATCATTCGTAAATATTATTTTCGGTCAAGCCGACCCCTCGTTGTAATAGATGGTATAATTTTACCACGAGAACTCGGAAGTTTTCACTGATTACCGATCTTCCTACTTGCTGCAAAGATTGGTTTTTCTTTATAAAGGACGCCGATCTTCCAAGGACACATTTCAAAATTCCGAGCAAATATTATATGTTTGGTATGTTTTAATAACTTTTTCGTATAGCATTGTTTGTATATTAATTCCGACTGAACTTTTTTATTTTTTAGACGGTTTCTGTAACCAATCAAACTTGAGCGACTTCTCTAAGATCGAGAACTTATCATCTAAGGAGAGGTCGTACCAAACTCTTTGGACTTCGGAAAATTTTGTACGGTATTACTGGTTGTTATGCCCAGCACATCCTGGCTACGACCAAGGTACATGTTTAATTGATATTTTTTTTACCGAAGAATTGTTATTTATTTGGTTTTTGCGTGTTTATTAGAAATGGGTAAGCCTCCTTCCATCCCCGAGAACCTTGCTCTTCCAAAGGAATTTAAAGTTCCAAAACGTGGGGTCAAAAAAGCAGCACCGAGTCCTAAGTCCAACATGAATACGAAGTCGGTTCGAAGAACCGAATCTCCTCCTGCCAAACCGTCATCATTTACTCAACCTCTAACTATGGACGCTCTTGATCATCTCAGCCCTGTCTTCGGGTATATGATCGATCTTCCGGGTCTTCAAAATCCGAGCATAGTGACTGATGTGCCACTCGTTGATCGTGTGGCCCGCCTGCCTTATCATATTGCCCTTGTGAGTATGTGATAAGTTTTAAGACAATTTTTTGGTTCCGACTGTATGATGATTTCTAATAATTTTTTGTTTTGATTTTTAGGCAATCTCCAATCTTTCTTACCTAGGACCTGAGATGTTGAAAGATTTTTCCGAGAGGAAAATCCTTCAAGACATCAACCAGAGGCAAAAAGATCAGATTTCTCTACTGAAGAAAGAATTGATGCTTTCCCAAGGGCAAATTCGTGCCAAGAACCTTGAGATCGAGAAGAATGCCGAGAAGATGAGAGAGAGACTCAAATCTATCAGGGCCGAAGTGAGGGAGAAGAATGAAAAAGTTGTTGAGGAATTCAAAGAATCCGACGAATTTCAATCCGAGATGTCCAAGTATTATTATGCCGGAAAGGTTGCCACGATCGAGTGCCTTAGCAAGAAAAACCCGAACCTGGATACCTCCGACCTGGATGCCCCTGATTCTTCGACCGAGAATGCGGAATCCAGCCTTCCCGACTCTTCTCCTCTGAATGAAGTTTATGTCGAGGACCCTGCTCCTGACGACAAAGTTACTACTTCTCCCCCTAGTTAAATTCTTATGTACTTGTTATATTTGGAGGTTTAATATCTTTGACTCATAATCTAACAATTTTTTAGTCTTTAATCATCTTTATATTTTGGTGTCCGTGGCTCAGACTTTAACAGCCGCTGTACTTAAATATTTTAGTGTCTGTGGCTCGGACTTTAACAACCGTTATTTCCAAAAAAAAATATTATAATATGAAGTTTATTGCTTATGTTTTGTTCTGATTTAATACCCAAGTATGTGCATCCCCCACCTGAGTTTATTCGGTATTTTCTTTAATATCGAATGAACTTAAGGATTTTATTTATGCAGATTACTTAATCGGGTATTTGTTTTTTGCATGATTTATATTCGCAATGTTTAGTCTTGTGGTAAAAGGATTTATTCTTTGCAACGCTTTGCCTATTTCACTTTTAAATAAAAGAGATCAACATGGCAATGTTCGCCTTGACCTAAATTTGTAATAACATAAATTCAAAGTACATGGCAATATTTTGCCTCGATTTAAGTTTGAAAAAGCAGAAATTCAAAGTACATGGCAATATTTTGCCTTAATATAAGTTTGAAATTACAGAAATTCAAAGTACATGACAATATTTTGCCTTGATTTAAAACTTGAAATGAAGAGTAGGCTATTTTGGTCAGACTTCTTGCATCAATGGTAGAATTTTCGGAGATGTTACACGTTCCATAAATTCTTCTCTTCCTTCCTTCTTTGGAGAGTCGGTATGCACCATTTTCGAGAGACGATAATATCGTGTTTGGTCCGAGTACTCCATCCGAGGAAACTTTGGAATGTGGGAAAATCTTTCTCAGCACCATTTCTCCGGCTCGAAAAAAAAATCGAACTGTTTTGTTAAAGCACCGAGCTACCCTTGACTAATTGATTAAATTTTTAAATAATACATTATCTCGTTTTTCTTCTAAGAATCAAGATTTGCTCTTAAATTAAATTTTTTTACCTCTTCGGAATAGAAATTCCACGGAATCGTATTTGTTCAGACATCGAATGGAACCATTGCATCTGTTCCATGGAGAATGGAGAATGGGGTTTCTCGATTTGATGAATGGGGAGTTGTTATGTAACTCCAAAGTACACCCGGAAGTTCTTCTGTCCAATTTCCTTTGTGACTTCCGTGTCTAGTTTTTAGTCCTCGCTTCAAATTTTTGTTTACTGTTTCCACTAATCCATTTCCATGAGGTCGGATTGGAGTCGAGAAATATTTTTACATCTTAAACTTATTGCAAAATTCTTTGAATTGGGCGCAATCGAACTGGATTCCATGATCGGAAATGATTTTCTTCGAAATTCCAAACCTTTAAATGATATTTTTCCACACGAAATTTTCTATTTTTCTTTCGGTGATTGTCGCCAATGGTTCGGTTCCACCCACTTTGTAAAATAATCGATTGTCATTACTACGTATTGGCATCCTCCTTTTCCTTTAGGTATAGGTCCGCCTAAATCTATCCCACATTTTGCAAAGGGGATTGGACTTATTCTGTTTATTATTTCGGTCGGAGGCCGATGCGGAATGTTTGCGAATTTTTGACATAGTTCGCATTTCTTGAGGAACTCCGTTGCATCCTTTTTCATCATGGGCCAATAAAATCTTTGTCGGAGTATCTTTTTTGCTAATGCCATTCCACCGCCATGATTGCCACATATTCCTCCATGCACCTCATTCATTGCATACTCGGCATCTTCAGATCCTATGCATTTGAATATCGGTGAAGAAAATCCTCGTTTGTAGAGTGAATCTCCTTGCAACAAGTATCGCGTGGCTTTGAATTTCAAACTTCTCGCTTCCTTTTTATCTTCGGGAAGCCTTCCATTTCTGAGGAATTGGATGATTGGATTCATCCTATTTTCACTTTCTCCTGAAAAATTATATCTTGAATTACAATACTTTTTGCAGATATTTCAATGATTAGTTGATCGTTCGGTTTTTCTATCAGACTTGTTCTGTTCTTAGCCAAAGCGTTTGCTTCTTGATTTTCTTTTCTCAGAAGTTACTTAAATTTCGAATGTTCGAATGCTTCTGCTAGCGTTTTCGCGGTCGTCGCGTATTGCATCATGTTTTCTTCCTTCGTCTGCTAAGTATTGTTAATCTGATTAATTACAAGATGAGAATCCTAATAAACTGTTATTCTGGAAATATTGCAAAATTTTGCCAAATGTAATCCATTGATTACTGCTTCGTACTCGGCTTCATTATTAGAAGCTCGGAATTTAAATTTTAAAGAAGCTTTGACCTGAAAACCATCTTTAGTTTTAAGTATGACCCCGGCTCCCGACCCTTGGTCATTCACTGCTCCATCAACAAACAATTCTCATGTCAGAGTCTCAATTGGTCGATAGGTGAATTCGGCCAGGAAATCAGCTATTCCCTATTCTTTGATCGCCGGTCTTGGAGATAATTCAATCTCGTATTGAGTGAGTTCCAACGACCATTTTGTAACATGCCTGACATTTCTGGTTTATGCAGGACTTGTCTGAGTGGGAAATTTATCAGTACTTTGATCGGATGTGCCAAAAAATAATGCATCAGCTTTCTGGAGGCAGTCACCAAAGCTAACGCTAACTTCTCGATTTCAGGATATCTTGTTTCTGCATCTTCCATTCTTCGACTCGTGTAATATACTGGCTGCTTTACTGTTCCTTCGTTTTTTATGAGAGCCCAACTTACAGCATGTTCGGAGACCGCCAAATAGATATCCAGAGAGGATCCCTGTTCCACCATTACTAATTGCAGTGGCCACGAAAGGTATCCCTTCAACTTTCGGAAATCTTCATTACACTCTTCATCCCATTCAAATTCCTTCGATCCTCTTAAATGATCGAAAACATTTATGCTTTTGTCTGTTGATCGGGAAATGAATCTCCCAAGGGCAGTAATCGATCCTATGAATTTTTGTACTTCTTTTAAATTCCTCGGTGGTTTCATATCGATTAATCCTTTGATCTTTGCCGGATTTGCCTCTATTCCTTGGTCGTTTACGATATATCCGAGAAATTTTCCTGCAGAGACACCGAACGTGCATTTAAGCGGGTTTAATTTCATATTATACTTTTGTAAGATACCAAATGTTTCTTCTAAATTTTTGACATGTTCTTCTGCTTTTTTACTTTTAACCAGTAAATTGTCGATATAAGCTTCCATTTTTTTTCCTAATTGACCGGCAAACATTTTCTTTACCAATCTTTGGTAAGTGGCACCCGCATTTTTTAAACCAAAAGGCATTACTGTGTAGCAATATAATCCCCGGTCTGTGAGAAAAGCGGTGTGGTCTTCATCAAGACCATACATCGGGATTTGATTATATCCGGAGTATGCATCCATGAAGCTTAGTAATTCATGTCCCACCGTAGAGTCTACTAATTGATCAATTCTAGGCATAGGGAAACTATCTTTTGGACATGCTTTGTTTAAGTCTGTGAAATCTACGCATGTTCTCCATTTATCATTTGGTTTTTTAACCAGAATAGGATTTGACAACCATCTAGCATATTTTTTTTTTCTAATCGATTTATTGGAAATTAGTTTGTCAACACTCTCTTTCAACGCTGAATACCAATCAGCGTTCAAATGTCTTCCTTTTTGTCTAATCGGTTTTGTTTTAATTTCGATATTTAATCTATGACATGCGTGACTAGGATCTATGTTGGAATTTAGTTAACAATTAACCTAATTAATTATGAAACATATCTATATATGGCGGAAATTCATAATTCAATTTAACATATTAAAAACGTTTTCTAACATAGTCATAACCATGTCATTAAATCTAAACTAGCATGTCAACAAATTTATGTACATATCAATAAATTCATTTAAGCATGCAAACGAACAATCTAAATAAATATAATCATTCTACAATATTATATCATTCAGATCCAATTCGTTTAAGAAACACTTACATACGGTTTGGATCTGCGAGAGCAAGTCTCGGTGTACGTCCAAGTGATCGGCCGATCCTCTACACCACGCGCGTCAAGGAGATCCTCAAATCCGTCGTGCCTTCGTTCCTCCAAAAGTAGCCGGCCCTGGGGAGAGAAAAATCACTCAAACAACCACAAGTTGAGTCAATGATAATACTCAAGAGATTTTAGGAGACAAAGAGGGTGGACTCTTTCGTGGGAACAAGGGAAGAAGGGGAAACTCAAAGAAAAGGAAGGGCTGCCGGGAAACAGTTTTCCTCTCTCTCTTTCTCTCTTAATTTCGGCCAAAACTTCTCAAGCACAAGGGGGAAGAGGTTTGGCTGAGTGTTGGTAGAAATAAGGCTAGGGTTACCAAAGAGAGAGCCTCCTTTTATATCAGAGAGAATGGGCTTAAGTTAAGTCAAAATCCAATTAAGACCCATTAGTCAAACTTAAGCCCAAAACTCCTTTTATTAAGTTTAAACAATTTTTTCAGCCCATAAAACACTTATTATGGCCGGGCATATTGTCCTAATTATCTCCCAAATTTATTTGATTTATTTCTAAAATAATATTTTATTAATTTAGAACATCTCATTTATTTAATGACAAGTCATTAATTATTTTCATACCAATCAATGTAGTACGAAACGAGAAAATATTTATTTTCATCTTTTATTTATTTGAATCATCAAATTATATTATTATCAATATAATAACATAATATCATTCGTGAAATAAATGTAATAATAAATAACCAGTTATTTATTTAATTACTCAGAAAATAATTTTCTTAGCGTAAATCCCAATTTACGTTGAATGAGAAAATCAATCATTTCTTGTTCACCAAAATCTCGTCCGAGAGTCTATCATTGAGACCTTATGGACCCACATGAACGAAGCTTTAGAATAAAGTTCGGACACAAAAGTTCAAAAAAAAATTCCGGCTTTTAATTCTTAATATTAGTCGATTCCACTAAAGGACCAATATTGAACATCTCTAAGTTCTTATGCGGTTATATTTTCGTTTGATGTGACAAAACTATTCTTCACACGGTCCACGGTGTATTTTACGATATTACCCTTTGTGTGTATCATTAACTCAGAGGAATGTAAAATTACCGCTTTACCCCTGTGTTATTATTTCACCAATTCCTCTGTTATTTGTGAACGAGAAAAACATAAAGTGAAATGTCTCAACATGTCACATGTTTTATTTCAAAGAATTATTTATTCGATGAATATCAGGCCTGGTTTATTCGCTCACACTCTCATAACAGAGCATGGTGTGATACTAATGCCTTCGCATTGTTTCAACACAAATTCCATATCTGTGAATCACATGTTTCAACGAAACAGTATTATGACACCAACCGTCGGGTCAATGAAACTTCATTTAGCCATTGCCCATTGACAAATCAAATGTCTTAAAGTGTTACAAGAGTACATATACTCACTTCAGGATTTAGGTAATTACTAAAATACCCCTCGTATGTGAGTTTGAGGTTTCGAGTGATTAAACAGTTTTATCTCGAACTTCAAAACTTCACTGGTCTTGTTCAATATCTTCATTAAGATATCAAGAATGAATTACAGAGTCACAACTCTCCATATCACAAGATAAGATATCGTTTAATTCATTCTAACAATCATTACTAAGAATCGATTGCCCAATCGATCTTTAGATTGCGAACTATTATTTAAACTAGTCATAAGAAGGTATCTTGTCAAGTCTGTACTTAGCACTTCTTTCGTTGATGACAGTTTCAAAGCGTAGACATAAATGCGTAAACACAATCTTAAATAAGAATGGATATTCAATCTTTATTTAATTTCAAAGCAAAACAAATACAAAAGTATTTAATATCAAAAATCTCCTTTGTGGGCATAAATGCCAACAATCTATTCCTACCATATCAGCCTGTTTCCACGCAAAAATATCTAAATTTTTTGCTAACAAATTCACCAAGTCATATTTCATACTTTTTTGAAGGATTTTTCCGACTTGCACGACTTCCGTCGGATGTCCGGGATCGAGAGCTACTTGATCTATTTTGTCCCGGGGCCCGACATATCCTCGGCCCGGAAGTCGAGGATCCAAGTCATGTAAGTCACTCATCACCATCATTGTGTGGCTGCATTTATTTTGACTATCTTTTACATAGTCCGAGTAAGAACTTTTCGCCGTCTTCTGATCTCCTTTTAATATTCTGACTCCAGTTTTCGTTGGAAACTTTATCGTCAAGTATTTTACTAAAGTTATGGCACCGAGCGCCAGGAGCGTAGGTCTTCCGATTACTGCATTGAATGCCGACGATCCGAGAACTATGACCCGTTGTGGATCAATCGTTGTTGTATGCTCTCCTTACCGTCAACGGAAGTGCCAGTATTCCTCTTGGAAGTACTGCATCTCCAGTAAAACTGTAGAGTTAAGTAGGACTCGGAGTCAGATTTTCGACTCTCAACCTCATTTTATCAAACGTATCTCCATATAGAATATTCAATGAACTGCCATTTTCAATGAGTATTCTTCCGACCAAATGATTTTCGATTGTTGCTTTGACTATAATCGGATCATTATGAGGTAAATGTACCTACTTTGTCGTCCTCCGAGAAAATGATTTCTTCTTTTTCTTTCTTCAAGACTTTCGTCGGCCTTTTATCGGATGTGAACAGTATTAATACCGACTAGGAATCGGCTTCCCGAGTATAACTCTTTTGAGCGCACCTCGATGTTCCTCCAACGTGTGGTCCCCCGACGATTATTGCAATTTCATTGTACTGCACTGGAGGTTCTTCTTCATCCCGATTTTTGTAATCGGGTTGGTATTTCTTCACTTTTCCTTTCCGAATTAGAGCTTCTATAGATTCCTTCAAATTGAAACAATCTGCGGTATTGTGCCTAATGTCGTCGTGCAAAGCACAATATTTTGTTCGATCCCATTTTGATATATCTTTTTTAGTTCTTGCGGGTCTTGGAAATTCTTCCTGATTTTGTGTCAAAAGCAAATACTTCTTCGACCCCTTTAATCAAAGGCGTGTACAAGTCATACATGTTGCGAAAGGGTTTGCTCACACTTTCACGGTCTCTTTAACTCAGAGGCAACCTGGACTTTTCATCTTCCGGGTGGTGTGCCGTTTCCAAGTTTTTCTGAATCTATCATGAGGGTGCCGATCTTCTCTAGCGTTTCTTTCCCGGTCATTTCTATACTCTATGCAACTTCCTTTTGGTCTTTCAACTAGTCCTACCGCTATTTTCGCTTCTTCGGCATTGATATATTCTGAGCTCTGATAATAAATTAGTTATAATCCTTTGGTCCAGTTTTCTTTGCAAAGACCGCCAGATTGCCGAATCTGCTCGGAGTCCTGAAGTAAATATTGAAAATCTAAAATCTTCGTTTAGATCATCAACCAATATGGTTTGGTCGGAGTAACAATTTATGTAATCTTTCAAAGATTCTTCTGGGTGTTGAAGGATCGCCAAAAGCCTTTCTTTGGGAGTTTTCCCAGACTGCGACCCCACGAACTTATCCATGAAAATGTTACACATTTTCTTCCACGAGTCTATCGATCCAGGCTTCAAAATTCTGTACCACTTTCTTGCAGATCCAACAAGTGTGATCGAGAAAGCCTGGCACATGATGTGACTGCTCGCGCCCTGCAAAGTCATCCAAGATTTGTAAGTGTCTAAGTGATCGCCAAGATCTGTTTTTCCGTCATATAGAGGAATGCTCGGCATTCTGAATCTTCAATGAGGTAACCGATCCTGAATTTCTTGTGTCAAAGGTGAAGTTGTGTCGAGTCCATTCATCGGTTTACTGTTTCCGAGCGCAATTTCTTCTATTCGGCGTTCCAATCTTTGGAATTTTTTCAGCTCCATAGAATAGCACTCTCCTGACTCGTATTCGATTCCAGGTGTCCGAGTATTCTTAGACCGTGCCTTCTTAGACCTTGTTTCTTCCTCATTCGGACAATATCTATCTCCCAAACTTTGGTCGATTGGCTTGCCCGAACTGTGTGTATCTCCACTCGACTGTCCCTGTTCATACCGATCACTTGCATGTTTTCTATTTTTCTTGGATTTCTCATTGGTAATTTCAACTTCTTTCCCGAGTCTCTGAAAAGGAAAGTTTTCGTCCGGAGTAACAATTTCGCTTCGAATTGTCACCCTTTTTGCCTTGAACTGCTCTTCTAAAAGCTTATTTTTACCTTCCATAATCTCGAACGCTCTTGTTGGAAATTATTGAACAATTTAAACAATAATATTACATAATACATCTATATGTGGCGGAATTATATAATATCATTAGTATTAAAACTCATTTTAATAAACTAACAACCTAGGCATTAAAAATCACAAACATGTCGATAAATCATTTATTCTAAACATGTCAACAAATTGAACCAAACCATATAACAACTTATAAACACATTTATAAATCATTAAAACAGATCCAATTCGTTTAGAACACTTTTCAAAAAACCCTTTAAATAGAGAGAGGGCGGGCTTTTCTTAGGTCAAACCCAATAGTCAAACTTAAGCCCATTATTCTTTTAATTAATTTCAAAAACTAATTCTCTGACCTAATTTATTAATTATGGCCGAATATAAGAAGAATTGCTCTAACTAAGCCACATGAAACGTTGCAATTGTAAAATACCCAATCTTTTGCAAACATTTAAAAAATACCCAATCAGTCCTACGTGGCATATTATATGGCAGTTGCTTTTCCATTTTTGCCCTTATTATTTTTTAATCCATGTATTATTATATTATTTCCAATTTTTGTATATTAACGAAAATTAAGTTGAGAATTCGGAAAATCTTGTTTAAATTTCAAAATTTACAGATATTATATTAGCCCAAATTTACTTGAAATCACGGGATTTCTTGTCTAATTTTCAACTTTCAGATTTGAAATCATTATTTAATGGTTTTAATATCTTTTTTAAATTGTCAACTATTTAATTTAGAATCTGAATTTTGTGTTGATTTAGTTTTAATCTGATATATTTTTCATTTATGACTCGGATTTATTTAGTAAGTAAACAATCTTGTTGCATATTCAATACGGTTAATTTTTGTTAATTTGTGCGTATCCGAGTATTGCGAGAAATTAACCTTTTTGAAACAGTTTCCATGTTTATCTTCGTAAACGTTAACAAATATCGATTTTCCTATTTTAAAGCTTTAACTTTTACAGTTTTAAATTTTTGAACAATTTTGAGTTATTATTTTGAATAATTTCGAGATACTTTTTCATTTAAAATTTTAAATTTAGGCGGGTCTTATAATCAAAACAGTTAAAACTGAAGAACTTCCTCTATTTTGTCCGTATCGTTCATATCTATGATCCCATGTTCATCTGATATTAATTTGCGTTAATTTTAACGACGTCAAGGTTCATATTAATTTCCGTTAATTTTTAATCAGATATTATTTCATCAATTGTTATATATCATCGGTTACAAATTACACTCATGAGCATAATAGTTAATTTACGTTAATTTGTATACACGCACATACCATCCTCCTGATTTCATGGGACTCAATTCCTATTTTTTTTACAGATTTTATATTAACGCAAATTTACCTGAAATCACGGGATTTCTTGTCTAATTTTCAATTTTGAGATTTGAAATCGTTATTTAATGGTTTTACTATATCTTTTTGAAATTGTCAACTATTTAATTTAGAATCTGAATTTTGTGTTGATTTAGTTTTAATCTGATATATTTTTCATTTATGACTCGGATTTATTTAGTAAGTAAACAATCGTGTTGCATATTCAATACGGTTAATTTTTGTTAATTTGTGCGTATCCGAATATTGCAAGAAATTAACCTTTTTGAAACAGTTTCCATGTTTATCTTCGTAAAAGTTAACAAATATCGGTTTTCCTATTTTAAAGCTTTAACTGTTACAATTTTAAATTTTTTAACAATTTTGAGTTATTATTTTGAATAATTTCGAGATACTTTTCATTTAAAATTTTAAATTTAGGCGGGTCTTATAATCAAATAAGTTAAAACTGAAAAACTTCCTCTATTCTGTCTGTATCGTTCATATCTATGATCCCATGTTCATCTGATATTAGTTTGCGTTAATTTTAACGACGTCAAGGTTCATATCTATGATCCCAATGTTGAATTTTTTCCTCGCCATTGCTTTTTTTCTACAAAAACTTCACAAACATACCGAAACAAAGGACAAACGAATTAGGTTAAAGAAGAAAAACATATTCAGCTGATGACCATCAAAACGATTTGCATGCATGTCAATGGAACTATAAAAACGTTTTTCCTTGTTTTACCTGTACAATGTTTAAAAATTTCTAATCACGAAGATGAAGAGTCAGAGACGAACTCGAAATACTGGGTGTGAAAAAGAGAGAAAAACCGAATACGATATTGAGAACGAGAGAAAATTTCAAACCTTTTGGTTTGAAGTGAGAGAAAGTGACGATTCAAGAGAGAGAATATGTTTTTTGCGTTTGAGTTTCGGTGAGAATGAGAGTGTGAGAGAGAGTGAGTTGTGTTTCGGTGGGAATGAAAGAGAGAGAGTGAGTAAGGTTGAGTGTTGAAGGGGGTTAGAGTTTAAGAGATTTGATGGGGTATATAATAACTTTCCAAAACAATTTCTCCCGCTCAAAATTAAAAGTCTTTCATTAATTTTGTTTAATTTCCAAAATTTCTGCCTCTTTAATTGGAGAGAGTAGATTCTATCTTTGTACATAAAATCCGGCCAAAATTTAGTTAATTTTCGGAAATTAATTTCCAACAATTACAAAACTGGAAAGGGTATATTAGTCTAATAATTTGCGTTAATTTCTACAACTTGGTATTAACCAATATTTTCAAAACAGTGGGTATTTTGCAAACTGAATACTATAGAAGGGTATATACCTCTTTATCCCTGAGTATACTACTATATATTTCGAAAATATTAATTTTGATTTATTTCCATAATAATATTTAATTATTTTGGAATATCTCATTTATTTAATGACAAATTATTATTTCCATATTATTCAAGATAGTACGAAATGCATCTTTTATTTATTTGAATCATTTAAATATGTTAATATCCATATATTAACATAATATAATTCATTAAATAAATGTAATAATAAATAACAAATTATTTATTTGATTGCTTTGAAAAATATTTTCTTAGTGTAAATCACAATTTACTTAAATGAGAAAATCAAATTGTCCTTGTTCAATAAATCTCGTCCGAGGGTCTATCATTGAGATCTAATGGACCCACATGAACGAAGCTTTAGAATAAAGATCGGACTCAAAAGTTCACAAACATTTTCCGTCTTTTAATTTTTAATATTAGTCAATTCTACTAAATGACTAATATTGAAACTCTCTAAGTTCATATGCGTATATTCTCCGTTTGATGTGACAAAACAATTCTTCACACGATCCACGGAGTATTTTACGATATTACCCTTCATGTGTATCAGTAACTTAGAGGAATGTAAAATTACCGTTTTACCCCTGAGTTATTATTTCACTAACTCATTTGTTATTTGTGAATGAGAAAAACATAAAGTGAGATGTCTTTACATGTCACATGTTTTAATCAAAGAATGTACTTATGCGCTGAATATCTGGTCAGGTTTATTCATTCACACTCTCATAACAAAGCATAGTGTGATACTAATGTATTGGCATTGTTTCAACATGAATTCTGTATCTGTGAATCACATATTCCAACATGACAGCATTATGACACCAACCGCCGGGTCAGATGCAACTATAATTTAGCCATTTCTCATTGACAAATCAAATGTCATAAGGTGTCACATCGATTATGCATTCACTTCAAGATTTAGGTAAGTACCAAAATACCCCTCGTATGTGATCTTGAAGTTTCGAGTGCTTAAACGGTTTTATCTCGAGCTTCAGAGTATCATAGGTCTTGTTCAATATCTTCTATAAGATATCAAGAATGAAACACGGAGTCACAACTCTCTATATCACAAGATAAAGTATCATGATCCATTTAAACAATCAATACTCAGATTCGATTGCTCCATCGATCTTAAGATTTCAAACGAATGTTTAAACTAGTCACAAGGGGCTACCTTTCCAAGTCTATACTTAGCACCCCTTTCGTTGATGACAGTTTCAAAGCGTAACATACATACATAAACACAAACTTAAATGAAGAATGAATATTTAACTTTATATTATGTCTCTGCAAAATCAAATACAAAGTATTTATAATGTCTTAAATCTCCTTTGTGGGCAAAAATCCCAACAAACTCCCACTTGACTCAAAGGAGATATGAATGATCTTTCAATCATCTCCTCTGTGAACGATGTCTCGTACCAGATCATACTTGCGCTCGATATGTTTTGAGCGCTTGTGATTTCTTGGCTCCTTACAATTAGCAACAGCCCCACTATTATCACAATAAAGTGTGATCTTGCACTTGGAACCACTTCCAAGTACAAAAGGAATTTCCTCAGCCACACAGCCTTCTTCGCAGCTTCACAAGCTGCCACATACTCGGCTTCCATGGTCGAGTCAGCAACGAAAGATTGTTTGATACTCCTCCAGACCACGGATCCACCATTCAGGGTGAACACAGACCCTGACGTGGACTTCTTGGAATCGTTATCCGCTTGAAAACCGGAGTCGGTATATCCCGTCATGTTCAGTTCAACATCCGAGTATGCAAGCATGTAGTTTCTCGTTCTCCGAAGATACTTAACAACATGCTTGACAACAATCTAGTGCTCGGGTTCAGGGTTTCACTGAAACCTACTCACCACGCCCACTGCGTAGCAAATATCTGGCCTCGTGCAAAGCATAGCTTCTCCTAGATCCTTCATCTCAAACTACTTTGACAATCAGATCTAAACCTCTGATAACTTTCCTACATCATTCCCAATGAGTAGTATGTCATCAACATATAGGATTAAGAAGACCACCTTGCCATCGTTTATCATCTTATAAACGCATGGCTCATCTACTGACTGATCAAAACCGTAGTCTTTCACAGTCTCGTCGAATCTGATATTCCACGATCTAGATGCTTGCTTAAGTCCATAAATAGACTTCACCAACTCACAAACCTTGCCGTGTTGGCCTTTTTCCATGAACCCGTCTGGTTGAGCCATATAAATGCGCTCGTCAAGATTTCCATTCAGAAATGCAGTCTTGACATCCATCTGCCAGATTTCATAATCCAGGGTTGCAGCAATGGATAAAAGAATGCGGATGGACTTCAGCATCGCGACTGGCGAAAAAGTATCCTCATAGTCAATACCTTCCTTTTGTGTGAACCCCTTCGCCACAAGTCGTGCCTTAAATGTCTCAACATTTCCATCCGGTCCTCTTTTCTTCTTGTAGATCCATTTACATCCTACAGGCTTGATGCCTTCAGGTGGATCTACAAGTTTCCCGACCTCGTTGACATATATCAAATGCATTTCAACGTTCATGGCTTCTTGCCATAGGTTTGCTTCGGAACCTTGGATCTCTTGGGAAAATGATGCTGGATCATCTTCCTCCTGGTATGCGACTATAGTGAAAGTCTCAGCGATACCCATGTATCGATCAGGTTGTCGCACAATCGTGTTACTGCGACGAATCACAGGAGGCTCCGGTTCCGAACGTGGTTCTTCCATTGTTGGTATAGGACTAGTCCTATCTTGTGAAGTACCAGCTACTTCACCCAATAGCTCCTTTAGCACACGTTTGCTTCTCGGCACATAATTCTTTATATAGTCTGCTTCAAGAAACCTAGCGTTCATGCTAACAAACGTTTTCTGATCAGCAGGGCTATAAAAGAAGTACCCTTTTGTTTCCTTTGGATATCCCACGAGAAGGCACAATTCTGAACGACTAGCCAACTTGCTAATCTTTTGTCTCAGCACTTGTGTTGGACAACCCCATATTCGGACGTGGTGTAAATAGATTTTCTACCAGTCCATCTCTCATAGAGAGTGCCTGGGACCGTCATAGACGGAACCTGGTTCAGAATATAAGTTGTCGTCTCTAGGGCATATCCCCAGAACGAATCGGGAAGTGATGAGTAACTCATCATCGACCTTACCATATCTAATAGAGTTCGATTCCTTCTCTCTGGCACACCATTTTGCTGTGGAGTGCCAGGTGCTATAAGCTGAGATTGAATACGTTCTTCTCTAAGAAGGTCTTCAAACTCTCTAGACAAGTACTCTCTCCCTCGATCCGATCGAAGGGTTTTGATCTGCTTTTCCGTTTGCTTCTCAACTAAAGCCCAATATTTTTTGAACATTTCAAAAGTATCGGATTTGTATCGCATAAGGAAAATGTGACCAAACCTTGAGTAGTCATCAGTGAAGGTTACAAAGTATTCATAACCTCCTCTTGCCTAGATGTTGATTGGACCACATACATCACTGTGTACAAGTTCCAATAACTGTGTGGCTCTTCGACCCTTCGAGGGTCTATCATTGAGACCAGGGTCTATTATTGAGACCTAATGGACCCACATGAACGAAGCTTTAGAATAAAGATCGGACTCAAAAGTTCACAAACATTTTTCGTCTTTTAATTATTAATATTAGTCAATTCCACTAAAGGGCTAATATTGAAACTCTCTAAGTTCATATGCGTATATTTTCCGTTTGATGTGACAAAACAATTCTTCACACGATCCACGGAGTATTTTACGATATTACCCTTCATGTGTATCAGTAACTTAGAGGAATGTAAAATTACCGTTTTACCCCTGAGTTATTATTTCACTAACTCCTTTGTTATTTGTGAATGAGAAAAACATAAAGTGAGATGTCTTTACATGTCACATGTTTTAATCAAAGAATGTACTTATTCGATGAATATCTGGCCAGGTTTATTCATTAACACTCTCATAACAAAGCATAGTGTGATACTAATGCATTGGCATTGTTTCAACATGAATTCTGTATCTGTGAATCACATAACCCAACATGACAGCATTATGACACCAACCGCCGGGTCAGATGCAACTGTAATTTAGCCATTTCCCATTGACAAATCAAATGTCATAAGGTGTCACATCGATTATGCATTCACTTCAAGATTTAGGTAAGTACCAAAATACCCCTCGTATGTGATCTTGAATTTTCGAGTGTTTAAACGGTTTTATCTCGAGCTTAAGAGTATCACAGGTCTTGTTCAATATCTTCTATAAGATATCAAGAATAAAACACGGAGTCACAACTCTCTATATCACAAGATAAAGTATCATGATCCATTCAAACAATCAATACTCAGATTCGATTGCTCCATCGATCTTAAGATTTCAAACAAATGTTTAAACTAGTCACAAGGGGCCTTTTCAAGTCTATACTTAGCACCCCTTTCGTTGATGACAGTTTCAGAGCGTAACATACATACATAAACACAAACTTAAATGAAGAATGAATATTTAACTTTATATAATGTCTCAACAAAATCAAATACAAAGTATTTATAATGTGTTAAATCTCCTTTGTGGGCACCAATCCCAACAACTCTTGCTATCTCGTTAAACAATTCTGGTAAGGTTTGACGTTGGTTTTCTTCTGCCATTTCTTCATCTTTCAATGGTAGAGTTCGATTATGGATTTCTATTTCATCGGCGTCGGTCATGAAGTGTTGATCTTCCGCTTCGAGGATTGGTGACAATGATGAATCAGCCATCCGAAAATGACGCCTTGAACCCCCTCCTTCTAGCGCCAAATGTTAATGCCTAAAAAAGTTAAACAATGTCTCAACGAAAGTAGTTAAAATTGACAAGTCTGAATCGAATAATCAATGTACTTATGTTTGATTTTCCTTATATAAGACTAATCTTCAGTACAAATAGTAAATATTGAGTCCCCCCCCCCCCCCCCCCCGCGATAACCGCTGACGGTTACTTAGATCGTGTATTGGTATCCGAAATAATTGTTATATGGTTATTTCGGACAGTTTCTTTATGCTTACGTGGCCTTCGTAAATCTTAATTCAAATGGTTAGTCTTTATGCTCGAAGAACTTACCCGATCTGCTCGGTTATGTTGCTCGGAGTTCTGAACTTAACTTATGTTCATATTCGTTTCTCTTTGACTTCTCTGAATATTCTTATCATTCGGTGAAGACTTTTGATCGGTGTTTATCAGCTTAATTCTGATAATAACAATTATCAATTTCTTTTAACATCGTCTTAAAACTTTATCAATATGAACGGTTAATTACTTTTTGATAAAATTAAGCACAATTTTTAAAAAAATTATTCAACTGAATATTTATATATTTTAACTATCTCAATAATTATAGATCTACATTTGTTATTTGACAAATCCATTATTACTATAACATAAGTATGTTTTAAAATACGTGCACGCACGAAGCCACTGAATTTCATTAAAAAAAAAAATTAATGATAATAATAATCATAATAGAATCCCTTACTGGTATTAGATTGACCAAAACTCATGTATTCCGAAATCACTACTGTCTTCAGAAAGTAATCTGGTTTTGATATTTTATGAGAAGACAAAGAATTGATGTTCAGAGACATAGAACTTAAAATGAGCAAATCAAATAACACAAGTTTCACGTTTATCTCGAGTACAACAGATAAGAAGCCTCACGTGGTATGTATCCTTACAAAAAAAGAACACCATAACAACACTGCAATCTCCACAGAGCAAGCATGTACAATAAACACTTATAAGCTGACTTATAATACAATAAAATTCCATTCAAGCTCACACAAAACAAATCCAAAGAATTGTAAAAACAAAACAAAAAAAACTTTAGCTTTACAACAATGGTACACGTTTGAGTTTTCACTCAGACCCATTCAAATCGCATGAGCAGCTTCACGGAATTGTATTTCTTTCCCTTGCGGTCGTGTAATTGAACTGAACGAATGCCTTCTTTCAGCTCCGATACGGGTATGCACGTTTGGCCACCAAAGTCATCCTTTTCGGACATGTCGTATTCATGGACTTCAACTCGGAGAAGAGCCAGTTCTGGAACGGTCAACGCGAATTCAAACGCCTCGTTCCAGGCGGGTATCCAGTTATCTTCTAGTGTCTTTGTTTTCTTCATCACACAATCCACAGGGACTCCAGCGATGCCGATCTGCATCATAAAAATAAATAAATAAAACACAGGCGTTAGCTTTACACAGAAAAAATCATTCATGGGTGAACTTTCATGACCTCAAAAAATAAAAATTGCATCTACTCACTCTAGTATAAAAATCTGGAGGGGAATAAGCGTCGAAGTGAGTGTGTCGAAAATCGTAATACCATCCTTCACCCATGTAAACAGTCACCTAAATAAGAAGAAATTGTGTATTTCCTTGGTCAAGTTCTGAACCAATGAGGGAATCGACACGATACATATCGGAAAAACCTTTCTGCAGCGAAAGTAACTCACCTTGAGAGTTTTTTTAACAGGTAACTTGGCTTTAGGATCAAAGACTTCATTGTTTGGGCCGCTCATAAGCAGGAAGTCTGGTTTTTTAACATAACCGCAACCCCCGTTGGCTCTGAACATCCCGTGCATCAGCCAGAGTGATCTCCCGTAACCCTGTTCAATTATTAAGCAACAAATTTATATGAGAGACTTCTAGGAAAAAATATTTTGGAAGCTGAAAGTAATAAGCAATCATGATAAACCTTATATATGAACTCCCGTAGTTTTTTTCTTCTTCTGCAAACCAGAATATATCTTTACCAAAATGCAATCGAACTATTTGAACAGAAGTTGCACTTATACCTGCATGTTAAATGCAACCATCTGAGCTCCGTGCATCCACCCGATTAATGGGTTATAGTTTGATGAGTCAAAGCGAGTACCCTTGGGATAAACTCTCAGAATATTCCGCTGAGTAAACCTACATCAAACCAATCGACAATCAGCTATCTGAGAAACGATAAATTTAATGATTTTCCAACATGTTTAGGTTGAAAATAGGCAGTCTGGACTACATAAATTGTAAAACACACTTGAACAGAAGCTGCAATCACAAGAGTAAGCTTCCATAACCAAAAGTAGTCAACCTCGATGCCATCAATATTTAGATCATCCTTCATATATATTGCAAAACGCATGTTTTATGGGACTACATAAACACTAAAACGGGCACACAGAAAGAGAAGATCCGACTAAAAACACTTATTGATCAGAACAGTTTACACTTTTTTGTTCAATTTTACTCGATCCACAATTAATTTCTGGCTGTGATCTTGAGCTCTAAGATATTTGTGCAAGCTATTTCAAAATCTACTACAAGCAGGATGATATTTATACACCGTTTCCGAAACTAAAAGGAAGAACAAATAAAATACAAAGCCAAAAAAACGTGATACCTGACGATATCTTGCCCACGAGTTTCAGCAGTTTTTTCAAGCTGTGGCTCACTCAAACTCAGCCGCCTTACTTTTTCAGGATCAACCTTGAGGCATTCATCCATACCACCTTTAGGTTTCCCAGCATGAATTGCAATCAAACGTTTATATTCGGGTGCTTCATTCTGAGTATTAGCATCTCTGGCATCATCAGTCTCATCATTACTATCTTCATCATCCAGATCATTCTGTGAGAAACAAGAAGTTCGTCAACGGTTGCGGACTGACCCAAAACTTAATTTCAATTTATACCGACCTTGCTGTCCATTGTATTCATGGATTTCAAATTTTTGACCTCAGTCCCCCACGCTTCCTCATCTGCAGCCTTAGGTTTCTGTGAAACATCTTCACCTTCTTTGGCGACTTTGGCCTCGAGGTATTCCTTAGGTGGTTTGGTTGATATGATAATCCTTTTCTTTAATGATTCAGGGGAAGGAAATTCCTTCAAGCATTCCTCGCCAGGACAAAACAGAATGTCTTCGAACGTTTGAGTGATCATCTGAAATTACAGTTTGTATAAGCACATTATATAAACCAAAATATAATCCACAAAGCACTTGGAGACTCACCTCAGCGGTTTTGGCTTGAAGCTCTGGGGTAAGGTGGTCCTCAAGTGTTATCACAACTGGAAATTCAGACGCCTCGAATGCGTGCTCCTTTATAGACCTCAAACATTTGATGAGTTCCACTGGAGTGGTCAATGTCCTGTTTCATAAATTCATTATTTTAAGAAGTCAAAAAATAAGTATCAATTAGATTATCTAGTAACAAAAATTATGTCCTATTTTAGAAAATCCATGCAGCCGTACCTCAAATTAACAATGATATTAAATTGAATTCATTTCCAAACAAACCATCCATCCATCCATGAAGTACAGTTGATCAATATCAAAACCCCGAAACATTAAAACTGAATTAATGTTTTTTTTTTCATATAAATAACAGAAGTTTCTAGCCAGATAGATTCCATCTTTATCCACAATATCTTTTTTGGTTACACTAATTGCACTGTATAGAAGCTCAGAACTAATTACAAAGCATTTGCAGCACAAAACAATGCATAATCACACATTTTTACAGCCAAACACAATAAAAAAAATGGAGCTTAGATGACCATATGGCTTTAGTACCTTCCATGAAGAACTTCAACATTGTCTCCAGCTGAATTGGGCCAAATATCCAATTCGATCACTCTCACTCCTCTCTTCAAGGCCTCGATAATCGGAACATCGCTGCAATCACTGCTCAGCTGATTTCCGGTCAGGTACGAATTGTGGCCTGTGTATATGAAGTAATGAGAAATCGGAGCTGTCATATCGTGATGAACCTACAAACACACAAGCAAAGATTGATAATCACAAAGTTAGAATCGGATAAAGAAAAAATAATGCAAGCGCGCAAAATAAATCATTCGACCTAAAACGCGTAACATACTCCGAGGGTGGTCGAGATCGCCGGATTGTTGTCGGAGAAGATGTACTTGAAAAACGCTTCGAGGTTGAGAGCTCTGCGGTGGAAATGTGGAAGGTGCTTAAAATCCCTAATGCTCTGATCGATAATGGACTGAGCTTCCTCTTTCGTAACATTGCTTTCCTTCTGACTCTCCGCCAAGAATCTCTGGAAGTGATCAACGGTCATCATTCCGTTCTCGGAGTACCTCTCGAAGACCTCTTTGATCTCTGCTGGAGCTTCCGAGGCGGTGAGTCGGAATCGCCGCCGGAAGCAGAAGCAGACTCGGTATGTCTGTTTGGACATGTCGACGGAGTTATTCCTTGCCCGGAAAACGGCGAAGAGAGAGAGAGAGAGAGAGAGAGAGAATATGTGTTTCGTTTCAGAGATAGAGAAATGGATTTTTTTTTTTTTTTTTTGGATTCGGAAGTGATAAATGGTATTTGTTATGTTGTGAGAGAAATAAACGGAACAAATAATAATAAAAAAAAAGAGACACGATGATGTTGGTAATTGGCTATTAGTTCTTTTGTGTCTTGTGGTTAATTAATCAGATTCAGATATTTTTTTTTAGATTACGTCTTTAATGAACGCGGTTGCCAATTGGGTTTAAGTTTAACATTCTTACTTTTACTATTTGAAACTTTTCTCCAAAAAATTACAAACATTCATGATGGTAGTTCTTTCTGTCATTCCAAATTATTTATAAAAGACTGCCTAAGATTTCGTGTAATAGAAATGACAAAAAGATAAGTATATGTTCCACGTTTTGTTGACATACATACCTACCTCCTCCGAGTAAATTGCGTGTTCATTTATTGGGTTCATGGAGTTTTCAATTAATAACAATTGTGTGGTGTGTGATATATATATATATATATATATATATATATATATATATATATAATAAGCCTCGGTTTTTTATTATTTATCCGAGTTGCACGACTAGCTTTGAAGTTTCAACATATCGGACAAATGTCATTACTTTATTTTGTAATTCCAGCAATAACGTTGCCTTTTGTTGTGACCATGAGGGGTTTTATTATTTACGTAAAATGATAAATTATCCAAAGCAATTACAGAAAATAAATTATACCCGGAATATACTTTTTTTTAATCTTTATACCAGTATGAGAGAAGTCGGCAAAGTGTATTTTTATTTTATTCTAATTTGTTAAAGGTGTATTTATCTGAAAAATGGCGTTGTAAGATTGGTATAAAATGTGACGTCACGTCGTACTCATATCATGCTTTGATTAAAAGAGTCCAAATAATACTAATAAATTAGGTTGATGATATGGCTATGGGTCGTATTTAATTCCTAGCCTCGCCCCACCAATTTTTATTATTTTGTCGGTTGGTTCATCTCTTTCATTTGTTAAATATGATTTGTTTTGCATTGTAAATCATTCTAACGTGCTTTGTAGAGTCTGTTTAGAATGTCTTAAAAATAAAGGTAAAGATAGATCAAATACAAACAGGATCGAAATAAGTAGAAGTGAAAAAGTAAAGAAGCTAATAGTTAACACTAACAGTCAGAGTACAATAGTACGCTCAAATCCACTCAATTTGTTTGTTTTCACATTGACTTATTTTTTAACTCAAAATTATATTTTTCTGAGAATTTACAAACTAATCTTTCTTGAAATTTTGTTCAAATTTAACTCCCCCACTGCTCCGTACCGACTAAGAATTTTATAAAAATAAGTCACCGTAATACTCAAAGACCTTAATAAAAAAAATATAGGAGGAACTTAAAAAAACAAAAAAAAAATACCCAGTCTAGTATGCACGTATTCTCCTACTCAACCATTTGAATCTATTTTTAAAAAAAAATCACTTGAATCTTTTATCGAATCATTGAAAGTTTAGTATATTATTTTTTTCGGTTCTTGCAACTAGATTTGTCCGGTGTACAAATTATCCGACTTAAATCTATGTTGTATTCACCTGACTTAATCGGGATACACCGGTTTTTGCCGGAATCAACTGTAATAACACATCTTTCGTCACATATATATATATATATATATATATATATATTGGACATTTTATTTTTTGAATTAAAACAAATATATAATGAGCAAAGATGTTGACATAAATACTACTCTTATCCAAAAAGCTAGAAGACAGGTAGACATATCAAACGCCTTTCGACTCTAATTCATCATCTCAATGATACACCTTTTTCATTGAAGAATTTAATACTTACCTTGATCTTTCAATCACCTTACCGCCCAACGAACCCAAGCTTTTTGCAATCTTCAATACCTGGTTTAAAAAGTCTGAAAAAAGGAATTATATCACCTAAAGTTTTAATTTTATTTTATTGTCACACACTCACAGCAAAAACATGACATTCAATACACAGAAATGAATATAGGTTACAACAAGAAAATGAGCCTTATTGCAAATCACAACTCAGAAAGTAAAGCTCATTCATCATCATATTTACAGCTGATACTATTGACTTTATTGACCGAATCTTATACGAACTGAAAACGCACTAAGAGCTTGACGGAGTTGTATTTCACTCCCTTTTTGGTGTAGAGAGGGACGGCCCTGAAACCAGGCTTGAGCTCGGAGACAGGCAAACATGTCTGACCACCAAAGTCATCCTTCTCAGACCTGTCGTATTCTCGTACCTCTATCCGGAGCAGGGCTAACTCTGGTACGGTCAGAGGGTACGTAAACTCTTCGCCCCAAACAGGTGCCCAGTCATCCTCTATGATTCGTGTCCGTTTCTTTGCACAATCGGCTGGAACACCAACAATGTACACCTGGAAATTTTAATGGGGTAGTAAGAACTCGAGTTACTGATCATTTGGTTATGACTTACAAATCAATCAACTATATCTCTTCAAAACAATCACAAGCTTCATAGTAAACAAAGAATTACAAGAAATTTGGCTAAAATCAAATTGAGCATATTATCATAGAAGAGGACCACTAAAGTCTGAATTGAGCATCTGTCTACGTTTTTACAAAAAATAGGATATTTATCCACTTTTATATTTAGTGTTTTCAATATAACCAATGTTTTGTAATTTTTTTGTAAATACTCACCCAGTTTTGTTTACAGGAATATTGGGTCCAAACTAGCCTCATTTTGTATATTTGTAAACATTTCCAAATTCGGGCCAAAACAGTCCAAATAATTCTGTAAACAATTTGAGGTGGGTATTTATACAAAATTGACAAAACATTGATCATTTTGAAATTAGTAAACGTTTTTATGAGTATATAGCTAAAAGTACCATGTTTTTATGAACTTGAAAGGGGACCATAGTTACCTTTGTGTAAAAGTCCGGTGGTGAATATGTGTCAAAATGTGTTCGGCTAAAATCAAATCGCCACCCATCTCCCATGTATACTTTCACCTATTACGAGTACATAAATCAGTTCTTATGATGAGAATTGGGGTCTCATTGAGCAAGACTTGATGTGTTATATAGACCAACCTTTAATGTCTTTTTCACCGGTAAACTTCGCTTGGGATCGAATACTTCATTTTTTAAACCCTTTTGCATTAGAAAATCAGGCTTCTTGACATAACCAGAGCCTCCGTTAGCTCTGAACATCCCGTGCATCAACCACAGAGATTTCCCATATCCCTGTCATAGTAGTTTAAGCACACAACTTTTTTTCCAAATAGAAACAAATTCTGATAGACAGCTTCTAAAGATGTTAAAATATTGACACAAACCTGCATGTTAAATGCAACCATCTGAGCACCGTGCATCCACCCAATGATGGGCTTGTAATTCGAGGAAGTTACTCGAGTACCTTTAGGGTATACTCTTAGGATATTCCTCTGTGTGAACCTAAAGAATAGCATAATCAACTCACTTCAGAGTCGGGTCAAGATAACAAGAATTGATGGTACGAAAGCCAAATTGAGAATAAACAATACCTTACGAGGTTGGTCGGGTAATTAGTGGCAGCCTTTTCAAGCGCCTGTTCGCTCAAACTAAGACGCC
This sequence comes from Urtica urens, assembly GCA_958296335.1. Lineage (NCBI taxonomy): Eukaryota > Viridiplantae > Streptophyta > Magnoliopsida > Rosales > Urticaceae > Urtica > Urtica urens. Next base: position 8,243,209 of record OY282530.1, on the reverse strand, counting down.
TGACTTTGTCTCCCTCGATCCTCAGAGCTTCCCTCAGACCACCCTTTGGCTTCCCAGCGTGAATTGTGATGAGGCGTTTGTAATGAAGAGCTTGCTGACACGGTTTACATTCACTTCCGGGGCTGTCCTCATCATCCCCGTCACTGTCGCTCTACACACAGTCATTAACAAGCCAAACTGAGTTAGAAAAACCCAGAAACCAAACTACCTAAAGAGATAGCGGTCTGATCGGCGACTCACCCTATCTTCCGTATCGTCTTCCACAGTAAGGTCTGCGGGATCTTCCTCAGAAGAACCTTTCCCACTTCCCTTGTCTTGCGTGCCCTTCGATTCGAGGAACTCTTTCGGTGGTTTGGTTGAGATAATGATCCTATGCTTCAGCGACTCTGGCGAAGGGAATTCCACGAGGCTGTCAGAGTCGGGATAGAACAGCATGTCCCCGAACGTTTTAGTGATCAACTACATTTAATCAAAATATCAACATGTCAAGACACCTAAAGTGCTATTAATCTAAAATCATTTATTAAAAAATTAAAAAAATAAGCTTACCTCAGCAACTTTAGCCTGGTGATCTGCAGTAAGATGGTCTTCTAGAGTTATTATAACGGGATACGGAGATTTTACAAACGCGTTTTCTTTTATGGACATCAAACACTTTATGAGCGGAACCGGCGTAGTCAATGTCCTGCAAGTGAGATTTCTGCATCAAATCCCCATTTCCATTTGAAGCAAAATAAGGGATTTTCGACATTCAAGGGGTACCAAACCAACCTCCCATGGAGGACATGTACATCGTCCTTGGAAGCCGGCCATAGATCGAGTTCGATGACCCTAACGCCTCTCTGCAACGCCTGTTTTATTGGAGCGTCACTGCAATCGCTGCTTAGTTGATTCCCAGTGAGATAAGAATTGTGGCCGGTGTATATGAAATAATGCGATAGCGGAGAGGTCATTTCATGGTGTACCTGAAAATCGAGTCAACCACATTCTAATTTTGGACATGTATCAATATCAACAGGCAATTCAAGTGGGTCTTCTCTTAACTGCTATATTGGGACACAAAAGCTTAGTTCAATCAATGCTCTTCTTCATGACAGTGCAAAATCTACCAAATCCATGCCCTACAGTTTATACCCCCAAAACACTTCCTTTAAAAATACTCTTAATAGATTTTATCACTATTTTACCACTCATTTAAGCTGAGCAATAACAAACGAAATAGTCCGGAAGATGTAATATAAAAAAATGTAGATCAGACTTATAACTAGGGCTATTTTTCTCATTAAGAAGTCTGAAAACGTCAAAAACAATTTTTTGACATGAATATTATATAATTACAAAAAATATGTTTATAGCAAAATCACAGAATCGAGTCCTAAAGAAAACGACGCGGATTTTACCAGCGAATTGTACGGGCCGTTGAAATCGTCTAGAAACAGCATGTAGAAGAAATCGTCAAGCCCGAGCCAATCCGGAATCGTCGTTTTATCCCTCGGAGTTTCGTTTCGTCTCCGGTGGATCTCGGAGACGATCGCCTGGGCCTCGACGAGCGTGACCTCGCCGGACTCGGCCTGATGTTCCGCCATGAATCGCCGGAGCTGATCGGCCGACATCCGTTGATCGCCGCCGGAGAATTTGGCGAAGGCTTCCGTGACGTCGTCCGGAGGCGCGGCCTCGGTGAGCTTGAACTTCCTTTTGAAGTACTTGAAAAACTTGTAGCTGTTGTAGCTCTGACTATTGCTGGCCGCCATTTTCGGATTCCGAAGATTCTCGGTCTCGATTCAGGCTTTGCAATGAGAACGATGAAGATGACTTTCTGTTAGCTTTTCATAGACTGGTTCAGAAGAAATGAGATCTTAACTACGGAATTAATTACTCGAAATCCTAATAATTAATGCAGTAAATGTTGAATTAGGAGGTTTCTGAAGCTGGATCGCTTTGTGTTATTGTTGTTGGGACTTGCGATTTTGTCACCGTTATTTATAATAATATACTTTCCCACCAAAAGCCTCGACTAAAATCTTTCTTTTTAAGCTTAAAATGAAAGTCTAAAGCCTCAAGTCCTAAGCTTAATATATTTTATTTTATATATGTGACTTTTTTCATTGACACAATCACACAAATAGTAATATACCTACTAATTCTAGAATTAACATTTATATATAATGTATGATGTGATGTGTTTGTTTCGCTCTCAACTATAACTCGTTGATAATACACTGTAACATTAATATATATGTTCATAGATGATACTCCTTTTTAATATTCAGATTAAGTAAATAATTTGCCATGAAGCTTAATTTCATAATAATTATAGTCAGATAATTTAATATACAATTGCAGTCGTTGTCAATTCTCTATCATTTACTATATAATCTTTAGATTTTTTGGACTCATGTATAAATTCAAAGTTTACTAGATAATTAATATTTTTATAAATAAGCACAAAACTATATCAAAATAAAATATTAAAAACGTCTAAACAATAGTATATTATCATAAAAGTAATTTACAAATATAAACTATTTAAAAAACCATTAAACTTTTGTTTGAGTTGAGTTACAATTAATCAAACATGTAAACAGTGCTCAAATCGGCCAACAACTCCCGTTTTTTATTACTTTCAACGCTCGTGTTAAATTAATTAGAAAAAATCTAAAAAAATAGTTATAGTAAGATGGACGATGCTATGTGTTCATTAATTATAATAACTAAGTGGCAAACGCATTTATTCTCAAAATAAAGAGATAACTAAAGTCCACGTACATAAAGAAATATAAATAAATCTTATGCTCCTTTTGTATTTTTGAAATTATTTTTTTGGACGAACTATTTTGTCGAATTTTGATAGATTTTGATGAACTCGGATGTTCACTTCACTTGATGATGTTTTTATAGAAAAAACTAAAATTTAATTTTAAAACAAAATTGACATAGCGGATCTAATTTTGACATTTCAAACAAAATTTGATCTATCGTATAAAATTTCTATTTTTTTATATTCAAATTCGGTAAATGATTTGCGCATGGAGCTCAGTGTTCATAAAATTTATAATTTTATATTCAATTGAAATCAGCAAGTACTTTTTCACTTAATTTTTAATTTTTTTTGTAAAATATAAACTCAAATTTTATTAAATAATTATTATTGATCAATGTTGGGTGGAAGCACAGCTCTCATTTGCCGAGGTCCACTTCGTCGAGCCTATTACATCCCTCGGCCCTTTACTTGAAAAGTGTCATCTGAGTCTTACTGAAAAACGACATTGATGGCGTTAATATAAATAGAGTTGTAAACCCTATTTCGATGATTGTAACCTTGTGACTTTCTCTCGCTACCTCTGATTCTCTCTCTACCCATTGTTAGGGTTTTTTCTTCTCTTTCTTCGTACCTGGTTTTCTTGAGTGATCAATTTGATCGTGTTTCCTTGTGAGAATTTGGCAAAAAGGAGCTTGTGTGTGTGCATGTGTGTGAGCTTGTGAGATCTATTGTATACGTGAGATTGAGGGTATAAAGAGGTTGTGCATAGTGAATATCGAACTTTTTCGCTGAGCTTAACGTGCATGTAGACCGATTTGATCGAAACACGATAATCCGATTGTGTTCTTTACTTTATGCGATTTATATTCTTGCATGTTTTGTTTGGCTTAGATCTGTAATCAGAATAATAATCGGCAACGATAACTAGTCTAAAATCAGACTTAAATCATAACAATCAATTTAAAGTAAATAATCATAAATCTAATTAACGAATAAATTATTTGTTGTAACTTTTGTAGCAAGTTATCGATCAACAAAACCAGTAACTTTGAATGCGGAATGTAAAACGAGACTCGAAGATTTTATCCTGGTTCGATTTTAAATGATCTACATCCAGCCTTGAGGTTTTCTTCACTATGAACAATAGAAGACGATTACAAAGTTTCGGTACAAAGAATTGCATTCATAATTATCTAGCCTAATTGTGTTTTCTCTAATTCTCTCTCGCTCTAAAACTCTTTGAATCTCTAGTCTCTCTCAGAAAATGAATGCTTGGTTTGAGACTTTATTTTTAGTCTATTTATACCCGGTTACAGAAATAACTTGTGACACAAGCATTCAAGATCCAACGGTCTTGACTGCCACCTAAGCATAATAAACATGTTTTAAACTAATTAATTATATCAAAACTAACAAATCTCCACCTTGATCGACATCCATTAATCGATCCTACTCCATTCACAGCGTTGAAAACCTCTTCACTTCAATTAGCCCTGAACATCACAATTTCCAACATTGACAACTTTTAGACAATGTTGAAATTTGACTCCGGGCAAGGGCTTTGTCATAACATCAGCAGGGTTGTCTTCGGTAGAGACCTTCACCACCTTGAATTCTCCTGTGTTAAGAATATCCATGATGAAATGGAGTCTTACATCAATATGTTTCGATCTTTAATGAAACACTTGGTGTTTGGCAAGGTGAAGAGTGTTGGAATAGGTATAGGGTTAAGAAAAATTTATCATTAACACATTAATGGTGAAATATAAAAATTTCTTTTACTAGTAAAACAATTTTTACTAACCTAAACAAAGTGCATATACATGTTATGACTAAAAACATTATTTAATATACTTGAATACTAACCTTTCTTGTGTCTTCAAACTTGAAGCGTCTTGAGAAAGGTTGATCTTCTCTTCTAGCTTGATTTCTTGAAACCTAAACGAGAACTTGAGAAACCTAAGGTTTCTATTACAAGAGTCTATAAAGGTTTAGAAGGATTTGTGTGTGGGCACAATTAAACAATATGAACCAAGAACAATTCTTGGATCATAAGCAAATTCTCTAGATCAAGTATGGATTTAGGTGCAAAATAAAAAATATTATTTTCTAGAGAGAGGGTCGGCCACTATGCAAGAAAGAGAAAGGAAAAAACTTGTTTTCACATCTCTATGTGAGGCTCTATTTATAGGAGAAGGAAAAATCTATAAAGATCAATTATTCATTCATGAAAGAATAATGTATTCATGACACAATATTTGATTTTTCCTTCCCCTTTCTCTCTTAGGATGGCCGGCCATACACCTCAAGCAAGGAGGAAATTTGTTTCCTCACTTATCTTATTTATTTCCTTCTCAAGGAAATTCATTTCCCTTTTCTTTTTGGGTAATTATCCTTATAATTAAAGGGAAATAAAACTCTCATCTTGATGCACTCTTTGGCCGAAATTCTACCTAGGGGGGAGCTTCTAGATGCTTCTTTATTTCTTTTAAGACAATTCTTAAAATACCCATTGTAGAATTATAATTGCACAAATAACAAAATTAATTTCATAATGCCTTAAACGACTTTTCGGGTTTAGAAAATAATTTATATTTTCATCATATGAAAATATTCAAAATCTTATTTTGACATTCACATCATTTTATGTCCATGTGGACAAAAATACCCTTTAGACATTTTCCGAGAAAAAGTCTAGTTTAACATTTGAACTTATTTTGACTTAGATTCTAATTTAACAATCCTACTCTAAGGACCTGTAATAGTGACCTTATGGATCCAAATGAACAAAGCTTGAGCTTCTATACTCGGACTCAAAAGTTCACAAACTTTTTTTGAGTATTAGCTTAATGTCAACTGACTCCACTAAAGAGTTGATACTTAGAATCTCTCGGTTCAAATGAATTTATTCTCTACTCAAATTCAACTTAATTTACCCTTCATGAATATCATCAACTAGTTGGGATTTAAAAAATTACCATTTTACCCTTCTAGTTGTTATTTCCTCAACTCCTTTAGCACTTGTGAATAAGTTAGAAACAATATATTGACAAGGAGCTAACAAGTCACATTGTTTCATCCAAATAAAGTCGGTACTTTAATTTGGACACTGCGCAGTTCATTTATTCACGATCCAAGTAATAAAGCATGAGGTGATATATATTGCATCTCAGCAATCTTGTACATGAATTTCATATCTATATTAACTTCACAAAGTTGGTGTTGGAAATTACTTAATGATTTAAGTAGATTATTATTAAACATAACAGATTACGTTCGGAATTAACAATAAAAACGATCTAGCATATTAAACTATTTAATATCTAACAACCTATTGGCACTAAAATCATAAGTATGTGAATTAACAAATTAATTATAATTCAGGAACATGTTAATTAACAATTTAAATATAAACATGTACGTAGATAAAATTTAAACACTCCAATCAACACATAACAAATTATATAATTAACGAGTATTTAAAGTTATCGAGACTTACAAATTCGAGTTATAAATAACTCGGTCGAGGAATTGTGCTCGAGTTCGAAGCGAGAATCTTCAAGCTTCTCCAATTTCGGGTAGCAAGGCTCCTCGTCACGTCACTACGTCGAAGAAGAGCAGGGTTTGGACTCCTCGGCGGCAGCTCCTAGAACCGGGCTTGGGCGGCGCTTGATGGGAGCTGGAGGCAGCAAGGGACATTGCTGCTTCTGGGCGCGGCAGCGAGGCGCATCAGGGAGGCGAGGAGCAGCTTCAAGGCGCGGCACTGGGCAGCGTCACGGAGGAGGCTTGGTGACCTGGGCTCGCTGGTGGCATCACCGGAAGGCTGGGCTTGGCAGTGAAAGCCAGCGAGGCGCGGAGATGCTGGTAGGGCGCTGTCAGGCGCACATGCATTCGGACGGGCGGAGGCAGATCGCAGGAAAAAAGTTCGCGACGACGCTGAGAGCTCTTGGGAGCTCAGATCGGCACGCCGTTTTTTGCGTTACGTCGGAAATGAACTGACTTAAATGGGTTCGGAAAGAGATCTGGGTTTGCAGACTCAGATTCGTTGGATTTATCGAATTTTTGGTTCGGAGGTAAGATTTCCAGAAAAATAATTTTTAACGAAAATAGATCAAAACAACCACAAGTTGATTCAACGATGACACAAGAAGAAAAACGAGAAGATGAGTGTGGGCTCAGATGAACGCAGACGAGAAAACAAGAAACGAAATTTCCTCCTCCGGGTGATAGGTTGGTCGGCCAAGAGGAGAGAGAGAGAGAGAGAGAGAGAGAGAGAGAGAAAGCAAGCTTGACCTAGGGTTTCCTCAAACCCTTTATTTATAGGCACTGGTAATGGGCTCTCATGTGGGCTTTTGTTGAATCAATATTCAGCCCAAAACCATGTTAATGGCCGACCCCTATGTCCTACTCGTCTCTCAATTTTGTTTCCCAAATTGCCTTGATTTAATTTCCAAATTCGACTTAATTTAGAACTCTCATCTATTTAATAACTTGTTATTAAATTCATGGTTACCGAAAATATTGTCATTATGAATTCTCAAGAAAATTATTATCACAATAATAAAGTTCTTTAATTTACAAAATCAATAATTAATGAATAAAACATTATTCATTAATTCGCTTGGAAAATAAATTTCTCTATACAAATCACAATTTGTATTTTATGAGTAAATCAATTTATTGCGTTCAATTAATCTCTTCTAAATGTGCATCATTGAGACCTTATGGACCCACATGAACGAAGCTTGAGAATAAAGCACGGACTCAATAATTTACAAATTATTTCCGGCTTATAATTCTTAATAATGTTCGACTCCACTAAAGGGCCAATATTGAAAATCTCTAAGTTCATGCGCGCATATTTTTCCGTTTGAAGTCACAAAACTTTTTTGTACTCGATCCACGGTGTACATTACCAAAATACCCTTCGTGTGTATCAGTAAGTCCGGGGAATGTAAAGTTACCATTTTACCCCTAGATTTATTATTTCACTAACTCGTTTGTTACCCGTGAATGAGAAAAAACATAAAGTGAGACGTCAATACGTGTCACATGTTTTAATCAAGGAATCTCATATTCAATGATAATCTGGCCAGATTAATTCATTCACTATCTCCTAACAAAGTATAGTGTGATACAATGACTTTCATTATGTGTACACGAATTCCATATCTGTGAATCACATAATCTAACACTACAACATTATGTCACCAACCGTCGGGTCAGATGCAGCCATTACACGGCCATCGCCCATTGACAAATCAAATGACATAAAGTGTAGCATCAACTATGCACTCACCTCAGGATTAAGGTAGTTATCGAAGCACCCCTCGTATGTGATCTTGGAGCTTCTAGATTAAACGGTTTTATATCGAGCTTCCATAGAATCACTAGGTCTTGTTCAATATCTTCTATAAGATATCAAGAATGAAATCATAGAGTCACAACTTTCTATATCACATGATAAGATATCATGATTCATTCAAACTATCGTTACTTAGACTCGAATGCTCAATCGGTCTTAAGATTGCGAACAAATGGTTTAAACTAGTCACAAGGGGTTATCATGTCAAATCTGTATTTAACACCCTTTTCGTTGATGAAAGTTTCAGAGCGTACCATACATACATAAACACAAACTATAGGAAAAGAATGCTTATTTATTAATATTAATGTTTCAGCAAAATATTACAAATAATAAATAAAATGTCTAATATTCTCCTTTGTGGGCACCAATTTCAACAGTTGGTTCATGACATCTTCATAACTTAATATCTCACCAATATGCCTTTGTCTAGATCACGTAATGGATCTAGAATTTGACTTTCTCAAATGAGATTATTAATATTATGAAATGACATGTCTCATTTCAGGATTTAGGTAAGCGTGATGCGATTCATACATAGTGACCTTGAGATAGAAGATGTTAAATGGTTTGTTCTTCTATTGTCTCTAAAAGTGCAATGGTCAATTCAGTATCTTCGAAAGATACACTGGAAGAACTATAGAGTTCCTAACTCTCTATGCCTCGTAACCAGACATCATAGATTCTTCCAACAATCATACTGGGATCAATAGTCCGTTGATCTTTAGATTGCGACTATATCGTTTTAGTCAAACTATGAAGAGTTTGTTCACGCAAATCTACATTTGTCTCTTCATACATTGTTAGGTTTGATTAAGGACTATAAGACTATTGAATATCATAAATCTTCAATCAAACTAAAAAGGCATGAATTAACGTTTCAACTTTTATTGATTTAATCAGCAAATTACAATAAGGACTTTATAAAGATTTATATATTACATCAATATGTAAATAAAAAATCTTCTTGTGGGCATCTCTGCCAAGAAAGCTACCAGATCATATCCAAAACGTTGAGTGGGTTTAGAGATCCTCCTTTCTCTATCCCTAACAAGAATAAAGTCAGTCTGATCCTGTTCTTGACTGTCAACTGGTTGATCTTCAGGTTGTTCCTCTTCAGCTTGTTCCTCAAATTGTTCATCTTCTTCTGGTGGTAGTTATTGTTCTTCATTCCTTTCAGCATATTGTTCAATAACTTGCTCATTGTTTTCTTGAAACTCCACCTGAACTTGTGTGTCAGTGAGATTTTGAGGATCCGTGAAGGACTCAGAAGATGGTTTTTCTTTTCTATTCTAAAAATCTTCTTCATTGAAGATCACATCTCTGCTTATGATGCACTTTCTATGATCAGATTTTGTGCACCATAACTTGTATCCCTTTACTCCATCATAATAGCCAACAAAAGTGCATTTGATTTCCCTCGGATCCAGCTTTCCCTATCTAATGTGAGAAAATGTAGTACAACCAAAAACTTTAAGTTTTGAATAGTCAGTCTTTGCATGAGATAGCATGCACCTCACTCTTTTAAGAATTGTCATGTTGAATCTTTCTGCAAGCCCATTCTGTTGTGGAGTGTGAATTACAGTGTGATGCCTTTTCTTACCTTTAGCCCTGCAAAACTCTATTGAACTCTATTGAACAATATTCTAAACTATTGTTAGTTCTGAAACACTTCACTTTTCTGTTAGTTTGTGTTTGAACCAAAATTTTCCAAGTTTTAAAAGTCTCAAAAGCATCAGACTTATGCTTCAGAATAAATACCCATAACCTTCTTGAAAATTCATCAATGATGGTCATATAATATCTATTACCTCCATGAGATGGGACTCTGGCAGGGCCCCATAAGTCTGAATGTACATAGTCTAGGATGCCGTGTAATCTGAGAGTTGCTTTGTTGAACTTTGCTCTGGAAGCTTTACCAAGCAAACAATCTTCACAAAATTGCAATTTTCCGAGTCTTTGATTTCCAAGACATTCCTGTTTCTCAAGTTCACAAATTCCTCTTTCACTTACATGACCTAGCCTTAGGTGCCAGATTCTTGCAGTGTTTTCCCTATCAACAGACTTAGTAGTACTCACAATAGTATGTCCTATGAGATAATATAGTCCATTTCTTTTGAAACCTTTCATGTGAATCTCTGAGAACCTTTTTACCAAGCTTTGACCATTTTCAGAATTGAAATTGTATCCCATGTCTTCTAATGTTCCTAATGAAATTAAATTTCTTTTAAGGTTAGGAATGTATCTGACATTTGTTAATATTCTTTCAATTCCATCAAACATCTTTATCCTTATTTTACCTGAACCTTGAACTTTGCATGCCTTGTCATCTCCAAGTAACACAGACCCACCATCTTTAAGAACGAGATTTTCAAACCAGGATATGTTAGGTGTCATGTGATAGGTGCACCCACTCATCTTGCCTCCCTTGATCAGACATTTAGTGCCTCAACACTTTCATAACCTTCTTGAACAATTGTGGCATTGGCTTGTACCTGTGACTTCTCTAAGAATTTGTCCTTGTCAGGACAGGACAGTCCTTTTTCATATGGCCCTCTTTGTGGCAGTGATAGCATCTGTAAGGGAAAGGCTTTTCTTCGTCATTTTTCTGATTCTTGAAGTTTCCATTCTTCGATTTTCCCTTGTTCTGAGATTTGATTTTTGAGATCTCTGACCTTTGCTCTGAATGTTAAGGCTTTCAGCAGTTGGTCTTCTCTCATTTCTTGACTCGAGATCCTTTGACTTTATAGCGATCTATACTTCTTCGAGAGTCAAGGAGTCCTTAGCATACTTCATGGCTTCGACGAGATTTGCAAAAGACTTTGGCAGTGCATTCGGGAGAATCACTACTTGGTCTTCTTCTTCTACTGTGACTCCAATATTCTCAAGATCTAGGATGATTTTGTTAAATTCATCCAAGCTCTCAGACAAAGATTTGTCTTCTTGAATTTTGAAACCGCAGAGCCTTCCCTTTATGAGTATCCTGTTTGACAACGATTTTGTCATGTAGAGGGACTCAAGTTTTGACCAAATACTTGCCGCAGTTTTCTCTTTCGAAACTTCCCTCATCACTTTGTCTCTGAGGTGAAGGATCACCATGCTGTAAGCCATTTACAAGATACCAGACTTCTCAGTAATAGAGAGAGTTGCAGGTAAACGTTTTTCTCCCTCTAGTGCTTTCGTGATCTTCATTTGTACCAAGATCGCTCTCATTCTGACTCTCCATCGAGCGAAGTCGCTTTTTCCATCGAATCGCTCCACCTCGATCTTCGAAAGTCCCATTCTGATCTCGTTGATGAATCAGGCTCTGATACCAAATGTTGTGACTTCTGTAGCAAGTAATCGATCAACAAAACAAGTAACCTTGAATGTGGAATGTAAAACGAGACTCGAAGATTTTATCCTGGTTCGATCTTAAATGATCTACATCCAGCCTTGAGGTTTTCTTCAGTATGAACAATAGAAGACGATTACAAAGTTACGATACAAAGAATTGTCTTTACAATTATCTAGTCTAATTGTGTTTTCTCTAATTCTCTCTCACTCTAAAACTCTTTGAATCTCTAGTCCCTGTCAGAAAATGAATGCTTGGTTTTTGACTTTATTTTTAGTCTATTTATACCCGGTTACAGAAATAACTTGTGACACAAGCATTCATTCAAGATCCAACGGTCTTTACTGCCACCTAAGCATAATAAACATGTTTTAAACTAATTAATTAGATCAAAACTGAAATTCTGTTAGACGCTTAGCCAACTGTCACACACAACATTGTAAAAGTGTATGTGACAATTTGCAAGCAAAATAGAGATGACAGTGAAAAGAACGGGAAAGCAATAAACGACACACACAATTGTTAACCCAGTACGGAGCAACGTCTCCTACATCTGGGGGGCTCTTAACCCAGTGGAAAAGAATTCACTAATAATAGTCAATAGTACAACAATGGCCTTACATAAATCTCGACATCGATACCACTTTGGCTAATACTATACGTGAAAACTAAATCGAGAACTACCCCTGACTTTGAGACCCCTCTCAATTCCACTCTTTAAACACTTACCGATGTATGGCCACTTCAATGAACAAATCGCGAGAACTTCAATCGTGCAAGCACAAGCCGATACTTCTCTAAACTTATAGTATATCAATGAGTGTTTAGAGAATTGCAACCATATAGATGTGAACAATGACGTTTTTACTTGCTGCTAATGGAGAGCTACTCGGCTTATATAGCACTCCTTCAAAGTGAAAGTCTTCCCTAGGGTTTCCTTATCCTTTAATAAAACCTTCCCATAATAGAAAACTGTCGCAGACGTTGTCGCAATTTATGACGTGACAGTATACCGAAATCTATCAAAATAGGTAACTTCCCAAATAATATAAGATCCGAAATTAATCCATTTATCACCAAATAAGTCAACATGTAAAACTTCCTAAAATGAGCATGCAGAATATATTGAAGATGTTAATACATTTATCATGATATATATGATTTGAATGTTTGCCCAAAAATAAGCCAACACAATAATTTACAATAAATGTCATTCTAATAACAAAAACTAACAATATTAAAAAATCATATTCCAAATACATAAATGTAATAAACGTCTAAACACTAATATTTAAGAAACTTAAAATTAAGTTACAATTAATCCATCGCGTAAACAGTGCTTAAAATCGGCCAACAACTCCAGGTTTTGATTACGTTCAACACTCGTTTTAAATTAATTTTGATTATTTTAAAAGATAGTTATAATTAGTTGGATAATGCAATGTGTTCATTAATTATAATAAATCAGTGGTAGATGCATTTATTCTCAGAATAAAGAGATAAATAAAGTCCACATAAATAAAGAAATATAAACAAATATTATGCTTCTTTTCTTCTTCTTTTTTATTTTTTAGAAAAAATAGGTGTAATTAATTTACCTATAAAGATTCTTGGCCAAGAGAATAATACACTAAACTTTACGTTTACTAAGACGTAAAATAATACTATTAAACATAATTAAAATATTCCCTAAAATTGCATACATTCATAAATTAATAAAATTATTACATAATAACCACTCAGAAAATATAATTTTATATTTTCCCCTTAACTAACTACGTGCCTGATGCTGATAGTGATCGTGATTTGTGACACGGAATAGGAGACTCTGATCTCTGGGTTTCAAGCGCACGTGGCTCACGTGCTTGAACGGCGCTTGAGACAAAATAAGCTTGAAAGGCTCTCTTATTAACACCCACGTGAAACACGAAGGCAAAATAATAATAATAATAATAATAATAGTAATAAATTAATTAATGAATGCACTAGTGAGAAACAGAGCTCGATTCACTTGAGATAGTTAAAAGAAGAGGCTTCTCTTTTTCCATTTTCTTTTTTAAATATTTCTGCTCGAGCATGCCGACAAAGCGAAGGATAATCTCATCGGCTCTTTTGTGGGTTTTATTCCTATTTCTAACCCTAGTTTTCATTGTGGTAAAAATCCTGTCTTTATTATATATCTAGTCGCAATTCCTCTTTAGGTGTGCTTCGAATCCCTTGAAATTTTAGGGATTTTGAAATAGCCCTTTTGGGGGTTGACTTTTTGTTTACATGTTAGACTAAATTGGGCGATGATAAGGCCGCTTCTGGGCAAACCATTGCTGCGAGCGAGACTAGCCATGAATTGGTAAGTGAATTCTTCATTCAAATTTTTCATTTTTTTTCATTTATTGTTATATTTCGTTTGAAAATGGTTTGTCTCGGTGATGAACAGGTAAATGAAACTGATTTGGATGAAGTGACTCATAAGGTTTACTTTGATATCGAAGTTGATGGCAAACCCATCGGTATGAATATACTTGATTTTTATAAAATGTAATAAGTGAATTTTATTGTCAAACTAAGGTTCTGTTATTTTAGTTTTAGAATGAAGAAAGAGGACAACCATGAACGTTTTATGTTTGCCTAAATGCTGTTTTTTTAAGGGCGTTCTGTGAGATCCTCTGTCTAAACTATAAACAAACAAAATTGATATGATTAGGAATCCAATGAAGAAATTCAAAGTTCATCGCTTTTACTAACAAAGCACGTTTATGCTATGATGTAATTGAATTTACAAAATCTGACTTATTATACTTTCTTGTTAAAGCACATAACTCATGGAGTTCTTTCCTGTTGATGAGCCAAGTTGAAGCCTTGTACATTGCTTGTTTCAGTTTTAATAAATATTGTAAAAATTATCTTTCCAGGTCGCATCGTGATTGGACTTTTCGGGAAAACAGTTCCCAGAACCATAGGTAGATCAATATTTCAATGCAACACAATTAGTCAGACAAACAATCCTTGTACTTGCAAAGACTAACTGATTGCATTTATATATTTGTGGTGCAGAAAACTTTCGAGCGCTTTGCACGGGTAGCCAATTAACTTAAGTGTTCCCTTCTGTACTTGGATTGTTCTGTCGACATTCAAATATTATTTGTTATTAATTTGATCCGATTCCATTTGAGCATTGTTGGTTTCAGGAGAAAAAGGGATTGGGAAGAGCAGGAAGGCACTTCACTACGAAGGAAGCACTTTCCATAGGATTATTCCGAGCTTCATGATCCAAGGTGGCGATTTCACTCGGGGCGATGGACGCGGAGGAGAGTCTATATACGGTGATCAATTTCCCGACGAGAACTTTTTGCTCAAACATGTTGGGCCAGGCATTTTGTCTATGGCGAATTCGGGGCCAGATTCCAATGGATCGCAGTTCTTCATTACAACCGTGAAAACGAGCTGGTAAAAATTTTACATTTCGAGGCATTCGTGTTACTTATTTTTGTTATATAGAGTTACTGATTGGGTTTTAAATCAATCAATCAATCAACAAAAGGTTCACTGGGGAGACTAAGCTCGGTGAAATATTGTCGAAGCTTTCGTTTCATGTCGAATCCCGGGTCGTAGCCCGTTTGGTTTTTTAAGAGCATCTTTAGTGATGCACGTCAAAGATTTGCTATTAACTAAAGATAGTTCATAGCTAATAGGTTAACCATTATCTTGCATTTTGCATATTAGTTTAGCTAACCCAATTAACAAATGCATGGGACCGATTGACATGTGGATAAAAATATTGATCTGTACATAGATTAAAATATTGTTGATAATAAGTGAATAGGTAAAGTTTAGCTAAATAGTAGTTCTAGCTTACAGCTAAAGATGAATTTAGTTAAAATGTTATATTTTAAAATATGATCCGGAAATTTAAGTCTGTGCTCTACATATTGCTTAATGAAAGTGCTTTCTCAGCCATTTGACTAAAGCTTGACTTGTATTAATGAATCGAAGGTTGGATGGTCGACACGTTGTATTCGGGAAGGTGGTTTCGGGAATGGACATAGTCCACAAGATCGAGGCAAGAGGTTCCAGCGCCGGAGCACCAAAGAGTAAAGTCATTATCTCACACAGCGGCGAGCTTTCTCTATGACAAGACTCCAAATCATTTTCATATATGGAAGAAGAAAAGGGTTTGCACATTTTGTAATGTAAGTGACAAATTCAAATCAACCATGTTACCATCAAATTGATCTTTATTTAATTAAGTAGAGTCGGGTACAAGCTGAGCTGAGAGACAAAAATGAAAGCTAATGGGCTATCACTACGATGCCTTTTGGTTCAACTCCTAACCAACTTTCTTTTTTAGCTAAACACACTAACACACAATATACACACTTTTTCTTCTTTTTCTTTATTTAGGTATTTGATTATCCATCGCTTGTTTATTACTCGGTCATAATAGAAAACAAGAAACTCCACCAATCTTGCTAGTATTAAAGCACATATCTTCTCAGCCTTGAGTTCCAAATCCTTGCAACGTACACCTTCTTCAAACCTATTTTAACCAATTCGTCAAACAAAATCTCGGCATAGAAATATGTAAGTTACTCTTAACGGTAATTATTGCTTTTCTAAAGACCAAGAAGACGAGCGTATCAGAATCAGATCACAAATACATGAGACAAGTTCAGAGTTTTTGATGTGGTAGTGTTTTTTATTCAATCAATTACGGAATTAAGGTGTCTTAAATCTTTGTTATGAAAATAAATTTTTAATTATAAATAATTCTTTATTTTATGTTTACACAAATTTTCTAATAATTTGTTAACTATTTAGGCTTATTATAATTAATTTGCGTTCTATTTATACAGAAACTAATTATTCAGAGTTCGATAAAACACTAATTTAAAGATGTTATACTCAAGTAAATCTTTTACAAAATAGCTATCTTAAATTAATTGAATAGCAAAAATAGCCACACACAAAAAAACAGTGAAATAGTCAACATTATTCAGAGAGACAGTCAACATTACATTGCTAATTTCTTTTTTACATCAAGATTTTAATTTATTTTTACAATTATTATAAAAAATTATCTTTTTCATTCTTGAAAGCCGATTACTGTACATTTTGGTCATTCCCCTAATTTTAGGCGAATTTGGTTATTTTGCAAATCCTTAACTTTTAAACCGGCTGATTAAAAACACTTTCAAAGAATTAGCGTCGCTAAACCCTGTTCTTGAAAATATATACAACGTCCACTATTTTATATAATTTAATCTAAATTATAGTTATAAAACAATATTTTCATAATAAAAAACCTTCCATATTCAAACCAATATCTAGACATGATAAAATAATGTTATACTCTCGCCCCGACAATATGATAACTATGGATGATTGGCTTGCATCGGAAAAGAACTCAGATCTCAAGTAAGGTGGGCATTAAAAAATTAATGAATTACCTTATTTCATTGATACGTAGTAGTAGTGAAGAAAGAGGTAACCCAAGCAAAGTCTCTAAGTTCACCCTCCTTTTAGAACACAATTCACAACAACCACAGAAATACACATCAAACACGATTCAATCCTAACAAATCGTCAGAGCCAAGACCACAAACATCCAGAAACACGGATATATTATGTTTAGAGAAAGTGATGAACATTGTTTTATAGTCTATGGTGAGTTTAACGGTAGTTACCGTTGGGAGATCGGTGAAAGACGTCGGAGAAGTTGGAATTGAGGTCGGAGTAGAGAGAGACGACCTTCGAGATGTTTCCATTGAGCTCCTGAATGAGCTGAACGTTCTTCGCCATATTGTCCGGCATCCGAGACTGGTGGTTCTCGTTCACCTGTTGGATCAAATTCCGATTCCGATCCAGAACGGTCTGTACCTGACGGAATCTCTGGTCCAGACACTTCCACACCTCCGGGTCTCCGTCGCAGTCTTCCTCGGCCGCCGCGGCGCGCTTGCTCCGTCTTCGGTCCTCCATTGCCATAGCCGATCGGTTCGATTAATTGAGACAGTGAGTGAGATTGAGAGCTGAGAGGATTATTCTTTTGTGTGCTTAGGGTTTCTATCAGTCGGCCATGGAAGGACTTTGGTTGAGCTCTGTGTTTTCTCTCCTTCACTCGGTGTGGATTTATATAATTATGACGAGGCGGTCAAGGAGAGGGAAATGGTGCGTTTTTGAGCGCGTGAGGAGAGAGAGTGCGAGACATGTGTTTCGGTGTGAAACACGCGCTTAGGATGAGAGTTGGGAAGATGAGTGGCAGGAGATAAATAAATATCTGAATGCGTGGATTCGTGGAATTGCGATAAAATGAAATGTTTCTTGCCACGCTGGCAGTAAAAGGTCTCTCGCTTTTTCGCTTTTTCAGTGGGTTTAAAGATAAAATATCTGAGCTCAAAAATATCTTCTTTTGGAAAGAAAAAGCATAATGTTCCACGAGACGCGAAATAATGTGTACTGGCCCGATAACAACGAGACGAGAAAGATATCAATCTTGCTTGAGCGTATTTCGTAACCATTGCCAGATTATTCATAATACTTTGTTCAATTTTTCCAATATTAAATTATCATTTCCGAAAACAAGACCAAAGAAAACTTAGATTAAGGTCTACAAATACTATTAAATATCGTTAGTATACTGAAAATCAAATTCTAAGTATCGTATACATTCATTATTGGAAAGAAGTTTTCTTTTTCGATTCTTAAATATTTTTGAAACTCTTACGAGTTTTTAGTATTTTCAATAATCGACCTACAACTTATTTGTAATTTGTTGTTGGCTTCTTTAATATTTGGTATTTGAAAATTATTTTTAATTTTATTATTTGTCATAAACATCATAATATAGTTTTTTATTTTCATCATTTAAATTTGATAACTTATATATCATTTAAATTATATAAACATATAATTGTTATAAAAAATTTGTCGATATGTGTGTCGGTATTCAATATATCATTAATAGATTATCGGTATCATCAGGAGGCTGTATGGATATTTTTAAGAGATATGCGTCGATGTATTCGCTGATATTCCATATATCCAAAAGATTTAGTACTACGGTGTCGGTAATGAAAACTTAGGGTTAGATAGCCAAACGAATTGCAATTACCATGATGTAATGATAAGAAAAATAGACGATTTAACCGTTAAGAGCTGAGTTCGGGTGTCATTAATCTTTCACAAAGAGAACTGATTTTCAGAGAGGGTGAGGTTTCAATATTTAAGTTTAAGATAATTTTTGTAAGTTGTATTGGACTTTTCAATTTAAGGCATCGTGAGTTCTATCCCACCTGCTTCGCTGCCTTTTAAAAAAATCTGAAGTATAAAAAATGTTTGACATGCAAGACTGGTTATTTTTTGTTTTGACAAACCAATAATTAATCATTCTTTTTATAAGGAATGTTATAATAATTGTCGCGAAAAGAAGAGTTGAAGCTATGCCGAGCACTATTAAAATTTCGAGCCATAAACAAAACATTATACTAAAAGACAAAGCACATTTTTTTATATTTTCTGGTTTCTGGTTCGATTGATTTTAAGCATCTCAAAGTCTAATTAGTATCTGATATAAGTCTGACGCAATTCACTCTTCTTTTAAACCGATTAATTGAAAACGTTCATTGATATTCATTTTGCATCAACAGTCATATATTCTTCTTCACTCGTTGACTTCACAGCAAATCAGACATAAAATTTCAAACATATCAAGTACAAAGCTTAGCGATGCTATTTATATGTACCGCCAAATATGATCCATAACCATTCTTGACTTGAGAGATTTTTATTTTTAACAAATGATTTAAGAGAGTGTTCAAACCTTATGACTATCGGATCTCAAAATGTAATGTAACAAAATTAACATTTTATCAAATAATATGAAGATATTTTCACAACCTGGAATTTTGTTTCAACGTCGTCTACACTAAGAATCTTAGCCGAATATGGGACTACAGAATTTTGTAAATGCCGTCAAAGAGTGCCAAAAAAGATCATAAGTGGGAATTGGATGCCAACTTTAGAAGCTCAGATATTTCTGCTTCTTTTTGCTGGCAATAAAATATCTGTTTGGCAATTCTTCTGATTCTTATCCAATAACCAGGTCATAAATAATCTAAAAATAAAAATAAAATAAAACATTCCAGCTTGAACGACGGCGGGCCAATATCGTAATTTGTCAAGTAACATATACAAAGTGTGTGAATTTACCTAATGGTAAAAGAAAGTGACTGCAAAGTTACACCTCTCTTGAATAAACTTACACGAGATAATAAACAACGATCTAGTCCGACGGCTTTCTCTTCCTCCCGAGCAGAGCCGCTCTTTGGAATCTGGGGCCGCCGATTCGCCATTTCTTGAACGCCGCCATTGAGGACTGAGCCGCCTCGTAGACTAGATCGAAGAAGCAGAGTATGTATGATTAATCTCAAATCCAATTGAGTTTTTGGGTAAAAATGTGAAAGAGAACCACTCACGTTTGGCTTCTTCTATAGTTAGGAGGGTCAACGATTTGGAAGCCACTGCAAAAGCAGCGGAGTGTGCTTTGGCCAGGACTTCCTGATATCTGTTCTTGAATGCCGATAATAAGAATGACCCCATATCTCTATCACCAACTCTGTTCGTAAGATCGATGAACAAGACAAACGCTAATTAACAGCTAAACTCAAACCTTACTTTGCGAAATAGCATGTTTGCATATACAAAGATTTCTGTGTCTTTTCTTTTCACCAGTTTAAGTTTATGAATGCATTTTCTAGTCACTCCTGACACATTAAATGGTCTCTGATCTATGACCGTAACTAATTTCAAACAATACCAGGATTATATCTGCAAGTTAACAAAGATAGAACAATCAACATTTTGTTCAGGGTATCTAAAAGATCAATATGAAAAACAGCTACGCAAGTTGTACTTGGCTTCTATACAGGTAATGGAAAGCTGATTCATTGCAAACACTATCTATCGTGAGTGTTTTTCAAATGCGAAAAATTGCTAAGCACTAAGCGATCCACTAGGCAAGACTAATCACCTCAGGTTTGACAAAGAGAACATATGTGAATGCAATAGGAAGCTCGTTCATGATTTACAGCATAAATAAAAGTGGGTGAAGAAGACTAACAATGGTACTATTTTGCACCCGAATTCATAAAAGTATAAACACTGAGATCTCAAATTCACACATCCAGCATCGGCCCCGATTTCCAGCCTCGTTCTGGTTTTAAAAAGCAGATCAAAACGTTAGTAAGAGAAAAGACAATCTCAACCTAAAAATTGTTCAAAAGCTTTGAACTTGCTGTACTTAACCAACTTATCAACTGATATTTCACCTAGCTTGTGGAGAAAAAAAAATAACCAGTTCGACAAGTCCAATGAGTGCCGTGATAAAAGTTTTGAAATCACAAGCGTGTTTAAAAACGCCTTACTGAGGCTAGATAATAGAAAAACTCTATTAGTTTTCTTGCTAGCATTGACTTGTAACAAAAAATATTCTCAAATTTAGAACAAAAAAAATTACTTTTGATTGAAACACGGAGGAAGCTTAGTCATTGCAATTTGTCGTTGGTGTAACTCGTTGGCGAGCCAGAAAGGAAGCTCTACCTTCGAACCCGACTCTACCTGAAAACACATACGAACACGGATTACAAGATGATCGCGTTACGGATTAAAAAACGGAAAGCAAAACCGATTATACGAACTAACATTGTCTGCTTCAGAGCTCGGATCGATTCCGACCCCATTCACCGCCTTCTGGAACACGACGGAGACGAGCTGTGAAGCGTATCGAAGAATCAGGTTAATAATACCAGCAAAAATTAGGGTTTTCTTGAGATAATTGGTTTAGTGAAATTGCGAGTATATACCTCTTCCTCTGCGAGAATGTCGTCGATGTCGTAGTAATTTGCCATCTGCGGAATTAAATCTTCCTAGAGAACAACCAAATTAAGTGGAACCATCGGATATTTAGTTCTAATTGCCAAAATCTGAATCAGCCCTGCTTGATAGTAAGAAATTCGGTTACGAATTGGGAAACGATACTGAGATTTAAAACAGAAACTTATTCAAAATCTTCTAAATCAGATAATTTCAATGTTGCTGGAAAAGGGAAAAAGAAATGGAGGGAAACTGAAAATCAGGTTAAGCGAGGGAAATTGAATGTTCATAGCGCCAGATTATAATAGACATACACTTACACGTGGCTAAATAACAATATACGAAGTAAGTATAATTTTTCTTTAGGAGTAAAAGTAAACAATAAATTCAAGAGGGTTAATTTTTAATTTTAAAAGTAAAAGAATAAGACAATATTAAATTTGGGTTTAAAAGTCACAAGAATTAAGAGGAGTTAAGCTCCTTTCGAAAGATGTTGCGATTTTGATGCATTTTATACTCGAGTACGAACAACATACACTGTTATTTCTTCGCAAAAACGACTAATATTGTGGCGCAACAAAACAAAGCAATAAAAATGTCGACATGTCGACGAAGAAATATATAAGTTTATTATTTATATAGTGATTATTAGTAACATATAAATTAAATCAGATTAATTTTCGTTAAATTTAAACCGATTTTGAATTTTGGCTTTTAAAAACGATGAGTACTTTAAATTTCATCATAGCGATACAATAAATAAAAAAATAAAAAAAACTTATTAGTATACGATACATTAGACGTCGCTTTATTAAAAAATGACGTACGACGATACTTTATATGTCGTCTTTTTAAAAAAAATGACGTTTTAAGTGTTAATTTTTTCGCATATATCGTACATACGATAAAATTCAAAATGTTCATCATTTTTTGAAGCTTAAAATTGGTCTAGATTTAACAAAAATAAAGCCGATTTAACATATATGTTGCTAAATCACTATACATACAATATTAAATAAGTCTAAACAAAAAATTCATTATAAAACGAATTGGACAAACTTTTCAAGTAAATTCTTTATAAATTTTTGAAAAAAATTTATGTGTTTTACATGTAAAAATATTTTTGTCTTATTTTCGTCCAAAAATTTATTTTGAAACATTTTTCGAATGATGGATCCAAACTGTATATTTCTTCAATTGTGATTCCATAAAATAAATTTTTAATATTAAAATTGCACTTTTTTTAAATGTAAATGACATAAAGGGTAGTGAAGGTGTGCGAAATCGACATGCCTACCATCATCGTGGCTTCTCAGTACACAAAAAAGCGGAAGGAAGGGAACCGTTCCCTGTCACACAACACGCAGTACACCGTGTACCGTCAGACACGGCAGGTGGAAAAGAGCTTCCATGGCAGGCACATAAAAGTGCTTTCATTACAAACTTGTTTATTATGACCAATTTGAACACATTTTTCACATACCTACGAATACGAGTGAATTTTATCAGCTTTTGAAAGATACCTCCTCTCCTTTGGCCTATTAACTTGACGCCTTTGAGTATAAAATTTTGGGTCGCAAATCTCATTCACCGTGAAAATTTGAGAAAACATCTTACACATAAGTCATTCTAAAAAAACTATTGTTTGTAATAAGAAGAAACGTAGTCAAGGGTACGTGATTCCTACGATACAAAGCAGCACACACATTGTAGAATGAGAAATTCTTAAGTTGCCATAAACGACAAGTGCATGTTCTCGTTTCAATATCAACCACTCTACGAATGATTCTATCAACAACCTCAAACTAATTTTTGTTTATAGCGTCAACATATAAAACAATAAACAACTAACGCGTTAAACCTATACATAGTAACAATAATTTACAAAGTGGAAACTACATTCATACATTGGGCAGATTCTTACGCATCTTTAAGTATCTTACGCCAAGGTTAGTTAGTCCATACATCATATTAGGAATGAGCTTACTCTTCTTAACATTTCAATTTTGAATGAGGTGGCGATAACTCAAAACAAGACATGCAACAAACCAACCTCGTGCTTCACGAAAAAAGACATTCAAACATTCTGAAATATTCGTGGTCATAACATTAAATTTATGGCTACGAGACCGTAATTCCGGGTTTGCTTTGACCAAGTACGTCTTTATTTTACGATATTTGTTGGATATGATATTTAACAAAAAAACCAAACTCTTTAGGTGTGTAAACCTTTGCACATCTATAAAATAGAGGATGAATATGACTTTTACCAGATGGAGCTTTGACATTTCCCCATAAATGTTGCATGCATGACACTCATTTTGCGTCAGGGTACACCGTGTTAACCGTTTTTTGAATATATTGTGTCTATCTGAAACGATAACCATATACATTGTATATCATACACAATTCTAATCTGCATCATAAACCATGATCAAGAATGATCATTCTCATAATCCACAATAGTAAATGGCAATAGAAACAAATTATTATCCTCATATTAAGTCGTAGCCAAACGTAATGTCCCATGTGATTTTCCATTCAAAAAAATATCAACTAATGATATTAATGGTGAAAGCTTGCCTTAAAAAAATTGATATTAACAGCGTACAAAACTCTAATCCAGGTACAAAACTCCACATGGTAGGAAAAAATATTTAAACCTTCCATCACCTTCAACTACGGTTTCAGTGTATGAACCTGTAAAACAAATGTAAACTAAATGCTAATTAATGATTTTTTTTGTAAGATAATTTCACCAACAATAGGTAAATGACTATATGACAAATATTTTTGCTTAAAATTTGATTAAACAAATATATAAATATAACATTTATATCCCTAACAAATTTGCTAAGTGAGAAACAAATTTCCATCACTAATTCCATAGAATGGCCGACCATGTACAATGAGAAAGGGGAGAGAAAATCAAATATTGTGTCATGAATGCATAATAGGAAAGAGTAATTACCCTTTCTTGATTTTCCTTCTCCTACAAATTGAGGCTCACATAGAGATGTGAAGTTAAATTTTTTTGCTCTTGGTTCTGTCATTGTGGTCGTCCAACCTCTCTCTCTCTCTAGAAATTTATTTTTATTTTAGCACCTAGATCCACACTTGATCTAGAGAATTAGCTTATGATCCAAGAATTGTTCTTGGTTCATATTATTTAATTGTGCCCACACACAAATCTTTCAAACACTCTATAGACTCTTGTAATAGAAACCTTAGGTTTCTCGAGCCAAGGAAGAAGATCCACATTTCTCAAGACGCTTCAATTTAAAGGTTCAAGAAAGGTTAGTATTTGAGTACTCTAAATAATGTTTTTAATTTATAACTCGTTCATGCGTTTTGCCTAGGTTAGTAAAATTGTTTACTTGTAAAGAAATTTTATGTTCCGTCATTAATATGATTAATGATAATTTTTCTTAACCCTAGACATATTCCAATGCACACACCAGCATCCTGGGATAATAGAGTACGATAGAAACGAGTGGGTCAAACCAGACGACGAAAGGTTAGACCTACTGACGTGGTGGAGACAAAACTCAAGAAGATTTCCGGTGTTAGCAACCATGGCGCAAGACATCCTCACGATTCATGTTTCAACGGTGTCATTGGAGGCGGCTTTCAACAGTGCGGGATGGATCATTGACGAAAGAAGATGTAGCTTGCGTCCGGAGATGGTGGAAGCATTAACACACGAAGAAGATTGGCTTCTACATAGGCACCGAGCACAAGAATCATTTAAGATTTATGATTTTATCGATGATTTTGATTATAACTTTTCTAACATCAACCTTAATACTTAGATATTAGTTAGCATTATCACGAAGGGATATTCCGTCCCTTGTCCGGGATAATTTTTCAATCTTCAATATATGCAAGTCGTACTTTTTTGTTTTTATTTTCACCTACTTTTCATACAACATTACCACTACATCCTTAACCAATATTATTTAAAACCGCGTAACAAAATATAATTTTCGGGAGGTCGGAATACCGCCTCTCCGTTACCTCCCGACCTGCTCCAAACCCGGACCGAGAATCCCATCCCGCTTCCCTACTGGTAGGCATCGGAATTGGTACCGAGAGGTTCTGGAAGTACGGGTAGGCCAGGTTTAATATAAGTGTTAAAAGACTTTTTAGAAGGTATATGGTCTTTTCAAGTCAAATTAACTTATAGATTGAGAAAAAATAATTTTAGTAGATTATGAGAAAATAAATTGTAAACGGACATTTACTCTTTATTCTTTGATAGCAAAAAATAATATAGAGTAATTTGTGGCTACCTTTTTAAGAAGGGTAATTGAGATATATATTAATATTAACGTTTACGGATTTTGAAATAACCAATGTTTTATAAATTGTACATAAATATTTAGTCCGATTTATTTATAAAATACATTTATATATATATATATATATATATATATATATCTAACGTTTTGTAACTCGTTGATAAATATCCAGTACAATATTTTATAAAATATATTTTTATATATACAATGTATCTATTTTATAAGTAAAAAGGGCAACGAGATTTCAGCGTAGCAATCACTAATGTTGTTTTTCTTTATATGATTCTTTCCTTCTAATTAGGATGTACAACCACAAAGTTATTTACTTTTTTTTATGTAATTTTGTTTACACAAATCAATCTAAATATACATCAACTAAATAAGACGCATATAGCATATTACCATTGAATTTTCTCTTTAGAAAACTCTAAATTTCTTTTTCTCCCTCTAGTTTCTCACATCCACCGTCCCTTTGGTTCAGCTCTCCCCCTTGGGTTCCGGACGTCACTCACGCAACCTAGACCCAAAGGGGGGGGGGGGGGGGGTTGTCCACCTCCGACCTTCAAGCCGCCTCTGCCCTGCTCGTGCCACCACCGCTCGTGCATCCGAAACTCCTTCGCCGACGATCTACTCCACCGCACGCTCCAGTGGTCTTTTAGCAACGTGATCTCTAGCTTCGACGAGGCCGACGATCTGTCCATCAGTGGTTTGGCCAGGTGGTTCTAGACGACAGTGTTCGCCGCTTGGTTCGTGGTGCTGGTCCGGTGGTTCTCAACGATGATGTCGCTGCTCGAATCATGGTGCGTCGGACGGATTTTCGCCGTCAGAGATCTGGTTCCCATTTTGGTAACAGGAGCAATGTCGCGTTCGTTCCCCCCCAGAGATAGCGATGCGGGTTGACTAGAAGTAAGGCGGGTGGATATTTTAGTTTTTAGTTGAGTTGCATTTTGATGTCGTTAGTTTAGTTGTTTCAGTAGATTTGATTTAGTTGTTGGGTTAGTAAATTGTTCGTTTTTGTTTTAAAAGTATTTAGTGAGTATTTGGTGGGAGTGAGAAATAGGCTTTTGAAAAAAGAAGAAAAAAAAGTTTAAAAGATGATTTTGGTCTAGCCTCTGTGGATATTAGTGCCCGTTTTTCGGGTTGGCGAAACTCGGTGCGCCCTATAGCATATGCAGAAGATCTATGTTGAAGGAGCTCGATTGTGTTGTTGTTAGACTATGTTTTAAGTTGCAATGAACACATCGCCTTTTTTTTTTTCCGATTTTGTTGTCTTCTGCTTTTGGTATTTATAAGGTTCCGACCTTTACTCAGGTTACTTGTAAGGCTTTGTCGTGGTGTCTATATGTTAATGAGATTATCCTCTTCAAAGAAAAAAAAAACAAAATAAATAATTTAAAAAGTAAAATACCTCGTGCTTCTAATGTTTTTAAGGATGTTGGAATAAATGGTAAAAAGAGTATTTTTACCTAGTGTGTTAATGATTTTTGGTTAAATATTTGAGTGAGATCCACTCATTGGAATTGGATAATTTTTCCATATTTTTATTTCTCGTTTGCGACGGGTATAAGATTGAGTATTTATTTTTCAAAATCATGTTTATAATGAATGAGAAATTGATGCACTAAAAATGCTAAAAATAACATATAATATGTGTTTAGAAAAGTGGGAGGTTGTGTAATAAAAAGAGTCCCACATAGATTGGAAATGTGGTTGATGAAGGGTTTATAAGTGATTCTCCTACTTAAGGTGACATCTAAGTTAAGGGGGAGAGTGTGGGTCTGTTAGCTCTAACCTCTCGCGCGCATCCGCACACGCACGCCGCCGCCGGGCCGAGCTCAAGCTCGGGCCTTTAATCTTGGATCTTGGCAATTTGGGCTCTTCTTGGGCTTTCGGGCTTTCCGGGCGCAATCCGTATCTTTTTATTACAAATTTCACTTCAAATGAGTTTTAATTTCGCAAATAACTTGTGTTTTATTTTGGGAATAAAATCAAAACCGTGTAAACGTTCATATGAATTTTGGATGGTCGGAGTTAAGTGTATTAACACTCTTTAAGACTCATGTTAATGACCGGAGGTAGGTGGGCATTAACCTTGACGTTTTTGGACATTTAACCCTTTTAAAGAGCATTAACCATGAAAGTTTTGGACGTTTGTGTAGGAATAGGTCTAGGGTTAAAGAAAAATTTAACATTAATCGAATTAATGGCGGAATTTAAAAATTTCTTTTTCAAGTAAAACAATTTTACTAACCTAGAAAAAAGGCATATACATGTTATATATTAAAATCATTATTTAATTTACTAGAATACGAACCTTTCTTTGTAGCTTGATCTTGAAGCGTCTCGAGAAAGGCAGATCATCTTCCTTGGCTCGCTCGTCACCTTCGCACCTAATCTTGAACTCGAGAAACCTAAGATTTCTATTACAAGAGTCTATAGAGGTTTTGAAAGGATTTGTGTGTGGGCACAATTAAACCATATGAACCAAGAACAATTCTTGGATCATAAGCTAATTCTCTAGATTGATGTGAATCTAGGTGCAAAATAAGAAGAGTATTTTCTAGAGAGAGAGAGGGAGAGGGTCGGCCACAATAGGGAGAGAAGAAGAAAAAAGCTTAAACTTCACATCTCTATGTGAGGCTCTATTTATAGGAGAAGGAAAAATCTATAAAGGTCAATTATTCATTCATGAATGATAATGTATTCATGACACAATATTTGATTTTCCCTTCCCCTTTCCCTCTTGGTTTGGCCGGCCATGCACCTTGCATTAGTGAGAAAATTTGTTTACTCACTTAGCACATTTGTTTTCTTCTTAAGGAAATATTCATTTCCATTTTTCTTTTGGGTAATCATCCTTATAAGAAAAAGGAAATAAAACTCTCCTCTTTGATGCTATGTTAGGCCGAATTCTACCTAGGGAGAGGGAGCATCTAGATGCTTCCTTATTTCTTTTAAGACAAATCTTAAAATACCCATTGTAGAATTATAATTGCACAAATAACGAAATTTATTTCATAATGCCTCAAACGAATTTTCGTCTTTAGAAAATAATTTATATTTTCATCAAATGAAAATATTCAAAATGTTATTTTGACATTCACATCATTTTATGTCCTTGTGGACAAAAATACCCTTTAGACATTTTCCGAGAAAAAGTCTAGTTCAACACTTGAACTTATTTTGACTTAGCTTCTAGTTTAACAATCCTACTCTAATGACCTGTAATAGTGACGTTATGGATCCAAATGAACAAAGCTTGAGCTTCTAT
Organism: Urtica urens; assembly: GCA_958296335.1. Lineage (NCBI taxonomy): Eukaryota > Viridiplantae > Streptophyta > Magnoliopsida > Rosales > Urticaceae > Urtica > Urtica urens. The sequence goes on along the minus strand of OY282530.1, from coordinate 8,214,313 downwards.
ACTCGGACTCAAAAGTTCTCAAACATTTTCCGAGTATTAGCTTAATGTCGACTGACTCCACTAAAGAGTCCACACTGAGAATCTCTCGGTTCAAATGAATTTATTTTCTACTCAAGTTCAACTTAATTATATTGAGCGGATCCATTGAATGTTATCTACGTTTACCCTTCATGAATATCATCAACTAGTTGGGATTTGTAAAATTACCATTTTACCCTTCTAGTTGTTATTTCCTCAACTCATTTAGTACTTGTGAATAAGTTAGAAACAATGTATTGACGAGGAGCTAACAAGTCACATTGTTTCATCCAAATAAAGTCGCTACTTAAATTTGGACACTGCGCAGTTCATTTATTCACAATTCAAGTAATAAAGCATGAGGTGATATACATTGCATCTCAGCAATCTTGTACATGAATTACATATCTATGAGAACTTCACAAAGTTGGTTCATGACATCTTCATAACTTAATACCTCACCAATAGGCCTTGTCTAGATTACACATTGGACCTAGAATTTGACTTTCTCAAATGAGAGTATTAATGCTATGAAATGACATGTCTCATTTCAGGATTTAGGTAAGCATGATGAGATTTATACGTAGTGACCTTGAGATAGAAGATGTTAAATGGTTTGTTCTACTATTGTCTCTAAAGGTGCATTGGTCAATTCAGTATCTTCGAACTGGAAGAACTGCAGAGTTCCTAACTCTCTATGCCTCGTAACCAGACATCGTAGATTCTTCCAACAATCATACTGGGATCAATAGTCTGTTGATCTTTAGATTGCGAATATATCGTTTTAGTCAAACCATGAAGAGTTTGTTCACGCAAATCTATATTTGTCTCTTCATACATTGTTAGGTTTGATTAAGGACTATAAGACTATTGAATATCATAAATCTTCAATCAAACTAAAAAGGAATGAATGAACGTTTCAACTTTTATTAATTTAATCAGCAAATTACAAAGATTTATATATTACATCAATATGTAAATAAACAATCTTCTTGTGGGCATCTCTGCCAACAATTTGGCATGGATGTAAACCGAGCTCTAAGGCCTCTAAATAGAGCCTTCGGATCTCATTCTAAACACACCTCAATACCAAGACATAGCATTCCTCTCTCGTTCATATTCTCTCTCACTCTCCGAAATTGTTCTTTCATTTTGTAGTCCGGTGAAAGTTTGGCTTTGGATTTTAGTTCATTGGAGACGTTTCAAGTGGAGCTAGACTCGTCTCAAAGTTGTTGCATCCTGAGAGGCTTTCTCTCAAGTAATCCTGCACCTGTGGAGGGCAATAAAAAGCTTCAAGGAAACCGTCCAACGGGCCTCAACTACCTTGCTATTTTTCTACTATTTTTGGTTTCGTATTTCCTATTACCTTGTATCTGTCTTCTATTTATTTCAATATTATTATTAATATTGCTAACAATCTTGAAGTTTTTCTACTTTTAGACAGATTGGAAGGAAAGATTATTTACTTCTATTCCAATAAAACTATTCATATTGATTTATCTTGTAGAAAAATATCGAACATCAATGACACGATGAAAGCGGGGCCCGATGGGAGTACCGTCGGTAATCCCTCTGATGTGAACACCCTGATCCCAATGATTGGTCAAATTCTGGTGAATTTGGACCCAAACTCGATGGTGCTTATGGCCGGGAACGGACCTGCGGGTTTAATGCAACCAATGGCCTCTATGACCATGAACGGTCTGAGCGGTTCTGCGACTTGAGTGTCCACCGTCATACCGGCTGAAAAACCGGGGAAGTTCACGTGGTTGAACTTTAAACGTTGGCAACAAAAGATGTTGTTCTACTTGACAACTCTTTGTCTTGCGCGGTTCTTATCCGAAGATCCACCGAATCCTCGTGAGGACGAAACCGATCACAATGTGCTAATGGCGTTTAGTGCATGGATGGGTTCCGACTACTTGTGTTGGAATTCAGTGATAAATAGTCTTAATGACTCGCTATACAACGTGTATAGCTCCAAACGCTCCTCCAAAGAGCTTTGGGATTCATTGGATCGGAAGTACAAAACCGAGGATGCATGCTCAAAGAAGTACATCGTGGGCCGCTTCCTCGAGTATCAAATGGTGGATTCGAAGACCGTGGTGAGTCAAGTGCAAGAGTTGCAACTTATCATCCACGAGATTCATGCTGAAGGGATGACCATAAGCGAGTCATTCCAAGTTTTCTTGGCCATCGAAAAAATACGTGTGGGGTGGAAGGACTTCAAGAACTATCTCAAGCACAAGCAAAAGGAGATCGAGGACGACAACCGCGGCTCGGACAAGAGGTTCAAGAATTAATCTGAGAGGGCCAACGTCATCGAGCATGGCGAGAGCTCAAAGGGGAAGAAACCTGCCCATAAGCTTGGGCGTAAGGGAGGATCTTTAAAGAAGAAGAAGCACCAGCCGAGGTTCGCTGGCAAGTGCTTCAACTGTGACAAAGAAGGTCACAGGGCTTCCGACTGCAGGAAGCCAAAGAAGAAGAAGGAAACCAATGTCGCTGACCTCCTTGTCGCCATGGTCTCCGAGGTGAACATGATGGACCCGAACACGAAAGAATGGTGGTTGGATTTTGGAGCAACCTGCCACATATGCTCTGATAGGAACTCTTTCTCCACTTTCGAGGCGACCGAAAATAGAGAGAAGTTGTTCATGGGAAACTCTGCCACATCTGAAGTGAAGGGGACGGGGAGCTTCTTCCTCAAGATGACATCCATGAAGGAGTTGAAGCTCACTAACGTGCTCTATGTGCCCGACATACAGAAAAATCTCATCTCTGGGACTATGCTATGTAATCATGGTTTTAAGATGGGTTTAGAGTCTCAAAATATTGTATCGTCTAATAATGGTATGTATGTGGGCAGAGACTATATTAAGAATGACATGTTCAAGATGAATGTAATTGCCAATAAGGCCAATGAAATAAATAAGAATAATTCTTCCGCTTATATTATTGAGTAATTTAATTTATGGTATGGTAGACTTGGTCATGTGATTTATGACACGTTGAGAAAATTAATTAACTTGGATTGTATACCAAAGTTTAAAATTGACTCAAAACATAAATGTGAAATTTGTGTTGAAGCAAAATTAACGAGAAATTCATTTCATGGTGTTGAAAGAAGTAACAAATTTCTTGACTTAATCCATACCGATTAATGTTATTTAAAGTTCATGCCAACAAGAGAACGTAATAAATATTTTGTGACTTTCATCGACGATTGTACAAAATATTGTTACGTTTATCTGCTTAAGAGCAAAGACGAGGAAATTGAGAATTTGTCATCTTCAAATTAGAAATTGAGAATCAACTTTATAAGAAAATTAAATAGGTCCAAAGTGACCGAGGAGGTGAGTATGTAGAACCATTTGAGGCATTTTATGCACAACATGGTATTATTCACGAGGTAAGTCCTCCTTATTCTCCCCAATAGAACGGTGTTGCCGAATGAAAGAATCGCACTCTCAAAGAAATGATGAATGCGATGTTGTTACATTATGGGTTACCCCAAGAAATATGGGACTTAGACGAAGCAAACGAGCAAGGGTAGAAAAATCATTGGGTTCTGATTTTCTTACCTACATGCTCGAGGCTCTACCTCAAACATATAAGGAGGCTGTAAACTCCGTTAAAGGTCACTTATGGAAATATGCCATAAGAAGTGAGATAGATTCTATCTTACAATAACATACTTGGGAGTTAGTTGATCTTCCTCCTGGAACTAAAGCTCTGAGTTCAACGTGGATCACGAGGAAGATGAAAATCGATGGTACAATTGATAAGTGCAAGTCAAGACTTGTTATTAAAGGATATAGACAATAAGAAGGGTTGAATTACTTTGATACTTATTCTCTTAGACGAGAATACCATCCATAAGATTGATAATTGCAATTTCTGCATTGCGGAATTTAGAAATTCATCAAATGGATGTAAAAATAGCTTTTCTTAATGGAGATCTTGAGGAAGAGATCTACATGGCTCAACCCGAGGGTTGTATTGCTAGTGGACAGAAAAGGAAAGTTTGTAAATTAGTTAAATCGCTTTATGGTCTTAAACAAGCCCCAAAGCAATGGCACGATAAATTTGACACTGCAATGATGTGAAATGGATTTAAAATCAACAAGTGTGATAAATGTGTATATATTAAGATCACTAATCAAGGATATGTGATTTTATGTTTATGCGTTGATGATATGCTCATTGTGGGAAGCAATGATTGCATGGTACAATCCATGTTAGTGTGGTCTTGGCCTCGTTGCTTCGTCAAAACCTTGATGTTCCTTCAGATGTTGTGATCATGTGTTGAAAACTTGTCCCTGTTCCTTTTTCTAACGTCTTGTACCTACATGTACCTACTTCACTGTTTATTCGGCGCATTTCCCATCCTTTATGGGTTCTCGGGTGCTGTGGATCTTCGTCGTCTTCTGAAGTATATAAACCCTCTCTTGTACTCTTCTAGGGTTTATGCATTTCTTCATTTTCCAGCGCTGTTACAAATCAGAAAAGAAGTCATCTTCTTCATTGTGCGTCTCCATTGTAAAGAACAGTTTTGTGAAGGAAAAGCGTTCTGTAAGTGCATCTTTACTTTACCTTCAGTGTTCAAGACATATACAAGGACGCGGTTCTTGTTCAGGTGATTAAGTGAGTTAAGCTCACTCATAGGGGGAGCCTTAGGAAGAGTAGTACTTGGAAAGAAAGAAAGTGTTAGGTTAAGGAATTGAAGATTCGCTTGTAAAACCTTTGTAACTTTATTCTTTCAACACATAGTATACTCGTTCACCAAAATTCACTATCCCCCCAGAGTAGGCAGTTGCTGAACTGGGTTACCAACGTCTCTGTGTTATTTACGTTCTCGCATTTATCATTGTTATCATACTTGACTGTAAAATTATTTATAACATCACAACGTAGTAGCATATCCCCTTTTCATTTGGTATCAGAGCCGGAGCCCTAATTTTCTGGGTTTACGATTCTATCTTGTTTATTGTGTTGTGTATTCTAGAATGGACACGTTTAGAGAAGGTTGGTCAGTGAGTCGTGCCCGTCTACTTGATGGCCAAAATTATGCTTACTGGAAAGCGCGATGGGTGCCTTCATTAAATCCATTGATCAAAACACCTGGAAATATGTTATTGTGAGATGGAGTACTACTAAGAGATTCCTTGATGATAGAGTCACTCTGGAAGAAGTCCCTACTCTCGAGTGGTCTGCTGTTGATGACGAAGCATCTCTCTCCAACTCCAAGGCTTTGAATGCCATCTACAATGGAGTTGACAAAAATGTATTTCGCTTGATCAACACCTGTAAAAGTGCGAAGGAAGCATGGGACATTCTTGAGACCATGTATGAGGGAACTGACAAAGTAAAGAATTCCCGGTTGCAACTTCTCACTTCCAAGTTTGAAAGCTTAAAGATGTGAGAAGATGAGTCAATCAATGACTTCTATGTGAGAGTTCGAGACTTCTCCAACGAGTATCATTCGCTGGGTGAACCTATGGCTGATACAAAGATTGTTAAAAAGATTCTCAGGTCACTTCTAGAGAGATTTAGAATCAAAGTCACCATGATTGATGAAGTTCATGATACTTCATCCATGAGAGTTGATGAACTTATCGGCTTACTTCTCACTTATGAAATGTCTCTGTCGTCAAATTCTGATGCTAAAACCCAAAGTCTCGCCTTAAAATCTATTGGCCCTAATTTTTCTAACTCAAGAGTGATGATTCCATAGACTCCTATGAAGACTCTCTTGATCTTCTTGCTAAAAACTTTGGAAGATTTATGAAGAGGTTTGATAAGAAGCCTGTCACTCCTGTCAACAACTCTGGCTACAAGTCTAAATCATCTCAGAGCTTAAGACCAAGCTCTCACTTAAGACGATACCGGGAAGATCGTCAACCTGACCAGACATCTAAAGGTAAAGGAATTTAGTGCCATGAATGTGAAGGATTTGGGCACATTCAATCTGAATGCCCTAATTTTGTCAAGCGCCAACAAAAAGGCTACAATTCCACTCTTTCGGATGATGATCAGACTATCAGATCTGATGATGATGATGTGAATAATGGTGGTGTGAACAACAACTTTCTTGCTTTTGTCAGTCAGTGCAGTTCCTCTTCTGAAGAGAATATAGGGGTCTCCCTGGCTCTTGCAGACCCTGGTCTATCTGACTCTCCTCCAAGCCAGCCTTTTGCTTTAACAAACAGTTCAGAACTCTCTAATGAATTTCTTGCTCATGCATATGATGTTCTGTCATCTCATCCAGATTTCAAGTTATCTAACTCTCTCGAGGAAGATGAAGTGCTCATTGAAGCCTACAAAACTCTTTTTGTTAAATGGGCGGATGAATCTAATGCTTAATTCAGAATGACAAGATTGTCAACCTGGAAAAATCTCGTGTCGAGCTCCTTGAGCAACTCCAAGAATTTCAAGCTGACTATCCTGTATCGGTTAAAGAACGAATCTCATCTCTCTTGGAGGAGAAAACTCATCTGCTTGTGGTTATCAGTTCATTAAAACTTGAAATAGCTCGTCTCTCTCAAGAAGTTGCTTGTCTGTCCCAGTCGGTCGATGTTCATCCTGGCACGGGGACGTGGCAAGTCTGTTGCGGACAAGACATGTTTATTATTCAATAGAGGCTCAGCTCTTCAATCTCAGCCTAAGTTTTTTCCAGCATCAGGGAGGTTTTCTCAACCTCCTCGTTAGTTGAATGTTGGTGCTATCTCCTCTCGTGGCATGTCACATGTCTCTACCATCATTGATAACATGCCTCCTTCAAATCAAAGATGTAACCCTGCTCACCACAATTGGAGGTGCCATTTATGTGGAAAATCAGGTCACATTCGGCCATTCTGTTTCAAACTGTATGGTCGTACTCCTTACCTTACTAGACAACGTTTTCCCCCGGGGAGTTTTCAACGAACTATGCCTCACCAGAAGATCAATCTTCTCCCCTCTAGTTTGCACTCTCGTCAGCATTGGGTCAAGGAAAATCAAACTGCTTTTGTTGCATATACATCTTTAAAGGCAACGTCACAGGATGATTGGTACTTCGACCGCGGCTGCTCACGACACATGACTGGTGTCTCTGATTTCTTAGCAAATGTTCAGCCTTGCACCAAAGGCAGTGTCACTTTTGGGGGATGATCTACGAGTTCTGTCATTGGGCAAGGAACTCTTGATGTCTCAAGTTGTCCATCCCTTGATAATATTCTTCTTGTTAATGGGTTGAAAGCAAGCTTAATCAGTATAAGTCAATTGTGTGACCAAGATCTTACAGTCACATTCACCAAGTCTGGTTGCATTTTTCTTAACTCGGGAAACAAGGCAGAGATGCACGAATCTCGCTCCTCTGATAATTGCTACATGTGGTCCTCTCTTATCTCTCCTACTACCTGCCTCTTGAGCTCTGCTGACATTTCCTCGTTGTGGCATCGTCGACTTGGGCATTTGAAGATGCGTAGTATCAGTTCTCTTGCCTCTAAGGCAGCATTGATCGGACTCCCCTCTATCCTCTCCTCTGACCAGGGAGTGTGTGGAGACCGTCAAATCAGTAAGCAGACTCGTGTCCCTCACAAGCCTGTTGATTTCATTACTACATTTTCTGTGCAAGTAAAGAGCATTGGTGGCAAACGCTATATTTTGGTTGATTTTTCCATATATACGTGGGTTGAATTTCTTCGTGAAAAATCTGATGCGTTTCATGTTTTTCACTCTCTTGCCCTAAAGCTTCAGAGGTCTCGCCCTGAGAAGATTGTTCGTATCAGGACCGATCATGGCCGAGAATTTGAGAATGTCGGATCAGGACCGAGTAGTCGCTTCAAATGTCGCTTCTAATGCCCAAATTCTCTGGCTCTAAACCCTTTCCGCCAAAAATTTCACTAAGTATAGAATTTTGGGCATTAGAAGAGACTAGTCGCTTCTAATGCCCAAAATCTTTGGCTCCAAAAATTTTCCGCCAAAATTTCATCGGGGGGACATTATAAGCGACAACTCGCTTTCAATGGCCCCACTTACCAAAACGTCGTCGTTTTGGTTTTGATGGACATTAGAAGCGACTTGTCGCTTCTAATGTCCCTAGGGATTTAAAACGCCCGAGCTCTTCCTCTCTTCTCCTCTCTCTCATTTTCTCTCGCCCCACCCTCTCTCCGACCGCCCCGCCTCTCTCTCTCCGACCGCCCCGCCGCACCTCCCTCTTTTCCGGCCGCCCACCTGCCCCTCTCACTCTCTCTCTCTCTCTCTCTCTCTCTCTCTCTCTCTCTCTCTCTCTCTCTCTCTCTCTCTCTCTCTCTCTCTCTCTCTCTCTCTCTCTCTCTCTCTCTCTCTCTCTCTCTCTCTCTCCGGACACCCCTCTCTCTCTCGGCCCTCCGCCCACTCTCTCCTCTCTCCCTGCAACCGCCGGTCTCTGCCCCTCCGGCTCCTCTCTCCTTTCTTCCTGCAACCGCCGGTCTCTGCCCCTCCACCTCTTCTCTCCCCTCTCCAATAAGTTTTCTCTTTTTTCTCTCTGTTTTGATATCCTCCTTGAAGATCCCCTTCTCCGACAGCCCTTTTCCGGCGACCCGCGCGGCGGCCTTGACGCATCTGCCGGTCATCTCTTTTCCGGCGACCTGTGAGGTAAGTGTTTTCCTTTTTTTTATAATATTTCACTTAAGGTATGTTTTTTAAATTATTATGTTTTTATTTTTATTTTTTTCTCCGGTCGTAGATTTCCGGCCGCCATCTCACTGCTCCGGCCGCCTCCCGCAAACAACGACTCTCGGTATCTTTTCTTCAGTTTGATATATATAAGTTTGTTAATTAGTTTTTAGTTTTACTAATATTTTTTTATATTAGCGTTGTATAGTCTTGATATATATAAGTTTGTTGCCTCGCGCATCGTTTCATATATTCATAAGTTAATTATTTAGTTAGTAAAATAACTAAAAAATCAAGAAATGCATAGTTTGTAACTACATTAATATATTTTAAATATTTTTTACATAATTAGAGAATTTTTTATGAATAATTAAATTTGTAATTAATCATCACTTAATTAATAATATGTTGGTCAGAGTCTCGAGTCTAGCCTCGTCCCGTCCCGCATCGTCGTTGCTTCTCGGTATGTGTTTTTTGTTAGTGTTGTTTTAATTCGGTTTTAAAATATGTTTTAGTTATTCGTATTCATCGGAGTCTCGAGTTGGTTGCGACCTCATTAGAATTTAGATATGAGGTTTGTTGTTTATTTTATGTGCGTGTTTATTTCTGTTTTTATGTAACATGTAATATAAGTTATAATTTATTTTTTTAAATTGTTTTGAATTTTTTGAATTTTTTTTATTTTTATTTTTTATTATTTTATTTTACTTTAAGAAGCGACTAGTCGCTTCTAAAACTCAAAACGTCAATTATAAATGTAAAAAAAAAATCGAACGCTTTTTATGCGACTATAGATGTGACTAGTCGCTTCTAATTTCGTCACTTCAAAACATTAGAAGCGACTTTGTCGCTTCTATGCCTTTAGAAAAGACTCTTTAGAAGCGACAAAGTCGCTTTTAATGTCGCTTCTAAAGGTCATTTAGAAGCGACTTTTAAGCCTTTAGAAGCGACTTTTGTCGCTTCTAAATGCTTTTTTTTGTTCTAGTGCTACTGGTAACTCTTCTTCTTTTCCTCATTCTGAGAAAATGAGAAGCTCCAAGAAGAAAAATTCTAAGAAGTCTCTCAAGAAGTCTCAGAAGAACAAATTTGGTGTTCGTGTTCGAGGACTCTCCTCTAAACTTAACGCCCAGAACTCGATGGCTGGTTTTCCCTCAACTCCGGTGATTTCTTCTCCTTCTGACGAGACTTGTCAAGGTAACATTGCTCCCTCTCCCTCTATTGTCTCCATGCCTTCTGTTAAACCATGACAGAAGAGCTATCCTGGGGTTTGTTGATGTCACGGACAAGGTGTCAGACAAAGGGGATCGTCCCTCGTCGATGAAAGAAGATGTTTTTCGTAACCCCTCGTTGGAAGCCATGACAGAAGAGCTACGGGCTGACCGCTCTCCTTCTCCCTCATCTCCACGGAAGTTCATCTCTAAGGAGGATTTCCGTCGAATCAAGGATTCTATTGTTGTTCATACAGACTCTCTGTTGGACCCATCTCATGTTGAACCTGAGAAAGCATCCAGTGTTCCTCCTCCATTAGTTGAGAGCTCTCCTCATGTTGACCCTGCTCCCGCTCAGCTCTCCTCTCCTCGAGTCACCATGTCTCCTTCTCTTAGCCCTGTTTCAGACACTGCAGTTCCTCTCTCCTCTTTGCGAAAGCGCAAATTTGTTCAGAAGAAAGGTCCCCTCTAAAAGATGTTGAAGAAGAAGGGTTACGGTTCTCCTGTTGTCAAGAAGACTCGGGTTGCTCCTTCCTTTGTTGCCGAGACATGTAGGGAAGTCTCCCCGGGTTCCTCCCAATCCAATAATGGCTCGAATTTTGTGGCTAACGAGGCAGAGCTTGCTGATGAGGCTGAGGGTGAAGGTCCCTCTCCAGTAAAGAAAAAATCCAGAGCTTCTCGTCATAACATTCCTGATGTACCCATTGATGGTATTTACTTTCACTCCATAACAAATGCGCTCAATTGGAAATATGTTATGCGGAGAAGTATTTCTGCAGAGTGTGTTCTATCTTCTGAGGCTCTTCAGTGTAAGGACTTGGTGGACCTTGTGTCGCATGCGTGTCTTCTGAAATCAATTACTTATGTTGGACCTTATCATGCTCGCCTGGTTAGAGAATTTGTGGTTAATCTCCCTGCGGATATCAATGTTCCTGGGTCTTCAAACTTCCATAAGGCCCATGTCCGGGGCAGGTGCTTCTCCTTCTCCCCGAAGGATATAGCCACTCTTCTTGAACTTCCTCAGACTGTGAAGCAGCCTCATCTCCCCTCCAAGGTGGATCTTGTGAAAGAGCTGTCTGATGGTCGGGATCCTAAAGGGTGGCCTGATCGTGGTCCCTATCCAGCTTCTGAGCTCAGCTCAAAGTATTCGGTGCTTCACAAGATTGGGATGAAGAACTGGTGTCAAACCACTCACCACACTGGTTTGTCCTTGGCTCTGGCTGGTTTTGTTTATCTCATTGGGACTCGTTCTCCAGTTGATGTTGCGGTATTCTTCTTTGAGCAAATACTTCGCCATGCTGGGTCCATTGCAATCAAGCTTCCGATTGGTTTCCCTTCTACGATTTGTGGGATTCTTTTCTCCCAAGCTCCTGATATTTTTTCTCAGGCTGAGAAGGCTTAATGAAATTGTTCTCCTAGCGAAATTGTGTTCAACTACAAGTTGTTTCAAGCTCACCATGTCCCGGATATGGCCCCGCCTCCTTCAACCAGTTTTCTGCACTCAGTGTTCTCTGGCAATGCTGCTCCGGTGATTCCTCCTCTCTCCTTTGAGATCAGTGTTGGCAGAGATGCCCACAAGAAGATTGTTTATTTACATATTGATGTAATATATAAATCTTTATAAAGTCCTTATTGTAATTTGCTGATTAAAATTAATAAAAGTTGAAACGTTCAGTCATTCCTTTTTAGTTTGATTGATGATATTCAATAGTCTTATAGTCCTTAATCAAACCTAACAATGTATGAAGAGACAAATGTAGATTTGCGTGAACAAACTCTTCATGGTTTGACTAAAACGATATATTCGCAATCTAAAGATCAACAGACTATTGATCCCCGTATGATTGTTGGAAGAATCTATGATGTCTAGTTACGAGGCATAGAGAGTTAGGAACTCTATAGTTCTTCCAGTGTATCTTTCGAAAATACTGAATTGACCAGTGCACCTTTCGAGACAATATAAGAACAAACCATTTAACATCTTCTATCTCAAGATCACTATGTATGAATTGCATCATGCTTACCTAAATCCTGAAATGAGACATGTCATTTCATAGTATTAATACTCTCATTTCAGAAAGTCAAATTCTAGATCCATAATGTGATCTAGACTAGACCAATTGGTGAAATATTAAGTTATGAAGATGTCATGAACCAATTTTGTGAAGTTCTCATAGTTATGGAATTCATGTACAAGATTGTTTAGATGCAATATATATCACCTCATGCTTTATTACTTGGATTGTGAATAAATGAATTACGCAGTATCCAAAATTAAGTAGCGACTTTATTTGGATGAAACAATATAATTTTTTTGCTCCTCGTCAATATATTGTTTCTAACTTATTCACAAGTAACAAAGGAGTTGAGGAAATAACAACTAGAAGGGTAAAATGGTAATTTTATAAATCCCAACTAGTTGATGATATTCATGAAGGGTAAACATTGACAACATTCAATAGATCCACTCAATATAATTAAGTTGAATTTGAGTAGAAAATAAATTCATTTGAACCGAGAGATTCTCAGTGTCAACTCTTTAGTGGAGTCAGTTGACATTAAGCTAATACTCGGAAAAGGTTTGTGAACTTTTGAGTCCGAGTATAGAAGCTCAAGTTTTGTTCATTTGGATCCATAAGGTCACTATTACAGGTCATTAGAGTAGGATTGTTAAACTAGAAGCTAAGTCAAAATAAGTTCAAATGTTGAACTAGACTTTTTCTCGGAAAATGTCTAAAGGGTATTTTTGTCCACATGGACATAAAATGATGTGCATGTTAAAATAAGATTTTAAATATTTTTATATGATGAAAATATAAATTATTTTCTAAAGCCGAAAAGTCGTTTAAGGCATTACGAAAGTAATTTCGTTATTTGTGCAATCATAATTCTACAATGAGTATTTTAAGAATTGTTTTAAAAGAAATAAGGAAGCATCTAGGAGCTCCCCCCTAAGTAGAATTTTCGGCTAAAACATGCATTAAGAGGAGAGTTTTATTTCCCTTTAATTATAAGGATAATTACCCAAAAGGAAAAGAGGAAATAAATTTCCTTGAGAATGAAATAAATAAGCTAAGTGAGGAAAAAAAATTTCTTCTTGCTTGAGGTGTATGGCCGGCCATATTAGAAGAGAAAGGGGAAGAGAAAATCAAATATTGTGTCATGAATACATTATTCTTTCATGAATGAATAATTGAGACCTTTATAGATTTTTCCTTCTCCTATAGATAGAGCCTCACATAGAGATGTGAAAACAAGTTTTTTCCTTGCTCTTTCTTGCATAGTGGCCGACCCTCTATCTAGAAAATACTCCTTTTTATTTTGCACCTAGATCCATACTTGATCTAGAGAATCAGCTTATGATCCAAGAATTGTTCTTGGTTCATATTGTTTAATTGTTCCCACACAGAAATCCTTCTAAACCTCTATAGCCTCTTGTAATAGAAACCTTAGGTTTCTCAAGTTCAAGATTACAAGTGAAGGAATCACGCCAAGGAAGAAGATCTAATTTTCTCAAGACGCTTCAAGTTTGAAGATAAAAGAAAGGTTAGTACTTTAAATAATGTTTTTAGTTTTAACATGTATATGCACTTTGTTTAGGTTAGTAAAAATTGTTTTACTAGTAAAAGAAATTTTTATATTCTGCAATTAATTTGTTAGACCTATTCCAACAACCAGGTCCTTGGTGGATGTCACTATTTCCGACGAGTTGAAATTCCTTGATGAGATCATTGCTTCCGCCACTACTCGTCATCAGGAGTTATCCTATCTTCTTCGTGTTGTTGTTCCCGTTACGGCTTCGTCCTCAGCTCCTCCTTCGCCATCATCTTAAGCTTGTTGTCTTTTATTTCCTTTCCGGTCTGTAATCATTAAACTTACTTATGTTTTGTTTATTTTCCCTTCTCTTCTCCTTTGACTTTTTTTAGACAAATAGGGAGAGTATTTTGGGTTTTGGTTTTTGCTATGGTGTAAACTGAACATCTTAACTTCTTTAGTTGGTTTAGCTCTCCTTGTGTTTTTCCTCTGTCAGTCACTGTGACATGAGTTGATTCCTCAGTGATCGTGCTGGTGTCGTGTCTTCAAGGGTTTTGCCTCATCAAAGCCAAAGGGGGAGTTTGTTAGTGTGGTCTTGGCCTGGTTGCTTCGTCAAAACCTTGATGTTGCTTCAGATGTTATGATCATGTGTTGAGGACTTGTCCATGTTCCTTTTTATGATGCCTTGTACCTGCCTATACATGCTTTACTGTTTATTCGGCGCCTTTCCCATCCTTTCTGGGTTCTCGGGTGCTGTGGGTCTTCATCGTCTTGTGAAGTATATAAATCATCTCTTGCACTCTTCTAGGGTTTATGCATTTCTTCATTTTCCAGCGCCGTCACAAATCAGAAAAGAAGTCATCTTCTTCATTGTGCGTCTCCATTGTAAAGAACAACTTTGTGAAGGAAAAGCGTTCTGTAAGTGCATCTTTACTTTACCTTCTGTGTTCAAGACACATATAAGGACGCGGTTCTTGTTCAGGTGATTAAGTGAGTTAAGTTCACTCCTAGGGGGAGCCTTAGGAAGAGTAGTACTTGGAAAGAAAGAAAGTGTTAGATTAAGGAATTGAAGATTCGCTTGTAAAACCTTTGTAACTTTATTATTTCAACACACAGTATACTCGTTTTCACTATCCCCCAGATGTAGGCAGTTGCTGAAGCGGGTTACCAACGTCTCTGTGTTATTTACGTTCTTGCATTTATCATTGTTATCATACTTGACTGTAACATTGTTTATAACATCACAACATCGTAGCATATCTCATTTTCAGTCCACAAAAGATATCTTGAACTCGAGGTTTGATATGAAAGATCTAGGACTTGCTGATGTAATCTTAGGGATTAAGATTACTTGGATGGAGAGCGGAATTGTTCTAGATCAATCACACTATGTTGACAAAATTCTAGACAAATTTGGTAACAAGGATTCTGTAATCTCTAGAACTCCAATTGACATAAGTCAACACTTGTCTAAGAATAAAGGAGAATGTATATCTCAAATGGAGTATGGTAGAGTGATTGGCAGTTTCATGTACTTGATGAGTTGTACGAGACCTGACTTGACCTACACTGTTAGTAGATTAGCTCGATATACGAGTAATCCAAGTGCTGAACACTAGAAAGAAATCGTGATAGTATTGCGATATCTACGATTCACTCGTGATTATGGGTTAAAATATACAAGATATCACAAAGTAATTGAAGGTTACACTGCTGCGAGTTGGATATCTGATATTCAAAATTCAAAGGCCACTAGTGGATATGCATCCACTCTGGGAGGTGCCGCTATATCTTGAAAATCATCCAAACAAACTGTGATAACTAGATCCGTGATGGAATATGAGTTCGTTGCATTGGATAAATGTGGATAACTGGATTGTTTATCGTTTATGAAAAATGACTAACAGTTCAAGGACATCGTGTCTACTGAGTAGTCAGTAAAGATGACATATCTTACCAAGACAAGGTTCAAAGGTTTTACCTACCTATCGTATTCTGGAATTGACCGCAGAACTTTCACCATCGTGAGTCGTGTCCTATCTTTATAATTGTCGTATACAATTTCATTCATGTGGGGGATTGTTGGAATAAATGGTAAAAAAGAGTATTTTTACCTAGTGTGTTAATGATTTTTGGTTAAATATTTGTGTGGGGTCCACTGATCGAAATTGGATAATTTTTCCATATTTTTATTCCTTGTTGCGACGGGTATAAGATTGAATATTTATTTGCCAAAATCATGTTTATAATGAATGATAAATTGATGCCTAATAATGTTAAAAATCACATATGATATGTGTTTAGAGAAGTGAGAGGTTGTGTAATAAAAATAGTCCCACATAGGTTGGGAATGTGTGTTGGTGAAGGGTTTATAAGTGATTCTCCTCCTTAAGGTGACATCTAAGTTAAGCGGGGAGAGTGTGGGTGGGTTAGCTCTAACCCCTCGCACGCACACGCGCGCGCCGCTGTCGAACCGGGCCCGGGCTCGGGCTTGGGCTCGTGCTCAGGCCTTAAATCTTGGATCTTGGGCTTTTCTTGGGCCTTCGGGCTTTCTGGGCCCAATCCTTCTCTTTTTATTACAAATTTCACTTCAAATGAGTTTTAATTCCGCAAATAACTTGTGTGTTATTTTGGGAATAAAATCAAAATCGTGTAAACATTCATATGACCTTTGGATGGTCGGAGTTAAGTGTATTAACACTCTTTAAGACTCATGTTAATGGTCGGAGGTAGGTGGGCATTAACCTTGACGTTTAACCCTTGTAAAGAGCATTAACCATGAATGTTTTGGACGTTTTGCATGGATGTAAACCGAACTTTAAGGCCTATAAATAGAGCCTTTGGATCTCATTCTAAACACACCTCAATATCGAGACATAGCATTGCTCTCTCGTTCATATTCTCTCTCTTTCTCCGAAATTGTTCTTTCATTTTGTAGTCCGGTGAAAGTTTGGCTTTGGGTTCTAGTTCGCTGGAGACGTTTCAAGTGGTGTTAAACTCGTCTCAAAGTTGTTGTATCCTGGGAGACTTTCAGTCAAGTAATTCAGCACCTGTAGATGGCGATAAAAAGATTCAAGAAAAACGTTCAACGGGCCTCAACTACCTTACTATTTTTCTACTATTTCTGATTTCGTATATCCTATTTCCTTGTATCTGTATTTTATTTATTTCAATACTATTATTAATATTGCTAACAAAGGAGAGAAAGCAAAAATAGAAATCTAACATCAAATCGGCTACACGATATATGTCATCTTAATATTTTTTCGGGATTTCACTTTTACCTTTTAAGTTACTTCTCTTCTTTTTAAAATAGATGCACGCGTAATAATTTTTTTTTATTAGAAAAATTACGGAACAATTTCAACAGACGAGTGGTAAGAAATGAAAATACATTTTCATTAACCACATGATTTTAGCTAATAATCATTTTGTGGTGTTGGTCGAATCTAGAGTGCAAAGTGTGCTTACCTAAACCAAGAAACTTGACAAAAACTACTTCTTTCAAGTAACATTATCAACAAACAATTCAAGACACTTTTTTACCACAACTTTTTATATTTAGTTATGGGAAAAAATGAATAAATATATCTTTTTAATCCATTAAAATGGAAAAAGAAAATATATTTTTAAGATTAAAACAAATTCCTAGCGAGAATTTGTCGAAAACGCAATGTCAATAGTACTAGCTAATTCCTTTTTTTTCAGATTGATTTCTCAGCCCATTATTAATAATGGGTATTAGAATAATAATGAACCAGCCCATTGATAATGGGTCATAGAATTATAGTGGACCAGACCATTGGATCGAAGGCGGTGGAGTTTTGGATCGAAGGCCGTGAAGTTTTCCATCGCCATTCTTCCAGTGCAGCTCCGGCGCCGTCGAGAGAGAGAGAGACGTGGCAGTTCTCTCTGGAAGCGCTGATAAACCTTCGGTTGTGTTGGTTCATGGTTTACCTTCACAGGTCAGTCATCGTTGTTAATGTTTTCTTATTGCAAAATGCAAAAAAGAGAAAAAAGAAAAAAAAATGAGAGGGAACTCTCAACAATTTTCATTCCTATAATCGATATAGTTCTTCACCATGATTTGCGACTGAATCACCTTGATGTTATATCACCTTGGAGATTGTTTGATCTATATTTTTTATGTTTGAATTGTAATTTTGTTTACTATTCTTTCGTAACAAAATTAGGCTAACAATTTTAGCACCATGCATATATGACAAAGTGGTGATTTAGATCATGATTTTTCAGTTTATGTTTTATAACTTTTTTAATTGTTGAATTGGATTTGAGAGCATATGATGAATCCTTTTTAACAAATGGGTAATTTGCGACTGAATCACCTTGATGTTATATAACCTTGGAGAACTGATGTCCTCAAAATATATTTATGCATCTGTTTGATCTATATTTTTTTTGTTCACAATTTCAGCACCTTGCATAGATGGCAAACTCGTGATTTAAATCAACTTTTGTTCAATCTATATATATATATATATATATATATTCACGTGGCTTGAAAAATGTACCAATTTAGATTCTAGTATTTTTATAATTTCACTCACTCTGCTGATTATATTGCAGAATATACATGCCACTGGAACAAGTTAGCACTGAGATCACACCTTTAAATTGAAGCTGTGATACAGATTTCAGAACAAAATGAGTGCAGGTATGGTCTTCTTATTATAAGATGGGTTTTTTATTTCCAGTTTAAGTAGCAAAAATGTTTTAATCATGTTGTTCAATTAACATATGCATACATTTTTCATTATCTGTCTTGTATAAAATTGCAAAAGTAGGAAGACTGTCTTTTCAAGCTTTTTTATTTCCAAATCAAGTAAACGGGGCTACTTTATGGTGAATATCTATACAAACTTGTACTTGATCAGAAGATTTTTTTTTTGTAAAAGATAATCTCATTAACAAACAGATCCGGCAAAAGCGTTATAAATCGGATAGAGGTCAAAGCCTCAAACATACAAAACAAATCTGCGATATTAATGAGTAGAAGAAAACAGTAGAATCAGAACAAAGGAGACGATGCGCTACTTAGACTAAAATAGCATAACAAGAACACAATCGGACCCCCTCAAAAGAGATCAGAAGATTAGGTCATGATTAAATTGGGAGTATTGTCTCATCATTTTAGTAGAAGCTTTCTTTTTTTCCTCTTTTTTATTTTATTTTTTGGTTTCCGCACCAATATGTGTTGAGTGGTTTCCAATGAAAGAACCCAATAAATCTACATGTACAATATCTTATAAAGGAGCGTAATTGTATTTGCAGGCGGGGCGTTTGGGGGAAATCGGGGAATGAGACCAGTGCCCCCAGAGAAAGGGGTTTTTCCGTTGGATCATATGCATTTATGTGACCTTGTAATCCTATCAACCTTGGTTATGTGTTAGTTTTTTGTGTGTTTTGTCTTACATGTGTATTTTTGTCTCACCATTTTCAGGAGAAGAAGGAATATCTCAAATGCCTAAAAAGCTTTGGCCACCAATCTGAGAAGTGCAGAAACTTCTCTAAAATGTATCTTCAATGCCGTATGGCAAAGTGAGTTTGCTCGTATAGTGTAATTGATAGATATCATGGCTTCACACACTGGCTAAACCATGTGTATATTACAGTGCTAATATTCTTTGTCAGCATTTGTGGTTGTTTAATAAACATGAACTTAACTTACCGAATTGCAGGAATTTGATGGCAAAACAAGACATGTCTGAACTCGGGTTTGATAAGGTAACCGAAGAGAAAACCACCGAAAGGATTGATGGATTAAGCTGATACTTCCTTAAGAAATTAAACCATGGGTTTGCTGTTTTGTTTTTGCCAGATGTTTTACGTTTTGAGTTTTGACAATATAATAATGTAGGACACACAAGAAATAAGGTTGATTTATTCCTAAACAATGTTGGTAGTTGGGGATTATGGTCAGGTGGAAGAATGTTTTTGGGAACAAGTAGACGTGGATAGTCAGTCATAACGGAGGTTTTGGGATACCGAGGTTTAGGGATCATGTAAAGACAATGTCTGATAATAAATTAATAAAATGTAATGAACACTGCATTTTGATGAGTAATCTGTAGTCATCTCATGTTTGATAGTTTTGATGATGGAACTAATGCACCATTTGGGGATGGTGGTAGTGTAGTACTGAGTTGGTGTAGTTTTTAAATGTGGTGATGCTTCAATAAGCATATATTTCATATCGATCGAGCCTTCGATGATGAGTGGTTCTGAAGTACGCTTCCAGTTGATCTGAACTCATGTCTACACCGAACAATAATCCGGGAAGGTATCATGAGATATGAAACTGTAATGAGTTTTAGTACATGAGCCCGAAACTCTTTTGGAGTTTGAGAAGAAGATGAAGAATATTTAGAAATTGCTAATTATAGGAGAAGATCCATGAGGAATTGAAGTTTTTTTTTTAAAGTCGCAAATAAGATTATCACGAGAGTTTAAATTTTCCGAATATGCTTATAAACTTGAATATTTTCTCTCTTGTTTATCTTCTTCGAATTTTATCTCTATCACCTTGTGCGTCTGCGTCTATGCTCATATCATTCTATATCTCCAGTCAACTCTTCCTGACCATAGAAATTTTTTACAAACTATTTTCGTCCACCATAAAAAAATAAAAAATTATGAATTTTTCGGACTATCTAAGCTCATTGTAATATAAAAAAAGTTCATTTTTCGCTTTTCAATAAAGTCAAATTCTTATGAAATTTAATGTCTTCGTGAAAATTTTATCATGGAGTTTTGGTTTTTATGACAACATTTAATCAGTTTTGTAGCAACTTTCTTACGAAAAATTGGATTTCAACATCTTTATTATGAAACTCATATATTCTAGTCATAAACTTCATGACGATTTTTTCACAATTTATTTTTTTGCCAATTCTCACAGGAACGAATTAGTCGGAATTTATAGACGTGGTCCAGCCCCGTCGACGATAGTTTATTCGATTTAAAAATTAAAAAAATAATCACGTACTCATATGTGTATCTACGAACGTTATTATAAAAAATCCAGTCATAATCGTTGTATACTATTTTGAACTCAAGTTTTTAATTAGTTTTATATTCTCAATTTGATTTGTTATGCTACTCATGTGTAACTAAGTAACTAATAATCATATGTGGTGTTGTCGAAGTATTTCGAACAAATATCCCGATACGATTCTGTCCAAGGCTGGACCTTGTGATCGCGTCCGAGTTTCGAGCGTCGTTAGACTCAGTTTTTCGAGCCGAACTTAGCGAACGGTGGTGGTAGTAACTCTCGTCGTACCAATAAGAAGAAATGAGGAGGACAAGAAAAAATATAGCGGGTGCCTCTATTTACCTCTCAGACGCTCAACACTATGCGGTTTGATGTGGTTGCGAGGGTTTAAAGTAGGGATTCGACAATAAAGAAAACGAGCAAGGTCCGAGTTCGACAACGTTTGGGGCTCAAGTGTCAAATTGGGATCACGTTGGATATGGGTTTAGTTCCCGCATTTATATGAAGTCGATGGGGGAGATCCAAGTGAGCTGGAGTTAATCAATCTTACCTTATCCCGTGATCCCGAGGAAAATTGAAGATATGAGATCCAAATATCATTATAGAACATTTTGTTGGTTAATCATTCAATGGATACTGTGACAACTAATATAGTTTATTGGTAATCCAAATCACTGAAATCAAGAGTTCAGTCCTCCCTACAAGGAAATGAAAATTTCCCTTAAAAAATCATTCAACTGCAATAATATATAAATAATTTCAGATAGCCTTTTGCGGTGGTAGAGCATTCAGGTATTATGCATGGGCTTAATTACAAGTCGTCTAACCATTGTTTCACCAAAGTTCTCGAGCAGGACCGATAATCAACACCATTAGTGTCGAGATTCTCAGTCTTGTGCAAAATCGAAGTTTTGACCTTGTTGAGCTTGAGATACATTCAACAAAAAAAAATATTGTTTGAGCTTCATCCATTCCATCAAGAATGTTTATGCGGAAACTGAAAAGCCTTCCAAAATAATACCATATACAACCGTTAGGCCCAGATTTTATAAATTTAAATCATATACGCGTTTGCGTACTTTTTTCAATGGAAAATCTAATAAAATGTCAAGGCAATTTTTGTTGTTTTGTTAGTTTCCTGTTGCAGACAAATAAATTTATGAAATTGTAATCAATGTCTTACAGTCCTACATGTTTTTTTCATCATCAAAAGAAAAAAAAAATTCCGAAAACTCAAACAAGGACGTTATTATTGATGAACTTTTATATAAGTAACGCTCCTTTTCTCTTGTATTATGCTATACAAGTAACAACAAGCACTTGCAACAACATAAAATAAAATAAAAAACTTCAAACAAACTTTTTCGCATCGACCTCAAATTGAACACGAATCGATGAAGCTAGTCCCACTTAACATCCCTGTGGAAAGTCCACTCTGAGGGGTTGAGTGTTCTCTTGCCATCGGCAGCGACAAGATCGTATGGAGAGTCCTGAGAGAACTCCGTTTCCAAAGATTTCCAGTGAAGACACGGCTTCCACTCGGAGCTCTTCAAAGTTTTCAGTATCTCCTCAACAACTATTTTGCTTCCCTCGGCTGCCAAATGAATTCCGTCCCTGCATTAAGAATAACACAGATTAAAGGCTCGGATTCGCCTTTTTGAATTACATTATTATGTTTAGAACCTGTAGTATTTCCTTTGCATTGTACAGATTGTGGAAATGTGAACAAGAATGTATAACTAAAACACAGATTTTATTTTATAATTGAAGACATAGGACGGGGAATTGATATCAAAGCAAGGAGACTTACGTAAAGCAAACGTTCATCCAATCGTCTCTCCTCTGAAAGGCGCTAAACAAATCGACTACCTTAACTCCGGTTTCTTGTCCCACTTTTATGCAGGCCTCCGAGTATTCTCGGCATAACTCGTTGGTTCTTACTAGCTCGCTGAAGAACCCACTTTAAAGAAGAATATGCCAATTTTGAGAATTCATCTCGAATGTCTTTGACACATTTGAAAGAAATAAACAAAGGAACGATTACAAATAAAAGGATTTGTAGTCATACCTTACGTTTCCGCGGATTTTTTCCTCATTTACAGGAGGAGTACCGAGAAAAATAATCCGTATCGTATCTGAAAGGCTCTGGTTTTTTATAACGATAAAAAATTATAAAAGTGGCATGTTAGAAAGAAACGTGTTCTGCGCAAGGAAACACAATGAAGAAAAAATAATGCATTCCAACCATCTCTCACTACACCAATCATCTCAACAAATTCCTATTCCGATTAAGTATCCCAAATCAAACACCTCTTACAGCCGATTAAACATGGTACCAAAGTCCACAAAAGCTCAAATTGAGCCACAGAAACAGCTTCTCGTCACAAGTGGTTAAACTAAACCCATTTCGCGGGTGAAACGAAGAACTCGATACCTGAAGATGCCTCGCGAGTTTGATGAGATTCTCAGTGTACTCTGGGAGAGGAACATGAGGGCCAAGACCAGACGAGTGAGGTCCCATTGAATCATTCCCTCCAAAATATACAATCACCAGAGATGGATGAACCGCCGCATCCTATACACACAGGCAAATCCATTCACTCCCTCGTAAACCGGTTCTTTTCATTTTTATAAACTTGAACTTCCTTTCCACCACAAGAAATGAATGATCAATCCAACTATGAGATAATGACTATGTAAACTTAATTCATTCAATCACAATAACATGAAGATCTCAAGAGTGGTTGTTTGCGTATGTGTTTTATGTGTGTGTGTGTATACACATATTTATATACCTTCGGAAAGACTTCGTCGAGGACTTGTAGAGCTCGCCGAGAATTCCATCCATAGTACCCTCTCAACACTATGTCTGCCTATAAAATAACCATAAAAGTATAATATTCCATTAGGAAAAACAAACTTCGAATTCACAGATAATAATTACAATAATAGAATAGATTATTCTTGATATCGTAACCTGAAAGCAAGTTTTCAAAATAGGCGGTGCTGTTTCTATCTAAAGCAAATCGTAAGAAAAATAATATACTGAAAATATCGAGATCATCAACTGACAAAATAAAAAATAAAGAACTGTATAACAAATTCTGTAAGTGATATAATAATCGGATACAATATTTACAAAAGAAATAAATAAAAAAAATCGAGAATGAATGGAAAATAAAAGGGAAAGCGAAGCGATACTTTGCGAGCATAAATGTCGGAGAGAATAGCACCCCAACCGCCATTGCTGTAGCTCAGCTGAACAATCGACGATCCGAACAACACGAATTGAGGCCTCGCTGGTCCCACCATTTCTCTCCCTCAACGACACTGGTTCTTCAATCACTGGACGAGTTTTTCTTTTTCTTTTTCTTTTTTATTTATAGGAGATACAAATGTCTAGTTAGAGAACGTATTGGCTAACCTATGATACAACGAATCGGAATTCTCGGTTATAGCCAAAGAACCGACGAAACTGTTCTATTTTTTCTTTTGGAAATCGGAATTACGAATTATATATAATGATACGGCAATTATATCATAGCTAATTATGGAATGGTTGCAGCTTTTATTTATAACTATTTACATTGTTTTTCAGGTAAAGTAAAAACTAGTCTTCGTTGTTACTCATTACGACTTACGATTAATGTAAAATATCTGGAATTATTATTAGTTTGAACTTTCAACTTTGAAGTGAATTGGGTTTTTTGTACATAATTTGTTGTATTTCTCATTGAATAAAATTATAACTAGAAATTAAAAAATGGCTAAAATCGATACTTGATACTTTGAGCTAAATTGATAAAAAAAAATTATAAATATTTTTAAATCGACTATTTACCAACAATTTATAAAATAAATTATATAAAAAGTTTATCCAATTTACGTGACTAATAATTACATTAATAATTTTATAATTTATGTGATATAAGCAATATATATATATATATATTATATTGCTTACATCTATAATATATATGACAAAGAGAAGTCAAGGTGTATATGAATTATGAAGTAAGCAATGCAAGTTGTTTTGAAATATTAACTTTTATCTTTTTTTTAGTAGTTTTTTTGTTTTAAATAACTGGTTTGTTATTATTTGAAGTTATTAGGGTAACTGAGAGTTAGATGGTTGGGGAAAAAAAGTTGAAAAATCAAAACTGATTGCAGTTAATGCATATACTTATCTCTATTTTCTCAGAATAACTAAAACTGTTGTTACTATGTTTCCTTTCCCTTCTATAATCGGAATTCAGCTCAGTGTCTACTAAAGTAAGAAAATTACTGCTTACATTTTTCAGTCAATTCAGAATCGCTTCATTATTACATGTATTTTAATTATTTATTTATTTTGTAACATGAGGCATTCACTACCTTGGGTATTTCAGTACACCAATTAAATAATTTTTGTCCTTCTATCCATTAAATTATTATTTTCATACGGTAATGTTATTGCCACATATGCAACAGCATATCCTACGTATGAAAAGTCAGAATAAAAGTACTTT
Source organism: Urtica urens (assembly GCA_958296335.1). Lineage (NCBI taxonomy): Eukaryota > Viridiplantae > Streptophyta > Magnoliopsida > Rosales > Urticaceae > Urtica > Urtica urens. The sequence continues at coordinate 8,189,396 of OY282530.1, read as the reverse complement.
TTTTTTTTACTTTTTTTTAATATTTTATAAAACAGATCCCCTAAAAGGAGCATCGTATACATATACATATATTGATGTATATGATTGTATAGTCTGCCGTATGAGTTTATTATTAAATGTAAAAAAAATTGGAATGTAAATAACCAACCACACCAAACAAAAATGAATTGGCCAACTAACACCAATTTCACATTAAATGAGGATATCAATGAGACTCTGACCAAAGTTTACAAGACATTTAAAGCTTTACTGTTATTTATTACTCTCATGTCCCAACAAATAAAATAAACCAGTTTCTAAGTGTACCTTATAATAGTAAATGCCCTGATTATAAAACCCCCCCTTGAAAAAACAGCTCCTTCATTTTGATGCAAGTTATAACAGCAAAACCTTTTTGTTTAGGAAATTCTCAACTTGGAACGTATCATTAAATTAGGATAAGGAAAAAAAAACATTGGTTGTTTCTCAAAATTGGCTTGTTTCGTTTCTCTCTCTCACTCTCTTTAAGTTAACGCTGTTTTGAATGCATTTTCATTCCATGGATAGTACGTCCATGGCTGTACCAAGATGATAATAGTCCTTTTCAATCAGCCTATACAAGAAAAAGAAAGACATCAATTAATTTCTTATGGCTCTAAACTCTGTACATTATCTACGGAAAATCACGTAAATTCATGGCCGATTTAAAATAGAAATAAAAGAGCACAGAAAATTGTGTTCGGATTATTAAAACCAACCACCACCAAATGTGGTTGGCGCTCCTCACATATATTTGCGTAAAATTTGATTAAACAAATAAGTAAACATAGCATTTATATCCCTAATAAATGTTTGATGCCAATATATTCACCAATTTATTCTTCTGCATAAATTATAAATTAAATTATACACTTTAAAGTTCAAACGTCGATATAAAAGATTTAATTGTGGTAATATTAGCATGCCTAAAATCAACAGCCGACAGCTTTTTTTGTTTTTATTTTTCTTCTGAAGCAAGCTAATTACCGGTGCTGTGTAACAAGAAATACAGGAAGTCAATGCATGTGAAAATAAATGCCGAACCACCACAAAACGTAAACATACGAATTTTTTTTTTTTTTCAATAATCACATCTGTCATTGAAATAGTCATGGAAAAAATTTATTCGATAGAGACGCCTAACCTCCGGCTAATCAATGTTTTCTCACTTATAGCCCGTCAAATCAAAATGGGCTCTACAAGTCGTACCCGACTGTATCGTATACACCAAGAATCTATGGACCATATAATTCTTCTTTCAAACCTCAACAAAATCATAATATCCATCGAACTCCATGATCAAGACGACCCCGAGCTTTGTTCGCAGATCGTGAAGCAACAGAGCTAAAGAATGATATAGAGATAGTAATATATATAGCTACGAAAAATAATGGATTCGGTGTTATCATCAGAGACATAAGGCTCTTTTGAGCTGCAAAATCCAAAGGGCGACTTGCATTCCTAGAAGCCGAGCTTCCAACAAGATTTCGTCAAACCACACGTTCAGTAAGAGCAATAAGGAATTTTTCTTTTGCGACAATTTAGCCTCGATCACTGCTTCGGAAGAAATCTTTCCGATGATCAAGAACGTGTCAAGGGACGAACCCTGCAACTGTTTTCAAACCAATAACATGAAGTTCAATTTCAGTAATGATAATGGAGACATTGATATTCTTAGAGAAGAAGGTAAGCATAAATCTAACAGATCAATTGATCTTTTGAGTGACTTAATACTGAATGGCATAAAAAGCCAATAAAAGAGGAATGAGGTAAATTACCAGGCTATTGTTGACCGCCCGTAAACAGTCATTTGTCTTCAACATTAAAAGAATAACACGCGGAAGCCGAGATAAAAGCTCTGATATCTGAGGGAAGTACTGAGAGGCGTACATCTGTTTCAGTAGAAGAAAATTCCAACAATGAATAAATGAAACGCATCTACCTATTCAACTTAGAGCTAATATTAATATCATTCCAGCACATTGATTTTATGTGAATGTTGTAAATAGATACGTGAGTTCACCTGGATTTCAGAACGATCACCAGAGCCGCTTTGTATGACTAAGTGATCAACAGAATTGTCAATAACCCGATCCCATGGCCTCATAGTAAGAATCCCGGCAAATAATGCATATAGATCCTCCCCGGCACCCAGTTTAACACTGTTTTCCTTTATACCTTTAGCATCAGAAAAAACCAACGCCTGCAATAAACACGGTAACAATATACAGAAGATTAAAAATGCGAGCGACATGATTTTGAGGATGGGTTATTGTGACAATTAAACGTTTAGTTAATGGGTTAAATCGAATACTAAGAAGATTCATTAGTCTTTAGTAGGGAGAAGTTATTGGAGAAAGGCATTTAGATTGAGATTGTATTAGGAGAGCCATGGGTCTCCCGAATTACTATAGGAGAAACAAAGAAAAAGAAAGAAAAAAGATTTACCTTCCACAGTGCAGCATAATTAGTTCTCATTTCGAAGTCAAGTTCCTTATAGAGACCGTGATCTAGGAGTATCAATTGTGGTTTTCTTGTGCCTGTTGGCATGAAGACAGAACAGATGGCGAAAAATTGTGATAAGAATTCTCGTTGTAAATCAAATCTACTAGAAAATCTGATACTTTAACAAACTTGATCTTTTTTTCATATAACCGCATGAAAATGAGAATTTTAGCTTTCTAACAATTAAACCTACTTTTTGTAACCAAGAAGCATGATCATAAAAGGTGCATACATTTTTTACAACTTCTATTGGGAGATTAGACATATGGAAGATGATTAAAACAAATAAATTTTTCGTCTATACCCAAGCACCAAGATGGTAAAATACTCCCTAGTTAAAGTTTGAAGATACACAGTTGTTCTTTACATAAATTTAGGTAGGAAATTGCGCTCGATAGGCATCAATGATGGTCATATTCAACAAACCTATAAAAAATTGATTCGCTAGAAGTAACATCACGCACCTAGAAAGCTCTTTCCACCATTAGGCAAAGGGCGAACCAGCAAGTTTGCTTCATGAGGGTCGCAGTGCACAAAGCCGTGTTTAAACATCATTTCAGCAAAAGTTTGACTGACCTACCAAAAGAAAACGATCAGACCTTACCATGTTGTAAGCTCCAGAAAGCGCCCAAGTTCATTTAACTAATGTCAAAGAATCCTTAAGGCAAAGAGAATGATACATTACTTCCATCACAGCTCGGTTGCAAAAGTCTAGCTAAAAATCCTTGTAAATGGTTTCAACACACAAGTATTTTACTTTGACTAAAAGGACCATAATTTCATACATAGGTATGTCATCTGAACATGGAAGTAACTTCTGTTTGCAATCAGTAGCTTCATACCAAATAAATTAATTTAGTGCTTACCAATTTTGCAACTTCATGAGGTTGAACTCCTAGTTTCCGAATTGCTGTCACATCATTTATTTGTGCCCCGTCCATAAACTCCATGGTCAATAACTTTTTGGTACTGAGGTTCCAATACACTTTTGGTGCATATATATAAGGAGCAATCTGAGGAGATAGCTTCCGAAAATTGTCCAGGCACTTCTCGCTGTTTTTGGCCTCGACCCAAAAGTCTAGTTCCTGTGTATAAAATTATTTACCCCGTTAGCCGATCTGGTTAGGGCATGGTTTAGTTCTCTATAATTTCTGAGTTCCAGTTTTGTTGTGGCCGGTCTGTTGTGGCCCTGTTATGATTGTTCTGTTATGTTTTCTGGTTTCTATTTGGCGCTGCCTTTATTATTACAAGTCACTTGTTTCGTTAAAAAAAAATATTTACCCTGTTAAACTATGTGTGCAAATATTGATATTTGCATTATACCCATACCATGATCAATTTGCAAAGACTGTAAGAAACTTCAAAATTTCACTGCCTTAAATATTATAATATTCAAAGCAAGCCTAAACAATAGAAAATAGGTACAACCAGAAGTTCAATAGACTGAAAAACCTGCCTTGGGCAAACTTTCATTGATTTCATCAATCAACCATCTGCACATAAAATAAAAAAATTAGAACCCACAAGAGAACGTGCAAGCCTAAATTGACCTAAGGATGTTTATACAAGGTTTACCTGTAGTCAAAAGAAGGAAACAGCCAATGAAGGCCGTTCACAATTAATTCCACGGTGGCATGATCTGCAGCTGCAGTATCGGTCATGTGGGTGTGCTGAACCTGAATGATGAGTATTTATTTGTAGATAATATTAGAATTATAATAAAAACAGTCGGAAAAAACTTGCCCATAGGAAGCACTAGGGATCCTTATTTGATGATCAGTTTAAAATAAAGACCTTCACAGCAACTTTATCGCCATTGGACATCTTTGCAACATGAACTTGTGCAAGAGAAGCGCTCGCTATTGGAACCGGATCAAATTCTGAGAATATCTGCATTTACAAATCTTATATATAAGCTAATCAGAACCGTGTATTCAGATCAATGTCATCAAACCGTCAACTTTCTAGAAAACGACAAAATGTCTGTCATATGCAAGAAGAAATAATCATGTGATAGTCCATAAGACAATCTCAAAACACGTACTTTATCTGGAGTCTCTCCTAGCTCTTTCTTGAACACTTCACACACTTGTTCATACGAAGAAACAGGGCATTTATTCAGCATAGACTCCCTCAACGTCTGGACATACTCTTGAGGTACTAAATACTCCTGGATTCAGATAAAAAAAATATAAGAAAAATAATACGACTATTAATCAAGTAAAACTCTATGCATGAAGCTTTTCTATGAATAAAACGTTCTGCACAAAAGCAATTCTCTCTGTTAACTTAGTTAGAAAAAGAAAAAAAATACAAAAATGCAAATTTTAATTTAATATACAAAGCCTGTAGCCATTCTTCAGAAATACACAAGAGGGAAAGCAAAACATACAAGTTGTCCAAGATGTTGACCAAGCTTTATATATATGCCTCCATTCTTGAAACATAATTCTTGAAGTTTACGTGCAGATCTCAGGTGAACTTCATGCTTGACTCTCATCTTATCATCACTTCCTTCAGCCAATCCCCATAAGGAGTACTCGTAATCTAACCAAAACGCAATAAAAGTATATAGGAATCCTCAGCGCGACTAACTTTCCATGAAAAATCAAAACACTGAATATATTAATCAGCAGATAGTATGACCAATGAACTCAGACCTGTGAATCGTAAAAGATCGTCAATTTAACCAGTTAGTTCAAAGATATATAAGGTCAATCTAATACACGGCAGATATATTTTACGGTAGATTCCGTTCTTCGTTGTAACTTGTAAATATACATAGATGTAATTATGTATATATATATCATGACTAATTCAATTCCGACATATGTAGCAACACTGAATCAAGCAAGACTCGAACTAAATATTTCAGCTAGGATCATCAAAGTTGCGAGCATTATTAATGATAAAATAATAAATGACAACTGAATGATGATCTTCGAACGTGGCGTTACCGAAGGCGATACTGGCTGCAGTAACGGCGTCGCGGTAGAGGCGGACAGGGACGGCGGTGCAGAGCTTGAGAGTTTTGGGTGGGTCGTCGGAGGTAGCGATGGTCGCCGCGGCCACTCCCGAGAGCGTCGCCGCGGTGAGCGCGGCGAATTTGGCCCGAGCGCGCCACAGAGATCGGGTCGCCATTGTTGGGAACTCCGATGAAGAAGTCTAGAATTTCGGAGAAGAAATAATTAATACACGAGTAATCTCTTGGTTTATATACGACGTCACTTTATTTGTTATTGTTGTTAATTAATTTTGGGTGGGTCCGTCGGACCCCTGACTCCGCTACATATAAGTTGAGCCAATGAGCCTAGAAAATTAATGAATAACTTAAGGGATTTTCCGACTATATATCAGACTCCGCCAGCCGACTCCTCCACTCTAATTTTGCTCCTTTCGAGAGAAAGATAGGTAGCGAGGGTCTGATTTTTTGTAAAAAATAATTTTGGATTGAAGAAGATACATTTTGTTTCCGTTATTCTCGAAATAGCCATAATTTCGTTTATTTTGGTGAATCATATATGTTAAAATAATGTATGATAATAAAATTTAACTTTGTGAAATCTTATGAATAATTATAAAAAAGTATTAGATAATCATTTAGGTTATGTCATTAAATATGATCAAATTTATAAATATAAGTTGTGAAAGTGAAATTTGACAAAACAAAAATTTAGTTTTTTTGTCTGAAATCATGAAATCACAGGGTACACGATAAATTTACGAAATTTAAAATTATCATAATTATTTAAAAAGTGTGAAAGTGTTGAATTGCGACAAAATAAAAAATTTAGCTTTTTTGTCATAATCCATAAGCGACCGTATACGAGAAATTTGAAATTATCATTACTCTTTCAAATGGTGCCCGATAACTATGATTTTTGCGATCTTAGTCATGTATCTGTGTATATTATACGGTGTGAAAGCGTGAAATTGAAATTCAACAAAATAAAAAAATTACCTTTTTTGTAAGAAGTTACAATCGGTCGTACACGATAAATTTTACGAAATTTAAAATATCATACTCTTTTAAATAATGCTCGATGATTGTGAATTTTACGATGTTAGTCATGTATCTGTGTATATTAGAAGGTGTGAAAGCGTGGAACTGAAATTCGACAAACAAAAATTTAGCTGTTTTATCAGAAGTCATAGGCGACCGTACACTAGTATTTACTAAATTTAAAAGTATCACAACTTTTGCAAATGGTGCCCGATTATTGCGATGTTAGTCAAGTAGGTAATCATTCATCGTCATATTAGCTTTCTTGATTGATGCTATGTTGATTTTAAGTTTTTTGACTCTCAGTTTTGGTTTGTATATTGAAGTATTGATGTAATTGAGCCCAAATTTTGCTCGATTCATCACAACCAATCATTATCTTAAACATGATTTCAAACATTGAAGAAAGAAGCTGTGATATGAGCAATTGATCTTGTTGTTCCCAGTCTACGTAGTTAAAGTAGTTAAGATTCACATTTATAAATTTTTCGTCAGTTTTTATAAAGAAATTGTATAGATTTCGACAAACCTTCAACGTAGTGCAAAAGGTTGTGGTCTCTAATTTTTGCTAGGACCTGATAGCTTCATAGCAAGAAATTGTCGTATGTGAGTTTAATCGAAAAACTGTTGTTGAAGATTACTAGCTCAGGTAAAAAAACAGATGTCGCCAGTAATGATGATGTGGCCGTCGATGAAGATTCTTCCATGGTCGATGGAAAAAACTCCTTACCATACAAAAATGTAAAAAAATAATGAATGTATAATTCTCATTAGTCCCTATTAAATAAATAATGAATGAATTGTATAATTCTCATTAGTCCCTATTAAAATGTGGCACATAGCAATATACAAATACAACACATAAACTTCTACATATATGATCATCGTCTAATATTAATAGTTGAGGTAATGACCATTTTACCTTTAAGCAAAAGATAAAAGACCGTATTACTTATATATAAAAATTGGTAGTTGATGTATATAGTTATATAAACATTTACGGATTTTAAAATACTAAAAAGTAATAATTGATGTATATACTTATATAAACATTTACGAATTTTAAAATACTCAATATTTTATAAATTGTTAGTAAATATTCAGTTCAATGTAAACGAAATTTATAAAACTATTTTAATAAAAATGAGATTCTCGTAATTAAAATTCGAAATAATTATAGGAATAATATAGACAACGTAGAGCTTTTACGCTGAATATTTATTAAATGTTTATAAAACATTAAGTATCTACAAAACAGTATAAAGTTAGTTTCTCCATAAAAAAAAGTTTTAAGACCAGAACGCCTAATATATAGTTGCTCGAGACCGTTTGAGATAAAACCCAAAAATAGAAGAGAAAGCTAAAAGAAAAAGATAGGAAAGTAACTTTTTTCCCGCCACTTTTTATCAGCTTGGAAGACTCGCCGTCTAATTCTCTGATCTTCATGAGCTCAGGTGGAAGAAGACTTGTTTATTCGAGTTGATCAACGACAGGAAAATCAACTATCGACGAAAAAAAAGGTTAGGGTTTGTTCGTTCTCAGTCCTTAACGATACCTTTCAATCCTCTTCGCCGTTGGTCTTGATTCGGTTTTTCGTTCTTCTGTCGCAAGATCGCAACGAAACAGTGGAGGAGGAACCGAAGGTTTGTGAATTTCGATCCAGCTTAAAGGTACGATTTTTATGATTCTGGAATTGGACTTCTGTATCTGTTTCGATCTAGTTGCCATAATTTCGGATTCTAGGGTTTCATTGAAGAACTTATCTTTAACGAGTATGAGGAGCTACTATATTTCTTTTATTTATTTAATTTAGAGTTTTCGGATTATCGGTCTCTTAGGGAAGCAAAGATGTCAGATTCAAAGCCTTCGGTTCCGGCACCTGATCGCCCTCCGCTGTCAAACGGAAAAGATGGCGGCAATGTGGACCTAGCTGCCGAAGCTCGCTTCTCTAACTTTGCTAAGGTTTGATTTTCTTGTTAACCTCTGGTTACTTGTTTGTGTTTTCTTTATTGTGGTGGGTTTGTTTTTTTTTTTTTATTTCTTTTTCTGGATAATCGCAGAGTCAAATTGGTTTGGACTCGAACGCTCTCTCCGAAGCTCTCAGGCTTTTCAATGAAACCAAACATCTTTTGAATACCTACAGTTTGGCAATTGGAAGCAGATCGGTGAGTTTATGATCTACATCGACTACGAATTTGGCGGAAGAACTCGAGCTTTCTTTTGTTTTATGGCTTCAGTTATGTTTTTATGTATATCTTTTATTTCTTTATTTGTTCCTAATCTTGACTAGATTGAGTTTTTCTTCTTCATCTTCTACGATGGTTGATTTTTCCAGCCCCACGAAGCAGAGCGGTTTTGGTTTGCGTTCGTCTTGTACTCGTCAAAGAGGCTGGACCCGAAAGATGAAGAGGAAGAAGATGGAATCAAGCGAGGTTCTGAAGATTGTGAGATTTGGCTGAGCGAGATATTGAGAGCTTCTGAGCTCACGTAAGTTTTAATGTTTCCGAAACCCGATTTCGACTTTGGTTTGACTTAGGGTTTCACTCGTGAGTTCTAAATCTTGGTTCCTCTCTCTCTCAGACTCCTGGGCTTTTTCAAAGAACTTCCCCAATTTCTGGTTAGAGCCGATCCAGTTTTGAGAAGTATGTACGGCCCGGATTGGGAAAAAAGACTTAAGAAAGTCGATTCAATGTGTTCTCCTACGAAGACAGTCACAAGCCCTCTTTCTCCACAAAGCGCTGCTTTCACGACAGAAAAGTGGCTTCGCACAGTCATTTCTCCACTTCCTTCAAAACCCTCGCCGGAGCTGGAACGTTTCTTCGTATCGTGCGATAAGAAGGATGTTATTATCGATGTGACACGAAGGGCACAGATATTACTAGAAGCCATATTTCCTAGCACCGCGCTTGGAGATCGTTGCGAGACAGTGTTTCTCAGAAGAGTCGGGCTCATGGATAAAACATGGGCAGAGCAACGAAGATTAGAGGCCCTCAAATTATATTTCAGGGTTCTGGAGGCAATGTGCAGAGCAGAGGCTCGAACTTTTCCCGCCTCGAATTTGACGTCTCTGTTGACCAATGAGAGGTTCCACAGATGCACGATCGCCTGCTCCGCCGAGTTGGTTCTCGCGACTCACAAGACTTTTACGATGCCTTTCCCCGAGGGTCTCGAGAGGATCGGTATCACGGCTTTTGACCTCAGCAAGGTGATAGAGAGTTTCGTCCGCCACGAAGACTCTCTTCCGAGGGAGCTGAGGCGGCACCTGAACTCCTTGGAAGAGCGGATTTTGGAGAGCCTCGTATGGCAAAAAGGGTCTTCGATGTACAATTCCCTGACTGTTGCCAGGCCCGCCCTCTCTGCAGAGATAGATCGTTTGGGGTTATTGGCAGAACCAATGCCGTCTTTAGATGCGATTGCCCAGGATATCAACTTCTCTTCCTCTACTGATACTTCATCAGGTAGAGAGAGAGGATGTGATTACCACACAAAAAAAGTAAAAACTTCAATGATGGTACTGACTCATGGATTGTTTTATGTTTAAATCCCAGCTGGTGATGGGGATACGAGATCTCCAAAGAGAATGCGTGCAGATTATCGGAGCATATTAGTAGAACGGAACTCCTTCACATCACCGAAGCCGAAGCCTCCTCCACTGCAATCTGCTTTTGCAACGTGTGTATAGAACGGATCAGAAAGTATTCTTATTTTTTTGCATAAACGAGTTTTTAATACTAAGCTCGTTCGTAAGCTGGGTTTTCTTGTCGATTCCAAATAATTGTTCTGAGTGGGTGATTTTCGTGATATATGTTGACCAGTCCAACGCGGCCAAATCCAGGTGGCGGAGGGGAAACATGTGCCGAAACTGGAATAAATGTATTCTTCAGCAAGGTATGTTATTTAATACAATACAAATGTTCTATGCGCAACCAACTTAACCATCCCGATATACTTTCTTATGAAATTTCATGTTAATTAATACTTTGTGTATAAATATCACTTCCTGGTATTTTCTGATTTTTGCACGTATCTTAAATCCTAGATTACAAAGTTGGCCGCTGTAAGAATCAACGGTATGGTTGAAAGACTCCAACTCTCTCAACAGATTAGAGAAAAAGTCTACCTTCTTTTTCAACAAATACTTGGTCAGAGAACAGCTCTTTTTTTTAATCGCCATATCGATCAGATCATCCTTGCTAGTCTATTTGGAGTTGCCACGGTCAGATCATCACAGCTCTTCCAGATTTATACAAGTTCTCATCACCATACTTTTTTGGGTTGTACTTGACCAACATGATATCTAACTTGTAGATTTCTCGGCTGAGCCTCAAGTTTAGTGAAATAATTGACAACTACATGAAACAACCACACTGCAAGTCCCAAGTTTGTTATCGTGTTTTTGTTAGTTCAGTTTCAGGACCAAATGGGGTATATCTATCTAGTCCTTGACTTCTCAATTTTGCTTTTTATGCACGTCTAACCATTTGAATGATTAGCAGAAATCAACTCAAGATCGCGTGCATATTTTCACATTTTACAATAAGGTTTTCATTCCTGCTGTAAAACCTCTATTGGCTGAGCTTGGACCCAGTAAGATGACGAACAGGGTTCATGAGGTTAATACTAACAATAATGGTAATGTCATTTTATTTTGTATTTAATCATGTTTGTTCATCTTAACTCAGGTTTGGTGTATTATTTCGGTTTTAGAGAATTGATTTATATTACAACTTTAAATAGCTAAATGTCCTGGCTCGCCTGAGGTATCTCGGTTTCCAAGTCTACCCGATATGTCTCCAGTGAAAGTTTCTGCTTCACAGAACGTATATGTTTCTCCATTGAGGTCTTCTAAGGTACTTCTGATGCACATTATATTTTTTTATGGTTGGAAGTTCTTACAACTTTGCGTTTATAGCCTACTGGAATTGACTACTTTAATATATATTCGTTCTTTCTTTCTGCACATGGTCTTAGGAATTAATTGTCTATATATACAGATGGATGCTCTGATCTCGCATAGCTCGAAAAGCTATTACGCTTGTGTCGGAGAGAGCACTCATGCGTATCAAAGCCCTTCCAAAGATCTCTCTGCAATCAATAACCGATTGAACAACAACCACAGGTTCGTTTATATACCACCTCCTTCAATTAACAAAAATAAATAAATAAATTATCAAGAAGTCCCAACAATTCCTATTTTTCATTCCCCGGAACCTCAGAGGCAGTATCAAGTTCAACGATGCCAATGTTGAGTTTGTTAGCGATGCCATGGTGGCCAAAACCCTGTGCCTTCAGAACGGGAGTGCCGTGAAAACAGAGCAGCAAGATTCTTGATCTGACGGCTCACAAAGGCTTATCTTGCAACCTGTAAATTCTCATCCTTTATCTCTTAACTCTTTCTGCACTTTGTTTTTCATAAGCTCATGTCAAGGTGGGTATTTTCGGGTGTGCCGTGAGCTATTTGTATCAAAGTCAGCCACGGAGCCTCAGCGTGATTTACAGAAAAGAGATAAACTTTGATGAATTGAAATAATATTGTCACAGCTTTTAATGCCTATAACAATAGTTTGCTGGATAAGAGTTCAAAGAAGGCTTGAGACATAGTTGAACCTTAGAACCATGAAGTTCTTTCAGAATTAGTAAATCAATCTATTAGTCAGTAATGCTGAGCACCTTAACTTTCCAAGTAACAAAAACTTCCACAAATTTAATTGGAACTTAGAACCATGGTGTGTCCTAAAAAGAAAATTTATTAAAAGTCTTACAAGCAACAACGAGGTTCTAAAATTAAGATCATTTTTTTTCAATGAAATTCAAGATCCTTTTTTTTCTTTCACTTTTAGAAAGTGTTATTGTATATAGTAGCCCTATATACATTTGTATTTTGGATATGTTCAACGTTTCGTAAAACTCGTGTAAATAGTCCTAGTGCTAACATGTCATGTTAATTTACATTGTTATTTAATATCGTAAATTGAGTTTTACAACGTAAATTGACATGACACGTAAGCATTAGGTCTATTTACACGAATTTTACGAAATGTTAGACATATCCAAAATGAGTTAGTAGATTAGGGTCATTTCGCCGAAATTTTGTTTTAGAAACCTCTGATGATACTCTTTTAAGAGCATCTTTCAATGCTAAATTGCTTTCAAAGTTGCCATTTTTAACATATTATCAAATTATTATTGTTTAATTAGATCTTTATTCCACTTCATTAATTGACAACTTTTATTAAAATCACTCTACTCTATTTTAAGTTACTTTCAAAGTTGCTAACAACATAAACATTTTACTATTATTTTATTATCTAGTTGGGACGATTAATTATGAAATAATAAAGTATTCATAGCATTTCACTTATGGACAATTAGAAGGAATTTTGTAACTCCTGGCCTGTGCTGACTCATATTATACAAAAAAATACTTATTTTTCTCACAAGATAGGCATGAAGTTTGAAATAAATTTGCATAATGCAATGCATTTACTCAAAAGAAAAACAAAAATGGTAATGCAATGCGTCTCAGGAAAAGAAAATGAAGGAGCGGTTTGTTCAGCTCGGAGGCAAAACGAAAGCGTCCAGCTATTTTAGATTTAGAATTGGAGGGATATCCAGGTGAAGGATGAAACTTTAGCTGTCCCTTTACATTCTTACATTTAGCATATGGTCTTTAAATTGACAAGGTGATTCGTTGGATGATATTCAGGCCTATATTTTCATTTAAATTTTGTACATATATATATGTGTATGTATGTATTTAGTTACGCGATATTTAGGTACGTTTTATTTTTCTTGTTAGGATACCAATTTTGAGTTTGCTTTGGTTTTTATATCACAGTCAACATCAATGAAAAATTAATAAAAAGATGGATTTGTGGTGTTGTAGTCTATTTTACAATATATATACTCTTTTTCATTTCGAGTAAACCTAAGATACAAACTTGACATTTAAAAAAAAAAAATCTTAAACGACATTTGATTAAAACAAAAAAACAATATGTTATTTAAAAAAAATGTCTTGTTAGCTTTTTTTTTTGCCACTTTCTCATATGCGTAACTTTATGTGTCAGATAGTTTCATATGCAAATATAATAATTTAGCAAGCTACAAACCTCTCTCACAATTTGGAGAGCTGAAAGGAGGTTAGAGTGCTAGCCTTTGGCTCTGTTATCTCCGGCAGGGATTGTAATCCACTATATGGCGCGACTCTGAGTGGTATTTGGGAGATCATGGCCCAAGGAAGTTGGGTGAAGGTAGGAGCGGATCTGTCATTATTTTTCATAGCCATGTCATATTTCCGCGGCAAAATTTCACTTAACTCAAATTCAAGAGAAATAGTGATTATAATTTCACTTGCGAGCCACAAAAAAACATTGGCATATATGGTATTTATAAGAAATGTTCAGACAAGCCTTAAATTTTCAGAATGGTATCAACTATTAACCCTTACGATTTAATTCTTTCCCAAGTCGATTTGCAGATCTAGTCGTAAGATTTTCAGTCGTTAGGCCGATCGATTTGGTTGTACATAAACCTGGAGGTCCGTCCCGGTAGGCAAAATAGCCGGGGTCTCGGTACTAAAACCGGGACCGGGAGTTCAAATACTGGTAGGGGGACCGGGAAGCGGGAGTCCCGTTATCTACCGATAATAAAAAAAATATATCTATAAAACGAAAAATTCTGGGCCGTCGGAGGTTAAATCCGACGGCAAAAAAAAACTAACTGTTGGAGGGATATAGCCGTTGGGCTGCAACGGCTAGAAAGCCGATTTGTTCCCCTTATTAGATTTTTTTTAATAAATACCTCCCTATTTTCATTCCTCACTCACTCTCAATCTCACGATCTCACTCTCACTACAATGTCACTATCAAACTCATGACATCCCAAAACTGAAGAGGTCGGGGTCGTCGGGGAAGAGGATCTCAAGATATCTCGATGGCCAATTTCGAGCAAAATTGGTTACACCACTCCCAAAATTCCGAATACACATACGATCTCAATTATATTCCATCCACCATTCCAAATGTTATTCACTACCAAAATCCAAATTTTCAAACCGAAGGAGATTACGTCCCTCATATTCCACCAACTCAATTCGACGCCGATATCGCCTTTCTAGTTTTTCAAGAATGCGAACAAGAAATCCATGACTCCCAAAATCCAAATTTTGAAGAACATGTTGAAGTAGATGACGATGAAACTCAAGATCCAAACGAGGAAGAATATGACGAGGAACCCGAAGAGATACGGGCACCGCCCAAACGTATTCGAAGTCGGAGTTCACATTCGATCTCTGTTCCTCGTCCTCGACAACGTCAACAATGGGAAGAGATGGAACAACGACGCCAACGATAACAACGACAACAACCGGCGGCCGAGCAACCCGAAGATCCACAACAACGGCCATCAACCAGACGAAAACCTAGGTCTCAAGTTTGGACGTGGTTCGTAAAAATCATCCACAACGGCGAAAAATCGGGAAAATGCTACGCTTGCAAAAAGATATTCAGCGCGCACAACGATCGTGTCGGGACGTCGCTCTTATGGAGTCACAACAAATACTGCAAGGGCGATCGAGCAGGAGCCTCTTCAAGTTCAGTAAGTCATATCGACCCACTTAAATTTAAAAAAGATTTAGTAGAATATTTTGTTTCAACCGATCAATCTTTCATCATATAGAGTCTCATGGATTTGTTAGTTTTATTAGTTCTATAATCTCAAACGTTCAAATCATGTCTAAAAAAGTTTTACGTGCTGATATTCTAAAATGGTTTCTTAATGAAAAAAAACAACTAAAATCAACAATATCTAGCGGTAGTATAGTGTAGGCTTAACATCGGATATATGGACGGGTCAAGCTAAAATGGATTACATGAGTGTTGTAGATCATAACATAGATGATGAGTGGAACTTAAACAAACGTATCATAGCTTTTAAGATAATAGAAGGCTCGCACTCTAGTCAAAACATACTAGAGATAATGGTTAACGTATTAGAGGAATGATGTTTAATTCGTAGAATCATTTCGGTAACTTTAGATAACGCAACAAGAAACAATACAATGATCAGAGATTTAAAGGAAAAACTACAAACTAATGATTCTCTTATGCACCAACGTTGTGCAACGCATATAATAAACTTAATAGTTCAAGCCGATTAAGCTAGCTATGACCCGTCAATAAATAAAATTAGAATGTACATTAACTGGGTAAATAGTTCAACAAGTAAGGTAGACGAACTTAAAAGAAGTTTTAGGCATAACGGACTAGAAGAGCGCACATTTCATTTAGATAACAAAATTAGGTGGAATTCAACTTTTTTAATGTTAACCAACTTTTTATCCGTAGGCTACGTAGATGTTTTTGGAGTTTATATCAACAACGAATTAGGCGAGGACTCTCTTACTGATTATGAAATTAGGGTTGCCGAGGCGTGAACAAACTCTTCATGGTTTGACTAAAATAATATATTCGCAATCTAAAGATCAACGGACTATTGATCTCAGTTTGATTGTTGGAAGAATCTACGATGTCTGGTTACGAGACATAGAGAGTTAGGAACTTTATAGTTCTTCCAGCGTATCTTTCGAAGATACTGAATTGACCAGTGCACCTTTAGAGACAATAGAAGAACAAACCATTTATCATCTTTTATCTCAAGGTCACTATGTATTAATCGCATCATGCTTACCTAAATCTTGAAATGAGACATGTCATTTCATAGCATTAATAATCTCATTTGAGAAAGTCAAATTCTAGATCCATTACGTGATCTAGACAAGGCCTATTAGTGAGATATTAAGTTATGAAGATATCATGAACCAACTTTGTGAAGTTCTCATAGATATGGAATTCATGTACAAGATTGCTGAGATGCAATATATATCACCTCATGCTTTATTACTTGGATCGTGAATAAATGAACTGCGCAGTATCCAAGATTAAGTAGGGACTTTATTTGGATGAAACAATGTGACTTGTTAGCTCCTCGTCAATACATTGTTTCTAACTTATTCACAAGTACTAAAGGAGTTGAGGAAATAACAACTAGAAGGGCAAAATGGTAATTTTATAAATCCCAACTAGTTGATGATATTCATGAAGGGTAAACGTAGATAACATTCAATGGATCCGCTCAATATAATTAAGTTGAATTTGAGTAGAAAATAAATTCATTTGAACCGAGAGATTCTCAGTGTCGACTCTTTAGTGGAGTCAGTTGACTCTCTCGGGCTCCGTCCCCAACTCTTTTGCATTCTCGAGGTTCATCCGCTCTTGCTTATACCTCCCGAACACGTTTTGAACACATACATTGTCCATAATGCAGACATCTTGGCGATAACCACTGAGATCACGTTTTCGGTTCATGAGCATATGAACGATCGCGTCGATATGCTGCAATACAAAAAAAATAATGAATATATATATATACATATATATAATTTGTACGTTACAAAATAAAAACATTGTACCTCATCAGTCATCCAAGCAACTGCATCGGTGATCGAGGAGAAGAACTTCGGTGATGTGGTACACGTTGGTAGATGAACATTATCCTTGTAACGCCCTAGATACTTCCCCGTATTAACCCACATCTTGAAGTCCGTGTATTCCTTTTTTTTAGGTTCCTTCAGCGGATTGAAAGAAGACGATGCTCGAGTGTACTTCGGCTTCGTCGGATCGGTGAAGTCATCCCACTTCTTCGACCGCTGGGGGGTGGCTGAGTTGGAGACTTGAGTGAATCGCCCCTCTTGCGCTTCAACGCCTTCTCCTATACAAAAGCTTTCATTTTCTCGTCTTGACGCTTCGACGTCTTCTCCTCTGCAGGAGCCTTCTCTTCTGCAGGAGCCTTCTCCTCTGCAGGAGTCTTCTCCTCTGTAGGAGCCTTCGTATACCTTTTGAATAAGCCGGCTTGCTTATCTGGGATCTCCAGTGATGGACTCCGACTGCTAATAGGCGTAAATGGCGAAGGAGGACTATTAGAAGGTGTTGGAGGGGGAGGAGGTTGAGCAGCCTCGACATTATGCTGCTTTTGCGTATCCGGACAACGGGCTTTCATAGTAGGAATTGGTCCACCAGGCATCCCAGTAATGTCTCGGAATACGTGGTTCAGACGCTCCCATTGACGAATATGCAAAAAGCGTTAGTTAAGCATATGTAATAAACTACTAAACAAAATAAACAACCTTATTACCTGATCATGGCGTATACGCTCAATTCGATCTTGAACACGCTTAGATCGCCTGTTAAATGCGTTCACGCCGCTCCCTATGATGGCGATGTTCTGGAGGGTGTACCCGATTCCTTGGTAAAGGTCTGCCCACATGCCAGCCGTGATGACAATAGGTTCATCCTCGGGACAACCTTCAGGACGAGGCGGAGATTGAGGAGGAGGCGTAGCTTGACGATGAGGAGAAGTACGACGAGGACGAGCTTGAGATTCTTTCGTCGGACGTGCTTCCCGAGGAGTATCAGAGATGTGATCCTCGTCATCGTCGTGGCCGAGTACATCTCTTTCTTCTGCGGCAGAACCAACGATGTTAATTTCTTCGTCGATGTTCTTCGGCTCTGCCGCATCCTCTCCTTCGATGTCTATCGGATATAGACATTTCCGCGTCTGCTATTCAAGGGTCTGAAAGAAACCCTTTTCCCCGGCCGCGGTCGCAGCAGTTGAAGGACGCCTAACTGCAAACATAAAAACAATATTAATATTTAGTCGTAAAAGAAAATTATTAAATAGCGATAAAATTTACCGATTTTTTTTCAGGATCTTCTCAACGTCCTTGCTAAGAACGACGATGGTTCCTGACCACGAATGCATTCTCGGTATTCGATTTCCGACTCCGTTTCCAAAGGCGTGCCCAATCTCCGGGATAGCCTTGTATGCCCAATATTGAAAGACATGAAGATTGCCAGTCAGTGTGTACTTCGCCTCTTTTTGGACGATGTCGGGCTTCTTCTTCAGCTTGTCGTCGAGACTCTTCCGGTGACGCTTCAAATCCACTGAGAGGGATAGAAACGTCTCCCCCCAGCTCATGTTCCCCCATGGTAGGCTGTAGAAGAAGGGGAGATCTTCGACCCACTGGAAGATCGGTTGCCACTTCAGAGGTATTGTTTTGTTTCTCGGTTGTCCGAACAAATAACGGAGAACAAAGACGCACAAACCGAGTTGGTAGACGTCATCCGGAGTTTTGCACACCGTCCAATTGTTGACGAGTATGCTGAATTTGATGTTGGCTGACTCATTCAGATACTCGTCAATGAGTCTGCGGGAAGAGCGTGCGTCCTTCTCCTCTTTTGTCGGACCGTCTCTGTAGTCTAGCCCCGAGATTAGGGCACACTCGAGGAGTCCGAACCTCACTCTCTTTCCTCCTAAGCCGAATTGGATCTCTCCGACTTTGATTGACTCAACTTTCTTCTCCAACAGAGAATGGACAAGGACGGGAGCGAAGTTCAAGTCGGAGGTGATGAAGAATTGCTCGAACACCGTCCCTCGGAGTTGTTCGATCAATATTCATCTCTTCGAAGTGCTGCTTCACATCTTTTAGCACCCGGGATCCACCATACGTGATTCTCCCCGGGAATGTGTCTTCGACAAGGAACTTCAAGTGATCCTACACTACAAAACATCAAAAAATAAATTATACCATCTTACAGTATCGTAAATTTCAAAAAAATAAAAAAACCATTGTAAACTATCGCACTCTATCATAAACTATCGCAGTCTATCGTAACCATCGTACACCCCTCCTATGAGTTCTATCGTACACCATCGTTCACTCATCGTACTCTATCGTAACCCATCGTATTCTATCGCCCGGACGATGGCATTCAAAGTGTTCTTTGTTTTCGGAAAACCTTAAATCTCTAAACTAGCTCAAATCTTCCCAAATCAATCCGATTTAACATACTTTATAGTCGAAAATCTAAACTACATGCAATAAATTTAAGTAACAAAAAACAACAAATCTTACCTTTTTTTGAAATTTTCTCTTTTGGGAGGTTTCTTGAGATTTCGGGTCCTCTCCACCACCTGTTAGGAAGTTATCCGAGCTTGACGATACTGTAGGATGTTGATAACTTCGGTATGATTGTTTAGGGACGTTGAGTTTGATTTTTTAATTTTTTTTTTTGAGAATATGAAGAGCCGGCCGAGAGAAAAGAGAGGAGAAGAGGATGAGGAAAGAGAGGGAAGAGAGGGAAAAGAGAGAATATGAACTTATGGGTATTTTTGTCCGATTTTGACCCAAAACTCCATTTTGAGATATTTTGATAAAGAAGGGTCTAATGTGAATATTTTTAACATTTTTGAGCCCATAAAATGAAATTTCTCTTTGTAAACGGATTAGACTGTCTATTTTCAACTTATTAAACAAACAAAAACTATAACTAAATTTCATATAATTTACACGGGTATTCATCAAAATGACCCTAACCATAGTTAAAAGTAACTTCAAATATTCGGTCGCAGACTTCTCAAAATTCTTCCTTGATTCGATAGTATTATTGATACAATCGAGTGTACCATATGTTAAAAGATGTTTTAAACTGAAACACTTTTTTAACGAGCATATTAATATCAGATGTTCTGGATCGTATAAGGTAAGCTACTTATATATTTTTCTTTAAAACGTCTTGTTATTAATTTGATTGAGTTATCGAAAAGTTCGGACCCTCAACTACGAGCAATGCTTCCACAAATCCCAAGTACGATAAGGCATGCACTTGGGTCTTGATGGTTCTTTGGCGACATCATTTATGGCTGGTCTACTTGATTTAAATATTTCGTGAAATTATATCTTATGGTTACAAATTTGTAATTTTTTCGTAATAAATAATTATTTGCAAGTTGCAGGCAGGCCCCATTATTTGGGCTGATATATCCTTAGAATTTGATTTGTAGGGCCTCATTTTTCTGGCAGCAATGAAAGTGGCCCAAAATAAAATCATGTGTATCTTTATCCCCATTTTTGCATGTTCCGCAGATAAAGATACAATAACGTTATAAGCTGCACTAGTTCTTCCTTATCACCAGTGAGTTGGCAAGAATGAATATTGGAGACACAAATTATATGTACATGGATGGAGCTAGACTTTTTATGCTAAAATAAAACATACCAAATTTTTTTAAAAGTTAAAAAATGAGAAAAAGAATTTGAGAACTTAAAAACTCTGTTGAGTTGGCGCGCGCGCACATATGGATTGATTTATTGGCATAAATGACGTCCAACTTTTCTTCCATTTATTCGACATCTAGGTTAAGTAGTTCCTACGTTTAAAGTTTAAACTACCAATATATCTACGTGATCAGGTTATTTTTTAAACTTTTTTTTCTATCATAATTTTACATTGCACGAGTTACAACCAACGTATATGATATTATTCAAACAAGTTTTGATATTAAACTTCAATTGTAATTGTAATAGTACTAAAATAAATTCAGCCTTAGACATCTCAAATTAATAAAAAGTTCATTTTTAGCTAAACATAAATATTATCACTAAATATACCTGTATGATTTCAACAACCCCCAAAATCTAGATAGCTTCTGATTTTCTTACAATAACTTCAACGAGGGCGTGCTTGTTTTCAACATAATGCGTATATTAAGAAGAAAGTATATGCCAACATTATTTTCAAAGTTGCATGAGTTATCAATTATTCAACATTATTTTATAATGCAACATCCATCATAATAATATTCGCAGAGGGTGTGACTTGTGCCAGCCCGATTTTAATCAGTTCATTTTCATTCTGCTTAGAAAGCAATCTCGATTTTATTATAAAAATTAAATATGCTGAGATATTTTTAATATTATTTTCAAGGTGTATATTTGTAAAGTAACTTGAAAGTTTCATATATTTATGTAAAACAAAAATTGTTGTATCTTGAAGGTTTGATACCGCTTTCAATTTTAAATAAATTGAAGAAAATAATTATTTTAAATCAGTATCAGAATTAAGGTATGAAAATACAGTTACCTTGTAAAAAATAACAACGAATGGTAAATAAAACGAAATATATTTTAAAGTGAGTTTGAATATAAAAGTCTTCTATACTAAAGCCTAGAAAGTATTTATGCAATGAGTTTTAATTATGATTGATGATATCATGTATAATAAGCAATTAGAAAAATACATTGAACTATTGCAAGTATTAAAATAATGATATTTAAAGACAATCAATATCCAAAACTTGCTTCTCCGCGTGTACTACGCGTGTGCAACGTAGGCTAAATTGGATTGTAGTTCATATAGTTTTTCCCTTTCCTAACAAGTAAAGGGTCCACAAGACACAATATCGTTTTTCAAGGGAAATACATTCTTTATGTCGACGTTGTTTATTTTGCCACATCGATGAGAAATTGATTTATGTTAAATATAAAATTCTTATTTCAAACTTCCATAGCTTTTTGTTTCATAGACAAAATAATTATTTCCCTTTAGCCTAACATTAGTGAACTTTTACCATTTACTCTCCACAACATGGATACATATGATATGTGTCAGATATTTTTATTCAAGAGATCCGTTTCATGACATTAAGAAAATTTATAAAATAAATACAAATTAAGCTTTTCAAATGCGACTAATGTCGCATTTGATAGTCATAATGTTACATGTAAATGTTAAAAAAATTAAGTTAAGTCAAAGTCTAATAAAAACATAGAAGCGTGGTTGCTCAAATTCTTTTTGGACTTTGAGAATTGTAGCTAGAAATTTCGAAACGAAACTATTGAAGTTTGTTTCAGTTCGAATGTTTTTTTTTTCGATAAAAAGATATCGTATATGAAAGTCATGCTCATCAAAAGGTAAGATTTATAATAGCCTAAAAATGTCCAGAGAAATAACCACGTGTATGTATAACTTGATAGCCACGATGTAACAATAAAAATAAGGAAAAGTTACTACTTATAACATATCTTCGAAAATAAGACATAAATAAATAAATAAAACCTAAAATATAGAGGGGCAAATAATAACGAATTTCTGGCTCAGAGCGACGCAAACTTTGGAGAGACGAAAGTGGATGACACACGTATGGCATAATACACCGAAATAAAATATATAAAAATTCCATTGTTGGTGAGATATAATTCGAAGAAAATTTTATAACTATTTGAGTCTTATTACTTTTATTATAAAAGTTGATGTTGATGCAAGCTCAAACGTGTAACGAATATAAACTGCCAAAATACCTAGAAAAAAAAGCTTATATATATATATATATATATATATATATATATATTTAGTCTGTGTTTTAAAAATTGAAACACATTTATATATTTTTAAAGTTACGTGACCAACTGATTATTGAACGTCTCCAACTACCATGCATGTCATGGGGATAATGTTGCCTTAATTTTATGTTTGGATTTATTTTAGGAAAAACACAAAATCATGTAGCTTCTCTTGACGTTATCATTCATATATTTACACTTTATGAAGCACTGTTGTTTAAATAAATATAAATCAGCTGAACAAACTTGATCGTAAAAGATATTTTCCAATTAATTTTGAGGATTACTTGTTTCTCTTGTGGACTTTACGCATAAATTAGTTGAGAAATCTTTTTCCAAAACACAAAATTCCAAAGTTGATTTGATATACTTTCATTTCTAAAAAAAAGATTGGACAGATAATACAGTGTAGCCAAAGAAACCAAACCAATGCATTTTCGCTGGAAAGAGTTTCCAACCTGAAAGTATAATTAAGGAAAAGAAAAATAATAATAATAATAATAATAATAAAAGGAAATTGTTCAGTTGGGCCCACTGGGCCACTGGAAGTTTCGGGCCCATTATGATGTCTTGTAGATTTATTTAGGGATTATTTATTTATTTTCTTTCAGACTTGATCCTATTCAATTTTGCCACAGTATCATCAGAAACTGTGACATTTTGACTTATCATTTGCCCGGCTAAAGGCGGCTTTGTAATACAAACCTAGAAGCCGGTCAAATTCTGTTCCAATTTGACTAATTTCCACTTAGCCCTAAAGCTAAAACACCTTCCCGCTGAAGCCTAACATTTTTAAAATATTTATTTTTAAGAAAAACCTTTCACGACACAATTCATAATTAAATAAGAAGTGCAGAAACAAAGCTGACAACTAAAAATATAATATTAAAAAATAGTTAACACCACCCTAATAGCGAATAATAATAATAATAATTGCCACTCCAGCAAGCAAAATGAAATGATTTGTTTTTTCGTTTTATATTATATATATTATGGAATTACGTATGTGAGAGATAACACTGAGATTTGGTATTATCTATTTTCTTTTCAGATATGTATGATGTTCTCTTCTTTGATTATTAGTTACTTTGAATAACAATGACGCAATTTCATATCTCATCATTCATGAATACTTAAACAACCCCAAGATAACATACAGTACAGTGCGTATATATATAGCTATAGACATACATACATATATAAAGTCAACGTGTTCCTCTAATAATCTTCTAATAACATCTAAACAAAAGTATATCAAAATTGGAAGAGAAAATTATGAAGTTAATATCAATTATCAATATGAAAGATGGTGTGGTATATGACCGAAATTGGTTCAAATTGCATTAGAGTCAGTACATCAAGAGTTGACAAGTAAATTACAAAATTATGCCACATAATGTATACAAGTAAAATGTACACAAAATGTATTTAACTTAAAATTAGGTATATTAGAATAATTGAATATAGTTAGTATATATGTTTTGTTGCATAGTAGTGGAGATTGATTCCATTACTGGAATCTCAAAACCAACCAAAACAAAAATGAAAGTATATTTATCTAATTCTTATTTTATTTGTTTATCTAGTTTAGTTACCAAATTAAAGACAACAAATTGGAGACTGAACTGGAAAGAAGCATCTCCACCCTATCAATGTATCTTTGTATTTAACCACCAAAGATTCTAGCTACAATGCTCTTTTAATTTGTTTTCAAATTTATTTTTTAAGTTGCCATAAACAAAAGATTTTGTTCACAAAATGGAATATAATAAAAATGAAAATATTGAAATAATAATAGCAAAACCCATAAATTGTTCAGAATGACAAAATAATGCATGTGAGCACATGCTCTCAACCGGTCGGTTCCACCATACCCGCTTCATCTGGTTTATAAACTTTATACTCCACTAAATTGTATGTTTCAGATTATATATTTTCACACAAACTTCTGGTTATGAACATAATTTATGTTATACTTTAGTATTTAAAACTCCGTAGTTGTACGATCATGAATTAGATTTATCTTTATTTATCTAATACAAAAATGATAGTCAATTATTTGTTTGACATTGAATTCTAAAACAATATTTGACCAATTTGTTCGGAGATAAAGGGAATGATAACAAACGAACTCATAATGATGATCATATGTGATTCATTTCAAATGTCGCTAGAAGAAAATAAGGTTTTTTTTTATATGATTGATAAATATATGAAAATCAACTAATAATATAAAAGTCAACAAATGAAACTGCAAGAATAAATGAATTTTATTCAAATAAATTGTAAGACAATAGACCTATGACTGGAGTTAAGAGGTTAATACGACGACAAAACGGTAAGACTATGAGATTCATGAGTATATACGAATTGTGTTAATGTTTTTCATATATCTCTTCTAATATTTAATAGAATTGATTCGTACTTTCGATCTTCATGTATTGCGGGATGACACGTTTCTATAAATTTGGTCTTCTGCTTTCAACTCACGACATGTGCACCTCCCGATTGAATTGGAAGAAGCGATACAAATGAAATAAATATAATTGACTTTATTCGTCTCCGAAACTCGAGTATATCGGTCATTGAATCAGTCTCTCGATTATATATACTATTGTGTTTACCCCAACCTCATCTAAGATTGAAAACTTTATTTCTTGACAAGTTGAAGTCTTTAGCCTTATGTTTTGAGGATCGTGTTCACCTAATGAAGACTAGTTTTGGTGAAATACATTACAATGTAATTAGATTGCGAAATTAGTTTAATTGAGGCCCAATATATAATGTCACAAGTAAAAATTCATACACTAACAACAAACATATTTATATTCTTGAAATTTTAAAATATTAAAATTACTTCTATGTACTTAACATTTGATAAAGGATGACATTGTTGGTAGTATGTTAACACTTATAGAGCATGACCTGACTTGCCAAACACATCAAATAAGGTTTTCATAAAAAAAATTGGTTCGATCATGTAAGGCTTCATCATGCGAAGTTATCAATTCTCTACATTAGGCCCATGCACAATTGTTGTCTAAAGGGGATCACATGACGGTTGTAAGATACTTGATTCTTTGTCCATAGAGAGTATATGCCTCCGTCCCTAACTTGATGAAATACATGTAGTGCCGTATTATATAACCATGTCATTTATTGGATCATCGTCCATATATGCAGAACAAAGACAAGTGATCAAATATTGCAATTGTGTCGACAATTGAGACAAATGCATGCACAACGACCTATTTTAGTTGTGAGTGGATGCTTAAAAATGGACATTGATCAATGTAAATAGTATACTCTATAAAGGTCTCCTCTCATTCACCTACTTGTAAATATGATCTTTGTCATTTTTATGTAGTATTGAGTTTTGATCGCGCGCTTCGTGAGGGGCTAAGCCATGTTCTACCGCTTCTAGACGGTTCACAACTTGCATGAAGCTTGAGCTTCATGTTTTGCATGAACTTAACCAATATGACTTTAATAAACTAAAAATACCATATTGACTTTGTATAATTGGAAGTCTCTGCATGATTGTTCTTCGTATCTCATTTATGATTCAACAAACATGATAATAAAATAGTTAGGTTTATGATTCTTTCTTTGATTTTACAAGATAATTGTACTTTTTAGGGAGTGTGCTTTTATTTATTGACTTTCAAGTGATAAAAAGCATCTATTAAAAAAATTATTATTACTTTATGTTGTAATTTTAACCCTAATCATTTTCAAGATTATAACAGATTATGTTCGAGATCTAACACATGCAAACATCAACCGAATCAACAAACATAAAAAAAAAATGACACGAAGTTTTTTTACCGTGCTTCGATCGAAAGATCTGCTGCACGTTGAGCTCCGTAGGAGAAGCTCGGTAGTCGTACTATGTGTGAATCAATATTAAGGCCGAGTTACAACCCTCATAACTCTCAGTCTCGCCACAAACACTCTCTCACGCTCAGTTGTTCACTTTACCAGTTCTATACACAAGAACACGATCAAGATAAACGCTCAGAACAAACCAGAGAAATAATGGAGAAGAAGAAGAAACATAAATCGCAAACCCTAGCAGAGGTCTCACAAGTGTTTCAAATGAATGAGAGGAATCAGCTAGGTTACACTTAAATAAGAGATACATTTCGGTAACAAATAGAGATCGTTGGATCCAAGTACACGGACGGCTGAGGATGTTAGTGGCTTCAATTTTGTTTGCACCATTCAAACGACAAAGCCTCATAACTCTCTCGAAGTTGTTTTTTCCATCTTTGACTATTGAGCTGCGAGTTGGGCCTCGAAAAAAGGCTTGTTGGGCTTCAATTCCAACACTTTAGGTATTGGTTTTACTTTACTTCGACTTCCTTTCTTCTGAACTTTTTTGGTATTGAGATTGGTAAATAGTCTTGGTGTTCCTTCCTTCCGCCGTGCTCCCATATTGCCCCGTTTGAGAACTTGTATATATCGCCTCGTCTTATATATTTTCTCATCACACAATAACATAAAATTGACCATTTATCTTTGTATATTATTCACCGGATTATGGATGTTAACAAACCAGTTTAAGATAAATCATTTATGAACGTAAACAAGTTAGAAACAAGTCTTGATTTGTTATTGATTTTCTACCAATTTTTATTGTTCAAACAAAACTTCGATATATATATTTAACCCCAACCCACACAAGTTCACAGCTAAATCATTCATTTGACGTCGGGAAAGACTTATCAACTATGGCATATCTTATAAGAACCGTATTAAAAAAACATACGCCCGAAGTAAAAAATTATGTTTTGTTGTTGTTAATATATCCTATTGTTAAAATTGTAGATTTAATAGTAAATACAAAATCAACCGTATTAAAACCATAGAATCTTCGTTCGCGGGACATCAATTAAAGATTTTTATTGTGTGTAAAATTGACTTTAGTTCTTTAAAAATTTTGGGGCTACATTTCCGAACCCAAGCACGCCTAATTCATATTTTAAATTTATTTTCTAAAGTCTAATTAACCTAATATTTATATATAAATATAACCGTATGGGTTTAAGTTAAACTCCCTAAATCACATCACGTGTATGTCACAATTCAAAGTACCACATTTTTCTTGCGCGTTCACCCCCAGCAGCAGCCAAACTCACACACGATTCAACCTTGGCTTAAGTTAACGTAAGCAATATCAATTAATTTAATTAAAATATCTAGGAATACAATTTAAATAAATTCGTATTAAGTCGTAAAGAAAAATCAAACTCTTACATCACATGTCGCCGTTTTAAAGTCGTTTAGGTATTGCCGTTAACATTGTGTCAGAAATTCAGGTATATAAATATACATTATAAAAAAACCAATAAAAAGAATAATCAACCGGGAGTTGATAAAATATTTTGACCAATGAATTACCAAGCCTTTTATTTATATGTATATAACCTACTCTTCTCCAATTCCCAGTCAAAACACTCCAACAAACCCACACAATAAAACCAGTTTTCATTTGGGCCGTTTTTGTACATAACAAAGAAAAAAATAGAAGGTTCAAGCATGGGGTTTTTAATCAAGGAGGAGAAATCGAAGAGATTGGTTAGGGCTTTGAAGACCGTCTTCTTCCTCTTCACCATGCTCGTCTCTCTGCTCATCGTCTCTGCTCCAGTGTTCCTCGTCCTTGCCGACGCTCTCCTTCCCTCCGCGATTCTCTCCGCCGCGATTTCTCACCCTCCTCCTCCGTCGTCGTTGTCTCCGATTGAAACGCTGTCGTTTCACTTCAGAAACTACGATTTCCGATCCTCGCTCATCGATATCCCGCTCATATCGATTCTCAGATCAATAATCATACTCTGTACGTTTCTTTTAAACAACCGCGTGTTCTTTATTCCTCGAACGCGTAAAGGAATCCTGTTCTTAGTTTTTTTGTTTTTGTTTTTGTTTTTTTAGGTGTTTATGGATTTTGCGACGGACCTAGTCTCTCAAGAGGACCGTATTTGGGGATAACGACGGTGTGCTCTGTGTCGTCTCTGGTTTTCGTGTCGTATAAAGCTTCCTACGTATTTAGTAGTTTTGGTCAAGGAAGGTATTTTAGGGCAACGGAAATGGCTTTGTTCGTCTGTTCTCTAGCCTTGGCCGTCGGACACATAGTCGTTGCGTACAGAACGAGTTGCAGAGAAAGACGAAAGCTCTGGGTCTTTAAAATCGACATTGAAGCTGTGAGTACTTTTTTTTCTTTTTCCGTTTCATTTTTCTTTGATTATTTAATTGATTGTTATATTGTCCGTTTCACGACTTAATTGAAGAATAAGGAAGATGTTAATATAGGAGAGAAATCAATATTCTTGGTATTGGTCCCACTGTGATAAATTTTACACGAAAGAAGATCGAAATTTCATAGGTTAATAGTGATGTGTGACTCTATATAGAATTAAAATTTATTTTTCTTCTGGAAGGTCAATTGCGTGTTTAGGGAAATTTCAAAGGATAGTAAAATCAAAAAGATTTTCTTTTTTTAACTTCTACTTCTAAAAATAGGAGAATATTTCTGTGTTTGAGAGGTATGACTTTGCACATGTATAGTTCGTGAAAAAGCTCCGTATTCTTAGTAATTGGTGTGAAATTTCCTTAATTTTCGAGCTGTATAGATTCCATTCTTTCCATCCGAATTTATTAGATATTTAAGAGATCATGTTGCAAGTTTAAACTTCTACAATAAGTTTCTCAAGTATCATTTTATGCAAGTGTAGAATTAAATTAGATATGGTATACGAATATCTATCATAAAACTTTTACTTGATCGAGAATTTGAAAAAACACCATATCTTTTTTAAAAAATTCAAAGTTTCTGGTCTGTTTCTCTGCTGTCAAATGAGAACCAATTTTGAATAATCTGTTCAAGGAATATATGATGCCAAGAAAACGGCAACTTGTTGTTGGATTATTTTGACCGATTACCATTTGAAAACTGTGCCCACATATTTGTCTCCGCGTACTAATATATTCTATCTTTCCTTATTCAATCAGAAATGAATCTTCTCTAATTCATATATATTTTATTCATAATCATGTGGTTGATTTTCCCTGTAGACTAGACTCTATTGACGTTATACTTTATATTCCTTTCAAACGACAGGATTTGATCTAGGAATACCCAAAAGAATAAACAAATATATATATAAGCAGGAAAATCCCATAAGCTCATTTTGTTGTTAATCATGTTCAGTGGATTTATTTTATTTTTTTATTTTATGTTTGCAGGTTTCAGCTTGCAAGAATGGGTTTCCTAGGTATGATAGGTTTCTCAAAGAACAAAGAGCAAAGTAAACAAAACCGAATGTTTCGTCTCATTAATTTCACCAGCAGCTAAAACAATCTTCCTCTCAATTTGGTGTCTTGGGTTTTCAGGTAAAGCTTTATCTAAATATCATATCTCAGTTTGTTTTTATTTTATTTTTTATTTGTCGATTTACATCACCCATGTGGGTCACTCACTCGCGACCAAGTGGCCCGAAACGTGACTCATTACTGACTCAGCAACACATCATCATCAGAGTGGAATTGTAATGAAATACGTTTATCTGTTTGACTCTGCAGATTTTTTCTTTTACTCTTTGGGAAGGGAAATCGGCAAAACTGGAGACTGGAATGTACAGCAAACACTTAGAGACAAATGAACCTCATAACCACTTGAGACATGCTTTTATGCATGTTCTGTGAATTGTGGTTTTGTAGCGTTATAGAACCTTTCTTTTTAAATTTATAAACCAAAATGTACAGTACAGTTACACTTTTATAGAGAAAAAAAATTAGAAAGAGAAATTTTGAACTACATATCATAGATTGGTGTGTGTGGGTGCGAAAAAAAGTTGTATTACGAAAAGGAATTGCAAAAAATACAATTTTTTATTGTTGATTTTCCCAAAATACCCAAACATGTTTTTTACCCAAACATGTTTTTTACCCAAACATGTGAAAAGACGAAATACCCTTCAAAAAAATAAATATAACACAAATACCCTACACTATACTATCCGTCAAAAAACTTAAAAACATTTAAAAAAAATATAATTTTTAAGGGTGCAATAGTCTTTTAGCTTTATTAGTTTAATTTTTTTAAAAAAGATAAATAAATATTAACCGGTTAATATAAATATAAAATAAAATGTAAAAAAATTGTTTTAGAGGTATTTTAGTTTTTCGTGCTACTATTTTGAAAAAATTTAATTTTAGTTCATTTTGAAAAAATCAAGTAAAAATAATAGCGCTTTGGTCAATTTTTCTATTATTAATACAAGCTTTTTAAGACTAAATAATGAATTTGGATCAATATTTAGTTTAGCCATGCGTTTAATTTCATTTTTAGCATCTAGACTGTACTTGACAAAATAAGAGAAGGGAAAAGCAAAAGTGAACATTATTCACATAATTAATATGGAAAACGACAGCGAACCTAACGTCGAACATCAATTTTCTCTCAGAATTGTGTATTAAATAGCAGAAGAAGAGGAAACCTTGCCTTAAAAAAAAAAAAATTTAGCAGAAGAAGAAAAAAGTCATCTGGAATGACATCTAAAAGAATGGAAAAAGTTCTTGTAGAACTTGGCAAATTGAATTTCAGGCACAGTTATTTGATCTCTTTGTCAAACTTGGCATGTTTCTAATCCTTTCCTAAAAAGCACTATAACCAAAAGAAATGTAACAAAAAAAAGAAAATAATAATAATAAGTATGGTCTTTAACGGTTCACCATGCTCTGTAATTGCTTATACCACTTTCCCATACTCTCTTGTCATTATGTCCATAAAAAAAATGATTGAAAATGTGTAAGAGTTCAAGCCGGGTACTTTTCTATGGTATGTTTTCAAATATTTGTATTCGAGGAGAAAAAAGTGGCAATCACGTGTTTTGTTGGACAATTTTTTTTCAATGGTTCAACTTTGACATGATTATTTGATACAAAAAAGAAAAAAACGTTCATCACTGATATACGTTTTGACTGTATGCGGAAAAAAATGTTTAGTTGCTGCATTGAAAGGTCCCTAAAAAGTTTTATTATAATTTGACAATTTTGGAAGATATATGTCAATGTCTTAACTACGGTTCCGTGAAAAATGTTTTGGTTAGCACGGTTTTGATACTGAATTTGCGTTTATTAAATGAATGACAATGATGTTAAATTAACCCTGTAAACGAGCTGAGTTTGATCTGAGCAATTATTGCTATAGTTTGGCTCACAACGAAAAAAGGAAAAAAAAACCAGTTTGAAGCTAAACAGGCTAATAAAATCGAAATCTACCTTAATCTCGTTCATCAAGATTCAAGTGTGATTGTCTCCTTTAATTATCTAGTGCTCCAAAAACTCATTAGATATTAGGATTACAATTTTTTTTTTTAATTTTGCTTAATCAAATCCATAGGCAAACCAGTCAAATAGGTATTTGGAAGTTTATTGAATGATCATTTGTGTTTAAGATCTTTTATTTTTGCACATTAAATTTTAATTAATTTTCACGTATTTATTCTTATTAACTTATGACTTTTAATTGTATTTTGTGAGCCTGTAAATGGAGGCTACGTAAATCATGGATGAAAAAATAATTGTATTTTGATGTCAAGTCGGCATTCTTAAATGGAGTCCTTGATGAAGAAGTCTATATCGAGCAACCACAAGGCTACAAAGTCAAGGGGGAAGAAGAAAAAGTCTTGAGACTGAAGAAGGCGCTATATGGGCTTAAACAAGCCCCAAGAGCTTGGAATGCTTGAATCGATAAGTACTTCAATGGAAGAGGCTTCATCAAGTGTCCATACGAGCATGCACTCTATATCAAAGTCCAAAACAATGATATATTGATCGTATGCTTGTATGTAGATGACTTGATCTTTACAGGGAGCAATCCAAGCATGTTTGAAAAGTTCAAGAGAGAGATGACAAAGGAGTTTAAGAGGATTGATATTGGATTCATGTCTTACTACCTCGGTATCGAAGTCAAACAAGATGATGGAATCCTCATCAGTCAATAAGGCTATGCTAATGAAGTGCTTAAGAAGTTCAAGATGGACGATTCAAACCCAGTCAGCACGCCAATGGAAAGTGGAATCAAGTTGTCTAACCACGAGGAAGGCAAAAAAGTAGATCCAACACTTTTCAAGAGCCTGGTTGGAAGCCTGCGATATTTGACGTGGACAAGGCCAGACATCTTGTATGCAGTTAGAGTTGTCAGTCGACACATGGAGCATCCAACAACCACTCATTTGAAGGCCGCAAAGATGATCCTTCGCTATATCAAAGGTACGACAAACTTTGGTTTGTACTATACTGTTTCTAATGATTACATGCTTCTTGGATATAGCGGTAGCGACTGGGGTGGAGATATAGATGATCGTAAAAGCACAAGTGGATTTGTGTTCTACATGGGAGACACGAAATTCACGTGGATGTCGATGAAGCAACTTATCGTCACTCTTTTTTACTTGCGAGGCATAGTACGTAGCTGCCACTTCATGCGTATGTCACGCAATTTGGTTACGGAACTTATTGAAGGAGTTGAACTTGCCACAAGAAGACCCGACTAAGATCTTCATGGACAACAAATCAGCAATAGCTTTGGCAAAGAACTCAATCTTCCACGATCGAAGTAACCACATTGACACACGTTATCACTACATCAGAGAGTGTGTTACTAAAAAGGAAGTGCAACTGGAGTACGTGAAAACTCATGGTCAAGTAGCCGATATTTTCACCAAGCCACTCAAGCGCGAAGACTTTGTCAAGTACAGAACTTTACTTGGAGTAGCCAAATCAAGTTTAAGGGGGAGTGTTGAATATTAAACTTGATTTGGTTATAGTTTTTGGGTCTAACCATTTGTTATTTGGGCCTTAGACATCTTGAGCCCAATTTTGTTATCCAATTATCTAGAATATTCTTGATAAATCTAGGATATTATTAGAGAGCACAATTTCTGAATAATCTTGTAATTTTTAGGATAATTATTAATTAGTAGAATTCTCTAAAAAATGTTGTATCTAGAGATTTCCAAAGAGTAGTATAAATAGGGGTCATGTACTCAACTTTTGTATCAATCCAAAATAAAGAGTCCTCCTTTCTAATTTTTTTTTCCTACCTCTCTACTATTCCCAAACACTTTTCCTACACACCCAAGATATCTAAACTCTTCTTCACATACCCAAAACTTCCTTCCAATATCAGATTGTGGTCCAAAAGCACGTTTCGAGGCTTGATATCGAAATGGAGAATCCTATCATCCCAGCCTTGATGCAGATACTTTGGCTATCCCAAGAGCAATGTGTCTCAGCTTTTCTCATCCAAGCCCGTTCGTTGGCTCGATGAAGTTCTACAGAGAACCGAGTGGGAAGAACTCGTATACCAGCGCTCGGTGAAACTCGTCTGCGCAGAATCCGACCATGCGAACGATATTCGCATGGGGGATCTTACTGATTATTCCCACTTCGTTGAGAAACTCTTCTCCTTTGCCCATGGAATCGTTGAGGACTTTTATAGCCACCGGAGTTTCGTTTGACATCTTCCCTTTGTACACCGTTCCATAAGCTCCTTCACCTATGACGTCGCTGAGTTGACTCGTGATCCTCTTGATATCGTTGTAGGAATTTGACTGGGCTTCAAAGCTTTGTAATCTGCCAAAAACTTCTCTACTTTGGCTTGGTTCTCTTCTTTTGCCTTGTATTTTAGGCACACAGCCAATAACGCTACTCCAACGACAATCGAACCAGCGACTGAAGCTGTTCGTACAAACTCAACACTCGAAATCAACAAATAATCTCTGTCTCCTCAGAGAAAAATAACTTGGAAGCACTCTAGTGGAATTAAATTACTTGAGATTACTAGTTTTAACAGCGAATCTGAATAAGAAAGACAAAGGCAGATCATTATATATAGAAGAATCGCTCAAACTATCGGAATTTGTAGTTGGTATTAAAATTGATTTTTTTTCTAAAATATCTACCTTTAAAACAATTTCTTTTACATTTTATTCTATATCCATATTAACCGGTTACTGCCTACTTTTTTAAAAAATAAAAATTAACTTAAAAAACTAAAAACCGTTTCACCCCTTACAATTTTAATTTTTTTTAATTTTTTTAATCTTTTTTGCCGGTAGTGTAGTTTAACGGACATTTGTATTAATTTTATTTTTTTAAAATGTATTTGATCTTTTCAAATGAACATTGCTTGTATATATGGGAAAATCAATATAAAATAGTGGCAGTTTGAGCTATTTCCCATATATATATATATATAAAATGTTCAAATATTTGAGACATAAATGTAATATTCTAGATTAAAAAGGTAAAATAAAATATTATAACTAAAATATTAGGAATTGTATTTTTGGATTCAAAAAATGTTTTTTCAACTAATCAGGGAATTTACTCCAAATTCAAAATTTGTAACTTTTTTAAATCTCTCAAACTAGATTTAAAATCATAAAACAATATTAGTCTAACCACTAGTTTTACTATTCTACAACTATAAAAAAACACAAAATAGAGAAAAAAGTTTAATTTTTTTAGATTTGGTCTTTAGTCAATATAAACATAAAACTTTGGAAATAATAAACGTTTATAAATATATATTGAAATAGACAATTTATATACGTTTTACATAAAATTATGTACCAGATTTCCATTCATTTACAATTATTTTGTACACTTTTGAATTTTGGGTATGGACCCAGAATTGTTATAAACAAAATTGTCTGACTATTTTCTAACCGTTTTAGCTTTTATCAGAATATTACATCATATTTATATATTTATATGGCTAATAACTATAAATTACCCAAATTTGTAGTTGTAACAGAGACATACTGAGTTTAGCCGTGATATAAGTTTGAGAATGAAAATAATACCTGATCACGAAGGTCTATAACATTCAATAATCGTAGTAGTTGCGTTTGAGTTCGATCTACATCTTTTGTGTTTGACTTCACATCTGGAGCAATCTGGTGTGGAGCAGTGAAGACAAAGCTCCGTGTTTCTCTCCATTATCTCTCGTGGAATCGAAGGTATTTCATACATCTTAGTGCATGATAACATGTCATCCACAGACAGCTCAGAAGACTGGACAGCGTAAAGCTTGTTCTTCGAGCCACGATCCACACAGCGACGGAGAGGAATAAAAACAGATCGATCAAACAAACTCTCAGCCGAACAAGGAAACACGGTATAGCTGTGTATATACGCGTGGTCGTACTCGTATCGGAACGGGGAGACGGAGAAATTGATGCTTCAAACTAGTCTCGGGAGACATGTTTCTGGATCGTAGAGGTGAATGGTCTGCGACTCGTAATCGATGCTCTTGACTTGGAAAGTCGCGGAATTCGGAAGGTGAATCAGACTAGAATTATCGTCTTTCTTGCAAGACACGACAAAGGATTTCGAATAGCCACAGTGTTGACTTTGAACTCCTTTAATCCGAAACGAAAAGCGAATCGCAGGGCCGTTTCGGCTGCATCTTTTCTCTGCGCACGCGTTCTGTTGTGATTGGACGGAGAACATTAAGAGAAGAAAAGTAACGATAAATTTTGTATATCTTCCAATGCTTTTG
The DNA here is from genome assembly GCA_958296335.1 of Urtica urens. Lineage (NCBI taxonomy): Eukaryota > Viridiplantae > Streptophyta > Magnoliopsida > Rosales > Urticaceae > Urtica > Urtica urens. Next base: position 8,153,060 of record OY282530.1, on the reverse strand, counting down.
GCCATGTTAATTCTTCGAAGATAGTAGCTATTTTGGATATGAGAAGATATAATTCAGATCAAACTTTATGTTGGTGTTTAATCTAAGAGACAGAGACTTCAGATACATATGCGGTATGCGGGGTCCAATAACAAATTCAGTTTTACTTAGCTAGGTAGTCAAATTTTTTTAATTAGTTTTTCACCTCGCAAACGTAATGCTTCTGGGAACATGATAAGAAAAACTCACGATTTCCAAATTGTTGTTTAGTGGAGTAATCATTTTGACAATTTATTTTGTATCTATACATTAGTTATTAATTTTGTAGCTAATTATTATCAATTTACAAAAAAAAATTGTATCTGGTGGATTTCTCCTTTTTTATTTTAAGAAAGATATCACTATATTTTTTTAGACGAAACCAAATTATATTAAAAAGAGGAGAAAAAGAAATTTTTTACTAAAAAAAATAAATTACAAACTAAATCGGTTCGACCAATCTCTAGAAATAATAGTAAATCTAAAAAAACTAAATCATTTATTTAGAGAAAAAAGCCAAAATCCATTATTGCGAAACAAAGTCCCAAAAATCTTCCAAGCAGATTGAAACATTGTAATAAATGCATCTGTTCCTCAATTTCCAAATGCCCCAACACACCGTCAAAAACACCACTTTAAAATTCAACCGGGCTCTGACTCATGAATCCAAAAACGTGAATCCCATAGCAACTCATCAAAAGGTACCTCAGACTACAGGGAGATAATAACCGAATAGAGCCCATAGATCTTCTCCCAAGTGTTGGAATAGGTCTCTGCCAACACTAAGTTCTCCTCGCAAAAGGACAATCTTGATATAGATAATCTTGAGTCTCCACCGCCCGATGGCACAAAGATCAGCACGACGGGTAATAGACTTTCAAGGGAAAACGACATTGGAGAATGTCTTCCGCGCTCAGCTTGTTGGAAATCAAAAGCCAGTTGAACACTTGAACCTTCGACAGAGTCTTCGCCTTCCAGATCAAATCCGGAAATGGCCACTCAACCAAGCCCGGAGGCTGAACTATACTGGAAGTCGTGGCTTTGATAGAGAAATCCTCATAACCATCCAACCACACCCGAAGATTTGAAATCTTGCTCCAAATTTTGACATTGTCCAATTTACCAAAAATGGTGGTAACTTCATCAATTTCTCTTAGAAATACATTCCAAAAAAATCTAAAATCCTACGACACTTTAACGATCTCCGATGGGTCCGGGAAAAAAAGACGCTAACCTTCCACAAATGCGGCAGATTCTTGCCAATTTGGGGAATTTGGTCTCAATAAGAGTCTTCAAATCCAAAGATCTTTCCAGGAACGAACGAGGGAGCCGTCGTGAACTTTCCAACTCACCTGAGAGTAGAACTCGTCACAGATCAATGAAACGACCTCCAAGGGCTGCAGAAAGAAATAGTAACGACAGGACCAGGATTAAAGTCATTCTCCATAGCCCCGTAAATGGCCTTAATAATATGGTGCCACAAGGACTCTTGCTCCTTTGGGAAACGCCACAACCACTCGGCGAGAAAGCTTGAATTCTTGCCTTCCAAGCTCCCGATACCAAAACAGCCTTTGGACTTCGGAAGACAACACCAAGCCCAAGAAACCAAATGGACTCCCTTCGCGTTGTCGAACCCCTCCCAAAAATAATATTGTATCAATTTCTCGTTGGTGGCACACACCCCCTTATGAGTTTTGAAAATTTCCATAAAATGGTTAGGGATGGTCGATATAATAGCTTTGATAAGCATCGACTTTACTAATTTCGAAAGAAAATTGTGCTGCCATCCCGAACGCCGCTTAGCCACCTTAGCGACGGTCGAGTCCCGAAAATCCTTCGATCTAGGATTACCATAGAGAGGCACACCGAGGTAGGAAATCGGCCAACTCTCTGGGATGCCTCCGAAACTCTTGGCCAACGCCGAGACTAGAGATTCACGAACATTGATCTATGTGAAAGCGCTTTCAGACGGATTAAGTTTCAGTCCCAAAGGGTCGTGTTATCTTTTCATCGTGGAATGAAGCCGATACCAATTATTTTGAGATGGGTTGGTGAAGAGTAGCTTATCGTCCGTAAATTGGAGATGTGTATCAGGCATCTTTCTGATCCGACGAGGATGGGCCTGAAATTCCCGCACTCACCGGCCCTAAAAATAAAATGGGAGAGAACGTCGGGAACCAAAGTGAAAATGAACGGGGAAAGATGGTCGCCTTGCCTCAACCCTCTAGTGTAAACGATCTTTTCCCTAGGAATTCCGTTGATGAGAGCCGATGTAGAATTCGATGAAAGACAACCCAAAATTCACTTTATCCAACGAGGATCAAAATCGTTCTTCCGGAGAACCAAGTCTAGGAATTTCCAGTTAACTGGATCGTAATATCTTTTGAGATCGAGTTTGAGGATTATTCCATCTTATTTGCTTTTAGAGACAACCTCTACAACTTCATTAGCAACGAGGACAAGGTAGGGCAACTGGCGGTCCTCGACGAACGCAACTTGTTCTTCAGAAATGTCTTCTTCATGACCTCACAGATCCGATTGTACAACCGTTTGGATATGATTTTGTATAGGCTAGAGATCAAACTAATCGGTTGATAGTCTGTGGCTAGAGGTCAAACTAATCGGCTGATAGTCTGTGACTCTCCTCGACTCAACCTTATTAGGAATCAAACAAATGTGAGTCTCATTAACACTACAGTTAATGATACCGTTATACCAAAAATCAGAAAAACGGCAAGGATATCGGATTTGAGAACTTCTCACATGTCCGACTTAGAAAAATCATTCGGATCCAAAGATTTGTCGGCTCCGAACTATATATGGCGGACTTGATTTTCTTCTAAGTACAGGGGACGAGTAAATCTCTTTTACTCTCGTACGAGATATTATTCCAGCGAATGCCATCGTCATCGAGCTGGTAAATTGGTTCCTCCCAAACCGAAACTAAAAATATCATTATGAGCATCATAACATGTGATATATGATGTTATAACATGACACGATATTATTTGCTTAAACGATATTTTTTTAAGGGTCATTTAGTAGTATAGCCTTTTGAACATAATGATATTTCAAAATGGCCAACGTTTAACAATTTTTTGGTAAATGGTCATGTTAAAGTTTAACGTTAATTTTAAGACGAATTTGCCCAAATTTTTTAAAAGTTCTCAAAATAAATAAGGGAAAAATTGTAACGTCATCATGTTAATTATATATGCCACGTAAACAATAGGACCATTAACCAAAATTAACCAAAATATTGACCATTTTGAAATAAACATACCAAACGTTTGCCATTTACCTAATTTTTTGTTTATTACATTATTGAAATAACATATGTAGTATTGCTATTTTGTTAATTTTAGATGCATGTAGGCTGTTTATGGAGAAAATTCAAAACTCATTCTCCCTATCACCTTGCTTTACAAATTTGATATACATGTCGTCTATATGATTATAACAACCTCCTTCTCTTAATAGAATAGGTGGATTAACAAATTACACATATGTAGAACGTACGAGCGAACCAGAATAGTAGTATATAAAGAATCAATTTTTTATGACAATCAAAATTATCACAATAATGAGGTATTAGGGTGAGACGAAAAGAGATAAAGTAAAGAGAGAGAGAAGTAGTGAAGAGTTTATTAAACGGTCGAAGAAGCGACGGTGTGTTTTTATGAATGCTTTAATTTATAATTGTTAGATGTAGCATGTATATATGTCATGTCAAGTCGCTTTTAAAAGTAAAAATACTTTCGAATACGACATATAGCACTTAAAAAAGTCAAAAAATAAAATTATATAGACACGATGATTTTTTATCAACCGTACTAAAACGTCTATAACACTGAGGTACAAAAATTCACAATGAATTTATGTACAAGATTCTTTACTAAAACTGTGAGAAAATAGTGCTTCACTAATTTACATTGAGAATTAAACTTGAACAGTCCCCAGAATCTCCGGAAAGATGCGTGGAGAAAATTGGATCGGTCTCTTCTTCCACATACAGACAAGGCTTTGCAGGGATTTCTAAAGCTTCTGTTTCGCTCTCAAGCATTTGGATGACTCTGTTCATCGAAGGACGATCTTCCGGCCTCGTTTGGATACACCACAGTCCTACAATTACCATCTTCCTCGCCACTCTCGTTTCATCGGCCGAGATATCATCAATTGCAAAGCTATTCCCGTGACAAACTTGGCTGTAAACCCAAGAATGAAAGTAAACTTGACTCAACTCGTTGGGGATTCTTCTTTTCCCGGTCATCTCAAGCCGAAGCTGTACACGTCGGCTTTGTGAGAAACGCTTCCGATGTTTCCGCAGAATAACTCGGGAGCGATGTATTCGATGGTCCCTCTCGCTGCGGTCAACGACACGAGGCTTTGACTGTCTTTCGGATAACGCCCCGCGAACGAAATTCTCGTCCACAAGTACGTTGTGAGGCTTGATATTGAAGTGCAAGATTCTCTCGTCGCAACCTCTGTGAAGAAACTCGATCCCGCGCGCAACTCCGATGGAAATCTCCAACTTTTTCTCGACGCCGAACGAAGGGTTCCTTTTGGCCGGAAACAAGTACTTTTCGAGCGAACCGTTGGGCATAAACTCGTAGACGAGAGCTCGCTTCGATCGCTCGACGCAGAACCCGACGAGTCTCACCACGTTTACGTGGTGAATTCTTCCTATCGTCGCCACTTCGTTGATGAAATCTTGGCCGTTGGATTCGGATTTGCCCAATATTTTTTAACGGCCACGTCACAGCCGCTGCGAATCCTTCCTTTATACACGGAGCCATAGCCTCCTTGACCCAATTTCTCCTTGAAGTTTTTAGTGATTTTTGTGATAGCAGAGGAAGAGTATTTTATTGGCCTCAGATTGTTTTGACTCTCTAAGAATTCCTCAACTGAGTCATACATCGACAAGTGCCTTCTTCTCCATTTGTAGATTAACATTCCAGACAGAATTAGCATCTCAATCACAAATCTGACTCCTGTAACGGAATTACCTCAATCGGTTTATCTATTAATACTATTCAGCAGGTTCTCCCAGGTAATCTAAATTTAAAAAAATGTAGAATACTCATAATTGCTTGCGCAAGAAGATAGAGAAGGGACATGAGTCTTACCGATTAACATTGACAGAATAACGAGACCTGCAAATTGAGATCACAGTGAGTAACAAATAAATGTAAAATGAAAATAAAATTTGATTGATCATAATAAATCTTACCATAAACAGTGTAGAAAAACCCTATGATAACTTGGCCTAAATGCTTACTGCAAGACACGACTACATTTCCCCGGTCTCCCAAATTGCAAATTCCGCTTCCATGGCAGTACTTTTCGCACGCAATACTAGCCCACGAAAGGTCAAACCCATAAGCCATCGAATTGTGAATCTGCGAGTACGAACAGTTCAATCCGCAGTTGATAGGATCTGCGCTCATCGTCACCAGGTCCACCGAACACGAGTCTCCCAAATCGTTAATCTCCGCCAAACCGGTAGTAACGTAAGAGAAATCACACCGCACTTTTCTGTCGGAAATCACCGATCCATTTACGCAGGGATTCGTGTCCACGAACAGCGAAGAATTGCCCAACGGTTTTTCGCAGCTCAAGAATATCAGTTTCTGATTGAACCCGTAATAGAATAACCTGGGGTCGACGACATCGACGGAGCTCCGAGGAACGGAAGAGCAATTGTGTCTCTGAACACTCGCATCGACCACTCGGATGGTGAGTTTATCGAGGTTTATGGATCGGACTTTGTACTAAACTCCTTTGAAAGATATACCAGGGCTCACCGCAGTTTTCTGGATAAGAAACGTTGTGGATGTGGCCGCAGGAGTTAGGCAATTCATCCCACTGCCTAACGGTAATATTTCTTGCTGAGCACGTTATTATGAATAGAAAGAGAAGAAACAGAAGTGATTCAGGCCGGCTCAACATCGTCGCATGAATTAACGACTTGATCGATCAAGTGTACGCATTCACATCCGTTCAAATTTATGCGAATCAGCGTGAAAATGCAATGTATTTTAAAAAGTCAACGAGCGACTTATTTTGATATTAGTACTCGGTTGGTGAGTGATTTGTTGATTGAGAGGTCTGTTTGAGTTTTAGCAATGTGATAACTACAGTGCTCTTGAATACTTTGACTTAGCAGCAGCAAATTATAGAAAGCTGATTCGAAGCCTGTAAATAAAACTGAAAAATAGAATATTTTGTATAAGTTACAAATAAAATAACAATTTATACTGTGAAAAAAGAATTATTAAGTGAGGCAAATAACGGATTTGTTTGTTTGATGAATGTTAAGGTTGGATTCGGTCGAATCCCACTTTACACCCCACGTGTCGTTTAAGCGTGCGAGACGAGGAAAGGGGAGAGGTAAGAGCGGGCCCACGGAAGCTTACCGACCGATCAGCAAGGAGTAATCTGCGACCACCTACTTCATCGCCTCAAGGAGCGAGGAGGTCGCGGAGCGAGGAAGGTATCGCGGCAAGAGGGCCCACCGCGTGAGGGAAACTTCCCCGAGGAGCTCCCACCTAAGGATGTAGTACCCCGAGCAGGCGTCTGTCACCAAGGGGACAAGGTGTCAGTGATAGCCACCAACCAAGGACAGACGTCAGAGAGCGGTTACGAAAAGGAGGCGACAATCACGGGATTAGAGAGGAAATCTCGGGGAAAAGTGCGGAGAAGGATCAGAGGAAGGATGGTCCAAAAGAGGAAATCCTAAAAGGGAGGAAGGAGGGGAATGAGGGTATAAATACATAGGTAGGAACCTCATGAAAGGGGTTCAGGAGAAATCACCAGCCGCCACTATACGATTAAATATACGCTTTTGCTCTGTATTTTTCATAAGCTTCCAAGCTAATAAACGAAAGAGACCGAGTCCTCATAAATATAAACTCAAGGATATTGACAACACTAATCTGCCCATCATTCATCCATATAAATCGTTATTATTAATCCTTGTGACTGATAAGAGTTCCGGTGTAAAACCTATCTCTACAGTTTGGCGCCCACCGTGGGTCCCTGTCTTTTTCTATCTCACAGCCAGGAAGCTTGCGAAGTCTGAGTATATGGCGAACGACGATAGCAGTGCAGGAGGGAGTCAGGAGGAGGTTGCGGAGGCAGGATCGCTCCAGCAACAATTGGCCGACGCCTTGGCAACGGCGCAGGAGGCCAACAGGAGGGCCGAGGAGCAGGCCGAAATAAACAGAGGACTCGCGGCCCGCCTGGACCGGTTCATGACCAGCGGAGGGCTGGAAGGATGGACGGCGCCGGGAGCCCCGGTCCACAGAAACGTCTTTCATACCAACGTGCTCACGCCGTCCACGGCGGAGGAGGAAGGCCCGGCGGCGGCCACAAATGCCCATCCCGTCCTGACGCCGCTCATGGCGGAAGAAGTAAGGAGGATGATAAAGGAGTTATCCTCGGGCATCGAGTCCAGAGTGGGGCAGGTTGCATCTCGGGTGCACCACGAGGAGCTCGGCGCCGGAGATCGATCGAATGGTCAGAGAGGTGAGAGCCACCCCCTTCTCGCGGATGATCCGCGACGTGGAGCTAGGAGAGCTCCCGAAGGTCAAGATCACGGCGTACAAAGGAACCTCGGACCCGAACACCCACGTGAAGTCGTTCCGAATCGTGACGGAGCGCATAGCCGGGGAAACGGAAAGGGTGAAGGCCATCCTCTGCCGCCTCTTCGTCGAGAGCCTGCAGGGTCCGGCGAGCGACTCGTTTGCCAAGCTGCCCTCGGAGTCCATCAACGACTCCGACGACCTCGTCGCTGCTTTCCTGCGTCACTACTCGATGTACGTTCAGAGCGACGCGACGATAACCACGCTGTGGAACCTCGCCCAGGAGAAAGGAGAGACACTCCGCCATTACATCGAGAGGTTCAAGGCCATTATGGTCAGGATATCGAACCTGGACGGGATGACCGCGATCCAGGCATTGAAGAACGGCCTATTCTATACCTCCCCTTTTCGCCCGGAGCTGGCAAAGTTGCGACCCTCGACGATCGAGGACGCCCTTCATTGGGCCTCGATTTTTATGGAAATCGAGGAAGAGGAGACCGCGCTTAGAAAGATCCACGAAGGGGCCGGGAGAGGGAAACATCCCGAGAAGAGGGAGTACCGAGACGAAGTTGAGGCCCGAGCAGCGAGAACGCGGGGGAATGACTGGGGTATTGGCAGAGATGCCCACAAGAAGATTGTTTATTTACATATTGATGTAATATATATAAATCTTTGTAAAGTACTTATTAAAAGATTGTTTATTTACATATTGATGTAATATATAAATCTTTGTAATTTGCTGATTAAATTAATAAAAGTTGAAACGTTCATTCATTCTTTTTTTAGTTTGATTGAAGATTTATGATATTCAATAGTCTTATAGTCCTTAATCAAACCTAACAATGTATGAAGAGATAAATGTAGATTTGCGTGAACAAACTCTTCATGATTTGACTAAAACGATATATTTGCAATCTAAAGATCAACGGACTATTGATCCCAGTATGATTGTTGGAAGAATCTAGGATGTCTGGTTACGAGGCATAGAGAGTTAGGAACTCTGTAGTTCTTCCAGTGTATCTTTCGAAGATACTGAATTGACCAGTGCACCTTTAGAGACAATAGAAGAACAAACCATTTAACATCTTCTATCTCAAGGTCACTACGTATGAATCGCATCATGCTTACTTAAATCCTGAAATGAGACATGTCATTTCATAGCATTAATACTCTCATTTGAGAAAGTCAAATTCTAGGTCCAATGTGTGATCTAGACAAGGCCTATTGGTGATATATTAAGTTATGAAGATGTCATGAACCAACTTTGTGAAGTTCTCATAGATATGAAATTCATGTACAAAATTGTTGAGATGCAATATATATCACCTAATGCTTTATTACTTGGATTGTGAATAAATGAACTGTGCAGCGTCCAAATTTAAGTAGCGAATTTATTTGGATGAAACAATGTGACTTGTTAGCTCCTCGTCAATACATTGTTTCTAACTTATTCACAAGTACTAAAGGAGTTGAGGAAATAACAACTAGAAGGGTAAAATGGTAATTTTATAAATCCCAACCAGTTGATGATATTCATGAAGGGTAAACATAGATAATATTCAATGGATCCGCTCAATATAATTAAGTTGAACTTGAGTAGAAAATAAATTCATTTGAACCGAGAGATTCTCGGTGTCGACTCTTTAGTGGAGTCAGTCGACATTAAGCTAATACTCGGAAAATGTTTGAGAACTTTTGAGTCCGAGTATAGAAGCTCAAGCTTTGTTCATTTGGATCCATAAGGTCACTATTACAGGTCATTAGAGTAGGATTGTTAAACTAGAAGTTAAGTCAAAATAAGTTCAAGTGTTGAACTAGACTTTTTCTCGGAAAATGTCTAAAGGGTATTTTTGTCCACAATGACTTAAAATGATGTGAATGTCAAAATAAGATTTTGAATATTTTCATTTGATGAAAATATTAATTATTTTCTAAAGCCGAAAAGTCGTTTGAGGCATTATGAAATAAATTTCGTTATTTGTGCAATTATAATTCTACAATGGGTATTTTAAGAATTGTCTTAAAAGAAATAAGGAAGCATCTAGATGCTCCCTCCTAGGTAGAATTCGGCCAACATAGCATCAAAGATGAGAGTTTTATTTCCTTTTTCTTATAAGGATAATTACCCAAAAGAAAAAGGGAAATGAATTTTCTTAAGAATGAAACAAATGTGCTAAGTGAGGAAACAAATTTCCTCACTAATGCAACAATATGACCGGCCAAACAAAGAGGGAAAGGGGAAGGGAAAATCAAATATTGTGTCATGAATACATTATTCATTCATGAATGAATAATTGACCTTTATAGATTTTTCCTTTTCCTATAAATAGAGCCTCACATAGAGATGTGAAGGTTAATCTTTTTTTTTCTCTCTCCCTATTGTGGCCGACCCTCTTTCTCTCTCTCAAGAAAATACTCTTCTTATTTTGCACCTATATTCACATTTAATCTAGAGAATTAGCTTATGATCCAAGAATTGTTCTTGGTTCATATGGTTTAATTGTGCCCACACACAAATCCTTCCAAAACCTCTATAGACTCTTGTAATAGAAATCTTAGGTTTCTCGAGTTCAAGATCAGGGGTGAAGGTGACGAGCGAGCCAAGGAAGAGAATCTACCTTTCTCAAGACGCTTCAAGATCAAGCTACAAAGAAAGGTTCGTGTTCTAGTAAATTAAATAATGTTTTTAATGTATAACATGTATATGCTTTTTCTAGGTTAGTAAAATTGTTTTACTTGAAAAAGAAATTTTTAAATTCCGCCATTAATTTGATTAATGTTAAATTCTTCTTTAACCCTAGACCTATTCCAACATGGGGAGCTCCTGGAGAGCGAAGGGGCCGGGAGATCCCGAGGAGAGGGGTCTATCAGGTGGAGGAAAGAGGAAACCCGGTCGAGGGGGGGGGGGGGCCCGACAGCGAGGAGATTTCTCGGGCGAGCCGAGGAGTAGTCAGCGAGGAGGCTTTACATCGAGCCGAGGAGGATTCGCTGGAGGACGAGGAGGCCACGTCGAGGGGAGAGGAGGACCCTCCGGAGGGCGAGGGGGTTTCGAGAGGAAACCTTGGCCAAAGGACGTGAGCAAGTTCTGTGAGTTCCACAACATGAGCGGGCACGCCACCAAGGAGTACGCAATGCTGAACCGCGAGCTTCAGAAGAGATACGCGCGAGGGGAACTGAGGGACTTGGTCCTTAACCATCGCGAACCATGGAGGAATGACAACCGAACGTGGCGAAGGCCACAAGGAGATCAGGCGCGGGGCGCCCAGGGTGCCCAAGAAAGAGCTGGGAGAAAGCCAACCGCCGAAAGGCAGGCGGTGGAGCGGGTCGCGGGAGTAAGGCCGGCGACGAGAGCAAGGATAGAGGTGATCATGGGCGGATCACGCCTGTGCGGCGACTCTGTCAACAGCATCAAAGCCTTCCAGCGTCGAGGGAAGGAGCACAACCGTGGAGATCCGGCGACGACCAGCTCCCAGGCAAAGATCGAGTTCGTCGAGAACGGAGAGGGTGCAGAGATGCACGACGATGCACTAGTCCTCGTGCTCGATATCGGCAACACTGATGTACGCCGAGTTCTCATCGACAACGGGAGCGCGGTCGACGTCATTTTCTACGAGTGCCTCGAGAAGATGAAGATCGAAGGTCTAGAGATCAGGGGGCGGCGGCGAAAGGTCTCCGGATTCAACGGAGACGTGGCTATCTCCCTGGGCACGGTCCATCTCCCAGTCCGAGCGAAAGGGGTCTAGAGGATGGTGAAATTCATGGTCCTGGATGTCCCCTCGCACTTCAACGTGATCCTCGGAAGACCTTGGATCCACTCGATGAGGGCCGTACCCCTAACTTATCACCAGTGTATCAAGTTTCCTGGGGAAGCGGGGACGGTGGAGGAGATACGGGGCGACAGGGACGCGTACCGTGTCTGCTACATGATGCACCACCGGCAGGTGCACGGAGAGAAGACGCCGGCGGAGGTGAGCGAGGAAGAGGCTGCCGATTTATAGCAGCTAGCACCGAGCGCCCCAACCAGGGCGGGAGAAGGAGCGAGGAGCGGCATACGAGGACAGGAAGGAAAAAGCCCCGCAAGTCCGATCCTTGAGCCGTCGACGACCGAAACATTCGAGGAGCGAGCGGCCGATAAAGGAGGACAAGGACCACAGGTCGAGGCGATCGAGCAGGTCTGTATCGACGAGTCCGACCCAACTCGGACGACCAGGATAGGAGCAGAGCTCGACCCAGAAGTAAGAGCCAGGCTGATAACCTTCTTGAGGGAGAATCGGAAGAGTTTCGCCTGGACTCGCGAGGACATGCCGGGCGTGGATCCGTCTGTGATCGCCCATCGCCTCAACACCGACCCGAGCCATCGGCCCGTCGTCCAGAAGAGGAGGAAGATGGCGCCGGATAACAGGGTAATCAACGAGGAGGTCGACAAGCTGCTCTCAATGGGCACCATCAGGGAGGTGAAGTACCCCGAGTGGTTGGCAAACACGGTCGTCGTCAAGAAGAAGAACGGGAAATGACGAGTTTGCGTAGACTTCACCGACCTCAACAAGGCTTGCCCAAAGGACAGATTCCCTATGCCGCACATCGACCGCCTCGTCGAAGCCACTCAGGGGTACGAACTCCTCAGCTTCATGGACGCCTATTCGGGGTACCATCAAATAAGGATGCACCCGGACGACGAGGAGAAGACCGCCTTCATCAGCGAGCGGGGAACTTACTGCTACAAGGTGATGCTGTTTGGCCTAAAGAATGTCGGCGCGACCTACCATAGGCTGGTGACCAAGATGTTCCACGAGCAGATTGGAAAGAGCATGAAAGTGTACATCGACGATATGGTCGTCAAGACGATGAAGGCGGAGGGGCACATCAAACATTTAGCGGAGTGCTTCGAAATCTTGAACCGGCATCAGATGAGGCTGAACCCCACCAAGTGTACTTTCGGCATTTCGTCGGGAAAGTTTCTGGGTCACATGGTTACCCGGCGGGAAATCGAGGCGGATCCCGAGCAGATTAAGGCAATCAGGAGTATGCCGTCTCCACGGAACCGGCGAGAAGTGCAGAATCTGATGGGAAGGATTGCCGCCCTAGGGCGGTTCATCTCGAGGAAGGCCGATAGGACGCTCGTCTTCTATGAGCTACTGAAGAAGAACAAGAAGTTCGAGTGGACCGCCAAGTGCGAGGAAGCCTTCCAGGATCTGAAGACGTACCTCTCGTCGCCCCCCGTAATGACGAAGCCGCTTCCAGGGGAAACCCTGTACCTATACGTCGCCGTATCGGATCAAGCGATCAGCCAGGTGTTGGTGCGGGAAGAGGACGGGGAGCAAAAGCCGGTGGCCTACATCAGTCGGAAGCTCCTCGATGCGGAGACGAGATACCCGCTGGTGGAGAAGTTAGCCCCGGCAGTCTACGATGCCTCGGAGTGGCTGAGGTTCCACGTCCAGGGGCATTCCGTCGTCGTTATGATCGACAGGCTGATCCGCGCTATCATCCATAGCCCGAACCAATCGGGGAGGATCACGAAATGGTCGATCAAGCTCGGGGCGTACGACATCAAGTACAGACTCCGGACGAGCCTCAAATCTCAAGTCCTCGCGGACTTCCTGATCGAACTTCCGAGGGAGCCGATCGATCTGAGCGATGAAGATGGCACCTGGGAGAGGTCATCAAGAAGGCATGCCGCCTCGCCTATCGGGCCACGAACAACGAGGCCGAGTATGAAGCCCTCCTCATAGGCCTGAATTCCGCCCTCGCAATTGGTTGAAGAGCGTCAGCGTCTTCTCGGACTCTCAACTTGTCGTTAAGCAAGTCAGCGGAGAATACGAGAGAAGCGACGAGAGAATGGAAGCTTATGCGGAGCTCGTGGATTCACTCTCCAAAAAGTTCGACTACTTCAGCCTGACGCAGGTGACGCGAGGAGATAACACCCACGCTGATGCATTGGCAGGATTGGGTTCAACGACAGAGATAGGCGAGCTCCGATCCATCACCGTGGAGACGGTCGAAAGGCCGAGCATAAGAAGAGAAGAAGCCACGACGAGGAAGATGCCCCGGAGCGAGGGCAAGGTGCAAGAACAAATACCATGAGAGCTCAGCATCCACGAGCTCGAAGGCGAAGAGCTCGAAAATGACGAGCGGGTAGTGGTTGAAGACGCCGACGATGAGGATTGGCGAGCGCCCATCAGGAGGTATATCCTGGAGGGGATCGTGCCGGACGATCGCTAGGAGGCGAGGAAAATCAGGACAAAGAGTGCTCGATACGCCGTCGTCGAGCAAAAGCTCTACCAGAGGAGCTTCTCGGGACCCTACTTAAGGTGCCTTGGCGAGAAGGAGGCCCGGTATGTAATGGAGGAGATCCATGGCGGGGAGTGCGGGAACCACGCGGCCGGAAGGTCGCTGCTACGAAAGACCAAGAGGCAAGGCTCCTACTGGAATACGATGGTCGCCGACTGCGCCAACCACGCCAGAAAGTGCGAGAAGTGTCAGCGACACGCCCCAGCAATCAATTGCCCGGCCGAAGAGCTGTCCTCTGTGACCGTTCCATACCCTTTTATGAAATGGTCAATGGATATCGTTGGCCCAATGCCCACCGGAGCGAGGCAGAAGAGGTTCTTACTAGTCGTCACGGATTTCTTCACCAAGTGGGTAGAGGCTGAAGCCTACGCAAACATAAAAGACTCAGACATCGAGAGTTTCGTTTGGAGGAATGTTTTTACACGCTTTGGCCTGCCGAGGGAAATCATCGCTGACAACGGCTCGCAGTTCATCTCAAAGAGGTTTAGAGATTTCTACGTGAGATGGAGGGTGAAGCTGAACACCTCGACGCCCAGATACCCCCAGGGGAACGGTGACGCTGAAGCAGCCAACCGAACGATCATCGACAACATCAAGAGGAGGCTCGACGAGAAGAAGGGATCTTGGGCCGACGAACTCCCCGGCGTGCTCTGGGCGTACCGAATGACTCCCCATTCGGCCACTGGTCAAACCCCGTTTTCTCTGTCATATGGCGTAGAGGCGGTGATACCGGCGGAGGTGGGGATGCCAAGCCTTCGACGAGCAGTGGCACCGAGCAACGAGGAGGCTAAAAACCAGAACCTGCTCCACCAGCTCGACCACGTGGATGAGCGACGCGAGCAGGCGAGTGTCCACATCGTCAACTACCAGAACACGATCGCTCGCCACTACAGCAAGCGAGTGCGCCCAAGGAGCTTCAGAGTTGGAGAAATGGTCCTCCGACGAGTTTTTCAGAACACTGCAGAAACGAACGCCGACAAGCTAGGGCAGAGTTGGGAGGGCCCATACATAGTCACGGGTGTTGTCAGGCCAGGGGTTTACGAGCTCCAGAATATCGAAGGCGCGAAGGTAATCAGAAGTTGGAACGTGAAGCACTTGAAGAAGTTCTACTGAGGAGACCTTCTCGCGCTCAGACATAGCCACCGGTAAGTAACTTCGAAAATTTTCCTTTCGTCTTGTGTACTAAGGAACTCCCGATCCTTTGTTCGGGAGTGTTTTTGCGCAATCAAATAAGGTACTCTTCCCTTATGAGCCGCACCCAATCGGGGGACTTGAAGGGTTTGATGAGGCCCATTCTTCAAGACGTGGTTCTAGCCAACACCCAAAACTCAAAAGAGGCGAGAGTGCCCAAACATCAAAAGAGGCGAGAGTGCCCAAAAATCAAAAGAGGCGAGAGTGCCCAAAAATCAAAAGAGGCGAGAGTGCCCAAACATCAAAAGAGGCGAGAGTGCCCAAAAATCAAAAGAGGCGAGAGTGCCCAAAAAAAAATAAAGTCTCCGAGTGAGCAAAATAAAGCCTCCCAGTGAGCAAAATAAAGCCTCCCAACGAGTAAAATAAAGCCTCCCAGCGAGCAAAATAAAGCCTCCCAGCGAGCAAAATAAAGCCTCCCAGCGAGCAAAATAAAGCCTCACAGTGAGCAAAATAAAGCCTCCCAGTGAGCAAAATAAAGCCTCCCAGTGAGGAAAATAAAGCCTCCCAGCGAGCAAAATAAAGCATCACAGTGAGCAAAATAAAGTCTCCCAGTGAGCAAAATAAAGTCTCCCAGTGAGCAAAATAAAGCCTCCCAGTGAGCAACATAAAGACTCTCAGCAAGCAAACAAGAGACTCCTAGCGAGTAAACAAAGATACTCTTAGCGAGCAAACAAAAGACTCCTAACGAGAAAACAAAAGACTCCTAGCGAGCAAACAAAAGACTCCCAGCGAGCAAACAAGAGACTCCTAACGAATAAACAAAGATACTCCTAGCGAGCAAACAAAAGACTCCCAACGAGCAAACAAGAGACTCCTAGCGAGTAAACAAAGATACTCTTAGCGAGTAAACAAAAAGACTCCTAGCAAGCAAAACAGAATGCTCCCAGCGGGCAAGCACATGACTCCCAACGAGCACACCAGCAGGCTGCAGCCTGTCCTCACCAAAAGAAAAGGTGAAGTGGGAGATGGACATTCGTCCATCTCTAAAATCGCGACAAAGAGCTTGCATTTCGGCTATGCAACGAACAAGTAACAAAAGGAAAGCGACAAGGTACTGGTCAATACCGATCAACATAGCATGTTCATTAAAAACCTCGAATCTCATATAGTTAAACAAATACAAGAAACTAAATACAAGAAAAAAAATACAAGATAACATTTAGCCTCCGGTCACGAAGGGACCGCACGGGGAAAGTGGTGGGGAATTGGGATCTGCGGCGGCCTTGCCTTCGAGTTCCTCCTCCTCCGCCTGCATCTTGCTCTGACCATGTTGCCATTCCGGAAGCTTGGCACGAAGCACCTCGATGGACGCCCTGGGGGGAAGTTCCCTGATCATGTCGACATTGGCCTGATATGCGCACGCCAAGCGGTTCGAGTCGATGGACTCGTCGAGAGCTCAAAACCTAGTCGCCGCTCGGTCGAGCTTGACGTGCGCAATCCTGAACAAGCACGTCCGAGCGCAACGCTCTTCCTCTAGCCTGCCTTGAACTGCCTCGAGCTCCCGAGTAAGCCTCCCTAACGCAGACTTGACTTCGATGGGTAGAGACTCGTCCCTGGCATCGGGAGCACCGACGGCGTCGCGCACCTGGTCAAAGAGCGCGTCCTTCTTCAACGAGGCCTCCACAGCCTCTTGATGACCCTTCGCCTCTGCGGCCAATAGCTCATCCTTAGCGGCCAAAAGAGCGCGCTGCTCTTCGATCTTTAGCTCCTCCCCGGCCTTTAAACCCGCGAGTTCGGCCGCGCAAGCCTCGTTTCGAGAAACCTCGCTCGCCAGGTCGGGATTCGAGCTCCTCGAATTGCTCGCGAGCGCGGCGTTCGCGAAGAATGGAAGCCTCGAGCTGCTCCTGGGCCTGCTGTAGCTTCGATCCCATCTTCGACGACTCCCGTACGGCTGTAACGGCGGCGCGACGACCGGCGAGAATCATGTCGTTTGCACGAGCGACTGCTTGGAATAGACAGGCCATTGCCTCGGGGTTGCCTTCAAAGCTCTTGAGAGGATTGTTGACCTCGAACTCACCGAGCAAAAAAAGCGATAGATCCTGGAAAACGTACGAGGATTATCGCAACCAATCCGCGACGGAGGCACCCTTGCCAGGCAAGCGGGGAGGGCTCCTCGAGGCGTGAGGCGAGAGTCGCGACACTCCGAATCCGTGAAGGAAGAGCCCACTAGGGGCAGCCGCCCCCGAACCAACCTCGGGGAGGGCGCTTCTAATGGCACCTTCTGGCGCCACGTCCCCTTCGTCCACTCGCTCGGCGGATGAGCGGGGGATGGGGAAGTCAATGGCGGGCACGTCAACCGTCCCCTCAGTCCGAGGATCCCTCGACCGCGTCGGCATCACCCCCACGTTCCAACGCGGGGGACGCGGATAGCCGCGGGGAAGGGGAGGTGATGACCATATCCGCGGCTGCGCCTGTGGCCGATGGATTCCTGGCTCCCACACTATCCTCTTGTCCCGCCTGTTCGGTTGGCACGAGAACGGCAGTCGCCAAAGGCAGATCCTCGTACCTCATAGAAAGGAATGGTCTCCTCCTCGAGGACAAGGAGGAGTTCGCCCCTCCAGAAGAGTCTCCCATGGCCAGGTCGACCCTGTTGGCGACCGAAGGAATTGAAGGGTTGCGGAGCTCCCCCACGTTCTGGGCAATACCCGCGGGTGAAGAATCCGCGCCAACCCCTGTCGAAGGAAAGGAGGGCGGCGTTGACAGGTCCCCCTGGTCCGAGGAAAGTCCCCCACACGGAGAGGCCGCACCAGCCCCCGTCGAAGGGAGAGGGGGCGGCGACGACAAGCCCTCCTGGTCTAAGGAAGGCTCCCCACCAAGCAAGGCGGCCGGAGAATGGCCTTCGACCCGAGGGCTGGCCACCGCCTCCCGCGCCGAGCGACCGTGGACTAGGTCATCAGAGGACCGCGAAGGGGTCGTCCGCGATGTTGATACGTCCTCGCGACGAGACCTCTTCGCGAGGGGCTCGTCCGAAGGGGCATTCCCCTGTTGCAAAGAGGCCTCTTCCACGATGCCCGAAGAACCCCCCGAGTTCCTTCTTCCACCTCGAGTGATCATCGGCGGACCACTCAGCTCCGGCGGACAGATAAACTCGGAGGCTGGGAGCTGCTCGCGAATGCCCCCCTCGATGGGCCGGCCCATGAAAATACCCCTGAATCTGGGATCCAAGAGGCAAAGGCCGCATCGGTGAAGTCTTTCGTTCAGTCGCGGCGTTTATTGGAGAGAAGAAGGGCGTGGGTCACGTCAAAGCGACGACATGCCTCGTCAAGGGAGCTAGGCGTATACTTGGGATGCCCTGCGTCGACAACTAGATCCCGCGGCAGGAACTCATGGTAGCGACCGAAGCTGTGCTCGTTGACCTTGAAGTAGACGATTGTCTTCCCATCCGGACTCGTTGGACGGGGTGTTCATGATGACGTGTTCCCAGTTACGGTGAGAGATGGAAAGGCGACCCACGTTCTTGGGGTTCTTGGAGAACTTGAAGAGCCGCACCAAATCCTCCAAAGTGATGTCCACCCCCATTTCCAGCGCCACAACGAGGGTGCAGAGAAGGAGGCGAATCGAGTTCGGGCTCACCTAAGTGATGGGAACTCTGAATGCGCTCAAAAAGGCGATGATGAGAGGGGGGATCGGAAAGTGAAGTCTCGCTCTGCGGAGAAACGCCTTGTAGACCGCAACACAGTCGTCCCGAGGGCTATCGGCGAGCTCGCCTTCGAAGGGGAGGCGCAGAAAGCACTTCCGATCGTAAACGAACCTGTCTCGTATCTTCTGCAAGCGATCCTCTGACAGGGTAGACGAAGGGGATTTGGTTTTAAAAATGCGACCAGGAGCGGAGACGGTTTCCTCACGAGCTTTAGGTGGTGCCATCGTGACGAGAAAGGCGTAAATGAAATCCGGGAGAACGGCGCAAGAAGAAGAGAGAAAAAGCGAGAAGAAAGAGAAAGAAAGCAAAGGAAACTTTTGGGAGAATGAGATTGCGGATTAGAATAACAATATCTTTTAAAGAAAAGAGGGAGAAGAGGAAAAGTTTTACGAAACGATTAATGACAAAGGGAAGGCGAAACGATGCCTCTCCATCGAGCGGTAGAGGGCGCGACACGTGGAGTTTTCAATGGATGGAACCGAAGAGCCGTTGAGGCGTGACAAGTACTCGAGGAGCGTGACAGACAATCGAGTGCCTGACACTCGCAGTCGGCAAAAAGAAGGGGTTTCGCGGATATCGAGGACACACGCGCGAGGACGAGGGAGTGCGAGACACTCGCGAAGGCTCAACGTTGGGCCCATCGTCCACAACTCCCCAAAGCGGCTCGTCATACATTTTACCGAGCGCATACACTCGATAAAACGAGGGGGCTAGTCTACAATACCTTAAACCTAGAGAAAAGGGAAAAGAGTCCCGCAGAGGATCCCTGATGGACTAGCAAGGGATAGTCCGCGACCGCCCATCTCATCACCTTGAGAAGAGAGGGGGTCGCAGATCGAGCAAGAGCCCCACAACGAGGAAGTCCGTCGCGCAAATAGCAACGCAAATCTGGGAAAGCGACCGCCTACCTCATCGCCTCGAAAAGAGGAGGGGTCGCGAGACAAGGAGAGTCCCATAGCGAGGAAAAATCTTCGATGAAACCAGAAGGGAGAAACTATCGCAACACCCATAACATGATCAAGCGACCGAACAAAACACCACGTACACATACCGATCTTGCAAAGCACATAAGCCAAAGGAACAAAGGAGACAACAAGCAGGAGCAGGGACAAAACTCATAGGGAAAAAGAACATTTTATTGAAGTCTCGACAGATTACAAGTATGAAGTGCATCGCGAGCAACTAAGGCCCCGGCAAGCTACAGACACGAGTAAAAATTACAAATTACAAAATATACGCCGCAGACAACTCGTTTGGCAACTACGATAAATAAACACGAATTTCCCGGTCGCGGGCCCTTATCCCCTGAGTTTCCCAAATCGCTTTGGTCAACGATGAAAGACTCGTCCCTCGAAAGGCACCCCGGTCGCGGGCCCTTGTCCCCTGAGTTTCCCAAACCGCTCGATCACTCGAGGGAGAAGGATTAGCCTGAGAAGAAACCCAGAGGTGTGAGCCACGGGCCGCTAACCTCTCGAGGTTCTTCTGTTGGGATTGGTGCCCACAAATGAGAATATTAGACATTTTATTTATTATTTGTAATATTTTGCTGAAACATTAATATTAATAAATAAGCTTTCTTTTCCTATAGTTTGTGTTTATGTATGTATGCTACGCTCTGAAACTGTCATCAACGAAAAGGGTGTTAAATACAGATTTGACATGATAACCCCTTGTGACTAGTTTAAACCATTTGTTCACAATCTTAAGACCGATTGAGCATTCGAGTCTAAGTAACGATTGTTTGAATGAATCATGATATCTTATCATGTGATATAGAAAGTTGTGACTCTATGATTTCATTCTTGATATCTTATAGAAGATATTGAACAAGACCTAGTGATTCTATGGAAGCTCGATATAAAACCGTTTAATCCAGAAGCTCCAAGATCACATACGAGGGGTACTTCGATAACTACCTTAATCCTGAGGTGAGTGCATAGTCGATACTACACTTTATGTCATTTGATTTGTCAATGGGCGATGGCCGTGTAATGGCTGCATCTGACCCGACGGTTGGTGACATAATGTTGTAGTGTTGGATTATGTGATTCACAGATATGGAATTCGTGTACACATAATGAAAGTCATTGTATCACACTATGGTTTGTTACGAGATAGTGAATGAATTAATCTGGGCAGATAATCATTGAATATGAGATTCCTTGATTAAAACATGTGACATGTATTGACGTCTCACTTTATGCTTTTTCTCATTCACAAGTAACAAACGAGTTAGTGAAATAATAACTCTAGGGGTAAAACGGTAATTTTACATTCACCGGACTTACTGATACACACGAAGGGTATTTGGTAAAGTACACCGTGGATCGAGTACAGAAAAGTTCTGTGACTTCAAACGGAAAAATATGCGCGCATGAACTTAGAGATTTTCAATATTGGTCCTTTAGTGGAGTCGACCATTATTAGGAATTATAAGCCGGAAATAATTTGTGAATTATTGAGTCTGTGCTATATTCTCAAGCTTCGTTCATGTGGGTCCATAAGGTCTCAATGATGCACATTTAGAAGAGATTAATTGAACGCAATAAAATGATTTACTCATAAAATACAAATTGTGATTTGTATAGAGAAATTTATTTTCCAAGCAAATGAATGAATACTGTGTTATTCATTAATTATTGATTTTGTGAATTAAAGAACTTTATTATTGTAATAATAATTTTCTTGAGAATTCATAATAACAATATTAGAAAATAAAACGTTTCTCGTTTTATGTTATTCGATAACCATGAAACAATTTAATAACGAGTTATTAAATAATTGAGAGTTCTAAATTAAGTCGAATTCGGAAATTAAATCAAGGCAATTTGGGAAATAAAATTGAGAAACGAGTAGGACATACGGGCCGGCCATTAACATGGTTTTGGGCTGAATATCGATTCAACAAAAGCCCACATGAAAGCCCATTAACAATGTCTATAAATAAAGGGTTTGAGGAAACCCTAGGTTAAGCTTGCTCTGTCTCTCTCTTCCCTTCCCTCTTGGCCGACCACCTTATCACCCGAGAGGACGAAAAATTTCGTTTCTTGTTTTCTCGTGTGCGTTCATCTGAGCCGACACTCATCTTCTCGTTTTTCTTCTTGTGTCATCGTTGAATCAACTTGTGGTTGTTTGGTCCATTTTCGTTTTCTGGAAATCTGACCTCCGAACCAAAGATTCGATGAATCCGACGAATCTGAGTCTGCAAACCCAGATCTCTCTCTGAACCCATTTAAGTCAGTTCGTTGCCGACGCAACGCAAAAAATGGCGTCCCGATCCGAGCTTCCATGAGCTCTCAGCGTCGTCGCGAAGTTTCGCCTGCGATCTGCCTCCGCCCATCCGCGCGAACCTGCGCCTGACTCCGCCCGATCGCCCCTCTGCGTGTCCCAGCAGCCTGCCGCCTTTGTCCAGCCGAGCCTGCCTCTGCCCAGGTC
This sequence comes from Urtica urens, assembly GCA_958296335.1. Taxonomy (NCBI): domain Eukaryota; kingdom Viridiplantae; phylum Streptophyta; class Magnoliopsida; order Rosales; family Urticaceae; genus Urtica; species Urtica urens. The sequence goes on along the minus strand of OY282530.1, from coordinate 8,130,905 downwards.
GCTGCCGACGTCGCCGTTGTTCCTCCGCCTGAGCCCAGAGGTGCCTGCCCCTCTCAGCCGCTCCGGGGTCTCCTAGGGCCGCTGCCTTCTGCGTCGGACGAGTCCAGCCGCTGCTGCCCGTTCCCAGCCTGCCGAGGACCGCGCGCCATTTGCTGCCAGCTTCCCGGACCAGCCCCAAGGACGCGCCTGCTTGCCGCCTTTGCTGCCCGTGTTGACGAGCCGAGGAAGTCTCTTGCAAATCCGGAATTGGAGAAGCTTGAAGATTCTCGCATCGAACTCGTTTTCAATTCCTCGACTGAGTTATTTATAACTCGACGATGTAAGTTTCGATAATCTTAAATACTCTTAATTGATATAATTGTTATGATTGTTTGGAGTGTTTGATTTTATTGAAATAACATGTTAAGAATTAAATTGTTAATTAACATGCTTATGATTTTAATGCCAATAGGTTGTTAGATATTAAATAGTTTAATATGATAGATCGATTTTATTATTAATTCCGCATGTAATTAGTTATGTTCAAATATACTTAAATCGTTAAGTAATTTCCAACATCTTCTCCCTCTCCTTCTTGGATAGATAACATCTTCAAAAGACTCTTCAAAAATTGGAAAATAGTGTTTAGTCCCTTTTTGCGCACTCTCCAGCGAGGAAGATGATCCAAATGAGTTGAGAATAGAACGCCCAAGACAGAGGGATGCAAACCGAGTCGTTCGGGGACTGGCGTAAGCCTAAGCCCTTGACTCCCAGGATGAAATGAAGCCGCAATTGGACCCATACTCACCCAACGACCCTGACGCAACTGAGAGACTTCCCGTGACGAGCTCCGACAGTCGACGCTCCTCGACAGTCAGCGGGTCGCAGGGGGACAGGGGCGGAGAGTTGGGGCTCGCGACGGCTCTGTCTTCAAGCCTTGACGCACTAAGCTGTTCCTCGTCGCGACGTCGCTCCTACTCCGGCACCTTAGCGCGAAGGACCTCGATCGACGCCTCGGCGGGAAGAGTGGTCACCGCGGTGACAAGAGCATGACAAGCGTCGGCCAAGCGATGGTAGTCGATAGACTCATCCTTAGCCCGGAACCGGGCATCTGCTCGAGCAAGTTTCCCCCGGGCCTCTTCAAAGAGACGCGACCGGGCATGGCATTCCTCGCTCACCTTGCCCCGCGACTTCTCCACTTGGCCCGACAAAGCTTGCAGGGCGGCCCCGACTCCGGCGGGCAAGCGTTCCTCCTCGGTGGCAGGGACGCCCAGCTCTTCGCAAATCTGGGCAAGGACCTATTCCTTCCTCCGAAGGGACTCGATGGCCGCTTGGTGACGTCACTCCCCCTCGACCATGAGCTGCTCCTTGGCGACCAGTTGCCTCTCGCCCTCGTCGAGCGCCTGCCTCGCGCGGGCCTCGAACCCAGATAGCTCGGTCTCGACAGAAGCGCGTCGAGAAGTCATCGCAGCGAGCTCCGCGGCGAGCCTCTCGGTCCGCAGCCCATAGGCACGCTCGCCGGAGTTGGAGAGTTCGAGCTGCCTTTGGACCTCGTTGAGCCGAGCGGAGGAATCCTCGGACTCCTGAAATGCCGCGTCGGCCTGATGACTCTCGGCGAGGAGCAGATCATTAACCCAAGCTATGCTTTCGAAAAGGCAAGCCGTCATCTCAGGGTAACCTTCGAGGTCCTCCAAAGGCAGGCCGGCACCAAAGGTACCAGGTGTCTGCAACGTCAGACCCCGTCACGAGTACGAGGAGTACTCCCTCCAATCTTCGGCGGAGGAGTTGGAGTCGGGGGACGCGAGGAGAGGAGTGGAAGACCCAGGGAGGAGTTTGCGAGGCGTCGAACTCGGAGAGGCGACGAGGAAGAGAAAGATGAGGGCGGAGAGGAGAAAGGCGAGGCGCCAGACAAGGATGTTGGCGTGGAGAAGTAGGAGGACGAGAGCGAGGAGGCGACGCGTAAGGGACCACCTCCCAGCCACGAGGCGATAACGCCCGAGTACCATCTCTTCCTCGCTCCCCGTTCGGGTCGACAACCCCAGCCAAGGGGACTGGGCCGCCATGGGCCACTTCGAGACCCATCCCCCTCCTGCCGACGTGAGTCGAACACAGTTCCCGGGGAAAAAGAGTGTCACCAGAGTCGGTAGGGGACGGAGAGGTCGCCTGAGCTCCCGCAAGGAGGGCAACCGCGCATGCCGGAGGGGCGTCCCCAGCATTGGCGGCGGGACGCAAGACCGGAGCCACGCGCGTAACACCGCTGGCTGACGCAGCGACCCGGCTCCTCTTCGCGGGTCGGTCGCCTTCGCCGCTCTCCATGGGTCGTTTTCCCGCGGCGATCTCAGCCCTGGAGGAGGGCGTCGCGAGGGGCCTTGGGCGATGGCCCCTCAACCTGAGAGGCTGCTGGGGTGAACCCTCTTCAGTCAGCCGAATGCCTTCGTCGGCAACGAACGAGAGCTTCCCGTGGCCTCGGAGCCAGCCTCAATCCTCCCTTCGCTTGAGCGCCGCTCCGCGCCCTCGACCCATGAAACTTGGGGGGGAAGCAATCGAAGATGGGTGGACCGTGAACGTTAGCCTCAAGGAAAATCCCCGAGTCTATCAGATGGCGGAAGTCGCAGAAATCCCTCGCCCAGTCGCGGCGGTCACACGCGAGGAGCGCCGAGCGGACCTCCTGGATCCGAGAAGCCCCCGCATCCCTCTTGTTGGGCTTGTAGCGAGGAAGCAACCGGTCCGCCTCGACCCAGCGCGTCGGCAAGGACCCGTGCCGATAGCCAAAGGAGCGGGCATCGATCTTAACGAAGAAGTAGGAGCGCTCCCACCCAGATTCGATAGGGGGAACATTGAGGATGAGTGGAGCTCGGTAGCCCTCGACCAGGAAGAAGCGGCCCGCGTTGCGACCGTCCCGGGAAGGCCTGTAGAGGCGCATCAAGTCCTCCAGGGTAAGAGAAACCCTCTGTTCGGCGGCGAGGGCCATGGTGCAGAGAAGAAGGCGGATGGCGCCAGGTTGCATCTGCGTGATGGGCACCTCGAACGCCTGGAGAAAGGCGAGGAGGAGGTACGGAATGGGGAAGCGGAGTCCCGCCTCTCGAAAGAAGGCCTCATAGATGGGGACCTAGCCCTCCTTGAGGGGACCCAGCCCTCCTCGAGGAGACCCAGCCCTCCTCGAGGGGACCATCCGTGAGTTCACCAGGTGCGGGAAGACGGGCACGACAGACGTCGTCGTCGCAATACTCCTCCCTGATAATGGCGAGACAAGCCGGGATCATGACAGAGAGTGGCGAATCCGTCTCGAAGAAGCGGCCGGGAGTCGGTCTGGGGTGCTCAGGCGCCATTGAGATCTCGGACCTCGGAGGGAGAGATAAAAGGTGAAATCACGAACAGAGGGAAGAAGTTCTAGGGTTTTGGGGGATGATGAAGAGAAAGAGTAGTGGCCTTAGAAGAAGGAAAGAAAGGCTTCTCAGCCGAGGCCCCTTTTTATAGGAAGAAAGGCGCGTGGAATTAATGGCCCGAATCCGAAACGGCGCCATCAAATCAACGGTCCTGGGAAATCGACGGTCGAGATACGAAAGGATCTAGCGAAAGGACGTTCGTGACAGACATCTGTCTCTCGGGAAGCGTAAAAGAAAAAGTCAGGAGGAATATCTGAGTAGTCTCTGAGGTCATAAATGCAGTCAGGAGGCTTACGAAGCTCGAAGGGATGTATCAGAAAGGGCAACAGGAAATGAGCGCGGGAGTAAGCAATAATTAAAATAAAGGGGGGTCCCACATCCCGAGGGTATTTGAGGAGCGCCTCTTCTCTTTTAATTTACCAAGTATTATACTTGATAAAATAGGGGGACTAACTGTTAAGGTAGGATTCGGTCGAATCCCACTTTACACCCCACGTGTCGTTTAAGCGTGCGAGACGAGGAAATGGGAGAGGTAAGAGCGGGCCCACAGAAGATTACCGACCGCTCAACGAGGAGTAATCTGCGACCACCTACTTCATCGCCTCAAGGAGCAAGGAGGTCGCGGAGCGAGGAAGGTATCGCGGCAAGAGGGCCCACCGCGTGAGGGAAACTTCCCCGAGGAGCTCCCGCCTAAGGATGTAGTACCCCGAGCAGGCGTCTGTCACCAAGGGGACAAGGTGTCAGCGATAGCCACCAACCAAGGACAGACGTCAGAGAGCGGTTACGAAAAGGAGGCGACAATCACGGGATTAGAGAGGAAATCTCGGGGAAAAGTGCGGAGAAGGATTAGAGGAAGGATGGTCCAAAAGAGGAAACCCTAAAAGGGAGAAAGGAGGGGAATGAGGGTATAAATACATAGGTAGGAACCTCATAAAAGGGGTTCAGGAGAAATCACCAGCCGCCACTATACGATTGAATATACGCTTTTGCTTTGTATTTTTCATAAGCTTCCAAGCTAATAAACGAAAGAGACCGAGTCCTCATAAATATAAACTCAAGGATATTGACAACACTAATCTGCCCCTCATTCATCCATATAAATCGTTATTATTAATTCTTGTGACTGATAAGAGTTCCGGTAAAACCTACATCTACAATGAAGTGTCAAAATGTAGGTTCCTAAATAATTTTTTATTTATTTAAGAACATAATCTTTACTGATTTGTAGATTATTGAACGCATATATTCTCTTTTCAAGTTAACTAGTACATAATTTTTGATGAATGTATAGAATAACTTGGATCATCCGACCGATTACATCATTTTTTACAATATTTTACCGTCTCCAATTGAATTCTATTTTTTTACACCAAATTAAAATTTTAATTTTATAATCAATTTTCTTTTATTTATTTATATACCCTTATATTTATTTATACCACTTATTCATTGAAATAATTTAAATATAAAATAACGCACACTAAACATATTATCTTGGTATTAATATTAATGTCATTTTGTTTTTTCAAAACTCCAAATGTCAATGTTGCATTTGAAAATAATTTTAAAATATAAAATATGAATTATCTAAGAATAAATATAATACAATTTTATAAATTAATGTTAATATATAAATCATAAACTTTTATAGAGGCTTAAAAAATATTATAGTGTAGTCAAAACGCGCTACTTTGTTGCAAATTTTTTTTCAAATAGTGTTGGTTATAATATTCGGTTGGAGTTCACCCCTACACTATTTCATTGTTTTAGTGCTCGAGTGGAGATGGTTTTAGACGAATTATTCGAACAAAATATTAAAAACCCACTTCAAATAACTACTTAAAACCTACTCATTTTTTTGACCGTGTATAAATTATAACTAACAATAATTTGCGTTGTATTATTGTTCTTCGTATCTATTTCCGGGCGAATTAGAGGGCCTTTTATGAATGGATTAGAAGGCATGTTTAAATATTCTTTTTCTTTAACCATGCTTTTTAATTAAAGCATAGTACTTGACTAACTTGAGGGAATGTGATTTTAAAAAATGTCATGATTCCAAAATTGTTGGAGCTAGATATTAGAACCATTGAAAGATTATGTTCTTAACCGTATGCTTAATAAGTTAGTTATGGTTTAGTTAGTTCTAAACTATAACTAGTATGTACGATAAGTAAACACAGTTACGTTATTATCTCCATAGCTTTCAGTTTTGTAAACGTGAACCTATTATAATCTGCTTACTGAAATGGAAATGACTAGATGTACTACATGAAAACACAGGTCGTCATGGCTAAGTATATCAAACCTGCTAGCCGTTCAATGACAACCCGTCTCATCGAGTAACTAGTCGCTCAAATTACGACTTGTCTCATCGAGTGATTAGCTGTTCTAATGATGATTTTAGGACGGCCCGCTCGTGACGGTTTGTGTCGTCAAACGACAGACTACTTCATGACGACCCGCATCGGTAGATGACGAGCTATCTCATGACTTATATTGCAAAACGATGAGCTACCTCATGGCGACCCGCCTCGGCAAGTGGCGAGCAATCTCATGAAGAACCCCCCTGATGACCTGCGTCGTCGAACGACCGACTATCTCATGACAATCTGACGACCCGCCTTGCCAAGTGACGAGCTATCTCATAACGACTCTCCCATAACGACATGCATCGCCGAATAACGAACTATCTCATGACGACTCGCCTCACCGAATGACGAGCTACCTTATAACGACCCACATCGTCAAGTGACGAGTTATCTCATGACCCATGTCATGACTTACGTTGTCGAACACGAGCTACCTCACGGCGACCTACCTCATCAAACGGCAGACTACCTCATGGAGACCCGCCTCGTCAAATGACGTAATACCTCATGACGACCCGCCTCGCCACTTGACGTGCTACCCCATGGAGATCTGTTTCTCCAAACAACATGCTACCTCATGGCAACTCACCTCACCAAATGACGGGCTATTCCATGACAACTTGCCTCACTTAACGACTGTCTATATCTCATGGCGATTCGCCTCATCAAATGACAAAATTTACACCGACATATATCATTAGCCCACTATAAATATTTGATGCTAAAATACAAAAAATGGACTTTGCACGTAAACAAAATTATTCAAAATTATTTTCACCACTATTTATTTCACAAAAATCGCATTTGTTAACGAAAACAAGAACAACAAGTTATCAAATTCATAAAATTCATCAAATATGATACCAAAAAGAGTAGTAACCTTCTTCCATTTTCTCTAAATCGGAAGAAGAAAAGTTCACTACACCTCACACTCAAAACTTTCGAACTAAATTATATTCTCTTTATAATGGTGTTCATGAGTTCGGGAAATCAATTATTGTGTTCTTCGTCTAATGAAAGAAATATCTCGTAACTAGTTACACATACGACCGAAACCATGCCACGTGCCCCGTAAATATTAAACTATAAATGACTTAACAGTAGGTGAACCAAAATATAATCCTATAGGCTTCCATAATATCTCATCATCTAAATAAAGATGACTAAAGAGCTTTCAATCACAATAGTCGATGTAAAACTAAAAGTGAAATACATTAATATACCACTTTTAATTATTATTTTCTTTAATTTAACTTTTTCCATTTTACTATTAAAAAAGTTTGTTTACTGTTATCGTTTTTTTTTTATTACAAATTGGAAACAAACAAATATATAATAACTCCGTTTGTTTTAGCTTTACTTTAAAAAAAGTGATTTTAGATTAATTTTTAGAAAAATTATTGTTTTAAAAAGCAAATAAGTGTTTGGTAGTTTTTTGTAAAATAGTTTTAGCTGGTAGCAAAAGCTAATTTAGTGTTTAGTAAAACATATATTAATATTTTCAAATAATTATTATATATATATAATTTAATAGATAATAATACTAAGATATTTTTTAGTACATAAAAATTATATTTAAGTGGGTGTTTATAAATTGTAAAAAATATTTTATAACTTTAGAGGACATCAAAAAATTATTTGATAAAAGTATAAGAAGATAAATAAAATCAAAATTTATTTTAAAGAAAAAAAAAAGTAAAAACTACGACTATAAAAGCTACAAATTGTAGCTTTTTCGATTTTTAGTTAAAACTTTTAAAATCAATTTTGAACTTTTAATAAAAGTGATTTTATCAAACACTTAAATTGATTTTAACTTTTTAAAAAAGCTAAAGTTGGCCTTAATAAGTTTATCCAGGCAATGTTGACTTCTAGATGAACAACTGTAAAACTAAATTAAAGGGTAACAATAATTTTAAATTTTTCTAGTTATAGAGTGGAAAAAGTATATTTTTAAGGAAAATAAAAGAAAGCAGTAAAACATAATAACTGTACAATTGCTCAAACTAAAGTTGAGTATTTATAGAGAGATAGCTCAAGAAAAGTAAATACCGCTTGGAATAATGAACGACAAGATAAGAGTCGTAAGACCAAAGATTATTTTTATGCGCTTAATTCCTAAATAATGATAGATTTTATTATTATCATAGTGCTCCAACTGTCTACAGTTCTCTAACCATAGGCGTTTTAGCTGATTTTGACTCAACGAAACCCATGTCAGATAATATGTTCAGACCATAGTCATTCAGAAATCAAAATCTCTTATTTAGACCTAGCAATTTCAAGACCTAAAAAATATTTTAACTCGCCAAAGTCTTTAACTTTAAAATGTTGGTGTAGAAAGGATTTGATATTGTCAATAATAGACGAATTTGGTCCTGCTAATACAATATCATCAACATATAATACAAGAGCAACGAATGTATTCCTAGATTCATATATGAATAATGAATAATCTGCTAATGATTGGAGAAAACCAAAGGATATGAGAACCTGCTTGAATTTCAAGTTTAATTGTCGAGACGCCTGTTTAAGGTCATAAATTGACTTATTGAGTCTGCACACTAAGTTTGAAGATGTCTGCACCCCCTGAATGTCCAAACCCTATGGGATCATCATGTACACCTCCTCATCTAAGTCTCCGTTGAGGAATGTGTTATTGACGTCTATTTGAGATAATGACCAATTTAAGGATGCAGAAATGGCTAAAAGAATCTTCACAGTGACCAAATATGCCACGGGTGAAAATCTTTCTGTGCAATCTAAGCATTCCTGCTGCGCGTATCTTGTAGAAACCAACCGCGCCTTTCTCCGAGCTAAAGTGCCATCTGTCAAAAACTTATTTTTATACAACCACCTGCAACCAATTCCCTTTTTATCTTTAGGTAAGGTGGTTAGAGTCCAAGTACAATTTTTGTGCATAGCATCCAATTCCTCTTGCATCGCATCCGTCCATTATTGATGTTTTATAGCTTGCTGAAAGTATATGGGTAGGAAAAAGGCTCTAAATGAGTGGCTTAAAGATTCATAGTTTAAAACATTAGAAATGTGATGTGGAGATGTGAATTGAGAACCAGTTAGTTGGATTTTAGTGGATAAAGTGTTAATAGGTCAAAATGGTAAGCTTGGAGATAGGTAGGTGGCGTTCCCGGTCTTGAGGATTTTTTGAGTGTTGGAACTGGGTTAGGAAGTGTAGGCGTGCTACTTACACTATGGTCAAATTGTTCGAGCAAAGATTAGGTAGGACTGTGAGATTTACTGATGTATGGTGAGGTCTGTTCAGGATAGGCATTGTCCTTGGCATTTGGTGCTGGTGAGCTAATGACAGTGGCAGGTTCTGGTGTGATCATTGTTGATGCAATTTATCGATCACTCAACAATCAAATTTATTTTGATTATGATAGCAGAGATAATGGAAATTCGGGAAATTGGGTCTCAGAATTCCGATAAAAGAAATAAAAACCATTATATATATATATATATATATATATATATTAAAATGGACTAGGAACGGAAGTGAAATCTCAAATTGTACTTGAATTAGAAAAGTAAATGAACAAGAATACAAATCTTAATCTGTTGAAAACATGTAACATTAAAGCAAAATGGAGAACATAACGTAAACGAATTGAAATTCTACACGTATTTATACTGATCTTATGTAGTGTTGCTCTGTTGCTTTCGTCCACGTGCCTCGCCGGGTGTCGGTCGATCCCTTGATCGAAGTCTGCTTCTCTAGCGGAATGACTCCTTCTTCGTCACGAGGTCGAGGCCTCCCCTGACGCGGTCTGCAGATGGGTTGTTGATCTGATCTTCTTACTGGTGGGCCCGTTGTTGTAATCCCCTGATGGACCTTGTTCTCCCCATGGGCTGCGAGATAGGATCGTCCTGTTGTGGGCCTGAGGTTGACAAATATCGCTCGTCCATGTCTTGATGTCTTGGATAATTTATGGTTACCATAATCAATCACCTAGTATATTTATTAAGTGTTACTTAATAGATATACTTCAAAATAGAAGCATCACGTCGGTCTATCTTGTCAAGCCAGTATACTCGAGTGCCTTTCATCACTCAATGTCTTGTAACCATAAATGTAAGGAAAATAAACTAATTGATAGGTTTCTCCCTTTAAAGGCGTTTTGCATTTCGCAATGATTGCGAATTCGAACCGTCACACTTTAGTTTTAAATATAAAACAAAATGTTTTGGTTATATCATATATTAACCGAGGCGTCTCTCAGGTAATTTATTTCCCTCTCCTTTTCTTTCATTCTTTAGTTTCCAGTTGTCATGTCTTCTTCGTCGGATAAGAAAGATCAGATTTCAAAAGACCTGTCGTCCCCTTGATCTCAACCCCATATAATTTAGAGTCATTCTTTGAGAAATATGATATTCTGGAAGATGTGAAGCTTTTGTTAGGTCAAAGAAACAGAGGGGCCGATCAAATATACTCGGGCTTTTGCTGCATCTTTGAAGTGTTCTTCGACGAATATGGTCTCGTCTTCTAATAGAATTCGTAGACCTCTTGGGGATTTCATTTGGGCAGTTGTGCCCTAATTTTATTCATTTTGTTTTAGGCGTAATCTTGTTGCTAGGGAACATAGCGTAGAACTTTCCACGCCTGACATTATTCGTCTCTTTATTGTTAAAACTCTAAGCATTTCTCGGCTTGCTTTTATTTATGTAAAACTCCGACATTAGGGGTTATCTCGGGATCTTCCAAACAAGGATCCGGACTGGTCTAAAAAATATTTTTATTCGAAGTGATCAGTTGTCATGCGAAGTCATTCTTCCTTGTTTATTTGTTCATTGGGTTCAGGACTATGGTAATTCTTGATCTACAATATAGATTTGTTAGAGTCTGCTTGTTCCATTATCTTTACCTTTTCATTATTTGTCATCATTGTTTTCTGAAAATTTCGTTGTATGTCCTACAGATAGACCTAATGGAGAGATTACCTCTTTGTTACGAGGTAAGGTGGACATACTAAGGTGAGGCAAAACTTCCTTCGCCGGATTTATAGGGTTGCGGTTCGTTCAACCTGGTCTTTGGTCGCGCGGTCGTCCCTGTTCGGGTATTAATGATTGTGTGGAATTGTATCGAACGTTGTAAATTTTTTGTTTAATGTATTTTATTTTTAGAGTGAAGCACTAGCGAGATGGATCAGAATGTTGACTACGTTGCTGAGAAGAAGGCTCAGAGGGCGGCGACTTGTAAGGCGTCTTCCTCGGTTCCTCTGGTGGTTGCGGCGGTGTCTACTCCGTCATTGGTGTGGTTGATTCAGTGGACACGGTGTATAGGACTGGGGCTCCAATGGCGGGCTTCTTGGATCACCCCGTAGTTCAGCTATCTGTATCTCCTGGCTCGGGTCACCCTGTAGTTCAGCTTTCTGCATCTCCTGGCTCTAAGAGCAAGGAGGCCGAACAGTGTGTCGAGGTTTCTGAAGGTTCTCGCGGTCTTTCCAAGAAGTCGAGGTCGGATTTTGAGAAAGGAAAAGAGGTTTCTCATTCGTCGGAGGAACGTTCTCGCAAGACTATGACTCCTTTGGAATCGGTCTCCACTCATGGTCGTGCTTCTCAGTCCAAGGCCAACAGGGTCAGCTTATATTTCGAGCAGGATTATGGACTTCATAATGATCCGCTGGCTGTTGCTCATTTTCTTAGGCAAATTAGGTTTCTTGACTTTCCCTTAGGTCGTGTTCGGGCCCTGAAAAGTATCGCTCCTTATAAGATCATTTCTTGGGCCGTGGCCTGGGTAAGTTCGTCTTACATTCCTTCTCCCCTCTTTTTTTTTATACATGTCGATGTGTTATGTTTCTGTTTCAGTTTGCGGTGGAGGTCAATCGCGCCGTTTACGCCTATGAGGCTCAGGTTTGCGAGGTGTAGGGGTCCAATCGTGACCTCGATGCCAAGCTGAAGGAGACCGGCGAGGAGCTTCACAAAATTCAGTCTGGAATAGGTCAGATCGAACTGGCTGTGGCCGAGGCGGAGTCTCTGAAGATGGCAAACGAGAATCTCCAGATGGATTATGAAGTTACAGCCGGTGCGTGTGTTGCCCTGAAGCTGGAGAATGCCACTTTGAAAACTGAGAATGCTACTAAGACGACTGAGAATGCCGCTTTGAATACGGAGACAGAGAAGCTGAAGGCGGCTAATGCGGCCCTCCAACGATCGACCTCTGCAATCAAGGCGAAGGCTAAGCGGTCTAGGAAGAGGGCTGCATCCCTCGAAGTATCGTCCAGTCCTGGCAAGACTTTGCCGATACATTGTTGCTGAAACAAAGCGGGTTCCGACGATCCTTCGCCTCGATCAGAGTAAGGCCGCCGCCTGAGTTCTGCAGGAGGTGATGAATCAGGACATTGAGGATGTCCCTGCTGAGCTCGCCGAAGCCACTACTGACGTCGCTAAGTTCTCGGGGGAGTTGGAGAATGATCATCTTCCTTCTCTGGAGGGGTTGACGATGTCCCTTTCACGCCTTACTCGGAGCGTTCTTCTTCAGGAGATGTCGACATGGTTGGGGATGTTGATGGTCTCGATGACCAGTTCCGGTCGATGGTCGACCAGAGACCCATAATCTTAGCCAGCATCATCGAAGAAGCTCCGTCTTCCTCTCATCCTGGGATTTAATTGTTACTTGTTTGCGTCGTATTTTTCTTTTCTCGTATTTTTTGAACCTTAATAATTTTTGTGGGCCGGATTCGGTTGGTCGAGGGACCAGCTGTTTAGGATCTGGCCCTTAGTATAGTTTTATTGTTTTGCATTTTTAACTTTTGAAACTTTGGGATGGCCCAGTTGGGTATAGGGTGGTTGTTTAGGGTTCGTTCGTTTTGCTACAATATTATTTTGTTTCATTTCTTGTTGAATGTCTTGCTTGTTTGTGTGATTGATTAGGGTTAATTTTTTAAAATGATTTGCCGTATCGTTTCGCGAGGTAGATGTTACTTTGGTTTGCCGGGGTCGATTTCCAAAATGACTATCTAAGTCATTCCGCGAGATAAAATGGCACTTCTATCTGACGTAATCGATCTTTAAAATGATTAACTTGGCAATTTCGCGAGATAAGATGGCACTTCGATCTTCCGTAGTCGATCTCTGAAATGACTAACTTGGTCATTTTGCGAGATAAGATGGCACTTCAATATGCCGTAGTCGATCCCTGAAATGACTAATTTGGTCATTTCACAAGATAAGATGACACTTCGATCTGCCGTAGTCGATCTCTGAAATGACTAGCTTTGTCATTTCGCGAGATAAGATGGCACTTCGATCTGCCGTAGTCGATCTCTGAAATGACTAACTTGGTCATATCGCGAGATAAGATGGCACTTCAATCTGGCGTATTCAATCTCTTAGATGATTAACTTAATCATATCGTGAGATGAATGTGGTGTGTGATTTTGATTGGACTCGGATAGGGTTGCCTACGTACCCGAGTTACTGGGATCAAATCAAAACGTAGTTCGATATACTTGACGAGGTCGGTTTATTTTAGTGATAGTACTTCCTAAGGTTCATTATATTCCACCATCTCATGACTGGGGTTCCATCGAGTGTTTCTAATTCTTAGACTCCGGGATGGGTATTTTTGGTTACTCGATAGGGTCTTTCCTAGTTTGCTCCTAGTTTTCCGGCGTTCTCTTATGTGGTATTTTGGAAGACCTTTCTAAGTACCAGGGCCCTTATGTCGAAGTATCTTGGTTTTATGCCTTTGATATAAAATTTGGCGATGTTTTTCTGGTATTGTATCATCCTGATGTGGGCCTGGTCTCTTATTTCTTCCACTAGGTCGAGCGAATCTTGTAGCATATCTTCGTTGAGCTTCTCGTTTTGTGATGTTACGCTGGTTTTGATGGTTTGGATCACATTTTTGATGGGCAGTACTGCTTTGGTTATGTATACCATGGCAAAGGGTGTTTCCCCAGTTGCCCTCTTTGGGGTGGTTTAGTATGCCCATAGGACGGCGGACAATTCGCTTGCCCATCTTGATTTTTTAGCGTCCAGCTATTTCTTAATGTTTCTTACGATAGTTTTGTTTGAGGTTTTGGTCTGGCCGTTGCCTTGGGGGTATCTCGGTGTGGACATTCGTAATGTGATCCCCTGGTCTTTGTAGAAAGTTGTGAATGTTTTCGAGATGAATTGCAATCTGTTATCGGTCACAATTTTCAGCGGGGTCTCGTTCCCGCAAATGATATTTTTCCATATGGAAGTGTTTACATTCGTGTCTCTGATGTTTACGAATGTTTCGGCTTCGATCCATTTCGAAAAATAGTCTGTCAGGACCAATAGGTACTTCGCTCCCCCTGGAGTGCTTGGCATTGGTCCTACTATATCCATCAACCACTTCATGAACGGATAAGGGGCGGAGATGGATGATAGTTCTTCTCCAGGTCTTTTTATGTTTGGTGAGTGTTTCTGAAATTTGTCGCATTTCTGGGAATATTGGATGCATTCCGTCATCATGGTGGGCCAGAAGTATCTTTGTTTTTTGATTTTCATGACCAGGGCTTGCCCGGACGCGTGGTTACCATATTCCCTGTCATGTATTTTGTCTATTACGAGTTCCGATTCTTCTTTGCCGATATATCTTAGATGTATCCCGATGTTACTTCGTTTGTATAGCTTTTGGTCTATGATCGTAAATCTGACACTGCGGTTTATCAGTTTTTGCCTCAATTGTTTTTCGGCAGGCGCATGTCCAATGAGGATGTATGTGGTGATTTCGTCTCGCCAATCTTTTTCAGATAGAATGGTGTTTATCTTCTCGGCGGAGTTTATTGGAGGTTCTGTCGATGGATTCGACCGATATGATCCTGCTTAGGCCCGGGCTCGATGTGGACACAAGGGCGGCGAGGGTGTCGGTGGAGTTATTATCGCCTCTGGTATTTGAGAGAGCTTGAAGCTATCAAATTGTTGGGACAATACATTTACTTCCTTCATGTAGCCTTCCATTTGTTCGTCTCTGGTTTCGAATTCTCCGTTAACCTCATTTGCCACTAGCTGGGAGTCGCAAAGTGCCTTGACTGACTTCGCCCCGACGGCTTGCGCTAGACGAAGTCCGGCCAGTAGTGCTTTGTATTCAGAATCGTTGTTGGAGGAGGGGAAGTCCAGTATGAAGTATTGTTCCATGATTTCTCTTTTGGGGGAGATGAGATGAATTTCTACTCCTGCGCCTTGTTTGTTGGATGATTCGTCGACTTTTAGTGTCCACACGCCTTCGTCACCGTCTTTGTCTTATTCATTGTTGAGGAGTTCGATCAGAAAATCCGCCAAGACTTGCGACTTCGCGCACGTTCGGGTTGTGTATTCGATATCGTATTCACTTAGTTCGACGACCCATTTTGCAATCTACTGGACTAGTTTGGACTGTGTAGGAAGGATCTTATGGGTTCTGTGGTCATGACCACGATCGGTTGCGATTGAAAATATGGCTTCAGTTTTTGTGCCGCGGTTACTATTGTGAAAGCCAATTTTTCCATAGCAGTATACCTGATTTCGGCGTCAATGAAGGCTCTGCTGGTGTAAAACACCGACCTCTACTCTCCTCCTTCGTCTCGGACTAGTACTCCGCTGACGGCGGTGATAAACACGGCGACATAAAGAATTTAAATTGAACTCATAACTTTAAACTTTAAATTTGAAAGTGCTTTAGTATTATCACTAGCCTATCTAACTATCACAACAAAATTTATTTAAAATGAAACTAAAACAACTGCTTTCATTTAAACATTAAGAAAAAAATAAATGTCTGCTTTTTTACGAGGCACTATGTAGTTCATGAGATTAAAGTTAAACAACTCGATAGCTACTTATATGAAATATATTTAAAAAGTAGGTATTCTAGGAATTTTCTTCCTAGAGCAATGAAAGAAACGTCGTAGATTCTGTAACTACATCTTTCCCTGGAAATACAAAAAAAAAAAAAAAAAAAAAAAAACCAAAGCAGGGTTTTTTAAGTATCAAGGACTCTCTCTCTCTCTCTCTCTCTCTCTCTCTCTCTCTCTCTGTTTCGCTGCTTGTCTGCAGAGCGCGAAAATGAGGTTCAATTTCGAATTGACGGAGCCAAAATCCGATGAAGCTCTCTCCTCGACGCCCCAAAAAGACGTCGAATGGCTTCCCTTGAAAAACCACCCTGTTTTTTCCGCCGCCGCGAGAAGTCCCGATTCCAGCTCCGTACGTTCCCCGAAAAACCTCATTGCTTGGGACGGTGATTCTCGGCTTTATTTCTGGGACTCAGATGACCTCAGCCTTCGACGGATCTCCGTTCGCCTCGGGGATCCTGAACCGACCTCAGTTCTCGCTGCTTCGCCTTCTAAGGTAACATCTCTCTCTCTCTCTCTCTCTCAAATTTCCGATTTTCCTCTCTGGACTTAGGTTGGCGATAAAATTATAGAAAGTCAATGAGTGAGGTATGGGTGATGTTTACTCGTAAATTTTCAACATTCTTCTCGATTGAGTAGTCTCGTTTTTAATTGCTTGAGCAAGTTGAGTATGTAACTGGTTCCTCTTAGAGATTTTAATCAAGCGAGCTAAAATGATATCCACATACATTTTATTTTATTTAAACCTAAGATTTGTATGCTTGAACACGACATGTCTCTACGCATTTCACCGCTCCACCGGAAATTCCCTCTGCCCCTACCGTACTCCAGCTTGGTAGTTTCCACCGCCTGTCCAGGATTGAGCTCCGCCAAATACGGATACGCCTCCATGAGCTTTGGCAATGTTGTATATCAATTCCATAATGAGTACTGTTTTATCTACTCCAGCACCCCGCAACTTAAAAAAAGAAATTTTATTCTGTTAACCGTTAATAAATTAGCTTTTTTAGATTTAATCGGCAATATCGACAGATTACCGTGTAGTCCAAATAGATATGAAAATAAAAATTTGAGTTTCTGACCCTCGTTGGATTCGGAGAATGTGAGATAAGACATAATTGATATTAAATTTTTGTACATGCTCTTATGTTCTCATTCAATCTCTTGTAACTCAGTAGGTATTGCGACCCGATGCGGAGATAAAGTTTGAAGTCCTCAGAATTTCAATAAATAGAAATGGGTCGGCGATGTTGCTTGCTGGCTCAGATTCTCAGTGTGTTATGTATCTCTACGGATGTTCTTCTTCCCAAAAGAATACCACAATTTGCAGGTATGGAAACTTTAAGCATTACGAAGTCCGATCATTATCAGTTATGCAACTTTTCAGCGATCTATCAAATTTCTATGTAATGGAGGGTTGAGTTTCATCATGTCAAAATTCGTCACGAAGTATCATGTAGTTGAACTTAATAAATTTATCTTGGGGAATTGGGATGGGAGAATCTTAACATTGTCATAATCGTTACACAACCATTTGCAGGATTGTTTGTGTTGGCTCACAAATATATTCCGAGGTCGGCAGCGTGATTCGCGTTCTTCAGTCTATATGGCACCCTTACAGTGACACTCATCTGGGAGTTCTATCTTCGGACTCGGTTTTCAGGTACACGAATAACTTAGACACGGAACACATGAATTGTTGAGATATGTAGCTATATTTTAGGTATAAAACAAAGAGAAACTGCTAAAAATGGATGGTTGGAATAATATATATACACACACAATATATAAAATTTATGGAAGTTTGGAGTAAGAATACTGAAAAAGCATGCAGAGCATACTATGCTTGAGAAAACGTCAACCTTTCAATACACTATGGTGTCAGTTCTTGATACCAATCTCCATCTGAGCTGAATCTAGTTGTGATGTGGATTTTGTTAACATATCGTGTTTGTTATTGTTTTGTAGAATATTTGATTTGTCTTCAGATCTTGTCCAACCAGAGCAAGAGTTCTATCTACAGCCTGCGGAACGTGGAAGACACAGGAAGGCAACATCTATTTGCCCTGTTGATTTCTCATTTGGTGGTGATCACTTGTGGGATAGGTTTACTGTGAGTATCACTTGTCTCGAGTCAAATTCATTAATGAATACATCTCTTTCTCCTGTTTCGTATTTCTTTCCATGCTTTCCCTTTTACAGTATGAACTGTTAAGATTATGCAGTTCCATGTCATTATGATTTATCTCCTTTTCATTTGTCACAACCTTGTGTTTGTCTCATGGCTTTGCTGATCCGTTTTCCATGTAACCTTGAGATCCTTTTGCATGAGTAAATGATAGAGGGTCTAAAGTCTTCTTATTATTTTGTAAAAACGGACACGTAGATTAGTATACATGAAATTGTCAGTGACTTGCTTCACAATGTTGTGCAGGTCTTTATTTTATTCACTGATGGTTCAGTTTACATCCTTTGTCCGATAGTTCCTTTTGGAAGGTATTTATCCCCTCATTTGTGCCTTTCTCATTTAAGTCCCACCCTCCGGTTCTGAATAAGAAAGACTTTATTCATTTATTTATTTTCTTCAAAGAATTTCTACAATTATACAGTGGTAAAACATATGGGAGATAGAATACTGGGTGATTTTCTAAAGGCGAATGGCTATACGATCATAGTAGACATCATTTCCCAATAATGTATTTCGACGAATAATGTACATAATTCTGTTGTACCTATCATATAATTATAAATTTTTATGCTTCGAGTTCTCTTGCATATATGTTATCCCCTAAACTTCATGTGCTGATAGGCTTTCTGTTGCAACAGCGTCTACAAATGGGAGTCTATAATGGAGCTGTACAGCGATGCTCACACGTTTGGCCTGAACTCAACGAATTCAGTTGCAATTAACAATTCTAGTCTGGCGGTTTCTTGGTTGGAAGCAACATTTCCAGATTTGACAAATGAAAAGTCAGAAGGGACAGACCTCTCTGCTTTAAGAGCTCGTCCTCATGCTATATTTGACGCATCACTTTCTTTGCAGGTATAGATAGTGTGTTAGTGTGTGTGTGTGTTCATGATTGAATTCCTATCCCTACTTCCATATTCATCAAGTAAAGCAATTTATTGCATCTGATCCAGGGTCCTCTAAAAAAAGTGTGCCATGGGAACAATGAAGAGTTATCCAGTCCCGACACAGAGTGTGAAGGCCGTGCAGTCAGATTCATTTATAACACGGTCAGCAAAGACTCGATATTGGTGACTGCCTGGAGTGGCGGGCAGTTACAAATCGATGCATTGGCCGATGAAATCCAGCCGGTCTGGAATGTTGGTAGTCCGCCACGTGTCCGTGTCAACTCGCACGAAGTTATTCTCGGTTTGGCCATGATTTGCGAGTCAATCTCCGAAGGTCGTTCTATGACAAAACCGGACGATAATACGGTCTGGTTAGGGCAGACACCTCCGTTGTTGGGGCTAGCGATCGTGGATCTTGCTCTTCCAAAGAACCCAGAAGGCGGTTCGTCCATCACGCTGTTCTCCGATCCCTTGATGCCTGAAAGGATATATTCGCTTCACGATGGAGGTATAGATTCCGTCGTGTTGCATTTTCTCCCCTTCACGAGCCAGTCGAGTGGGAAAAACGAGGCTGGGAGGACTCCGTCGGTTCATCCTGTTTTGAGCACGTGCCAGGGTGAGAACTCGTCTCCTACGCCACTTTGTGGGTGTGTGTCGCTCTCGGATTCGTTCGGGTATTCATGGATCGTGGGAGTCACGGGCTCACGAGACTGTTTTGTGTTGGAGATGAAAACATGGGACCTTTTGCTTCCGGTGCACATTGATGGGGATCGCAAGCTCAGCGGGTCGGAAGACCGTAATGAGAGAGATTTGCCGGACATAATTAGTAAAGAACTCCTTGGTGGACCTAAGGTGGTTCTATTACCTCAGGCTTCTCTGAATCTTCGCTCTATTGCTGCTGATTCTATTGAAGGCCGTTCGACACTTCATCAGTACTTCAAGCTTTTCCATGAAAATTATGTGGAATACGCACATAAGGTTAGTACAACTCCAAGTACCCGGGCTATTTCTCATTTTTTTTTCCGAACATGATAATCTTTTTAGGTCTATTATTTTTTCTAACAAGCTAGCATATCCACGAAACATTTTTCTGTTAATTCTAAGTTTGATAAGAAAAATATCATTTTCAAGATTCAATACATATGGAAATATCACCATTAGACCGTACAAATTAGACATTTGACCACTTTTTGGATGAAAATGCTCTTTAAATTAAACTGAACCTCAGTTTTTTCTCTTCATTCCATTTCACTTTCGCTCTTTATCTCCCTAAAACTCTTTTCAAAATATTTTTATGAACACATATAATTCATATTTGATCTCTCTTATGCCGTTAAACAAGATTCAAAATGCAAAAATCAGCTAAAAAAAACATCGAAAACCACTCAAAAATCACCAAAAATGATATTTTCTGAAAAATCTCGGATCGGTCGAATAATTGCGGATTCCGGTGGATACTTGCAAATTCAGCCGAGTCACTAATTTTTTTTTTTTTTTTTATATAAACTATAACTTTTTCTTTTTGGAAATCCGCCAAAATCCGTAACTATCCACATGAATCATGTTCAAGAGCATTTTCGTCCAAAAAATGGTCAAACATCTAATTTCGAATATATTTTAACAATGATATTTGATGTGTTGAGTCTAGAAAATAAAATTTCTCTTTGAAAATTGTTTACAATGCCTGGATGTTTATATACTCAAGATCCAAATGATGATAGTTGAAGGTGAATAAAGTAAGTCATTCCAATGGCCAAATGCAACATGCTAACCATATAAAAAACTAAATCCATCAATTATGGTAAAAGAACTTGATGTTATGAGAGACCATCTTTAAGGTTTCCTTTAATGCTACTTTTTATTTTTAGTTTCTTGCTTTATTTTACCTATTTTTTCCTTTTGGCCTGGACTTTCTGCGTATATAACTTGCCATACAGTGAATCAACTAACTTTCAAGATTCAGTTGGCCTGAGCTTAATTGATGATGATTATGAGCTGAAATATTTTTCTATACAAAATTCTTAACGTTTTACTCAATTTATTATTTTTTTCTATGTCATTAGGTTTACTTCGAACTCAAGCACCACGGGGCTCAATTGAAAAGAATTATAGATGACCAACACGCCCGTTTAGACGAGACACAAGATAAGATCTTGAAAGTTGAGGAAAAGCAGTCAACTTTGGAGGATAGAATTGGTCTGGCAATTGAGCATCATGCTTTTCTGGAAGAGCGAATGAACCGCTTGCGAGACTTGCCAGGGGCCCAAAAGAAACCTCTGTCTAAAGCCGAGCGGGATTTCAAATCTGAGCTTGGTAATCAATCATATTCTATGACCAAGACCAAACTTGTTTACATATACATAGCTCATTAAGTTAATTAAGCATAAATACATTCATGATTTCAATTTCCTTTTCTCCTAAATTTCTTGTTGAAGACTTTTTTTACATCATCGACATCTTACGTTTGCAGATCAGTTTAAAGGAGTGGAAATCGATGCACTGCGTTCTTCGATATCTTCTTTGTCTGCGAGGTTGAAAAAGCACACACAATCTCCCAACAGAAAAACGTCGAGCCAACAGAAGTTGATTGCAGCGAGGAAGAGTCGTGCCCAAGATTCCCAAATCTCCCACCTACAATTCTCACTTCAGAAGCTCTCTCTCATCAACAGAGACAACTCTAACAAGGTCAACCTTCTCGAATCCGCATTGAACAACCGGGAAACAAGAAGATGACACAAACTTCTAGTCTCTAGTGCGAGCTCACGACGCGATTATGTTATGTGTCTGGTTTTTTTTTATGGACAAGATCCCCGACTCGATACGCAGTTAGACCATTAGTAGTTTGATTATTTATCTTGTTTATTATAAATTAGCATTTTTCCGTCTGTTTCATGCCCTCTTTATTCCAAGTAGGGCGTCATATGATTCAAAAGGGGGCATCAATTTAATAGCTCAAATATACATTTAAATAGAATTAGATTTACACATTCCGCTCATTATTACACAAGTGCCTATTACTAAATATCTTCCTGCGCAAGAAAGCGGCACAAGATTCTACTAGTACCAGATACTAAATCAAAGCACATGTAAGAAGAAAAATAAAAAAATTAATATACATATTAATTAATTAATTAATTAAAGAAGCTATTAGTTTTATTCCATGTGATCAGAAACATCAAGATTACAGCTGAGCTAACATTTTTTTTCTTTCTGTTTTCCATTTTAACCTCTCATCTCTCTCAAAGTGTATTCAGGTCTCTTGCGCTTTACACGGGCAATTCGGACTCCTGCGCTTGACAATGACCGGGTATTTCTTCTGAGTCCTTGTGGTTGGAAAGAACACAAGCTTGTCCTCTTCCGCCGGGATCCAACTGCCAGATCATCACCAAAAAGAGCTCAGAATGTTGCCCCAATAAAAAGAGGTTAAAAATAAATGTGTACATTTTTGGTTTTACCTGTAACCGGTGGTTAAATGGTGAAGAAAAACCGAGAGTTCGACTCTGGCGAGCTCATAGCCAGGGCATAGCCTTGGACCGCCTCCGAACGGAGTGAACACATTCGCAGAACCGCTCGTTCCTCCCGAGTTGTTCTGTCGAAAATCAGCCCAACAAATATTGAATATTTAAGAAAAACAAATATGAAATTAAGGAGATGGATTAATTTGATTTATTGAAATTTACCTGCCATCTCCAAGGGTTAAAAGTGCGAGCGTCTTGGAAGTGTTCTTGCTCCAAATGCACAGCCCTAAACGATGCAAAAACCTTCCATCCTTTTGGGATTGTGTAGCCTGTGAATATTCCATTTTTGGTTCAATTTTTCGCTCTTCATATTCCATAAATTTAGAATATACAAATCTTACCTTTTATGTTAATATCTGTCATGGCTCGCCTGAAGACCCCACTAATTATGTTTGCAACTCGCAGGGTCTCATTAACCACCTGAATTTCAAAATATAACAAAATGTAAATTTGAAGTATTCGATGAAAATAATCGTGAAGCTAAATAGTTTAATTAAATTTTTCATAAAAAGTAAAAAAAGTCGTAAGATCACTAAACACAAGTACTTACACACTGAGTGAACGGCATTGACTTGTAATCACACCATTCCAGTGGCTCCATTGAGTCCCTCTTTTTAGCTCGAATTTGATCATGTTCCTCCTATTGTGAACCAAGCAAAATAATTTATTAAATATTAGAATAAATTTGGTAATTTCACATTAGACTTATAAGGTTATTTCAGATTGTTAAAAACATCATACGGAAATATAAATAATCCTCGGAATTTTTAGTAGTGATTCAATAATGTGCACGTTTTTTTATCATCACGACAATAAAAAAAGCTATATTTTTCTCAAAAGATAAAAATATATATATGGGCCTTGACAGCCCATTATTTAAACAGTGGACCATATCCCATGTGAGGCCTTAACGATGGTCCCACATAACCAAAAAAGATTAATGTGATTAAATAATAAAGGAGGTTATCACAAAAAAATAAAACTGAATTCTATTACTTTCCAGTTTCCTTTATATATTCAATTATTTACCCTATCACTGAAGTAATTCTATTAACTGCATCACAAAATAGAAAAAAATAACCATTTTTGTCAACAATGATAACCTTGTATTATTTTACCACAAGCACAACATGTGTATGGCATAATAATTATTTTCAAACATTCTAATAATCTGCGCCATTCCCAACCGTTAGATCTATTATCCGACCTAGAAATCAGAACCACACGATTCCCAACAGCCCGTGGGCTCTGACTAGGGGCGCTTCTGTCATTTCGACAACGTAAAAAAATAAAAAAGAGCAAAAAGTGTGAAAAAAAAGTCTAAGGTGTAAGGAAGAAAGAGGAAAGAGAGACAGCTTTAAGGAAAGCGTGCAGTTTCGAAATAAGAAGAAAAGAGTTACAGAGAACAGGCATTATATTGTCCGTTGGTTTTCTCACACGACACCAAAACAAAACAATTGAAATAAATAATAAAAAAAATAAAACCTTTACTGCACTTTGACCTTCCTGCTCTGTACTTTCCTTTTTACTTTTTCTGTTTTTGCTCTATCCCTACACCACTTTTGACCACCCTACGATAGAATTCTCAGGCCAATTCGATCCATTGACGTATAGGAAAATGGAAACATTTTTTATAATTTATAATTTTGTAGAGTTCAAAAAACAGATGCTTTTTTTATGAATCGATACTAAGTTCATAGGGTTTAGTTCAAAAAAAAAAAAACCTAGCCAGTGACCACATAATGACATCAGTTGAATTAAATGAGAGCCAAAGAAGGGAAAATAATAAAGAAGAAGAAAAGGAAAGAAATGATGTTGCATGTGCACGAACGTGGAACATCAATAAGTAGGGTTTATTTTTTTTTCTTCTCTTCTTTTGGTACCTTTCATCTCATATGTCAAATACCTATTTTATATACGGCCGAGAATTTTTAGATAACGAAAATGAGGTTCCGAAGGAACCCTAACATGATGGTGGGTCTATACTATAACCACACTATAAAAATTATTATTTGAAAAATAGAAAAAAAAAAATCTAATTTTTCGTTATCAATAGAAATAACAATAACTGTATAAAAATAAAAAATAATAATATCAGCCGAATAAGAAAAGCCACTGATTAAAAAAACAATTGCAATCGATTTTGTTCATGTTTTTTAGTGTCACTTGATTATTATGTTATTATCATTTTTAATCGATTTTAAATTTATAATAAAGAAAAACCAAATAAATTAATGAAGGTGAATTTAATTTTACCTTGAGCTGAGCAAGAGCAAGAGGTGTCTCGGTTAGGAATTTGACGGCGAGAGTCATGATCGTGGAAGTCGTCTCGTAGCCAGCGACGAGCAAAGCCAACAAAAAGTCAACGATCTGTTCGTCGGAAAATCCGTCGTTTCCGGCCAATAGAGCACCCAACATGTCGTTTTTCACCTCTCCGGACTCGCTCTCTTTCCGTCTTTGCCGGACTATCAACCCCAACGCTTCAGCCACTTTTTTCCTCGCCTAAAAGTAAAGCTCAAATAATCAACTTCACATAACCTCATTACCACGTGTGTGATATATATACTAGTCCAGTAAAAAAAAAGTTACTTTGATTGCTCGGCAGTAAGTGGTAGAGAAGAGAGGAAAAGGGACGGTAAAAAAGCCTTCAATGACTAAAAGGTACTCTTTCCTCAGTGACTCAGTCCACTCTCCCGGATCAAAGCTCATCAGCTGTTTCACGGCTAGCTCAAACGTTATCTTCACCACCCAAAAGAAAAGAGAAAAAAAAAACTTTAATCACTAAATTATGTAATAATATAATATAATTGAGAAAAAGGCCAAATGAATTAATAGAGTGATTTAAAAGGGAATGGAAAAAGAAAAAGGAAAAGGAATAATAATTGATGGAGAAAGGAGAATAACATGATTATTATACCCCGTGTTGAGTTGTTGTGAATATGATATTACATAATATATAGTTTAGTGTAATAATTTAATAGCTTGAGATGGATATATCAATGTCGTAAGTCGTAACATGGTAATTATGCATGTATTTATATGCCACCCACTCGCACCGCCGTGGAGTCTGACTCACTACCAATCCTTTTATTTATTACACAACAACAAATATTCAATATATCAGCAAAATACTAACATTGACTAATCCACACAGACACATCACTGTTAACAAATAAAATATTTAATTCCTGAGGGAAAAATAAGAAGATTAGTACTCAAAATTATCGACCATTATAGCATAAATTGTCACGTCAACTCGCTACGTGTATAATTGTCGTTATATTATATATGTATGTATATATTCTATCAGATATTGTTTATATATGTACACAATAAATAAATAACTTTTGGATATAAATTATTATTTCCTCAAATGATTTTTTCTCTCTCTCTCTCTCTCTCTCTCTCTCTCTCTCTATATTTTTAGAAAACTTAGCTTCAGAAATTTAAGGGAAGAAATTCTTACTAAGAACTAAACCCCTATCCAGTAATTATGATACCTTTATTTTTAATTTTATTTATATTTCTTAATTAAAATAAAACATGAGATTTTACTAACATCTTTTAGCCCGTCATATTATTTCCCCCATTTGAAAAAAAACCCTTTAGCGTAATGAGTTATAATGTCAACAAATGCTTTTAATCATTGAGAAAGAGGAATTTAATAAAACATGACTAGTTTGTTAAAAATTTAAAATAAATAAATACTAAACATCACTACTCAGACTTGAGACGTAAAATTTGGTTTTATACTCTAATTTAAAAAAAAAAAAACCATCAAATTTATACTTCTTATTACTTTAATTTTTTTTAATTAAACTTCGTTAAAGAAGAGAGAGAGAGAATGAGGGGGTAGGAAAAAGACCTTTTTGGCCTCGTCCATAAGAAAGACAGGAACTCCCTTATCAGAGGGCCAAGAGAGTAGAGTAAGTCGAATAAGGCGGTCGATATCAGGAAGAAGATGAGTCCTAATGATGGCGGAGTTGGCGAAAGAGGTCGTGAGAGAATGCATGCGCTTGTGGAGCGAGCCGGTCATGAGAAGCAGAGAGTGTTTTCCGAGCAAGTTCGATATCGACGCCGGATAGCTCGACTCGAAGAGCTTTCCCTCGTTCTGGAGTATGAACCTGTTCGTCTCCGCCTCCGCCGAGAACACCGTCGGTTCTCCGAACACGTGCGTCGTGAAGATCGTCCCGAACTTCGCCATCCTCTCGTCGATGAACGGCTCTGGGTTCTCCGTCTTGTACGCCGCGATTAGCTGCAGAGTTTCTCCGATGATCGGGAGTCCCATGCTTCCCGGCGGGAGGTTTCGAGTTCTTCTCCGCCGTCGGATTATTCCCAGCGCGGCTAAGGAGAGTATTGTTGTTATCAGTATTGTTGCCATGTCTATAGTCATTTTGGGTTCTTGAGGGAGAGAGAGAGAGACAGAGATGCTTGAGTGTATTTGTGTGTATTCGTATTCTGTATGTGTGTGTATGGATTGTATATATCGGAGAGAGAGAGAGAGAGAGTAGAGCAGCTGCAGGGCACACGAGGGAGGATCTGGGTGAGAATCTGATGGAGAGAGAGAGAGTGAGAGGAAAAATTTATGTCGGATATTTTCGTATCTGACAAGTTTTTCTTTTATATTTTTTATTTTGATTGATTTCTAGTTGAAACTTGAAATGAGTTTTTTTTCTTTTCTTCTTTCTGTTTTTCTCTCTCTCAGGATAAAGACTTGTGAGTTGTGAGTGAGTGTGGTTTGGAAAGGGAGAGTTTGTTAGCATTTGTGAGAAAAGGGCATCTGTGAGAGTTTTGGAGTGTTTTGGGCTGTTGGATGGAATTGAAAAAGATCATGATTTTGTAAAATTCGTATAAATAGTCAGTTTTATAAATTTTTATTCATTAAAATGGCTCGAAAGAATTTATGCTCATTCAAGTAGTTGGACTTGGATTTATAAATAAAAATTAAATAACCAAATTAATAGCACATAAATTGAGGATAATAACTATATTCATTAATTAAAACCATTTGAAACGGAGAGCGAAATTATATTCAAAATAAAAATCACTGATTTATTTTCTCAACAAAAAACCGAAACCTAATCTATGATTTTCTCGAAAATTTAGATGACGATTTCAACAACTGCATTTTCAAGTAATTTTTTTATCCTGTAATTTTTTTCCAAAATTGTAGCTAAAACAGTGGTTATTTTCAAATTTTGATAGCTAACGTTGGCCATTTTAATAACAATTAATTTTAATAACAATTAATCGAGTATTAATATTACACAATAAGTACAAAATTCAAAAATTTTAACACCGATCGAATAGACCTCGAAACAATGATGATCCAAGTCTATAATCGAAAAGACAAACTACATGTGTGTGCGAATTTTTGAACTAAGAATATTGAAAGTGATTAAATCCCGTAGCTACACAAGAGCCAGCGATGCGCCTCACTTCCACACAAAGAGGACGAGAATAATTTATTTATCTGAAAATGGTGCGCTCGTTATTGACAATGCGAATGTCGATATTCCGCACTAGATGAGCCACGGCTTTGCACGACTACGATAAAGAAAATAGAAAAGGATCAAAACTCCCTTAAATTTTACAATGACCAATCAACCATTGAGGTTAAAAAGGAAAATATTTTTACAAACTCTAAATTGCACATGAAAAATTAAGAAATAAATTAGTAATCTAATAATTTTAAAATTATTACTATTTTCTGTAAGTTGATTAATATATTTGGTCGTAGTTTTATAGTTAGAAGTAATTAATTGAGTTCGTCGTTCAAAATATATAAGAACTGAAGTATATTTATTTAGTTCTAACATCATTAGTGTGTCAAGTATTTTATTAGGAGGTTAATTGATGGGGTATATTTATTAGAGAGTCTCGTCACATTTTTGACTTATTGGGGTTTTATTTAGTTTGGTAGTTAGGGGAATAAGGATGACGAAGAATGTTAGAGAGCGGGGATATTAAGCATATATTTAATAGAATGAAACTTTGTCGGATACTAATCTTGGCAAGGAAGTAAGAATAAGCATGTATCTACTGAAAAAATAGAATTTATTTATTAGAACATTGACTACACATTTATGACCGTGTCATGGTTGTTCCATTAAAGAAACTAAACAAAGAATTAGGCTTGCACTCAGACGTATTAATTGTAAGTATGATTAAATAGTTCCATTGCATGGCCAGCCTCGGTAACTGAGTCCTAACAACATTTATTTTAGGTATTAAATCGTCATTAAGTCTGCCTTTCAGTCGATCCCCAACTACGTGGCCTCATGTCACATGATCCCGTTGCGTTTGATTAAGAATATTCATTCGGCGATTGCCAAATTCTGATGGGGGGTGACACAACGACTAGGAAGATCCACTGATGCAAGTGGGAGGCTCTCACGAGACACAAGTCAGAGAGCAGGTTGAACTTCAGAGACCTAGAGAAGTCCAACCAGACCCTTCTGACTAAGAGTGTTTGGAGATTTCTCAGGAGACCTGAAAGTTTGGTTGTTTGGTCTTCATATTGGCTCGTACTGCACGTCCATTTGGCGTAAATTTCTTTGAGGTCGTGAGATTATTCAGTCCGGTCCGAGATGGCGGATCGGGGACGGGGAGTCTGTGTTGGTCATGGGCGATAGTTGGGTTCCTAGAGACAGACCTGCCACCTGGATTGACCCCCTGTATTTCCCCTGATATGCGGGTAGCCGAGCTTATGAGATTCGACGGTAGTTTGGACGTCGATCTTATTAATGCGATATTTGGTGAGGAGGATGCTGCGGCGATCTTGAGCATCCCGTGTGGTGGTGTGGGTATCCCTGACGTGCGCCGCTGGCATTTCACTGATGACGGATAGTACTCCGTCAAGAGCGGTTACCGAGTCGCGATGGAGAGAGCCAGTATTTCGGTCGCCAGTTCTTCATATCCGAAGGTGATGGAGAGGTGGTGGACGAAGTTCTGGCAGCTGAGAGTTCCTCCCAAGGTTAAACTCTTCTGTTGGCGAGTCTGTTTAGGCCAGATCCCAGCTAGAGCAGTATTAGCTAAGAAGACAATCACCTATGATGATAGCTACCATGTCTGTCAGGAGGCGAGAAAGACAGTTTTTCATGCGTTTTGGGGTTGCAGGTGGAGCAGGAGAGTCTGGAAGGATGCGGGCTTTACCTACATCCTCCCTCGTTTCAGAGACGGTGACGCTTTTATCTTTAGAGCGACTGAGGTTCTTAGCTTCGTCTTCATGGGCTATTTATTACTATTATTTGGGAACTTTAGACCACAAGAACAACGTCCTAGCCGAGAGATCTGCGTGGAGCCAACCACAACTAGTCTAGTGGACAGTGAGCTTCCTGAAAGAGTATAGAGCAGCTTCAGTTGGAGGCTCCCCGACGATCTTGAGGGTCCCTCTCGATTAACGTTGACATGGAACTAGCTCGCGACAGTGGAGGCTTCGGTATTGGTTGTATTGTACGAGATCACACCGGCGAGGTGATCACCTCGCGTACGCTCCTTGCTAGAGGGTTTTCCCCCCAGTTTGTGGAAGCGTACGCAGTCCGCTGTGCCATAGAGCTAGTTCGCATCGTCGATGGCAGGAAAGCGGAGATCCAGTCTGACTGCCTGGGGGTGGTGATGATGATCGAGGAGGGCATGACGCCAGCGACAGAGCTTGGGACGATCTTGCACTACATCTTCAAAGAGGTGAGGGAGCTCGAGGTTTTTAGCATTATGCATATCTCTCGCATTTGTAATGTCGTTGCGCATAATTTAGCGCGGTATGCAGTTAACCATCACTCGTTTTCGACTTGACTGAGTTTAGTCCCGCCTTGCTCGAAGGAGGCCATTAGAGTTAATGATCGCGAGTTGAGGTCCCCCACGATTTCCTAGCGCCCGTTTTTTGTGTTCATTGCGTTTTATTTTATTTTCCGTGATTTTTGTTTCATTCATATCTTTGTAATAACGATTTTCTTCCGTCATACGTGAGAGCTTATATAATATTTCGTGGTACCGAGTACGATTTTTCAAAAAATATATGAGAACAGTACCATTTTCTTAATATCACATGGGTGGGCTTCGGTTACACCTTTTTTCACTTGGAGCTTTGTTTGAATATGGATTTTGAATGTGAAGCTTTTTGCTCTTGTTTAAAAAGTGTTGATGATTACACTATACTTCAAGTCAATGAAACATACATGTTATAAAAAATTTAGATTTAACATTATAAGGGTTTTCGGAGTAATTTTTGTAACCAAATATAATTGTAATTGTACCTTGTGACTCGACTTAGAGTTCTGGATTTTTTTTAATTTATCCTAATTATTACTTAAAATAAATTTATTTTGACCATTATATTTGACCAAAATCTTTTAATTAAAATAGCATAAAAAACTCATTTTAAAAATAAGTTTAAATTTAGTTTTGAACTTAAAAACTTCTAAATTCAAAGTTTGTACATATACGAAGCATAAACTCATGATCAAATTAGATTTTGGCATTCTCTAACCATAGATTTTTTTTTGGAAATGAAGGCCTCATTAAATTCTTCCACCTCCTAAAAAGGTACGACGATAGGAAAGAGCTCCCCGTGACAATAGTATTTCATTAGAAATGGTATTTCGCACAAATAGCAGAATTTCTCGATCGTACACATACCAAAAAAATTAACCTCTAATGCGCAATTTGCTAAACTATTAGCATCATTTTTATGGTTTCTTCTAACCCAAGAAAAATTACAACTTTCACAACTACTCCCCACTCTAAGCACCTCCTCAAACTCCGGCAAACAATCCCATCGTGGGCAATCATTTCGGCCCTGTAAACTGGAACTCAAAATTTTGCAATCACGTTCGACGATAATTTTCGAGTAACCATAGAACCCGACTAAGGTGTGCTACCATTGCAAATCCCTTCAACTCAGCTTAAAAATCACTGTCAGCTTGAACAATACTGCCCCACATCGATTTGGCTCACCATTCGTCGTCCTTGCTATCAGCCCAATCGCGGCCTTCCATTTTTAAAAGCAGCGTCTTAGTTCACTTTAATTACTACTAGACCCAGAGGAGACCAGTCACTCTTTTCCTCTGTTTCACTAACTACCCCTGAGGTCTGACCTACTTCTTTGCTATCTTCGATATCACGGCTTTCACCCTTGATTCTATGAATAATCGCTTCGAGGTTCAGTTTACCTCTTCTGAATACCAATTCATTCCCCTGGAACCAAATCGCGTTGATCGTGGCTATTGCTATGTTCATAAACTGATTATCCTTGTTCTTTAGCCTATTGTTAGCTTCATTGTTTCAGGTCAAAATAGCGCTAAGGCAGTCCATCCATGAATGTTATTGACTCGAGCTCCATGACATCCCCAAACTAGCTATGAACCACTTAGCTAAATCGCACTCAAAGAATAGGTGGATCTCCGTTTCCTCGCATAAGCCACATATTCTGCATAGGGAGTCCATTCCAGGGATTTTCTTCGCGAGGTTTGAAGCTGTCAGAAACGGTTGTTGACCTAACTTCCATAGATTGGGCTTGAAGCCCCAAATTGCCTTCCACGCTTTGTCACTTGGATTGAATGAAGCTCCATTTAATTCTCTATAAGCGAATTTGATTGTGAAACAACCCGATTATCTAACCATAGATTTTGATAAGAATCACATTTTCTTTTACCACCAACTATGGATGTGTGTCAATTGATTATATAAACAAGGATTTGTCACAAATGAACACGATTTATTAGTTTAATTTTTCTAAGAGGATTGATAAATTTGTCAACTTATGAATGAGTGTAACGAATGTGTACCACACTAATCATGTGACTTAAAGGCCTAAAATAAATAAAAATTAGCTCTTTATCCACTTATATATTTAGTGTTTTCAAAATATCCAACATTTTGTAAATACCAATCTAGATTTGTTTACACGAATTTTGAGTCCAATTACCCTCAAAATATTTTCGGAAATTATTTTCCCGATCTATATTATTTGGGTTTGAAATTCAAAAAATTCAGAGGATAATTGACTCTTTATTTGCTATAATTTATTTATATTTGAATATTACTTTTAATTGGATTAATAATTGTTTTACTAAATTATGGGTTTTTTTGTTTGAAAATGGAAATAAATCTTTGTAATTTATTTCCTTTAATTGTGGTAACTAACACTACACGCTTCCTTTTTTTGCCATTTAATTAATACAATTTATTGTTTTATTTTGCTTGCATTGCCAATTCATAATCTTGGATTCAGATTATTTTTCTTAACAATTTCTTTTTTCTTTATCTCGAGTTGTGTTTACCGAATTCATACTTGTTAATTTGCTCAACGTATATCTTAATTATCTCCATCGTTTATTTATCGTATTGCTCGGATAGATTTATTCAACACTGAACGATTTTCATTTTATGAATATAGTAAGTTTAGTTTTATGTATTAGTTTACCAGTAAACAATCGTTTCTAGTCTTGTTTATAGAACAAATAACATTTTTTGTTATATATACATAAATCATAATAATCGGATGGAATTATTTATCATTGAAGGTTTTTCACACAAAAATTCCGGTGAGTTTTTCAGATTCTGTAGTTTTTATTATTATTTTACAACCAGTTAACAAAATTGCAGTAATCAATTTACGTGTCGTCTATTTACGTATGTTGTTTAGTAGTTCAGTTAACAGCTCGTTTTTACAGTCCCGTTTTCTCTTTCATAATTTCACTTTCATTTACTTTTTTGATTCAAAACGTTAATTAAATGTTGATAATTATTCTCCTCGTTTTACGTGCTGACATGTAAGTTCATTTAAGTCTTTTTATTTTATTTTTTTATGATTTGAGCGGGAATTTCATTTTAGGTTAAAATGGTCCAAATATTTTCGTAAACAGTTTTAAGTGGGTATTTGCACACTATTTACAAAACATGGGTATTTTGAAATTAACAAACGTTTCTGTGGCTATATACTAAAAGATCCTAAAATATGGGTATTGTAAAATTAACAAACATTTATATGGTATATATCTAAAAGATTCTAAAATATGAGTATTTTGAAATTAGCAAACGTTTATATGGATATATACTAAAAGACCCTAGAATAAATGTCAATATCAATAAAAATCATACTTATGATAATTTCACTTAAGATTGTACAGAAGTATAAAACAAATTGAATACAATAATTGATATCGATATTACAGATTTTACTCTCAATTCTTAAACATCAGGTATATAATTGTGACAATCTGTAAATATATTATATATTTTTGCCCGTATTTGCTCTTATTGGAACTAAATGTCCAATTGTTATTATGATTGTGAATATACATTTTACACAACTCGAAGAAAAGATTTTATATAAGTCTGAACTCAATTTTTCACATGTTACAAGTTGATATATATATTATATGATCATATACATTGTATATATAATGTAGTTGATGATGACCAAAATTAAACATCTAACTACCGTGGTCAACTTTATTATGATAGTTAGATATTGTAGTTGATGGTTGTAAATGTGGCCATGTAGTTCTTGTCTTTCCCCTTGATCAAACTAGGTTGTAGATAAGATAGACCAATGAAAACGGTTTTATGAGAAAAAGCTACGTATCGTCCAGAAACTGTCATGGAGACCCTGCAAAAACTCCATAGACATGTGCACCTTCGTTTATGGGACGTCGGAGAAAACTATCTACAAATTCCAGTTCTCTGTTTGCTAAAGGCGCCATGGTTATAAGCCTGCTCCACAAGTCATAGTTATTGCCAGTGATGAGTGTAAGACTGTTGGAGTGATGTATAGTGTATGAATCAGTAATGGGAGTGATGGAAGAGGTACCGCCAGGTTGGATATTTTCTGAAATCATGTTGGGTTGTAGGCTTTGCTATGATGTGAAGAATGGAAAAAAACTTAACTCCTGATGCCATAAGAAATGCATGAAACTGTTTCAGTTTGAATTTTTTTATTGATTTATTTATAGAGATAAATTACAAAGTGCACGTACAATAAATACCTAAGAATCATCGTCTAATAATTACAGATTTATAATAGCCATATATCTAACTATTATGAATAATAAATAATAATATTAATAGCCCCTCAATATTACAGATTTGGCTTACTATTATGAATAGTAAATAATAATATTAATAGACCTAATAGTTACAAATATCACTCCTTTTCGAAGCGATATTTTACTTTTAAAAGCGACTCGTTACTTTTGAGTCAACACACTAAATATCTTCTGAAAATTGGAGATTTTCCTTATAGAAGCGACAATTACTTCTAATTTCACAAATTGAACTTTTAAAAGCGATTTGTCACTTCTACATTAATCCAAAATTTTGTCTCATTTTTTATCCGTCAAATTTTCAGAAATTGGGACATTAGAAGCGACATGTAGTTCCCAAAAAATTTCATTTTGAATTATTTCCGTCAAATTCTCACCAGGTCTTTTTTTAGAAAATAAGAAACGACATTAAAACCGATTTGTTGCTTCTAATTCTCAAAAAAAAAAAATCTCCAAACTTTGTCCGCAAAATTTCCACGAAATAATTTTGTTTGGACATTAGAGTTGACATGTCGGTTATAATTTTTTTAACAGTAAAACGACGTCTTTCACTTTGAAGAAAATTAGAAGCGACATTATCGCCTCTAAATTAGATTTATACATTAAAATGAACCAATTTGCCTTCTCTTAAACTCATTCTCAGATTTTCAAGCCCTCTCTTATTATTTACCTAACTACCTATGCTCTGACTGCACCGACAATATACTCACGACTTTTGATGGCGCCTCTCCGCTCACCTACGCCGCCGCCACTATCCTCTATCATCACCTTCTCTTTGTTATCGGGGATAAGCTTTCTTTCACTCTCGATTTCTTTGACTGCATGATTTTTTTCTGTTGTCAGTTGCAACCAATCGCTAAACTAAGGACTCGAACCTATAAGTTTTTGGTTCGCAACTAGCACGCCTCTGGTTCCCAGGTTCAATTTCTATCTCTAATTTAGTTTTTTTTCAATTTTTTTTACAGTGATTTATTAAATATCATATATACACGAACCAGAAAAACTCATTCGTTTATTTGAGTTGGGCGTGTGCATGTAAAGTATTTGTATAAGAGTTTTGTTTTCATTTTGAGGTTTATTTTTCTTCTTGTTTTCATTTTCCGATTACATTTTTTTTCTATTTTACGGTTGTTTTTTTAATTGATTGTTATACGTCTGCGTGTTTTTTTTGTCTTGCCTCGGTGCGTCGCTGCCTCCCTTCGCTCCGTCGTCACCCTGCCTCGCTATGTCGCTGCCTCGTCTTGCTGCTTCTAAGGTTCATTATTTTATGTATTAGATTATGTAAATTGAAATTGGAATTTTAATTTTAATTATTTTGTTAACTTAATAATTTTACATCAAACTAATGACGGACAATGAACTACGGCCACTGTTGGAGAATATCATATAAGTAATAAATATTTATTTCTACACGTTTTCTCTTTATTAATTTTGTTCGTATTTTTTTATAAAGTCTCGCATCATAGAATAACATAATATATCCAAGAGCAAGCTCGTGCACAGTGGAAGAGTCCGAGCCAAGAAATTATATGAAGGAGACTTATATGGCTCAAGTCCTCGACACTTGATGTAATTGGGCCATTGATCCCGCACTCAAATATGTTAGAAGTCATGGCCCACGACTACTACATATGATCCTCAATAGGAGACTCGAGCTCAATGTCGTTTGTGAGTCAACAACAATTTGTAGCTCTTCAAGGAGCAGTGTTTGTTGGAATAAGTCTAGGATTAAAAAAAAAATAACATTAACAAATTAATGGCGGAATATAAATTTTTTTTTACTAGTACAACAATTTTACCAACCTAAGCAAAGTGCATGAACATGTTGTTATTTAAAAACGTTATTTAACTACTTATTAACCTTTCTTGTAGCTTGATCTTTGAGGAGCCTTGGGAAAGGTAGATCGTCTCATCTTCCTCGTTTCCTTCACACCTTGTCATGAACTCGAGAAACCTAGAGTTTCTATTACAAGAGTCTTTAGAGTGTTTGAATGATTTGTGTGTTGGCACAATTAAACGCAATAACTTAAGAACAAGTTTATGAGCTAAAAAACTAATTTAAACTTAAGTCTTATGAGCTAAAAAACTAATTTAAACTTAAGTCTAATGAGGACTTAGGTGCCAAAATAAAAGAGATATTTATTGAGAGAGAGAGGGAGGATCGGTCATAATAGAGAGAGAGCAAGAGAAAATTTTATTTTCACATCTCTATGTGAGACTCTATTTATAGGAGAAGAAAATATAAGAAAGGGTAATTACCCTTTCCTATTGTGCATTCATGACACAATATAAATGATATCCTCTCCTCTTTCTTTATGTATGTGGCCGGCCATTCTATAACATTAGAGAGGGAAATTTGTTTCCTCACTTAGCACATTTGTTTCCTTCTCTAACAAATTCATTTCCTCTTTTCCTTTTGGGTAATTATCTTTATAATTAAAGGCAAAGAATTTCTCTCCTCTTTGGATGATGTTGGCCGAACTCTACACTTAAGGATGGAGCTTCTAGATGCTTTCTTATTTATTTTAAGATAATTCTTAAAATACCCATTGTAGAATTAATATTGCACAAATAATGAAATTAGTTTCATAATGCCTCAAACGACTGCTCGGCTTTAGAAACTAATTTATATTTCCATCATATGAAAATATTCAAATCTTATTTTGACATTTACGTCATTTTATGTTCATGTGGACAAAAATACCCTTTAGACATTTTCCGAGAAAACGTCTAGTTCAACACTTGAACTTATTTTGACTTAACTTCTAGTTTAACAATCCTACTCTAATGACCTGTAATAGTGACTTTATGGATCAAAATGAACAAAGCTTGAGCTACTATACTTGGACTCAAAAGTTCACAAACTTTTTCCAAGTATTTGTTTAATGTAAACTGACTCCACTAAAGAGTTAACACTGAGAACCTCTCGGTTCAAATTAATTTATTTACTACACAAATTCAACTTAATTATGTTGAGTGGATCTGTTGAATGTTATCTATGATTACCCTTCATGAATATCATCAACGAGATATGATTTATATAATTACCATTTTACCCTTCTAGTTGTTATTTCTCCAACTCTTTTGTTACTTGTGAATAAGTTAGATAAATGTATTGACGAGGAGCTAACAAATCACATTGTTTCATCCAGATAAAGTCTTTACTTAATTTTGAATATCGCGCGGTTTTTTTATTCACAATCCAAGTAATAAAGCATGAGGTGATATGCATTGCATTTCAGTAATATTGTACATGAATTTCATATGTATGAGAACTTCACAAAGCTGGTTCATGACATCTTCATAACTTAATATCTCACCAATTGGTCTAGTCTAGATCACTTCGTGAACCTAGAATTTAACTTTCAGAAATGACAATATTGAAGCTATGAAATGACATGTCTCATTTCATGATTTAGGTAGCATGATGCAATTCATACATAGTGACCTTGAGACAGAAGATGTTAAATGGTTTGTTCTTACATTGTCTCAAAAGGTGCACTGGTCAATTCAGTATCTTCGGAAGATACACTAGAAGAACTATAGAGATCCTCAAGCTCATAGAATTCATCGGAGCGCATTCGTGACCAACCATGACGACGACCAGGCGACCTTTCGTCTTCAACACCTCCACCCGATCCAGAGCTACATGAACCCGCACACGGGTCGATGAGAAGACGCGATTGACAAGGACGCGCAAGAAGATGGTCATTTATAGTTTATTTTCTATACTTTATCATTAGAATTTATTGGTTTTTATCATTTTGTAGTTTACGTTTTATGGATTATAGACTTTATTCTAATGATAATATTATGTTTCAAATATTTAAATTTGATTTTTAATATTTATTTTTACCTTTCATAAATTCTAATTCTATTATTAGCTCTTAGTTATAGTAATTTAATGTTCACTTTATGTTTTTAATAATTTCAATTGAATAAAAAAATAAATTTAAACATTAGAACTGACAACTCGCTTCTAATATAACTTCTATATTCAAACAATCTTCGTCTGTGTGGAAGCGACTTGTCGTTTCTAAAGTCGCTTCCACGAGAAAAAATTAGAAGCAACAAGCCGCTTTAAAAATCTTCCCGACATATTTTGAAAACCATTTCAAACGATTTTTTTAGTATCTTAGATACGACATTTGAATTGACTTGTCGCTTTAAAAGTCTTCTCGACATATTTTGAAAACCATTTGAAACGATTTTTTAGTATGTTAGAAGCGACATTTGAATTGACTTGTTGCTTTAATAGTTTTAAAAATGACGGACTTTTATAAGCAGACCATTAAAAGCGATATAGTCGCTTCTAATACACTTCCAAAAGTCATAGAAGCGGATTTTTATTATTGAAAGTGATCTCGTTTACAACTTTATTTTTGTCTGTGTATATGTTAACATTAAATAATTAATAATAATATTGAATACCTTAATAACTACTATGCAGTTACGTTTACCGTGTCTACGAAATTGCTAAAGTATATAGATGTCATTCATTGCAGATATAGATAGTAGGTTGAGTCCAATTTCATAAATTAGAATCTAAACCTAGCTTTTCTCTTCATATAACATGCAATCAATTATCTTTTTGGTAAACCCTACTTTGTTTACATATCTTTTTAAAATAGTAATCATCATTACCACGTAAAAAAACATATGTTCATATTTGAACTCTTTCCTATTTTCGTAACAAATCCCTGCGATGGAATTTGGAACTTCCATATAAGAAAATATGACACAAATCAATATTTAAGAGAAAACATGAAAACCGACCACGTGTATATAAATAATAATAACTTGCAATGATATATAATGGTTTTGGGAAATTCGAATATGAGGTTATGATAGCATGTTCTACCACATGGTCCCCATAAAGGGCCACTCAAGCTCTCCACCAACTAGACAATCCCATAAAATTATTATCTCTAAGAAGTACCCACAAGAGTTTTTGTTTAGCTTTTTCTTTTGGGTTCCTCACATTATCTATATTTTTGTAGTCTTTTCGATAAGGTAATCATCCAACTTGGTGGTGCCCTAATAAATTCGTTTAAATATTTTATTCGAATTATGAGAGATTTCACCATATAGAAAAATTGACACCGATTACCGATAGATTGAATATTGAGAGAGAGAATATAACACTAAATAACTTAATAGCGATTAAAGAACCCAAAAAGTAGATCAAGCTTGGGTGAGTGGATATTTGAGATTAATTTAAATTTACTAGTAGCGCTTTAGAGTATCCGAGATCTCGAAAGAAGTAGTAATAGATTTTGTGCTAAATGTTTGAAAATGTGGATTACGATGCATTGAAAGCACTGGTATGCATGTTGGGTTTATGGGAATCAAAACCTTTAATTTCTTTCCAATGCTACATTCCTTAATTAACTAGTCTTAGCCTTGAGACATTTGACGCCGTATTTATTATACACCAAACAACATATAAATTCCCATCACTAAATCGTAGTTCGACCGAAATGCTTTGTCTGATGATTGATGGGTATAATATTGTTTCATAGGTTCCCTCAAGCTATTCATTATATTTCTTCGCACGTACTCAAGCTATGTATTGACTTTAAGCTCTCTCTCTCTCTCTCTCTCTCTCTCTCTCTCTCTCTCTCTCTCTCTCTCTCTCTCTCTCTCTCTCTCTCTCTCTCTCTCTCTCTCTCTCTCTCTCTCTCTCTCTCTCTCTCTCTCAGACACACACAAAAGTCAACTTCTTGGCACGATATTGCTCCTAAATTTCAACTCTGTTTTGTGCATCTCCAGATAATCAATTTCCACCAACTCGTTTAGAATAACGAATTCATAAATTAGAAATCATGCTTTACACGAGTTATCTTTCAAATTACAATGTTTTCTCTCTCTCTCAAATTAATTTCTTATAAGATTAAAAATAATCCCTTAACAAGTTGTTATTGCATAACAATTTCTAAGTAATTTACAATACATGGCCAAGATACCACTTTTCTATATATATTTTTCTCTAAAAATATTTTTTTTTTCCTAATTTATTGATAAGTGCATATTTTACGCACGAATTCGGTTCCACTAAACTTGATTTGCGCTTGTTCCCGAGAGTTTTAATGATAAAAATGTGTTTATAGTGCACTTTTAGGTCGATACAAGTAAGAGAGCCCGATCAAAACACTTTTGGGCAAAACAGACCAGAAATGGAGCAATTTATGAAGAAACTACGCTAGACAACAAACGAAGAGTTCCAGGGACCTCTCGTGGTGAGGGTCGCGGTCCGGTCGCGCCGCGGTACTCCCGACGAGCATCATGCGCGCCGCGAGACTTAGAATTCCACGAGCAACATCTCTTCACAGAGACTCCTCGCGGTGATGGTTGCGTCTACGTCGCGCCGCGAGGATGCGTGAAACCTGTTGTCGCGCCGCGTGAAGTATTTGGCGCGCCGCGATGATCACTTCCCTGGAGCATTTAAGATCCAATTTTGGCTTAATATGAGCCATCGGATGAGTTTTTAACGATCAGAATCGCCCGAGAGGATGTTTCGACTTAAACAACTATAAAACACATTTGCAGCCTCTTTTTAAAAGACGCTTTTACTTTTATTGCTATTGGAGAGGAGAGCTTTTGCATAGGAGGAAGGTTTCCATTAGAGTTTGATCTTTCGATCATTGGAGTCAGAATTTTCAATCCGCCGGAACTCCCAACAATAGTTTTTCTTCTTTTCCCTCCTTTCTATTCTTGTTTCCTTCTGTTTAATTGTCGAATTCTTGATAATTCTTTAATCATGAGTTCGTTCGGTCAATCGTTGTTGATTTTGGTTTTGTTGCTTACGATAATTGTTTTGATCATGTTCATGAACGTCACTAGCGGCTAGATTCTTAGAGGGATTACGATGTAACCGGGTTAGGTATTAGCTAGGTTTGGATGTGATAGATTTGCTAGATGTTCCATGAAAATGTGTGCTTGTGTGAAATTGTGCGTAAAGCGTTCTTAAGACTGATCACCTTTAGAATTGATTAATTGGAATATTTAGTTACTCGGGAGAGAATTAATGTTCGTGCTTTATTTCACGCATCATAATTGTTTAAGTTGCTTGACGATTTAGAAATTGTGAAATTGTTAGAGTTCTTGTTTTAATGCTCGTAAATACGTTAATAGGATTTAAGGCCGAGAGGATAATCAATCCGACATTTGCGTAGGTTCACTAGAACACTCGAGAGAGGCTAGCGAATATTTATGAAAGAATGAGATTAGTATACATAGGAATGTTTTAGTGGTCTTACCTGGAAATCCCTAAGTTTGTAGCTACCCGGTGAAGTCGTGTCCCTTGTCTTCTTTATATTCTTGATTCTTGTTTTAATCATTTATTAGTCAGTTGTTAGAATTCATTAGTTTAGTTCGTATGAGTTAGTATTTCCACTCAAAGTCATTTTAAAATCGATTTGCGACAGGTTAAAGAATCCGTTAGCGTAATAGGTCTCTGTGGGCTCGATACTCGTGTTTATCACTATATTACTTGTTCGATACGTACACTTGCGTGCTTAGTCGTAAAATATCGCAACAAGTTTTTGGCGCCGCTGCCGGGGAGACCTTTTTCACAACAGCGGCTGAAATTAATCTGTTTTGCCATTTGATTTTGTTACATTTTAATTAACTTTGTGTGTTACTTTTTCGTTGAAGGTGCATGCGAAGTAAAGGATCATCAAACCTCATTCCGTTAGATCTTGAGATCGAGAAAGTCTGCAGGACAAATCGAAGGAAGGCTAAAGAACAAGTCATGGGGGACCATCAACCCGGAGTGATCCAGACCGGAGTGATCCACATGGTGCAACAATCACAATTCGCCGGATCACCAGCTGAGGATC
The DNA here is from genome assembly GCA_958296335.1 of Urtica urens. Taxonomy (NCBI): domain Eukaryota; kingdom Viridiplantae; phylum Streptophyta; class Magnoliopsida; order Rosales; family Urticaceae; genus Urtica; species Urtica urens. Next base: position 8,088,872 of record OY282530.1, on the reverse strand, counting down.
CACAGGATCACCTCTCCAACTTCGTCGAGATCACCAATACATTCAAGATCCACAACGTGACTTACGAAGCCATCAGACTCCGCCTTTTCCCGTTCTCTCTCCGTGATCGAGCCAAGACGTGGCTCAACGCACTACCACCGATGCAGCCAGCTGTCCAAGCTCAACCACGGCCACCACCCTACCAGCCCCCACACCGAGCACATGACAATAGGCCTAACCTGGAGGATTTGATGGCACAACTGACCACTAACACGAACTCGTTCATGACGGAGACACGAACGGCTTTACAAAGTCAATCAGCACAGATTCGTAATCTCGAGACGCAGATGGGGCAATTGTCAGTGGCGTTAAACTCGAGACCTCAAGGAACACTTCCGAGCAACACCGACATCAATCCCCGATCGCAGGTCAATGCCATCACTCTGAGAAGCGGCCAAGTGATTAAAGATTCGGATCAGAAGAAGGAGAAAGAGGAAAAAGGTGAATCTTCATCAACGGCAACGGAACCACCGAAAATACCTTTCCCTCAAAGGTTGAAAGAAGGAAAGCTCGATCATCAATTCAGCAAGTTCCTCGAGGTATTCAAACAACTTCAAATAAATATACCTTTCGCCGATGCTCTGGAATAGATGCCTACATACGCCAAATTTATGAAATACATTATGTCAAAGAAGCGAAAAATAGACGGGTGCAACACAATCACTCTCACTGAAGAATGTAGCGCTATTATTTAGAGGAAAGTACCGGTAAAGATGAAAGATCCCAGAAGTTTCACAGTTCCGTGTGCGATCGGTAACACATTCTTCGAGAGAGCCTTATGTGATTTGGGAGCAAACATCAACTTGATGCCTTACTCGATTTTCAAGAACCTCGGCATAGGAGAAGTGAGAACGACAAGGATTACTCTCCAGATGGCGGATAGATCTGTGGTATATCCACGTGGAGTGATCGAAGACCTTTTAGTTAAGGTCGACAAGTTCATCTTCCCCGCTGACTTCGTGGAGCTTGACATGGAGGAGGACCGTGATATCCCGATCATCCTAGGGCGACCATTCCTCGCAACAGGAGGAGCACTCATCGACGTGCAAAAGGGAGAATTGAAGCTCCGAGTCCAAGACGAAGAAGTGTTGTTCAACGTCTTCAGCGCCATGAAGTATCCAAAAATGAGCGACGATGTGCATCAGATAGATGTGTGCAATGTCATCAGCACCAACTTCTCACACCAATCCGCAGATTCCCTCGAGGTATATTTACTTAACTCACCTGATTTCACTGACATGTGTGTCGAGCGTGAAGCGGCAGAGCATGCAGAATACATGGATGCAGCTAAACCCATCAGACGAAGTTTGGTCAAAAGTTTTGGGGAGAGTCAACCCTGAGTTTTACCGTCCGTAGAGAAGCCTCCTACTCTCGAGCTGAAAAAACTACCGCCTCATCTTTGATATGCATATTTAAGTGAAGGAGCCAAGCTACCAGTTATCATCTCGAACCATCTCACCATGGAAGAAGAAGGAAGGCTAATTGTGGCAATACGCAAGCACAAGGGAGCGATCGGGTGGACACTCTCAGACATCAAAGGAATCAGCCCCTCCTATTGCGTTTACCGCATACTTTTGGAGGATGGCCATCGTCCTTCAGTAGAGCACCAAAGGTGCCTCAACCCGGCTATGAAGGAGGTTGTCAGGAAAGAGATCCTGAAGTGGCTCGATGTCGGAGTCATTTATCCGATCTCCGACAGCGCATGGGTAAGTCCGGTGCAATGCGTTCCAAAAAAAGGTGGAATGACGGTAGTAAGAGACAAAAGCAATGAGCTCATTTCTACTCGGACAGTGACCGGGTATAGAATCTGCATGGACTACCGAAAGCTCAACAATGCCACGCGCAAAGATCACTTTCCACTCCCCTTCATCGATTAGATGCTTGATCGTCTCGCAGGGCATAGGTATTATTGTTTTTTTGATGGGTATTCAGGTTATAACCAAATCACAATTGTACCAGAGGATCAGGAGAAGACTACTTTTACATGCCCTTATGGCACTTTTGCTTTCAAACGAATGCCATTTGGGCTGTGTAACGCACCAGCCACGTTCCAAAAATGCATGATGGCCATCTTCTCAGACATGGTGGAGAAAACAATGGAAGTTTTCATGGATAATTTTTCTGTATTTGGCCCTACATTTGATCAATGTTTGGAGAATTTGTCTCAGGTGTTGAACAGGTGTGAAGAAACTAACCTCGTGCTTAATTGGGAGAAGTGTCACTTCATAGTGCAAGAAGGCATAGTGTTGGGCCACAGAGTGTCGAAGGAAGGATTAGAGGTGGATCGGGCAAAGATTTCCACAATCGAAAAGTTACCACCGCCTACTTCAGTCAAGGGAGTGAGAAGTTTCTTGGGGCACGCTGGGTTCTACAGGCGCTTTATAAGAGACTTCTCCAAAATAACGAAGCCATTGTGCGGGCTACTTGAGAAAGATACCAAATTCTCCTTCTCCACCGAGTGTTTAGAGGCACTCAGCTCCCTCAAGCAGCGACTCAGCACCGCCCCGATCATCGTCGCTCTAGACTGGAGCTTGCCGTTCGAGATCATGAGCGACGCCAGCGACCATGCAGTAGGCGCAGTCCTTGGGCAGCGTAAAGAAAATGTATTCCACGCTACTTACTATGTGAGCCGAACCCTTAACGACGCTCAAGTGAACTATACGACAACGGAAAAGGAATTTCTGGCAGTGGTCTTCGCTGTAGACAAATTTAGACCCTACATCATTGGCAACAAGGTGACCGTCTACACCGATCACGCGGCCATAAGATACCTCATGGAGAATAAAGACGCCAAACCCCGCTTAATCCGTTGGGTACTTCTGCTGCAAGAGTTCGACATCAAAGTCAAAGATAAAAAAAAGGCACAGAGAACCTTGTAGCTGATCACTTATCGAGCCTTGAGACGCTCGAGCATGTTCTAGACAAGATGGCTCTCATCAATGGCGACTTCCCCGACGAAAAGCTATTGGCTGTGCATCAAGCCGCTCTCCCATGGTATGCTGACATCGTCAATTACCTCGTAGGCAATGTGGTACCTGTTGACCTCAAGACATACCAGAAGCGGAAATTGCTTTCAGAAGTCCGGAGATACTATTGGGAAGAACTGATTCTCTATCGGCAATGTGCAGACCTCATAGTAAGGAGGTTTGTTCCTGTGGACGAGATGGAGTCGGTTTTGTGACATTTCCATGGTCTCGAGTGCGGAGGTCACTTCGGCCCGAACCGCACAGCAGCGAAAATTCTTCAAAGTGGCTTCTATTGGTCGACGCTCTTCAAAGATAGCCGAAACTTCATCATCGCGTGTGACAAATGCCAACGAACGGGTAACATTTCTAATCGAAATGAAATGCCACTAACTTACGTGTTAGAAATAGAACCGTTCGATGTTTGGGGAATAGATTTCATGGGCCCATTTCCGTCATCCTACGGAAACAAATACATTCTCCTAGCGGTAGATTATGTATCGAAGTGGGTCGAGGCCAAAGCCACTCCAGCAAGCGACGGGAAGGTAGTCTTGAAGTTCTTAAAGACCATCTTCACCCGTTTTGGAACACCACGAGCCATCATCAGCGACGGGGGAGCACACTTCTGTAATAGGCAGTTCGACGCCCTCCTCACCAAATACAGTGTCACACACCGAAAGACGTTGGCATATCATCCTCAAGCCAACGGTCAAGTAGAAGTCTCCAACCGCGAGATCAAGCAGATACTAGAGAAGACGGTGGGAGCATCGCTGAAAGATTGGTCGACAAACCTCGACGATGCGTTATGGGCTTACAGAACGGCTTTCAAAACGCCGATTGGCATGTCACCATATCACATCGTCTACGGAAAAGCATGCCATTTGCCGGTGGAGTTAGAGCACAAAGCGTTATGGGCAATGAAGAGACTCAACTTCGACTACAAGGCGTCCGGGCAGCAACGACTACTTTAACTCAACGCCTTGGACGAACTTCGACGTGAAGCCTACGAAAATGCCAAGGTGTACAAGGAGAAAACCAAAGCGAGGCATGACAAGCACATCGTCCGAAAAGAGCTCCACCCAGGCCAACAAGTCCTCCTTTTCAATTCGGGACTGAAGCTATTACCAGGAAAATTGAAGTCAAGATGGTCTGGACCGTTCGAAATTGTCAAGGTCTATCCACACGATTGGGTAGAGTTGAAGAATCAACAAGGAGAAATCTTCAAAGTCACGGGACAACGGGTGACACCATACTTCGGTGGGGTATTCGAGAGCGAGAAAGCAGTCACGTACATTTCCGAAATCTCCTAGTACATCGGTATCGCGTCGAGCTAACGACGTTAACTATAGCGCTTCACGGGAGGAAACCCGTATTTTCTTTAATGTTTTCCTGTTTGTTTTGTTTTCTAAAAAATAATAATAATAATAATAATTTTGCGCAGGACGTCGCGCCGCGGGGAGAGCGCGAAGAGAACCGCGAGGAGACTCTGGACAAAAACGGGGAAAACGATCGAAGTCTCGCGCCGCGACCAAGGACGCACAATATCGTCGCGGCGCGACATCAGCGCGACACGAACAATGGAAGTTTTTGGTATTCTCGCGCCGCGAGAGTTCGGGTTGCGCCGCGATGGTAGCGCTGACCCGCCCAGGTAAGCGCGTTTAAAAAAAAACCGGGATTTTAACCCAAAAACCAGTTTTTCTCCTCCTTCTCTCCTCCGAAAACACTATTTCTCCCTCAAAATTTTCGAATTCTCCACCATAATCACAAATTTTCAAACGAATTCTCTTCCTCTTCATCTTCATACATCACATTCGGAAGGGTTCTCCACTTAATTGCTCTATTCTTTAACACATTCATCAATATGAGCAAGGTAATGTTCTAAACTCTACTTGTGGAAATTTTTTGCGTTTTGATAGATTTTGGTGAATGCTTTCGAAAATATTATTCGTTACATGAGATGTAGGTGGTTTATGGATGAAAACATAGTCCAAATTCGTGATGTTTAGTGAAAAATTCAAACGTCCACCACTTGTTCGATGAAATGTCATAGAGGAATTTGTTGTTATTTTACTATAGGGTGTTAGGAGGTGTTTGCGGTTATTACCCGGGCGATTAATTGACTACACATGAGCATAAATACTATGTATCTGTTTTATTTTTTTTGTAGTCGGATTACGCCGCCAAGAAGTCGAAGCGCACCCGGGACACACCGCCCGCACTACCTCGGCCGACGGGCCTCCCTGATGGCGCGGAAGTAACGTGGGACATGATAGCTAACGTGGGCTTCATACCCGAGCGGAGATTAGAAGTAGACGGCCGGTGTGGGAACATGCTTCAACAAATTCAGAATCGGAAGTGGGAGAAGCTCACAAAAATCAACACGAAAGCGGCCACGAGAGTTGTCAAAGAGTTTTACGCAAATATCTCAGTGACACCAAACTCGGTGGTGAAAGTCCGCGGAAAGAACATCGACATATCGCCGATCTCCATCAACAAATTCTTAGGAGCATCCATACCGGCGGATGACGAGTACTTGCCGATGTGGACGCAGCCTAAATGGGACGAGTGGATTCATACATTGACCAAACTTGGGGCCAAATACCACTGCAAGAAGTCGATCCGGCTAAAGCACGAGGCGGAGTACCTGTCGATCACATCAATCAATCGTTACGGCAAGGCATGGGTGTACTTCATCTCCGCCAACATCCTACCGAACGCGAGGCCTCATCAGTTGAATGTGGAGAGGTTAGCCCTGCTCGACTGCATAGCCCACAACCGACCAATCAACATTGGTCGGGTCATCCACGAGCGATTGATGTTCTGTGCCAGCCGCTCGACAAGCGTTCTTTTAGGACATGGCGGCCTAATAACCGGCATGTGCCTAAAAGCTGGGGTCAAACTCACAGCGACCGAAGACTTGCAGCCTCTCAGTAACGCAATCACAATTGACTACATCCTCGGCCTAGATCAGTGGCACCACAGGGAAGCAGACCCAGACGGAGGCGGGTTTGTCAATGTACCGGAAAATATTGGGGATATGGGATCCGACTATGACGAGGAAGAGGAACGGCGTGAACTAGAACGGCGAGAGCGAGGCGACGACCGAGACCATCGAGGTGAGTCATCTCAAGATCAACAGGCACCGTACGACGAGATGATGACAATGATGACGCGCCTCGATACGCATTTCATGGATCTCCAAGGCAACTACACAAACCTCAACAACAATTACGAGGACCTTCGTAGAGACTATCAAAGTTTGGACCAACACTACGAGGGACTCCGACACGACGTGCAAAACCTACACCGAGATGTGCAAGCCATCAGAGTCAGGCAAAACGCAATGGGGGGATTCCTCAATGAGTTCGGCCAACGCAACGCAAGATATGCCGGATTCCAGCGAGATGTCTACGACACATGGACACAACGCCAAAATTACGCGCCACCACCCGATACACCTTCTGATGACCGCCCGGATATGCCCATGTACCCAGCGTACCCACAAGAGTTCATGACGCCATACCCCCATATTCCTCCATGGGTCCCGTACAATTATCCTCCACCACCCCCGGACGACGGAAACGAATAGGGGTGCTCGACTATCCCCGCAAGGTAAGTCTTAATCTCACCCAGTTGATTTGCACATAAACATTGAGGACAATGTCAATTTTGAGTTTGGGGGGGTCATTAGTTACTTTGTAGAGGGTAGAACTTGTATATAGTAAGATCATTGTTTCTAGTTGTGTGCGTAGTTTAAAAAAAAGACGGAAGATGTTTAAATGAGGAAATCAACATGGTAAAGTCAAAATCGTTATCCAAAGTTTAAAACTATAGAGAATTCACAAACTGCTAAGAGAGCAAGAAAACTTGAGTGTGTAATCCCAAATTGACCCAAATTTTGCATGTCTCGAAACTTAGGAACCCGAAAGAATATCTCAACTGAGCGTTTGAAAAGAAACCCAGCAACGTACTAGAACCTTCTCCAAACCTTAATCGAGGTGAAATCGAGTATATTCCGATCTTGTCGGGAAGAAGTAGGCATTAGGATGAGCCATTCGAGCCAAAAAGCCAACCTATATAAAAATGTTCATCCATGTAGAACCCATGCACAAAAAGCCAAACACTATCTTTTCTCGTATAAGTCAACAAAAGCCGAGCAAAAAAAAAAAAAAAACTCATCGATCATAGCGACTCTTAAGTGTTCAAGTTGAATCTTCAAAGTATATATATTGGGATGTTGTCTTACAAGAATATCAAAATAGGGTCACACCACATCCATACACAAAAAAAAAAGTTGTGGTTGATTGGGTATGTGGTAACATGAAAGGGTTAAATTGAGAAGAGAAAGTTAAAAAAAAAAATAAAAAAAAAATAAAGGTTCGAAAGAAAGAAAAGTGTGATAGTGAAATCATGGGTAGGTGATCGAGAAGAAAATTTGAGAAGTGAGTATCATTGTGAGTAGGGAAAGAGTCGCTAGGATTGATTTTAAGTCAGAAATATTATCCATATCCTACCTTTGACCCTAACCGTGAAATTACAAGCCGTTAAGACCTATGGATCGACTAGAAATGAGGATTATACATTAGTGGAGACTAAAGGTGAGGGGGAGGCATATGATTGCGTTAAAGTCGTATCAATATTCTTATCTTCGACTTTTGGGTAAATTAAGAACGTAAGGGAAGGTAATGAATTTGGGGACCGAAAGTATTCGAGACGGGTAAGCATTGCGTAACGGTCAAGGTGAATCTACTCATGTAATTCTTGCACATCTCTTATTTAACATAAGTTTGATATTATGGATATCTTGATTAGTGATAAATGATGGATATAGATGAGACGGTACATGTTGATGGAAACATATTAAACATTGAATGTCTTTCTGTTTAATTTGGTTTGCACATTAGGTTGTTTTCATAGGTGAGAGGCTGTTTTTATTGCTTGAGGACAAGCAATATTCAAATTTGGGGGGGTTTGATAAGTGCGTATTTTACGCACGAATTCGGTTCCACTAAACTTGATTTGCGCTTGTTCCCAAGAGTTTTAATGATAAAAATGTGTTTATAGTGCAGTTTTAGGTCGATACAGGTAAGAGAGCGCGAGCAAAGCACTTTTGGGCAAAACAGACCAGAAATGGAGAAATTTATGAAGAAACGACGCTAGACGACAAACGAAGAGTTCCAGGGACCTCTCGCGGTGAGGGTCGAGGTCCGGTCGCGCCGCGGTACTCCCGACGAGCATCATGTGCGCTGCGAGACTCAGAATTCCACGAGCAACATCTCTTCACAGAGTCTCCTCGCGGTGATGGTCGCGCCTACGTCGCGCCGCGAGGATGCGCGAAACCTGTTGTCGCGCTGCGTGAAGTATTTGGCGTGCCGCGATGATCACTTCCCTGGAGCATTTAAGATCCGATTTTGGCTTAATATGAGCCATCGGATGAGTTTTTAACGATCAGAATCGCCCGAGAGGATGTTTCGACTTAAACAACTATAAAACACATTTGCAGCCTCTTTTTAAAAGACGCTTTTACTTTTATTGCTATTGGAGAGGAGAGCTTTTGCATAGGAGGAATGTTTCCATTAGAGTTTGATCTTTCGATCATTGGAGTCAGAATTTTCAATCCGCCGGAACTCCCAACAATAGTTTTTCTTCTTTTCCCTCCTTTCTATTCTTGTTTCCTTCTGTTTAATTGTCGAATTCTTGATAATTCTTTAATCATGAGTTCGTTCGGTCAATCGTTGTTGATTTTGGTTTTGTTGCTTACGATAATTTTTTTGATCATGTTCATGAACGTCACTAGCGGCTAGATTCTTAGAGGGATTACGATGTAGCCGGGTTAGGTATTAGCTAGGTTTGGATGTGATAGATTTGCTAGATGTTCCATGAAAATGTGTGCTTGTGTGAAATTGTGCGTAAAGCGTTCTTAAGACTGATCACCTTTAGAATTGATTAATTGGAATATTTAGTTACTCGGGAGAGAATTAATGTTCGTGCTTTATTTCACGCATCATAATTGTTTAAGTTTCTTGACGATTTAGAAATTGTGAAATTGTTAGAGTTCTTGTTTTAATGCTCGTAAATACGTTAATAGGATTTAAGGCCGAGAGGATAATCAATCCGACATTTGCGTAGGTTCACTAGAACACTCGGGAGAGGCTAGCGAATATTTATGAAAGAATGAGATTAGTATACATAGGAATGTTTTAGTGGTCTTACCTGGAAATCCCTAAGTTTGTAGCTACCCGGTGAAGTCGTGTCCCTTGTCTTCTTTATATTCTTGATTCTTGTTTTAATCATTTATTAGTCAGTTGTTAGAATTCATTAGTTTAGTTCGTATGAGTTAGTATTTCCACTCAAAGTCATTTTAAAATCGATTTGCGACAGGTTAAAGAATCCGTTAGCGTAATAGGTCTCTGTGGGCTCGATACTCGTGTTTATCACTATATTACTTGTTCGATACGTACACTTGCGTGCTTAGTCGTAAAATATCGCAACATTTATCACTAGAAAAATTTGAAAAAAAATCATTTACATGTTAATGTCTTTAACATTTTCATCTTAATTCTTAATTATCCCCGATTAAATAAAATTAATAAAAATAAATAGCTATTCAAAATCTAACCTCTCATTTTCTATATTTATTTTTATTTTATTTTAATTAACTGATACTAATTAAGAGTTTGAGATTAAAATGTTCAAAAAATTTAAAAAAGTAAATGATTTTTTTAAAGTCTTTTATGTGACAAAGTGATAAAAAAACCAATTTTTTAAAAAATAAATAAGAAAAAAATGTTAAAAAAATTCCACTTTGCACAATTTCTATTTATAATGTTTCTATTTCCTCTTCATCTTCTTCTTCTTATTTTAGCAGACCTATCTTTGACGGGTGAGTAACCAAACATTTTCAAGTGAGGTATAAAAGAGATAAAATAATTAATTAATCAAATGACAAGAAACTTAAATTTATTCAACTCATTAACTTTTTATTTATATGTAGCGATATATTTGTAATCACTAATAATTTTTTTGACACTTAAATTATTCAATATAGTTTATTTAATGAAGTAAAATTTAACTTGTTTATGTTATATTTTAGAAATTTTAGCTGATTAAGTAATCGGATACAAAATTTCATTAATTTATAAATTTATAACTAAAAAATTTGACTGTTTAATTACAAAGACGCTTATGATAGCCAGAATACCTTATTAGTAATATCCATGAGTTCCAGTTAAAAATTCGTGGATTCGGACCTCACGCGAACCTGCTTTAAAAAAAATTACAAACACACTTCAATAATCACCAAAAGCTTTTAAAAGTGAACATATTAGAATAAGATTTACTCAAACCTTTACTGAAAATACTAGTGCGACGAATTGCCCAGGGAATGAGAATAATAAATAAAATAAAAAGATAATGACGAAATATCAGAAATGTCCATTTGTTACATCTAAAACGCGCCCCACAAACATTTATAATAGAAATTAGAATACACGCATACATAAATAGAATACATAAATTGACATTTGTATATTCATTGTATGTAATGTCCTTTTTCAGGTACCTGTACCCAACTAACTATATATGTGCTATTTGGCATGATTAGTCGCTATATAAACATCCCAATTTGCAACGCCACAAGTAAAGATGAACCACACTAAATGATTCCCATATAACTATATATATAGATATATTTATAGTTATTTGATGGTCCATCTAAAACGTTGTCCCACCAATCTTAACGAATCCATATTTGGTACGGGTCCGTGCTTCACCCACTGTTTCAAAGCTAATACCATTGATACCAAATTCACAATTATTTGCATAAAAAGTGTTATTGCTTTTTACCATGCAAAAAGAAAGTTACATTTCATTCCGTTACTATATGGATCCGTATGTATCAATAGATTTTTACGAGTATATTCAGAATTTCGTCTAATATTTGGTAACCAATTACGTATAAATAGTTTAAGTACATCCCATGTTATGTATACACAATGTTAACATTTTATGTATAAATAAGTAAGGCAAATAATATGAAATTAACCTGACAGATATTGAGAATTTCATATAATGACTATGATAACTACTTTTGTGTAAGATCTGTAAGTGTATGATTTACAAGCTTTTAGAACTTATAGGCTCTCTTGCCGACACATAATTTTAAAATTCCTGTGTGGTTGAGAACTTGAGAGAATAAATTAGAATATTTACCTGTTTTTACTCGTGGTAAATATGTCTCTCTCTCTCTCTCTCAAAAATGATAGGTCTTGTGAACCATGTGAATTACGATGGACTGAATTGACAAAAATGAAAGTGATCAATTAATTTTTGAGGTCCCCTATTATAATTGAGTTTTCCTTGCCCGTCAGTCTCAATGCGGTGTTTATATTACACTGCATTTTTGTATGAATATAATATCTAAATAAGGACCACATAATCTTATCAAATCTTCCAAATTCATTTCCTATAACGGGACCTATATGATTTATTTCACTTTAATTAAGTTAAAAGTTCAAGATCATATATTCCAACGCTAAAAATAGAGGAGCCTTATAATTAATGTTGGTCTACCGGGAGTCCCGGTACCTCCCGGTACCGTTTTCGTGAGATTCTCGATTGGCAGCGGGAGGGGAGTCCCCGTCCCGGTTAAAACCGGGACGGGATGTAGCGGGAGGTTGAGAGTTCGGGTCCTGGCATGGGGTAAGAAAACAAAAAAGAAAATCTTATTTTTTAAAAAAGTAAGGACTTGAATTAAAAAAAAAAGAAGATGTAATTGTAATGTTTTAAATCAAATGAACTATAAAAAATGATTATGACTAAGTTAAGATAAGTATTATAAATAAGAATGAACTAAATTAATTTAAACTCATGTAAAATAAAAATGGGTCTCTTAAAAAACCTTACCGACCCCTAAAAATGTGCGACGATAAGGAAAAAAAGTATTATTTACATCGATTATAAAAAAATATCCCGGATAAGGACCGAGATATCCCTTTATGATAAAATTATAAGTGTCTAACCATTAAAGTTTATGTTTAAAAAGTTAACATCAAAATTATCAACAATATCAAAATTTTCAAATGTTTCTTGGGCTCTATATGGCAATGTTGAAGCCAATCCTTTCCATAAGTTAAAACTTCTACCATCTGCGGATGCAAGCTACATCTTTTGTCGTCGATAATGCGTCCTACGCTGCTGAATTCCGCCTCTGATGACACGATTGAAAGATGAATGGTGAGGATGTCTTGAGTCATAGTACCCAACACCGGGAACCTTGTTACATTCTGGCTCCACCATATGAGTAAGTCTAAGCCTTCGTCGTCCGGTTTGACCCATTCTTTCCTGTCGAACTCCTTTATCTCATGATGAGAGTGTGTGTCGACTGAGCTTGGCTGATTGGACCCTGTCTCGTGTTGTTGAGAAGATGGACTATACGGAGGAGCGTTGACGAACACATTCTGAAATTGATGTCGCGGGGTTGGTGCATCTGTGACTGACTCGGCTGCGCTCGGTAATGCGGGAGGAGTTTGACTTTGTACACCCTGAAAAGAGAATAAAACGCTTCCAGAATTCGAGAAAAATCAAGTGTATAGTAATCTTGATCAACAAAAAAACGTCTAAGGTGCCTAAGAAATTTTTTCAAACCAACTATTCTACATCGGGGATATGAATGACTCATAAACCGTAAAACAAACGAACCTTCCCAACCCCCCAATATTTTAAATTTTTGCTTCCATTGCCTTAACACAATCTTCAAAAATAGTTTGATCTCTATACTTGTCTGAATGTAGTGCAATTTTTGTAATAGTATGCAAACCAAGAAATGAAGTAGGACTGTAAACGGCGGAAAGATAACAAGTTTCTTTATAAAAGATGTCAAGAAATGAAACGAAGGACTTAGCCATTTTAATATCATAATCCGAAATAGAATTTTCGCCATGTTCATTGTTAATATAAACTACAATAACATCTACATAACCTACGGATAAAAAGTTTGTTAACATTAAGAATGTTGAGTTCCACCTAATTTTGTTATCTAGATGCCATGTTCGTTATTTGAGACCATTGTGTCTAAGACGTCTCTTAAGGAACGTCTACTCTACTAGTTGAACTTTTAATTCAACTAATGTATGTCCTAATTTTGTTTATTGAAGGATCATAACTAGCTGCCCCGGCTTGAATAGTAAGGTTGATAATATGAGTCGCACATCGTTGATGCAAAAAAAAATCATTAGTTTGAAGTTTTTCTTTTAAGTCTCTTATCATAACATTATTACTTGTGGCGTTATCTAACGTTACTGATATAATCCTACGTGTTAAACCTCATTCCTCTAATAATACACTAAACATTATATTTTCAACGGCCATATTTTCTGGGTCGTTGGATCTTCAATCCGACGGCCCAGGTTTTTTATTTTTTTTTTTACTTTTTTTAAATTAACGCAATACTCACGGTTGGATAAAAACCTGGGAGTCCCGGTACTGTCCCGGTCATGGTACCGGGACTCCCGATATCGGTTTTATTGCTACCGGGACGGGACTCCCGATTACTTCTCGTACCGTAGGGCCATGATTACTTATAATATACATGATTGATAAATTTAGCAAATATAAAAAAGTATAGCATCACTGGAGACAAGTTAAATATGAGAGACAAAAACAAAACAAATTTTGCTGAAATAACCTTAATTTACTAACTCATTTGAAAATGAAAAACAATCGTAAAACTTGTGTAAATGGTACTAGTGCTTACGTGTCATAACAACTTATGTTCTTATTTTATCTTATTAATAACATAAATTTACATGACACGTAAACATTAAAATCATTTATATGAGTTTTATAAGACGTTGGTGTAAGAAAGATGCTAAATTACAAATAAGATCCGAGAAAATTAAAAGAGCACATATGATGAACATGTGGGTTGCCAAATTTTTTGAGGAATTAACACAAAGTTTTTATAATTTATATTTGCATAATATTTCGTTCTTTTATTAAGGCCTGCATTAGTCTCGTGATTTCCATACTTAAATCAACGCCCAAAGGATGTACGTAACCACACAAAACAACAATATTTATATATATATTATTTATACATTTATTTAAATATAAAAAAACACTCGTCCATGATGTTGAAGTCATCGCACACAAAACAAATCTCCATTGAAGCTCAACATAATTAGAAGAACACTGATGATTAGTTACTCTAAAGCTCGAGGTGAGGTGATTTTGGGTGCTTATACGAATTTTTGCTGTAGTCTTTAATATGTAATTTCTATATTTTTCTTGCATTTTCTTTTTTCATTTGCGATATTTATTTTAAAAATTACATTAATGACATAATATATCAAACACCCATTCTCATTGAAGATAGTAATACGATCAGCAGTTTAGAGTTTAAGGACTCGTTTCCACTAGTACTTCGAAAGTTCACTTGTTTCTAACACAAATGTTCTTTTTGCCCTAAAAGATAAAATTTGATTCAAAACTGAAAAATATCATATTTAATGACGACATAATAGTAAACGTCTCAGCTAATCAGTCAATCACACTACTCGTGGGTCTGGATATATTTCAGAGCAATTATTTTTTTCAAAACTTATTTCAGAGAAATTAAAATTACGAAAGTTGGTTGTATAATGTAGGCCATTGTCGCCTAAAATCTCTACCATTAAACTACACATGATTGGATGGAGAAAATAGAAAGATACGTATATTATATCAATTATATGTGGAAATGTTTACAATGTATCAGTAATAATGCAAACTTGGCCACCAATAATTGTTTCGATATTGCAATTCATCATTACAAAATGAGGCTTCGAGTTATCGTTTTCCGTCGATGGATCATTCTTAACCATTGGAAATATGCTCTCTCTCTCTCTCTCTCTCTCTCTCTCTCTCTCTCTCTCTCTTCAAATGAAAAACTTGCTAGTATACTCAAACTGGCTCGGATAAGTGAGGTTAGACGTGTTTAATTTCTTCTCCTACAAAAGTATCGTTTTCAATTGAAATATACCAACCGGATTTTGTCTTATTGTACCAACTAGAGAATGCTTATCCCAAAATAGATATATCTCTAGTTGGCAATGTCAAATTTACTACGTAGTACGTACCATTAATATGGTAACAGGAAAATAATAGTACGTGCATCTAAAACTATTAAATTTCCAATTCTGAGTTTTTTGTTTATGTCTTCTCAATTAAAATAAACTATGTCATTATCATATATTATAATTACATAGGCTACATATTTTGATTAGAGAGAAGAGGATTCCGGATTTTGGTTGAGATTAACCAAGGTCAATATTTTTCTTAAGGGACCTGTTTATTCATATTTTTGTAAATAATTAGCTAAAAGTATCGTAATTCATAGTTGATAATTTCGAAAAGCATGTATGATAGTGGAGTAATATTTTTGATTTTCTGTTAAACCGTCAACCAATTGTCACTCACAATAATCGTAACTGTATGTAACATTTAACAAGTAAAGTAAAGGTGCACATTAAAATAAACGACACATACAATTGGTAATCTGGTTCGGAACAACGTCACCTATATTTGGGGGGTGTGATAATCCGTGTAAATGTTTCACCATGATAATAGTTCTCAGTACAAATAAAATTACATGAACAACATAGCCAAATTACTAACTAGAGTGAAAATCTAATTCAGTCATCTCCCTGAATTAATGACCCTTTCACAGATCCACTAAAAACACACTTTCACGTGTTCTTTTATCACAATAAACTCTCAGGCGTGACTAGTTCATTCACGGGAAAACACAACACCAAATACGAACCAATCACAGTGGGTGATCTAATTCAACACTGCTATTTTTCAAGTCAATAGTTTTCCAGCCTGCCGATCTTGCACGTCTAGAAGAGCTATAGACTCAAACAAAAGTGTCAAGGAGGCTAAGGGTAGCAACCATGCATTTTATAGCGTCCAAAAGAGGAAGAGTCCATGCTAGAGTTTCACAGTGGATAACCACAACAGTATCAATAAGGAAGGACCCTTAATCATCACATCAATGAGAACCACAAGACTGTCTAAAAATAGCACACAGAATTGCATATTGTTAAGATATAAGATTTTGATGTGACAAATCTCGGTCAAAATTTTTCCTAAAAAAACACCAATTAAAACGTAATAACAATTCTGTTTTTATATGTCGTGAAATTTTATTATGAAAAATATGTGTCAAATGACAAAAAAAATTTTAATAACAGTTTGGTCAGTTTCGTTATGTTGCGGTCGATTGTTATCTTATAGAATTTAATATTAATTGATGTATATTACGGTCAAATTTTTTAAACAATTTTGTTTTCTTTTGACACATATATTTTGTAATAAATTACATCACACCACAAAATATTATCCTAATATCACATATATTTTTTGAAATTGTGTATTGATGTAAAACTTTCTACATTTTATTTTTTTGGAACAAATATTTTCCAAAAAATAATATTTTTCAATACATTATTTGCCTAGCTCTGTAGCTATAGATAGATTTGGACCATGTGGTTCGCTTGAAGAGTCTGTGTGATTTCTAACCGAATGATACAAAAAACGAGACCTCCGACTCTGACACACGTGTGTGAGTGTTCTGACTAAACATTAAAATCACACGCACGTGACACACCCATATTAAGTACTAACAACACACATTATATGTTTGTAACACCAAAATATAGTTTACGCATTCCAAAGCAATCTGTGATGCTAATCTTGTTTTCGCACGAATGTGTGTGTCAGGAGTGCACGTGCGGGCTAGACAGCGAATCAATGACACTGACACAGGACCAACCAAAACTTGCAGGGCTTGGCTGCGATAACGTACAGACGGACCAGGGTCAAGCTCACACGCGCTGCTTTATTTTTTGCCTATATTTCCCTATCATACTCGTATACGCTGTGCTTTTTTGGATTTTAGTTTTGACAAAATATTTGACAATGCACCATCTTTTGTTTCTTCTTATCTCTCGTGCGATTGATTTTTTTTTGAACATTTTTTTTCCTTCGTTTTTTCTTTTTATTTTCTTATTATTTTTTTTTTAAATTATCGAAGCATGGATCGCCAAGGACCTTCATTACGTTTTATGTGCAATATCAAAATTTAGGAAGAACATGCTACTCCCAATGAAACTTAAGTAAGAGCCTGTTTTAGTTAAAGAGAAAATGTTATACGATCTGAAATTGAATAGAACTTTATAAATCAGGAAATTGAGCATCAAATTTTGCATTTTAGAAGATCCCAAATCTTTTTTCGTACAGAACATATGACTACTATGAGCGAAAATTATGATTGAAAACTTATTTTGAATCTGCCTACCGACCGTGGTTTTCAATGTTAATAAATCATACGTAAACTCTATGAGTTAAGCTTATCTTTGAAACCTAATAAAAAGAACACCGTAATTGTTAACCTCATCGATTTCAGGGTTTGGACTTTTCACACCAATTATGTAACCATGACATTTTAAATTCGCATGAGTTATTTTACCCTAAGTCATTTTCTCATTATATGGATAGACTACATTAAATATGTAACTGAAAAACTCTGATTGATGGACTATATTTTATTAAAATTTATGAGCGACAAGTGTAAGAATCTTTCACACTTGGAGAAAATTACTATAATTACAGTGCCAATTTTTTTACTTTAATTTTATACTATTTACGTATTTTTTATTTGTCGATTCATGAAAAAACTATAACATTATTGAATCCATTAGGAATCTTTAGAATCTCAACACTTCCTCTTCATCACACCATTCGCTTATAAAGCCACATTCTATGCACCACAATTGAGCTTTAAATCAGCCATTGACGATTTTGTTGGAACGAAAGTGTCACATGTAACATAAAATCCTAGGGCCTAGAAATTAACTCCCACAACGAGCTTTAAATGAATCACCATTGCCAACTTGCCAACAATATCCCAACTCGATGACCTTGCGTCCTCAAAGCTAGTTTTTACACGAGCTAGATGATTCAAAGGAGCTCGATGGTTCAAAGGAGCTCGTTGGTTCAAAGACTTATGAATCTGAGTAGTACAAAACTTTGATAGCTCTCACCCCAAAGGGATAAGGTTCTCAATAATCACTCCAAAAATTTAATCAAAATAAATTTAAAATTATGGTAAACGCTTAACCAACTGTCACAATAATCGTAACAGTGTATGTGACAATTAACAAGCAATATATAGATGAAAATAATGAGCAAAATAAATTAAAAGTCACGCCACAATTGGTTACCCAGTTCGGAGCAACGTCTCCTACATCTGGGGAGTGTGATAACCCGGTAGAAATGATTTCACTATAGTAATAGGTCTCAGTACAAATGGACTTACCTGAACAATATAAACATCAAAAACAAATTACTAACTATAAAGTGAAACTCTAATTCAGTCCTCCCCCTGAATTAGTGACCAGCTCACAGATCCACAAAAGACACACATTCACGTGTTCTTTTTATCACATGAAAACTCTCAGGCGTGACTAGTTCATTCACGCTAAGAATACAACACCAAACACGAATTAATCACAATGGGTGATCTAATTAAACACTGCTATTCTTCAAGTCAATAGTTTTCCAGCCCGCCAATCTTGCACGTCTAGAAAAGCTACAAACTCGAACAAAATCATCAAGGAGGCTAAGGGTAGCAACCAAGCCTTTTATAGCGTCCAAAACGAGAAGGGTCAATACTAGGGTTTCTCTGTAGTAAAAGCTCTAGCCTAAAACAAGAAAGATCCTTAAACACAACATCAACGAGAATCAAGATACTGATTTAATATAGTCCAGGAAAATCGCATACTGTTAAGGCAAATGATCTCGATAAAATATCGTAACAAATCTTTGCGATAATATCTCGTAGCAAATCTTGATCAACGACTTGTCTAATAAAAATCAGCCAATTACACGTAATAACAAACTCCCCCTTTGGCTATTTTTTGGACAAGCACAAAACACGAATCTTTCATGATCATCTGCTTCTAGTTGACCGAAGACCATCTCCCCCTGATTGCCTCAAAACATAGAACAAATACAAGGATAGACCAAAACAGAGGTAGGAACAAAAACAACCAGCAGGATGAGGTTTCATATTGAGAGGCATGCATCGAGATGGCTAACCTTTATGAGGAGGAGAAGTACTTGAGACCGAATTAATCGGCGAAGGGCTTTGATCGTCCTTGTCAGAAGGCACGGTCGCATGAGAGGAACTACTTGAGTAATGGCCTATAATATCAATAATCGACAAAGGAGGTCTTTGATTATGAGGAACATTGGGACCTTGATCTCGCACAGATGTACCTCCGGCCTGACCATCGGTACAATCTACGGAGGAATGACCCAATTCCTTAGAAATATGTTCTTGTGCATGCTTTCGTACCATCCTACGTGGAACGTTTTTCTTGTTCACTGGCGTATGATTTCGAGGAAAGGAAGTATGAATTCCACTTTTTGTTCCGACCATGGTTATGACACACAGATTCGCGAGGAGGCAGTTTGAGAAATTCAAAATCCGACAGTTTAAACCGCTGTGAGAGAAATTATTATGATCGAGGTAAAGGATCTCATAGCTTGTGAGAATGTAAACCGTTGCACCTTTATGATAAAAAAATGACATGATTCTTTGTCGTTTTTACATAAAACCTGCTGGCAGTATATAGCCCAAAACACCATAGCAAGATAGAAACCTTGGGCCGAGTTCGCAGAGGCCCAATTTATTAAGTGCTATTTGTCCAAATTACATAAACCGATAGAAGCACGCAAATTCTCAAAGGTGTTTGCATCCAGAGCCTTTATAAAAATGTCATCAAGTTGCTTCTGAGTTTGTATATATTCAAGATGAACCTTCTTATTTTGAACAAGGTCTTTGATAAAATGATGACGAATGTCTATGTGTTTCATGTTGCTATGCTATACTGGATTTTTCGAGATATTAATTGCACTATGATTGTCACAAAAAAACGTGTCATCACATTTTGTGACTCCATACTCCGCAAGTATTTGCTTTATCCATAACAGTTGAGTGTAACTACTGCCAGCAGCAATATATTCTGCTTCAGCCGTGGAAAAAGAGATGCAATTTTGTTTCTTGTTGAATCAAGAGATAAGATTATTTCCAAGGAAGAAACATCCACCAATCTACTTTTGCGGTCAACAACACTTCCTGCCCAATCAGCAGCATAATAACTAACCAACGTCGAGGTTGTGTCAAATGAATAATGCAGACCAAGATTGGATGTCCCTGAAATATAACGAAATATCCTCTTCAACTGACTGAGATGATTGGTCTTTGGATTTGCTTGATAACGAGCACAAACACCCATTGAATAGGTGATATCAGGACGACTGGCAGTAAGATACAAAAGGCTTCCAATTATACTTCTGTAGAGACTTTAATCAGCAGGAGTGCCAATATAACCCTTGGTGAGCTTAATATGAGTGGCAGTAGGAGTACGCTTGTGTGAGGATTTCTCAAGACCAATCTTCTTGACAATAACTGTAGCATACTTGCTTTAAGAAATAAAGATTCCATCAGACATCTACTTAATTTGAAAACCAAGAAACTGACTTAGTTCACCCACCATACTCATGTCAAATGCACTCTTCATTTGTTTCACAAAATGTTGGACCATGTTCAAAGACATTTGTCCAAAAAAAAATATCGTCAACATATATTTGAGCAATCATGAGTTGATATCCTTTTTCTTCACGAACAATGTTTTGTCAACACCTCCTCGAGTATGGCAATCAACCTTTCGTAACAAGCACGAGGTGCTTGTTTCAGACCATAGAGAGCTTTTCTAAATTATACACATGATCTGGAAAATATGGATCAATGAATCTTTTGGGTCGAGCAACATATACTTCTTCATTGAGATGCCCGTTCAGGAAAGGACTCTTGACATATATCTGAAATAGCTTGAATCAAAAGTGACATGAAATACCGAGAAGAAGGCGTATGGCTTCCAGTCTAGCAACATGTGCGAAGGTTTCATCAAAATCAACTTCTTCAACCTGAGTATACCCCTGTGAGACAAGTCTAGCTTTTTCTTGGTGACATTTCTATGTTCATCTAACTTGTTTTTGAAGGCCCACTTTGTTCCAATGATGTTTACTTGGTCAGGCAAGTCTAGCTTTGTTCTTGGTGACATTTCTATGTTCATCTGACTTGTTTTTGAAGGCACACTTTGTTCCAATGATGTTTACTTGGTCAGGTTTGGGAACATGATCCCAGACAGAGTTTCTTTCGAATTGAAAAAGTTCCTCTTGCATGGAATTCATCCAGAATTCATCATGAACATCTTCATTAACATTTATCAGCTCTATTTTAGAGACATATAGTTTATTTCCAATCATTACCTATAGTTGACAAGGTCCTTTCTTTATGTCTGCATTCTATCATTGGCATCTCCAATCGAACTGTCAAGAGGATGATTCTTCTGAATTCCTGTGGAAGGAATTAATTCATGACTGACATCATTAGAAGACTCAGTTTCTGTAGGTTCATAGGAGACATCATTCTGATTGGTGCTTTCAATCGCAATGTTTCCCGATGTTTCATCAGTATCGGAATTGTCCTGTGGGACACTGTTAAAAACAGATGGCGTAACATTCTGCAAGAAAATATTCTCCTGCTGATCAATCCCTCATTCTTTATCAGGAATATATATATATATATATCAGTAGTGTCCTTGACAACAACATTTACTGATTCCATTATAGTCTTGGACCTTAAGTTGTAAACACGAAAGACAACACTGTTTCTGGAATATCCTACAAACATACCTTCATCACTCTTAGATCAAATTTTCTGCTGACTTCTCTGTCAGCACGAACATAGCATGTAGAACCAAAAATATGAAAATATTTTACATTAGGTTTCCATCCCCTCTAGATCTCGTATTGAGTGATATTAGTACCATGTCTTATGGTCACCCTGTTATGAATATGACACACAATATTAAGAGCTTCAGCTCAGAAACGAGTGGGGACATTCTTAGCAAGAAGCATAACCCTAGCCATCTCTTGTAGGGTTATATTATTTCTCTCGACAATCCCATTCTGTGGTAGAGTAATAGGCGCATAAAATTCATGAGTAATTCCTTCTTCAATACAGAAATAAGAGAAACGTGAATTCTCAAATATCCTTCCATGATCGCTTCTTATTCTGACAATTTTCCCCAGTGGTATCTCTTTTCTTTCTTTGAACAAGTCTGCACAATTCTTCAAAACCCCAAAAGTATCTAACTTCTCTTTGAGAGAGTATATCCATGTGTACCTTGAGAAGTCATCAACACGGACAAGGAAAAAT
The DNA here is from genome assembly GCA_958296335.1 of Urtica urens. Lineage (NCBI taxonomy): Eukaryota > Viridiplantae > Streptophyta > Magnoliopsida > Rosales > Urticaceae > Urtica > Urtica urens. The sequence continues at coordinate 8,066,540 of OY282530.1, read as the reverse complement.
TTATTTCCTCCAAGACTCTCAGTTTGCATTGGACGCATCAAGTCCACTTGCACATGCGAGAAGTTGTGTAGATCTTAACATGTTTATGAGAACTCTTGACCTGTTTACCTATATGAAATTCTCCACAAATCTGTCCCTCAATTACTTTGATATCAGGAACTCCAGTAATAGCCTTTTCAACAATAATCTTTCGAAGGCTTCTGTAGTTGAGATTACCAAGACATTGATGCTAGCTTCTCCAGCTTTAGAGATCTTGCATGATTCTGTCTTAGGGTTTTTGAGTGGAGACCACATGTAACATTATCTTGTGATATTTTTCCCTTCATGAGGGTATCATTCTGAGAGGTCATAACAATGCACTCATCACGAGTGAAATTCACAGTTAGGTCAGAATCACAAAGTTGACAGATACTTATAAAATTAGCTATAAGGCCTTTAACAAGAAGCGCTTTCTTCAAACAAGTAAGCCCCTTGAAATTCATTTTACCTTTTCCTATGATCTTTGCCTTGAACCCATCTCCAAATGTCACGTCGCAATTTGAGTAAGGCCTCATATCTGTAAGGTAGTCTTCAAAACTTGTCATATGCCTCGAACAACCACTGTCAAAGTACCAATCATCATAAGTGGATGCCCGTAAAGAAGTATAGGCAATCTTGGCACAGTTATGATTCTTTATTCGCCAAACCATTCGAGAGTTTCTGCCTGAATGGGTGTAATGATGATCCTCAGAATTTTGTTTGTTGTTTCTTCTATTGACCAGTCGATAGCAATAAGGACGTATGTGGCATTTTCTTCCAAACTAGTGATAAACCCATGGAGATCTATTGACATGAGATCTTACATCTTGTCAAGACAGTTTTCTGTCATCTATCTCTTTCATCTCCTAAGGGATAAACTTCGTTTGAGAGGTATATGCACCATGAAAGTACCCAAGACCTTTCATATTCTTGGCTGGCTTCCCAGGTTAGAATCTTGTCTAAGTCATCAGTGCCTGAGTTTAAAATCCTTACAGATTTTATCATTTTCACCAACTCATTGTTCAGACGAGCAACTTCCAGATTCAATTCAACAATAGTTTATAATAATCTCGTCTTGTCATTAGTAAGAGTCAAAATCGTACTATTATGCTTATCTGAAACATCATTCTTGTCAATATCATCAGTAAACTGAAGAGAAGAAACATTAGAGCTTACAATGTTATCAGACTCATGCTCCTCCAAGTTGGTGATAATGGATGTGAATGCAAGAAAATTGTTTGCATTTTCAGAGTCATTATCGTCCTCTTCATCTGAAAGAGTAGCATTGTATCCCTTCTTCTGCTTTCTTATAAAATTTGTGTAGTCCTTCTAGATGTGACCATATACTTCACATTCATGGCACTGAACACATTTTTCTTTGTATCCGGAAGATCTGTCACTGTTTTTGTTGACTCTCTGAGAGGTATTTCCTTTCTGAAGCTGAAATTGAGACTGACTGTCACAACTTTCTAAGATGACATTTCTGGGAGGAAGTCTTGCAAAGTTCTTCATGACCCTCTTGTAATTTTTTGACAAAAGAGTAATGGTATTGTAGATATCATCATCAGATACACATGATACCTGATCAAAGGATTGCTTCAGAGCTTCATGGTGGGAACCAATCAGTTCATCAAGCTTCATGGTGGACAGATCTTGAACTTCTTTAATAGCAGTAACCTTCATTTGAAACCTTGAAGGAAGAGATCTGAGAATCTTACGAACAAGTTTTTCATCTGTCATGGGAACACCAAGAGCAAAAGATCCGTTAGATATGTCATGAATTTGGACATTAAATTTTGCAATGGTGTCATCCTCATTCATGGAGAGAGCTTTAATTTGAGTAGTGATCATCTGAAGTTTAGAACTGTGAACTTTAGTAGTTCATTTATGAGCAACTACAAGAATTTCCCATGCTTCCTTAATTGGCACTATTGCATGTATTGATTATTTTGAAGATGTTCTTGTCAATAGTATTATAAATGGCATTAAGAGCTCTAGAATTTCCGAGAGCTTCATCATCTTCTGCAATAGTCCAATCTTTTTCAGGTTTTAAACTGCGGATACCAGTTTCTTCATCAAGTGCAACATGAGGCTTCCATCCATTCAAAACAGCCTTCCAAGCCCTACTGTCCAAGGCCTTCAAGAAAGCACACATCCGTGCTTTCCAATACACATAATTAGTGTTGGATCATAAGCTAATTCTCTAGATCAAGTGAGGATCTAGGTGCCAAAATAAAAGAGTATTTTAGAGAGAGAAGGAGAAGGTTGGTCGGCTAGAAGAGAGAGAGAAAGACCAAAAATTTTATTTTCACATCTCTATGTGAGACTCTATTTATAGGAAAATGAAATAAAAGAAAGGGTAATTACTCTTTCCTATTGTGTATCCATGACACAATATTTGATTTCATCATCCCTTTCTCTTCCATATGGTCGGCCACCCTATGTCATAAGTGAAGAAATATGTTTCCTCACTTAGCACATTTATTTTCTTCTCAAAGAAATTCATTTCCTCTTTTTTTGGGCAATTACCAATATGCAAAAATGCACCAAATAAAATGAGATATTTCTCTATCTCCCTTGATGTAATATGGCCCGCCATATGAGTGTTTACACACGCATATTTACTTCCTAATTTGTTCACAACTAAATAAGGAAAATCCTTCACATTATTGACCATACAATAACATGTCACAAAATTTAATTCACTAAGCATGAAAACCAATTTTCAGCTGTGTGACTTCAAATCAATTTGTGAAAAAATTCAAAATCTTATTTTGAGATTTTACATCAATTATTCTTAAGGAAGAAAATACCCTTTAGACCGTTTTTGAAAAATACGTCTAGTTCAACAATTCACTTATTTTGACTTAGCTTCTAGTTTAACAAACTCTATTCTAATGACTTGTGATAGTGACTCATGGACCGAAATGAACAAAGCTTTAACTAGGACTCTTCAAAGTTCATAGAATTTTCAAAGTCTAGTTTAATGTCAACTGACTCCACTAAAGAGTTGACACATAAAATATCTCGGTTAAAATGAATATATTTTCTACTAAAAAAATCTACTTATCAGTGATGAGCGGATCCAATGAACATTATCGAATGATTACCCTTCATGAATATCATCAACAAGATGGGATTTATAAAATTACCATATTACCTTTCTAGTTGTTATATCCTCAACTCCTTTAATAGTTGTGAATGAATTAGAAACAATGTATTAATGAAGAGCTAACAAGTCACAACGTTTTATCCAAAGGAATCTTTTATTCTATTTGGACACCGGCCGATACATTTATTCACAATCCAAGTAATAAAGCATGATGTGATATATATTGCATTTCAGCAATCTTGTACATGAATTCCATATCTATGAGAACTTCACAAAATATACTCATGTCAACTTCACAACTCAATACATCACCAATAGAGCGCATCTAATTCACAAACTTGGATCTAGAGTATAACTTTCTCAAATGAATATATTGAAGTTAAGAAATAACATGTCTCATTTTAGGATTAACGTAAGCACGATGCAATACATACATACTGACCTTGAGACAGAAGAGGTTAAATGTTTGTTCTTACATTGTCTCTAAAGGTGCACTGGTCAATTCAGTATCTTCGGAAGATACACTGGAAGAACTATAGAGTTCATAACTCTCTACGCCTCGTAACCAGACATCATAGATTCTTCCAACAATCATATTAGGATCAATAGTCCATTTATCTTTAGATTGTTAATATTTCGTTTTAAGCAAACCATGTAGAGTTTGTTCACGGAAATCTACATTTGTCTCTTCATATGTTGTTAGGTTTGATTAAGGACTATAAGACTATTGAATATCATAAATTTTCAATCAAATGAAAAATGAATTTTAATGAACATTTTAACATTTATTAATTTAATCAGCAAATTACAATAAAGAATGATGAGAGATTTATATTACATCGATATGCAAATAAATAATTTTTTTGTGGGCATCTCTGTCAACAAACTCCCATTTGACTAAAAAAAGATGAGTATAGTCCTTCATGCCTAATCCGTCTCGATGTTGGTCGAAGACTTTGTTGGATAGAGCCTTGGTGAAGGGATCTGTCGGATTGTCAACCGTTGAGATCTTCTTCACCTCCACGTCTCCGTACTGCACGATCTCTCTAATCAAATGATATATCCTATCAATATGCTTAGAGCGCTTAGCGCTTAAGGTCATAAGTTTTTGTCTTTCATGATTATTGTACCGATTAAAGTTAATTTTATTTTTATTTATTTTATCGTACTTTGTTTTTTCTTTCCAAGTATTTGTTTAGAGTCTCCATTTAGTGATTTTTGAAAGAACCTATTTTCTTAAATTTATCTTACAAAATAATTTATATTCTCATAAATATCATGTTACTACTTTTATCTCTTAAGTCATGTCACGGGTGTCAAGTAAATTCAACAAAGTTACATATATTGAAGAAATAAAAAAATAAAAATAAAAAAGTAGATGAACCAACCATAAACAAATCTACGTCGGAATCTACTTGGAGATTTTTGATTCTTCCTCAAATATAGCAACATTCAAGATCTAATGTTTTACCGAATGTCCTCTTTATGAACTTAGTCAAGATGATGTGTAAAAACTTGGCCAAATCTTTTGTCGTCTACCTGTATTTCCACGATTCTTATATTCCTTCTTATAAATGATAATAAGTCGTCACAAAAATTAAAAAATGAGCAACGTTCCAAACGTCAAATAAAAAAAAAGTCAGCAAACATTTTTGGCATTTCTCTTATTTCATATAGTTGATTGATAATTGACATATTTGCGAATTCATGCATGTCCAAAATTTATTCCACGTTTCTCTCCATGGTGTAAGACCTAGATATATAGGCCTGAAATCTAAATTTCAGATCCGAAACTAGAAGCCTAAAAAGATTGCTAAAACTTTTGTGAATCTCGTCCTTAATTCTTATGATGATCAGTTTTGGCTTTATATCACTCTTTGTGACGTCACGTGTGAAGACTTGATCAGTGGAGGGGCTACAAATGTCCGATTTGTATATGGTTTGGATTCCAAACTTTGGAATCTTGGATGTATTATTGTCTGATTATTTGATAAATACTTCGAGGACTAAAATAATAGCAATTCAAGTGAATGAGCTTTGATATGGGTTAGGTTGGATTACGATTATCAAGCACTGCGCTATTTACGGGTCATGCCAAAAGGTGACAGGTCTTACTAAAATATATACATTACGGACTCATGTCAAGGACGGAAATTGGTTGATTAGTTAATATAAATGGTAAGTTTATAAATAATAGAGTTTATTAGATTCTTATTTGAAATTTAATTTATTATTTCCTGTTTTAAGTAACAAACAAAAATCCTAAAAGTGTTGTAGTATTTGATTTTTGATTATTGGCCACGGCCAAATTTAATATATATATTATCATGATAATATGGTAGACTGTTTTTTATTCAGGTATTCTTGATGAAAATATATGAGTAGCACTTGAATTTTTCGTCTAAAATAAGTTTCGGAACGTTTTTTTTTTCCTGAGCTATTAATTTTAGTTAGATATATGTCACATGTACATGAGACTAATACGACAAAGCACTAATCGTTCAGATTTTTAGGAGGAAAACTGAGTCTATACCACTGGAATACCCATCCTAAAGTTTTAACCCATCTGATTTTCTTCTTCTTCTTCTTCTTCTTCTTCTTCTTCTTCTTCTTCTTCTTCTTCTCATATGTATCAATCAGCGTTTGTCACTGTAACTTCATTATATTTCTTGGAGTAACAAATTATTTATCCATTAAATTTCTCTCAAAATCATTCTCGTTTGTATTCTTCGTCGACCTCTTAGATTTAGTATTATTTTTTTGCGTGGTTAACGAAATATGTTTTACCATATATCAAAAAACAATATGAAAATTTAGAGTTAACAAGTATTTGTCGAATTGTTTAGTTTTTTTTATTCCTTGTTGTTATTACATTCGGATTAATTTATTTTTATTATAAGAGCAATATACTCTTATATAGTATTAAGTTTGAAAAATATTCAATTTATTGACAATAATTTATACAAAAATTAACAATATAAATCTGGATTAAAAGCAAGAAATATTCAAGTTTCAATTTCCAATGAATAGGTCAGGTTTATTGGAAATATTGAGAAATTAATGTAGTATTATATTTGGGCGGGAGAATTTAAAATTGGAAATTGTTATATACTACATAAATACTCTTAAACTCTAAACATTTTCAACACTCAACCTCAACTCTCTCTCTCTCTCTCTCCACCACCGAACTCTCTCCTTTTTCTCTTTGATTTCGAAATCTTCTCTACTTTCTCTCTCACTGAGAACCGATTCTCTCATTTTTCTCTCTATAAAACGATTCTCTTTGGGCGGAGAAAGTTGAATGGCTCGTTTAACAGGTCGTGAAAGAAAGCTCGTTTCTTTGGGCGGAGAAAATTAAATGGGTTTGAGAGAAGTTTCTTTTTGGTTCCACTGAAGAGAAGAGCTTCAGAGCGGATCAAAACTAGAAATCAAGGGAGAGAAAAAAGGAAAAAGGGAAATCTAAGAAGAAGAAAGAAAAGAAAAGAAAAGAACTTAAACAAATCAAACAACAACATAAAAATTAAATCGACATATTTTCTCTTTTTACTGTTTTTGTTATAAGTATTTTTCCTTCTTCTTTTAAGTTGAGAGAAAAGGAATAAAAAACTAATGAGTGTTTTTGTTTTTCTATTTCGTCGTATTCTCGTATTTTGGGAATGAATGAAATCATTCAGTGATTTTTTTTTTTTGGAAAAATAAAAAAGGTCTCTATTGGTTTGTTAATCGAATTGAATTTCTATTCAGGAATTTTATAATACGAATTTCTAGAATTGTTATGAATCATGTCGTCGCAGAAATTAACAGAAATTAACGAGTGTTCATATTTGTTTAGATTAGAGCTTTTGTGGTGGATACTCATTCCTTTTCTAGATGGTTTAACATGACGGGAATATGGATGAGAACTGGTTTCAGACATGATTTTTAATTCAAATGAATAATTGTGAACAAAATGCAATAATTAGGAGTGTACATGTTAAAAATTAAGCAAAATTAATGGTTGTTGAACCAAACTACTCACCAAAAATGAATGATAGTAAATCGTAGAACCTAATGTATCAGAAATTAAAGAAAATTGTTATGAACCCTATAGTCGCATAAATTAACAAAATTTAATGTTCGTTGAACAGTGAAAAAATTAATATGGACGATACAGACAGAAAAATGATGAAATGAAGATTGAAATATGAACAATTTTTTATCCCGCCTAAATTTAAAAGTCTAAATGAAAACCGTTTCAAATTAATTACATTAATAACAAAAATTAAAAAAGGAATGAAACTTCTTAAGATCATATCCATTAAAACGGCCCTATTAAAGGCTATAAACAGGAAAATTGAAACTGTATAACAGAATATCACCATAGACGCGTATTTTAACAAAAATTAACGCAAAAAGTTATATAAAACTGCATCATTTAGTTAGCATAATTGAAGTAATTTTTTTTTCCAAATTCGTAAGATTATTCTAGGCTGTGAGTAAATACTGAATTTATAGGTGACAATTGAGGTAAGATGAAGAATTTTTTTTGTTTTTAAACTAAATATAATCGGAAATCTTATATCGATTTGGATTAATAACTTCTTTAATCATAAAAGAAATGAAATAAATGTTAAAAAGATTAAAAGTGCCAATATCATGGATTCTAATTCGTACTGTACTACTAGTATACGTTAGGATTTTAAAATTAACCAAAATTCACATGAAAACTTTCTCATTTTAACATCAATTACCAAAATTGAAGAAGAGAACGAAATAAATTTCAAAACTCAAGATTATATTTGTTTGATTTGAAAATGAATTATTGACTGTATTAGTTATATATATAAAAAATATCAATTAAGTATATAAACTAGGGATAACACTTCCTAAAAATATTTATGAAATAAGGGAATATGATTTTCATTTAATTTCTCGCTAATTTTTAAAACTAAATTAACAAAAATTAACTAGTACTTTCATATGGACGAGTATACAACATTAATTTCAAAACGGAATAGTAATATTTAAACGATAATTATTAAAAAAGGATCGATACATTAATGAAATATTAAAATAAAATCAGCAATAAATGGCTAATTGCTAAGTTAACTATTTCTAATATTAATGAAATCCATTAACTAACTATTTCAGATCTAATAAATATAAATTAGTCATGAGAATCCTTAATTTTAGGTTAATTTCCTTTAATAATTGGTATTTGATAGTCTTCGGAAATGATATTGCGTAATTTGTCATTAATATGTTGAACTAGTTTGTAATAATATCGCGTGATCTTCTATTAGTTATATTAGGATAGTTTCATTATTAACGAGATATGACTATAGAATACTTTATTCAAAAGTTTCCGCGCACTTAAAGTCATCAAACACTAAAGAAAACCTTCTTGTTTTACATGATATAAAAAGTTGAGCTACTTCTTTAGCTTCTTTGATTCTTTTCGAGGAGATCATAGAGTTCCGAGACGTACACGAATGACATACGAGAATCTGAGATCTTTGAGAACACCAGTGTAAGAATTAATTCACTCAACGTGATTAACTCGATTGGATCTGGGGTATACGTGAAAGAACTGGTCACAAGTGAAGCTATTTTTTAGCCTAAAAAACACTGCGAGTATTGTTCTTTTGGTGGAACTGAGCGAAGACTCAAATTCCGTGAGAGGGGTATCTAAAATAATGTCTTTTAAAATAATTGATTATTAAACTAGTGATATAATTATCCTTGAATTGAAAAAATTTAAAAATAGTACTATTAATAACTAATCACAACCTTTTATCTTTAGTTATTATTTTTTTATAAGGAAAATTTTATATCGCGAGTGAAAATTGGATCTATGAATTGAAAATGACGTTAAATTACCGACTAATTTGTGCTAGAAATTATATTAGATCTTAAATCAATTTTTAATATTTTATTTTAATTTATTCGTCATGATCAATTTTTGTAAATTGAAGGTGCGCATATCTTCTTCCAATAATGTAAACTAATAAATATTGACAAATATGTCACATTTTATTACGTTCCTCATAATTTAATTTGGATGTATATTGTATTATTGGGTAGCTAGCATGGGACAATATAGATTGCCAACCCAAATCTCGTTAATTAATAAAGATCATTTTGAAAGTCATTCGTTCCACCTTCCACTTACAAACGAACGCAGTGACCCACGTAGGACCTCCTTCCTTGTCTTTTATTTATTTATAAATCATAAATTCCCAAAGCGTATCTATTCGTTATCTAATATAAATTCTACAATAGTAACTTATTTGCCCATTGCATAATCAAGTAGCACACCAACTTTGTCATTATTGTGATTGTTATAATCAGAATATTAGTAGCAAGGAATAGTAAAAAAAAAAACACCGAACATAACTTAGTTCGAGGTGTCAAAGCGTGAATACAGAAAAATTCTCGTATAATGAATATTAGTACAATTATACAGCTTATATTAGACCTCAACACAAACAGCCACCCACATAATTCACAGACAGCTATTATAAAAAACGTGAATGTGATCAATTTACGTTTACATTCGACTCCCACTTGTAAATAGAAAAAGTTGGACAATGTTATAGTAGGATTTTATCGCAAAATACCGATCACATAATCGTGAGGGACGAATAAATATTCGGTATCTATGTAAAGACTAATCAAGCAAAATTTTGTTGGTCACGTAACATAGGAAATAAGCCTAAAAAATCTTCGAACAGTCCTTAGAACAATCATTATCGAAATAAATGGTTACCACAATATGAGTCTGATCAACCCTAAAACTCGGAGACTCTAATGCTATAAATAGAAGATGAAAACGAACCATAAATACAATTTTACAACTTAACTTCGCATAAAATCTCGTTTTACATTCTTATTATATTGAAGATACGTCTTATTCATAGCGTTAAGTTCTTATGTCTAATGCATCATTGTCGCTCATTCAAAAGTTAGAGAAACGTCATCACAAGAGGAGAGTGAATAAATCGAGAACCAAAATAAGACATTGCCACTGACAACCAAAGAAATCGAGAATATGCAGTCGCAACCGACTCTTTCAGAACTGTTCACGGAGATGCAAGAGAGACTTCGACTGCTAGAAAGGAGGAACAAAATCTTGGAACAAGTTAAAGCAAAAAGAGTAACAATTCGTAGCGAAGTTATAACTCTTGAAAAAAATGTAATTTCCAAACATCGGGAAAAGAGATTAAAACATCTGAAGAAAAATCTAAAAGACTAATAGACACACAGGAGATTGATATGAAAAAGAGCAGCCTAGTGAAAATACAGACAACTCTAGACCACCAAGTTCCCATAATCATAAAGATAGGTATCATCCGAATGAAGATAATCCTCCGCTCAAGAAAGTTAGATCAATAAATAGTCGGATATCAAGACAAGATTTTGAGTTCGGAAGTTGCACACTACTGGGTAAACTGATTTTAAAAGGCTTGAATGCCGAATTGATAAGGTTTTCCTAGGTCATGTTAGACCGTCAAAATGACAAGATATTGCCGACTTAAAAAATTTCTAGATCATCTTCCTTATCATGGTTTCAAAATGCCGAGCATACACCATATGAAGGAAGATCAGACCCATGAGATCATTTAGACATCTAAAAATATTGGATGACATTGTAAGGAGCAAGCAGCCAAGTAATGTGTCACGTTTTTCGATTACTCTGATCAAAACAGCTAAAAAATGGTACTGAAAGTTGAAGCCAAACTCACTAAATTCTTGAAAGCAGATGTGAAATGTTTTTATGGACCAGTTCGTGAGATTGCGTGTCGAAAAAAACTCCTAAGAGAACATCTTCTCGCAATTTGGAAGCACCCTGATGAGTTTTTTTTTTATAAATCACTAATTGTTACCATAAGCAGGCAATTTTAGTTAATGATTTAAAATAAAATTTTAGATGGTCCTAAAAACTCAAGACTTCGAACAAAATGGGCATTCTTGTGGTCCTTGCAAAAATCGGACCCACAAATTATAATGAACTCATAACTACATCAATGCAGAAGAGGAAAGATCAGCGGCAGATTTAATTTGAAAGCCGAAAAACTTTGAACAGGATCACATAACTTATCATTCTGGGTAATGTAAAGAGAATCAACATTCTCATGAGAATCAGTATAATGACTACAATCGTCACAACAATCAGAGTCGAGACGATATGCATAATCTAGAGAAAATGAGGAGGGCAGTCGATTAGTAAGAATTTTTTGAGTATTTACGAAAAATACAAACCATTGATCATGTGAATCGACGAAGTATTTGCTCTCTCCAAAAATCAAGAGGAGTTCCCTAAACTGGCTAGAATCAAGAAATATTTCAAATAGAGATCGCACAAATTATTGTGCCTTTCATTGAGATATCGGCATAATACTGCGAATTGCTGGAATTTGAAATAATCAATTGAGACTATGATCAGAAAAGGTAAACTAGCACTAGGATGAAAAACGCATTTAGAAGCGACAATGTCCCTTCTATAGAGTCGCTTCTAAAGGTTTGTCGCTTCTAATGTTTTGAAGTGACAAAATTAGAAGTGACTTGCTCCTAGTGTCGCTTCTAATGGTAAGAAAAGGCGCATAAATAACTTTCGAAATTTGTTTTGGCATTAGAAGCAACATTTTGACCTTTAGAAGCGACTAGTCGCTTCTAAAGATAAATAAATTTAAAAATAATTAAAAAATTTAAAAATAAAAAATAAAAAATGCAGCTATTTTTAAACTCGTAAAAACACCATTATAGACCACAAACCAGATCTACATCAACAATAAAAAAAATATAAAAACTGGTTATTGTTTGCGCATACAAAATTAAAAAAAATACATGAGAAAAATAAGGTCAAACATTTTCTAAGTTTAACTATCATTCCCCGTTTTGTGGGCCGGGGTGTAATGAATTTCAATACCATATCGACCAATGCCAAGAGTTCTAAAGTGCACGCTTGAATTTCCTCTAATTTGATGTGCTTCGAATCCTATGAATATTAGTCAATTCTCATTACCTTGGTGGGGTTCGAGCTGTTTGTATTCGAGTTATATTGAAATCCGTCACAGAGTTTCAACCTTGTACCAAGAAACCAGGAGCATATAGTTAGCGCAAAAAGGAAAACAATGTTCGATGGTTGAAAAAATCACAATACAATCAACGCAACAAAATTATCAGATTAGAACAAAAAAAGTCACAATCCAAATCCAACATAATATTATGCACCTAATTGCATACATACATAATTACGATCATGAAAAACGGAAAAAGGAAGAGTAAGACATACCCTAACGAAATCATAACAAACAATCAGATCGTTCTCGTAGTTTTTCATATTCGTGAACAATTTTACTACGAGTAGTAAAAACACATCAAAAAAGTTAATACAATCGATTCGGATTGAAATTTAGATTGAGATTCGAGGAAGTGTTGTTTACTCACACTAAATATGACGCCAAAGATGCCCGCACATTCAGGAAATGAAACAGAACCTCGTCTTTCTTTAGAGTCGAAAGAGGAACTTCAACATGCTAATTATACATTTTTTGGGATAGCGAATACAAACATAAGAGAAATTAATTCATCAACGTCAGAAGTAAATTACCTTCAAAGCTAAAGCCAAACCTATAAAGGAGCGCATGCCAAGAGGTGCGACCCCGATTCTTGAGGTGGTTTTTGGCGGCGGTGGAAGGCTTCTTCTGCGAGAAGGTCGGAGAGGCTAGAGGAAATACGCGGCGGGAGGGAGAGATGACTTGAGGAGGTGTGGAGGAGGAATTTTTGGTAGGAGAAGGAGGAAGTTTTGGTCAACGGACGAAGGTTTGATCGAAGGAGAGAGTTTTCCAGTTGAAGGGTGAAAAGTAAACGAAATAAGAAGAAGAAGAGGGGTCGGCTATTTTAATGACTTAGGGGGATTAGAAGCGACAAGTCGCTTTTAATATCCTTCACAATCAAAACGACGACGTTTTGTTTTGTGAGGACATCAGAAGCGACATTGTCGCTTCTAATGTCTCCACAATTGATATTTTGGCGGATAACATTTGGGGACCAAAATTTTGGGCATTAGAAGCTACAGTGTCGCTTCTAATGTCCCTAAATCTGTACTAGTGAAATTTTGGCGCAGAAAAGTTCTAGCCTACAATTTTGAGCATTAGAAGCGATATTGTTGCTTCTAAAGCATCTAAATCTGTATTTAGTGAAATTTTAGAGGAGAAAAGTTCGAGCCAAATATTGTGGCCATTAGAAGCGACTAGTCGCTTTCAATGCCCTAAAACACTAAAAAAATTAGCGGAAAAAAGGGAGCCAAAGATTTTGGCCTTTAGAAGCGACTAGTTGCTTCTAATCTGTCGACTCGGACCTTCGCTTTCAAAAGTCAAAACTTTCATTTTTTCAAAAAAAAAATTGGGGTATACACGTTAGAAGCGACTAATCACTTCTAAAGGTAAAGTCGCTTCTAAAAGTCATTTTTGTAGTAGTGTAGAGAAATACCGACCTGATTAGAGAAAGCAAGAAGAAGAAGATCTCAAAAAGCCTTATAATGAAATTATTGTTGAAAGTCTCCACGCTGGAAGAAACTCACGCCGAACACATTAGAGCTATACTCGGGAAGACGATTCTCATTCAGAGAATGGTGATGTTCACTTCCGACTTCCGGCTGGCGAAGATCCTACGAAGAAAAAAGAAAATATATATATTTGGAAGATGACAGGGAATTGGTACATTTTCCAACCAATGATCCAATAATAGTCAAAGCGACAATTGAAAATCATGTGGTCAGAAGAATACTCATCGATAACAAAAGTTCGGTGGACATCTTATATGGTACATTCGATAGAATGAGTCTCAAGACGAACCACCTTACCCCAAGTCCCACTTAACTTTATCGCTTTATAAGCGATGTTTTGCTTCCCAGAGGACTCATTGCCCTCCCTTTAGCAGTTGGATTAAAGTCCAATATGGCAACCATTAATCCTCAATGAGTGGTGGTTATGGAATCGTCGGCTTTTAATGCAATTATTAGTAGGCCCACTCGTCAGGAGTTGGGAGCAATAACTTAAGTAAAATTCATGACTATAAATTCTTGACCAAGACTAGAATCGGTGTAATGAAAGGTGATAAAAAATGACAGGAAGTTGTTACTTCGATTATGTAAAGAACATATAGGATAAATGTGGCCATGCGGTTATGATGATTGAAGAATAACAGGACTTAGATCCTCGTCGTCCTAGTAGATGCTACGTGAGATTCGGGGATGAAACAAAATTGGTAGTATCTGATTCAGCACAAGTCGAATATAAGCTTTCAAGTTGATCTAAACTCATTTCTCTATTAGCAAATAACTTACATGTTTTTCTTTATAATACTCGGATTTGTAGGAATATACCCTAGTCATACTTGTCATGGGTTAAATATTGACCCTTAAGCAAGACTGCTAAAGCAAAAGGGAAGACCTCTAAATTGTGATAGGTATTCAACATTGAAAGAAGAAGTTGATAAACTAATATCGAACAGATCAATTAGGGATATAAAATATCCTAGTTGGATATCCAATCTCGTGTAATGGAGAACTTGTGTAGATTCTATTGCAAGTCATGATTGCTAAGTTTCAAGGATGCCTATTCGAGATATAATACAATCTCAATGTATAGTCTGGATGAGGATCATAAACATTTTTAACCAACCAATAACTTTACTGTTACACAATAATGTCTTTCGGGTTAAAAAAATATGGGCACCATATACAAAAGATCAATAAATCACATGTTTTTCGGTCTGATGGGAATATCGATGGAAGCCTACATAAATGATTTATCTGTCAAGAGTAAAAAATTGAATGATCATGTTAAAAACTTGAAAGAAACATTTGATATTCTCATAAATATAAAATTAAGATGAATCCACTACGATATATATTCGGTGTTTCTGCATGACAGTTCTTTGGTTACATTGTCATGGACAGAGGAATTTTCCGACCAAGATCAAAGCCTCGATGAACATAAAGCCCCCTTGAAATGTCAAAGAATTCCAAAAACTTACAAGATCAATCAAGGCACTTGGAAGATTTATTTTTTGCTCCACCGACAATAACATCAATTTCTTCGATCGTTTGAGAGAATAAAAAGAATTTGAATCGAATGACGATTGCAATGAATATTTCAAAAAATTGAAAGATTATATTTCAAGGCCGCCACAATTGGTGAAAGTCGAACAAAGAAGTCCACTCGATTTATACTTGACCATCTCCAAACACGCAATTAGTTCGACATTAATTAAAAAAAATGAAGGATCAATTCAACTCCCAATTTACTACACGAGCCGAAGAATGGAAGATGCAAAAACAAAATACCATAAGAGAATAATTGGTGTTAGCATGGGTAATAGCCTCAAGAAAACTCTGCCACTATTTTCTGGCACATTCGATAAAAGTCGACACTAACTTCCCCACTTTGACAGGTCCTTCATAAGCCAAATACTTCTAGATGATTAACTAAATGGTCGATTGTACTTACTCAATATGACACATAATTTTGTCTGGGACCAACGGTAAAAGGACATGCAATAGCCGATTTCACATACTGACCATTAGACACTCCGACCTGGAAACTCTACGTAGATGGAGCAACAGATATCCGTGGGTCGGGAGGTGACATTGTATTTTTTCCCAAAGATGGTAATCAGGTAAAAATTGATATACTTTTCCTATTCAAATCTTCAAATAACGAAGCTGAATATGAAGAAGATATCAATGGACTATAGTTTGTTAAATTTCGTAACATTACAAGAATAATATTCATTAAGACTCGCAGATTGTTATTAATCAAATAAAAACGAATATCGGGCTAAAAGAGGAAATATGATGCAGTACGCCGCAACATCAAGAGCACTGGATGAGGCATTCAAATATACCAATTTCAAGCGAATTTCAGGAGAGGAAAATCAAGATGCCGGTTTATTGGCAAAGATCAGAGCAGCGTCATTAAAAACTCAAATCACATAGCCAGTCATTGGAATACATTCGAGAAGCATCGATGGATTTGAAGTGAATATGGTAGAAGATAGAACAAATTACATGACTCCTATCATTCAAAATTTGAAACACGGAATCCTCACGGAAGACAAAATAGCAGCCAAGAGTTAAAAGTTCATTGCTGCTTGGTATTTATTACAAGGACATTCTTAATATAAAAGAGTATTCTATTCTCCACTTTTCAAATGCATAAGTCCTAAATATGCAGAATTTATTAAAGAAGTTCATGATGGAATCTGTGGAAATAATGACGGAGGAATTTCGCTCGCCATAAAAGTTTTTTGCCGAGGAAGAATAATGTAAAAAGATGTGTAAAAGAATGTGAATCCTGATAAGCACGTTTTGTACGTGATTATTAGATGATAATGAACTAATAATCGATGTTTATCCTCAAGTATTTTGATAGGTTTTGTAGTTTGTGTGAAGTTTTCAGGACATTCAGATCCGAAAAGATCTATGAGATGCAAATGAGTGAAAATGAGCATTATAGATGCAAAAGAGAAAAAAAAAAAGTAGAGCATCATTGGACAACAGGCAATTGCAAGGATTCTGGAACACTTTACATATCTCGATTCCGATACCCAGAGCTCAAAATATGTGATAATAGGTGAAGCAACGAGAAGACTTCCAGAATGTCCATCATGACGCGACGTGAGCCACCGTGACGCGGAAAAACTCATCGCAACACGATGGGGCTCGGACAGCAACTTAATTTGACCCGTGGACTTCGATTTTGTGTCGTTGGATCAGTTTCTGAAGGCCAGATCCATGGGAGATTGGAGAGCTTGACTTTATAACCTAAGACCAGTCATTTAGAAGTATTTCTTGCTTTGTTTCAGAGTTTCGAGTGAGGACACCTTACGGATGAACAAAAGGTGAACGGAGAAGAAGACCAGAGACGTTCTGAAGGCTACGACAAGTCTGCGACAACTAATCTAGTTTTTCTTTCTCTTTCTTTTGAATCTCTATTTTCATTGATTATTTCTATTGTTTGTTTTCTAGTTTCTCCACCATCACCATGAACTAATCCCTTAGAGGGTGATGGTGAATTTTTTCTTGATAATTGTCATGGATTTATTCTAGTTTGTTTTGAAGTTTGATTTGATTCTTTGGCTAGTGTTTATTCTATTTTTGTTTGTAATGCTTGTACACGCTTGGTCATCGTATGCTTGATTCTAGAATTAGTTATTCTCTATACCAAGGTTTAATTAGTCGTGCGAGTAAAATAGAATACCGTAGTACATTCTGTGAACTCTAGAGATAGCCACAACTGCTAGTGAGTCGTATAAGTATTCCAGAACATAAAGCAAGCTAGGTTTTATACCTTGAGACCGAGAGGTAAAACGAGTTCTTAGTCTTAGGTCGTTAATATCACTCTAGCGAGGGTTAGCGATAAGATTCACGTGAACACGATTAGCATAGCCATATGATTGATTATTCTTCATTTGTCTAGAAACCTCAACAATAAGATAGAAAAGTGAAACCACGCACTTGTTCCACATCATTCACATTTAAAACGTTTATTTAATTTGTTAAGTAATTTAGAAATCACAACTCTCACATTTCATTCCCTCTTGATTTAAATTACAAGGTTGTTAGATTCTCATTTAATATAAGTACTTGTGGGAACGAACCGTACTTACATTCTATATTACTTGAGCGACACATGCACTTGCGCGCGTGTTTTTCGCAACAAACCCTGTCAACGATTCGCCAATATACCGGAGAAACCAACGACTGATTTCATTAACATTGTAAGTCCAGTCCGTTTCCCCGAATGAGGAATCAATCTAATCGGTTCTATGCCAAAAGGGAAAGGCAGTTGCAAACATGTCGTGGTAGCAATCGACTATTTTACTAAATGGGTCAAAGTCGAACCATTGGCATCCATTACTGAGAGAAAAATAGAATAATTCGTTTGGAAAGATCTTATCTCAAGGTTTGGAATACTGAAAATGATAATCTCCAATCATGGAATCCAAGTTGATTGTTCTCGGTTTCATGAATTTTACCAAAATTTTCAAATCAAGAAATATTTCTCTATACAGATTAGACCACAAGAAAATTGGCTGGTCGAAGCCGTCAATAAGATAATTTAACCAAGTCTTAAGACACGTTTAGAAGCATATAAAGGAGCTTGGGTAAACAAACTAACAGGGTTTTATAGGGATATAGAATTTCTCAATTCCTCAAATAGAGAAACTCCATTCTCTATGACATTCGATACCAATGCCATGATACTAGTGGACATTGGAGCAGGCACCCATCAACATGAATACATTCTGAAGAGGTAAATAACATTAACTTAAAAGAAAATCTTGATTTCTTAGAAGAAAAACGAGATATTGCATAAAAAAATAAGTTCGATGAATCACACAAAAATTGCACGATGTCTCAATAACTCTGTTCAACCACGAAGTTGTTAGATAGGAGACAGGGTAATGAGAAAAAAAAATCTGCATTCCAGGAATCCTACCTACATAGTACTTGACCCAAACTGGGAAGAACACAGTCATTTCATCTCTTGATAGCAGTGCCTACAAGATCTCCAAGGATGACAAAAAAGAAAGGAATTCTTGGAACTCCGAATATTTAATTTTATTATATCCATAGTTTCCTGTGTTATATAACGTTTTTGTAAGGCCGAGTAGCCATGTACATAATTTTCAATCAAGGATCAAAGCGAAGTTAAAATCTTATCTTAGACATTATTTAGTATTTAATTAAGGCGATTCGCCAAGTTTTTAATTCAATTAAAGCTAAATGAAATTCTCTAAGAATCTTAATCTCTTATTCAAACAATTTCTAGAGCATGATTATGAAGATCAATTTTCGGTAAACTTTCGGAATTAGCTAAGTCGGGCTAAGTTCGTATCGGCGAGAACCCTATAAATAAAAGGGTGGAAAGGCATACCACTGATTACTATGAATTGGAACGAATGCGGTACATCAAGATCTCTCCGGAGGACTTACAAGTAAGATTTGGACACTCGGGAATCTGGGTGTTTTTATTTGTATCTCTCCTTTCATCCAGACTTATTGGCATAAAGACGTCTTCAGTTGAATTGAACTCGATAGAATCCCAAGAAAAATTTATTCAAAATATTGATTGGTGTGAACTACATAACGAGGACGATAAAAAAAATCTGAGACGTCAGCGGCACCGCTGAAAGAAGAGCTTGCACTACTATTCGATCTCTCTTCGGATCCTTCAATCCCCGATTGAGCGGTGGAATCAAAAAATGAAGCGTCCCTGAACATTAATTTGAGGAAGTTACGATATCCTACAAAACCACGGACAAACGTTATTATCGACATGAGCGGTTACGACGACGTGAGTCTGATCAACCCTAAAACTCGGAGACTCGGAACACTATAAATCGAAGATGAAGATGAGACACAAACACACAATTTATAACTAAACTGCGCATAAAATCTCATTTTACATTGGAGATACTGTTATTATATGACCTGTATAAAAATATCGAATTAAAAATTTAATCATTGTTTCATAATTTCAACGAGAACTACACTTACTTAATTAATTTTTAGGGTATTATTCAGATTTGTGTGATAGAATAACAGTACGATCATGCATACCATATTATCAAGTGTAGTCAGTATTTATTTTATGATATCGTTATTTTACTGGAAAGAAAGAATTATGCATTGAATTTGATGGCGAGTTCATGGGCGCCGCCCAAAATTTGACAGGATTGTGGAAAAAAAGGCCAAAGGGTTGGATGAGCAAATCATAACTAAACTAAGATTCGTCTGATTAGAGAATCTCCAATGCAAGCTCTAATTGTTACTTTAAACATTATAATAAAAAATTATTAAATTAATTTAATAGTGATAGAAGATAATAATGATTAAATTTGGTCCCTCTAAATTAAAAATATTGGTGGATATAATATTATAATAATTTTTTCTAATCCAAAATAAAAAAATATGGGTGCCAAAATTTACTAAAATGCCGTAATCATTACATGACAAGTAAATAATTAATTAAAATAAAAATGAGTTAACATTTACGTATAAACAGAAAAGCAACTTTAGTTATTAGCATTGGAGATACTCTTAAATAACCATCCAATTTTTATATATCCATATTATCAAGAGTAGTTGATATGTGTTGTATAATTATTGAAACCATTTTATTTATTTTTTAACATCAACGATAATTATTTAAGTGCCAAAATTTATAACTTAATACCAAATATACGTTTTCTGTTTGTTATCCAAAAAATTAAAATAATATGGAAAAATGATCCAAATAATAATCCCCAATTGTAGTGCCAAAGGAATTGGAGCCATTTTAATTGGCGACGAACTTATTGAAAACCTTACCAAATCCACAATATTTATTATTTATAATTATCACTAGCAATATGGTGGTTAGTGATTAGTTATTGAGTGGTTGACACACTGTCGCAAATTTCCATTTGAACTTTTGCTGGTTAATTGCTTTGTCTCTAATTAAGATGCATCGATGGCACTAATCCATTTGTTTGTCTCATACTTTAAAAAATCAAAATCAAAACTAACTGTTGACTTTGCGTGGTCATAACTCGTCGTCTTATTAAACTCCAAACTATTATTCCTTTGACGAAAACCAATAGCAAGAACAAACAAACACTCTTCTTTTCACTTGCTTGAATCGAAAGATTAAAATAGTAATAAGTACAACGCGGTTTCACTTTGGTTTAATGAACGAACAATTGATTTATCACTTTGTTACTCTGCTAGGTAATTAGGGGACACAGATGACTTTTTCCAAACTAGGATATTTGAGTAGGTTACATTGTCGGTGTCTTTTTCCCCTTCTTTCTTTTGGAAATTCGCTAAACCAAATTCAAAGGAATTTCACCTTTTACCGACTAATCGTACGTACGATCATATCACATGTTTTATAGGTTTTTTTAGTGAAACTTTATGCTCTTCTTTTAACTATACATCCCACTTCGGACGGTAAAAGAGATGTGATATATATAGCCTATAAGTATCAAAAGGATATTATGGTACTCAGAAATCAGTTTCTTCAAATTACTCACATTACCATAAGATAACCCAAAGCTCTGATTGAAAAAGTATGGTGTCGTTCGACCTATTATAAGAAACTACATTGGTAAAATAATTCAATTTTTTTTATAAAATTATCACATTATTTTCTTAAGTACATGTCAAGACAAAAGTTGTGGTATGTGTCGTATTCTCCTTGGTTATTGACGAGATTAAAACAGTACGTTACCAAATAATATCATAAAGTATGTGTCGTATTCTCCTTGAATATTAACGAGATTAAAACAGTACGTTACCAAATAATATCATAGAGTAGTCCCCTATAAAATCATAAAGTAAACATGCCTATATTTAAATCGTTAATGATGAAGTCATTTAAGCAGAATTTATATAAGCATGACGTAGGGGAGTACTTAAATAGAAGTTAAGAAAAAGAGTAGAATAATTTAAGTTTAGTTAAGGTTTTTTAAGGCAAACTTTCATTTACTTGTGGTGTTTGTAGATTAAACTTACACATGCAACTTTGATTAATGTGGTATTACCACTAAATCATGATAATTACAACGCATCAAGTTTAGCTAAGCTGAGTTATATCACTAAATTTCGTCAAATAATTATAGTATAAATAATGAAGTGGTCTGGTTGCATTCATTTTAGGAGGCAAAACTTGATCAAATGCTCCTTCACTGTATTGAGCATATACTGCTCATGAATAACTACACATACGTTTCAATTATTTTAGTTAATGTTAGATAAATAAACGATTAATCCGTTTATTAGTTCTCAAATGGTCTGAGGAAGTACAAAACGTTTAAAAACAATTCAAATCAAGACATCCATTAAGAAATTATTTCATGCCAAGTTCTTATTTGCGGGTCGATCCAATTGGGTCGATATGGAGTTTCCTTTACGGTTGGTTTCAAAGCCATAATATTTCGTGTGACTTTAAAGTCGAGTTATATTTTATCGTAATTCAATATGGAATTTGCATTTTTTAATCAATTTCAGTCAATGGAATAGGTTTAATTATCTTTATGATGTGGTAAAATGCTAAAATTTTACTCAACAACTCAAGCCATGTAAATGATAAAGTTTTGTTATAATTTTTTAAACTAATTTATTAGTAAACTAATCAAAGTTTCATTTTTTAAAAAGTAGTAGAAGTTACGTTGTCCATGTTTTTTTACATCGAACTTATTTTGTTTTTACAATTATTATAAATGTGTCACAACATTTAAGAATATTGATCCTAAAAATTCGTTTTAATTTTTGAAATTCAATTGGTGCACATTTGAGCTAATTCTCTTATCTTCAGCAAGCTTTAAATATGTTACAAATCTTCAAGTTAAACAAACCTAATAACCAAATCGCCTAAAACTCACTTTAAGTGAATATTATGTGTAATCATGTAGATTATATATATGCATATATATATATATATATTGATTTTTAATTGTACGTGGTGGCAATAGTATTTTACTTTACTTGTAGTGCACTATATTATATATAATTTGTAACACATGAGACCAAAGTGACCATCACAATCTACCTTTCCGTCGACATGCTTCGACATTCACACGTGTTAAATCATTTCACTTTTCCATCACCTACAATATTTTTCCACCACATCACTTTCTCATTATTTTCCTTCTTCCTATAATTATTATCATCTCAATAATCTTTTTCTCCTTTTCTTTTATCTCATCTCATGATTATCTTGCCATATTCGTTACAGCGTGTAGAGCTGTATAGAGATCATGGTGTTGCATAAACAACGTCTACTTTAGTCCAAGTGGCTGCCATATCCATCGAAATTTTGTCCGACATATTTTTTTATAATTTTAATTCACGAAAATCATTTTTGGGGTATTCACTTCGTGAGTTATTGTATGATTTTTACATTATGATTTTTAGTGCTTAATGAGTGTAATTAAGAAAAATATTTTTCTCAATTATCTCTTAAAAATCGTTGAAATTTCATATTAACAAACGTTTCAATCTTTAAAAAAGTTAATTCCAGGCAAATGCACCCCTATTAGTTATACTTAATTTACCCTTATTAATTCGGTAACGATATTTATTTTCAAAATTAAAAAAAAATCAGTTTCCTAATTTATCCTTGTCCATGTCAATCTCGTAACATTGAGAATGAATCTCTGATTGAACGATAGAGGGCCAAAATGTAGAGGGCCAAATGCACCGACCCCTCTGTAACATACACAAGGATAAATCAATCGATAATAATAAATAAATAGCGTGAGGTCTGTGATATCATTCATTTATCAGTGTAATGAGACTCGGTTTATCTCGTTTATTAGCTTGGAAGCTTGAATAATTACAGGGAATATTTTTGGTAAATTCAAAGTATATAGATCGATTATCTCTCACCCGAGGTCCCTTCAATGAGAGTTTACATTGGTATTTATAGACTTATGGTTACCCGAATTGTCTGGTAGGGTTTCCTTATTAATCTCGGATTTTAACTACCTAAATACGAGATATTCTTCGAGATTTGCTGAATACATAGCGTAATTATCTCATTCGGTATGACCTTTCGATTTCATTTCCTATTAAACTCAACCGCTCTATACAGATTCCTGACGACGAGCTTTCCTCGCGAAGACGTTCTTCCTCGCGACGGAGTCTTCCTCGTGACAAGCTTTCCTCGCGAAGACGTCCTTCCTCGCAACGAGCTTTCCTCGCGAAGACGTCCTTCCTCGCGACGGAGTCTTCCTCACAATGAGCTTTCCTCGCGAAGACATCATCCTAGCTTTCCTCGCGAAGAAGTCCTTCCTCGCGACGGACATTCCTCCCGAAGACGTCCTTCCTCGCGACGAGTTTTCCTTGCGACGAGCTTTCCTCGCGAAGACGTCCTTCCTCGCGACGAGCTTTCCTCGCGAAAACATCCTTTGTCCGTGCTTGTGACGAAGCTTCCAGAGATCAAGCCCTTCCCATTCATTGACCTTAGGCCATATGAGAATTCTCGCCTCTATTTTTCAATGTTTGGGGAATGAAAACAACACAAGTGGTGTTAAGATGGATTTGACAAAATCCGATCTTAACAGTTAGTCTCCCATTTTATCTAGTGTAAACACTTGGTAAAATAAAATACAGGTTGTCCCGACGAACCTTCCTGAGCGCTAGTTGTTTTGGACGCGACCACGAGCTTCTCCTCGGCGATTGTTAGTACTAGGTTTTGCCTTTATCCCCTTCTTCGGATACACTTTTTTGAATCCCACAAAAAATATCTCTTCATTAAATGCAGGTTCTGAATACTCGAGTGATTTCATCCCCTTATAACGGCATTATAACGGCTAGCTATATTCTTTTGTCGATTCCACTAACGCCTCTTTGTATTCAGGCCGTTGGATCTGCTTGCACCGCTTCAGATTCCTCTTCGCTATTTTCTATAAATTCTAAACTTTTCGTTCGAAAGAAACTTTCTGAAACTCTTACAGCACCAACATCATTAACACCTCTCTCCTCAAACTCTTTAATATCCTTTCGAACCCCTTTGCAAAAACTTTTCCGCTTCCAAGTCTTTTCTTTTCTCTTCCGAACCCTAGATTCACGATGGTTCTAGGGGACGAATCTTCAAAACTAACTCTCCTAGCCCCACCATGACAGTCGAGCGCCTAGACGCAATCATGCGCGACTGCTGTGATGACGACGTTTGCCAACTCCGCATTCCTCTCGATGGCGAGCTGGCCGACGATCCCAGAGAGAGGGGTGGATTGCTGTATATGAGGCCTTCTTTCGAGTTGTAGGTGTTCGCTTCCCGATGCCCTACCTCCTCATTTACTTCCTCCATGCATGCAACGTCCCCATCACTCAAGTGAAACTCCATTCAATCCGTCTTATTCTATGCACCATCGCCATCGCGCGCGAGGAGAAGATGGCTCTTAGTTTAGAGGAATTGATGCGCCTCTATAAATTTTTCAAGAACCCTAAAAATTTGGGGTGCTTCTCTCTCTCTCACCGCGTCAGGTAGCACGTCATCCTCAATGCCCGCATGAACGAATCCGGATGGGAGCACTCTTATTTCTTCGCCAGGATCAACGCTTGTTCTTGTGGCCATCACAGCAAATCATTGCCGGTGAAATAGGCCGAAGCACCCCTACGCTTCCCCAATTCAAACCCAACGTCGGCACCGAGGCCGAGGCTACGTTCAAGAAACTTCACGCGGCGCTTCTTGCAAGTGAGCGTCGCGATTGGGCGACGGATTTCACCAACCCCCAATGGCTAGTGGATGTCGGGGTCTTTATGGAAGCCCATATCCACGGTCCTCACATCCACACCCAGTTCTCGGCTGGGTTTCGAAACAACGAAGCGCGGGGGAACGCTTCGTCCTCTGCCCCGGTGAAAAAGGTCCCGAAGAGGGAAAAGATGTTGGCAGAGATGCCCACAAGAAGATTGTTTATTTACATATTGATGTAATATATAAATCTTTGTAAAGTCCTTATTGAAAGATTGTTTATTTACATACTGATGTAATATATAAATCTTTGTAATTTGCTGATTGAATTAATAAAAGTTGAAACGTTCATTCATTCCTTTTAGTTTGATTAAAGATTTATGATATTCAATAGTCTTATAGTCCTTAATCAAACCTAACAATGTATGAAGAGACAAATGTAGATTTGCGTGAACAAACTCTTCATGGTTTGACTAAAACGATATATTCGCAATCTAAAGATCAACGGACTATTGATCCCAGTATGATTGTTGGAAGAATCTAGGATGTCTGGTTACGAGACATAGAGAGTTAGGAACTCTCTAGTTCTTCCAGTGTATCTTTCGAAGATACTGAATTGACCAGTGCACCTTTAGAGACAATAGAAGAACAAACCATTTAACATCTTCTATCTCAAGGTCACTACGTATGAATCGCATCATGCTTACCTAAATCCTGAAATGAGACATGTCATTTCATAGCATTAATACTCTCATTTGAGAAAGTCAAATTCTAGGTCCTATGTGTGATCTAGACAAGGCCTATTGGTGAGATATTAAGTTATGAAGATGTCATGAACCAACTTTGTGAAGTTCTCATAGATATGGAATTCATGTATAAGATTGCTGAGATGCAATGTATATCACCTCATGCTTTATTACTTGGATTGTGAATAAATGAACTGCGCAGTGTCCAAATTTAAGTAGCGACTTTATTTGGATGAAACAATGTGACTTGTTAGCTCCTCGTCAATACATTGCTTCTAGCTTATTCACAAGTACTAAAGGAGTTCAGGAAATAACAACTAGAAGGGTAAAATAGTAATTTTATAAATCCCAACTAGTTGATGATATTCATGAAGGGTAAACATTGATAACATTCAATGGATCCGCTCAACATAATTAAGTTGAACTTTAGTAGAAAATAAATTCATTTGAACCGAGAGATTCTCAGTGTCGACTCTTTAGTGGAGTCAGTCAACATTAAGCTAATACTCGGAAAAAGTTTGTGAACTTTTGAGTCCGAGTATAGAAGCTCAAGTTTTGTTCATTTGGATCCATAAGGTTGTTGGAATTTAGTTAACAATTAACCTAATTTAATTACGAAACACATCAATATGTGGCGGAATTTCATAATTCAATTTAACATATTATAAACGTTTTAAAACATGTTCGATAACCATATCATTAAATCTAACCTAACATGTCAATAAATTTACAATCACATCAATAAATTTATCTAAGCATGCAAACGAATAATCCAAATACATATAATTATTCTAAAACATCATATTATTCAGATCCAATTCGTTCGAGGGACACTTACATAAGATTTGGATCTGCGAGAGCATGTCTCGGTGTACGTCAAGGTGGTCGGCCGATCCTCTACGCCACGCGCGTCCAAGAAATCCTCAAAACCGTCGTGCCTTCGATCCTCCAAAATTAGCCGGCCCTGGGGAGAGAAAAATCACTCAAACAACCACAAGTTGAGTCAATGATAATACTCTAGGGATTTTTAGGAGACAAAGAGGGTGGGCTCTTTCGTGGGAACAAGGGAAGAAGGGGAAACTCAAATAAAAGGAAGGGCTGCCGGGAAACAGTTTTCCTCTCTCTCTTTCTCTCTTAATTTCGGCCAAAACCTCTCAAGCACAAGGGGGGAGAGGTTTGGCTGAGTGTTGGTCGAAATTAGGCTAGGGTTACCAAAGAGAAAGCCTCCTTTTATATCAGAGAGAATGGGCTTAAGTTAGGTCAAAATCCAGTTAAGACCCATTAGTCAAACTTAAGCCCAAAACTCCTTTTAATGAGTTTAAACAATTTTTCCAGCCCATAAAACACCTATTATGGCCGACCATATTGTCATAATTACCTCCCAAATTTATTTGATTTATTTCTAAAATAATATTTAATTAATTTAGAACATCTCATTTATTTAATGACAAGTCATTAATTATTTTCATACTAATCAATGTAGTACGAAACGAGAAAATATTTATTTTCATCTTTTATTTATTTGAATCATCAAATGATATTATTATCAATATAATAACATAATATGATTCGTGAAATAAATGTAATAATAAATAACTAGTTATTTATTTAATTACTCAGAAAATAATTTTCTTAGCGTAAATCACAATTTACGTTGAATGAGAAAATCAATCATTTCTTGTTCACCAAAATCTCGTCCGAGAGTCTATCATTGAGACCTTGTGGACCCACATGAACGAAGCTTTAGAATAAGGCTCGGACACAAAAGTTCACAAACTTTTTCCGGCTTTTAATTCTTAATATTAGTCGATTCCACTAAAGGACCAATATTGAACATCTCTAAGTTCATATGCGTTTATATTTCCGTTTGATGTGACAAAACTATTCTTCACACGGTCCACGGTGTATTTTATGATATTACCCTTTGTGTGTATCATTAACTCAGAGGAATGTAAAATTACCGTTTTACCCCTGAGTTATTATTTCACCAAGTCCTCTGTTATTTGTGAACGAGAAAAACATAAAATGAAATGTCTCAACATGTCACATGTTTTATTTCAAAGAATTCTTTATTCGATGAATACCAGGCCTGGTTTATTCGCTCACACTCTCATAACAGAGCATGGTGTGATACTAATGCCTTAGCATTGTTTCAACACAAATTCCATATCTGTGAATCACATGTTTCAACGAAACAGTATTATGACACCAACCGTCGGGTCAATGAAACTTCATTTAGCCATTGCCCATTGACAAATCAAATTCATAAAGTGTTACAAGAATACATGTACTCACTTCAGGATTTAGGTAATTACTAAAATACCCCTCGTATGTGAGTTTGATGTTTCGAGTGATTAAACGGTTTTATCTCGAACTTCAAAACTTCACTGGTCTTGTTCAATATCTTCATTAAGATATCAAGAATGAATTACAGAGTCACAACTCTCCATATCACAAGATAAGATATCGTTTAATTCATTCTAACAATCATTACTAGGAATCGATTGCCCAATCGATCTTTAGATTGCGAACTATTATTTAAACTAGTCATAAGAAGGTATCTTGTCAAGTCTGTACTTAGCACTTCTTTCGTTGATGACAGTTTCAGAGCGTAGAGATAAATGCGTAAACACAATCTTAAATTAGAATGGATATTCAATCTTTATTTAATTTCAAAGCAAAACAAATACAAAAGTATTTAATATCAAAAATCTCCTTTGTGGGCATAAATGCCAACAAACTCCCACTTGACTCGAAGAAGATGCGAATGATCTTTCAGTCCTAATCCTTCTAGGTGTCCCTCGAAGACCTTACTGGTTAAAGGCTTCGTGAAGGGATCAGCAAGGTTGTCCAACGTTGAGATCTTCATAACCGTCGCGTCCCCTCTATGAACTATATCTCGTACCAGGTGGTATTTCCGCTCGATGTGTTTCGAGCGCTTGTGACTTCTTGGTTCCTTACAGTTAGCAACGGCTCCACTGTTATCACAGTAAAGTGTAATGGGCTCGTTGGCACTTGGAACTACTTCCAAGTACATCAGGAATTTCCTCAGCCACACAGCCTCCTTTGCAGCTTCGCAAGCTGCCACATACTCGGCTTCCATGGTCGAGTCAGCAACACAAGTTTGCTTTATACTCCTCCAGACCACAGATCCACCATTCAGGGTGAACACAGACCCTGATGTGGATTTCTTGGAATCCTTATCCGCTTGAAAATCGGAATCGGTATACCCCGTCATATTCAGGTCATCACCTGAGTATGCAAGCATATAATTTCTCGTTCTCCGATGATACTTGAGAATATGCTTGACCGCAACCCAGTGCTCGGGTCCAGGATTCGATTGGAATCTACTCACCACGCCCACTGCGTAACAAATATCTGGCCTAGTGCAGAGCATTGCATACATGAGACTTCCTACGGCTGAGGCGTAGGGAATATGTCTCATTTCTTCTATCTCTTGAGGAGTCTTGGGAGACTGCTCAATGGATAGATGCACTCCATGTCTGAAAGGTAGCTGTCCTTTCTTGGAGTTCTGCATACTGAAGCGATCCATGATCTTATCAATATAAGATGCTTGAGAAAGCGCTAACTTTCGGTTCTTCCGATCTCTAAAGATCTGAATCCCCAGAATGTAAGCCGCTTCTCCAAGATCC
This sequence comes from Urtica urens, assembly GCA_958296335.1. Taxonomy (NCBI): domain Eukaryota; kingdom Viridiplantae; phylum Streptophyta; class Magnoliopsida; order Rosales; family Urticaceae; genus Urtica; species Urtica urens. The sequence continues at coordinate 8,036,782 of OY282530.1, read as the reverse complement.
TTCATCTCAAACTGCTCCGACAGCCAGATCTTAACCTCTGATAACTTTCCCACATCATTCCCAATGAGTAGTATGTCATCTACATAAAGGATTAAGAAGACCACTTTGACATCGTTTATCATCTTATAAACACATGGCTCATCTAGTGACTGATCAAAACCGTAACTTTTCACAGTCTCGTCGAATCTAATATTCCACGATCTAGATGCTTGCTTTAGTCCATAAATGGACTTTAGCAACTCACAAACCTTGCCCTGTTGGCCTTTCTCCATGAACCCATCTGGTTGAGCCATGTAAATGCGCTCGTCAAGATTTCCATTCAAAAATGCAGTCTTGACATCCATCTGTCAGATTTCATAATCTAGGGCGCTAGCAATGGATAAAAGAGTACGAATGGACTTTAGCATCGCCACGGACGAGAAGGTATCTTCATAGTCGATACCTTCCTTTTGTGTGAACCCCTTCGCCACAAGTCGTGCTTTAAATGTCTCGACATTTCCATCCGGTCCTCTTTTCTTCTTGTAGATCCATTTACACCCAACAGGCTTGATGCCTTCAGGTAAATCTACAAGTTTCCAGACTTCGTTGACATACATCGAATGCATTTCAACGTTCATGGCTTCTTGCCATAGGTTTGCTTCAGAACTTTGCATCGCCTGGGAAAATGATACTGGATCATCTTCCTCCTTGTATGCGACTGCAGCAAAGGCCTCCCCGATGTACATCAATCGCTCAGGTTGTCGTACAATCCTGCTACTGCGACGAATCGTAGGAGGCTTAAGTTCTGAATGTGGTTCTTCTATTGTTGGTGTAGGACTTGTCCTATCTTGTGAAGTACCAGCTACTTCACCCAACATTTCCTTCAGCACAAGTTTGCTTCTCGGTACGGTATTCTTCATATAATCCTCTTCAAGAAACCTAGCGTTCGTGCTAACAAACGTTTTCTTGTCAGTAGGACTATAGAATGTGTACCCTTTTGTTTCTTTCGGATATCCTATGAAAAAGCATAATTCTGAATGACTAGCCAACTTGCTAGTCTTTTGTCTCAGCACGTGTGCTGGACAACCCCAGATCTTGATGTGGTTTAGAACAGATTTCTTACCACACCATCTCTCGTAGGGAGTGCCGGGAACCGTTTTTGACGGAACCTGGTTCAGAATATGAGTTGCCGTTTCTAAGGCATATCCCCAGAACGAATCAGGAAGAGATGAGTAACTCATCATTGATCTCACCATATCTAGTAGCGTTCGGTTCCTTCTCTCTGACACACCGTTTTGTTGTGGTGTGCCAGGTGCTGTAAGCTGAGAATGAATGCCTTCTTCTTTAAGAAGATCCTCGAACTCATCAGACAAGTACTCTCCTCCTCGATCTGATCGAAGGGTTTTGATTTGTTTTTCTCTTTGCTTCTCAACCAAGGCCCGATATTGTTTGAACATTTCAAAAGTATCGGATTTGTGTCGCATTAAGAAAACATGACCAAAACGTGAGTAGTCATCAGTGAAGGTTACAAAGTATTCGTAACCTCCTCTTGCCTGAATACTGATTGGACCACATACATCACTATGTATGAGTTTCAATACTTGTGTGGCTCTTAGACCTTTCGAAGAGAAAGGTCTCTTGGTCATTTTGCCTTCAAGACAGGATTCACACGTGGGCAAAGATCCCACGTTTAGAGATTTCAAAGGACCATCCTTTGTTAACCTCTTAATCCTATCTAGGCCAATATGTCCAAGACGTAAGTGCCATAGATATGTATCATCCGTTTCATCACTATGAAATGTCTTACGCTTCCTGAGTGAATCACTATTCACCTCAGTGTCCAAGATTGTCGGCTCATTAGGATATAGATAATAAATAGAATCTACTCGATGAGCTTTAGAAATAAAACAACCATTAAGAAAAATTTCAATACCATTATTGACTTTAAACTCATAATGTTGTTCTTCTAAACGACCAAAAGAAATTAAGTTCTTGCAAAAATCTGGAACATAATAAACGTTATTCAATAATAAAGCCTTATTCCCAAAATTCAGCTGCATGGTCCCGACAGATCTGGCTCTGACCTTCGTTCCATTCCCCCAGTTGAACGTGAACTCTTCTTCACCTAAGCTTCTGGTTTTCCTGAAACCATTCAGATTACACACAATATGGTCAGAAGCCCCGCAGTCTAAAATCCAGGGTGATTCTTTATATGTCGTGTAACATGCTTGGGTGACGAAAGCCATACCTTTCCCCTTGACGGTCTTGAGGTAGGCATGACAGTTCCTTCCCCAATGGCCGACTTCTTCGCAATGGTGGCACTTGTGTTTAGACTTGTCCACCTTTGCGATGCCCTTGCCCTTGACATCCGCAGCCTTCTTGTAGGGCGTCTTGGATCCCGTTCGGTTGGCGTTTTTGGGACCCTTCATCACTCTCTTCGATCCAGAAGTGGAAGCCCTATGTTCAGCAACATTGGCTTCACCAGTCTTCTTCTTGGTCTTAGGGAGAAGTCCCTCGGCAGTCTGCAACTCCTTCATTAGCTCGGTTACAGAATAATCGAGCTTGTTCATGGAGTAGTTCAGACGGAAGCTATCAAAAGAATCCGTCAGAGTCTCCAAGATCATATCGACCTTGGTGAGTCCATCGATCTCTGATCCGAGAATCTCCATGTCGTTCAGGTGACCCATGATCACTAGCATGTGGTCCCTGACTTTCGTTCCCGGCTTCATCCGACAATTCATGAAATTTCGGATTGCCTGCTGCCTCGCCTGACGCCCATGACATCCAAACATGTCATGAAGATTGTAGAGCATGTCATATGCCGTGGCAATGTCCTTGTGAGATTGCTGCAACACATTGCTCATGGAACCCAAGATATAACACTTGGCAATCTCATCAGACCTTACCCACGTGTCATAGGCGTTCTTGTCCTCCTGGCTTGAGTCAGCACTCGGAGCTGGAGGACACGGGGTAGTGAGAACATACTTGTGTTTTTCCACCGTCAGTACGATGTCGAGGTTACGTTTCCAATCAACGTAATTCTCACCCTCGAGTTTGTTATAACTGAGTATAGATGCAAGTGGATTCATGATATTGCTGAAATTAAATGAAATGAATAAATTTAGCATATGCTACAGTTTCGAATTATAATGCATGTACAATCCTAAATGAGTGAGGAAAGCGATAAATAATTCATGGTATTATGAACAAAAATGATCAATTACTTTTCCTAGGGGAAACCGTAATTGATCGCCTTTCATAGTCGGGACACATCACTATTTAGTTTGAACCATACAAGAAGTCACAACTTCTAGTTCTCTCTAATTACCATGGACTTTTGGTCACTTATGTTTAACGCATAGCCTCTATGGAGGGTTACTTTAAACAATAAGTCTAAGCGTGCAACCAACATGTGGGCCCTTATCCAAGTTACTTTGAAAACGGTTCTCCTAGGGGAGACCCCGCTTCATTGTTCCTCTTTAGGGCTTAGTTCGTAACAATTTAATTGACTATGTGCTTCCGAAGTACTCCCATTGAAGGGAGGGCCACGAGGGTGACTCTTAGTTCATTCACACAAGTTAATTAAATTCATGTTGGGGACCTCGGGTTATTTCAACGACAAAAAACCCTCCCACTTAGTTTTTGCAAAAATCATATTTTTGTGGACGATGTTCAATTTCATAACTAGTTATTTAAATTAAACTATAATGATGCATGAACAATTCATATAGTGTTGGCGTTCTATCCTATATGACATGTGGATGAATATGAGATAAGATTAAATAAAATAAAACATAATATTTAACTTATCTAATGGCCCATTTCTAAAATTACAACCCTTTACAAAAAAAAAAAAAACAATAAACTACTTTATTCCTAGTCTTGTGTCGAGTCGTCGAATTTCCGAGTTTTAAAACTTAGAGATTAATATCTCCCACTCAAATAATTAAATTCATTTTTATTATTTCAAAAATAATATAAATAAATTTAATTATTCAAGATTTTAAATTTATTCGGAAACGATTTCCGAATCTCGGTCGTCGGGCCTAACCCTAGCTAGCTCGCGCGCGTCCGAAGACACACGGCCATGTTAGGGTTTTGGCCGACCCAAACAGCCCTCTTGTGTCCAATACACAGGTCCTTAGGCGTGTTCGGAATCGACCGGGATAGCTCCCACGTGTTTCAAAAACGCGCGGCCATTCCCGGAGGCTGCCTTCCTTCTTCTTGTCTCCCGGATTACAAAATTATAAAATTTACATTTACAACAAATTACAAATTTAAATAAAATAAAAAATAAAAACCGGGACGTAACCGGTAAACAATCCTAGGGCCAATTAGAGTAAGGATCCATTCACATAAACACACATACATTCACAAATGCAATTCATACAAAAACGCCAACACTCAAAATCGATTTAATGACAATTATGGCTCTGATACCATTTGTTGGAATTTAGTTAACAATTAACCTAATTTAATTACGAAACACATCAATATGTGGCGGAATTTCATAATTCAATTTAACATATTATAAACGTTTTAAAACATGTTCGATAACCATATCATTAAATCTAACCTAACATGTCAATAAATTTACAATCACATCAATAAATTTATCTAAGCATGCAAACGAATAATCCAAATACATATAATTATTCTAAAACATCATATTATTCAGATCCAATTCGTTCGAGGGACACTTACATAAGATTTGGATCTGCGAGAGCAAGTCTCGGTGTACGTCAAGGTGGTCGGCCGATCCTCTACGCCACGCGCGTCCAAGAAATCCTCAAAACCGTCGTGCCTTCGATCCTCCAAAATTAGCCGGCCCTGGGGAGAGAAAAATCACTCAAACAACCACAAGTTGAGTCAATGATAATACTCTAGGGATTTTTAGGAGACAAAGAGGGTGGGCTCTTTCGTGGGAACAAGGGAAGAAGGGGAAACTCAAATAAAAGGAAGGGCTGCCGGGAAACAGTTTTCCTCTCTCTCTTTCTCTCTTAATTTCGGCCAAAACCTCTCAAGCACAAGGGGGGAGAGGTTTGGCTGAGTGTTGGTCGAAATTAGGCTAGGGTTACCAAAGAGAAAGCCTCCTTTTATATCAGAGAGAATGGGCTTAAGTTAGGTCAAAATCCAGTTAAGACCCATTAGTCAAACTTAAGCCCAAAACTCCTTTTAATGAGTTTAAACAATTTTTCCAGCCCATAAAACACCTATTATGGCCGACCATATTGTCATAATTACCTCCCAAATTTATTTGATTTATTTCTAAAATAATATTTAATTAATTTAGAACATCTCATTTATTTAATGACAAGTCATTAATTATTTTCATACTAATCAATGTAGTACGAAACGAGAAAATATTTATTTTCATCTTTTATTTATTTGAATCATCAAATGATATTATTATCAATATAATAACATAATATGATTCGTGAAATAAATGTAATAATAAATAACTAGTTATTTATTTAATTACTCAGAAAATAATTTTCTTAGCGTAAATCACAATTTACGTTGAATGAGAAAATCAATCATTTCTTGTTCACCAAAATCTCGTCCGAGAGTCTATCATTGAGACCTTGTGGACCCACATGAACGAAGCTTTAGAATAAGGCTCGGACACAAAAGTTCACAAACTTTTTCCGGCTTTTAATTCTTAATATTAGTCGATTCCACTAAAGGACCAATATTGAACATCTCTAAGTTCATATGCGTTTATATTTCCGTTTGATGTGACAAAACTATTCTTCACACGGTCCACGGTGTATTTTATGATATTACCCTTTGTGTGTATCATTAACTCAGAGGAATGTAAAATTACCGTTTTACCCCTGAGTTATTATTTCACCAAGTCCTCTGTTATTTGTGAACGAGAAAAACATAAAATGAAATGTCTCAACATGTCACATGTTTTATTTCAAAGAATTCTTTATTCGATGAATACCAGGCCTGGTTTATTCGCTCACACTCTCATAACAGAGCATGGTGTGATACTAATGCCTTAGCATTGTTTCAACACAAATTTCATATCTGTGAATCACATGTTTCAACGAAACAGTATTATGACACCAACCGTCGGGTCAATGAAACTTCATTTAGCCATTGCCCATTGACAAATCAAATTCATAAAGTGTTACAAGAATACTTGTACTCACTTCAGGATTTAGGTAATTACTAAAATACCCCTCGTATGTGAGTTTGATGTTTCGAGTGATTAAACGGTTTTATCTCGAACTTCAAAACTTCACTGGTCTTGTTCAATATCTTCATTAAGATATCAAGAATGAATTACAGAGTCACAACTCTCCATATCACAAGATAAGATATCGTTTAATTCATTCTAACAATCATTACTAGGAATCGATTGCCCAATCGATCTTTAGATTGCGAACTATTATTTAAACTAGTCATAAGAAGGTATCTTGTCAAGTCTGTACTTAGCACTTCTTTCGTTGATGACAGTTTCAGAGCGTAGAGATAAATGCGTAAACACAATCTTAAATTAGAATGGATATTCAATCTTTATTTAATTTCAAAGCAAAACAAATACAAAAGTATTTAATATCAAAAATCTCCTTTGTGGGCATAAATGCCAACAAAGGTCACTATTACAGGTCATTAGAGTAGGATTGTTAAACTAGAAGCTAAGTCAAAATAAGTTCAAATGTTGAACTAGACTTTTCTCGGAAAATGTCTAAAGGGTATTTTTGTCCACAAGGACATAAAATGATGTGAATGTCAAAATAAGATTTTGAATGTTTTCATTTGATGAAAATATAAATTACTTTCTAAAGCCGAAAAGTCGTTTGAGGCATTATGAAATTAATTTCGTTATTTGTGCAATTATAATTTTACAACGGGTATTTTAAGAATTGTCTTAAAAGAAATAAGGAAGCATCTAGATGCTCCCTCACCCTATGAAGAATTCGGCCAATATAGCATCAAAGAGGAGAGTTTTATTTCCTTTTTCTTATAAGGATAATTATCCAAAAGAAAAAGGAAAATGAATTTCCTTAAGAAGGAAACAAATGTGCTAAGTGAGGAAACAAATTTCCTCACTATTGCACCCATATGGCCGGCCATACAATGAGGGAAAGGGGAAGGGAAAATCAAATATTGAGTCATGAATACATTATTCATTCATGAATGAATAATTGACCTTTATAGATTTTTCCTTCTCCTATAAATAAAGCCTCACATAGATATGTGAAGGTTAAGCCATTTTTTTCTTCTCTCCCTATTGTGGCCGACCCTTCTCCTCTCTCTCTACAAAATACTCTTTTTATTTTGCACCTAGATTAACACTCAATCTAGAGAATTAGCTTATGATCCAAGAATTGTTCTTGGTTCATATGGTTTAATTGTGCCCACACACAAATCCTTCTAAAACCTCTTTTGACTCATGTAATAGAAATCTTAGGTTTCTCGGGTTCAAGATTAGGTGCGAAGGTGATGAGCGAGGCAAGGAAGAGGATCTACCTTCTAGAGACGCTTCAAGATCAAGCTTCATAGAAACGTTCGTGTTCTAGTAAATTAAATAATGATTTCAATATATAACTTGTATATGCTTTTTTCTAGGTTAGTAAAATTATTTTACTTGAAAAAGAAATTTTGAAATTCCTCCATTAATTTGATTAATGTTAAATTTTTCTTTAACCCTAGACCTATTCCAACAAAAGAAACCCAGGGATGCTCCCGGAAACACCGAGGAGGTTCCTCCTTAGGAGGAGGAGTCGTCCCCGGATGAACCTCTCGTGAGAAGACGCCCTTCCGAGAGGACGCAGACGACCCCCTATCTGCGAAAACCGAGAGTTTCCAAGGGGCAATCATCTCAAGTTGGGGCCTCCGCGAGCAAGCAGTCCTCCGCTTCAGCTGGCGGACCCCAGGCTGCCACTCCCGTTGAGGGAGCTGTTTCTGAGGCTCGGGGCGCCTCGCCGTCGAGAGCGGTTCTTCCCTCGGAGGAGGTTCATGCAACTCCTCCGGTCCTCGCTCCTTCTGGAAGTACCGAGTCTGTCCGGGAGAAGATCCCCGACCTTTCGACTCCCGCTGCTGCGAGTGGGGTCGGTCAGGCCGCAGAGACGTCCACCGGGGGTGCGAACTCTTCTCGGCGCTCGAAGAGGAGGCGAGACCTCGTCGTAGACTTCAGCGACGTGGTCCGAGCGACAACTTCTTCCACCCCAGACGCTGCGGGCTTTTCCTCCCAACTTCTCCCGCCTCCTTCTCTCGACAACCTTTCTGAGGAGGCGAGGAAGAAAATTATGGTCTTGGCTCCTTCAACGCTTTCCTCGGCCAACGGGGCTCTTCCCCCATCGTTGGGGTGGTAGACGCCACTACTCCTTCCCTAATTGCAGAGTTTTCCGAGGGAGACGGAGGGTAGGAGAGCATTGGGCCCGATTTCGAGGGAGGACAGCTCGACGAATCGACCGTCGCGGCTCCTGCGGGCGACGTGGGGGAAGTGCCTGTTCTTGAACTAGGACTCGTTCCCTTCGGTTCTCGTCCATGCTCCCCCCCGTCGCTCACCCCGACGTCACTTCAGATTCGAGGCGTCACAATCTTGCCCTCGGGTCTTCAGGGGTTCTCCTCGCATACCTACTCTGGGCGCATCTGCCGAGGACTGGATAGAGTATTCCTCTTACTCGTGTCGGGATTTGTCCTTGCCAGCACCTCGCTCGCTCGACGTCGGCGAGCCTCTTGAAGATTTCGAGGGCTATTCCGAAGCTACAGCTTATTTGTTCAAGGGTGTGGCTCGGATGAGCGATCTGATCCTCGCTGAGCGCCATAATGCTAACCAGGCTAATCAAGAATTGGGGGAGCTTGGGTCTAAACTCAAGGAAGCCCAGAGGCAGCTCGAGATTTGCATTGTCGGTGAGCGTAAGCATCGCGAGCAGTCCGAAAAGCTGGAGTCGGACTTGGCGGCAAAGACATTTCGATGCAAACTTCTCGAGGTCGAACTCGCCGATCTCAAGGTCGAGGCGGAGCGAGAACTCGGAGAGCAGAAGATCCTGCTGGCCGCCAAGGAGGGACTTTTGGTCGAAGAGAAGAGGCGCCACCAAGAGGTCGCAGATGCCTCTAGGGAGAAGAGCGAGCCCCTCGCTCAGATTGGCGAGGCTGTGGGTATCCATGTTGCCGAGGAAGGTTGTTTGCCTTCCAAAGTCAGATCTGCCTTGAGGACACTCGCCGCAGAGCTCGAGATGGCGCAGGCCGAGTCGAGCGAGGAATGCCACATCCGACTGCATCTCTTCGAGAAGGTCAAGGGCAAGCTCGAGCGGGCATCGGCGAGATTCTAAGCTCTCGATGAGTTTGTCGATGGTAACTGTAGGGCGGCCGCTTATCAGGCCAATATCAATATGGTCAACGCTCTTCTGACCGAAGCGCGATCAAGCATCTCCGAGCTAAACTACCGGAGTGGCAGCGGGTTGCGACGAGGAGCAGGCAAAGGCGGAGGAGCTTGACGACAAGGCCATCGCAGATCCTTACTCTCCTCATTTGTCCCCTTGCAACCCTCCGACGATCGAAAGCCATCGCTTGTCGGCTCTTGTTACGGGGTATCCTTCCACCATCCCCGGCTCGCTCGGCGAGCATGAGTTTAACAAAGACCTCATCTCTCCTCAGGAGTTGTCGGTGTAGATCCCCCTGCTCCCCTTCTAATTTCGATAAATAAATTCAGTTATTGAGAGAGATGGAAGAATGTACATCTCCCATTCCCCCTCCTTTTTTTATCGAAATAAGAAGGGAGCAAAGTATAGGATTCATTCTTATAATGTCTTGCGTAAGTTTTTATTTGTTGACTTGTTTCGTCGCTTAAGGACATTCTTGATCTTTTAATTTGTGTAAACATAGGCCCTCTCGCCGCTATGTCTTGTTATTGGACATCGGGAGCCTGATTTTAGTTTTTGGTGTAGGGAGCCCTCTTTGAAACTTTTGGCATCGACGAGCGTTTTTGTGTTTTGGCATCGGGGAGCCTTTTGATATTTTGGCATCGGGAGCCTTATTTATATTTGGCACCGGGAGCCTTTTGTGTTTTGGCATCGTGGAGCCTTTTTGATATTTGGCATCGGGAGCTTTTTTGTATTTTGGTATCGGGGAGCCTTTTGATATTCTGGCATCGGGAGCTTTTTGTACTTTGGCATCGGGGAGCCTTTTGTATTTTGGTATCGGGAGCCTTTTGTATTTTGGCATCGGGGAGCCTTTTGTATTTTGGCATCGGGAGCCTTTTGTATTTTGGCATCGAGGAGCCTTTTGTATTTTGGCATCGGGAGCCTTTTGTATTTTGGCATCGAGGAGCCTTTTTATATTTTTAAATTTGCTCGGCTCGGGCTGATCATTTTTTTTAACAATAGGCCTCATTAAACCCTTCGAGTCCCCCAATCGGGTGCGGCTCGCGGGGGAAGAGTACTCTATATACATTTATTACAAGGCCGAATCCACGCAAATGTTCCCGAACGGAAGGGGTCGGGACTCCCCGGTAATTAAAAGAAATAATAAAACAGATGAGTTGACAAGAAAACTTACAAGGTAGTTACTAAAACTTAAGACTGAGATCATGAAGACTTCTAGTAAAACCTTTTTAAGTGCTTCACATTCCAGCTTCTGATTACTTTGATGCCTTTGGTGTTCTGACTCCCGGCCTGATGACGTTGGTGATTATGTACGGGCTCTCCCAGCTTTGCCCTAACTTTTCGGCGTTTAGCTCAGCTGTGTTTTGGAAGACTCGTCGGAGGACCATCTCGCCAACCTGAAATCTCATCGGTCGCACCTTTTTGTTGTAATAACGAGCAACAGTGTTTTGGTAGTTGGTGATGCGTACACTTGCTTGCTCGCGCCTCTCATCCACGTGATCGAGTTGGTGGAGTAGATTTTGGTCGTTGGCTTCCTCGTCACCCGGTGCTTGGGACTTCTACTTCCGCCGGGATCACGGCCTCAACTCCAAATGATAAGGAGAAAGGGGTTTGGCCGGTTGCAGAATGAGGTCGTTTAGTTAGACCAGAGTACTCCGGGGAGCTCTCCGGCCCATAGCCCCTTTTTCTCGTCGAGTCTTCTCTTGATGTTGTCGGTGATCGTCCGTTTGACTGCAACTGCGTTTTCGTTGCCTAAGGGATAGCCGGGCGTCGAAGTATTCAACTTCACCCTCCAGCGTGTGCAGAAGTCCTTAAACCTCCTCGAGATGAATTGGGAGCCATTATCCACGATTATCTCCCTCGGTAGTCCGAAGTGCGTGAATATGTTCTTCCGGACGAAGCTTTCGACATCGGAATCCTTGACGTTGGCGCAGGACTCAGCTTCTGCCCATTTGGTGAAGAAGTCTGTGACAACTAGTATGAACCTTTTCTGCCTTGCTCCGATGGGCATGGGACCGACGATGTCCATTGACCACTTCATGAAGGGGTACAAGACGGTCACCGAAGACAATTCTTCGGCCGGGCAGTTTATCACTAGTGTGTGTCTCTGGCACTTCTCGCATTTCCTGGCGTGGCTGGCACAGTCGGCGACCTTGGTCTCCCAGAAGAAACCTTGTCGCTTAGTCTTCCTCGACAAGGAGTCTCCACCATAATGGTTTCCGCATTCCCCGTTGTGGATTTTCTCCATTACATATCTTGCTTCTTTCTCGCCGAGACATCTTCGGTAAGGACCGGTGAAGCTCTTCACGTAAAGCATTTTCCCGATGATGGTATATTTGGAGCTTTTCGACTTGACCTTCCTCGCTTCTTGGCGGTCGTCGGGCAATGCCCACTCCAGGATGTAATTCCTTATGGGTGTTCGCCAATCTTCTTCTTCGTCGTCATTCACTACTCCTCGGTCGTCGTCCTCTTCTTCTTCGTTTTCGAGCTCGTTAATGTTGGCCTATTCTGCTTCTGCCTATCTGCCTTCATCGCTCGATCTGAGCTTTTTCTTCGTTGGGCCTTCTTCTCACTTGATGCTTGGTTTTTCCACTGTCTCTACTGTGATAGATCGGAGTTCGCTGACCTCGGTCGTTGAGCCCAAACCTGCCAAGGCGCCAGCATGGTTATTGTCTCCACACGCCACTTGCATTAGGCTGAAGTAGTTCAACCTGCCCGAGAGGTCTTCTACGAGTTTTGCGTAAGCCTCCATCCTTTCGTCATTCCTCTCGTACTCCCCGCTGACATGTTTTACGACCAGCTGAGAATCCAAAAAGGTGTTGATGTTCTTGACTCTCACATCGAGAGTTGAGTGCATGCCGATGAGGAGAGCTTCATATTCCGCTTCGTTGTTGGTGGAGCGGTAGGCGAGTTGACATGCTTTTTCTATGACCTCTCTCATCGGAGAGATGAGCCTGATCCCTGCCCCTGATCCTTGCAAAGTAGCGGATCCATCGACGTGTAGTTTCCATATGCCATCTTCGTCACTTAGGTCGATCGGCTCTATCGGTAGTTCGATGAGAAAATCAGTGAGGACTTGTGATTTGAGACTTGTCCGGAGCCTGTAATCGATGTCATATGCTCCCAACTTGATTGACCATTTGGTACTGATTTGGGCCGTGGATAATGGCGTGGATCGGCTTGTCAGTCATGACGACGATGGTATGGCCTTGGAAGTGATGCCTCAACCTTTCTGAAGCGTCATATACTGCCAGGGCTAATCTTTTAATCAACGGATACCTCGTCTCGGCGTCGAGGAGCTTTCTGTTGATGTAGGCGACTGGAGCCCCTTCTTCTTCTTGTACCAATACTTGGCTAATCGCTTGATCAGACACTGCGACGTACAGGTACAATGGTTCATCGGGTTGTGGCTTTGCCATTATAGGAGGCGACGAGAGAGAGGCTTTCAGTGCTTGGAACACTCCTCGTACTTGTCAGTCCACTCGAACTTCTTATTCTTCTTCAACTGTTCGTAGAAAAGAAGTGTTAAGTCGGCCTTCCTTTAGATGATTCGACTCAGGGCAGCAATCCCTCCCGTCAGTTTCGGTATCTCCCGTCGATTCCGAGGGGAGGGCATGTTCTTGATCGCTTTGATCTGCTCGGGATCTGCCTCAATTCCCCGCCGAGTGATTATTTGGCCCAAGAACTTTCCCGAGGATATCCAAAAGTGCACTTGCTGGGGTTCAGCCTCATCTTGTGCTGATTGAGGATTTCGAAGCATTCTTCCAGATGCTCGATGTGAGTTACCGCTCTCAATGTTTTGACGACCATTTCATCGATGTAAACCTCCATACTCTTTCCGATCTGTGTTGGAACATCTTGGTTACCAGCCTTTGATAGGTCGCCCCAACAGTTTTCAGCCCGAAAGGCATGACTTTATAACAGTACGTCCCTTTCTCGCCGATGAAGGCGGTTTTCTCTTCGTCGTTCAGGTGCATTCTTATCTGGTGATAACCCAAGTAAGCATCCATGAAGCTGAGGAGCTCGTACCCGTGGGTGGCTTCGACGAGGCGGTTTATGTGCGGCATTGCGAAGTTGTCTTTCGGGCAGGCCTTGTTGAGGTCAGTGAAGTCTACGCAGACTCACAACTTGCCATTTTTCTTCTTCACGACGTTGGTATTTGCTAAACATTCGGGATACTTTACCTCCCTCATTGTGCCCATCGAGAGAAACTTGTCGACTTCTTCGTTGATGATTTTATTTCTGTCCGGGGCCATTTTCCTCCTCTTTTGCACGACGGGCTTGTGGTTCGGATTGGTGTTGAGGCGATGAGCTATCACCAACGGATTAATCCCTGGCATGTCTTCATGAGACCAGGAGAAACTTCCTCGATTCTTCTTCAGGAAGTCTATCAACTGGGTCTTGATCTTCGGGGCGAGCTCGACGCCTATGCCAGTTGTCCGAGTTGGATCAGATTCATCAATGCAAACCTGCTCCACTGCCTTGACTTATGGTCCTCCCCTTCTTTCCTTGGCTGTCTGCTCCTCGAGGTCTTCCGCGACGAGTACCTTGGCGGTCTTGTCGCCTCTTTCCTTCCCCTCTTTGCTCCTCCTTCTCCTCTGTCTTTCATTTGGAGCGGTCACAGCTAATTGCTACAAGTCGGCCTCTTCTTCCTCATAAACTTCCTTGGGCGTCTTCCCGCCGTGCACCTGCTTATGGTGCATCATATAGCAGATGCGATAAGCGTCTCGGTTTCCTTTGATTTCCTCGACCACTTCTTCTTCTTCTCCGGGGAACTTGATGCACTGGTGATATATGGAAGGCACGGCTCTCATGGAGTGGATCCAAGGCCTCCCCAGGATCACGTTGAAATGCGAAGGGACGTCCAACACCATGAACTCCACCATTCGATGAACCCCCTTCGTGCGGACTAGGAGGTGGGCTATCCCCAACGAGATAGCGACGTCCCCGTTGAATCTCAACACCTTACGACGGCGTCCCCCGATCACCAACCCGTCAATGTTCATCTTTTCGAGACATTCAAAGAAGATGATGTCGACCGAGCTTCCATTATCGACGAGGCGCAGTGAACGTCGATGTTTCCGATCCTGAGCATAAGGACCAAGGAGTCGTCGTGCGTCTAGGCACATTCTTCATTCTCCAAGAATTCTATCTTTGCATGAGAATCGGTCACTGCAGCATCTCCTCGGTTATGCTCCTTTCCTCTTCGCTGGAAAGTCTTGATGCTATTGACAGAGTCTCCGCACAACCGGGATCCGCCCATGATCACTTCGATCCTCGCCCTCGTAGCCGGTAGGTCGTCCTCGACGCGCTCTACTATCTGCTTCTCAGTAGCGGGGTTCCTCCTCGCTCCATTCTGGTTGCCTCCGCCGGTTTGGGCTGATTCTTCTTGCTGTTTTCTCCATGACTGGTTGTTAGTTTTTCATGGCTCGCGTTGGTCGAACACCAGGTCTTTCAACTCCCCCCGTGCATATCTCTTATGGAGTTCCCTTTTCAACATAGCACACTCTTCGGTAGAGTGGCCACTCATGTTGTGGAAGTCGGAAAACTTGCTCGGGCCTTTCGGCCAGAACTTCCTCTCATAGCCCCCTCGGCCTCTCGAGGATCCTCCTTGCCCTCCTGCATGGCCTCCTCGGCCTCCAGAGAACCATCCTCGGTTAGCGGGGAAGTCTCTTCGCTGATAGCCGTTCTGGTTGTCCGAGGAGTTCCCTCGCTGCTGATTCCCCCTGTCATGCTCGCAATCTTTCTGCTCGTTCATCTGGTAGACTCCCCTTTTTGGGATCTCCCGGCCACGACGTTCGCCAGAGATTCCCCAATCATCATCTTCTCATCTCGCCCTTACTGGTCGGGCCTCTCCTCCATTCCGATGTTCTCTCTTATTGGAATGTCTTCCTCTACCTCCGGCCTCGTGGTTCTTCCTCAGGGCCATCTCTTCTTCTTCAATTTCCATGAAGATTGTTGGTCGATGGAGAGCATCTTTGATAGTCGACGAACGCATCTTCACCAATTCCGGACATAAATAAGATGTGTAGTAAAGGCCATTTCTCAGTGCCTGGATCGCGACGACACCGTTGAGATTTGAAATCCTGACCATGACCGCCTTAAACCTCTCGACGTATTGCCGGAGTGTTTCATTCTTCTCCTGGGAGAGGCCCCATAGGGTCATGATCGTCGTATCACTCTGCATGTACATCGAATAATGGCGCAGGAAAGCTGTGACAAGGTCGTCGGAGTCGTCAATGGACTCCGAAGGCAGCTTCGCAAACCAATCACTGGCCGGGCCGTGCAGACTTTCGACGAAGAGGCGGCACAAGATGGCCTCCACATTCTTTCTCTCGCCTGTTATGCATTTCGTCACGATCCTTAAGGACTTCACGTGGGTATTCGGGTCCGACGTTCCCTTGTACGGCGGGATCTTGACTTTCGGAAGCTCTCCTAGTTCCACGCCGCGGATTTTGGATGAGAACGAAGTGGCCCTGGCTTCCCTGACCATCCAATCAATTTCAGGCACCGAGCTCGTCGCCTTGTGTACTTGAGACGTCACTTGCCCCATTCTCGATTCGATGCCTAAGGACATCTCATTCACCACCTTCCTAATCTCTTCTTCCAACGTCGACGTCAACATGGTCGTCGGGCCTCCTTCTGGGCCTGTCATTGATGTATGAGCGGTGGCGTTGAAGAGGTTTATGTTGACCGCCGGCGCTGGTGGCGTCCATCCTTCCAATCCTCCGCCGGTCATCATATGATCCAGACGGGCCATGAGCTGCCTATTCAGCTCGGCTTGTTCCTCCGACCTCTTGTTGGCTTGCGTTATTGCCGCCATGGCGTCAGCTAGCTGTCGTTGAAGCGTTCCTGCTTCTGCGGCCTCAATCTGATCAGCTCCGGTGTTGCTCCCTTCGTTGCCATCTTGCTTCAACATCCTTCCCTGGGCTTCTTCACCTTCCTGGCTGTGAGATAGAAAGAAATTAGGCCCCACGGTGCGCGAAAAACTGTAGAGGGCGAAATGCACCAACCCCTCTGTAACAGTCACAATGATAAATTAATCGATAATAATAAATAAATAACGCGAGGTCTGTAATATCCTTGATTTATCAGTGTAATGATGCTCAGTTTCTCTCGTTTATTAGCTTAGAAACTTGAAGAATTACAGGAAATATTTATGGTAAACTCAAAGTATATAGATCGATTATCTCTCACACGGGGTCCCTTCAATGAGAGTTTACATTGGTATTTATAGACCTATGGTTACCCGAATTGTCTACTAGGGTTTCCTTATTAATCTCGGATATTAACTACCTAGAATACGAGATATTATTCGAGAGTTGCTGAATACATCGTGTAATTATCTCATTCGGTTTGACCTTTCGATTTCATTTCCATTTAAACTCAACTGCATCTTTACAGATTCATGACGATGAGCTTTCCTCGCGAAGACGTCCTTCCTCACGACAGAGTCTTCCTCGCGAAGACGTCTTTCCTCGCGACGGGCATTCCTCGCGAAGACGTCCTTCCTCGCGACGAGCTTTTCTCGCGAAAATGTTCTTCCTCGCGACGAGTTTTCCTCGCGAAGACATCATTTGCCCGTGTTTGTGACAAGGCTTCCAGAGATCAAGCCCTTCCCATTTATTGACCTTAGGCCAGATGAGAATTCTCGTCTCTATTTCTCGTCGTTTGGCGAATGAAAACAACACAAGTGATGTTAATATGGATTTGACGAAATCCGACCTTAACATGGGTAATATCGATATTGAATGTTAGATTGTGTAGGTAAATCTAAATGCATATATTAGGGTGTCGCACCAGAAGGTTGAAATGGAAATGAGACTTCGTTGAAGATGATGTCGTGATGTGGAGATTCTATTTTGTCTTTGTGTTGAGTGATGTATCCAATAAAAGCACAATGCATTGAGCGCATCTCTTCTGTGTTTGAAAGGTCTTTCAAAAGGAAAGCATTAACAGCCAAACAATTTTAGTTATTCTTAAGCGGAAAGTATACAATAGCTTTAAAGGGTGGACTCTTATTTCAGTTGTTGCAACTAGAGTTAAATTCAATTTCCAAGATGTCTAGTAATAATCTTAGCCAGTTCATTATGTTGAGTTGTTGCAGGACATTAAACTCTATGCATTATGCCATGTTTTGCAAGGAACGTTGACAAAGATCGAAACATTATTCCCTGATCGGATTGAACAAGTTTGATAGAGGTGTCAAATTCTGTTTCTAACCACAGAGTGATTTAGGCATTTATGATTGGTCTCAAGTATATAGAGCCACTTCTTCCCTGCTCCTCCGTCGAAAACCTTCGCCAAGTTTTGGGCTAACATAACCACTTCTTCTTCCACCAGCTCCGCATGTCGTTGCCCTTGATAGCCGTTAAGAACTTGTTGGTTTTTTGCCTCACAATTCTGAATCTCACTTGGACTGGCCTTCCTTTTAATTGGTCCTTGACGCATAGGTCCTTCTGGTATACTTTCTGGGGTTTGACTGGGCTCACACGAGTTGACTGCCTTCTCCAATTCTACGCCCAAATTAGAATATTTTTCCTGGACTTTTACTCGTTCCTAGCGCAAATAAACTAGATCCTCATCCTTACATTAAGTTTGCAACGCATAATATATGATGAACTCATTCTTCCATTAAATCCAAGTATATTCTCTGGACATAAGTTCATATACTTTTATCTGATAATAATTAGACAATCACATGTACATCATATTTCACATTTGTAGATTGTTTTCTCAATTCAAGTAGGAAAAATGATCTAGTTAAAAAAACGTAACAAACACGTCTTGTCAATGTGTCATTTGATTACTTGAAAATAAAAATATGTGCTACTTTTACTGAAGCGAAAGAAAAAAGAAAAACAAAATAGAAAAAGCGGTATTAAATGTTGAAACTTGAGAAGCTTCACATTCTTGGTCCACATTTCTCGCGACTACGAAACCGCAAGAACAAAGGCTATTAACTTGCTCAGGTAAATATAAATACAAACAAAAGTTCAAATTCAAACACAATTCACGAACAATCCCTCATCTAAATATTCGTTTACTTTTAGTTTATTGTTCACGCTCTACTTTTTCTGGTTTCCTTCTTCTTCTTTTGGTTATTCTATTAAAACTGCGATTCGGACTTTTTGTTGAGCACCCACTTTACTCAATCGTTTTACATATGCAATATACACATTTAATTTTGGGAAATTATTAGAATTTGGGGCTGAGAAATTGAAGATGGGAAGGTTGTTTGTGGTGAATTTGGAAGGGAAGATCTACAGTTGTAGGCACTGCCGGACCCACCTGGCTCTCTGTGAAGACATCGTTTCCAAGGTTGTTAGTTTTCATCGCTTAACAAAAAATATTTTTTTATTTTTTGGGTGATTTTGTTACATGTGTCTTTGTCGATTTGCTTGACTGTTTGAAATTCCGAAGCAGTTGTGTTTGGGTTGGATGATCATGACGCAGAGCGTGGTTCTATTGTTTTTTTTTTCCTAATCCAAATGTGTGATTTTGGTGATCCTTTTGAATTCTGGCATTTGTGTGGTTTTTGATCATGTGTTTGGTGTTTAAGAAGCTTGGCAGTGCTTTCTCTTGATGCATTGTGAGGTTTTCGGCAAGCTCTTCACTTGAACGGTTTTAAATGCAGATTTGAACTTAGTTGCCTGTGATAAAAAAAAAATCTTATTCCTGAGAGTGAACTGCGGTGGAGAGTAGGTTTCCCAGAACTGGAAAGAACTTCTATTGTTTGCTCTGAAAGGATTAGTCTCTTTATAAGTTGCAACACTGGTTAAGCATTGTGTCAAAACCTGAATTGTGTTCTACCAGATCTTTAATAGAGTGAAAATGGGCTCGGAGTGATTGTTTTTGTTAGTCTCAAGTTCATTGCTTATAGATAAATAAAAAAGAGTTGTACACAAACTCGATTTTGATTATAGTGAAATCTGCATCGGCAAAGGGGATGTAGCTCTCGTGTAAGAGTGAGCCACTATAAATATTTGTGTTATTAGTTCTTCATCGCATTAGGTCGGGCTTGAGGCTCAAACCCTGACACATGGATCTTTGTCTAATAGGAAGTAATGGTTAAATTGTTTTTCGATTTTCGATTACGCCCGGTGTTAGTGTCAGAAGTTTTCAGTTCTATTTTAGTGTTGCTTTCGTGTTAAATTTCTCTTTCTTCAATGGTTTATTTATTTATGATATTTTCAATGGGTTCCAATGTATCTTCATAGGGAAGATCATGTTCTAAATCTAACGAGATGTTATGAATGGGTTTCTTGATCCAGTCTTTCCACAGCAGGCATGGGAAAGCTTATCTCTTCAGTAAGGTGTAAGTTCTCCATTACCGCCACCAAAATATAAACATGCAAATAACCTCTTATCGGTAATCATGGACAATCCGTGTATAGAAAGACCCAAGACTACCGATAACATTATTTTTTCTTCTTCTAGGAGCCCAAAATCGAAATTGGAGGTTTATGTTTGGACGAATAAAAACAAAGATTGAATGTTTGACAGGTCTAATGTGTCTCTTGGAGAGAAAGACGAGAGATTGATGATGACTGGTTTGCATACCGTTGCTGACATCTTCTGCGTTGGTTGTGGATCCATTGTCGGTTGGAAATATGTAAGATTACCTTCTAAAAACACACCGCAATCACTCCCAAGTTATTTTGAAAGAGAAATTTCATTATCTGGACCGTAAAGCTAACAATAATACTAAATGGTTATAAGGTTTTTTTTGTAAGAAATAGAAACAAAAGTCAATTTTTTTGATATTTTTCAAGGAAAAGGTCTATAATGAAATTTGTCTGTCTTATAAACCGATGATGGTTCTTTGTTTTAGGAGATTGCTCATGAAAAGAGCCAAAAGTACAAGGAAGGGAAATCTGTACTCGAAAGGTCGGTGTAGAGAATATATCAACCAACGAAGAACTAGTGATATAAAGTTTATTTTTTTATTTTTGGTGTGTGATTGTGGATCAGAATCAAGGTGGCGGGTCCGGACGGAAATAATTATTGGGTGAATCACGAGTCCCAAGTCGGTGGAAGCGACGCTGACGATGTTTGATTATCGTCTCGAAAATTTCGTAATCCCCGAATTGTACATTCCCTTTAACCCTACCATTGTTATTGTTCAACCATCATCTGTAATCCAGACTTATTGTTGTTCAAACTCAAAACTCCTCATTTTGGGGCAACTCATTTCAGCCTTCTTGTTTAAAGTTTAATAACATAACTGTGATAGAAGGAAAAAAAACAAAGTAAAAAAACATTCTACTGTCAGTTCTTGATATGATTGTGTGTTCAAACCTTTCTGTTCTCTCTCTCAGTTCTGTCGTCGGCTAAGTTTTTTGGGGTAGTAACCTTAGAAGGAGAAATTTAATTTTTCAAGTAAAATTAAGATAAAATGAAATGTTTCAAATATTTAGATCAATTTCCCTTCTGACTGTATTTTGTTATTACCCCCAAGAGGTGAGTGCCTCCACACCATTTCACAGCTTCTTGGATAAAGTTCCAAAAAAGAAAATAAAACAGTTATATTTTGCTTGAAATAGAAAGGAAAATAAAATGTAACTGTTTTGGCCACAATAATTAAGTTTAGGCAGATATAGGACCGGAATATTGGCTTTCAAAGAAACGAATCTGCTTATTTGGCCCTTTCAGATAATGGACATATTATAAAATGACAGGCTTTCGGATATTTTACTGTGAAAATTGGCATTTTTCGATCCACTTGTGATATCTTGTTTTATTTGATACATGATTGGTCTCACACACGGGGTCGTTACGTTTTTCTTCTCCTCTTAGTGTCCCTAGGTGCAATTGTATATTTGGTTTATTTTCTAAATTAGAGTATATTTTTATTATTAAATATAGGTTCAAACTTCAAACGTTGGTGTTATAAAATTTATATTTTTATTATTAAATATAGGTTCAAACTTCAAACGTTGGTGTTATAAGATTTTTTATTTTCAAGAATCGTGGCCGACGTCACGAAATATACCATAAAATGTCATCGTATATTACGGAGGAATACCGTGGTTATAAAGAGATAATAAAATCACGAGTACAACTAAACACAACTCTAAAATAGATTGACCCCTAACTCTAAAAGCGGGATCGTAACTCTCGTTCATCGACTTTAACGGTCTCGTTCGAACAATGAGGGACAAGTTTCATCCAAAGATGAAAAATATGAATAATTGAAAACTCGTCTATATTTCTCACATCTCTAAAGATGCGAATAAGAAGCGTCCCGAGTTCTATACTCGGTGTCAGTCTTTATGTCACTGCCTTGACTCTCAAATAGTAGCACTGGATATCCACTCTCATGCCCTTGATGCTAAGTGCTAACTCTATGCTCTGGATCTTCGCATACGCTTCTGCATGTTGCGAGAGAACTCCCCTACAAAGAAAAGCGTATGCACGGAGATTACATGTTCGGTGTGATCTCTCGCAGTGCAACTCACACTGAATCTTCCTTGGTCGCGAGTAAACGACGCATCGGCGTTAATCGAGGTAAAGCCTTCCTCGGCGGAGTCCATCTAAGAGTCTAAATAACCCGATCTCTCGGCAGCTGCACCACTGGACAAGCCTCTTTGAACTCCAGGAGGAAGCACCGTTCACTGTACTATCTGAATCTGGCTCCACGTTGTCCTCCCGGATAAAATATTGTTCATGTGGTTCCATTACTCTCAAATAATAGTTTTTTAGTTCATGAATTCTAATCTCAAAAAATGTATGTCACTTTGAGAATGGTGTCTAATACGTCTCTCTCTCAGAAAGATGGAGGGATGTAACTGAAATCAATTTCTTTCTAAACTCTCATGCTCCTACTTGACTCACAATCCGTCTCTCTCATTCCATGACAAACGGGACATCTGTATATTAATAATTATTTTA
This sequence comes from Urtica urens, assembly GCA_958296335.1. Classification (NCBI taxonomy): domain Eukaryota; kingdom Viridiplantae; phylum Streptophyta; class Magnoliopsida; order Rosales; family Urticaceae; genus Urtica; species Urtica urens. Next base: position 8,014,565 of record OY282530.1, on the reverse strand, counting down.
ATATTTATTGATTCACATTACTATAGATTGACGTTTTATAAATATTAAATAAACAATCACGTGTAAGAACTTACGCTCGTAATATAACGTACGTTTTTATTTTAATGAAATGTTAAAAAAATATTCATACCAATTATTTATTTACAATTTATGAACATTAATTATATATTAAGTTTAAATGTTCTAATGGTTAATTAACGTAAATTCTTTTAGAGTATACCTTCGTTTTCACCTCAGATTCGAAGTTCGCCTATTTACGTTTCCAATAACAGAACATCCGTTCCTCTAAAACAAAACAGAATATTTGCAACATGTCTAGAAGTATGCCGATATGTTTAGAGAAAGCTATGCACATCCGGTTTTTAACCCACACGTCTACGAATATTATTCATATTAATTGAATAAAACTTCTGTACCCAATTGTCTAATATGATGAAGAGATTAGCCCATTATACTAAACTTTTATACCTTCTTTTCATAAATCCACCAAAAAAAAAATTATTCCCAAAATACAAGTCTTTTTTAGTTGAAAAAACCTTTTATTCTTTGAAAGAAATACTTATATCCTCCCTCTTAAAATAGAGAACCAACTAAAAAGTGACAAAATAATTTTAAAAAAAAATTGCACATTACTTCCTACAGCCAGTTAACAAATCTCAACTTTTCAGATCTCTTCCTTATTTTAATACATTCTTTCTCTTCTCTTTTTACAATACTTTCTTCTTCAACACTCAACCAAAACTTCATCAACCAAAACTTCATCTCCCACTACACTCAGGCCGGAAGCTTCATCTCCGACAACACTCAACAAAAACTTCACCTCCAACAACACTCAACCAAAACTTCATCTCCGAATAAGATTAAAACTACATGTCATTTATATTATACAATAAGATTATGTCATTCATATTATCTCATAAATTGAAACTACATGTCATTTATTATGACTTTAGCTTCTAGGATTCTAGTGTATTAATAAGCTTTATGTCTAAATGAATGAATAAGTAGCTTTTTCTCTCAAAATTGAACTCTCTCTTATTCGATCTTCTCTATTAAGTTCTCAGATCCAATATGGCACAAGAGCAAATTCGCACATTCTGCAAAAAAAAAATTATCTTTTCGATCCAGCTCGAATCTTGCTATGTTCTTTCATCCCGACCTAAGAACCGTGTTCAATGGTAGAGGCAGAAGCATCATCAATGACGATTCCACAAGCAAGTATCATACTAAACTGCCTCTGATCGAATATCAGTCTCCTCATTATCTTCACTATTATGATTCTACAGTCGGAAGTCTTGTTTCTAATCCATTAACATAAAAGATTTATGTGGCGTGGAGTCGATAAATGCTTGTGGTGCTTGAGGTCAAGAACAAATTAGGATTCCCCGATGGAAAATCAAGAGGCATTCGCATGACGAACCGGAGCTCAAGAAGATCTTGATCAGGATCAAATAGAAAATTACTTTGTGGATCATGAACATGTCAACAAAGAAATTGCAGCTAGCATCCTTCTTGAAGGTACTGCAAAATATTTTTGTGAGATCTCAAGGATCATTTTCAACAAGATAACTTCAACTCAAACGAGAATTTGTCAATCTCGCTCAAGATCAGAACTCCATTGGTGTCTCTAGAGGCTCAAGTCTCTTCACCGGAATTTAGGCGAACCGAAGCCTAATTTTATCTGCGCCTGGACATGTGGAGGAAAGGTAAAAAAGTTCTCAATTTGATGAATCTGAGTATGTGATGCAATTTCTCATGAGATTGAACGAGAAATACACTAATTCCTCTGATAAGCAAATTATATGCGATGATGTTGGCAAATGAAACTCATAGATCTGTTGGAATACAGTTTCTTGCATCAACAGAACATACCAATACCATTTCCATGGCCGCTAGAGATGATTTGAAGAAATTGAAAGACAAGGAAATGCCTTTTTGTACACACTGCAAGATCCTTTAACACACTACAGATAATTGTTACAAAATCCATAGTTATCCACCGGGATACAAATTCAAACCTAAAAGACAAGTCAACACTGTCGAGGAAGCCACCATAGGGATTAACACTAAATTCACTGTTCTAGTTGGTGCATTCACTCAGAACCTTTTCACAAATCATATTCATCAACTCATTAGCCACCTATCAGGACAATTGACAGCTAATACTCCAAACACATCCACTGGCATGAACATGACTTCATGTCAAATAGGTCTAAGTGCATTGATAAATTATGTCCATTCTTTATTTCTTGATCAAGATTCTTGGATCTCGGATTGTGGAGTTTCTAAACATATATGTTCTTGCCAAAAGATGTTTTTAAGCCTTAGATCCCTTCCATACTCAACAGTCAAATTACCTAATAATTGTTATTTACAGTAACACACATAGGATCTGTTCGATTAAAATGACAAATTGATCCTAAATAATGTTCTTTATTTTCCTTATTATTAGTTCAATTTAATTTATGGCAAGGCATCAACTAGTGAATCAAATCTGACTGTGTCTTTCTCAAAAGATTCCTTTTTTATACAGGACTTGGACTCTTTAAAGGCGATTGACAATAGTAGAAATAGTAATGATCACTGCATCCTCTCCGCAAACAGCTTTGTCAATCTCAGTCAAAATCTGGCACCAAAGGTTGGGCCACCTCTCCAATAAATGTTTACATTGACTTAAACATCAGTTAGATTTACACTCACTGCCTATAGACAATTCATCATGTTTAATATGTCGATTAGGTAAACATCATACCTTTTAGTTTTGAAAATAAATTTTTTGCATCATGTTTTTATCTAATCCACTGTGATATTTAGGGGTCGTACAAAAACTCCTCTAGGCTTGGTCACAGATTCTTTATAACATTGGTTGATAACCATTCTTGGTTTTTGTTAAAAAAAATTATGACAAACAAATCTGATGTTCACTCTATTAACATGCATTTTTGTGTTTTTGTCATAAACCATCTTTCTATAACAATAAAAAATTTCATGTATGATAATGCGCATAAATTGCATGTCATATATTATTTTTCCAAAAATGGTATCATTCAACAGTATTTGTGGTTACAAACTCCCAATAGAATTATGTTGCTGAAAGAAAGCATAAATACTTTTCGAATGTTTCTCGTGCTCTTTTCTTTCACTCTAAAATTCCTATTATCTACTAGGATGGTTGTGTTCTAACAAAACCTTATCTAATCAATAGAATTTCATCTCTAATTTTATCTAATAAAAGTCCATTTGAAATTCTCCACAAAAAAAAATATTAATTATCACTTTCTGCGCAGTTTTGGATGTTTGTGTTTTGTTTCAACACTTAAAGAAAATAGATCAAACTTTGCTCGCCGAGCAAGAAAATGTTTCTTCTTGGTTATCCAAAAAATGTTAAAGGATATAAATTACTTGATTTACAAATTTATTAAGTGTTTTTTTCTCTAGAGATGTTGTTTTTGCGAAATAAATACTTTTTATTTCATGATATGCCAACTAATACTGAAATCCATGATCTTTTTGAACAATATCATGTTGAGATTGGTGCCCACAAAGGAGATATTAGACATTGAAATACTTTATGTATTTAATTTTTGCTGAAACATTGATATTAATAAATGTTCATTCTTTTGAAGATTGTGTTTAGTTATGTTTAAGCTATGCTCTGAAACTGTCATCAACGAAAATGGTGTTAAGTACAGACTTGACAAGATAACCCCTTGTGACCAGTTTGAAACATTTGTTCGCGATCTAAAGATCAATAGAGCAATCGAGTCTTAGTATTGATTGTTTAGATGAATCATGATATCTCATCTTGTGATATAGAGTTGTGACTCTCGGATTCATGCTTGGTATCTTATAGAAGATATTGAACAAAACCTGTGACACTTAGAAGCTTGAGACAAAACTGTTTACACACTCGAAGCTTCAAGTTCACAACTGAAGAAGTATTATGAGACTTACTTTAATCCTGAAGTGAATATGTAACTGACATTACACTTTGTGACATTTGATTCGTCAATGGGCAATGACTAAGTTTTAGTTGCATCTGACCCGACAGTTGGTGTCACAAGGATGTGATGTTGGGTTACAGGATTCACAGATATGGAATTCATGTAATAACAATGCAAATGCATTAGTATCACACTATGCTTTGTTATGAGAGTGTGAATGAATAAACCTGGCCACGTATTCATTGAATGAGTTCATTTTTTTTATTAAAACATGTGACATGTAAAGAAATCTCACTTTATGTTTTTCTCATTCACAAATAACAAAGGAGTTAGTGAAATAATAACTCAAGGGGTAAAAAGTAATATTACATTCCTCTTAGTTACTGATACACATGAAGGGTAATATCGTAATATACTCCATGGATCGTGTGAGAAATGGTTTTATCACATCAAACATAAAATATACGCACATGAACAAAGAGATTGTCAATATTGGTCCTTTAGTGGAATCGACCAATATTAAGAATTTAAAAAGATGGAAAAGGTTTGTGAACTTTTGTGTCCAATTTTTATTCTAAAGCTTCGTTCATGTGGGTCCATGGGGTCTCAATGATAGACACTTGGAAGAGATTAAAAGAACTGGAATTATTGATTTACTCATTAAGTATAAATTGTGATTTATACCGAGAAAATTATTTTCTTATAACTCAATAAATAACTAGTTATTTATTTTGTTCATTGAATCACAAAGTGTTATTATATTGATGATGAAACTCTCGAGTGATTGAATTTATTAAAAGAAGAAAATAAATTATTTCTCATTTCGTACTTATTCGATAACTATAAAATAAATTTAATGATGTGTCATTAAATAATAATGAGAGTTCTAAATTAATTTTAGAAAATAAATCAAATATATTTGGGATCAAAATGAAAGATTTTGGACGAGTAGGAGAGAGGGAGTTGGCCGAATTCTTTAAGTGTAGGTCATGGGTTTGACCCAGCTTAAGCCAATTTATAACAGGATAAATAAAGCTTAATGAAACTCTAATCACTTAACCCTAACCCTAGTTAATTTTCAGCAGCCTCTCTCTCTCTCTCTCTCTCTCTCTCCCTTGAGATACTCGGCCAAAATTCCCAACAAAGAAAAAGAGAAAAGTGTTTTCAATCCTTCTTCTAAAATTCCCAATCGTTCTTGAAAGCCCACCATTTCAATCTCAATAATTCCTCTTGTATTATTGTTGATTTCTCACTCGTGGTGTTTGATTTGTATTGTGCTGTTTTTATGTTTTAAAAATTGTTTTTAAAAACATTTAGAAAGCCAAAAATCAATTTTTAGGTTTCAATCCGGCGAGGGCTCTCTCCCAGGACATTCAGCGTCCATTCCGGCGAGTTTTGGCCTTCCAATGCCAATCCGGCGAAGCAATCCGGCGAAGGGATTCCAGTCAGGCGAGGCAATCCGGCGAGAGGATCCCAGTCAGGTGAGGCGAATCCGGCGAGGGCAATCCGGCGAGGCGTCCCAGCGATCTCCAGTCCGGCGAGGGCTTCTTCATCGCGGAGGTCCCGGGGAGGTTTCCCAGTCCGGCGAGCGTGCGATCCGGCGAGTCCTCCCTGTCAGGCGAGTTCCCCGCGCGGCGAAAGTCGCCCATCCGGCGAGCGCCCAGTCCGGCGAGCATCCTGTGAGGCAAAAAACCCCAGTCCGACGAAGCCTCCCGCAGGCGCCCACTCCGGCGAACCTCCCTAGTCCGGCGAAGGTGTTCCCAAGCATTCCGGCGAGCGTTTTTCAGCGTTTTGGACGTGACGTGGCATTCCGAAGATAGCTAGCAACGTCGAGGTTGTTTACAACCTTTAATGTGAGTAATTTCTCAATTAAATAATTAACTATAAATTATATAAATGTTATATAAGTTGTTTAGTTAAATTTATTTGTTTGAGCATGTGTTTTATAAATAGTTTATAATCACTTGATAAATTTTAATGACTTAAGTTGTTAAATATGTTAAAATTAATTTTAGCATATTAGATCATATTATAATTTTCCGCCACATAAAATGTATATTATAATTAATATTGTTTAAATTGTTAAATAAATTCCAACACATCGTATTCATATTCTTCGTACCAACATTATTACTCCACGACAAAATATTTACATAGACATTGAAATAAGAAATCCTATACTTGAACCTAATCATCTAGGTCTATATATCACAGTTCCTGGCTCACCCTTAATCTCTTTACCTATGATAAATATTTGGCCAGTTTCCATTGATCAAAATCTTGATATTTCTGACATATACATATCAGACCCTTAACATGATCAAACTGGCCATGTGACTAGAAAGTTACCAACACAGTGTATTCCACCTAAGTATCTTAACACAATATAATTACAATTTTATTGATAGATGATATTCATCAAAACATACTCTTGATATTGTGTTCAATTATGTAATTTATCACATTCTTTTAAAAAGATTGTTTGTTCTGTTTCTGCCACAATTGCTCTTTCTTATTTCTATGAGGCAGTTAAACATCAAGACGAGAGACATGCAGGCCATCTATGAGGCAGTTAAACATCAAGACGAGAGACATGCAGGCCATGCATAATGACAACACATGTTCAATTATTCTCTTGCTTGCAAACAAAATTGCGATTAGTTGTCGTTGGGTTTTTACGAACAAATTTCATTCATATGGAACTCAAGCTCGTAGGAAAGCACGAGTTGTTGCCAAATGATTTACACAACATGATTGAGCAGATTTCTTACACAATTTCTCTTTTGTGGTAAAATTTGTCTTTGTTAAAATACTTCTTAGTCTCGCCTCTTCTCAAAATTGGATATTCTCACAATTAGACATTAATAACGCCTTTTTAAATGAAGATCTATATGCAAATGCCTATGAAATATTATCTGTTATTACGCTAAAGTCAGCGCATGTGATTGGCTTATTTTTATTAGGCAAGTCTTTATTCTGAATAATTGTGAGATATCCTGTTTTGATAACTTTTCTGACATTACGAGATTCAGCTCGTTATTCTTTGAAAGTCTGTGGATATCGCGTTAAAGGCACCTCCATCTTCGGAATCTGATTGCTCACTTTGAGGAATTTCCTAGGTCTGATCTGTGCCTATGTTGGACGCTGTATATATTTGTCCACATGGACATAGAATGATGTGAATGTCAAAATAAAATTTTGAATATTTTCATATGATGAAAATATAAATTATTTTCTAAAGCCGAAAAGTCATTTAAGGCATTATGAAATTAATTTCGTTATTTGTGCAATTATAATTCTACAATGGGTATTTTAAGAATTGTCTTAAAAGAAATAAGGAAGCATCTAGAAGCTCCCCACTAGGTAGAATTTCGGCCAAAGAGTGCATCAAGGGGAGAGTTTTATTTCCCTTTAATTATAAGGATAATTACCCAAAAGGAAAATAGGAAATAAATTTCCTTGAGAAGGAAATAAATAAGCTAAGCGAGGAAACAAATTTTCTCCTTGCTTGAGGTACATGGCCGGCCAACTTAGGAGAGAAAGGTGAAGGGAAAATCAAATATTATGTCAAGAATGCATTATTCTTTCATGAATGAATAATTGACCTTTATAGATTTTTCTTTCTCCTATAAATAGAGCCTCACATAGAGATGAGAGAGGTTAAGCTTTTGTCTTGTTCTCTCTTGCTCTTGGCCGACTTTTATCCCTCTCTCTCTAGAAAATACTTCTTTTATTTTGGCACCTAAGTCCTCATTAGACTTAGGCTTAATTAGCTCTCTAACTCATAGACTTGTGCTTGAGCTATTGTGTTTAATTGTGCCCACACAAAAATCCTTCTAAATCTCTATAGACTCTTGTAATAGAAACCTTAGGTTTCTCAAGTTCAAGACTAGACGTGAAGGAATCGAGCCAAGGAAGAAGATCCACCTTTCCCAAGAAGCTTCAAGTTTGAAGACACAAGAAATGTTAGTATTCAAGTAGATTAAATAATGTTTTTAATTTATAACATGTATATGCACTTTATCTAGGTTAGCAAAAATTGTTTTACTAGTAAAAGAAATTTTATATTCCGCCATTAATATGATTAATGATAAATTTTTCTTAACCATAGACCTATTCCAACAAATGGTATCAGAGCTATGGTCAAAGTTAACCATGTACATGTTATTCAAAATCATTATAAGAAACTTGTTTTCTAAATTTGTTTGAATAATGTTTTTTTTTTCAAAGACTAGATCTTATAAAATTTAATTTTTTGGTACGATCTCTAAAATTAAATTTGTGTTTATTTTCCACTTATTAAATATGCTATATAAATACATTAAAAACAGTTTTTCATTATTTTATGTTTAGCATACTCAAATTCAATTTTTTGACAAATTTGAAAATTTGTGTACATATTGCACTTCTAGTTTAAATTTGTTATTGAATGTTTTATATTATGTTGTTTATTTTATATTGTGTTTAATTATTAACATGTTAATATAACAAAAAATTGAAATCAAAACATACAATTCAAATGTTTCAATAAACCTCTTTCTCTTTACACATAGATCCGACGTACCTTTTGATTGTTTTTCAAATTATTGACAAATTGTTATGGCTTAGTAAAACGGGCATAAATCTTTGCTCAGACCTTGAATATTAGTGGTTCTTGAACCAAATTAAAGGTACGGAAGTTAGCTACGCAATGCAATTGGTTTCAGCTCAATCAGATACCGGATGTGTCATATATGACCTTTTAAATCCGAGGTGTACCGTAGTCCGCGAGTCCAGATCTTTTAATCCGGATTTTGCGACTCCAAGCTTTCTCCCCTCTTCTCAATGCTATCGTGGTTTTCCGATGTTCTCGCGCTCAACCACCATCAAGACGCCTTGAAGGAAGATGTAATGAAGATGATATTAGTTTTAGGAGATTTTTAATCTCAAAAATTTTCAAGTGCAAAAGTGACGATTTATTAATCTCATATACTTTCCTTAGGAAAAATAAATTTAATAGACAAAAAGATCCGAGTATGTTCCTTGTGCCTTAGTGCATTAACACTGCTCTCCCCTCACAAATATCAGTTTTAGGGTTCTTTTTTCTAGTGATCCACTCTATCTCTCTTTACTAATGGAAACATGTTTCCTATATGTACAAGAGTAGACGTGCCATTTTTTCAAAAATTAAGTGGGAGGGTTTCACTTGTTTGCAATCCAGGATCCCCTTATTTTTCCTAAAATTTAAGTGGGAGGGTTGTACTTATTGTTTGCAACCCATGATCCCCAACACTAATGTGAAGTGCACGCCGGACTAAGAGTCACCCTCGTGGTCCTCTCTTAAATGAGAGTACTCATAGACGCATTGCTCCTAACATTGCTTTTCTAGCTATGTTCTTAAGTGCAACGATGAGACAATGCTTCCCCTCGGCGGATTTTTTTCAAAGTAGATCTTGTTAAACTAATAATCCTCACTCGAGTCCCTGCGAAAAGTTTTGAGTGATCAAACTTCTTTATAAGGTGGCTAGTCAAACCCTGATGTATTGACATCATGACTATGCATTAATGATGTGTCATTTACTTATGAAAGGCGACTCTTTGCGGCCTTCCCTCAAAGGAGTAAAGTGTCATTTTGTTCATAACACCTTTGGATTTATTCTTATCTAAATAAAATTAAACTTAAAATCCTAAACAAAAAGACTAATCATAAATTGTTTCAACTATCAGCAAAATGTATCTAAACACTTTCTCAATCATCCTTTCTTCGAATTAACTGGAACGGAAAACTACGTAAATAAGAAACATAACCTAGAATATCGTCTTTTCTAAGGATAAGCACAATTAGGTGCTCACCACCCCATGTCCTCCTGAAACGAATATTGATTCGACTCAAGAGGACAAGGGCGCCCTAGCAGCATGAAGCCGATCATATGAGATTGTGAGATGCTATCTTTTAGCATCGATGAACAATATGTTGCAACAATATTATCTTAATATTGATTCGGCCTAAACCATGATCTTCAATCTCTATGAGATGTTTGAAGGGAAAAGGTGCCATGCTAGATAACAATCGGTTCGACAGTTTGTGAACTATCGTATGAAAGCTAGGACTCCCGTTAGAGAAAACATGATACTGATCATAAGTTATCTCAATGACATGGAAATCCATGGATCTGAGATTGATGGAGAAACAAAATAGATAAGCTGGACAACTCTGTCAATAAGCTAGGGTACACTATTAACGAGCTGATGAAGGAGGTTCACACCGCTGAGGGACTCTAGTATAGAAACTGTCCTGTCTACCTCAAGCCTAAAGGGAAAAATATTGTATTGATTACCAAAGCTTGTTTAGTAGTTGATAATGTATCATCGTGGATTATTGACTCCACTGCTACTAACCAAATTTGTTGTTCCTTGAACAGGTTCAGGAAAAGCAAAAGCTTAGAGAATGGCGACTTCTGTTTCAAGTGGGGTGATGAGAGCTTGGTGTGCTAAGGCTGTGGGATCTGTGACACCGTCTTTCGCAGACAGAACTTTAAATTTGAATAATATGTATTATGTTCCTTCCTTTGGGAAAAACTTAATATCTGTAGCTCAAATTGTTGAGCAGAATTATTATTTAAAGTTTATTGATAATAGAATTTGTATTACTTCTTCCAATTCATTTGTCACTGATGCATGTTTAAAGAATGGTTTATACTATTTTTATCCTACACAATCTTTGATATTAGACACTGAAATAGATAATGATCTAATTAGGGAACCCAAGAGGATCAAACTTAATGACTCCTCTGATCTAATAAAATCAACACATCTCTGGCACTTAAGACTTGGTCATATTAGTCTAGATAGGATTAAGAGACTTGTGAGGGACGGTCCACTCAAAGCCTATGCAATAGGCTCACTTCGACTTGTGAATCCTGTATAGAAGGACAAATGACCAAACGACCTTTCTCTGATAAAGGGCAAAGAGCCACTGAGCCGCTGGAACTAAAACATTCTGGTGTATGTGGTCCGCTCAGAATTTAGGCACGGGGAGGATACAAATACTTCGTTACCTTTACTGATGATTACTCAAAATATGGATTTGTCTATATGCTCAAACACAAATCCAAAACTTTAACGTATTTAAGGTTCTTCAAGCTTTAGTGAAAAGAAAACTGGAAAACAGATCAAAACCCTTCGAGGTGGTGAGTGTGGGAATAGGTCTAGGGTTAAAGAAAAATTTAACATTAATCGAATTAATGGCGGAATTTAAAAATTTCTTTTTCAAGTAAAACAATTTTACTAACCTAGAAAAAGCATATACATGTTATATATTAAAAACATTATTTAATTTACTAGAATACCAACCTTTCTTTGTAGCTTGATCTTGAAGCATCTCGAGAAAGGTAGATCATCTTCCTTGGCTCGCTCGTCACCTTCACACCTAATCTTGAACTCGAGAAACCTAAGATTTCGATTACAAGAGTCTATAGAGGTTTTGGAAGGATATGTGTGTGGGCACAATTAAACCATATGAACCAAGAACAATTCTTGGATCATAAGCTAATTCTCTAGATTAAATGTGAATCTAGGTGCAAAATAAGAAGAGTATTTTCTAGAGAGAGAGAGGGAGATAGTCGGCCACAATAAGGAGCGAATAAGAAAAATGTTTAACCTTCACATCTCTATGTGAGGCTCTATTTATAGGAGAATGAAAAATCTATAACGGTCAATTATTCATTCATGAATGAATAATGTATTCATGACACAATATTTGATTTTCCCTTCCCCTTTCCCTCATTGTTTGGCCGGCCATATTGTTGCATTAGTGTGGAAATTTGTTTCCTCACTTAGCACATTTGTTTCCTTCTTAAGGAAATTCATTTCCCTTTTTCTTTTAGGTAATTATCCTTATAAGAAAAAGGAAATAAAAGTCTCCTCTTTGATGCTATGTTGGCCGAATTCTACCTGGGGGGGGAGCATCTAGATGCTTCCTTATTTCTTTTAAGACAATTCTTAAAATACCCATTGTAGAATTATAATTGCACAAATAACGAAATTTATTTCATAATGCCTCAAACGACTTTTCGGCTTTAGAAAATAGTTTATATTTTCATCAAATGAAAATATTCAAAATCTTATTTTGACATTCACATCATTTTATGTCCTTGTGGACAAAAATACCCTTTAGACATTTTCCGAGAAAAAGTCTAGTTCAACACTTGAACTTATTTTGACTTAGCTTCCAGTTTAACAATCCTACTCTAATGACCTGTAATAGTGACCTTATGGATCCAAATGAACAAAGCTTGAGCTTCTATACTCGGACTCAAAAGTTCTCAAACCTTTTCCGAGTATTAGCTTAATGTCGACTGACTCCACTAAAGAGTCGACACTGAGAATCTCTCGGTTCAAATGAATTTATTTTCTACTCAAGTTCAACTTAATTATATTGAGCGGATCCATTGAATGTTATCTATGTTTACCCTTCATGAATATTATCAACTAGTTGGGATTTATAAAATTACCATTTTACCCTTCTAGTTGTTATTTCCTCAACTCTTTTAGTACTTGTGAATAAGTTAGAAACAATGTATTGACGAGGAGCTAACAAGTCACATTGTTTCATCCAAATAAAGTCGCTACTTAATTTGGACACTGCGCAGTTCATTTATTCACAATCCAAGTAATAAAGCATGAGGTGATATAATTGCATCTCAGCAATCTTGTACATGAATTCCATATCTATGAGAACTTCACAAAGTTGGTTCATGACATCTTCATAACTTAATATCTCGCCAATAGGCCTTGTCTAGATCACACATTGGACCTGGAATTTGACTTTCTCAGATGAGAGTATTAATGTTATGAAATGACATGTCTCATTTCAGGATTTAGGTAAGCATGATGCAATTCATACATAGTGACCTTGAGACAGAAGAGGTTAAATGGTTTGTTCTTCTATTGTCTCTAAAGGTGCACTGGTCAATTCAGTATCTTTGAAAGATACACTGCAAGACTATAGAGTTCCTAACTCTCTATGCCTCGTAACCAGACATCATAGATTCTTCGAACAATCATACTGGGATCAATAGTTCGTTGATCTTTAGATTGTGAATATATTGTTTTAGTCAACCCATGAAGAGTTTGTTCACGCAAATCTACATTTGTCTCTTCGTACATTGTTAGATTTGATTAAGGAATATAAGACTATTGAATATCATAAATCTTCAATCAAACTAAAAAGGAATGAATGAACGTTTCAACTTTTATTAATTTAATCAGCAAATTAATATAAGGATTTTATAAAGATTTATATATTACATCAATATGTAAATAAACAATCTTCTTGTGGGCATCTCTGCCAACACTTACTAGTCGAGACTTGTCAAGGAGTTCATTATTAGCCTGTCTCCAAATATGGACTCTCCGGACAGTCCACATTATGGGAAGGTTTATCTGATGCATTTACCTTCACCCCTGCTCTAATAAACACCATCTTGGGTCGTTCTTCATCAACTCACAATGATTCTCTCCCAAGGAGAGACACCATTGCTAAGGTGATTACTGGAAATGAGAAGGCAGTTTGGCCAATAAAGACTGATCTTCCTGTTGCTTAGCTGACTGCTAAATACTCAATTCTTGCTCGCATTGCTGCTACTTCTTGGGTTCCTACCTCAAATGGCTCTCTGGTTTTCTTCGAGGCTGCTCGCTTGATCTATCAAATTGGGACTCATAGCAGGTTCGACTTTGGTGCTCTTGTTTATGATCTTTTTGTCAGACAGACAAAGTCCTATGCAGCGCAGATGCCGATTGGTTTTCCTTCTCTTGTTACAAAGATTCTCCTTGACCAGCGGAGGGATTTGTTGTGAACTGATGATATAAAGGGAAAGACTCCCTTCCCTCTAAAGTTTCATAAAAAACACTTTGAGGGTCGAAATGTGTGTAATATTGAGCGCCCCATCTCTCATTCTACTGCTGATGAAAGTGTGCAGAATACTCGGGTCTCCCTCAGCTCTTCTCAATAGAATGATGCTTATCAGCTTCTGCTCCAGGAGTCTCTGTTCCTTCGAGAGCTCATTGTGACCTCCTCTAAGCGCAAGGGTATTGTGGATTGCATGATAAAACTCATGAAGACTTCTGCCAAGGCATCTACTTCTGCTGCTCAAGATGTTCCAACAATGTCTGATTCAGTTTCCACTTGAGCTTGTTGTTGTGTTTTTTGTTGGTTTCGCATCGTCTTGTGTTTCGCTCTCCTGTGTTCAGTCGGTATGGTTGTCTAGACATGTTGTGACTATGTCCCCAGACTTGTTTCAAGACTTATGCTATTTTATACTTCCTCTTTTGATATGATGTCTTGGTGTGTTATTTACTCCCTCTGATTTGGTCTATCCTTGCCTTTGTTCTATGTTTTGAGGCAATCAGGGAGAGGAGAGATATTTTCAGTTCTGTTAAGATTAAGATCATGGTAAGAGAATCTTGTTTGCTTGCCTAAAAAATAGCCAAAGGGGGAGTTTATTACTACATTGAGATTGGCATATTTTTATTAGGCAAGAAAAATTAACTGAATATATTTCAATATCTTATCGTGATCATTGTCTTAACATTCTACGATTCTGGATTCTATTTTTAGACAATTTGATGATCTCGGTTTTAAGTGATATTAAAGGTCTTTCTATTTTGGTGCTGAGCGTTGACCTCGTGGAAACCCTAGCCATGATATTTTCTTTTGGACGCTACAAATAGCAGTGCTGCAGCCCCTAGCGTTCCTTGATGCTTCCGTTCGATCAATAGCTTTTTCTATACGTGCAAGACTGGCGGCCTGGAAAACTATTGTGTTGAAAAAGAGCAGTGTTTGAATCAGATTACCCACTGTGATCGATTCTTGTTTGGCGTTGTGTTTGAGCGTGAATGAACTGATAACGCACTCGAAACTTCTTGTGATTAAAGAACACGTGAAGGTGTGTCTTTGGTAGATCTGTCAAGGGTCACTAATTAAGGGGGAGGACTGAATTAGGGTTTCAGTTTTTATTTAGTAATTGGGCATTAATGTGTATGTTGTTCATGTAAGACCAATTGCACTGAGAACTATTATCATAGTGAAATCATTTCCACCGGTTATCACACCCCCCCAGATGTAGGAGACGTTGCTCCAAACTGGGTTACCAATTGTGCGTGTTGATTATTAATTCCTGCATTATTTTTACTATCATTTTTATTGTGCTTACAAATTTTCACATAAACTGTTACAATATTGTGTGTGACAGTTGGTAAGCGTCTAACAGAATTTCATAAACTTATAGTAATAACGATATAGTAAGAGCTTAATAATCCAAAAATTCTGATGAACATTTATGTGTTTGTTTCCATCTTCAAAATCTTGTTGGAGATGATGTGTTGACGTTCACGTGGCAATATCATCGTCTCTACGATCACGACGTTGACCAATGCCATCCTTTCTTTATCACTGCCTCCAAATTTTGCACGTAATCGTCCTAAGAGGATGTGTGCTTTTTGAGTGCCAAATATTGAATATGTTCCAACCTACACATCGATTAATTGATTCATTAACCTGGTAAATTACACAACAATTAACGCACATAGTATACTTTTTGCCCAGGATTGCTTCGATCACCTCTGGCTCTTTTCTTCCCCACACCTTGATCACTAAATCTTTTTTCTTTGACATTTTGTTTAGGATTTTGAACACTTATCGAAAAATTGTAAATATTCGTTAGTAAATCACCTAACCAGTTTTTGTACATGCATGTATACTTTAAAACATAATGTAGAGGGAAAAGTACAATTGGTTTCATGCATATATAACAGATGTTAATCGGACGTCTTTCTAAATCACAAAATGTATTTACAGAGATCGAAAAAGTTAATGTGTTCGGAAAACATTTTTCAGATTCTCTTCTTGTTTGTTTCATAATATAAATAAAAATTTTACTGCGATTCAAATGCTCCCTATTTATGTACCTGTCATGCGTTAAAAAGAATAGATGTTCATCGCCTTTTTTGAGTTCCAGATAA
This sequence comes from Urtica urens, assembly GCA_958296335.1. Classification (NCBI taxonomy): domain Eukaryota; kingdom Viridiplantae; phylum Streptophyta; class Magnoliopsida; order Rosales; family Urticaceae; genus Urtica; species Urtica urens. The sequence goes on along the minus strand of OY282530.1, from coordinate 7,998,621 downwards.
AAGAAAAAATTAGGGTTTGACTCTTACTGGTTAATCGTCTGCGTGTCTTGATACGTTTGTTTTACCCGGAGTAATTTCCCGTATTTGTGCTGTGATTTTTCCAAAGATTTTGAAGCTTTTGAAATGGTAATGGCGGTTTATTGCTCCGATTTTTTTACAAAGAATCTCGGAAGAGATTATTACTTTCTCTTTCTAGAACATGGAAAGTCTATGTTTTACCCCATTAAATGTGCGTGGTTAATTGAAATCCGTGACGTGGAAATTGCAGATTCTGTTTTTTTTTTAAATTGATTTACGTTTAGGCGGGAGAAAACATTTGGGGTAAAACATAATAGTTTGGGCGGGATAAAGTTTTTGGGTTTTTTGGTAATGAAATTTCGGCCGAAATGATTTACTGAACTTTTACTAAAGTTTTACACAACGTTGGACAAATTTAAATTAGGAAACCTATATAACGCTACACTATACAATTACTTCTTTTAATTATAAAACGAAAAAAATCAACACGCAATGTAATATGGTTTGTAGTATTATTCCTTCTTTATCACGACTACTAATTAATGTTCATATTAAAGTTTCGTTAATTTCAAATATGGAGAATTTTAAGGGAAATTATTTTACAATTTTTGTAGCATAATTTTCTTTATGTAGTTATTGATCAAAATCTTACAAAATATTAGGTAAACGAAAATTTTCAGCGTTCCATATGACTATAGTCTATATATATATATATATATATATATATATATATATATATATATTAAATACTGACTTAAAGCATATATGATATATTATTTGCAAGAATTTAAAATATAAAATTAGACTAATTTCTTAATCGAAAATTTTGACAGAATTAATGATTTTTAGTTTGTCTTATGCATCTAATAATAGCTTATCTTTCCAAAATAAATTATATTTTGACGGATTAGCTCATTTCGTAGACAATGAACTCATTTATTAAGAGAATTTATTCATCAAGAAAGTATGTAAATATTTTCATAAATATAACTGTCTGTTGAATGCACTTAACTGATGGAAAATCAGAATAAATGAGAGGAGAATTTTTGTTTTATGTAAGTAAAATAAAATAAAAGGAGTCAGTCAAGTGTGACATGCATATATTTATATTTTGGTGACGACTAAAACAACAATGACGTTGGTGACTGAAAAATATGATCGTGAAAATTGGGAAAAATTGTTGAATGAACGTGAATAGTAAGTGACCCCCTTTTGAGAAACTAAGTAAAATAAACGGTCAAAATAGATTTTTAAAAAAATGAATATATTAATATCGAATAGCTAAAACTATATTCGCCAAATATTTTGTTGAAATTTTTGATACAAGTATATATCTAAGCAGTTTACTAAATAAAATATTAACAGAATTATTGACACCTAACAATGCAATTTTTTTATATAAATTTAAGCTATTTTATTTCTTTTAGACAAATTTAAGCTACCTAATATCTCGCAAAGAATTAAACTAAACCGAAGCTTTGGAAAAGGAATATGGAAAAACTTTCTAAACCGAAGCTTTAGAAAAGGAATATGGAAAAACTTTATCCTAACTTGACCACTAATCTGCAGAATCAACAAATAATGTACCGCACCAACTCAATTATGTTTGGAAAACAAAGATTGAAAATTATATTAAAAAAGAAAGCGAACTTTATAAAGAATTAATTTAAATTGGCTGCAGATCACAATGGTGGTGTGCCGTACAAGACAAGCATAGACCACAACACTTGAGAACGACTTTTAAGTTTTTTTTTTTTTGAGGTACAAGATCCATACTAAACCTGTCTTACCGGAATCGGTTCGGACCGATTCATCCGGTCTAATAAGCTTTTTATCAGATCCGATTTGTCCGGTACGTTTTTATTACCAGATTGAACCGGCACGTTACTGTTTATTAACGACTCGAATGGTTCGGTCCGGTCCATTTGACTCCTTTTTTCACCGATAGATCTAAAATTTAACGGTTAAAAAAGATATTTGTTAAAAAATTATTTTTTTCTTTAACAAAACGGTCTGTTAAGGATCTGGTCCGTTAACATGAATCGGTCCATTACTATTTAGTAACGACCAAAATATTTAACGGACCGGACCGTTAAGCCAAGTTTAATTAATAAACTCTATAACTGAATTATGTGGGCAGTGATTTACATGATCAAACATGGTCGGGTAAAACGACTTTACGTTTTAAAGTGCTAAGGTTGACAGTCTATATCCTTCAGCCACAGATCTAGATGATATGAGTTCTTATTAGGTATTATGTTCTTTCTCAATAGCCTTCGTGACCAATTAGCATCCAAATATCTAACTCCAATTATAATCCAAATATATAACTATTTAAATGTATTAAGAGCTTCAAGACATAGCACTAGCTGTGGATATTCAAGCTTCACCCAGGTCGTGTGATTTTCTTGAATATTACAACTTTACGTCATCAGTTGCATTAGATTAAAAAGAATATGACGACAGGGATTGTAAATGGTCATATTTTTTGCTCTATTTTTCTTTCACTTCACTGCTTAGGACGTCAGCGGCAAGTAACCCAATTACTACAATTAATTAAATTCTATTATAATAATTATTAGAACTATAGCCTTGTTAATCTTCAATTCTTAGTTGAACTCTTTTTTTAAGAGGTCTAGAATCTAGATAGATAGATCAAATGTCAAGTTGTCACTTAACTTCTTATACTGCATGTTATTGAGTATTTTTTCAATCAAGAAATATAACGGTCCAATACGAACAATGAGTCCAACTAGCACAAATCATAATATGCTCAGCATCCAACACGTACAGGCCAGAGCATATTAAAATCCTAACACGATAAAATCCTAACATATTGTCATAACATGTTATTCTAATACGTCATTTTAACATGTAATTCTAACATGTTATACTAACATGTTGAATTTCCAAACTCAAACATGTCACTTCAAATCTTAACATGTCATCGTAACATGTAAGAGTAACATGTCTCAGCTGCAACACGTCCGAGTTTAGAACTCTAAATACTAACATGTAAAAGCAACATGTCACAGCTCCAACATGTCCGAGTTTGGAGCTCCAAACCCCAACATGCCTCTTCAAATCCTAACATGACATCCTAACATGTAAGAGCAACATGTCTCAGCTCCAACATCTCCGAGTTTCAGTCATATACAATTACACGATCCATGACGCTTCGCTTGGCAAAATTACAAATCTGCCCGAACGACTCGTCAGCCTCCTATAAATACCCAAAACCAAAATACAAAAATGGATTCGATTCTCTCACTAGGAAAAATTATACCAAATTCTCTCCACAACCATCTCTCCCATAAAAAAACATGTCTTGGAACATAATCAAAGATACACAAGGATCAAACTCAAAAAAACTCTACAAACACTTCACCCAAAAGATAAATAATTTTCTTCCAATCTCTCTAGATTGGAAAATGAAACATTCACTCTCTCTCATACTCAACCGCTTCCAAACCAAATTACTTTCTCTATAAAATTGCGCAAGAGCTCGAGAAACCAATTATCTTGCTCTTCACTTCATAGGAGAAAAATCTCGTAACTAGTCTTATAAACTTGACGACGCGTGATCGAGTTCGCTCGCGTCACGCGTCCGTAAATGTTAATCTAAAAAACGACTTAGCACTATTTAAATTTTAAATAGTTATTTCAGTATTTAATTATATGATACTTCATATAACTATAAAACATAACCACACAGCACCATGTCCATGGATTGTAAGACTGGGAATTTTGGAGATCCCAAAACTGCAATCCTACTCCTTGACTCTTTCTTTTTCTTCTCTTTTTATGAAGAGTAAAAGACTTGTGACATATCACCTGAAATTTGAAATCCCTAGTACTACCAAAACTGTGGTGAGAAGGTTTATTCCCAATTATTAGCAATCAAGAAAGATAAAAACTATTGGACTACATGATTGTAATCTCCGTCCCATTTTTCCTTCCAATAAAGTGATATTGTCAACAACTTTTCCCAAACCCGTTTGATAGTCGTACCATCAAAGGATAAAAGCAAAAACAAATGTGATAAGAAAAGATAGATCATTATATTTATAGCTCACCTCTTGTAGCCCAAGAAGTAATGGATAAAAACGAACACATAAATTGAGCTATAAGTTCACAACAACCAACATCATCGACTATGAATGTAAAAAAGGATGCGAAAATCACCCAAGTGAGTAGACCATTTTCTCGCCCAGCTCTTGGCCAACAACTCGCAAATATCGCCGCAACATCGATTCTAAGTGACTCCCGTGCGCTGGAAGAAAGAGTCGCAGTACATCCTGCAACAACAAAGATAAGAGAGCTTAGTCTCGGTTGAAATTTCTGAATCTTTGCAAGACCTGGATGCACCAACTTCGAATGCCCACTTTGTATTTCAGTTTCGTTCCGTTCATCCCGATCAACATGTTGGTGAGGTCCCCGTTTTCTGTTTTATCCGACTCCAGATCGCTATCAAATTCCTCATCGGAGCTTTCTCCTTCGCTCGGCTCCATACGCACGTCGTTGCAGTGTTCTGGACCGACTTCCTCATACTGCAAAGCATTGGGTGGTACCGAGGATTCTCCGTCTTGTAAGATAGCACAATCTGATAATATCACGTATCGCTGTCTATCGAGGGAAGGCTTGGCAATATCAAATGGGACCCACCTGGAGAAGGAAATAAAGGAATCAGCTCTTCACATCAAATTCGCTATTTACGTTTTGCATAAAGAAGAAAGTACTTACTGGTACCGAAGAGGGCAGAGAAGTTCTGAAGGGCGATATGTTGCTTTGTATCTCATCTTGCTACAAGAGTGAATGTAATAGCCAAGATAATAGTACTGGAGACTTGGGCAATGGACTTGGTTCTCTTTCACCCAGTTTACTTCTTGCAGAGCTGAATACTTGCCGAGTGATAGAAAGGCATAGTCTGGATCCCAGAATAAATATTTACTAGACAAACATTTGGGCAAGATATCGATAACACCAACAGCAACAAGTTTTCCATCGATCACATATTGCTGGTGGAAAGAGCCAAAACCACATGGTGGTACTCTTAGATCGCTGGTTGGAGGAACAAAGATCAACGGACTATCAACTAGAAACCTTTTGTACGACTTCTCTGAGACTGAGGTGCCATCTGGTGCATCGTTATGCACTTTTATCTGATAGCGCTTGTACAAGGCATATTCTTCGGGATCAAAACTGGACCTTCTTAAATGAATCTCGAGCCTTCTTCGCTTTTTTACAAGGGATTGTTTGGAGGCACTTTGAGAAGAACAGGCTTCGCTTATTTGCCTGTCAGCAGATACTTCCGAGGTAGTTGCATTCTCAGCATTTGTATCGATGGAAACCTTGTTGAGGCTGGAATAGAAGTTTATATGGCCATTACAAGCTTTGGCTGAAACACCAATAGTTTCAGCCAGCTGTTTTAGGGAGCTCGTCAATTTCTCTGCCATTGCTTTAGGAGACACATCTTTTTCATCGACAGCTTTTTTTGCCAATCCTGGCTGGTGAACATCCTTCGTGCCTGGTTCTACTAGCTTTTTCATTGCAGCCGATATTAGGAAGGCAATATTACTAGAGTAAAGAAGTGTTTCAGATCCTTCAGTAAATAATTTTCTTTTTCCTTGAGAAACCTTCTTAACAGAAGCTTTTGGCAATCGGACATCACTAGGGATATCCCCGTCTTCGATGCACTTGCGTACTTCATTATCGATCATGTCTGATAGATTTTCTAAGATTTTCTCCCCTGTTTTTTTACTGGACAAACATTCTTTAACTCCCGGGCTTGAGAATTCAGCGTTAGCAGAGCTGTGTGATTCCTTAGACGCATTGGAACCCTCCTTTAATTTGAGCGGTGTGTTAGAATCCAGGTTTCCCTCTAAAAATCTAGGCATAGATTATCGTTAGTGCTATGCTAAAAGTAAAAACCACAAGAAAAAAGTTTATTCTCTTTTTGCTTTTATAGTAGATATGAGCTTTCTACAATTTTGTACATAATCTAGCAATGTACAAGAACCTTTGACAACTACCAAAACATCCTCCTACGCAGTACCATGAGTTCTTAGAATCAGGGTTCCCATTAACAAATATGCATGTAAACTAGTCAGTACTTTTTGCAGATGTGTTATACGCTTAGCTAAAACTTTAAAATGTTTCAGCAACCTAATAAACTAACAACGTCTAAAAAAATAACAAACTTATATCTACAAATACTACGAAGAGGGATTAGCTAAATGGTAAGCAACCCCACCAACATTTTAAAGGTTTTGGACTCGACATTCGAGTCACAACAGGGTCGCTATTAGAAAAAAAATATTATACTTACTACAAAATTAAAGAAGCTTTAAAGCTTCCCTAAACCCAGAAGCTTGTAGAAATATAACATTCATTCACTTAACACACAATTAAAACAGCTACTTTTAACAATGATGACACAAAATGGAAATATAATATTTTTAAAAAAGGAAATATCTTTACCTCTGAAGTCGTCTAGTCACACGAAGTTGCTCTTTAGAAGGAACAAAAGCTGAGGCTTGCAAACGGATAGTATAAGAAGGACAACATGTCTTCTCCATCTCAGGTTTGTAGAGAAAAGAACCAGATCTTCTCCAACCTCGGTCCAATAGATCTAACAAAAATCGTTTAATTAGATCCCTTCATTTATGATTTCATCATATAAGGCTTGGCTTAAAACCCGTATATTACAATGGAAAAAGGAATCTCTAGAACACTACGGTTTGTGAGGGTTTACGAAAATTTTGATTTATTTTAGGGAAAATATGGTGGAAAATGTGTAGCTAAAATGTAGATTCCATGTTTCTTCGGAAAATGAAAAGGAGTTCACATGTGTGCAAGATTTCATTTGATATTTCCATCTGAATTATTCAAGCTCTCCTAGATTTACAAGTAATGCACTTTATCGATGATTTTCATGAGCTTCTAGATCCGAGGCTTTGGTGTCAAAAAGATTAAAATCATCTTTGCCTAAAAATAAACGGATAAACTTTACCAACCTTGATAGTCATTAACTGTGAGGCTGTGAGCCAATAAACCTACAAAACCCAGAAACATACAGATGCAATCAGACCTTTGGTTCCCAATATGCCATTGTTTAACTGCATGCTTGCACAAAAGATGTTAGTATACAGATTACTGCTGGATAAAAAACCATTAGTCAATGAGGACATAGCTTAAGAATAGGATGAAATTCTAAGCCTGATACAAATTTCATTTATCTTTGCAAATATTTTAAGAGTACTCATGTTTTAGCTTGTTGCAATTATTTTGAACAGACAACTCTCTATGGCGCGAACGTAAGTGGATAGCTAAAACCCTGGATTCAACAGTTGACTGGATTTTGAGAAAAGCGAATTCCCAAAATTTCGATATTTGATAAAACGAAGAAACTTTGACTGTGGATAAAGAGTTCGTAAACACAGAACCATGGATTCCAACTAAAAGAGGAACTACAATCCACAGAAAGCAGTAACTCCAAATCGCAATCTAATTAAAGCAATCAAAATTAAATCGATTTCCAGTCAAGCTAAACGATCCAAATCCAAAATAAGCAAAAACCAAAACAGAATCCGATAGAGAATTGATCCCCATCAGCTCGAATCGAAAGCCACAAGGATCATAGTTGATCGAGGTAGGCATAGGCGAACCGTGTGAGACGCTGGTCCGACCGGGAGATCTACAGTAACCGCAAGAGCTCCGATTTCTTCCATAGTCATCAACCTTGCTCTCTCCTTTGCCGAAGACTCCATTGTTGTCGCTGGTTTTTCTGCTACTGCTCGCTTCGTTCCTCGTCTTCCCTGACATTTTCCCTCTTCCGTCTTCTTCTCAATCCGATGATGTTCTTTAAGAGTTCAGAAGTTTATTTGTTTTTCTTGCATAGATCGGGTGAGCTTAACGACGTCGTTCGGAGGCTTTCAGTTTTCAAACGGTAAGGATGGATACTTATTTTTTCTGAAGAACGTTAAGAATGGATAAATTTGGATTAATTCTTATTAGGTAGGTCCCTCAAAACTTTTTCTTGTAAATCGGGAAGAAAATAATCCAAAATAAATCCGAATCTAAGGTGATAGTACTCTTAACAAGATTCTAGGCTAAAGAGTTATAAATTCGAGAAATGAAAATAAAGTCGCAATTAATAAAACTAATAAAAAGAGTTGTTTTATCCGACAATACTAGTCTCGCCTTTGAAAGAGGTCGTGCTTGAGCGTTCATGTTATTTACTGCCATCTCACAGTCCGATTGGAGAACTATCCGATCGCAATCTCTATTTCGTCCTTTTTCGAGATCACGGCGGATAACCATGAGCTCTGTCACCAACGGGTTGATGACAAGAGAGACAATAAAAGAGAATAATAACACCCGAATTAATTCGAAAAATATCTCTCAAACTACACATTTCGTTGTCTCTAAGGCCACCGACTCACACTGAGTACGGACGGCACAAATTTGAGAATAGTCATTAATTGTGTGGTACGAAAAGTGAAGGAATATAATTTAAATCTAAATGTTAGACAAAGAAAATCACATGCCAAAACGTGATTTGCATATACACATTACAACATTATGCAATAAATATTAGGATTTGTAAAATTTAATCTAACGTATAAGTATCTATAACCACACACGGTAAAACATCAAATTAATTGTGTGATAGCTCTTCAATCATACTGCAAAAACTTTTCAAGCAAAAATAACATCAAATTTAATATTTACTATTATATCACTGTTCACACGATTTTTTTTTCTTTTAAATTATTTTATTAATACATTAAACTATATATATAACATCAAAATTCATTGACTCAATAAAACACATAAACATAAATTTCATTTAAAATATAAAATAATATAAGCACATTAAAATTAATCACACTAAATAAACAGTAATACAAAAATGCAAACACGCTAAATAAATACAAATACAAAAATGCAAACACACTAAATAAACTTCACAATAATAAATAATTTTTATCACTTAATTTAAAAAATACAAACATTATTATTATTTATTAAAATATTTATTAATAAATAGATTGTTTAATTTGAATAACATATTAATGGTGAATGATATTTTTAGTTTGTTATTGGAGTTGTAAAATATTTGATTTTAAATCAACACGAAATATATGTTAAATCAACACTAAATCTAGTACATGAGTTGAAGTTGCTCTATAACATTTCTAAAATATAAAATTTAGATGTTGCATATCAGGTCATGGCATTTACATGCACAAAATAAATCATTTAAAATACTTAGAGCATCTATAATGTAAGTTAAAATGGTACTGGCTTAATTCGTCGCATAATACTCTTAAACTACAATATTTTAAGCTAAATTGACAATAAATGATAAGCTAAATGTCTTTTTTAGCTTAACTTTATACATGACAATAATTATTAAAAATAATCTAATTTTCACTTATTATAATAATATTTTAAATTATCTACGTGAAATTAAAATTATATTTTAATGCACGTGTCAATAAGTTATGAATGTGAGTCTCATGTATTATTTTTAGTAAATTAGTTTCGTTGAAGCCTGAAAATGGTACAATAATGTCTTGACGAAAATATATAAAGATGAATAGAGATGTTATTCGTTATATATATAAGGTCGGACTTTTCTTATAATGGTAGTTTTTATCGACATCGATTTTCACGCTTTTCGCGTCTTATTAGAATGCTCTTATAGGCTTATAACATGTTAGTGCGAGAATGTTCTTGTCATTTTCCGAGAGAGTTTCTAGCAAAAGAACCAAAATCTAACTCTGACAGACCTTAACTTTTCCTCGTGCATCGACACAGAGCTTACAACATATCAAATCGAAGCCCCAACAACTTGCACGTCTAAAACAGCCTTTGCTTACCTCCGGGCGATTTTTTAAGCCCTAAAACAATATTTTGGACATCAATGGACAGACTGAGATAATATGTCGTATTCCTATTGAAAAATACGCTTTTTTAGTCGTTCTTGTTTTGTCATCAAATTCTTATTTAAGCATGTGTTTTTTCAAAGGACCGTATGGAGATCAGTTACTTTTATTTATCGAAGACAAAGTTATAACCTTTGAGATATATATAAATAGAGTGCTCTAGTACTTTAGGATGCGTTCATACCAGCACTAATGCACTGTGTCTCATCAAAACTCAGAAGTTAAGTGTGCTTAGACGAGAGTAGTATTAGGATGGATGACCTCTTGGGAAGTCCTCATGTTGCATCCCTCTTTTTTTTACGATTTATTTATTTCGGATGCAGAAACAATGGGAGTTCTTATTTTCCTCAATTTCACGCCTTTCGAGTCTTCTTTGAATGTTCTTATACGCTTAGAACATGTTGGCAAGAAATTATTCTCGGTGTTGTTCGAGAAGGTTTCTCGTAAAAGAACTAGAATCTAACTATGACGAGCCTTAACTTTGGCATCTTCCGACAAAATGGAGCTTACAGCATATCAAATCAAAGCCCCAACCAACCTTCACGTCCAAATCAGTCTTCACTTACCTCCGGACGATTTTTAAGGCCCAAAAACACAGTTTCGACATCCACATACCAACTGAGATAAAATGTCGCATTTTTATTGAAAAAGACGATTTTCTTAGTCGTCCTTGTTTTGTGATCAAACTCTTAAGGTCTTAAACGGTATTATTTAATAATGTGTTTTTTTCCGAGGATTGTATGGAGATCGATTATTTGTATTTATCAAAGACGAATTGATCGCCTTTAAGATATATATAAATGGCGCATGCTAGTGCTTTTGGATGCGTTCATACCAACACTAATACACCAGATCTCACCATAACTCTAAAGTCAAGCATGTTTGGGCGAGATTAGTACAAGAATGGGTGACCTCCAGGGAATTCCTCGTGTTGCATCACTCTTTTTTTGTGATATATTTATTTCGGATGCCGAAATGATGATAGTTTATATCGTCCTCGATTTTCACGTCTTTCGAGTATTCTTCGAATGCTCGTATACGCTTCAAACATGGTAACGAGTTATATTTAATGTTCTAATTATTTTTTAGAGGGTTTCTCGCAAAAGAACCAAAACCTAACTTTGACGAGTCTTAACTTTGGTCTCGTGCACCAAAACGGAGCTTACAACATATCAAATCGAAGCTCCATCCAACCTGCACGTCCAAAGTACTCTTTGCTTACCTTCGTACAATGCTTTAGGCCCAAAAACACAGTTTTTGACATCACAGACCGACTGGGATAATATGTCGCATTTCTATAGAAAAATACGTTTGTCTTAGTCGTTGTTATTTTGTCATCGAATTCTTAGAGCCCTAAATGGTATTATTTAAGCTTGTGTTTTTTCCGAGGATCGTATGGAGATCGATTAGTTGTATTTATCGATTGAGAAGTTATGAACTTTAAGATATATATATATATATATATATGTATATATATATATATAAATAGCGCGCACCATTATTTTTGGATGTGATCATACCAGCACTAAGGCACCGGATCCCATCAGAACTCCAAAATTAAGCGTTCTTGGGCGAGAGTTGTACTAGAATGGGTGACCTCTGGGAATTCCTCTTGTTGCATCTATTTTTTTTTGTGATTTATTTGTTTCAGATGTAGAAACGATGGCTATTTTTATCGTCCTCAATTTTCACACCTTTCGAGTCTTCTTCAAATGCTCTTATATGCTTAGAAGATGTTGGTGAGAAATCGTTAACGTTCTCGTTGCTGCCCGAGACGGTTTATCACAAAAGAACCATAATCTAACTTTGACGGACCTTAAATTTGGCCTCGTGCGTCGAAAAAGAGCTTACAAATAGCGCGCACTAGTGCTTTCGAATGCGTTCATACCAGCACTAATGCACCATATCCCATCAGAACTCCGGAGTTAAGCTTGCTTGGGCGAGAGTAGCACTAGGATGGGTGACCTCTTGGGAAGTCCTCGTGTTGTTGTTGGCAGAGATGCTTACAAGAAGATTATTTATTTACATATAATGTAATATAAAGCTCTCATGAGTATTTATTGTAATTTGTTGAAACTTTCATTCATTCATTTTTGTTTATTTGAAGTTTTATGATATCCAATAGTCTTATAATCTTTAATCATACCTAACAACGCATGAAGAGTCAAATGTAGATTTGCGAACAAACTCTTCATGGTTTGCTTAAAACAAAATATTCACAATTTAAAGATCATCGGACTACTGATCTTAATATGGTTGTTTGAAGAATCTATGATGTCTGGTTACGAGGTATAGAAAGTTGAGAACTCTATAGTTTTTCCTATGTATCTTCCGAAAATACTGAATTGACCAGTGCACCTTTAGAGACAATGTAACAACAAACCATTTAACCTCTTCTGTCTAAAGGTCACTATGTATGAATTGCATCGTGCTTACTGAAATCCTGAAGTGAGCCATGTCATTTCATAGCTTACATATTATCATTTGAGAAAGTCAATTTCTAGACTGGACTAATTGGTGAGACATTGAGTTATGAAGATGTCATGAACTAGCTTTGTGAAGTTATCATAGATATGGAATTCATGTACAAGATTATTGTAATACAATGTATATCACCTCATGCGTTATTACTTCGATTGTGAATAAATGAACCGCGCGGTATCCAAAATTAAGTAACGACTTTATTTGGATGAAACAATGTGACTTGTTAGCTCCTCGTCAATACATTGTTGCTAATAGAGCTTAAAACATATCAAATCGAAGCCCCATCTAACCTGCACGTCCGAAATGGTCTTTGCCTACCTTCGAACAATATTTTAGGCCTAAAAATATAGTTTCAGACATCGATGGACTGACTGAGGTAATATGTCGCATTCCTACTGAAAAAGATAATTTTCTTAGTCAATCTTGTTTTGTCATCGAATTTTTAGGACCTTAAATGGTATTATTTAAGTATTTGTTTTTATCCGAGGATTGCATGGAGATCGATTATTTGTATTTATCAAAAATATGTTACGACCTTTGAGATATATATAAATAGAGCGCTCTTGTGATTTCGGGCCTTAACTTTGGAGTCGTGTGTTGGAACGGAACTTACAAAATATCAAATTAGAACTATCTATGTTGCACTAATTTGGTCCGATTTTGAGCGGCAGGAAGGATATGATCTCAGGAAATTGATTTGAGAATCTTTATGTGTCTAACTTACTATTTGCAGATGATAGTGATGTTCTTCGTAGCACGCCCCGATGAGTGAGTATCTGAGATTATTCAGATATATTCAGGGGCTTCGGTCAACTAGTGAACCTTCAAAAGTCCGATTAGTTTTGGCAATGATGTATTGGATGAGGATAAAGTGTCTTTAGCCCAAATACTATGAGTCCGAAGAACGCAGTGCCACAAGCGTTATCTGGGACTATGCGCTTTAACAGATCGCAGGAAGACGAAACTTTTTGAGTTTGTGAGAGACTGCGTATGAAAAAGATCATAAGTTCGAATGGTCTCTCCCTCTCGAAAGCAGGCGGAGTGGTTCTAATTAAGTCATTTCTTCAGGCCATTCCTTGCTACGTGGTATCCCGCAACCAAATTTCGAAGTCCCTGATTTCTAAAATCCATTTGGCGATTACAAGTTTTTGGTGGGGAGGTGGTGACTAGGAAGATCCATTGCTTAACATAGGATGTTCTCAAAAGGCACAAGTTAGAGGGTGGGATAGACTTAGGAGAGTTGGAGAAGTTCAGAGATTGCAAAGAGTGAGACTGCCTTGACGATGTGATAATCTAGTAGGGAGAGTGTACCATCAGAGTTACTTCTCGGATCAAAACATTATGTTGACCATCCCGGTTTGTATAGCTCTTTCATGTGGTACAACCTATTATTGGTAAAGGATTATTCTAGCTGGGTCAATATGGAAGATTGGAGACAAAGAGTCTGTCCTTATCATGGGGGACAATTGGGTTCCCAAAGAGAAGCCAACGACTTGGGTTGACCCCCTCAAGATTCCCTCTGATATGAGATTGGTATAGTTGATGAGATTGTACGGCAGTTTGGACGAGGAGCTCATCCGAGCGATGTTTGGAGAAGAAGGTGTCAGGGCCATTATGAGTATCATGAAAGGATGAGAAGAGATCATGGATGTTCGTACACGGCAATACGCGGATGATAGAGGGTAGTGGCTACATGGTAACTATGTCTTTTATACTGGAGACTAGCTCGTCGGATCTGTCAACGATGAAAGTTTGATGGAAGAAATTTTGGATGCTAAAGGTACCTCCCAAGGTCAAATGCTTTTGCTGAAAAGTTTGCAAATGACGGATCCTGGCTAGAGTTGGGCTGGTTTTGAAGAGGGTTATTACGGATGACTAATATCCCTTGTGCCAGAGACAAAGGGAGACTGTGTTTCTGGCGTTGTGGGACTGCATCTAGGTTAGAAAAGTTTGGAAAGGAACGAGTTTTTGTATTATTCTGGCTTTCAGAGACGGCGACACATTTGACACCATTCTCAGAGAGCCGACATTCTTGAGGTTAGTGATTTTGAGTTTATATTACTATAATTTGGGAGTTATGGAACCACATAAACAACGTTACCTCTTGGAGGCGAGCGTGAGACCAATTAGAGCTCATCAAGTTGACCAAGAGTTTCCTCGAGAATTTTAGAGCTGCCAACGCGGTGGAGGTACAGACGAGTGAGAGGGAGATGACGACCCCTAAGTGGATCCCTCGAGGGACATGACTATCTCGATTAATGTTGACGCGACGCTAGCTCGCGACCATGGAAGATTCGGTGTGGGTTGTATTTTTCAGGACCATAGCGGAGCGGTGATAGCTTCACATATGTAGAGTTTTTCCCCCAGCTTGCGGAGACGTATGCAGTCCTCCAGGGCATAGAGCTAATGCGCAACGTCAGCTGGAAGAGAATGAAGATTCAATGTGACTGCTTGGAGGTGGTGAAGTTGGTAGTTGAAGGCTCGATGTGACGGAGTTATGGACGATCTTACACCACATCTTCATAGAGGTGGGGGATTTTGAAGTTTGTAGTATTTTACATATTTCTCATCTTTGTAATGTCGCGGCGCATAATCTAACATGTTTTGGGATGAACCATAACTCGACGTAGTTGGGACTTGTTCCTCATGTTCAGAAGATGTCATTAGAGCTACTGATCGTGAGTTGTGGTCCCGCACAGTGATTTAAAGCTCATTTTATTTGAGTTTCATTTGTATTATGTGTAACTTCAGTTTTTATTGTTTTTATCTAATGTAATTGCAGTTTTTTTTTCACCGTGAGAGTTTTATAAGATATTTTTGTGATGTCGGCACAATGAGCTGAGCGACGCCTAAAATATGGACATGTATGCGTATACTATAATGTGATTAAGAACAAAGTTACCTCGTTTTTCATTATTGCTTTACACATTATCACTTTTTTCCTGTAAAGACAATTTACTGTTAGTATGGATTAAATCACGATTTTTGTTTATGACAATATTCGAGAGAGATCGGATGTAATGTCAAATTAGGTCAATCGAAATGACACGTAAACCATATGAGATCATTAATTTTTACGTTAAAAAGTAAAAATAAAGAATGAAAAATTTAAATTTGAAAAGTTTGGAAAGCAGTTAGGCAAAGACCATTAGAATATGCTTATTATGAACAATTTGTTTGAGCCTGGAAATATCAGGGTCGGCTTTACTCCTACGTCATCAAAACAATTGTTTTAGACCTTATTTTACTCTAAATTATGTAATAAAAAAGCTCAAATTTTAAATAATTTTTAAGCTCAAATTATTTAAATAGTGTATTAAAAAAGTCTAAATTACTTAAATAGATACTTAAAAAATTAAATTTGCTTGGAACCTCAACAACTCTAGAACCAAGTCAGAGTCAGACATTATAACCGTTCTTATTATCTCATTATGCTCGACGACGTTATTTCTGTATACTCGTAATATGTAATCAAATTTTCCAGTATTCAGTTGAAGCAACGACCTTGTGCGAGCATGGAGTGGTGACTCATTGGATTTCTGTGGTCACTATCTCCTCTTCTCTTCCTTCTGATAGTGACATTTTGCTCTTTTTCACACTTTTCGAATAACCTTTGTTGGACAATTTTCAGATTTTAAATTCTTTCTTATTCAATTTATTTGTGTTTATTTGGTGGAAGAGTCATGATTTATAAAAGTATCTTTACGCTAAAATGTTATAATCTTAAGTAGTCATATCATACTTAAAACTTACAACATATTTAAACTACATGCATTATCAACTGTAAAGTAGAATTCCTCTTTAGCTTAAATTTATACGCAATATCAGTATTAGTAATAACTTTTTTTCACTTCTAATTCGTTATTATAATGCAATTATGCAACTAACCAAATAAAAAATGATATTTTTATAAAGTCATTTAAATCAATTAAGTCGATATGAAAAATGCAAGAAAAATGCAAGGAAAATGCAAGATAAAATAAGGATAAATAACCATCTCATTCTATCATGTTATGCTCAACTTCGACAAAGTCATTTATTTATTTTCATGAATCATTTGTTAGCAATATTATAAATAATATTGTTCGGAATATGTAAAGTAATAACCAAAGAAAAATGAATATTAAACCGGAAGTACGAAAAGTAGACAGAAACTAGTCAAGGCTCGTTCGATAGTTTTCTTGAAAGTTTTTATCGCCCTCCACATGTGCTGTATCACTTAAACGAAATCCTCACAGGATACAACGACTTCAAGAAAATACTAGCACCACTCGAATTGTTTTCGGCGAACTAAAACTAAAGTGTTGAACTTCCACCGGGCTACAAAATGAAAAACAATATCGGAGAGGGAGAGAGAATAAGAATTCGAGAGAGTAATGCTTTGTCTCGGTTTGTTGGTGTGTCTAGAATGAGGTGTTTAGGTCTCCTTTTATAGACGAGATTGAGGTGGTGGTTACAACCGTTTTGACATTCATTCCGGCCATAAATCACCAAGTAATAGCATTCATAATCCGGTCATGAATGGGCAGCCTTAATGCTACCTAACTCGGCCATAAACTGCCCTAATGCTGATAACTTTGGTCAACCAAAGGTCACACGACCGTTTGAGTATGTTAGACAGGTTTGGTTTTATTCCCAAAATGATGTACACGTTATTTGCCCGAAGGTTCAAGAAGAGCCCAAATTTCCAAGATCCAAGACTCAAGATCCGAGCCCGAGTCCGGCTCCGGCCCCGGCCCGACCCGGCTCGACTCGGCTCGGCTCGACTAGGCGACGGCGTGTGTGTGTATGCGCGCAAGGGGTTAGAGTTAACCGACCCACATTCTCCTCCCTTACATTTAGACGTCACCTTAAAGGAGAGAATTTTTTATACACTTCACCAACACACAGTTTCAATCAATGTGAGACTCTTTTCAATACACCACCAAATGTATTTCCATATTTTCACTTTACATTAATATGTGATTATAAATATACGACGATAATTATAAATAATGTGCGTTTGGTCAATCTACCATCTCATTAAAGAATATATTGAAGGGAGAAGACCAGTAGAAAAAAAAAAAAAGAACAGTCACACACACGCGACCCGACCATAAACTTTTTACTTTTTGAATTCATGTATTTTCTCTTCGTCTAATATAAAGAAAATTCTACTTTTACATTATGTATAGCCATAGCTTATTCGACATTTATTGTATGATTGTTGAGATAATGTTGACATAAACACAATTAAAATTATTTAGTTAACTAACTAACCCAGTTAATTTACTACTCAAATCCGATGAGTTTTTTACGATTTAAATATAATTAACTTAATTAATTAATTTTGACTTGGTATGTTTCTAAAAAACAAAATTTTGTATATCTATAAAAACAAAATTGTGTAATAATGGGCTAGCCGCGTATTTGGTTCTTATTGTGTTTTTTATAACTAAAATAAATATTAGATAATCAAGAGAAATTCTAAACATTAGGCCACATGAGACTAACTTAAGTAAAATAGCCAAACTTTCATTATATTTAAATAACCAATATTGCATATTGTAGCCTTTTTTTTGTTATAATATCAATATCAGTCACTCCTTTTTATGTCAATTTTGTAACTATTCTTTCTTGTTTGGTTGAGATAATGGTTTTGAAATTTTTGTTTAATTGAGTTTCCTGGTTTATTGAAACGATTTTATTTTAAATTTCGTAAAAATATCGTTATCCTAATTGTTACAGCACTAATCAGTAGTATTTTTTTTTATCATGGAAACACAATAAAACACGTTTTTTCTTTCTTTCAAATAACAATAAACAGTAGTATCTTGTTAACGCAATTACGTTATATAATCAATCATATTTCATAGAAATTTAGTTTGTTTGTAAACGCTCCTAGCTTTTTGATTTATAAATGAAATCAATGAGTTAAAAACTGATTTTTGTCTGCAAACAAATGGAAGTGTTTATTGTTTGCTCAACTTTTTTCCTTTGCAATCAGACGAAAAAATTGAAGATATTATTGTCTTGTCTTCTGAATTATTTTCGTAGCTATATGATTACATTTTTTGGGAAGGAAAAAGAGCGTAGAGCTCAATTTTTCTTCTGCTAATTATGACTGTTCTATAAATAAATAAAAACGCAGCTTTATTTATATGTCGAATAAAAAATAAATGTTTTTTTCATAGTTTTTATATTCTGTTCAACATTAAAAAAAAGTATATAAATAAATGTTTGACATTTTTTTCGTAATTATTTTATGTATTAAAAATTTATGAAAACTATAATAATTGTTCCACCAAAATATAATGAGCTTATTGACATTTATTTAACAATTAAAAAACTTTGGCTATTTCGTTAGAGCATTAAGAACGTTATAATACTTCATTGCCCATCAATGCTGTAATTTATAAACTTCAAATGTTTACGTGGATATTCTACCTATTTTCTGATATAACCTTTGAAACAAAAGCAACCTTCAATAAATATAGAACCCAGCTTTGAATGTTGTATCTGTTGATTGTTATGAAAATCTTCGAAGTCGGAAATATCTCGGCCTGAATCACGCATGGGATGCGCTTTTCTTTGTAGTATTATTTGCATCTCGAAATTGTCTTAAGGTCACACACAAGAATACCGCAAGATACGACAAGCCTGAGTTTGAATTGCACCAAGACGAAGTGAAATTCGAAAGGAAGACAAAAAGGGATATTGAATTTGAGAGAGAAATTGATATTCGAAAATGAAGTGGTTACCGAAACTAGAAACCCAGCGTGGTTATATAGTTATAGATACCTATTAAAAAACGACAGTTATTTTGTAAACGACACAACCGTTGGTCAAACGGTTGTCTCATTCCAAGACGACAAATCCGAACTGATACTAAGTAATAACCGAAAACCGACCAAGAAGCGTGACCGTTGCGAGGGCGAGAATCGCCGAGAAGCCCGCGGACGGCGCCACAAACCCGAGACCTGACTGTCGTGCCAAAGTGCGCCTACAAAGCGCCACTAAGCGACTCTACGACTCTACGCCGGAGCCGGTGGCGACACCGGCGAGGGCATTAATGAGAGTGAAAATTGGCATAGTCCCCCAACCTCACCGACACCTCATCGCCACCTCACCTCCACTCGGCATTCCACTAGCTCACCACAAAAATAATATAGGTTATTAATTAGTTCATTTATAAGGAGCTCTTCTCCTTGGTATTTATTCAATGTGGTACTCTTTCTCACACTCTCTCTCATCCAATTGTTTTGTCTTTATTGAACAACCAATAGGAAAACTTCAATTAATAACACACGGTTATAAGATTTCTAACAACCCCCCACTTGTTCAGAAAAGACGAATAAAATCCAGAAGAAAAATTAAAGAGTGTTAATACATATAAGTATCTTTCGATTTGAACTTATCCTTAGTAAAAGTAACACAAGATTTTACCGGAAAAAAGGTAGCTAAGCTTTGAACCACATAAACACACATGATTTAGAGTTCTTTGTCTCCATAACTCGCTTAGCACCGTTAATGTGCTCATCCTGTCTCGTGAATTTTTTTATGAGAGAAACTCCAACTCTCATTTGAGACGGCACCATCTCGAAATTCACATAGGTGAATTTCTTACAGTATCTCTGTTACTTATAGATACTTGTCCTCATGACTGAACTTCATTAAGAATATAATTATTCAACCACTAACTGTAACAGTCAACATTTTATTAAATGTTGTGAATATCCAAATCAATGATTTGTTTGTACCCATTGAACTTAATGTTAGTCATTTTCTAACATTCAGTTGGGTTGCCATCATTGTCAGATCACTACTCAAGGAGTTTAAGACCCATACCTCTCGAGGTAGATTTCACTAAGTCTCTCGCAAGAGGTTTTGTGAAAGGATCTGCTATGTTATAGCTTGATCGCACATATGTGATTGAAATGATTCCATCTTTAATCAATTTTCTCACATAATCATGTCGTAGACTAATATGTCTAGATTTCCCATTATACACTTCGCTGTATGCTCTTGCTAGAGTGGATTGACTATCACAATATTTTGACACAGTAGATATATCATCTTTAGCCAATGAAACTTCTAAAAGAAGATCCCTTAACCACTCAGCCTTTTGACCTGCGGAAGCTAGAGCCACAAACTCTTATTCCATAGTTGAATGAGTAATACACGTTTGTTTCTTGGATTTCAAGATATTGCACCTCCAACAAGTGTAAGCACCCAACCTGTCGTAGACTTATTATCTCATATACTCGATATCCAACTTGCGTCAGTATATCCTTCTAATATAGCGGGAAAACAACCATATTGGAGACCAAGAGTCTTGGTTTTCAAAAGGAAACCAAGTATTCTTCCTATAGCTTTCCAATGCTCGGTACTTGGATTGCTAGTAAATCTGCTCATTTTACTAACTGCAAATGCTATGTCAGGTCGAGTACATTGCATCAAGTACATAAGACAGCCAACAGCACTAGCGTATTCCAATTGAGCCACTGTTCTTCCATCATTCTTTTCAAGTTTTATACTTGGATCAAAATGGGTGTTTGCTTCTTTGAACTTCAAATGTTCAAACTTATCAAGCATTTTTTCAACATAGTTTGATTGAATAAGTTCATAAACCCCACCGGTTCTACATACCTTGAAACCTAAAATAGTATCAACTTGTCCAAGATCTTTCATTTTTAAAGTGGAAGATAGAAACATCTTTGTTTCTAAAATTCTTTTCATCTCGTTTCTAATGATCAACATATCATCACTATAAAGACATAGAAATATCACAATGTTACCACGCACCTTTGTGTACAAACATTTGTCACAAACATTAGGAACAAAATCATTAGTAAGTATGACGGAGTCAAACTTTTGATGCCATTGTTTGGGAGCTTGTTTTAACCATACAATGATTTGACAAGGTTACAAACCTTTTGTTTATTACTCGGAAGTATAAACCCTTCCGGTTGCTCCATGTAAATCTCCTCATCGAGATCTCCATTTAAAAATGCCGTCTTGACATCCATTTGATGAACATTTAGGTTATGTAAAGAAGCTAAAGCAAAAAATACTCCAATTGTTGTTGTCCTTACTACTGGTGCATATGTGTCAAAATAATCTATTCCTTCTCTTTGTCGAAAACCTTTGGCTACCAACCTAGCCTTATAGGTGTTAAAAGTACCATCACTATGATATTTCTTTCGGAACACCCATTTACACCTAATAGGTCTCGATCCTTTGGGTAGATCGACAATTTCCCAAGTGTGGTTTGACATAATAGAATCCATTTCATCTTGAATAGCATCCTTCCAAAAGGCAGAGTCTCGTGAAGCAACCGCTTCATTATAAGTCTTAGGATCGTCTTGAATTAGAAGAACAATAGGAATCTTTCGAGCAAAATTCTCTCTATTTCCTTCTACAAGATAAAAAGAAATAAGTTGATAATCTATTTTGTCGAGTCCTAAATCCTTAGTATTACGGACTCTTTTGCTTATTCGAGGTCGGGGTTGCTCAATAACAACCAGTGAAGAACTTTCCTCTCGAAGTTCTTCATTTTTGAAGTATGAGACACTTTTTCTTTCGAATTAAGGTTCTCAAAGAATTCCACATCACGAGATTCTACTATGACATTAGATTCTAAATTTAGAAGTCTATATGCGTTACTATTCGTGGCATAGCCTACAAAAGCACTTCGTATCCCTCGAGGACCCAACTTGGTCCTTTTAGGATCCATATTTTTGTAATAGGCTAAGCACCCCCACACTTTGAAATACCTAATATTTGATTTTCTTCCTTTCCATACCTCATATGGAGAAACTTGAGTTTTCTTTAAAGAAATACGATTAACAATATGACATGCAGCAAGTAAAGCTTCACCCCACAAACTAAAATATAATCCAGAATGCATTAACATGGCATTTATCATTTCTTGAAGTGTCCTATTTTTACGTTCAGCCAAGCCATTTTGCTGAGGTGTACGAGGTGCAGAACATTCATGTATAATACCATTTTCTTCACAAAAAGCATTAAAATCACTAGGAAAATATTCACCACCTCTATCACTTCTAAGGACTTTAATTTTAATTCCTAATTGATTTTCCACTTCAGTCTTATAAACCTTGAAAGTATTAAAAGCTTCATCTTTATGTTTTAACTAGTAAACATATGTAAATTTAGAGCAATCGTCTATAAAAGTAATGAAATATCTATTTCCACCACGAGTTAACATGTCATTAAATTCACATATATCTTAATGTATAAAATCTAGCAACTTAGAATTTCTTTCTACACTATGAAAAAGTTTCTTAATCATTTTCGATTTCACACAAATTTCACATTTATCAAACTTATCAAATTTGCACGAAATTAAACCACATTTAATTAATCTTTTCATGGGGCTAAAACCAATATGTGATAATCTATTGCATAGAGAAATAGAATCAATCATATACACAGAAGTAGATATTTTATTGATAACATTGTAAATAGTACATAAGTTTGACCATTCCTTTAATGGAATAGCCTTTGTCAACAAATAAACCATTTCGGGTCAAAATAAGCCTGCCCGATTCATACACAGATTTAATCCCTAGTTTGCCTAAGAGGTCACCACTAACAAGGTTTCTACTCATTTTCGGAACATGAAGCACGTTGGTCAAAGTGACCTTCTTCTCGGATGTGAAATTGAGATCCACATTGCCGATGCCAACGACTTTGGAGTGGTGCTCGTTCCCATATGAACCTCTTGTCCTCCGTTGACTTCAAAATAGGTGTTGAAAGCAACCCTATCGTAGGTAACGTTGACGGTAGCGCATGTATCATACCACCACCCTTGTACCTTGCCTTTGACCGCCATTAGTTCGCTCACCGTAGCGACTATGTTTGCGTCGGTCATAATGGTATTGACTTCCTTTTCAGCCGTCTTGCAAACTCAACAATCTCGAGCATAGTGACCAGGTTTGCCACACACATAACATCCTGTAATGGCCCCCTTGGATCCGGATTTATTTCCGAATGCGAATTTACCAGAATGCTTAAATTTCTTTGCGTCCTTTTTGGGACCCGTAGAATTACCTTTGTCATTCCACTTCATTTTCCCTTTCGCGCTCACCGCGTTGGCTTTAGAAGTACCGGCATTCATCGTCTTCTCTCTCATCCTCGATTCCTCCTCGATTCGAAGATGTTTCTGGATTTTCTCCAGAGAGAAGTCCTCGGTGTTGTAAAAAAGTTTATTTCGGTAACCTTTCCAGGAATTGGGAAATTTCGCAATAATTGCACCAACTTGAAAGGTCTCCGGAACGTCTATCTTCACGGCCCTCAATTTGTTGACAATTACTTGCAATTCATGAACTTGAGCAAGTATAGGTTTGTCATCAAACATCTTAAACTCAAAATAACTCGAGACAAGGAACTTTTTGGTACCTTCTTCTTCCGCTTGGAATTTGTACTCGAGCGCCTTCCAGATCTCTGTTGCCAAATGATTGTCGGTGTAGAGATCGTAGAGTCTGTCGGAGAGAGTGTTGAGAATATGACCACGGCACAGCAACTCGTCCTCTTGACGCTTCTTCCGGTCCGCCTTGAGTTCATCAGAATCTTGGTCTGTCGCCTCCATAATGGGATCCAGCGTCGGGTCCAGCACGTAGAAAATCTTCATCGCAGTGAGGAAGAAACGCATCTTATCTTGCCAGCGGGTAAAGTTGGTGCCATCGAAACGGTCAAACTTCACGAAGTCTTGGTTATCACTTTCATGCTTTAAACTGAAGCCTCGATCGCCATTGCAGAAATTACTATAAGGTTATTATGAAAATCTTCGAAGTCGAAAATATCTCGGCCTGAATCATGCATGAGATGCGTTTTCCTTATAGTATTTCTTGCACCTCGAAATTTTCTTAAGGTTACACACAAGAATACCGCACAATACGACAAGCCTGGGTTTGAATTGCACCAAGACGAAGTGAAATTCGAAAGGAAGACAAAAAGGGATATTTGGAGAGAATTTGAGAGACAAATTGATATTCGAAAATGAAGTGGTTACCGAAACTAGAAACCCAACATGGTTATATAGTTATAGATACCTATTCAAAAACGACACAACCGTTGGCCAAACGGTTGTCTCATTCCAAAACGATAAATCCGAACGGATACTAAGTAATAAGCGAAAAACGATCAAGAAGCGTGACCGTTGCGAGGGAGAGAATCGCCGCGAGAAGCCCGCGGACGGCGCCACAAACCCGAGACCTGACGGTCGTGCCAAAGTGCGCCTACAAAGCGCCACTAAGCGACTCTACAACTCTGCGCCGGAGCCAGAGCCGGTGGCGACACCGGCGAGGGTATTAATGAGAGTGAAAATTGGCATAGTCCCCCAACCTCACCGACACCTCATTGCCACCTCACCTCCACTTGGCATTCCACTAGCTCACCACAAAATTAATATAGGTTATTAATTAGTTCATTTATAAGGAGCTCTTCTCATTGGTATTTAATCAATGTGAGACTCTTTCCCACACTCTCTCTCATCCATTTGTTTTGTGTTTATTGAACAACCAATAGGAAAACTTCAATTAATAACACGCGGTTATAAGATTTGTAACATTGATGACAACACATACGCTACAGATTTTATGAAGACTAACTTCATAAGTATAAATAATATGTTTGCGTTAATATCAACTGTCTAATAATCGTCCATGTCGTCTGCAAAAATAATAAAATAAAAAATTTGCCGTGGCGCTTTAAAATTTAACTACTGAATAACAAAGCCGCATGACCTCATAATGATCGAGAAATTTCATTTTATAGAACCAAAAACATTGAAAATATTTAGATTAGACCCATTTTTTAAAAAATATATAAAACTAGACTTTAAGCTCAAAATCGGACAAAAATACCATTAAGTTCATTTATAAAGTTTTTTAGAGATTTCAATCTCATTTTCAACTCAAATTCTTTCTAAATCCGTTGGAATCATATAAGATCATCGAAATAATAAATATGTTACTTCATTAATTCAATTTAAATGAAAGAATCATTTTATGTTAGAATGACATTTTTCTATCACAATAGACACAGTATTGATGACATTTTATTGCAATTACTGAGAAATTTCCATAAAATGAAAGAAATTTTGTTAAAAAAATGCAAATGACCAATCGAAATAATATGAAAATCAACATAAAATGCAATTTCCACACAATTTTTTCGCAATATCGTTGAAATTTTGTGGCAAAAAAAAAACGTCATTTTTGTACCGAATTTTGCCGTCATTTCGCCGTAATTTTCCGAATTTTTAATCCTTCCTATAAACCTGAGTTAATATTGTAAATTAGTCGATGTTTCAAAAACCTAGTCAAATTGGTGATTAGGAAATTCAACAAAATTAATTGCATTGATATTCTTTTATTGCTTTATTTATGTATTATCCTTTCAACAAAAATCATTAATACATGTGTCTTTAGTTCACCCTCTCTTCTTACCTAAGCTTTAATAAAAAAATATTGGTTCTATAGCCACTAAATTATCTACACATTTGTAAATATCCAAGATTGTATAAACAAGTTGTAAATGTCCATCTCATGATGACGTGGCTATAAATTCAAGTCAAATTATCCTTGTTACAAATTTGATTTGTGGGCATAATGATTCGGGTATTTACAATCCGTTTACCAAACTTTGGGTATTTCAAAATCAATATATGTTTATATGAGTATATAGTAGAATTACCCAAGTTTAATTGACTAAGAGCATATCCAGTCCAACACTAAGATTATCTCCAACCCAAAATTTAAATTTTGTATAAATTTTTACTGAAATGTTTTCACTCCAACCCACTACATCAATTTCTACTCCAAAAAATATTTTTTTTATACTTTTCAATGTTATTTTATATATATTTCGTATTTACCCATATAACTATATCAATATTAATCTTATTAAACATTAATTTATTTTCAATATAAAAACTAATGAAATTAACCTATATTTAAATTAAATATTACGTTAATATTATAATATTAAAATATAAAATTAACTAACAAAAACAAATATTATTCTGAATAATATTAATAGAACAACAATATATTTCGTAGGTAAACTCAAATAAAATACGTATAATAAAATAAAATAAAATAGAAAACACACATGTAAAAATAAAACAACTTAAGTTTTTAAGTGATATGTATTTTATTTAGTTGTATTGTGTTTAATTAATGTTATGTGTTATTATCAATGTCATATTATTTATTCTCTTTTTTAATTGATGATACGTATTTTTGTATAAATTACATTTTAGTTTTTTTTGGGTGAATTTATAACTAAAATTAGTTTATCACAAAATTTGATTAATAAATAGTTGTACCTAAAATTGATATAATATTATTTATCAACTTAAAATTTGGATAAATATTTAAGGTTGGTTGAAGCTTCTCTTTCTTAAATATGTTTCATCACGACCCAAATTAAAACTGAGTTGATCACTCCAAGTTTAGTGTGTTACTGTAGCACACGGAAAAAATTCGAAATTAAAATACATAATATCATTTTTATTACAATTCAATCCTTATATTCATTATCAATATATTTTAAAAACATAAACATATTATATAAACTTTAGTACAACATAAAAGAAATTAAATTATTAAACTGAAATTAAAACTAAAAACACTTAATAAACATAAACACTAAAAATAAAATTAAAAAGACATAATAAAAACTTTAAATAAAATTTAATAACTAGAAAAATTATTTATAATTTCGTCAAATAATTATAATATCGAGTATACTTTTGATCTTGATCTTCTTGAGCTTTATCTCCTTATGCTTGATATCTTTGAGATTGATCTTCATGAGTTTAATCTCTACGAACTTGATTTCGTTGATCAGCAGATGCTCGATATTGATATCCATATTATTGGAAATCTTTTCCTTGTTTTTCGTATTGGTTCGTCTGTCTTCTTTCTGAATTATTATTGTCTAAATTATTATTTTTCGGAGTTCATTTCTTTGTGTCTCTATGCTTCAATTTTATCAAAATTAAAATCTTTAATAGTTCGGACAAAACTCTCAATTTTTGTTCATTAGTTATTGAATTCTTTAACATCTTTTTATTGTGTCTTTACTTTTTTAACTTACTGTTCTTTCAGATAAATTGCAAGTTGTTTTTTTCATAGTTCATGTTAACATTAAATGAATTCATAAATAATATTAAAAACTTAATTAATAAATATAAAAATGATTCAATTGAAATAATTACTAATACAAAGACTGTATAGTATAAATAATATAATAATGGTGAATGGCTTGGTGTGAAACTTAGGTATTTTGATCGAAGATGCCTAAAAGAATATTGCTACTTTTAAAAGCAAGTAGCATGCGCCGCATTGGTGTTGTCTTTCTTTTAGCGTAACTTCAACTCAAATACTATGTTTGGTGCTGAAATCACACAAGTTTTGTGTTAATTTAATACTAAATATTTTTCGAACTCAATCCACAATACAAAAATTTAACACTAAATATATTATTCATCATTATTATATTATTAAAGATAAATTTTATATTGTATACCTGTTAATGTTCAAAATATCCAAATTACACCCATCTTTACATAAATATTTAAAAATGAACTTTTGACCCAAAAAATGGAAAAGATATCCATATAGGTATAATATTTAGCTTTTCTAAATTTTATAAAATATTTACTTAAAAATTTGGTTAATTATTGGTTTTTTTAGTGGTTGATGTTGTTCATATAGTGATTATTAGAAACATATATGTTAAAATTTATTAAATGTTGTTCAATGATTACTTAAATATGTTAAATGTTGTTCATATAGTTTTGTATTCACCATTTGTTTATTATGGCTTAAGTTTGAAAAGACTTAAATCTAACTAAATTAATGTGATTTAACGTATATGTTGCTAATAATAACTATACGGACAAAATTTAAATCTAGTTTAAATTATTTAAAAACAACCGATAAATTATCAAACATACAAGTAAATCTCTTCATTTAAGAAAAACTAAGTGTTTTGCCTGTAAATGTATTTTTGTCTTTTTTGGTTAAAATTCCATTTTTAGATAAAAATGCAAATATGACTTTGATCCGAAAATTTTGAACACTAGTAGTACAATATGAAAATGTTCTTATTAAAATTGTCCAATATCTTTATTAATGAATATTTCAATTAATCATTATAATTCTTATATTTTTAATAAGTGAATAAAAATTATTTACTTACCAATATTTAACAAAAACTAAAATGAGTAAATAAATGAAATAAAAATTACATTACTATAAAACATATTACAATTAAATTAGAGAAACATGCCAAACTAGCACTATTTTATATTGGTTTTCCCATAATTTATCAAAACATAATTTCTTCCAAAAATACAAGTAATTTTAAATTGAAAAAACTAAATATCATTTAAAAATATAAACTAATACAAATGCCCTACACTACATTACAGTCCAAAACAATTTTTTTTTAAAGTCAAAATTTTTAAGCGTGGAACGATTTTTAGCTATTTTAGTTTAACTTAAAAAAAAAATAGATAGTAGTTTTTGGTCTTTTGTATTTTTATTTGGGAAAAAATTAGTTTTAGTGAATTTTTGGAAAAAAATCAATTTTTGTGAATTTTTGGAAAATCAACTATAAATGGTGGTATTTTGTGCAATTCCTCATAAAATTATTCAGCCTAAAAAATCAAAATTTGTAAGGTAAATTACATCAAACTAATTATCAGAATTAGTATATTTATTATTAAATTGTGTTTTAAGTTTTGTTATGTTTTAATTTTTTTAATTTTTATGTTTAGTGAGTGTCTTTAATTTGAATTTGAATATACGTTTAAATATTTGTGTTTTATTTGAAGTTTATTTCAAAGTGTTTTTTTGTAGTCAATTTATGAGTTTTATAAATATTATAAAGTTAATATAAAAAAATTACTGTAATGTGTTATTAATAAAATACCGCGTAATACTGTGTCACTGCAAATATAGCATGACGTTGTATCACCTCTTATATTTGCTGCTGAGAATAACGCAGACGACATATTTGAGAGGATGTCGTGTGATAAGAGATGATACGCCGTTGTTTCATTTCATTGGTTTATTTTTCCGTCGTCATGCTATGTAGTTTTCTTTCATAAAGATTAAAGCCGTTGAAAGAGATGATACAAGTGCCTTTAAAAAAAGGAGATGATATAGGTGATATTGACAATCAACACGTAATGAGTCTAAATAGGTGTATGCAAAGCTCATGTTAAAATTTTAGGTTTGATAATTTTCAACGCATATACAAACATTTGAATTTCTCATTTTTTACTCATATTTTGTTACTTTATGCGTATATATAATGACTAGCTGTAATAATTAATAATTAATAATTTATGGATTTTTGCGGGATCTTTTGATTTTTTATTTAATTTGAGTTGTGTATAATTAATATCAGTAATAATTGTTAAATACTTTTTGGATGTAACATTTGGGTTATCAATTCCATTAATTTAATAATTTATATAAACTAAAATCGCTCAAGATATTTTTCTCTGTTTCATTAAGTTAATAATTTGATTGACTATTTTTTTTTCTAAAAGGTAAAATTTCCTTCCTTGACAAAAAAAGTTTCCATGGTATAAAGTTTCCATGCATCAATGTTGGTCTTAAAATATAAACTACAGCTATATTATTAACACGCATGGAACGAAGTGCATAGATACGAATTGTATACTTAAAAGAGTTCTAAGAAAAACTAAAAAGAATAAATAGTAAACTTAAGAGAGCAAATGTTTACGTTTTCAAAATTCAAAAAGACTCTCACTCACAAGAAATAAGTATAATAAAAAAGTAAAAAAAAATATATTATATACAAAAGAATAAAAAAAGAGGGCAATCTCGTGATTATCCACCCACCAAAAAGCAACAACCTGAGAAACGTAGTCTTTAAGTGAGAGAAACAACAAGAGCAGTTCAATTGATTTTTCCCATTTTGGACTCCAAATCACCAGGTATTTACCATTTACTGCCACTCTCGTTCGTTTCTATTTCCGATCTCTCTCTCTCTCTCTCTCTCACTCACTTCCTCTCTCTCCGACTCTCTCTCTCTCTGCAATTTCTCTTTCAGGGTTTCAAGCTTCGGCTTTTCGCAAAAATGCGGTCCTCTGAACTTCACTTTCTATTTTAGCTGACTCGCTCTTACTCACTCCCTCGTCCTCTAGCTGACTTGAGCTTCGAGGTAGTAAAGACGGTGGTTTCTCGCTGAAAACCTTCACATTTATTGGCGATTCGGAGAGGAATGTCATTGACAACGTAGTTTTTGAGTTCGTCATCCGTTTTAGATCTATCTATTTTTTGTCTACGACGGAGAAGACGAAGTATTTTACCCTAGGTTTTAGGAGATTTTTATTAATTTTTAGTTTTTCGGTCCGTGGACTTTGGATTTTGGAGATGAATCGGAGTTTCAGGGCGCCCGAATCGCAGATGTTGGCGGCGATGAAAGAGAGGCAACAATTACGAGCCTCTGTCATGAAGGAGAAAGAAGAAGAGCTCTCATTGTTCTTGGAGATGAAAAAGCGCGAGAAGGAAAGGAACGACCTTCTTCTCAATCAGTCGGAAGAGTTCGACGCTCCATTAGGTATAATTATATATATATATATATATATATATATATATATAGTTTTAGTTCCGAGTTTGAAGTTTTTTGAGTCAGTGTTAACATTGAAATATTAGATAAAAAAACTGTTTTAAGTTTCTTAGTTCCATTATTGTTGGTTTTGTTTGAGATTTGATGAGTCTCCATTTACTGTAGGAGCTAAGCCTGGCACGTCTCCAATTTTCAATCTTTTGTCGGCGAATCCGGCACCTCCTCGGAAGACCGTTGCTGACGAATTTCTCAACTCCGAAAGCGATAAGAATGATTATGACTGGTAAAGATTAAGCATCTTTGTTTTGGCATTATCACTTAAAATGCTTCTTATTTACATGTTATCATCATGGAAGAGGACAGATCAGTGTTCCTGATAGAGCAAACACATGGAAAGTCAGTCTTTCTGCGGAAATGTAAATTTATTGTTTAATCTCATTTGTCTAGAGGGAATCTAATTTGAATGGAATTCTAAAAAAATGAGATTAAATAATTAGGACATTTCTGTTCACTATATCAATGTCTTGTGCAGCTGTTGGATTTGATTCCCTTGGTAGATACAGTGTGTACTAAGTTATAGCATATTACATACCTGTGGTGTTTATATGACTTGGATATATATTTTTTCTTGTATGACCTCATATTGATTTTTAATATATATCCACTCTTACGTTCAATAGTTTTAGAATTTGAGATCTAAACTTAATTATAAAATTAAACCTGCCAAGTTTTCTTGTGTACATGAAAACTATCTTCCTTGGATTTCGCTCTAATAGTTAAATTGATCTCTGGGTTTCGTAATTTTCAGTTAATTGTGGTCATGCGGTTAGATACACGCTATTATATTTTAACATTTGGTGAATTATGCTTTTATGATTGGTTCAGGCTGTTAACTCCTCCAGGAACTCCTCTTTTTCCTTCTTTGGAGATGGAATCACAACGAACTGTAATGAGTCAGATGGGTACACCAAAGGCCCGTCCTACATCTTTAAAGTCTAGGGTAAGTTCTTTATTAATGTGATCGTCATCATGATTTAACATTAATGTCAGTGGATAGTTTTGCCTGTTGGTAAAAACCATAGAAACGTGCTAGTGAAAGTTTATGTGCTCATCTATTTGGTTTGGGATTTTCTCGTAAAATTTCCGCTTCTTGATTAGTCGCCTGGACTTAAGAATGACAAACTCGGGATAGCGTATATAGTACAACTACAAAAATCTCAGCCTTTTAATGTATGAACCCCGTGACCACAGGGAAGCAGTTTTGACCCGAAAAGATAGTAATAAAAATTGTTGCATAAATCTAACAACTTCAGTTACGTGTATTTTACAAACCTGGAGAATAACTTTGACCATCTTTACCTTCCACCCTTATTTGTTGCTTAGTAATTTTGTTATTTTTTTTTGTTTTAGTTGGCAAACCCGCAGCTAGACATTCCTGCCAGAGGCAGTAGTTTAGCACCTAAACAACCAGCTTCATCACCTGGGTTAAATTCTTCGAGAATCGGAATGAACTCTTCTAGTTCTGTTACGCGAAGACCATCATCATCAGGGGGTCCGGGATCAAGACCTTCAACACCAACTGGGCGTCCCACATTGACACCATCGTCCAGAACTTCAAGACCATCAACGCCTACTTCTAGACCGACCCTTCCTTCAAGTAAGTCAACCGTCCCTGTTTCTAAGCCCGCAGTTTCTGCTACAACCAAGCCCTCAAACGCATCCAAGCCGACCATAGCCTCGAGATCCACTACCCCGTCAAGGTCCACAGCTAGATCTTCAACGCCGACCTCTAGACCGACTGTACCGCCGCCAAAGTCAACATCACGAGCACCCACACCGACTCGTCGACCTTTGACCCCATCGTCCTCTTCTGCAACGAGTATTTCTGGCCCGGGTTTGCTTTCGAGATCCACTAATTCCGTCTCGAAACCGGTTTCTTCTGCCCCGACAAACAGAAACCAGGTGCCCCCACGCGCGGCATCTCCCACGGTAAAATCCAGGCCGTGGAAGCCCTCGGAGATGCCCGGATATTCCCTCGACGCTCCCCCGAATTTGAGAACGACGCTCCCCGATAGGCCTCTCTCGGCAAGTAGAGGCAGGCCCGGAGCACCGAGCCCACGGTCTTCTTCAGTCGAGCCCGGCCCAACTACAAGACCGAGACGACAGTCGTGCTCTCCTTCGAGAGGGCGGGCCCCGAACGGGCCCGCTCACACTAGTGGAGCCTCTGTCCCCGCGATTCGCCGTTCGCCGTACAAAATCAGCGATAATTCGAGCCCGGCCTCGATGGGAACGAAAATGGTGGAGAGGGTCGTCAATATGCGGAAACTGGTTCCACCGAAGCAGGACGATAAACTATCTCCCCGCGGGAACCTCTCTGCAAAATCTTCATCCCCGGACAGCTCAGGATTCGGTAGATCGCTCTCGAAGAAGTCTCTGGATATGGCCATACGCCACATGGTACGTAAAATCTCTATCTTGTATTACTGTATGTTTGATCACAGAACACTTTTCCCTTGTGCAGCTATGTAAAAAAATGAGCATTTTAATGTTAACCGTTTTTAACCGTAAAAAAATGAGGTCAACCATAATTAATTGGTTTTAAACCATAATTTTAGATCTCAGTTAAGATTTAATTGAAATCCCACCTTATCAACATTGTACATGGCATGATTTAGTTAGAAGAACATAAACAGAGTCCATAGAAACAGAACTGATTCGGTCAGAATCCACACCGTCATCAACATTTGAACGAATTTTTATTCCAGGATATAAGCAGGCGAAGCATTCCGGGGAATCTACGGCCGTTGATGACAAACATCCCAGCGTCCTCGATGTACAGCGTGAGATCGGGGGGTCCCACGAGGAGCAGAACGATCAGTGTTTCAGACTCTCCGCTTGCCACAAGCAGCAACGCTAGCTCCGAGCTCAGCGTGAACAACAATGGACATTGCTTGGACGGAGGAGGGAGTGAGATGGAAGACGAGATAGCCGGCGAGCGAGGTGGCAGATCCCCCGCTAGAATGCGTTGTAGATGAGTTTTCCCTGAGCCCCATTGCATATAAAAACTCCGATTTCTTTTATTTAAATTCTCGATCGAACTAACCCGAGTTGTGCTTCAATGGGCAATGTGAAGTTTTATCTGAAGGAAGAATTTTTTTTATTGACGGTTCACTTTTGAAAATGTAATAATTAGTGTATTAGTTTAGTTAGTGATATTCTCAGAACAATCTTCCTTGCTCATTTTCTTCGTACAGGTGTGGTGTTTTTTTGTTTTTTGTTTTTTGTTCGTCTTCTAGTTCAAATTGGCTTTTTGTACAAGCAACGTAAGATCAAATTTCAAACATAGAACTTCTATTGGTTAGAAGCCAAACTATCAAAATTGTCCTTTACTCTCACTCCCATGGAAGCTTTTTCAAATTTTTATTTTATAGAAAATACCGAAGCATCCCAATCTGTTTGCGTTACATTAAAATATGAAGCAGAGAGCTACAAATAAAGTTGGTGGACCACTCTTTCACTTGTGTGTCATCGTGTATCAAGCCTTGGTGGGGACCACACGTACAAGCCAAAAGGTAAGCTCAAGCTTCATAATAAATGATAAAATCATTGTAATGGCGTTGGCAAAACCACCTTGTGCTTGAAAACTGTCGATAAGCTTTCAAGATTGAAACATCTCCTCTTTACACCGAAGCAAATAACGCCACTTGTCTATGTTGGTTTGAAGAAGAACCAAGAGTCTTTAGGAAAGAAAACAAAAAAAAGATGATCATACCACAGTAGTATATAATATGAGTAATAAATTTTATAAAGGGTCTTTCAAAGAAGTGAGAAACCAAGCCGTTCTACAGAATAGATGATTCTTTTACATCCCCGTGAACAATTGTGCGGTTAAAGGAAAGAAGTATAGAGGAAAGGAAGAAAGAAAGATAAGGAAATCTTTGAATGGCTAGAGATTTGGCCATCACGTGATCTCTGTCTTGCTTCTATAGATACGTCTTTATCTTTTTTGCAGTTTCGACACGATTGTACTTTCATATTATTCTGCAATGTGTAGTTTCCGATAAGGTAACCCATTGAGTTGGAGCTTTAAAAAGAATTGCACGAACTAAATCAATAAATCAGTATATATATATATTCAATTTCTTTTAGTTTTTTTTAAATAGCTAATTTTAATGACGTGATATATTTTTTTAAAATTTATTTTATATTTCTGCTCTTTATTAACTTTTTCATTATTTACTTATATATTTTGATTGGTTATTTAATATTATTACATATTTATTTGTTCTAAATATTATGTCTTTATTAAATCAAATTCAATATCCGAATTTCAAAATTGAAATGATCGATGGCATTTTAAAATTGGTTAATTTTCAAAGTAAAGAGTAAATAGTAATATTCTTGTTTATTTTAGTTAATTTCCTAACATAATTCCAATTTTTCGATTTTAAATTGATTCGGTTCTGAAATAGAATTTCTATTCACCTGATTGTATGCAAACATTTTTGGGTTTACAACTTTTAAACACACTATATATGTATTTTTCAAATGTTTAAAAATTTAAATTCAAGCGGGATCAATTTTTTCACTTCATAAAATTTAGATCTTATTGAATTTTCTTAAATTTGATGTTTATGATTTTCTCTCATCTTCCTCATAAGTCCAAGTAAATTGTTAATTTTGATTAGTTTCTTATTACGATATCTGAATTTTACTGCATTTTCTTTTATGGCGCTAATTTTCTTTCTTAATATGTTTAATGGTCTCTCCTTGTAGAATGTTTGGCTTGATTATGATTTTTTTCTTCTGGATAATAAAAGTTTCGGTGAGAGAGAAGAATCAATTTGCGTTGAATGACATGATAAAAAGTTAGATAAATTACATTAAACCGATTTAATGCTTTCAATTTAGAAAACTAGAATCCCACTTATCCAGTATTTCTCTTATTCAGATGCCAAATTAAATGCATAAAAGCTAATTAATATTATTTCGGAAAATTTAAATCATTAGGGGTATTTTGGGCTAAAATTTGATGTATTTTCATTAACTTAAACTTTCAAATAAGTGGCAAAAATACAACTGTTATGTTTCTAGTGCTAGATTGTTCAAATGCCCTAATAAACGGATTGAGTTTGATAAAATATAAAACGATTTAATCGGTAATAGTGTGGACTTTGAAAGATAAATTATTATAGGACTTTGGTTCCAAGAATATCATGTTAATTTCTGTTAGTCACATTTTGGAAAATGTTACACGTAAATGATACAACGATGTATGTAAACTTTGCTAATCAAATATGAGACAGTAGTAAAAGTGAGATGTAAAAAATAAATGACACAAAAAGTAGTAACTCAGTTCAATGCAACGTCACATACATTTGGAGGACTTAGACTAGTGAAAAATAATTCATTAATCAATAGCTAATAATACAACAACGACCTTATATGAATCTCAACATCAGTACCACTTTTACTAATACAATATGTGAATGACTTTAAGACCTCTTTGAATTCCATTTTTTAAACACTCATCCGATATTTGGTTGTTTCAATAAACATTCATGAAGACTTCAATCACGCAATCAAAAAACTCAGTGTTTCCTCAGCTACATGTTGTCGCTTGAGGGATTCTTATTGTCTTGCAAAAAGTTTGACCGGAAGTATTCACGAGGAGACAGGTAGACTGAAAAGTCTCAATGTTTTCTATGTACGCGCTAATAATCTGCACAGCACATTTCCTCCCTCATATTGTTAAGGTCGGATTTCGTCAAATCCCTCTTTACAGCACTTGTGTCGTTTTTATCCCCAAACGACACGAAACGAAGGTTTGTCCTGAGGAAGGATGCCTTCGCGAAGAAGCCTCGTCCCGAAGAAAGAGGTCGTCCCGAGGAAGGCTTGTCCCGAAGAAGTCTCGTCCCGAGGAAGGCTTGTCCCGAGGAAGGCTTGTCCCGAGGAAGACCTGTTCCGAGGAAGGCTCTTCCTGAGGAAAGAGGTCGTCCCGAGAAAAGGCGTTGCTGCGGGGAGGACTCGTCGTCAAGAAACCACGTGGTAGCGACGAAGTTTAAATAGGAAATAGGATCAAGGGGTTAAACCGAATACGAAAACCGCAGGATTATTTAGTAGATCTCGGAGAGCATATCGTACTTTCGGCGATTAAGATAGGAAATAAATGAGGAAACCCTAACAGACTAAGGAAAAAATCCTAGCAAACATTTCAAGAAATCCTTGAGTCTATAAATATGAATGTAAAACCTCATTGAAGAAGGTTCGAAAGTTTACCCCGTCAAAAGATATTGAGTTCATACTTTTAACATTTTTTGTATTTCTTCAAGTTTCCGAGCTAATAAACGAAAGAAACCGAGACTCAACACATATAAAATCAAGGATATTGCAATCGTAACCCATACTATTTTCTCATTATTATTCTTATAATCATTGTGACTGTTTTAGAGATCGGTGCAAATCGACCTCTACACCTATAACCCGTCCTCTCACTGCCTAGTAACCTTTTCTATGGAGAAATTCTCGTCATGAAACACTCCCTAATCTCGGTCAATTTTTTTGATCCGCGAACCACTTCTTTTAACTCCTATATTGCCTGTGTTTAACAATTTTTTTTTGTTATTTCACTCGAAGAAACTGGTAATTGTCTCATAAATTATTCCTAGCTTTCTTAAGTTTCGGAGCAAGTATCAACGCAACGCTGTTTACAACATTTTGTTAAAATTTCGGTGGAAGAAATTTGGCTCGGAATTCTCGGTAAAACAAATAAAATAAGGACGAATGCGTAAAAACAAAATTACATATGCACAAGTCTTTATTTGCAACGCACAAAAAAAATCTCAATATCTCACCTATATTCCCAAGATGGTCCTTATCTGGTGCGGCGGGTGCCTGGCAAGCGACTTGGGGTCGGGGTATCCGCTGGTGGGGTCCACAACAGCATCGTAGATCAGCTCATAGGCTTCTGCCAGAGATCGTGCCACCTGGACGCAGGCCTCGGATCGAAGCTTCGGAAGCTGAATCTGCTGAAACTCGGGAAGAGAGCTCTCGGAGCCGAGAAGCAGCTTGAAGAGAGCGTTGAGGCACTCCCCGACCGCCGCCGGGGAAGTCTCTTCCTTCTCCGCCAGCCCTTCCCGGCTTCCCTCCGCGAATCGGTCCATCTTGTCCTGCAGATTGCACTTTACGAGAATGCCCTCCACCTCCGCCACCACCACTGCTCTGGCGTGGTGCTCGATCATTCCGACGAGCTTCTCCGAGTATTGTGAAGCCGCTTCGTGGCCGGCCAGAGGCTCTCGGATTGAGCAGAGGCAGTTTATGAGGAACACATGAGCGCTCGTGCTGCTCGACGCTGCCGATGATTCCCGACGCGACCACTTCTCCGCTGCTTGCTCGCACATCTGTTTTATTCGGCTGAAATTAACTGAGTTGGATCTTTTTTAACCGTTCATTTTGGTTGCTCATATAAATTGATGTTGTTCAAAGAGAGATTTCAGTAGGGGCACCTCAAAAGTTAACAAAATATCAAAAATTAAAAGCCTCTTTACTTGAAAAATATCTAAAAGTGGACTTTCGTACATATCTATAAGTTAACAGATAATTTTGAAGTAGCAAGTGTAGTCTTAATATTTTGTTAAGTATGGGGTCCCTTTTTCGGCTCTCTCGTTAGCCCTATGTCTGGTCCATGTGATGAAATTTCTCTTATTCAAAAGTCAATTATTTTTAAAGGGGTTAAACTCCCTGCTAAACCCTTCGACTGTTTACATGGTTAGTGGTTATCCGTCTAACACGACAATGTTCAAAAACACACGGATATGTTTTTGTTAAAACTATGTTTTATGACTTATATTATGAGCCGAGAACCTTCTTGATTATTCTGATCTACGCCCAACTTTCAAGGCTTACGCCTCACCTCGAAAACAGAAATCCCCTTGCGGCTTGTTTACGCTAATTTAAACACT
This sequence comes from Urtica urens, assembly GCA_958296335.1. NCBI lineage: Eukaryota > Viridiplantae > Streptophyta > Magnoliopsida > Rosales > Urticaceae > Urtica > Urtica urens. The sequence goes on along the minus strand of OY282530.1, from coordinate 7,959,584 downwards.
GTAACACGAATCAACCGCTTTGCCTACTTCTAATCAAGCAGACACTACAACTCTGAATTCTCAACTCTATTTGCATTTCTATTTGAGTATTGATTTCTGTTTCTGAACTTGCCTGGATGACGGGATCGAGCAGGGCGGACACGACGGGGTCGAATTCAGGCTTGACCCCGGAAGCAGGGGCCATGCTGGTGTTGTGAGTGTCGATGATTTCAAGAAGAAGAGACACGGCCTCCCTCACGGCCGCCGGAGCCGACAGATCCACCGCCACCAGCGCCGGATATCGCACCAGCTTCTCTCCTCGACTCTTCAAAATCTCGAAGAACGACTTGTAGCCCGCCTCCTTCAGCCTCGCCAGGGTGTCCGAGAGAGCCGTTTCCGTCCCCAGAAGCTCCGATATCTGACACGATGAGACGGAGAGATGACTGAAGAGACTGTCCGAAAGAGAGAGATAGAGAGAGAGAGGGGGCGTTTTTATACGGTGTGGCAGTAAAAGTCGAGGGTGTTGGCGAGTTTGTAGGACACGATGAGGCTCGGGTGCGACTGGAAAACTTGCTCCACTCTCACTTTGAAAGGCCGGCAGACTCCTTGGAAGATCCTGTCCAGAACGAGCTTGTGGTCGGAGCGAAGCGGCGGGAGCGGGTGGGCGTTTTCGGGGTCGAGGAGCAGAGTCACGAATTCCCGCTCGGAAGCCAAAGCCTATAAGTCGAGAGATGATAAGAAATGGGACATTCCCAGATGAAAAAGGAAAACGATTTACTTGGTGGAGCCAGGCGAGCATGTGTTGGACGTAGCGGAGGGGGTCGTGGGCGTGGACCTCGATGGGGCGGGGCATGGAGTTGGGGCCGCCGCGGGTGAGGGCGGTGATGAATCGGCGGAAGAGCGCGTTGTGGCGCATTCCGGCGACCTCCTCCGTGCAGTACTTGAGGAGGAGAGGGCGGTCTCTCAGGCACGCCACCGCCTGTCTCAGCACGGCGCCCACTTCCGGGTTGTCCGCGTCTCCGAGCTTGCGGCACTCCGCCTGCACCCACCTGCACACTCGCTCGTACGCCGCCTCCTGGTGCGCCGCCATCGCGTCCATCAGCTCCAGCCCCGCGCGCTGACGCCGTCCCAAAAGTCAGCCAACAACAACAACAAGAAGATGATGATAGGATCAACGAGAGAGAGAGAGAGAGAGAGAGAGAGAGAGAGAGAGAGAGAGAGAGAGAGAGAGAGAGACCTGGTGGTGCGTCCTGAGGAGCGTCTTGCAGTTGGCGTGGATTTCCTGGACGTGGGAAAGAGCGGAGAAGAAGGCGGGGCCGAGGGAGTCGGCGTCGCTGCCGCGGAGAGCGGCGATCTCGGCGGGGGAGAGCTGGAAGTCGCGGAGGAAGGCGGAGACGACGCGCTGGCGGCTGGAGGTGAGGAGGAGGTCCGATTTGAGGCGGGCGGTGGCGGAGACGATGTCGGCGGTGGAGGCGGAGCAGGACGACAGGGCGGCGGCGATGCGATCGCAGCACGCCGAGAGCGAGTCCACCTCGGCCTCCACGTCGGACAGGGCTTCCACGGCCGCGGATGAGGCGTTAAGGAAGTCGAGGTTGATGGAGAGAGAGCGGCTCTCGATGGTGGATCTGAGATCGCGGCGGGAGTGAGGGGTGTTCTCACCGTAGAAGGAGGACAGAGTGTTCAGCGACGCCACCAGATCCGGCGACTCCGTCCGAGTCGACTCCAACACCTTCTTCAGCTTCCGAGACAGTCCCGGCGCCAAGCTCCCCATTTCTCTTCTCCGATTCTTCTTCTTCTTTGCGTTAATTAACTTCTTACAACATTACATCACATGCAAATGTAAATTCTTAATTTCTTTCATGATACTCCACAACATAAGAAAAAGGACAAGACTTTACCAGGCCCAAGCCCAGACCCAGGCCCACATTATTTAATCGAGGCATAAAATTGCTGTTCAACGAGAGAGGGGTTTGAAAAAAAAAGCTGGTTATGGAATCAAGAGAAGACAAGTTCAAGGTTGGTTCTGTGCCAACTCTTGTCTACGTTCCGGATTTCATCACTGAGAATGAAGAAGCCCTCCTTCTCAACCACGTAAAACTCGCCCTAACTCTTGACATTATTGTTTGTTTGTTTGTTTAACTGTTCCTAACTTCGGTTCTCTGCAGATCAACACATCTCCCGTGTCCAAGTGGAAATCCTTGAAGAATAGGAGGCTCCAGAATTGGGGTACGTTTCCAACTTTTTTGTTGGAGTTAGAAGTGACGTGGCTAAATTGTGAGTCTGTTTTCCCAGGCGGTGTTGTCCATGAGAAGGGTCTTATCGCTCAACCACGTCAGTCTCTTGACATTTGCAATTAATAGTCACAACGATGATAATAACAATGATAATGAGAATGAATTGCAGTGCCTTTGTGGTTGAGCAAGGTCACCGAGAAGATCATGGGAGAGTGTGGAGTGTTCCCAGAAGCCATTAATCACGTCCTCATAAACGAGTACCTTCGGAACCAAGGGATTATGGTTTGTATTTCTATTCACTGGTCTGGTCTGGTCATGAACTATTTTTATTTTATTGTTGATAGAATGAATGATATTTCGGCAGGCTCACCAGGACGGAGGTGCCTACTTTCCAGCGGCTGCGATTCTCTCTCTCTCCTCTCCGGTTGTAATGGATTTCACTCCTCACTCACGCCTCTCCCAACAAAAAGAACAAGAACGAGAAGCAAAAGAGTTTTCGGTTCTCTTGATGCCTCGCAGCTTGCTCATTTTCAAAGACGCTGCTTATTCCGGTTCTCCATTTCTTGCTTGCTTGCTCTCATATCAATGTCAATCACTCTCTACTAACCACACCAGAGATCTCTTTTTTTTTATCTTACCAGATTACCTTCATGGCATAAAAGACTCTGACGTGCACTGCTTTGACCGGGTAAAGCTCACTCGATGGGAAAGTAGCATATATATATATATATATATATATGTATATATATATGATTGCCTCTTTTAACTAAAACTCGGTACTTGATGTTCAGGTTGTGAATGAAGTGGAGGGTTTGAGTCGAGTATATCCTGACAAGACGATTTGTAGGACCGGAAACAGGGTTTCATTGACGTGCAGATTAGTGTTGAAAGTCCACAAGAACTTGTTCAAGTTTTAGACTGTCTTGTTTTCCTGATGTCAATGAAAATACAATCATGCTCTTACCAATCAAGCAGAGTCATTCCTAAATCCCTGTTCAATTTTGCTTATAAGTGGGACTTCGTTTGTATAAATTAAGTAACAAACTACATCTTCTGGAACCTAATCACAAAGAAAGAGAGAATGATCAACAACAAAAATCGATAGAAAGCTGAGATGAGAAGAAGTTATACCTCGCCCAGGATCCACAACACTCAGTGCTCGAATTCCACGGCCGAGCCACTACTGTGTGACGACTCACATTAGATCACACCCCAAATGAAACAGAGCTACAAATTGATTCACCTTAGAGTTTCCGGTGGCGCATTGTTGAACCTGAAACGATTTTTCAATTCGTATGTCTACAATTATTCATAGATAGATATTGGTGTATAAATTGCAGGGGTTTTCCGAGTTGAGCGGTGGGTGAATTGTTGAACCTGAAGCAACATTTCAAAACCCGGGGAAGTTTCAGATCGATGTAGAAAGGGAATCTCTCTGGGATCGAAACCCCGGTGCTGACAAAAGCACTCAATCTTCATAAAAAATGAGTCGAGAAGAGCTTTTTCTCCGAAGTGCGAATGAGGAATGTGAAGCACCGAAACTTGGTCAAAGTGTTGATGTGTTGCTCAAGCTTCGACCACAGCAACAACGACTTTAAGGCATTGGTTTTGGAACACATGAACATGATCCAGAGACTGAATATCGGAGTTGAAGTGGCACTTGCTATATATCAGCCTGCTTGCTATACAGTATCTTCACGAAGAATCCGAGCCTGTCATTCACATTGACGTGTATAGCTATCGGAAAACAGACCGACCGACAATATGTTCAGAGACGACTCCAAATCTCCGCTCTTTCATTAGGAAATCGTTGACCCAAAAGGTGATGCAAGTGGTGTATTAAGTGAAGATGTTCAACCAATATATCAACCCCTGCCTCCTCCAACTGCTCGAGAGGGTTCTCAATTCACACACACAAATCGAATCCATGTAGGATTCTTTTCCCACTTCAATAGAAATATTCTGGCTGTGGATATTTTTAGTACAAAAACAAAATACTGAATCCTTCTCTGTTAAGATATTACTTATAATTATAATATTCTTAATGACGTGGTGTTTATTACTCGGCCGTGTATAAATCTGCACGTACTATTTGAGAGAAAGCTCGGTCAGAGATTTTCCAGACAAATGTTAGAAGTTTCCAAACAACTAAAAACTTGTTTTTGAAGATTTCTAATATTCCTGGTAAAAGTCAGAGTTATTATTATTTTGAGCAGAAAAGTCAGGTAATTGTTTCTTTTCTGTTTAATGAAACAGATTATTATGACTTGAACTTTTTTCCCCTTCACGCAGAACAAGCGGAAGAAATAAATAGCAATTTTCCCTCTGTCAATAATACTACTTTCCTATTATCTGTGGCGGTTATGATCTTCTATGAGTTCTTTCAGACGTGGACGAAATAAGTTATTTATCTAATTACTCGTCGCATATTTTGCATGATATAGCAATATAAGGTGTGTAGAAAAAAGATTCAGACCTTTAATGACGTATAAATCATCTTAAAATCATTCAGGTATCAACTTTGGACATCACGCAAAATGTCTGTATTAAAGAGGGCTTGAGATTGTAACGCCTATTTTGCATTAATAAGCGTCATTAGTTAGGTAGTCTAAATAAGAACAAACATTTCTGTCTCCTGTTTTTTCCTATTGTTTTACACTACAGAATATATAATCAAATTAAAATGTGTAATATTGTTGGTTTTTTAAAAATGATTTTATTATGAAGAAGCGAAAAAGACAGAACAGCAAGCCAAGTGTCCGCGTGTGAAAACATATGTAACCAACGAATTTGGTATTTCCATTGGTTTTACCAAAGCTCTCCCCGGGAATCTCTCTCTCTCTCTCTCTCTCTCTCTCTCTCTCTCTCTGTTTGCGTTTCATACGTGAGCTATAATCAGGCCTGAGAAAGAGAGAGAGAGAGACTTCTCTCCTCCGTCAACGACGTCTCTTTCGGTAAGAAACCTGTCTCGTGTTCGTAATGTCGTATATATCTCCCCATCTCTTTCTCAAGTGCAAGATTTTGTTTGTGTTATGGTTTTTATTCATTGTTTTTAAGATTTTATGCTGCAGAAACTTGAAATGTTAGGGGACTAGTTTCGTTTTCTTCATTTATTTATCTGCTCATGATTCATGAACATGAATCGTGAGTTTCGTAGAATCTGATTAAAATTCAGTGATCACGGTCCACGGAGAACGTCAGATGCATTTTTTGGGGTCCTAAATAAATATTGAGATCATAAATAATTTGAGTGTTCATCATGCAATTGCTAAAAAGTAATGATCAGGAAATCTCTGTAATATCATATTGGTGCAATATATTGGAAAAGAAAAAAAGTGTTCATTCAGATTGAGCTTTGGAAATGTAAATAGACCCAATAGTCAATTTTTTTGCCATTCTTTTTGACGACTGTAGGTACGTAATTTTAAGGAAGCGATATTGAGAGGATGTCTGAGTGCTTCAAATACTGGGACGACTGTGTCGATCCGAAAGACATGGAAGCAATGTGGTTAGTTCCGGAAGTAAGCGCTGAATGGTTAGACGCTGGAGAGACACGCGGGCAGAAAGTTCATCTCTCCCGCGACCCCGACGGACAAGCTTATCTCACTCAGACCGAGATGAAGGTATAATAATAATATATCCACAATCAAGGTCTTGATCATTATTATTATTATTATTATCTTGATTTGTTGAGTCATGCTCTTTTCGGAATTTTGTTTTCAGGCTGTGGTTGATATCATAATCTGCAGGCATTTTGGCTCTAAAATCTGCCAGGTACAATTCATTCTCTTTATGAAAAACCTCGTGTGAAAATTCAGTGCACATTTTTATTTTTATTTCTAATAAATTCATGTTGCAGAATATGATCTGCGCTATCGCGGAGCTTGAGAGTGATAGAAGGCCACTTGCTATGCGGTTTGACCGGAAGTCGAAGGACACCACCGTCGGAATTATGCAACTTTTCCAGAAAACCGCCGAGTGGCTCTACAGGTATATATATACATATACATATACATATGTATTTAATTGTTCTAGACTAGAGTTTTTGTATATTCATAACAAATTTGGTTTTTTTCAGTACAATGAATTACCGGGCATATGTAGTGGAAGGGAATTCGGATCATCTGTTCAGGCCTTTTGAGAACATATATTTCGGTGCTGCTTATCTTCTATGGCTGTCAAACTTCGAAGACAAGTGAGTTTTTCAAAATCTTGTATGCTTTCTTTATTTAACTTATTTTTTATTTTTTTGATATTTTTTTTTCTTCTTAAATAGTGAAAGAAGTGAAGAGTTTGTGGTAAGGGCGTATAGAGGCGGCACGAAAAAGGCGAAACACAAATCGACGATGCAATATTGGCAGCGATATCTCTCTGTCAAAGAAACCTTGCCGTCCAGGTAATACCTTTTTCTTTCTTTCTTTATTTTATGTGTATATATATATATATTATATTTATTATTGAAATAGCTGAACCCTTTTGAGATATTTTGGTTGCAGAAAAGTGTATGACGATGTTTCATCTCCGAGTGAGGTGTCCATGTCATCACCGAGCGATGTTTCAGTGGCAACTGCACAATCTGAGCCCTCTATGCCTTCTTCGCTAACTCCAAGTAGCTCTCTCTCTCTCTCTCTCTCTCTCTCTCTCTCTCTGTGCTAAATTTAGAATTCTGGTTTTGAGCATATACAAGAAGAAAGATGTCAAAATTAACGTGTTCTGCGTGTCGAGAATCTATTCCTTGCAATGCAAGTTAACCTCATCTAAACCAGAATGAAACAAATACAAAAGAAAAATAATTGGACAACACAACATTGACCCCGATTCTCTCTCACCTCCTCTTCAGTTTTCCTAAGGCTAATCTTTTCATATTCCTAAAGTTGTTTTTATTGTCTAGAGAAACTCGAACTCTCATACACTTCCTCTATTCTTAACACATGAAAAGGATCACAAATACAATGATAACTTGATACCCAAGACATCGCAGAAAGGTCCAATGGTCAACAAAGTTTTTTAATTCTATCTTGCATTATGTCGTTCCACGACAGTAAAGAATGACCATCTGATCTTCTACCTATTTACGCATCGTCTTAGTTTAAGATGATTCTATTTTATCATTCTGACTCAAGTTACCATTTTCTCACCATCACCGAACAATGATGAACAGCTGATTCGTACACATATTGGGACCACCGAGCTTCTGCGGAGGACATGGAAGAGATGTGGGACAATCCTGAAGTCGTAAAGGAGTGGAGCAAATCCGAGGAGAGGAAAGGAAAAGTCCGATTCTCCAACGATGAGAAGAAGAGACCCTATCTTTCTCGGATAGAACTCAAGGTATATTCTCATCGATACATCACAAGCGATTATGTTAGATGTTTTCAAGATTAGCTATTAATAAACTCGCTGAAAACTTTTTTCAGGCAGTTGCGGAAATCATACTAAACAAGCACTTCGATTCAAAGGGGCTTAAACCTGTAAGACAATCCTTTACTTTTCTCTCTTCTTTCTTTAAACGGGAAAGCAAAAAGCTACATGGCATCTCAATTATCGTACTCACTTCGATTGTCGTTTGTTTCTATCCTCAGGCGATTCTGTGTGCTCTGGCTGAAGTTGTTAGCTTGCGATTCGTCTATGGAGTTGGTCCTCGTCCGGGGATAATGGGCATTGACTTTTCTATCGCGATGTGGCTTTACATGTATGTCAAGAAGCTCCAAAAACAAGTCCTTCATAACCTAGTTGGGAAACGAAGGCTATACATATAATTCGCTCTCCTAATGTTTAGATGTAGAAAAACTGAAAGATATCGAAATTCTATATTTCTCAGGGAATTGGGTTTCAGGGCTTATAAGATCGACACCGCTGATGACTTAACCAAGCCATTCGTGTCCATGTACTTTGGTGCCGCGTATTTCATTTGGTTATCAGAGTTTGAAGGGAGGTATATATATAACACCAACATGTTAAAATCCTTCTCTTTTTTTCATCCATCTTTTTTTTTACCCCGAGATTGAATGTGACAGGGAAAGAACTCCACAGTTCATAGTTCAGGCCTACATTGTGGGTCCGAAGAATGTGAATTTTCAGGAGACGGGGCCGATGTGGCTGAAGTTCGAGGAAGCTTTGAGTCACTACAAGGACGCGAAGAAGTACGAAGAGGATAATCTGTACCGATACATCTTTAAGCTATTATACATTTATTTAATTTTTTTTTTTGTTTAATTTAAGTTTTGGTCTGGCTTGTGACTCGGCGTGATTTTGCTGTCCAGGGAACAAGGAGGCTGTTGTATAATGTGAGCTCAGACAGCCTCTGTGAAAGTGATCTCTCATGGCGTCCTTGTGAGCACTTGATATTAAACGTCTTGCATACTATATACAAAATAAAATGCACACATGATGTTGTAAGAGCTGTATTTTTGAAGTATTACAAATATTTCTGAATTTTGTTTTCTTTCTTGTGGAGAAAATTATAGCTAGCTTTAAAGTGCCTTGGGAGGAAATACAACGTCGGATGCTTTTTCTCTAAAACTATGAAGGTTGAGAGAAAAATTGGTGATGTCTACTCACTAAATTATTTTCCCTTTAAATTTTGTAATTTTGCTGAGGTGGTATTTCCTTATCAAAATTAATAAATCAAGCTGAACGTTTCTCACCTTGATTTTTACTGTTTCATTGTAAATAATCAAAGAGTTAAGAGTTAACTTAAACCACACGGCAAATGACACTCGACGCTCCATAAAGTGCTTGCCATGTTTTACACCATCTCTGATAATTCCAGTACCGTGAAACAGACCAAAACAGCACTGGAACGATGCCAGAATATATGTTCTGCGAATAATATCAGAACAAAATTCCAATGGTGTCACTGGGCAGGAACATAACAGACGAAATATCAATTTTGGTTTTCCCATGCCAATTATCTCATTTATACCAAATTATCACAAAGCAAATGTCAAACATACACACATATATCTAAACATGGTTCTGCTTCTAACCAACAAGTGGGCAACTTTTCCTCTTCTTTTTTTTCTTCATTTTCTGGTTCTATTTTTAACTTTTCAAATCTGTCATTATTATAATAGGCAATCTGAGTTTAATGTAAAAGCCAGCAGAACATGACCCACAGTGGCGAAGAATGAGAAACCGCCCTCCAGCTTTGTCGGCGATCGAAAGATGAATCATCGTTTGAGGTTCAAATCAGTCAAGGGATCGTCTTGGACCAAGCCATTCTCGCACAAGTACTCCACAAACTCGTCAATTAGATAAGGCCAAGCACCTTCTGCATCGTAATTCGACAGCGTTGGATCCACCATCTGCAACCACACGCATATAAGCCATCTTAACAAGGGTGAGCCAAAAAGACATCTTTGAATTAATAAGTGAGATTTCACATACCCAAAAGTTAAAAATTAGCCCCAGCAAACAGACTCGAAATTTATACCATTGTCTTTATTTAGCTTAATAAAGGTTCGTAATGTAAAGCTATCAATGAGTTATTTATAGGGGTTTAAACTTTAAATACAGAGTTCCTATTCCATGAAACTAATCTTGAAACAGACAGAATGTTATATTATTTATCACAACTTACCCTCGCAAACTCCAACAGTTGAGACCATGTATCCCTCGATATGGCTTTATTATGCCGAGCCTGAAATGTAGACGATTGGGTTTATTAAGAAAATTAAATAAACCAAAAGATGGAACAAATGAGTTGGAATGTTTAAGAGGGACAAAAGTCTTTCAGTTCATTGTCAAACCGCTACAAGTGGTGAAAGAGGTCATAAGTAACATATTTCGTAGTGAACATGTAAATCGGAAGTTTTCATGGAATCACTTTGATGTCTACAAGGTCTTAAATGACAGATCCATACAAATGAGAGTTCCCTGAATCAATAATTAAAATAGCAATCCTAAGGTATAAAATCACATGAGCTACAAGCCTACAATTATTCTGGAGAGTCTATGTTACCAACTACTTCAACAGCTAAAACCCACAAACATTTGGCTCTAACAGTTCGCTAAGGAGTTGCCTAATGAAAGAAATGACTTATCATGGCAAAGCTGTCGTATCTACTCAGCAAACCAAAGATAACTTCACGAATAAAATACTATCTAGTGGGAGTCATATGCAAAATCCCGATTTTTCAGGTATATCCAACACTAAACTAATTACAAGGGAAAAACAATCAGAGAAAAGGGGAAGTAATGAAAGACTACCGCATATCAACCTAAATATATGTTGACAACAGACAGCTATCGCCTTTGGTGTGAAATAAACATGAATCTGCAAATTGGCAACTATGATGATGAAATAGTTACCTGTAAAAACTGGCACCAGTGATCAACAAGCGGCCATTGCTTTTCAGCAAATAGCAACTGCCACATCCCAATGGCAGTATCCAAGGCTAAAGACTTTTGACCCTGATCACAGATTTAGCAAAACAAATTAGAAATAATCACTAAACATAGACAAAAAAAACTCACCAAAGGTGCAATAAAAACACGATTTTAAGCGCGTGCACTATTGAGTCAATTTGGTATCTAGTTATGAAAATTACCCGAACATCAATAATGTCAAACTATAATTTCAAATATTAGCCAGTATAAATTGAAACTTCTATCTCAGTCTAAGCAAAATTAAACCTGGTTTAAAAATATGGTACCTTCTCTTTCGCCCAGCCAAAAGCAAAGTTGTATATCTCTCGGAGTTTTTCTGAAGAGAATGTAGAACACACTTCACCAAGGAGCGGCTTGAATACAAAATTTATCATAAAAACAAAAATACTAGAGCTTTACAAGCTATATAACTTATATCCAATCATAGTACTTAAAGTCGGCATATACGACAATGTATACATATTTCCCACGTACGTTCATCATTCATCTCAGTGCGCATAAATGGTATTCTTTCACGGAACTTTTCCAAAGTATCTATCCTGTCATTGGCAAATTTAAAACATGGATAATAAATAAAATGATAATAGTAACCATATCTACTTGCTAACGTGAACAGCATATTCATCACTTGACACTGACCCTAGTGCTTGCAATCCTCCTACAAACTCTTGCTTGGAAAATTCACACATCGTGGCAGCCTTCATATGCCAGGAAACAACCAACTGTTTTATTTACAAACCACATACCAAAGCAAAAAAAAAACACATAAATTAGCAAATAAATAATTTGGATTGGAAGTACGAATTTCATCTTTCAATAAAAAAAAACTGCTTGTACGCATTTATGTGTTAGCTTAACTAAGTCTCTGCATTTTAATCCAAAGATATTTAACATGTACACATGTCCAAGAAATAAGTTCCTCAGCCATCTCATTTGCAAAGTCAGTCAATAACAAAACAGATTGCAATTTTTTAGGCAAAATGAAACTAAGAAACGGAGAAATGAGGTTCATATAGTAAGAACACATACCATAACTATGTCTTGGGGATCCACCTGGACATAACATACATGAGACAGTGTTATAAACTAATAGATAATGGCAGTATAAATTAACGTTCTTGACATAGGAAAGAGTGTAGACAAAAACATGATAGAACCACGATAGAAACTCAGATGAAAACTTAAATTTATTATAGATTTCAACAGAACGATTTACAGCTATCGGAAAGACTTACCTGAAGGTCGTTGCAAAGGAGCGTAATACCATCTGCGAGAATCATATCGCTATACTGATCTGCAATAAGAAACGATTTGAGAATTAAACCCAATTGCATTCTCACAAGAAATGACGAAAGTTAATAAAACAAAAAAAATAGAGACAACCTAGCTATAAACTGAAACGATTTATTTTTACAGTTCTTTGCTCATGACTAACTTATTAGCTATATAATGAAATTTGTAACATCAGCGCAACATTAATACAACCAAGGAAGATACTTCAGAATATAGAGAACATAAAACAAACAAAGCATAAAGGAAATCAGGCGACATTTGTTTCAAAAGCACAAAGTTGAACACTTGTTAACTTCATTAACTAGAAGGGAGCCCAGAGGGATTGGACCTAAGGCTTTGAGCGACCAAATACATCTTCACAGCTCAGCAATGTAAAAAATGAAAATAAAATAAATAAAACCTCAAGAGCTAACATGATAAGAGAACAAGCCCATATGGTATTCCCATCTCTTCTTAACAGCCTAAAATCTGCCTCCCATCCATGATTCTTGTATTAGATTATAAGCTCTATTTCACACCAACTTTTTATTGACGCTCTAGAATAACTCTTTCGTTTCATGGTTGAGCCGAACAGAAGGGAACGAAGAGAAGCGAGTACACATGTTGACCAACAATTATTATTTTTTAAGATGAAGTGAAATTTTAAATCGAAAAACACATCCTTTAAAAATAAAAGAAAGGATATTTATATCTAACAAATAGTACGCTGCAAAAATGTGGACGTATGTCATGAAGGAAATTTGGAAATGTAAATTTCAATAATGCCTTTATATCTGTTGTAAAGCTCCTCCAAGTGTCTAGAATCAGTAAATGATTTAGTCTGGGGTTGGCTGTAGAATACATCAAATGCGCCTTCAAGATGCCAATCACTGCTCTTCAAAGCCTGAAGGGCCAGTTTTTCACTGCAATATAGAAATAGCATTAAACTGAAATATACTGAAAGTTCAGTCATAAGCTAAGTAAAAAGTCATCTAATTCGATATCTCATAAAATCAATCGAATCATTAAATACGACGGTATAATACATCAGGTTTAACTTATATCCTCAAATAATTAGAATATGCCATATTTCAAGGAAATTTTGTGACATTAACTATAATTTACCTGGAACCAGTTATCATCATGAATTGCTGGACTTTGTCACGGTGACCCCTCCCAAACTTGTGCTGTAAATTACACGATAATCATATAAAGAGGAAAAGAAAAGGAATATTAACTAATCAGCTCAATGAAATTGATAATAAACAGAATAAAAATAGATAGATGTCAACTGAATGATGTGCTAAGAGGAAAGAGGCGAAAGCCACATGTGAGCAGATGGGACATTCAAAAGGCACAATTCAATAAGTGTAAGAACACAAACACAATCACGAACAAACTCAATGGAAGACAATAACATCAAATTATATAATGGGATAAAACCTAACTCCAACTTTAGTAAATATTGTCAAACTGAACCACCTTGATTGATTCTACCGAACGAAATCATGCAACTTTTCTTCAGATAGACTTTATGAAGTGGATTGAAAATATTTGTAAGAATGACTCATACAAGCAGGATGTAATATAAAGTCTCAATGACTAATTACACACAGCAGCCAAGTCTGTACTTTCAAGAGGAAATGTACACATCAAATTATATCTAGAGTTCTATATTTGGGAGTTTGGGAAACCTATAAATCTTACTAAATAAAAAAACATAGTTCATAAGGGCACGAATAAAATATTTAAACTCTCGTCCAACCAATAAACTGTGTTACAATTTTAACTGGCAAGTACAAATCCATTTTTTTATTCTCTAGAAAAATAAATAAACAAACAGAGGTATCGAAAGAGATTTCATTTCTTCTGTCGCTCTACAAACACTTAACCGAAGAAGAAAACACTACTGCCTTCCAACCCTTGAAAAATTTCACAGAATCAATTGATGAATATGATAATCAGTTTTCAGCTTCATAGATCGAGAACAAATAAATTCACATTCAAAAACTGAAACCTAGTCACGAAGATAACCAGAATGGAACGTAAGCGGTGAAATGCAAAACAGAAAAAGAAGTAATAAAGCGGAATAATCTCCGAAACGATTAATCCAAAATCAAACATGAAGCGAAATGAAATTTACCATCTTCGCTGCCTGCTGAGGAAAAGCGCGAGGCGAATTTCTCAGTCCCGAGAGAAAAGAGCGAGAGCGAAAGTGGTTCTAGAGAGAGAAAGCTAGGGTTTTAGATTTACGGTTTCTCCTTCTCTCGTCTCAGAGAACCACTGAAACACTCTGGCCTTGGCTTTGGCTTCACAATTCTCGGTCTGTGAATATGTCCATGTCGGGCTAGGTTGGCCTTATTAAGGCCATCTGTACTCCAAAACACCACTTTTGCTCCAACCCCACTGCAAAAGAAGTACCAAATTGGGGTTGTGAACAGTGTCACGCTATATTTGCGTGACACTGTTCACACGTCAAATATATATTTTTTTTAAATATTATTTTATACTTATAAATACTTTAAAAAAATATATTAATAAAAAAATTATAAAAAGTAATAATATAATAATGATGAATAGTTTTTTGGTGTTAAATTTGGTGTTATGATTGGAGATGCAAAAATTTTAACACCAAATCTGATGTTCATGGTTGGAGATGGCCTAAGTGTTTCTCTCTCTCTCTCTCTCTCTCTCTCTCTCTCTCTCTCTCTCTCTCTCTCTCTCTCTCTCTCTCTCTCTCTCTCTCTCTTATTTCAGTAATTATGATTAGATTTGTCTTACTACTTGTTCATTTTGTATTATACTATAAATATATACACTTAGGCGTTGTTCGTAAGGAATGAATGAAATATGAGTGGATGGATTTAAGACGATGGAAAATGAATGAAAGAAAGTGGGTGGATTTTAATTTTCTTTAATGTTGATTGGTATAATAAGAGGAGGGATTATAATGCATCCCTTTATTTGTTTGGTATAAATATAGAAGAATGATGATCATTAAATTTTTATATTAAAATATTTTTAGTACCCTTATTTGATTAAATCAAAGTTTATATACACTTATCTACACAAATACTTATATATATTAAAAAAATTACTACTGAAAATATAACAATAATATTATATAATATTAAATTACTATATTAATATAAATTAAAATAAATAATATTTATAAAGAACATAAACTATATATACAAATGTTGTTAATAGTAAAGAAAATAGTTTATTTTTGTTAATAGATTTTATTTTGCATATATTATATTTTAGAAACATAACATGAAAAATCATTTATTTTAATTCAATATTACGATTTTGCCATCATTTATAAGGTTATAATTGTAAATATTAAAAAAAATTATTATCTCCTTCTCAATTCCTCCACTTTTGGAATGATTGATTTTTGGTTGGTCCCATGGATTCTAATCCTTCTTGAGAATATTATTTTCCATCCTCTCTTATGTACCAAACACAAGAAATGAGAAATCCATCCACTCAAATCCTCTCATGTTATTTCATCATTCCTAAATCAATCCTACCAAACAAAGCTTTAATTAAGTTTTTCAACTCATACAAGGCATATAATTTATAATTTTACAACTTGTAATTAATTTTCAGAAGCTATTTGGTTTATCGTATTTAACTGTCCGAAAACATATTTCAGTCCTCATCGAATATTAAAACTTTCAGTTAGAAAATTATGAATTCGAATCTCAACAAAATTGCAAAGATCAAAATAACATTACAATAGTCACTCGTATGAGGTTGTATTTCCATGAAAAATTTCAGAAGCAGTTCACCAACGCAATTTTTGAACTAGATATGAGAACTTAATATGAAAATTGATTAACACGTAACATATAGTTTTGAGCCTGTAATTAAGATATAGGTCAGTTGGGACCATATGGCTAACTTGTGATTAAATGAATGAATATGCTTAGGATTGTCCACTTTTTTTATATAAAATTTTGGCATTTTATATCTTTACATAAAGAGAGAGGTAGTTAAAAGTACTTTATTTTTTGAAGGGATAACATTAAGGAATAGATTTGGTAAAAACTTTACAAGGAATCCGGATAGAGGCCGGTACCACAACATATAGTACAAGTCTGATATACTAATGAGTAGTAAAAGACAAGATAAATCGAAACAAAAAAGACGATGTGTTAATTGCGAACAAATGCATGTTTAATTAAAACAAAACATGACGTATCTTTGAGACTTTCATCCATCCATTTTTTCTTAATTAACGGAATCTTGAGGTCCAAAATCCCCGATCTATCAATCTTTCACATATGACCTCTTATTACACATTTGATTGTTGAACGGAGAAAAATTGTATGGATTTGTTTAACCTCCGGGAAGACGAAATAGAGGCAACTATTGCCAACTGGGTGCTGAAAATTTATATGGAGTTGTCTAAGATTGGTTTTCTCATCTCGATTAAGAAAGCATCTGCAATTTTCAACAACTATCAGTTGCCTTCGTCAAGCATTAGTATGCCCATGGAAGACGAAGCTACCATGACCGACATATGGAATGCGCAACAATCCGAATACGAAACTCTCAAAGAGTTTATGACTCGATTCAAAACCATAATGACAAAAATTCGTTACATCGACAATGGCTCGACATTTTCCGCCCTAAAGAATTATATGTGGCACGAATCCATATATCGAGAGGAAATGACGATAAAACGTCCAACAACCATCAAAGACGCGATCCACCGAGCTTCCAACTTCTTAAGAGCCGAAGATGAGCGAGCTTTTCTAGCCAAGAAGCACGTCAAGAAAACTCCTTAAGGAGGATTCGACCGAAACAGTCCAAAATTCTTAGGACCAAACCCGGGAAGGAGCGAAGGCCCAAGAAGACCCTCAGGGATGCCCAGTCATACGTACAATGTGAATGATAGACAAACGACAATAACAAACAAAAGTGGCTTGGAGATATTCTATATTGCATTGTCGCTAAAAAGGTCATGGGCAAAAAATAATACAAAAACAAGGACTTAAAGGAATTGACCTAGGACTCCCCAATTGTTATTCTAAGTTTTCAATTCAATTTGTATCGATTATCCAAAAATCCCTTATAAAAATAAAATCGCTACTATTCTTGTTCTTGAGCTATTTATTTTCGAGACTTTGATCCATCTAACTTTTCTTAACTAACGGTAATGGTGAGGTCTGAATCTCCAATCTATCAATCTTTCACATCTAACTTCTTATTACATATTTGATTGTTAAACGACGAAAAATCATATCAACACAAACTAGTTTTGTTTCTCCTTCCTCACACAATCGTCATTTTTCTTTATAATTTTGAGGCAAAAAGTAATGGAGATCTTTTTATTAGCATGGATAATAAAGTTGGATTTGGAACTTATGTTTAACTATTGGATGGTTCAAACATTTTGAATGAACTGTCGTTAGGAAAATAAACGATTTACTATTATGGGTTGACTGTTTTTTCATACTTTGTAAATTAGCAAACAACTATGTTTTTAACCTTCATGTACTTTTAAATTAGAAAACTAACTCAAAAGTTTCATGTGTCTCATTTTCAATCCCATTTCAAATCAAGTTTTACATACTATTTTAAACTTTTAATTTTTTACTCTGGAAATTTTAGAACAAATGTCATTATTTTTAATATCGATTCCAGGCTTCAACAATCACGAAAAAAATAAGTATGCTATTTGATCGATTTAATTTATATGTAGATCTCATATAGACTTCATATAAAATATATGAAATAAGAAACATAGAAAAATAATATTGATTGTCGAGGTGAATATAACGGCATCTTGAATTCAATAATATTTTTTATACAAATGTTGGACAAAAAATGAAAAGTAGCTCGTAGTGAATCCTTCGAGCAGGTTTTATACGTTGAACTAATTAAAGGACTAGGCGCATCCCACGTGTGTCGATGGATCGTTGAAGTCGTCTACTTTATGCATGTTGAACTTTGTCGTGGAAAGAGGAAAGGTTTGAATTCGTGGCTGATATCCTTGTGACGAACTCTTCTGCTTTTGACTCTTGACTTCGTCAATATCAACTCGTATTCTTGGGCCCGAACTCAGTCGATCTGAATGCAAAGAGTTTAGGTCGAGACCCTATATTAATATTTAGTTAGGCATAATACATAAATTGTGAAATGGGCTTAATTGTACCACCCGCAATTACTACTTAATCAACATCACGAAATTAATATATATATATATATATATATATATATATGCTACATATATTTAAGGGATTTATAAGTAATTAAGTCACCAAATTTTTGGACATTATTTGGATGTTTATCTTTACATGTATGTCATTTGAGTAAGATGATTTATTTATAATTATTAATTATCTAATTTTTTTAACGACTTCTATTTCATAAAAAGAACTTCAAAAAAATCAAATATCCATGAATTACACCATTCAACTAAAGAGTTTAAATAACGTAATAAAAAATTAAACGAATTAAACAACAATTATAATTTTTATCTAAAAAACTCCGAACAAATTACATCATATCCGTAAAATCATTTTTAGCAACTTCTATTTCAGAAACAATCTCTAAAAAATCAAAATATGTACTAACTACACCATTCAACTAAAGAGCTTAAATAACTTAATAAAGGATTAAAACGATTTCAAGATAAATTAACGTTTTCGGTTGTAAAAAAAATCCAAAAAAATTACACCATATCCAAAAAATCGTTACTAACAACATCGATTTCAGAAACAATCTAAAAAAATAAAAATCTACATAAACTACATCATTCAACCAAAGAACTTAAATAACATAATCAATGATTATAACGATTTAAACAGAAATTAATGTATTTTTATTATAAAAAAAAATCCGGAAAAACTTACATCATATCCATACACAATTTCTAAAAATCTTAAAAAATTAAAAAATCTAAGAAATCTATCTTTGAAGACCGGACAATATTTATTTGAATGAAAATGCCATATGAAACTCCCAATGAAACTTTTGGAAAAAATGTGGTTTTATATGCACAAAGAAAAAATGTGGAAAACCGACAATGAAATTCCCATAAAAAAATATTGATGAATTTTGTGGGTATAAAACGACGAAACGTTTATATAAGCCAAAAGTAACCGATAAGCTCCAAAACGTGGATCTTCGATGAAAATTCATCGAACTTCGTCGACTTGTTAAATTTTGATATTATATTAATATTATGTTGCTAGTTTACAACTTAACGTTAAGAAGACAATTATTTATATAAACATCAAGAAACCAATTTGATACAAGCTTTGAATATATTATAACATAACATGAAGAGCGCTAACGCCACTGAAGTATTTTTTTATTATACACATAAAACAATGGGAAATTAAATAAATTTTTTTAAAATAGACAATGTTGTATCTTAAAATTAAGATGATATTTTTTTAATTTTGAAAATTTAAATTACATGTAACACATTTTATATGCAGTAAAGCACTGGATGATTGATTAATAAGAAATGACTTAGTCATTAATTAGTATTAGGGTACCAAGTATTGGATATGAAAGCTAAAAAAGATGATCCAACTCAACGAAGAGCTTAAGGATTTAGAGAGAAAACTTATTTTATTATCTGAGATAGTCGCGTCTTGTATTTTCACCGTTGCGGTGGGATTTTGTTTATTTACCGTCGTTTTCCAAAATTTTGTTTTTCATTTAATTTTCTGTTTTGCAGTATAAAAAAGATACAAATATTCACATAACTCCATATCCATGCACGCATCAAAATTCATAATAAATATTCATATCCAAATCTTAAATACAAATCGTTGAATAATGAGAACTAAACAATAATAACTATATTATGTACACCAACAAAATTTATGTCGCCAACAAAAACAAAACAAAACAAAACAAAACAATTAGTCTATAAAAAATAATATACAAAACAAATATCTTATAATCATCTAAAAAATCAATAACTGAAGTAACTTTTTTTAGAGCAGATTTTTGTTGCTGGTGTAGTTGAATTCACTTTTTTTTTTAACACCATTAATGTGATTTTGTGTATAATATTATATTTTTTAGATTGAAACTTTTGAATACTTTCATTGACGAGATTGGATATGGGCAGTAAACTTTTGAATGCTTTGTTTTGAATGTGTTTTAGGCACGGAAAGTAGTCCATTTCCTTTTAAATTATGTATGCTCAAATTAAAAACTTATGCAAACCCTATGAAAACAAAATAATATGGTTTGATAATCTATACACTTATCGTTAGGTTTGTATTTGTAGCGATTTCTTACCCAAACCATTCAGCTCAAACTCAACCAAGCCATGCAACATACAAGATTTACCAAAAACGAAATAGCAAAAAACTAAAGGAGACACAAGTTTTATCGTGCTTCGGTCAAAATCGACCTACATGCACGTTAATCTCTACCGGAACAGCTCAACCTTCACTCTCAAGAACCAGTACACACGCAATAACCTCACCGAGTCTCAACCTCTCAACCATACTCAAATATCTCAATACAAGGGTCCTTATCTCAGTCTCACACAAGAAAACAACTAACTCACAACATGGATCGCTCAAGAACACACTCAGAGAAGATGAATCGAGAGAAAACCCTAACACTTGGGTCTCGGCCGTAAACAACAAGAAGAAGAGAGAATAGAGATTAGGGTTCGAATGAGACAACAAGTCTCTTTTATATTCGAAGAGTAAATAATGACGTGGACCATTGGATCTAAGTTCCATCGAATGGCTTTGAATAGAAGCACCAAAACATGTCGTTTATTTGCATAAACGACACATGCAACATTCACACTCAAGATGCCATAGACAAAACTCGAATGGGCTTTGGCCCACACTGAGACTCGTTAGGCTTTAATCCAACAATCTCCACCTTGAAACTCAATGAGATTCAGGCACTGGTTTCATCTAATGAAGGCTGGTCACTTCGACGGCTTCATTGCTCGTACTTGCATAAATTAACCAACAAACAATAAGTTCAAGTAATGCATGAACTTAATAACAGTAACTATTTTGGTTCCCATATCAGAAGGATTATCTTCGTATCAATCTTTAACAGCTTAACAACATCGGTTAGTATAAGATCTCTAATGAAATGAAATTTAACATCAACATGTTTTGTTCTCTCATGATAAACATGATTCTTAATAAGATGAATTGCAGACCGACTATCTGAATAAACAACAACAAGAAGAGAGAATAGAGATTAGGGTTCGAATGAGACAACAAGTCTCTTTTATATTCGAAGAGTAAATAATGACGTGGATCATTGGATCTAAGTTCCATTGAATTGCTGAGAATAGAAGCTATCAAAACTTATCGTTTATTTGCATAAACGACACAGACAACATTCACACTTAAGATGCCATAGAAAAAAAATCGAATGGGGTTTAGCTCACACTGAGACTTGTTGGCTTCAATCCAACAATATTTACAATGAATTTGGTGTTGGCAAAGATGCCACAAGAAGATTGTTTATTTACATATTGATGTAATATATAAATCTTTATAAAATTCTTATTGTAATTTGTTGTTTAAATTAATAAAAGTTGAAACGTTCATTCATTCCCATTTAGTTTGATTGAAGATTCATGATATTCACTAGTCTTATAGTCCTAAATAAAACCTAACAATGTATGAAGAGACAAATGTAGATTTGCGTGAACAAACTCTACATGGTTTGGTTAAAACCAACGTTTGAAATGTCGCCGAAATCTCGCGAAATCTCGGCGAAATTTTGCCAAAATCAATTTACCGGCACGTTTGTGCCTTTTTTTCGTGTCGGAGTGTTTTGTCGCCGGTATGTCGTCGAAATTTCGCCGAGATTTCGGCAACGACATTTCGGTATATGTCGTTTACAAGCAGTATAAAAACCCCCCAAAAAAACGTCATTTCTTCGAAATTTCATAACCGGAAACCCTAAAATTTTCGAGGAGCCGAAAACCGGAGAAATCTTCCTCGCCGACGACATACCGACGAAATCCAGGTAATTTCGACCGTCTCTGTAGAAAAACAACAATTTGTCGCCGGTATTACCGCGATTTCGGCGACATCTCCGTGGGTTACCGATAGTTTTGTGTCCGTCAAAGAGAAAGAGGTAGATTTAGGTAGGATACGAATTTTTTTAGGAAAAGTTTGTGAAATGAAAAACGTTTGTAATGATGAAGTGGTTAACATATAATTTTTTCAATTTTTTTTGGAAATTCGAAATTACGAAATCTGATTACGTTTTGGTTTTCTTTGTGTTTTTTAATGAAATCTGATTATGTTGTGTAGATCTTTGTGATTTTGATTGAAATATGATTAAGTTGTTGGCATCTTTATGTGTTTGGAAATCTGATTGTAGAATGTGTTTTCGGAAATCTGATTTTAGATTTGGTTTTCGGAAATTGAAATCTGATTTTAGATTTTGTTCAAATGTATTATAGAATTGAAATTGATTGGAATTGAATTGAAATTGATTTTGTTCTAGGAAATCTGATTTAGAATTGGGTGAGAAATGAATTTTGAAACCGAATATGTATTCTTGTAGGAAAATGGCGGATGAAGGAGTACGTAAGTATTGTACGAAAGTAGCCGGGACATTAAATCATTTCACTTGTAACTATTGTGGAATGACGACAAAGGGACGTGGCGTGACGCGAATGAAACTTCATTTGAGCGGAAACGATCCAAAAAAGAACGTGAAGCGTTGCGATAAGTGTCCTCCAGAAGTGAGGGATGAGATGCGTGCACTATTACAGGAAAACGAGATGAAAAAGAAAAGAAAGGTAGCCATGGAGGAGAATATACGGAGAGAAATGTGTTATACCCTCGGTCCAGTTGACGAAGAAGGAGAGTATGAGGTTGACATGGAACGTGAGTTGTACAAGACAATGAAGAGAAGTCGACAAGAAGCGGCAACAGCTACTTGGAGATCCGGCCCTGGTGGTGGTTCGGCTTCTCAACGAGACCTGGGAAGTGGGAGATCCGGCCCAGTTTCACCATCGCTGTATCGATCCTCGAGTGCACGTCAACCAGAAATTAGTCCCGAGACGAAGACGTCGTTGAAGAAACGTCTTGGAAAGATTATAAGCCGCTTCTTCATACACGAAAGCGTACCGGCGAACAAGGGGAAGTCGCATCATTTTAAGAATATGATGCACGAAGCGGCTGAGATTGGTAAGTTAATCCGCTTCTTGTTGATTTATGTCAACGTTAAAGTTAATCCGCTTCTTGTTGTTTTTTTTCATTTTGTAGGCCGTGGGATTCCGTTACCTTCTCCGTACGAGGTTCACAACACTTACCTCAAAGAAGAGGTAATGGAAGCATAACGATATGTGGACGAGCAACGACCAATATGGGAAGAGTATGGATGCACCATAATGTCCGATGGGTGGACCGGGCCAACGAGATTGAGTATTATCAACTTCATGGTGTATTCAGCCGGAAAGACTGTTTTTTTGAAGTCAATCGCGGCGTCCGACCAAATCAAGAACTGGGAGTACATGTACAAGGCGCTTTGCGATGTAGTCAACGACGTTGGAAAGCACAACATGATACAAGTCGTGACGGATAACGGAGCGGCGTATAAAAAGACTGGGAAGAAGTTGATGAGGAAGTTCAACTTGTATTGGACGCCGTGTGCAGCTCACTGCATCGACTTGATGTTGGAAGACATCGGGAAGCGTGATACCATTTCACGGGTCGTGAAGGACGCGAGAGTATTGTCAAAGATGAGGGAGCAAGGGGAAGGAGAGATTATTCGTCCAGGTCCAACACGTTTCGCCACCAACTACTTAGCTCTTACTAGCCTACGAAGCTCTAAGGCCGGATTGAAACGGATGTTTAGCTCAGATTGGTGGGAGGCGTCGACGTTTAGTAATACTCCGGCGGAAGATTTGTGGCATCCAGAGTTATTGACTCGACTTTTTGGTTACATCTTGATGGAGTTTGTAAGGTACGTGTTTTGTTATCAATATTAAGAATCTATTATGTTTGTAACATTTATTTGTTTTAGGTATTCGAGCCCCTGTACACCGCTTTACGTTTCGTGGATATTGAGGTCGTACCGACTCTAGGTTCGTTATATCACGTGTTCAACTTGATGAAGGCGAAGTTGGAGAAGATTCCTAACAAACAGTGGGTTGTTGATATCGTGACCGAACGGTGGGAGAGACAACTTTGTCACCCCTTACATCAAGCCAGCTATTACCTTAATCCAAAATGTCAATACAACCCGGACATTCGCATGAAACCCGAGGATTTGACAGCCGTGACGACCGTGTTTGAAGTGTTGCACCCACACGATGATTGTTCCACCCTCGGAAATGAGGTATGATATTCTGTCGTCGTATATGGATAGTTAAGCTCTATAATTATATCTTATTTCTCAGCTCTTACGATTTCGCGACGCCCGAGGATTGTTCGGAAAGAGGTCCGCGGTTTCTAACCGTGACGACATGTCACCCGGTAAGATGACTTACATTGTTTTAATTCATAGTTCATACGATATGCAATGTTTGATTGTTTGACTGAAATGTATATTGTGTAGCGGAATGGTGGGCCATGTTTGGGATTGAGACACCCACGTTACGGAAGTTAGCCATACGAATCTTGTCCCAGACATCGTCTTCTTCAACGTGCGAACGAAACTGGAGCACTTTTGCTTTAATCCACACAAAGCAAAGAAATCGTCTAGCGTACAAGAGGTTGGAGTCACTCGTTTTCTGTACTTATAACATGAAGTTACAACTCCGAGATCGGAAAGATAGGTATGAGAACAACGAGAGGCGAGATCCATTGGAACTCCTTGAGGTGGCTATGCTGAGGATGGGTGAGCAGGTGGACGATGATATTTTGCTTGACTGGATTCGACCGGTTCACCTTGATGATGACTCTCAACAACCCGACCCGCAAGTGGCTTCGGAAGCTCGATTGGAAGGTATTGATGTGAGCCGAGTACTTAGTGAAGAGGTCGGTCTTACCTCCTCTGATGATGACGACGGCGGTGACGGCGGTGGTGACGTTGGTGGAGGTGGTGGTGGTACAGTTACTGGTGATGTTGGTGCGGGTGGTAGCGGTAGTGCTCCTCGTCCACCGTATGACCCTTGGACTATGGAATCCGGCTATCAACCTACTCAAGATCAGGATCACGGAGCACAAGAGAGGTACTTTTCTCTTATTATGAGTGCATCAATTTATTTCTTATGCAAATTGAAATGTATTTTAGGACTACGGATGACTTCTTCGACTTCGATACGGAGGTTTACACTGGCGGTAGACAAGCGGCGCGTGATTACGACGTTGACTCTATGTCTACCCAATTCGGATCAATGTCGTTTGATCAAATGTCCACTCAATCACAAGAGAGTCAAGGTTCGTACTCATATCCTTACTCATACCCGTATCCATATCCCGTTGCCGTCGCCGTGCCCGTCGTTGAAGTTCAAGGAGCAATACCCGAATTCCCGATCCTTTGCAATGTCGTCGGGGGTGATCAATCCAACTACAACAACCACGTGATCAACTACACATCTAACTACGCTAGCGACATGACGTGGTTGGACTACTGCAACTTACAAGCACGTACCGAGGGATTCTATTAACCACATCGTCACTCGAGTTATTATTGAATATTTTCAATTTCGAACTATTTAATGTTTGTATGAACTTGTGTGCGTTTGAATTTGAAGATTATTTATGTATGCTTTATGAATTTCATGACATTTTAATTCTTGCTTATAAGTATGTTTTTTATATTTCATATTTATTATTTCGCAACATTATTTCCGTCGCAATTTTCGTAAATTACCGCAATTTCTGTCGCAATTTTTTTTTCAAATTTCCACATTTTTTCTGTCGCAATTTCCATCGGCCACCGCAATTTCCGTATTTTCGAGTCATCGGCACGTTACCGACGCGCGCAATTTTAATCGTTGGTTAAAACGATATATTCACAATCTAAAGATCAACGGATCTATTGCTCCCAATATGATTGATGGAAGAATCTATGATGTCTGGTTACGAGACATAAAGAGTTAGGAACTCTATAGTTGTTGCAGTGTATCTTTCGAAGATACTAAATTGACCAGTGCACCTTTAGAGACAATGGAAGAACAAACCATTTAACCTCTTCTGTCTCAAGGTCACTATGTATGAATTGCATCATGCTTACCTAATTCTTGAAATGAGATACATCATTTCATAGCATTAATACTCTCATTTGAGAAAGTCAACTTCTAGATCCATTATATGATCTAGACTAGGCCAATTGGTGAGATATTAAGTTTTGAAGATGTCATGAACCAACTTTGTGAAGTTCTCATGGACTATGGAATCCGGCTATCAACCTACTCAAGATCAGGATCACGGAGCACAAGAGAGGTACTTTTCTCTTATTATGAGTGCATCAATTTATTTCTTATGCAAATTGAAATGTATTTTAGGACTACGGATGACTTCTTCGACTTCGATACGGAGGTTTACACTGGCGGTAGACAAGCGGCGCGTGATTACGACGTTGACTCTATGTCTACCCAATTCGGATCAATGTCGTTTGATCAAATGTCCACTCAATCACAAGAGAGTCAAGGTTCGTACTCATATCCTTACTCATACCCGTATCCATATCCCGTTGCCGTCGTCGTGCCCGTCGTTGAAGTTCAAGGAGCAATACCCGAATTCCCGATCCTTTGCAATGTCGTCGGGGGTGATCAATCCAACTACAACAACCACGTGATCAACTACACATCTAACTACGCTAGCGACATGACGTGGTTGGACTACTGCAACTTACAAGCACGTACCGAGGGATTCTATCAACCACATCGTCACTCGAGTTATTATTGAATATTTTCAATTTCGAACTATTTAATGTTTGTATGAACTTGTGTGTGTTTGAATTTGAAGATTATTTATGTATGCTTTATGAATTTCATGACATTTTAATTCTTGCTTATAAGTATGTTTTTTATATTTCATATTTATTATTTCGCAACATTATTTCCGTCGCAATTTTCGTAAATTACCGCAATTTCTGTCGCAATTTTTTTTTCAAATTTCCACATTTTTTCTGTCGCAATTTCCATCGGCCACCGCAATTTCCGTATTTTCGAGTCATCGGCACGTTACCGACGCGCGCAATTTTAATCGTTGGTTAAAACGATATATTCACAATCTAAAGATCAACGGATCTATTGCTCCCAATATGATTGATGGAAGAATCTATGATGTCTGGTTACGAGACATAAAGAGTTAGGAACTCTATAGTTGTTGCAGTGTATCTTTCGAAGATACTAAATTGACCAGTGCACCTTTAGAGACAATGGAAGAACAAACTATTTAACCTCTTCTGTCTCAAGGTCACTATGTATGAATTGCATCATGCTTACCTAATTCTTGAAATGAGATACATCATTTCATAGCATTAATACTCTCATTTGAGAAAGTCAACTTCTAGATCCATTATATGATCTAGACTAGGCCAACTGGTGAGATATTAAGTTTTGAAGATGTCATGAACCAACTTTGTGAAGTTCTCATAGATATGGAATTCATGAACAAGATTGCTGAGATGCAATATATATCACCTCATGCTTTATTACTTTGATTGTGAATAAATGAACTGCGCAGTATCCAAAATTAAGTAGCGACTTTATTTGGATGAAACAATGTGACTTGTTAGCTTCTCGTCAATACATTGTTTCTAACTTATTCACAAGTAAGAAATGAGTTGAGGAAATAACAACTAGAAGGGTAAAATGGTAATTTTATAAATCTTAACTAGTTGATGATATTCATGAAGGGTAAACATAGATAACATTCAATGGATCCGCTTAATATAATTAAGTTTAATTTGAGTAGAAAATAAATTCATTTGAACCGAGAGATTCTCAGTGTCAACTCTTTATTGGAGTCAATTGATATTAAGCTAATACTCGAAAAATGTTTGTGAACTTTTGAGTCCGAGTATAGAAGCTCAAGCTTTGTTTATTTGGATCCATAAGGTCACTATTACAGGTCATTAGAGTAGGATTGTTAAACTGGAAGCTAAGTTAAAATAAGTTCAAATGTTGAATTAGACTTTTTCTCGGAAAATGTTTGAAGGGTATTTTTGTCCACATGGACATAAAAAGATGTGAATGTCAAAATAAGATTTTGAATATTTTCATATGATGAAAATATAAATTATTTTTTAAAGTCGAAAAGTCGTTTGAGGCATCAAGAAATTAATTTTATTATTTGTGCAATAATAATTCTACAATAGGTATTTTAAGAATTTTTGTAAAAGAAATAAGGAAGCATGTAAATGCCCCTTCCCTAGCTATAAAATTCGGACAACATGCATCAAAGATGAGAGTTTTACTTCCTTTTAATTATAAGGATAATTTCGCAAAAGGAAAAGAGGAAATAAATTTCCCCAAGAATAAAATAGATAAGCTAAGTGAGGAAACAAATTTTCTCCTTATGTGATTAGAAGAGAAAGAAGAAGGGAAAATAAAATATTGTGTCATGAATACATTATTCTTTCATGAATGAATAATTGACCTTTATAGATTTTTCTTCTCTTATAAATAGAGTCTCACATAGAGATATGGAAAATAAGCTTTATTCTTTTTCTTCTCTTGCTTTTGGCCGTCCAACTCTCTCTCTCTCTCTCTCTCTCTCTCTCTCTCTCTCTCTCTCTCTCTCTCTCTCTCTCGAAATTCTTTTTTATTTTGGCACCTAAATCCTCACTTGATCTAGAGAATTAGCTTATGGTCCAAGAATTGTTCTCGGTTCATATTATTTAATTGTGGTCACACACAAATCCTTCTAAATCTCTATAGACTATTGTAATTGAAACCTTAGGTTTATCGAGTTTTACAATAGACGTGAAGGAATCGAGCCAGAGAAGAAAATTCACCTTTTCGAAGACGCTTCTATTTAAAGGTTCAAGAAAGGTTAGCTTCAAGTACTGTAAATTATGTTTTTAATTTATAACATGTATATGCACTTTTTTTAGGTTAGTAAAAATTATTTTACTAGTAAAAGAAATTTATATACTTAGCCATTAATGTGTTAATGATAAATTTTTCTTAACCCTAGACCTATTCCAACATTTGACACTTTACCTTATTATCAAATCTTTTAAGTTGAGATGAGACTTGTTGCGATATTTTACGACTAAGCACACAAGTGTATGTATCGAACAAGTTATATAGTGATAGAATACGAGTGTCGAACCCACATAGACCTATTACGCTAACGATTTCTTTAATATGTCGCAAATTGATTTTAAGATAACTTTGAGTTAAGATATTAACTAATACGAACTAAACTAATGAACTCTAACGAATGACTCTTAAACGATTAACACACGATTCAAGAATATAAAGAAAGTAGGGGATACAATTTCACTGGGTAGCTACTTACTAAGGACTTCCGGGTGTGAACACTACGAATATTCCTATGTATACTAATCTCGTTCTCTCTCAAGTATTCACTAGTTTCTCCCGAGTGATTAGTGAATCTATGCAAATGTCGGATTACTTATCCTTTCGGCCTGAAATCCTATTAACGCACCTACGAGCATTGAAAACGAGTACTCTAACAATTTCATAATCACTAAATCGTCAAGCAACTTAAACAATTATGATGGGTGAAATAAAGCACGAACATTAATTCTCTCCCGAGTAACCTAACATTCCAATTCGAACAATTCTAAAGGTGATCAATATTAAGAATGCGTTAAACACAATTTCACACAAGCACACACTTTTATGAAACAATTCTAGCTTATCACACCCATCTAAATTTAGCTAATACCTAACCCGGCTACATCGTAATCTCTCTAAAAGTCTAGCCTCTAATGGCGTTCATAACAAATAATAATGCAATCAAAATCAACAAAACTAAAAGAGAATAAAGAAACGAACTCATGATTAAATATTCACCAAGAATTCAACAAACAAACGTAGATCAAAACAAATGAAATAAAAGGGAAAAGAAGAAAAGGTATTTTTTGGAGTTCAGGTAGTCGAAGCTTTCGAATTCCGGTGATCGAAAAATTACAACTCCGGTGAAAACCTTTTCTCCACAGCAAAACTCTCTCTAAAAGTCTTAAAAAACAAAAGATAAATGAAAATGCGGCTACTATGTGTTTTTATAGTTATCTAGATTGAAGTCCCCTCTTGGGTGAATCTGGACGCTTAAAATCGCATCCAACGGTCGAGGTTGAGTCAAAATCCAACGATTAATGCGTTAGGAATCTTGAGCTCGCGGCGCGGTGCATCTCCTAGCGGCGCGATCTGTCTGTCTTCAGCAACCTCGCGGCGCGCGGTCACTACGACGTGAACTGCGAGGAGTCTCGGTAAGCGTTGGTGACTCGTGCAAACTTCTTATGCGCGACGCGAAGGATCTTCGTTGACGTTCTCGCGGCGCGCGTTGACCGCGAGATGTACTGCGAGGAGTCTCGGGACTCCTTGTTGCTGCTCAACTTGATTTTCTTCATGTTTAGCTCTAACTCGTGCCTCTTTACTTCCGTTTCGTCGAAGTATGACTCAATAACGTCATTTTACCTGTGTTGACCTAAACTAACTATAAACACACTTAAACCATTAAAAATATTTAAGAACATGCGCAAATCCAAGCCTAATGAAAGCGAATTTGTACGTAAAATACGCACTCATCAAGACTTTTTATACATCTTTATTTTATCGAAAAAAATAATAGTACATATTGAAGATTCCAAAACAATAGGCATCGAATACGCTTGATTGTATGAATGAGAACCCTTTGTTCTTATACTCAAACTTTTATGCACTTGCTGATCTCGTTGCTTCGTCTGCCGATCGCACCGGCTGTGAAAAACCTCATGCTGGAGGCACAATTTTGTTAATAGGCAGAAAAAAAGAGTTAATAGCGGCAATGACACTAAAAATACATAACATAAATGTTATCTCATGTAAACCATTACGCATATAATACTTTATTTCAAACATCAAAATCTCCTATACATCTATTCTAATAAGCCATCATGGTTTTCTATAAATTTGAGTCTCATATTTAATTCTTGACCCCATCATTTGCATTCATTAATTTTATATATAAATACTAATTTACCTTTAAATTTATGAAGTTTGTATTTATGAAAAGGTAGGGCAAAACCTTGTTCAGTTCACGCTGCCTAAAGTTGTATCTAGGTCCATATCATTGAATATCAAATGCCTCAAGTAATCTTCACATCTAATACATAGGATTGATTAAAAATAAAATAGTATGTACGATGAAAATGAATGCTTTTCCCAATTGTTTCTTATTTTTTTCCTCTTATATTCTGTTTTTATGTGTGATTAAATTTTATTACGGAATATATGTGTCAAATGACAAAAAAATCATTGATAATATTTTGTTCAATTACGGTATGTTGCGGTCGATTGTTTTATCTTGCAGAATTTAATATTAACCGATGTATATTGCGCTCAAATTTTGTAAAAGTCTATTTTATTTTTTGGCATATATATTTCATAATAAAATTTATCACACATAAAAATAATATATACCCCTACTATAACACTTATTTTTCGAAATTTTAGCCAATGGGTGAAAATTTCTCTTAACATTAATAACCGTACAAAAGAACAAAAACTTCCCAATTGTTTTTTAATGTCGGAGGCTATATGTGTGGGTAAATAAATTTTTTACATAAATAATCAATTGCATATATATATATATATATATATATATATATATATATATCAAGACGAGAAACAAAAATTCGATTTTTCCTTGAAATCGCGCCACAAGATGAATGATCAATGAGACTAATTAACGCATTTTCGAACAACTTACAATATTTATTATTTATTTTTTATCATCTTGTTCCATTGGCTGAAGAAAAAATATAGTCCAATTCTTGCACGTCTAGCCAGCATTTATCTAAGACAACAACAGTTCTCATTTTATGTATTTGCACGCCATCATTTTTCATGCCCTATCCTTTGATACGGCATTATTTTGACCGACCAAACACTCTTGTCTATTCCCCCAAGTTTTCTTGCTCTATCTTTTTTATATATATACACATAGACTACGAGCTTTTCCTGGAACTCTCACTTGGGCTTTATATTTCTTTATTTTGAGTTTTCCTCCCTTGAACAATCTCATCAAGAGAGAAGAATTTCTTAACACAAAATTTTGTCTTTATTTATTATTAGTTTGTTTTAGGGTCAATATAAGGTGTAAAAAAATGGCAACAAAAGGGGATGAACTTCGAACCGATTCATCGGATTATAGAATGGAATTGTTGTCACCTGAGGCACTAGCTCACGAGAAATCGAGGGAATCGCCGAGTGAATCATCTTGGCGGCTTAGTTTGGATAATTACAAGTTGCCTGAAAAGGATACAAATTCGCAATTCGGCTTATGTTATCTTATCAACTCGTTGAGTAAGCATTTAATTCCGGTGTAGGAATTTATTCCAACGTTGTTTTAAAATAGGTTTTACAATTATATATATCACATAAAGATTAGACTCACTAGATTTTTAAGTTTATCATTCTGAAAAATTACCCAGTAAATTTTGAATTATCAAAAAATAGGCCATTTTTATTTTTACATTTGTATTAAGACTGCTAAACTTATGTGTTTATGTTTACAATTCAACATTTTGTGTATACATTTAATATTTCCATTTTTTTTACCATATTTAAGATATGCAGTATTTTAATATTTAATTTAGTGGATAATTTGTTTAATGTGGTCAGGTAATGGTTTTTAAAGCTCCTTTTAATTAATATTGGGGAAAATATATATTATTTCTAATGAGAATTACATTTAATTTGTCAGGGAGGAAGAAACAAATTGCAGCATATTACAAGAAGCAGGATAAGCTTCTGAATGGATTCAACGAAGTCGACGCTTTTACCGAGTTGGGAACTTTTCCCGGGACTTTATCGGAGGTTAATATTTATTTATTAATTTTGAGACTAGGTACATTAGAGAAATTTCATTTTGTAGACCCAAAAATATTAAAAATATTCAGATTAGACTCATCTTGTTAAAAATATCTAAAACTGGACTTTAGGTCCAAAATCGGACAAAAATACCCTTCAGCTCATTTGTAGAGTATTTTAGAGTATTTTAGTTTTTAGTCTAAAATAAACTGTTTGTATAGCATTATGAGCAATTAATTATATAAGAGAGCCATTATATAAATTAAGACATAAAAAAATAAAGACATAAAAGTTGCATAGCTGGGTTTTGAACCCAAGTCAAGTCTGCAGCACAACACAGATGATGCCATTTCAACTGTTTCATCTTTTTGTTAATATTTTCCGCTATATTGTATTGAGTTGTAATCTCTAAAATACTCTACAAATGAGCTGAAGGGTATTTTTGTCCGATTTTGGACCTAAAGTCCAGTTTTATATATTTTTAACAAGATGAGTCTAATCTGGATAGTTTTAATGTTTTTGGGTGTACAAAATGAAATTTCTCGTACATTATGTATTTGATTAGTTTTGTGCAATTTTACTTTAAACATTAAAACCTTTTTAAGCTGGATATTTATTTAAATTTTTATACACAAAATGTACAAATAAAGTAGTATAGAATATAAAATTACTTGCATCAAAATTAGCATCCTAAATTTTCGAAAACAGAGAGAATGGTCAAGTTTTACTTTAATTTGTCGTAATTTTGTGGTAGGAGGAGCAAAAAGACCTAGTGAAGGGTGAGAGGATAGCGATTTATGCATCGAATATAGCGAACTTGGTGTTATTTGTAGCAAAAGTTTATGCGTCAGTTGAGAGCAGATCTCTAGCAGTTATAGCATCGACGCTGGACTCGTTGTTGGACCTCTTATCCGGCTTCATTCTTTGGTTCACCGCTCATGCAATGAAAAATCCTAACCACTTGCGCTACCCCATCGGCAAGAGCCGAATGCAACCCGTGGTATGATATATAAATATAATAACTAATTAGTTCATATTATTAATCGGCATTTATACCGAAGATCTAGTTGTTTCTACGCATGCGACATAATAACAATATTAGGATTTTATTCGATAAAATTGTGTGACATAATATCAATTTTTGCTTTTTTAATTCGACTTGATTCAATCTCACCTCTTTAGTTCAAATGTTGTTCTAAAAATAATTATATTATTAAATTAGCAAAAATTACATGATAAATTTTCAAATTAGGTCCTCTTGATATTTATTTTTTAAGAAGACATTATTTTTGGAATTATTATTTTTTCCTTGTTATTGCTACATAATTTCACATGTTGTGTATATGCACATACTTTATTAATGTTCCAAACTATTCATAAATCTACAGGGAATTGTTGTTTTTGCATCGGTGATGACAACTCTTGGGTTACAGGTGCTATTTGAATCAGGTCGTGAAATAATCAGCAAGGTACAATAAATAAATTAAATTGGTATCTCTTTTATGAAGGCAAAGTATTTAATTATTTACACATTTGACCCTGATAAAAAGAATATTAAACTAAGGAAATATGACATATTTGGTCCATCAACTTAAGCACTTGTACCAACTTGCAGCCCGAACTTAAAAAGTTGCGACGTTAGTCACTTGTGATCGTAAGTGATACAACTTTAGTCCTTCTGTTTATATTGGAGTTAAATTACACGGTTTTTAATAAAATTTTAGTCCCTTGTAATAGTTGAAAATCGTGTAATTTAACTCCAATGTAAACATAAGGACTAAAATTGTATCGCTTACCATCACGAGGGATCAACGACGCAGCTTTTTGAGTTCGGGCTCCAAATTGTTACAAGTGCTTAAGTTGAGGGACCAAAAATATCATTTTTTCTTAAACTAATGAAGTAGTATTGTATAATATTTTGCAGACTCAACCAGAGAGAGACGCAGTGAAAGAGAAATGGATGATAGGGATAATGGTATCAGTGACAGCAGTTAAATTTGTGTTAATGGTTTATTGTAGGAGATTCAAGAATGGAATAGTAAGAGCTTATGCTCAAGATCATTTCTTTGATGTCATTACCAACTCAATTGGTCTCGCTGCCGCCGTTTTAGCCATCCATTTTTACTGGTGGATCGACCCCCTCGGAGCCATCTTAGTAAGTTCATCAATTCTTTTTTCAATGTTTAAATTGTCGATTTCAGAGGAATTATTTTAGTAGCTCTAAATTGAAGAAACTAATTGGTATGTCTATAAAAAAATTACACTTAAATTTTGGAAGATTTTAGAAAATTCTCGATTTTTCCCCGATATAAAATAAATTCAAGTTTTTTATACTATGCCTAACTCGCCGAAAAAATTTAATATCGAATTTGAGTTACCTCACCTGTGAATAATTAAGTACTTAAAAAAGTCAAACCTTTTACATTAAATTGTTGATTTAACATTTTTGTACAAATTCAAACTACATAAAATTTAGGAAAAATGACATATTTGGTCCCTCAACTTAAGCACTTGTACCTACTTGGAGTCCGAACTCAAAAAGCTGCGACGTTAGTCCCTTGTGATCGTAAGTGATACAACTTTAGTCCTTCTGTTTATATTGGAGTTAAATTACACGGTTTTTAATACAATTTTAGTCCCTTGTGATGGTAAGTGATACAATTTTAGTCTTGTTTATGGTAAGTGATACAATATTAGTCCCTTGTAATAGTTGAAAATCGTGTAATTTAACTTTAATGTAAACAGAAGGACTAAAATTTTATCGCTTACCATCACGAGGGACCAACGATGCAGCTTTTTGAGTTCGGGCTCCAAGTTGTTACAAGTGCCTAAGTTGAGGGACCAAAAATATCATTTTTCCTAAAATTTAATAAGATTACCGTTGGAGTTTTAAACATGTCACAATTTTTTTATTTAAAAATTAATCAATAAATTAGATGATTACCCATGTTTACGTTTACGAATTTCATTATACCTAACGTTTCGTTAATTTTGTCTAAATACTCAAATAAAGTTGTTTACAAGATTATTGTGTCAAAAATACCCTTCAAACCGTCAACATAAATGGTTTCCTGAGATTTTTTTTTTCGATTTGAAAATTTTACAAGATCGTTTCGTTTACTTACATTTGAGCGGCAGCTGTAGGCGGGAATCTGAAAGCGCGAAAATAGTCCGAAATTTTTTGTAAACAAAATTCAATAGATATTTACGCAAAATTAACGTAACGTTGAGTATATTGAAATTGGTAAACCTATTTCTGGGTATTTAGCTAATAGACCCAAAATTAATTGTATGAGATCAAGTGAAGAATCACGAAAATTACATAATAGCTAGTGATACAAGCTGAATAAGACGAGCCAATTATCGAACAAAAAGCATGAAATATATTTTTCTAAAATTCCAGATTGCATTATACACAATGGCAAATTGGGCAAACACGGTGATGGAAAATGTGTGGTCGCTGGTCGCGAGAAGCGCTCCGGCGGAGTACTTGGCGAAGCTGACTTATCTGATTTGGAACCACCAACACAAAATCAAGCACATCGAGACCGTTAGAGCCTATAAATTTGGACTCAACTATTTTGTGGAAGCTCACATAGTCTTGCCGGGCCAAATGTCCCTCAGCGAAGCTCACACTATCGGAGAGACTCTTCAAGAGAAGATTGAAAAGCTTCCCGAGGTCGAGAGAGCATTCGTTCATGTCGATTTCGATATCACTCACAAGCCCGAGCACAAGTCCACCTGATATTATACTTTTAAGATAATCAAAGCCTCGTTTATTAATTAAAGAGTGGTTTATTGTAATTTCTAGATTTTATTTCTTTTAAATTAATTGGGAGTCGTGGATTTTATTGTTTGCAGGCCAATTTTTTTCGAGTGACAAATACGTTGCTATTATTTCGTTGTTCAAAGTTTTAAAATCAAAGAATTTGTTGTGCCATGGTGATCTCAAATGCTAATGTTGATATCTGAATATAATATAATATATTCCATTTATAAAGTAACGGGATGTGAAACTGAGAACTAATTTCGTAACTGTATAAACTAATGTTCCTTGAAAATAGTGTGACAGCCTTTAATAACAATAATATAAATTTGGGTTAAGAATTGTTTTCCTATACAATCGGCTTTTGAACTTCATGCTAGAAAACAGCGTATGAACCCAACATATACACTAATCGTGGACTGTTTTACTCATACTTTGAGCTTTGTTTTAGAGTTAGATCGAGTTGTATATAATAATTAAATCGAGAATATGTAAAAATTTAATCGATAAATAATTAAATTTTGAGAGTATATTTGAAATTGCTATGTATAAATAGGTAATTTTGCTTTCCTCCAAGAAAAACAAACGTAAAGAGATTAATGGGCCGACTTTTTATGGGTAGAAAGTCCAACCCGAGAGAGAGAGAGAGAGAGAGAGAGAGAGAGAGAGAGTATTTGGCGGGAATGAAGAGTGAGCGAAGCGAAAGCTCAGTTTATTCATCTCACTCAATCCGACTGATGATCTCCACAATCAAATAAAATAAAGTATGAAAAACTAAGGTGAAACGTAACATTTAACTCGGACGAGAAAACAAAATGATAACAAGAATATATTTAATTCCTTAAATCTTTCGAGTATGCTTAGATTTGAAATAACCATATTATAATATCGTGATATTCGATTGGGTAAACCAGCTAAATCGGATTCCCTCGAGTTCCTAAATACGCGCAACAACAAAAATCTGACGAACCCCGAAAAACTGTATAAATAGTGGTCTCTGGTCATTCACAAAAACTCCTCTCTCTCGAATTTCTTTCTTCGTTACTCTTTATTGCCCTCTCGTCTTCTCTGTTTTCTCTCAGGCGTCATCAAAGATGGTTTCCGCTGAAGCTCTTCACACCATCGTCGGAATCATTGGTCAGTTCTCTCTCTCTCTCTCTCTCTCTCTCTCTCTCTCTCTTATATTACGCGAATGTAGTACTTATGTTTATAGTTATATATGATCTGCCGATCAGTTAATGGCAGTGATCGCTTTAGACCTTCACTACTCTCTCTCTCTTTCTCTGTGTTCTTGATTTCAAACAAAAAATAATTAAATCGTTTCGTTTGAACTTTCCTCGATCAGATCTTCCTGAATAAGTCGTTAATAATCATTCACTGCACAATATAATCGGTTTTCTTTTCTAATTTGATCTCGTTTTTCATTCACGCAGGGAATGTGATTTCTTTAGGACTCTTTCTTTCCCCAGTGTAAGTAGCAACTAATCATCACTACTGTTTATTTTTCTTTGTTCATCACTTATAATATGCCTGGAATAGATAGAAAATAAATTAAATATGTATCGATCTTTGATTCGTAGAGCTAAACCTCAACCGTCAGATCACGTTCAGTTAACTAAATTCAGTTATCCTCCAACGGCTGTGATCAATTAACTAAATCAGTCATTCTGTAATTAAATAAACCAGGCCTACATTCTATGGAATTATAAAGAAGAAGTCGACGGAGGAGTTTTCTCCAGTGCCGTACATGGCGGCGGTTCTGAACTGTCTTCTGTGGGTGTTCTACGGAATGCCGTTCATCCATCCTGACAGCCTCCTCGTCATCACCATTAATGGAGCCGGACTCGCTCTTGAGCTCATCTACCTCGCCATCTTCTTCCTCTACTCCGACTCCAAAGGACGCGTACGTAATTTCACCCCCGCAATAAACAATAAATTATTCAATTATCTGATCGTACGTTGATTTATATTTATCTGTGAGGAGAGCAGAAGAAAGTGGCGTACGGACTCTCCGGCACGGTGGCTTTCGGAGCCGCCGTGGCTGTGGCGGCTCTGTTGGCCTTCCACGGCACCACGAGGAGGTCGCTCTTTGTCGGCGTTCTCTGCGACGTCTTCAACATCATTATGTACGCCGCGCCGCTCACCGTCATGGTAAAAATTTGACTAATCTGATTATTTATCTGTGTTTTTGTTTTTGTGTGAATTTAGTTTATGTTTATTGTTGTGTTTATGATTATAGTTCAAGGTTATCAAGACTAGGAGCGTGAAGTACATGCCGTTCACTCTCTCATTGGTGTCGCTCTTTAACGCTTTCATCTGGACTTCCTACTCGCTCATCATCTTCGATATCTACATCTTGGTATGTTATTATACAGTGATGATTTTTTGATCCGTATATTGGAGTGTGATATGTTTTATATTGTGTTTTTATTTAATGTGTGATATGTTTACATAGGTGTGCAATGGTTTGGGTTCGATCTTGGCTATCATTCAGCTCATCTTGTACGGATACTACTACTTCTGGGGAGTCAAGGAAGTCGAGGAGGACCAGAAAGTTGCCCAGCCAAGTGAACTTGAGATCGTTTGAAGATATTGCTTTTTCTTGGTTTTAGTTTGCTAGTTTTTTCCAAGTTTAGCTAGCACCTTTTTTTTTCCTTCTTCTTTTTGTTTTTTATTTTAGGTTTTTTTTTCTATGGATTTTAGGTTGTTTTTTTTTTTCTGTCATTTCAAATTTTGAGGGTATATTTTCACGCAGGCTATCTTGTAAATCAAGAGCGTTGTCAAGCGTGTTAAATATCAAACAGTTTTGAGTTTAATTCGTGTTTTCTTTTGGGTATTTTATTTATTTTTGCTTATAAACTAATCATGCACTGGCATAATTATTGTTCATAACACCTACGGCAGTCTATATAGTGAATCTATGTGAAACAGAATCATTTTCTGAATTAAAGAGTTCACAAAATAATGACAAACGATTAATAAATAAATTTTAGTCCATAACGACCATTCGACACTCTGATTTAAAGAATACGTTCGTTTGCTCAATCCTCGTCGGTTTTTAGTTTTAAACACAAATTTCTTAACTCACTAAAGTAGTACTAATAAATACTTGCTACTTCATTTTAAATTATTATTTTTATTGAAAATTCGGGAACCTTGGATTTTACTTTGTCATGAATCTGCAGACTTTATTTACTCCAATATTTTCCGATTATTTCCTAGCTGCTCCAGTAAAGATTTTATCTTCCGATGATCTTCAACGCACATATTCTAAGATTTCAAATTTTAGCATTTTAATAAGAGTAATTCTAGTATATAGCCAAATAAATTAATGTAATTTTGTTATGTTTAACGTTTGATTAATGAATAGTAAATAATCAGTCATTTTCGTTTACAAAATATTAACTAAGAGTAATTTAGATATAACATGTTTTGTAAATGAATGACACGTAATAAAAATTGCTTATTTACTAAACATTTACAGAATGTTAATCAAATCAATATAGATCATATTGATTAAGAAGCAATTTTTTGTTTTTATGAAGTGATTACCAATGTATAAACATAATATCTGTTGTGCACTGTAACTCAATAGAAAGATGCCTGTCAAGTGGAGGCGATGCCAATCACGCAACGCATGACATACAAGCTTTCAAATTAACATGCATTGACTTGTTTAAGAGATTAGAAAGATAGATTTTATTTTATCAACTTAAAAATATGGAAATACTATGATTAGACTTTTTATGTCAAAAATATTCAAATATGAACTTTTATTACATTTTTATATGAAAATAACATTTCACTCAGATTTTTTCTTTTTGTATTTCACGCTCGTGCATTTCACTAAAATAATATTCTAGTTCCTTGGAAGAATGACCAAGAAAAATAAGGTTCTATGTTTAAATTATTGTAAAATAATTTTAATAATGATTATAATAATTATTTGATATTATTGATCGGTTTTCAAAAGATTAAGATTTTGGATTTGATATGTTTTTTGATAAAATACGAAGCAATCTGATGAAATTTATAGTTGTACATGCTAGATTTCAAAAATATAATACAGTATACATTTATCACTAAACAAAAAATCAAATATGAAATTACAAGATAATTCAATTTAATTATATAGAAAAATCATATCACAAAATAAAAGATAAGAGTAATACATAAATTTTTTACTTTTTTTTTTTGTATTTTGAGATGCAAATTCTGAAATTCAATTCACTTAGTGATCATCCTTCATTCGTGTTAGGCATGAATAAATCATTGACCATGTTTACTTCACTGCCCAAACTCATATGATGTTGGGATAATTTATAACTAAGTACGCAAGTGTACGTATCAAACAAATAATATAGTGATGAAGTAATGGATGTCGAACCCACAACGACCGGTTACTTTAGCAGTTTTATTAATATGTAGCAAATTGATTTTAAAATAATTTTAAGATTTCAATATGAAC
The DNA here is from genome assembly GCA_958296335.1 of Urtica urens. Lineage (NCBI taxonomy): Eukaryota > Viridiplantae > Streptophyta > Magnoliopsida > Rosales > Urticaceae > Urtica > Urtica urens. Next base: position 7,918,551 of record OY282530.1, on the reverse strand, counting down.
TAATGCAAAATTGAAATAGAAATAAACTAAAAAAAAGATTAATCATGAGATTTCAAAAGTAAAAGACAGGGAACAAGATTTTAAGCGAAAACACGTGAAAATCAGCTATGGCGTCTTCATTGCGCCGCGCCACTTCTCTATGGCAGTTCATCGCGGCGTGCTCGTAGACCATCGGGCTGTGCTACACAAAAATCCAGGCGCACTATGGATTAGAAAAAGTGTTGTGGCGCGATGTTCTTTGGTGGCGGCACAAAGGAACATCATGGCGGCGCTATAGACTCGGCAGATGCTTCATTTTTGCTCCTCTTCGCTCCCGAATAATTTTTTTTTTATCTTCAAAATGCTTAATCTCTATTCCTTTGTACCAAATATCTATTATAACATGTATCTTCAAACACAATCAAATTATAAAATTTACCTAAGGACTCGTTTGTTTTTGTTCAAAAAAATAGGAGTTTTTCGCGTGATAAACGCACATATCATATGCCCAACATGTGTTTGATTTGATACAGACACTATGAGATGGAAAATGTTTAATAAATCTTAAAATTAAAAATAACACTTTTTGGTCTAGTAAAATTTTCTCTTTCATTGGGATGAATATCCCTCAGCTGCTCTTGAATTGAGTAATTAACTCATTGCATTTTTGCGTGATTCATTTGTTGTGTGAACAAATGTTAATAACATCATTAGAAAACAGTTAAAAGCATAAGTTTCAATATCGTATACAAATACATTTTTATCATAATTAAAAAAACTCATGCCATTTAGTTGACCTGTAGCATCATCATATGAATAACTTCACCTTGAAAGTTTTTTAGCTGAACAAATTGACAACAAATTAAATATCATAGTAAATAATCATACCTAGCAAAAAATTAGGATTTTGGATTTGAGATGTTTTCGATAAAATAATATGAAATTGGATGAAATTTATAGTTTTATTTGCTAGATTTTAAAAGTATAATACACTATCACACTTATCATTAAAATCAAATATGAAATTACAAGATAATTCTATTTAATTATATATATATATATATATGTAAAATAGTCATATGAAAAAAATAAAATAAAAGAAAAATACATAAAAATCTTATTTTTTTTGCTTTTTGATATGCAAATTCTAAAATTAAATCTTATACTCAAGTTTGTCTAACAATTTTTTCCAATTCACAAAATAATGAGCTCACTAAGTCTCTCTTGACTGATGGAAGATCTCCAATAAGACTATCAACTTCAACTTCAGAGAACTTCTCACCGCTGAAGTTACGAATAGTCTTTATGAATATAAGCAACATAAGTATTAGAAAAAGAATTAATGTAATTAATATAATTAAGTAATTCCAACTAATTACTATAATTTATTTGAAAAATCTATCTTAGAAATTTTAATTCATAAATAAATCCAAACCATCTAGATCAAAATTATTATCACACTTTAAAAACATTCAAGATTCAATCAACATTTTTTTTCAAAGTATGTTCGTCCAATAGTTTGAGTTTTTTTAAGTTGAACAAAAATATCAAATAGATTTTCAAATAATTCAATTAGAGATCTAATTCTAAGAGAATATATTACTTGATCATTCACAAAAAGAAAATATTCAATCCTAAATAACCCCTCGGGAGATCTTATGTATAATCAACATCATTTTCTTTAAAAAAAAGAAGTCCACGAATGACTCTCTTCCAAGAAATTTTGGGATATATCTTCATCTCATTTGTAATTTTTTTTTTGTGGGAATCACATAAGATACAAATCCCGTTTCACAATAATTTTGTTAAAAAAACAAATATTTTCATGAAGATAGGCCATTTAGTTGACCTATCGCATGATAGATATAAATATTTTCACTTTGAAAGTTTTTTGCCAACCATATTGACAACAAATAAAATATCACACTAACCCAACAAAAAATTAAAATCATCCAATTTATATATTACTAGAAATTAACTCCAGTTAGATATTTTGAGATGTTTTTTCTAACTCAAATAAAATATAATTACAAAATCTTAAATACAACTCAAGTCATTATTCGATTCAAGATATTCGTTATCGTCCATCGTTTTTTTTGTATTCTCTCAAATGAGTCATAATTATCGCCTAATACAATTGATTTTCCCTTAATTTGATTTACATATTCTTTTTTACTAAAAAAAAAGAATCAATTGCTTCTTTATGTGATTTATCAAAGCTTTCTAATATTTTGTTGTTGAATTTTTCATGTCCCATATGGATATTTTCTACAAAAAATTGGCTCTATAGCCTTATAAAACGTTTCTATTTGGATATAACTTAGGTTTTGTAAATAGATTGAAAATAGTCAGGCAGATTCGTTTACATATTGTAAACAGTCCAAAATACCATTTAATTTCTCGAATTATTTATGAAATATTGATATTAAATTTGGGATTCGAATTTTGAATTCAAATTTTAAATTTGGATAATTCATGGCTTGACCAGCTTTCCCGATATTTTTTATTAATTACTCAATCAATTTTTATTTATAATTAGTTATGATCCTATATTAAGGGAAACATTATTATTTTTTTATATTATCTACCTAGAATCGTTTCTTCTCTCATTTTGGCCTGCCCAAAACAAACTAATAAAACAACATATTTCCAGTTCTGATCGGAAAAAAAATCGAGAGCTATGGGTTTGTTTGATTAAGATGGTTTTTCGCTTCAAAAATCTATTACATGTTGTAGGCAGTGTAGTTTACATCATGTTTATGTTTTATTTACACTGTAATATTTCTATTTACACGATTAATTTCCATTTTTTACAGTCCAACTTTTTGAACGCCACTGTTCACATTCTCGAGAACTTGAATTGATTTCCAAAACTAGTCAAAATGAATCTGAAATTGTTTTATATGATGAATCTGACGTTGAGAACTTTTTGATGAACATGGAGTTATATACTGGAATAGTTTTTTCACGGAAAGACATCATTCAAAGTGCTATTAGTATTCTTGCAGTCCAAAACAGTTTCGAATTTCAAACTATTAGGTATTGTACTAAAAATTCATGTAAATAACTTATTAATTTCAGTAAATATCTTGTAAACAACCTCGCCTTTTGTATACATTTTTTTGCTATTTTCAGTAAATGAGAATGTATTTGAGGTGGTTGACGGTGCCATTCGTAGAGTTGTGGATGTTAATTCGATTTTGGAGGAAGGTGATTGGTTGCTTCCTCCTAATGCTCAGCTCATCAAACCACTCATTCACAAGCGACATGTGAGGAGGCCAAACGGAAAGAGTTTTAGGTTAAAAAGTGAAAGAATCCATCCGTATAGTCAATGGTGCGGAAGTTGTGGTCAATGTGCGCATAATAAGAGAAGTTGTAATTAATAATATGTTGTTTTTGTTAAGATGTTTTATGGCATATTTATGTATTAGCTTTTGTTAGAAGTTAATTTTTTAATAAATTTAAGAGTTGTTATTGTTGTTAATACGTTGTAAATATATTTGTAGGATAATTTTGATGTATACCTTTTGTTAGAAGTTAATTTTTTTTAATAAATTTAAGGGTTGTTATTATTATTAATACGATGTTTGTACATTGTTCATTATCAAACAAACAATTCAAGAAAAAAATGTTAACATGTGGTTAATACGATGTAAAGTAAATGACATTGTTAATAAGTTGAAAATAACCATCTCAATTCGTTTACATAGTGTAAACAGACAAAAATACATTTTATTTATTAAATTAATTATGAAAATTTAATTTCAATGGTGTCTTTGAATTTGGAATTAAAAGTTCAAATTTTAAACGTGGATTGACCAATTTTGAGCGAGATTTTTTTTTATTAATTATCAATAATATTTAGTTTTTTAATTAGTTATGATACTATATTAAAGAAAATTATTTATAATAAAATACTAAGTGTTGGGCTGATTAATTTAGGCGGGAAGTCTTGTTTTTGGCTATTTTTGTCTCCAAAATTTTGTAACAAAATTCACCTGAATATTTTCAATCTATTTTCGAAATCTTGGGTATATCCAAATTCGCTATAGTTTGCATCAAAATTACCCTATTTTCCATTATACATACTAACACTAATATATGATATGTTTAGAAAATTGCAACACGCACAAAGAAAAACTAATAATAATAAAAAAATATAAAAAAAAATCAAATTTTAATGAAAAATAGTAACTAAAAACGGGAAAGACAAAATCCAAAAATATGAAAATACTACAAATATTCTGAGAATAGGAAGAGACTCATCCTGTCCTCACGGTATACGGTAGAATGGAAGGAAAAATTTATCTTGCTTACATGCGGAACGCGGATTTCGCGGAAGAAGGACATGCAGTAGGCGATATGGTTGTTCCGCTGGCACGCGCAGAAGGAATTCGGGCCTACGGTAGCAGGAATCCGTTGGGGGAGGGTATGGAGAGAGAATATGATGTGGTCCAATCTTGAACGTTGAAATTATTAGCTTTTTTTAATTTAATGGTGTATTTTAGAAACCATAAACAACCCAACCAATATAATCGATTTTCCTACTGTTTTTACTTCATACACGGTATCTGCGAAAGATACATTTCCCGTCGGAAAACTTCCTTCTGTCGATGGTCGGAATCCACAGCCACGGTACGCGGAAGGAAAATTTTCGCGGAAGGAAAATTTTGCCTTGTGCAATACACGAACCTTCTGTCCTCCCATGAAGCCAGGCTGAGAAGAGACTATAATAGCTATTAATAAAAAGAAACTGTAATTAATATTTTTCAGGGAAAATACGTCTCGTAAAAAAGAGGCAAAACCAAATAATATAAATATTCGTCAGGTTAATATATATATATATATATATATTCCAAAGGTTGTTCATCCATGTTAGACTACAAGCAAAAAAACTATTCCACTCGGCTAAAAACTATTTACGAATAGTTATAGGGATTGCGACGAGCTTAAAGAAACGTCATAAGAAAAAATTTATATTGTCGAAGATTATGGCGGAAGACCTAAACTTCTCGGACGTTTTGTCGAGACATGTGATCGTCTCGAAGATTTTGCCAAAGCTGCCCACAGAATCTCTGCTCCAATTCAAATGCGTGTCGAAGGAATGGTGTCACAACATCTCCAAAGACCCCACGCTGAAGAAAGCACACGCTCACAATCACACATCATCTCGCAACTCCGGAAAAATCCCATTCATCGATGTCATGACGAGATGCGACAAGCGTGAGCAGAAACTTGTTTTCATCAGCGCAGAAGACCATCGTGTAGTGAGGGAGTTTGAGACGCCGAAAGAATTAAAATGCGTGATATTCGAGGGAATCTCGTCGACTAACGGCCTCGTCCTTGTCACATTTCCCGTGATGCTGTTGTGTAACCCGACCATTGGAGAATTCAGGGTTCTTCCAACGCCTCTAGAGGAGAGCGGATTTGCGTTTGTGTCGGCCATAGGGTTCGACGAGGAGAGCGACAATCACAAGGTGGTACAAATCATTTCTGATCGGACACCAGAGGCGTGGATGCTGGATCTGCAAGTGTTTAGCAAGAAAGCCGGTTCTTGGAAGAAGCTACAACCCCTAACCAACTTCGTGACTGCTGGAGTTATTGATATGAAGACTAAAGAAAAGTCCCACATCGATATAGAAATGAGAGATTTGGCATGTTAAACATTATAAATAAAAGTTACTTCTTTCAATTCTAAATCATCCCAAATTTGATTAATTCCTAAAGAAACTTGCTCTAATAAATGTCTGTTATAAAGGTGTGAGCAGTGTAAGTCTGGAGGTGTTTTTCTGGTGTGTATGGATATTAGTAAAATTCTGTAAACCATCCCCTGTTGGGTTTATAAGTAAAAGTCGAAGTTGCAAAAGTGGATATAACTCTTATTTGAGTGAACCACTATAAATTCGTGTGTGTTGTCTGTTACCTTTATTTCGTTTCTTTTATCCGCATATTGTTTATGGCAAAGTCAGGGTTCTAACTTGAATCCCAACAACTGGTATCAGAGCTCGAGGTAGAGTTCGGTTAAGCAACAATGAAAGGCGAAGAAGGCGGAAGTCTTGGAATCGGCAAGTTCGATGGAACCGATTAGTCATTCTGGCGATTGCAGATCAAAGACTACCTGTACGGTAGCAAGCTCCATCTCCCCCTGGGTACGAGGCCCGAGAAGATGGAAGAGGCGGAGTGGAACCTGCTCAATAGACAAGTTTGAGAGTCATCCGGCTAACACTGTCGAAGAATGTTGCTCACAACGTGGCGAAGGAGAAGACTACAATGGGCATTATGAAAGTCTTGTCTGACATGTACGAGAGGTCATTGGCAAACAACAAAGTCTTCTTAATGAAAACGTTGTTCCATCTGAAGATGGATGAGGGTGCTGGAGTAGCGGCACACGTGAACGAGTTCAACACGATTGTCAATCAGTTGTCCTCGGTTGAAATCGAGTTTGATGACAAAGTGCGAGCTCTTATCTTGCTCGCATCCCTACCGGATAGCTGGGAGCCCATGATGGCCGTAGTGAGCAATACGGTAGGATATGCCAAACTGAAGTTCAACAACGTGCAAGATGGCATCTTGGTTGAAGAAGTGCGTCGGTTTGATTCTGGCAAAGGCGCATCGAGTTTAGCCTTACACGTGGAGAACAGGAGTCGAAGCCACGACAAAAATAAAACTCGAATTGTTAGGGGCAAATCAAAGTCACGAAATGGAAGATCTCAATCCAAGTCTAGGTCGACAGCACATAACAGATCAAGTTATGGCACTGTAGGCTCGGACACACGAGTGAGAAGGGGATGAAGATACTGGTGAAAGGTGGCATGATTCCCGAGCTGAATACGGTGCAACATCACACATGCGGGAGCTGCATTCTCGGGAAGCAGAAGCGAGTTAGCTTCTCGAATTCAAGTAGAGAGCTGAAGCTCTAAAGCAGAAGCTCGAGCTGGTACATACCGACGTATGGGGTCCAGCTCTTGTCCCTTCCCTCGGGGGATCTCGCTACTATGTGACGTTCATCGACGACTTCACAAGGAAGGTATGTGTTTATTTCTAAATTCGATGTGTTTGCCACTTTCAAGAAGTGGAAGGCCATGGTCGAGCTGGAGACGAGCTAGAATGTCAAGTGCTTGAGGTCAGATAATGGAGGGGAGTACGTCGACTCCGATTTCAAGCAATATTGTGTCATAAACGGGATCAAGATGACAGAACGATCCCGGGAACTCCCAAACAGAACATAGTAGCAGAGAGGATGTTACGGACGCTAAACAAACGCGCTCGGAGTATGAGGATTCACTCTGGATTGCCCAAGATGTTTTGGGCAGATGCAATCACCATGAAAACCTTCTTGATAAACTGAGGACCATCTGTTCCCTTGGGTTTCAACATTCCATAAGAGGTCTGGAGCGGCAAGAAGGCAAACCTTTCTTACTTGAAGGTGTTTGGTTGCCTATTATATGTTCATGTTGATGACTCTATTCGGAGTAAACTCGACATGAAGTCTAAGAAGTATTATTTCATTGCCTATGGTGACACTGAACTTGACTATCGTTTTTGGGATGACGACGCAAGAAAGATTGTTCGGAGCAGAAAAATTATCTTCAATGAGCTGAAGATGTACAAGGACGAGCAGAGGGGAGCTTGGCGAGCAGAGCTCATGAGGACGAGAAGTTAGCAATCAAGCTGAGAGATTTTCCACCGATCGAGCTAAACAAAGATGCTCCTATGATTGAGGAGGGATCAGTCCAAGCTGATCAAGGTCAAGAAGGTGAAGACGAAGCTGATGATGACACCGAGCTCGAGGTTAATCAGTACACTCCAGTGACCGAGCTGAGAAGGCCGACCAGAGTTATAAAACCGATGTATAGGTTCTCCCCATCCCTTACTACATCCTCCTGACTGATAGAGGAGCACCCAAGTGCTATGAAGAGGCCATCCAAGTCGATGTCTCGACCAAGTGGCATGAATTACGAGATGGATTCTGACCTCGAAGCACACTTGGAAGTTGACGGAGTTACCAGCTGGGAAGAAATCATTGCAAAACAAGTGGGTGTACCAGATCAAGGAGGAAAGTGATGGAAGACAACAGTTGAAGGCGAGACCGGTGGTGAAAGGTTTCTAGCAGAATGAGGGAATTGATTTTACAAAAATCTTATCTCTAGTCGTCAAGCTTGTGATGATCAGAACCGTGCTAGGGTTGGTTGCCAAGGAAAATCTTCATCTGCAGCAGATGGATGTGAAGACGACATTTCTTCACGGTGATCTCGACGAAGATATCTACATGAGGCAGCCTGAAGGTTTCGAGGTGAAGGGAAAAGAGGAGCTCGTGTGCAAGCTCTAAAAGAGTCTCTATGGGCTTAAACAGGACCCAATGCAGTGGTACAAGAAGTTTGATAACTTCATGAAGCGAACAGAGTTCGGCAGATGCGAAGCCGACTCTGCTGCTACTTCAAGAGAGTTGAAGGCTCTTATGTAATTCTTCTTCTCTACGTCAATGACATGCTTATCGTAGGTGCCGACCTACGCAAGATCGACGAGCTGAAGAAGATATTGTCCAAAGAGTTCGTGATGAAGGATCTGGGAGCCGCGAAGAAAATCCCCGGGATGAGGATAGAGAGAAGCAAAGAGGGCATCGAGCTCTCTCAAGAAGACTACTTGAAGAAGGAAGTCAACCGCTTCAACATGGAGGATGCGAGGTCGGTCAGCACGCCGCTGGCTTGTCCAAGGAACAGTCGCCAGTAACCGAAAACGAGTTGACGTACATGGACAAAATCTCCTATGATTCGGCCATTGGAAGCTTAATGTATGCAATAGTATGCACAAGACCGGACATTGCTCATGCAGTGGGAGTTGTGAGCAAGTTTATGAGTAACCCGGGGAGAGAGCACTGTGAGGCCGTGAAGTGGATCTTTGAACGGAAGTTCTAGCTCGGCGTTGATGTTCATGAAGTCTGAAGTTGGACTTCAAGGCTATGTCGATGCTGACAACAGCGGCGATATCGACAACAGAAAGAGCACGCTTGGATACGTTTACACGTTCAAAAGGACGACCATTTTCTGGGTGTCAAGAATGCAGAAGATCGTCGCACTGTCGAGTTGCGAGGCGGAGTACGTGGCCATTACCAAGGCCACAAAAGAAATGATATGATTGCAATCATTTCTCCGCGAGTTGGACCAAGACCATGACATGAGTGTGCTATACAGTGATAGCCAAAGTGCCATTCAGTTGGCGAAGAATCCAGTCTACCATACTCGGACGAAACACATACAATTTTGATACCAGTTCATCAGGCCAGCACTGGAAGATGAAGTGCGTGTGCTTGAGAAAATTCCAGGGAGTCAGAATCCAGCGGACATGCTCACGAAGTCCGTTCCTTATGATAAACTGAAGTGGTACGCAACTTAAGTTGGACTCCTTGGTTGAAGATTGGTGATGCAACCTCGGATGGAGACAATTGGTGAGTTTAGTCTTCAAGTGGGAGATTGTTGATATGAAGACTAAAGAAAAGTCCCACATCGAGATAAAAAGGAGAGAGCATGTTAAACATTATAAATAAAAGTTATTTCTTTCTATTCTAAAGCATCCTAAAATTGATTAATTCCTAAAAAAACTTGCTCTAATAAATGTCTGTTATAAAGGTGTGAGCGGTGTAAGTCTCGGAGGTGTTTTTTTGTTGTGTTTGGATATTAGTAAAATTCTGTAAACCATCCCATGTTGGGTTTGTAGTGAAAAGCCGAAGTGGCAAAAGTGGATGTAACTTTTATTTGAGTGAACAACTATAAATTTGTTTGTTGTTTGTTACCTTTATTTCGTTTCATTTATCCGCATATTGTTTATGTCAAAGTCGGGGCTCTACCTTGAATCCCAACATGAGTTGTAAGCGCTTCCAGCGACGACACGTTGTACTTTCTTGCCTGACAACGTCTCGATACACGTGACAAGTTGGTCGTCATGTCGTTCACGTATGGGAGCGAGGAAGTGCGTAAGGTGTCAGATACACCTGATTGTCTCTCAATGCCGAACAATAAACTGAGACGACTCACGATGTGGAAGGAAGACTCGTTGGCTGTGCTAATTTCCTGAGAGAATGACTCCCACGGGCTCTACAATTTCTTGGTCATGACAAAGAACGACGTTGGTGATGAAGAGGGGTATTCTTGGTCCAAACTTTCCGCGATTGATTCCTGCCACAACAATATTCATGGAGCTTGGGGCGACCGAATTCCGGTCTCCGAGAGGGGAAAGTCCGATATTGCTGCGTGGGACCCACGCACGCCAAGTGATAACTATCCCGTGATCGCGGAAGTGAAAGAGCCTTGCTACTTCCGTCATGCCTACCCTCTCTTCCTAACTTGCTCTCCGTCTACTCGGATCCTTGAGAATTCCACTAATCATTATTTACAATGTTTATTATGTGCTTCTTATTACAATCTTTTTTTTATTTTAAATTTTTGCTGTTTGAAAAATTATTACTTGAAGAACTTCAGATACATGGTATATGTTTTCTTGAAAATCTGACATATTAGTGTATTGCTGTATTAAAAAGCTACACGGGTATATATGTAATATGACCCCTAATTAAGAATAATGAGCAATATGATTAAGCTAATAATCCCATGCATTTCTGACACTAAGCTTATCAGTACCACGACCAAAAGAATAAAACGAAGCCCCAGCATTAAAGTCTTGGAAATCGTTATTAGCAGATGGAGAGTTATTGCGATGAAGATGATCTTGATCTTGGTCTTGGTCTTGGTCTTGATCTTGATCATCTTGGTCTTCTTGCCTAGCCATGAGGCTGCTCTTATCTCCCTCGATCTCCCGGTACTTGTTGAGGTAGACCTTGAGTGGTCCCACATAGCCGTCGAATCCGAGGGTGGTCATGGCCCACAAGAGATCGTCGCCGTTGATCGTCTTCCTCTTCTCTCTCTGGCACTTGTCCGAGGCCTCGCCGGTGACGAAGCTTATGAACTCGGAAACGCACTCTTGGACGGTCTCTTTGGCCTCTTTTGAGATCTTGGCGTTGGGAGGGAGAGATTTCTTCATGATTCTGCTCACGTTGGCTATCGGCAGAAACTTGTCTAGCTCTTTCGAAAAATTGCTCTCCGACTGGCCTTCAATGGAGCTGCAAGTTTGAGCCTTTTTTGAAGACATGATTGATTGGAATTAATTAATAGTGGGGGTTGCTTTTTTCTTCTTATGTTATATTGCTCAAGTAATGAGAAGTTTCGGAATAATCTTAGCAAATGGCGTCTGTGTGGGCTTTTTATAAGTTGGAGAAAAGTAGGAGGAATTTATTTATTTATTTATATTACATAGTGGAAATGAGGTTGGAGGTAAAAGTAATGAATAATAAAGCTAGAGCTATATGGTTTAGAGTTTAGAACTTAGTGGAATCTTTGAATATAGGACTTGAATTAGGATGCTAAATTAAGCACGAGAGGGATTAAAAAAGAAAACACAAACAATGGCATTTCAATGTGTCACTGTATCTCCCTTGCGCTCATCAGGTTATCTTAAACACACAATTAGTTTAGAATTGAGTTTGTGATACAATTCCAAGTATACCTTTTATATGGTTAATACAAAAGCATAAATGGAATTAAAAATTAGTCAACCAAAAAAATTTGATACTTAATAAAAACTAACCATGATAGCTAATTATATTAACCATGATCGCTAATATGATTAACTATTATCGTCTCGATCCCAGCTGCGACTTTCAGCGAAGCACGTTAACCCAATGACAATAACTTCTAGATCAATTTGTGATCACCAAATCAATCAAAAAAATTCGTAGTTAATTAGTACGAAAATTTGCCACATAAAGTATAACTTTGCCAAAAAAGACACTAACCCTTTTGTTCAAGGAATTGAAGAGAATGATGAAGAGCAGTGTGTTTATTACTAGGACGTGATCTTATTTCCAAATTGGTATATTATTTGTGACACAGCTAAACTAGCCAGATATCGGCTCACAGTAACTTAAGTCTTAAGAAAAAACATTGTCAGTAAATATATGAATCTTAAACTTAACACCAACTTTTCTTCTCCTCCTACTCTTTATTTTTCTTCGTGCTATGTTCTTCTATAAATCTATAGTTCAAGATATATCTTTATTTTAGACAGAAATAAACTAAACGCGTAACAAAATCTGAGGCTGTTATTAGCTCCACGAGGTATTGATTGGACATCCATGGAAGCTTGAATTATCCTGATTCTCTTGTCTCGGTCATAGCCCGCACGAGAATTATGTAGTGTTCAAGTTTTACATATAAATTGCCAAGTATGAAGGTATCTGATATTTGAAAGTGTCTAAAATGGAGTATATTTGTCACGTGTGTACATCTTAAAGCTAAGAAGAAAGAATATTGTAGGCACTACCATAAATTCCTTGCGTTGCTTTTGATTTCTGTGGTTTGTTTTACCTCTCCCAATATTCTCTATATCACAGTTCACATGCATGCATCCATGGTTTCAAAGATTTGAATATCATATATGAATGAAACTTTTAACCAATAGTTTGGATAATTTATATACATGGCCGACCTTATAGGTAAGCCACTATGTCTTGAGGCTTCACATTTTCTGTTTATGAAAAAGGTAAAAAAATGGCCTCAAATTTTAAACAAAAAAGTCTTGAATGTCTTAAAATTTCCATTTTTTCGAAAAATAGATTTATACCAAAAAATAAAAAGCTCCAAAATTTTAAGGAAAAAACTACAATTGTAAAGAAAACACCTATTTTTTTAAATAAGCTATAAAACTTAATTTATGTTTTAATATATTATAAAAAATATTTCACTTTTATCTTGGTCATAGTTCGGGTCATCCCTGCCTATGAACTTAGAGAGTTGTGAATTTTTACTACGTACGTCCATAATATTCTTTTATGTAATTTCATAAATGAAAAATCATTGGTCGAGATATAATTGTGAACTACTATAAATCTTGAGCAATTTGAAACATACAAATATATTTTTGGATTTCTTTTCAATTTTACAAAGTTAAAATTATTGGATGTATTTTGAAAAAAAAAATTAATTGAATCCGGAGACGTGTTAAAGTTTAATGAAGTTTCTGATATTTGTGTTAGATTTATTTGGTGATAAGAAAAAAATAATGAATAAAAACAAGAATCCAATTAAAACACTTCTCTTTTAAAAATGAGGATTTTTTTAGAAAAGCATGATCCATATTACTAACTATTTTCGTAATTGTGACTTCGGTCGAAATAAATTTTTCAAAATTGATCAATTACATTGTAATAATGGTTGAACGACTTAGTTATATTGTCAACTAAAAATCACATGCAATCCAAATTAAATTAAAAGATTTTAGTTAATATGTTTTGAACATAAAAGACTAAAAATATTTCCATTAAAAAGCCTTAAAAAGATTAACTTATATAAATATTTATTTGCTAAATCTTTTTCTTTGCATGTTTATTAATTTTGTTAGGTATTTGAATGAAAAAATCCGCTTGAATACAAGCGCTCACAAATATCTTGATGTTTTCTAAGTTTTTTAGTTTAATAAGGTAATTTTAAAAGTAACTGTTAACAAATAATATTACTTTTGAATTTTGTTATTTTCTTAAGTTGTTATTTTTTTAAGGTCTTATTTTCATGTTTCGCTTAATGTTTCGATAAAAATTGAGCGACTTTTTTTTAACCAACCAATCTCTTTTAAACTATTAGTCTAATTATTTTTTTGTTAAACTCTGTCTAGTTATCACGAAATTTGTCAAGATAAAAACTTCCCAAATATCACGAAATTTAGAAGTTAAGACACTTATCACGAAATCTTTTAAAATAGAAAACTTCCCAAAACGTATATAAAAGATATTTTGAAGAAGTTAAGACACAAATCATAATATTTTTCATTTGAATTTTAGAGTAAAAAATAAATCAAAACAATTAATATCATCACAACACCATTTATATTAATTAAGCGTTTCATAGTTAGCAAACAATAAATGTGGCTTCAGTGCTTAGTATTGGGAAATACTAATTTAAACGCAAAAAATTATTCCAGAATATTGTGATTAATTATTTATATTAATTAAGCGTTACATAGTTAGGAAAGTGTGAATTGTCATTTATTCCCTTAGCATAGAAATTGCATTTATAGGAGTTAAAGTAGGCTGAGTTCCAAATATGTTTAAAAAAAAAAAAAAGGATCCAACTAGGAGCTCGGGAAGCGAGAGAAAATAAAAATCTCTAATATACTCTCATGCTTAATAAATTTTCCATCCTCTTCCTCTTTCCTAATCTAACTCGTCTCTCTCCTCACACCTCGTAATCCCCGTCAATGCCTATACTTAGACGGCTAGACCTCATATTCTCCGTCAATGGCTATATCCAGCCCATAAATCATATATTCCCTCTTTGTCTGGCCAATTAATCACCGTCAATGGCATACTCAGAAACATATTTCCCCCCGCATCATACAAAACCCATAACATAAAAATTCTAAAGTTTCGGCGTTTCCAGCATCATATAAAACACAGAACATAAAAATGTAGAAGTTTCGGCGTTTCGAGTCTCACCCAATTCAGCAAACAAAATTTTGGTAAGTTTTTCGTTTTCATGTAACCAGGGTTTCTGTAGAAAATTTGCAGTAAACACAAATTTTGACTGATAGTGATATGCTTTGTAAACGAAACATAAGATTTCAAACCCAAAGAGACTTGATATTAAATTTGGTGACAGTGTTGTTTCGGACTCTTATGTGGTCGCGTATACTATCACGAATTTATTTGAAATGTATTGCATAAACAGTGATATTTTACTATTGAATGAGATGTTGAAAAGATCAGTATTTTATGATGAGGAGGCACAAATTTATTTGAATTATTTTGTATTCAGAGTGATAGTTTACAATACAGTTAGATGAAATGAAAGAAAAATATTGTAATAGTCGTAGTTAAATAATTTTTTTTTAAAATTTTGTGACAACATTTTGACAGTTTCGTGACGACTTGGTCACGAGAATTTGTGATTCCGTGACAAACTGTCGTCACAAAATTGTCAAAATATCGTCACGAAACTGTCAAAATGTTGTCACGAATTTCTTGACTTGGTCATAAAGTACTATGTTTTCTCACCAAATCTTGCGGGATCGACATAGATTTAATTCATATACGTTTAAAAGCCTCCTATACGACATTTTGATAAATTTCAAATTAGTAAATAAGTAACGAACTCATATGTTCCTCTACAAAAAATAAAGACGACCATTGTACGTGATGTAGTCATAGATGATTAGTATTAATACCCATGAAAACTAAATATTACTTTTTCATTTTTTATTTTAATGAATTTGGTTTGGTTTGTAATGTGGTACTTCTTGGTAACTAACTACCAAATAAAAAATCACGCGATGACATATTACGGAACAAGTATGAATTTACGGTACATTATATATATTTTATCATCCAATTAGATGTTGAAAAGATCAATACTGGTTAAGAACCCGATCTAGGTAGCTAATTGTCGTAAGATTTTTTTTAAAATTTCGTGACGACTTGGTCTCGGTAATTTGTGATTCTGTGACAAACTATCGTCATGAAACTGTTAAAATGTCGTCACCAAACTGTCAAAATGTTGTCACGAATTTCTTGACTTGGTAACAAAATATTATGTTTTCCCACCAAATCGTGGGGGATCAATATAGATTTAGTTCATATACGTTTAAGAGCCACCTATACGATATTTTGATAAATTTCAAAATTAGAAAATAAGCAACGAACTCATATGTTTCTCTATAAAAAAATAAGGATGACCATTGTACGTGATGTAGTCATAGATCATTGGTATTAATACCTATGAAAACTAAATATTATTTTTTGATTTTTGATTTTAATGAATTTGGTTTGGTTTGATTTGTTAATGTGGTACTTCTTGTTAACTAACTACCAAACCAAAAATCACGCAATGACATATTACGAAACAAGTATGAATTTATGGTACATTTTATATATATATATATATATATATATATATATATATATATATATATATATATTAGATGTTGAAAAGATCAATACTGGATAAGAACCCGATCTAGGTAGCTAATTTTAGTAAGGAATGTTTTTTTAATATTTGGTGACAATATTTTGATAGTTTTGTGACGACTTGGCCACGGGAATTTGTGATTTCTTGACAAAATGCTATCACAAAATGTAGAATTTTGTGACGAAGTCGTCACGAAACTGTTAAAATGGTATTATAAAAATATAAAAATACCTTACTTTTATAATCACCATATTATGCAAGTTATCGCTTGCATTAAATACATTTATCTACAATGGTAACATAAATATTATATTTATACGAGATGGTTGAGTTTACATTAATGAATCTTCCTTTAAAATAAATAAGGTAGGTGTACCTAGTGTCAACTTCATCACCCACTAATTTCTATGACAACTAATGGATGATCTATATAATTCATGTTCCCCATATATTCATTTCAAGGAGGAGAAGAAATCATCTCACCAACAAGGTATTATTGTTCCTTCCAGTAAGATTTTATAATATGGATGCCTATACAGAGAATGTTTTGAAACAACTTGAAGAAAACTCTATCAAAGTTCAAAAGTATAATAATTGGACTTGTCCGTTCTGTAAGAAAAATAAAAACAAGGCATACGCCTACCAGAGGTTAATAGATCATGCTTTGGAATTTACCTGTGGATCTCGCAAAAGAGACCCGACTCAAGTACTGATTCATTCATATTGTATATAATGTATTTACGTATCATGTTGTCTAATACTTGAATTTTTCTATCTAATTTTACAAGTTAGTTTTTATGTCTCTCCTTACATTGTTAACAGTTGGAACTTTGGTTTGTTGGTTATCGTATGCTTTGTTTATGTAAGTCTTGACTGTTGAATATTATTTTAATGTATTTTAAGTATTCGAACTACTTATGTTTTATTATTTATATTATATGTATCTATCTGTGTAGTTAGTAATCGAAATTAACGTGTTATCGTAACGACATCGTCACAAAATACCAACGTTTTAAATGCCGACGAAAACCGACAAAAACCGACCGAAATTTCGGATGTCGTTGATTGCCGGCCAAAAACGACCCTTTTAAGCGTTTCGTCGTTTTTGGCCGGCGAATTTCGTCGTTTTTTCGGCGGTTTGTCGTTCGTCGTCAGCCCAAAAATGTCGTGTTTTGTGTATAAAAGCCATCTTCACCCGACGAAAACCCTAAGGTTTTCCCATTTCCACAAACCATTTTGGCCGATCCTAGCCGCTTGACGTCCGACAACTTGCCGGAAAAATCCGAGAGGGAAACCGAGTTTCGATCCGTTGCCGATCAAGTGCTTCAGAAAACAACAACAATCCGGTGGTGGCCAACAGATTTCGAGGTATTGGCCGGTAGGTATATGATTGTGAGTGTTGAAGATGATTTTCGGGTCGAAATTGGTTTTTTTTATAAATACTTGTAGAAATAGAATGTCTTTGGAATGTGATTCTGCAGATGATATA
Organism: Urtica urens; assembly: GCA_958296335.1. Taxonomy (NCBI): domain Eukaryota; kingdom Viridiplantae; phylum Streptophyta; class Magnoliopsida; order Rosales; family Urticaceae; genus Urtica; species Urtica urens. Next base: position 7,901,076 of record OY282530.1, on the reverse strand, counting down.
ATTTTTTGGATTTTTTTTAGATTCAGATTGTGAAACATGAAGTGAATATGATGGTTGTAGCTATGAATCAATATATCTTTACTTAAGAAGTATAAAATTGTTCTTGAAGTTCTTGATTATGATTTTAACTCGAAATAATGTATGAAATAAAATCTGTTTGAAAATAAATTTTAACTAGTCTATAATTTTTTCAGATTTTATTGACATTGGGAACGTGAAATATGTAGTGATTTCGGTAGTTGTAATTATAGTTCGATAATTCGTTGAGTTGATTGTTGTTGAAACGGTTGATTATGATTTTTTCTCAAACATATGTCTGAAATAAAATATGTTTAGAAATGAAATTTAATTATAGTGGAATTTTTTCATAATTGTTTGAGTCACGGATTAAAATATTTGAATTGTTTGTCGGAAATTGTTATTTTAGTTTGCTTGGTAAGAAGTCGTTGATTATGAATTTTTCTGAAAAATACGTGTGAAATAGAATTTGTTTAGAATGTCATTTTAAGAATATTGGAAAAAATATTTCAGATTTTTTTATGTCAAAGATTATAGAATTTGAATTATATATCGAGAATTGTTGTTTTAGATTATTTTTCTTGAAGCAGTTGATTATGAATTTTTCTCAAAAACATGTGTGAAATAGGATCTGTTTGGAATTGAATTTTAATAAGATTTTTCTTTTTTCATAATTTTTGGAGTTACAAATTTGATTGTTTTGTTTGTTAACAATTACAAATGGTATTTGAAGGCGTCCGATAACATTGTGTTGTCATTCCAGGGACAACCAGTCATTTTACCTGCAAGTATTGTGAGTTAACGAAAAGAAGTGGAGGTATCACTCGTATGAAGTTGCTTCTTAGCGGAAACGATCCGAAGAAGAATGTAAAACGATGTGATAAGTGTCCTCAGGAGGTAAGAGAAATAACATATCTGTTGTTGACAGGTCCTAACGTTCCACTCCCTTCCCCGTACGAGATTCACAGCACATACCTTAAGGAAGAGGTTATTCAGGCACAAGCATACGTCGATAGTCAACGTAAGGTTTGGGAAGAGTACGGGTGCACAATCATGTCTGACGGATGGACGGGTCCAACGCGGTTGAGTATCATTAATGTTATTGTATACTCAGCTGGAAAAAACTGTGTTCTTGAAGTCCGTTGACGCGTCAAACAACATCAAAAATTGGGAATACATCTAAAAACTATTGAGTGATGTGATTAACGATGTTGGACGCCACAATGTCATCCAAATTGTCACGGACAACGGGTCGGCGTATACAAAAGCGGGGATGAAACTTATGAGGAAGTTCAATTGTTATTGGACACCGTGTGCCGTGCATTGCCTTGATCTTATGTTGGAAGACGTGGCTAAACGAGACACCATTGCTCGCGTCGTGGATGACGCTAGACGCGTAACGAAACTCGTTTATAACCACGGGATTCTATTAGCAAAGTTAAAAGAACAATGTGAAGGTAAGATCATTCGCCCCGGTCCTATAAGGTCTGCTACGAATTATTTAGCTCTTTCAAGCTTGCGTATCAAGAAACAAGCATTGAAGGCGATAATCAATTCCGATTGGTGGGATAGATTGACATTTCGCACAACCTTAGCGGGATCATTTGTTGAGCAAAAAGTAAATGATGCAAATTTTTGGCTACACCTTGATGGAGTTTGTAAGGTATTTTTGTTTCTAGTATGATATTTGTAGTTACTTTGTAGAACTAACATTTTACGTTAATGCGACATGTATTCGAGCCGTTATTTGTAGCTCTTCTGTTCGTGGACATAGAGGTCGTTCCGACGTTGGGTGCACTATATCACGTTTTCGATCTAATGAAGAAAAAGTTGGAGAGGCTACCAAATAAAAGATGGGTTGTTGATATCATTGTCGACAGATGGGAGAGACAACTTTGTCACCCATTGCACAAAGCAAGTTATTACTTAAACCCGAGGTGTCAATACAACCCAGAGATTACGATGACACCAAAACATCTAACTGATGTTAGAGACGTTTTTGAGGTGTTACATCCGCACGATAATTGTTCCGTTCTTGGAAATGAGGTACGTAATTTCATTTATGTATATGTTCCTTCACCGTATAGTGATATATTATGTACACAGCTCATTGCCTTTCGAGATGCACGTGGACTATTTGGAAGGAAGATTGCGGTTGGAAACTGTGATTATATGGCCGCAGGTACGTAATGATATGTTTGTGCGGAATCTGTTAACATTAATTGATTTTTATTTTATTTTTGTAGCCGAATGGTGGAGAGTGTTTGGAACTGAAGCACCTACTTTACGTCGGTTGGCCATGCGAATTTTATCACAAACTGCATCCTATTCGGCTTGTGAAAGAAATTGGAGCACGTTCGCGTTAATCCACACAAAACAACGCAACCGTCTTGCGTATTCAAGGTTGGAGCAACTTGTGTTTTGTAATTATAACATGAAATTACAGATACGAGATCGCAAAGCTCAGTACGAAAATAAGGAACTCCGAGACCCCTTAGAAATCATAGAGAAATCTATGCAAGCCATGGGAGATGAGGCCGACGACGACGTTCTTCTTTAGTGGGTTCGTCCATGCAACCTTGACGATGAATCCAACCGTCCTGATCCGCAAGTAGCCTCACAGGCCCGTTCCGAAGGCGTTGATGTAAACCGGGTCGTCTCTCAAGAGGTTGGTGTAGAATCATCTAGTGACGATGATGGGGATGGTAATGAAGGTGGCGGAACGCAAGGCGGCGGTGATGGTGGCGGCACAAGTGTTGGTCTTGAGAGTGGCACAAGCAGAGGTTGGAATAACGATCCATGGACTATGGAATCGGGTTATCAAGCTACTCAAGATGAAGATCACGTAGCGCGGGATTGGGACAGGTACTAATATGTTACATGCATTTTTAATTTACATTTATTTTTATCTAACTTAATGTCTCGCAGGTCGGATGATTTCTTTGACTTTGAATCTGCGCAATACCCGGGAGGTCGACAAGCGGGAATGTGGTCTACTAGTTCTACGGATTACAACGTTGACTCCATTTCCACTCAATTTGAGTCAATGTCATTTGACCAAATGTCTACCCAATCTTACGAAGGTCAAGGTTCATATGCTTATCCATACCCCGTTCCATATCCAGTTCCGGTCATTATAGGTGCAGAGATTCAAAGACCACTCCCGAGTACCCCATATTGTGCAACGTGGTTGGCGGAACGCAAGCCAACTACAACAACCATGTCATTAACTACACTTCATCGTACGCGACTCAAATGACGTGGTTGGACTACTGTAACCTTCAGGCACGAACATGTGGATTTTATCAGCCACCACGTCATTCCAGTTACTATGGAATATTGATAGTTGTTGGATTTCGTATGATCTTTTCGAACTTAATGTGGTATGATATTTATGAACTTAATAGTGTATGACTGTATGGTATGTATGAACTTGAATTTGTATGTTCTGTATGAACTCAATGTGGTATGATATGTATGAACTTAATGATTTGAACATTTTCTATAGTTATAAATTCATGTTTTGAACTAAAAATGTCATCAACATTTTTTCCGTCGAATTTCCGTAATTTTTGTCGAATTTCCGACCGGCCAACGGCAATCCCATCGGTATTCCCTTTTTCGTTTTCCACATTTTTTCCGTCGAATTTCCGTTCGGCTAGCGGCATTTCCGTGATTTTGAGTTACCAGCCATTTATCGGCTGGCGGCCGTTTAAACGTTGCAAAATATTGACTTCTACAATATTGCTAAACAAATTAATTGGTAATAATGAGTAAAAATCAGTAAAACATAATTTCAGAATCAGTACGTGAATATTATAACACATCCCAAAAATATGTACGTGAATATTATACATCCCAAAACTCAGTAACACATACAAAAGAGTCTAGCTAATTGTATATATAAGTAACATGTATAAGTTAATCGTGTTATGTGAAACTACAAATGTCACCCAAAAATCAATATTGTTTGTTCACGATTAAACCGATTCTTCGCGGTTTAAGACCTTCATCGCACCATACTTTACGAGTTCAATCGTGAGCTTCTTCCGGTGGTTTTTCATGGACCATAGCGTCAAACATTTCAGTGGAATGCCGTGTATAAGGTACTTTGCCACCTTAATACAGAACATTCCACAATCGCTCCTGAAAAAGCACGTACATTTAGTTAAACATTTAACATAGATTAATAAGAAACTATAATTGTTACCCATTGGTTTGTTACGGACTATCCGCACATGACAACGAAAACGGAGAAAGCTTTCCGTCGGCCATACCAACGTTAAGAACATAGGGAAGAAAAGAAGCAAATGCATACATTTTTACTTTCCGGCGTGAGAACGATGCGCTCATCGAGTCGTAAACCATGATGTGTCACCGACGAAAATCGATGACCAAAAGGATCTAGTAATCTGATATGTGTACGGGTGTACACTTTCCCCACGTCCGACCACAGTGTCAGCATCCAATCTTCATTACCTTCTCCAAGTATATGATCCAATAAATGAGGATGGTTTGACCAGTTGAATAAGAATTTTTCATCGGTTGCATCCCACTCATTCTTTATGGAGGTCAAGAGGACGTAGAAATATGTATCTGTAGTCGTGAATGACTCGAACATCTTTTACCAACTTCCCCTTCTCCCTGAAGTAGTAGAATGCAACGTTGATGTGCTGCAACAATATAAATGGATGTGTCAAATCATGATGTATTATTATAAATAACGCGTCAACATTTTAGTCGCACGTGACAACTTGGTCACTAAACTGTATATCAAACAAAACGTGACAAACATGTCACCAAACATAACGAGTTCAAGAAATAAGCGGAAAAATATCATATATATTTTATTCAATACGAGCATTCTCTATTGTCAGTTATTACAACTACACAAATAGGAAAAAGTGTAACATATTATTTGACAATATGTCACGGTGTTCTTGTGAAAATGGGCAAATCACATAAAAATATAATAATTCAAACAAGCACACATTAAAATAAAGGAGGATAAAATCCATGTTTGAAATCCCTACATAATAACTGTTTTATGTGCTGGAACTTCATTTGTCGCAATACCATATTTTACTATTCATTTTCGTATTACACAAAGAATGAAAATCCATTTGTTTTAACTAACAAGTTATGATGCTTTTAAGAAATTTTTATATTTTCGTGACAACATTTACCAAATTTCATGAAGAAAGTCGTCACGAAATATCTGCCTGACGTGACAACTTATTGTAACAAACACATATACTTCGTGACAATTTCGTCACGAAATGGGGTAAATGTTGTCACGAAACTTGAGTATATCGTGACGACTTCGACAATAAATTTATATTTTTTCGCCTAATTCGATCGTGGTTGACCTGGAAGGAGTTTAGCACCGGTATCTAGTCTCTTCGACGATGTTTTCCCAGATTTAAAAATAAAAACAAATTATTCCCTTAAACATATGTGACTCTATCACACTTCTAGGGTAACATAGGAAGAGTTGTAATCACAGTTTATTGGTAAAGTTGTTAAAATAGATACAAACTTTTATACTTAATTTTTTACTTAGTATTACACAAAGAATGAAAATTCATTTGTTTTAACTTACAAGTTATGATACTGTTTACTTACGAAAGAATAAAAATTTTCTTACTCATTCGCAGAGGAGGTTCCAAGCCTATGAAGGAGCCATTCACGCGCTCTGTTCAAGTCAACCCTACGGGGTGGACTCAGTGGATCGGAAAAGGGATACAAAATTTTTTTCTTTCGTTTTCCTAGACATCTCAGAATTTAAGTACGGAATTCTTGTAAAATTAACTTCGACGCCCTGTAAACAACGTAGTATTTAACATGATCGAAATTAGGTAGTTATAGGTAATTAGAAATTTATGGTCACGAACATATATATTTCGAGACCATATTGTCAAGAATATACGTTTTAGTGACAACATGGTCACGAAACAACAGTTCGTGACCATGTTGTCACGAGTTCATCATTTCGTGACGACCTGATCACGAATGCTTCGTTTCTTGACGATATTGACACAAAATGTATAAAACATATTTGTGTCAACGTCGTCACGAAAGGTATATATGGATAAAACATTCATTCCATCACATGCATCCATAAAATCCAAGGACAACACTAGATTGACTGTTTTTAACTTGGTCGGAATTGGACGCTCAGAAGATGAGTTGTAGGAAATTTTCAGCCTTTTTAGCTTTTCAAAGAATGACGAGAAATCCTCTTCATAGAAAGTCCGGTTGAGGCTTTTACGTCATCGCTGCTTGAACTCGGAGATGATATTTTCTTCATCGTTGGTTTGTGCGAGGGGAGAAGGGCTTGTTTCTGGGTTTTTTGGGAGCGAACACAGAAGAAGACGGAGAGAAGAAAGATAAGTGAATAAAATAAAAAGTCGGTAGATTTCAAAATTTAAACCAGAAGAAGATGAAGAGTCGCGACGGGAGTGGTTGTCCATATAATGTGTCGAAGAAGAGATGAACGTGAAGAGTCGGAAGTTGAAATGACAATCGACGCGACGTTCTGTCAGGTCGGCGTGGGGAGGAGTTAATGCGGAGAGAGAGAGTCGAGATGGACGTTAATTAGAAGAGAGATTAATTAAGGTTAGGGATATAAACGTTATTCCGGTTCAAAAAGTGAGAGTAAAATCGCGATAAAAATATCCTCTCTCCTCCCGAGCTCCTAGTTAAGTCATTTAAAAAAAACATAAACACCAGATTTTAATCCTATTATTGGGAAAATCCCTTAAAACTATATGTAAAGCAATATGTTTGATAATATTTTATGAATTTTTTATTTGTAAGGTGCACATGAGATGAATAAGACAAATACAAGAAATGGACTTAGCATTAAGTCGATATTCTCTAGAACAGGCTTAGGCCTTTTTATTGAAACTTGAAACTCCATGAGCTTCTCAAACTTATTTGTATAATGACTCGGTTCAAATTTTTATTCTGAAAATACCGCAATTCGTGTATATTTTAGATTATGGTATTATTTACAAGTCTTCTTCTTCATATCGAAATACTTTTTCATTTTCAGAATCGCCAAACCTAGTAGATGCGGGGCCATATTTGTGAAAATAAGGCAAACATTAAGTTTTGTAACTGGACTATTGTTAGCATAGCAAAATAAACCATTTTAGAGAATATTTTCGAAATTTAAGTAGTTTCATAATTATTTACATCACAAGACCTAATAAAAGATTTATGACATGAAATATGATGAATGCAACATTTTCCTTATCGAAATTATGCGAGAGCTGCATAGATATGCTCGTTGTACAACACCGAGAAGACCAAGATATAGCTCATTGTACTCGGGCACATATGAAAGAAGAACATGGCGATGTTGGTAAACAAATAATGATCCTGGAACTTAAGTCTGTGGACCATCACATGTGCGAGAACACAAAACGTAAGCAAGCGAGTCTTTCAATTGCAAGCACATAGCTGAAGTGATAAGTTCGAGCTCTTCAACACATAAGTCTAGGAACTTGTTCTTATCCATTGCACTTGGAGGTTCTCGCTAATATACTACATTCATCAAGGAATTCACAAGTAAGGTTAGTTGATTTTATGAATAAATATAAGGGTTATTGCGATACTAGCAATATATACATAGGTTAGTTTAGAAATGATCAAGATTTTGTAAAACTTGCGTAAATGATTATTTCCCATCCATTCTTTTTTGCCGCTTTAATAAATTAAATTTAATAATAATTAAAATCATTAATCAACACGAAAAATAAGGGGATATTAACTGCAAGCATTTATTAAGAAAAACGTTTGAAATTGAGAGAGAGTAAATGCGGAACAAATTAACCACCTATTTATCTTTTTCACAAAAAATTTGAAATCCTAATCTCTACAAAAGCTCGCCGAAGTGAGCGGAGATTTCAACATTTGTGTTTTTAGGTAAGCAATTTTTTGTTCTATCTTTATTTTTAAACTCAGTAAATATTCGTCTTTGTTTAACAAAAAATTTCATTGTTTGCAAAAAATTTGTTGCCCGATTTGAGTATTTTTTTGGTTTTGTTTATTGATGTTCTTAGTTTGAATTTTTAGATTTTCTGTGACAAGTATCCATTTTCTTGTTTCTCTTTCAAGTTTTTCATACCAGAATATGAGTTTTATTTTACATTTGAAGAACTATTTTGATTTCGCCGGAGGTTTGTTTGTTTGTTCTATTATTTCTAGGTTTGACATATGTGGTTGAATCTATTGATTTTAGGGGTTATTAAAATGTTTCATTGTTTTAGATATGTAGACCCGAGTATTCGGTGATTAAACAATATGGAAATATTATGTGATTAAACATTATGAGGTTAGTCGTTGTCTTTTTTATTTAATTTGCATGTTATATTAAACATTGTTTATCTGTGTTTATGTTTCGTGTTAACCTCTAATATGGTTTTGGAATGTACAAAATCCTGTTAAACGATCGGGTGTTAACATTTAGGGGCAGCTTTCTGAAACCTAAAGTATGTCTACGGACATTTTCAATATTGATGTAAATTCATTTAAAATAGCGTGATTATGAAAATAATGTATCTAGATATTTTGAACAAAGACTTTGAAGTTATTAATTGTTCTGGAAATCTTGCTAAAAGGTTTTATGTTCTTAAGCTGTTGATTTGACGCATTCTATTTTGTTTATATGTTAAAGTTGATGTTTAGTAATTGTTTGGTATTTCTGAAAAATATTATGGAATTAATGGCTTGAAGGTAATAATAATTCTGAAAACATTTTTTTTGGGCTGAGTAAATATTTTGTAACTTAATTTGTTAATGTAACATCAATTAACATCTTTTATTCATAATAAACATAGGGAAAAACTCAATAGTCGAGAAAAGACATAAAAAGCTCTAAAGTGATTGCGATAAAAGAAAACACCACAAGTAATGAAATGACTTGAAGGTAATAATAATTCTGAAAACATTTTGTTTTGGGCTGAGTAAATATTTTGTAACTTAATTTGTTAATGTAACATCAGTTAACATCTTTTATTCATAATAAACATAGGGAAAAATTCAATAGTCGAGAAAAATATAAGACATAAAAAGCTCTAAGTGATTGCGATAAAAGAAAACACCACAAGTAATGAAATGACAATCTGAATTTTTTTATTGTATACGTTGGGAATTATGCCGTTGATTCCAGTAAATGATAATCATGCACTCGAGTTTTACGATCATGAAACAACTCACGATATCCATAAAAACGAAATAGCAAATTGATTATTTTAACAACAGTTCATTTGGACACTTACAACATCTCTGAGAAGGTGTGTTCCCCGAAAAAATATCACGCATTCTCGTATTTAGTCTAATCGAGTCGATAAAATACAATGTACTTCATTTCAAGTTGCGGGATAAGGTTCATCGATTTACCATATATGACTTTGAACTTATGTCGGGTAAGTAATCAATATTTGTACTCAATTTTTTTTATTTTCGGATTTCATATATTAATTTTTAATTAATGAGTCATTGTCAGTTTTAGATTGCAATTCACCTACAAAAATTCACGAGGATTTGTGTATCTATAACCCTTTTAAAGATGGATTTTTCAAGGAGTCAAGGACACAAGGTGCACAATTCTTGCTCGAAATTTTTTGAGCAAGAATTGGTGGTACGAATGATGAGACAATGAAACTTATTAATGCTGCAATTATTTTGCTTAGGTAACGACAATATATCATATCAAACGACGTGCTTAAAATGACAATAAATTTTGAACTCTTCTCCAAATATCTGAGGGAAAGGGTTGGTTTTTACATGTTATGTGAATCATTAAGAAGTAAAAGTTTCTAGAAGTAAGATGGGCTTCAACATAGGCAGTTATCTTCAACTGTTAATCGCGTGGCTTTCGAGCTAATTAATGTTTTTGAGAAGAATGGGTTTACCAAATTAAGTTTGTAGAACCCGATCTCGAGGATGCGTAAGTGGTCATGCACTTCGAGCCCGAAATATGACGATGTCCATCGTACTTTCGAAGATGGTACTGTAAATTTTTATTTGCAATATAAATTTAATTAACTAAATATTATGTGTGTAAAAATAATGTTAAATGTTGTGATTGTTTTGAAGCTTGAGGTCAACACAATTAGCGCAATTGAAGACTAGGTTAAAGGATTGTCTACATAAGTCGAACTTTCAACATCACAACAAGAATCACTGCTGAAAACAACTCTGAAAGGTAAAGAGAAGGCAATCACATCTACTTGTCCGGATGGTTACATAACAATCCAGAAGATCAAGCAAGTGATAAGTTAGACCTTGCATTCCAAGAAATTGAGGAGCTGAAAATAATTGTATGCCAGTGCAATGAGAACTCCGACTTAATGCTAAAAATTGTTAATGTTTACATGGAGGGAGTCAAACACCACATATTGTTTTACAAACTTCAAAGCAAAAAGTAGTTTATTTTAGAATTAAATTTACGTTGTAAATGTGTTAGCATTTCATATATTTGTTTTACATGGACAAACAACCCCAAAACCAAGATCTAAAGGGAAATAAGTTGAGACCATGGGGATTAAATGCAATGATCGTAATAACCTCAAGTAAGTGCATTTACTATTGTAAATTTAATAACAATCTACCGTATTGAGATGTGTAGTTATTATCCAATTACAATATACAAGTACAAAAGTGATTAAAAACCAAAAAAAAAAGAGGAATAAAATTTATGAGGATCAACGCATGCTAACTAATATGGTTTGTGTAGAAAAAAAATGAGTGTAAATAGGCATATCATTAACAATTCATTATTAATACTTTCTTGGATCTATTTTGATTTAAGGTCCCAAAAGACAGAGTACCGACTAAAGTTTCAATTTCAAGCGGAAAAGATTTGTCGGTTATTGGAAAATCGCACAAGGACAACTCCCCACTAATTAGGGTTGAAAAAACTGCTACTATGACTCCTGTATAATTTTTATAATTATCTTCGTTCAAGTTCTTAAATGTCGCAAATTGAGAGTAAATGACGACGAAATCGCGTTAAATTGAACATGGTGTCATTTTTGTTACCTATCGTTTCACCAAATAGTGTCGTTGAAGTTGCGTCTTTGTCAATTTATCAGTGGTCAAGAAAAAATTGAAATATTTGTAACTAGAATGAATTAAAAGATAGGAAAAATAGTATGTAATGATGAATAAGAGAGAGAACGGAAGATAGGAGAAATAAAAAGATTAAAAGCTGTTATTTAAAAAAAATTGTTTTCCATTGACAACGACACACATAACAAGAAAAGAAGTAATGTCAGTGAATATACTTGCGCATTTTGTCACTAGCTATTTTTTTCTCGGATCTTTCTTCCATAACGAGAGAGTGTACAGAGACAACACGATTTCTTTTACAATAATTAACAACAATGTACAGGTGCAAAGATTCACGTTCATACATCAAGCAACATCTTGAAATTTTTTTAGTATTTTAACACCAGGCTCTGTTAGTACACACATCATTTTAAGAATGAGCTTCTTTTTCTTGACAATCCAATTTTGAATTAGGTGTCGATACTCAAAACAACATACCCGACGGGCCAACCTCTCGTTCCACGCAAAACAACATTCAAACATCTTGAAATGTTTGTGGTCATAATATTAAATCTCATACTAGGGGAAATGGCTAGAATAACATAACTTGGGATCACCTTTGAGTAAGTACTTCTTAATTTTAAGATCGTCGTGGATAAGATATTTAACCAAAAATCAAACTCGTCACGCATTTAAGCCTTTTTACATCTATAAAACTGCGGTTGAATATGACTTTTACTAAATTGAGGTTTGATATTTCCCTACAAATGTTGCATGCATGAGACCAATTTTGCTTCCGGGTACACTGTGTTAACCGCTTTTTGTATATATTTGTGTCTATCTGAAACCATCACGAAGTCTTATAGTACACCATACATAATTCTAATATGCATTATAAACCACGACCAAGAATTATCATTTTCAGAATCCACAATATTAAACGCAGTGGAAACAAATGATTATCCAAATATTGAATTGTAGCTAAAAGCAATGCCTCATGTGATTTTCCCATAAAAAGTATCATCCACTGAAAATACTAGTCAACAAAACATAAATAAAAAACAGAAACTCCAAATGCAAGGAAGAAATACTTAAAGTCTCATCATCTTCAACTACCGTAATGGTGTATGACCAGCGTGTAAATACTAATATGTAAATTCATGTAAATAGGTGTAAATTATATGTAAAATTGTATAGTAATTAACATAATTGCGTTAATGAATCTTACCCCAATTTTTTTGTTTAATCATTTCACCGACAATTATTAAATGACTGTATGACAACTAAAAATCACTACAGAAGTCTTTTAACGCATTTTTTACGACCTTTCCCCACAAGATAATATGAATTTCTACTTTGAAACGAGTACTCGTAATTTCAGCTACACCCACCGGCTTATCTCATTCGCTAAAGAATCCCTGAAATTATCTTTTACACATTTACTAATTAGCATTAAAAATACATGCTTATTCTTATAGACCCCATATTTTCTATAACAAGAATGAACCTTTGAATATGATCTAATAACCTACATTTCAGACGTAGTGCACACCAACGCATACAACTTCCACGAACATAATAAATTGGAACATCCGATTTTATATCTGGTTTTACTTGACCTAAGAGCAAAAAATTCCAAACTCTTTCTAACCGCTAAAACACTAAGAGCGGTTTGAAAAAGAAATTTGCTTCTAAAAATATTATTTATGTTCATAGAAACATTCTTCAAATCAGAATATATGATACTATCACCAATTCTTTATGCTATTCAAATTCTATCAAATTTCTTCGAGCATGAGAACATTGGCGTTCAAACAATTGGAATGCCAAAATAATATAATAATGTAAATTAAAAACTGAATTAAAAAACGTGTATTATGATCAACAAAAACTAACATGATAATTGAAAAGTTGAACTATCTACCTCTAACAAATCCATGAACAATGAAATGGAATTATTTGCAAATTTCAGAGAATTATAGAATCGAAGATAGTTTCCGAATTCAAATGATTTCTTTTTTTTTTTTACAAATGGCATTGAATTTTTGGTTTATAATACATAATAGAGAAATGATGATTAATTATGAAATGAAGATAAACAAAATTATATGGCTGGAAAACTAATTAAAAAGTAAACATATGTTCTTTTCAAACAAAATTTTGTCAACTAATACTTAATTAATACCATTTTAAACCGCGGAATCATTTGAACACTTATCACATGGATTAATTCAAAATTAAACTCGAAATGAAATTAAAATTCAAAATTCAAATTAAATTAACGAAATTTATTAAGAGTAAACGTATAAATAACTATGTAAGTTGGACTGACATCTAAGCACTTCATCCACTTACATAAATTTTATAAAACGGTGTTCATTTCCAAATTCTGATAATTAATGTTGATCATTAGCCGAACTTTTTATAAATGTAATGTATTTGATGGCAAATGGTAATATGCGAACATGCATAATTTTATGATAAAACTTAGACCAATGAGTTCTTTACGCTCCATGTGTTATATTTTTTTAAACAAAAAATTGGCTCTTTAGTCTTATAAAACGTTTTCATGTTGAATATATCATAGGTTTCGTGAATATATTGAAAATAGTCAAACAGTTTCGTTTACATAATGTAAACAGTCCAAACTACCCTTAATTTGCCGATTATTTATGAAATATTGATATTAAATTTTAGATTCGAATTTGGAATTCAAAATTCAAATTTGGTTAATACGTGGGTTGACCAGCTTTCCCGAGATTTTTGATTAATTACTTAATTAATTTTTATTTTCTAATTAGTTAAAATCCTATATTAAAGGAAACATTATTTTTTTTTATTATCTACCGAATTTCGTTTTCTCTCTCATATTGGCCGGCCAAAACAAAATAATAAAATAGCATATTTCCAGTTTTGATCGAAAAAAAGATTTCGAGAGCTATGAGTTTGTTTGATGATGATGGTTTGTCGCTTCAAGAATCTGGTACGTGTTTGTAATTGGTATAGTTTACATCGTGATTACGTTATATTTACACTGTAACATTTTACATGATTTTTGTAATCAGTATAGTTTACATCGTGTTTGCGTTATATTTACACTGTAATATTTACATCGTTTTTGTAATTAGTATAGTTTACATCGTGTTTACGTTATATTTACATCGTGTAGTATAGTTTACACTGTTAATTAATGTTATCTAACAGGCTCTATGAGTATTTGATCATCATTATTACGTGTTATTAATGTCATTGATTCTCGATTTTGTTCTTTTTTACATTAAATACGTGATAATGGGCGGTAATTAATTTTGTGGTATTTTTGTCTCTAAATTTTTATAAACGGATTAAACTGACTATTTTCAACGTATTAACCAAATATTGGGTATAATCAAATTGCATATAATTTACATGTTTTTTTTAAGAGAAATAAATCAATAAATTTTTATTTCTAAACACAAGAAATAACACTACTATGTTTAAAGCAAAACTGCAACAAAATCTTCGCCTTATTGATTGATATATGAATTTTAAAATCCTTATCTACTTCCTACGTGGAAAATAAATAATCATTAAATGACGTACAGACACTAGTGGTTCAACAAATATACATGATGTATTATGAAAACCGGATAAATATATACAATTTGTATCGTGTATATGTAAGAAATCGAGAATACATGTCTGTGCTTTAGAAGAAAGTATATAATACGTGTGTGACAGGGAGAAAATGTTCGCAAAGCGTAGATATTACCATATACAGGTTACATATATAACCACATAGTGTGCATGAATCATGAGGTAGACCTGCCCTTTAGCTCTGAATATGTTAGAATTACGAACGACCAAAACTAAATTAAACCGATGATGGAAAACACGTCATTCATGTCGTACTGCAGCTTCGTCCACATACTCTCGTACTCATGTGCATATGAACTATATAAATATATACATGAAAAATATCATTGGTACCTAAATTAGTTGGTAAAAAATTACTCAGGTGATATATCGAATGTAGTGTATAATTCTGAATCTCTTAATGCTAAAATATATATATAATCTATATCCAGTAAACAGAGTTCCAACTTTGAAGCAATGGGAGAAATTTGTCACTTCGGAATTGTATTAAAACCTGCCATAAAATTTAGATTGAGACTCATAAAATTAAATGCTGTACTAATTATCAGCAGTTTGAAATGAAGAGTGTAAATGAATTTAAGACGAAAGGAAATTGAAGAGTTAACGATATAATAATATACGTAGAACATTTTCAATCGTTTTTAGAGATTTTTTTTTGAGGAATCGTTTTTAGAGATTAATTGACCAATGTAATGCATACCAATCATTACTGCATTTTAGTTTTTAGCATTTGTGAGAGTATAAAATTAGTTTTTTACCTTTTTAATATTGGGTCGGATAAAAGTCCAATAATCAAATTCATCACTAACCAGGGCCATCAAGCAAAGTCTCGTTGAAGTTGAACTAACGAAGTCATCAGTCTACGAAGTTTATCTTACCGTGAAGACCAAATCAAAGACGAGCTCAAATATTTATCTTTCAACAACAGTGTGCAGCGTGGCAACCTCATCAACGATTTCGGCACCACATGTTGCAAAGTTTTCGGCTCGTATTTATTTTAAATATATGATAGATTAGTCAAAGAAGGAGAGGATCGTTATTATTATTCATTATTTTTTTGCTATTATCATTTCACAATTATATTCGTTTTACTTCGCCAACCGAATTAATATGTATTCATTTTAGATAAATACAATTCGCAGTTCGCCTAACTATTTTTCATGTTATCTAAAGTATATGATATTGGAAATACGATATTTTACCAAAATCTAGTTTATTAAATCTAAATCATGGAAATCATATATTATTTGTCTCGTGATTATTAAAAAAGAAATCCGACATGAACATCATTTTAATCTTATAAAGTTTCTAAATGAGAAGTTTCATAATCTAAATTCAGAATATAGCAAAATAACATTGTTAAATTTGTTAGTTAGGAAATATTTAAAATTGAAATTTTAAAAACATTTTTTTGCCGTAAATGCTTTTAAACTGAGTTCATGCTGAATTCTTGCAAATCTAATTGAATTCGCATAAATCTGCAAGATTTCGCAGATATCTACCGAATTCGTATGCTTTTAAGAGAAATATGTTTAGTGTGTTTATTTTGTGTTGATTTTTACACTTTTAACGACGTGAGAGATAGAAGTATGACTTATGATTGTAAAAAGATTTTTTTTTTTTTTTTAATTTTGCGAGAAAGAGAAAAGTGAAACGAGAAAATAAAGAAAAATGAAGTAAAAAATGATTAAAAGTTTAATTTATATATTATTTGTTTAAAAATGTTTAATATAGTATAAAATATTTTGTGATGTAAAAAGTGATTTATTATTTACTCCTAAAAGCTGTATAACTAGTAGCACGATTAATACGCACCAGCACGAAGAGAGTAGCCGCAGGGACCACGTGTACGCGCGTGCGTGCTATTTGCTTTTATCTTACCAAAATATCCCTATAATCCATATTTACAATTTGTCCTGAGTACTAATTTCGAAGATATATTTCATGGCGTGATTATATAAGAACTATCGAAAATAAATTCACTATTTCATTTTTATCTCAAATTAGATTTTTGATCTATATTCGGATAAAAATACTCTTTAATTCATTTTTTTTTTGATTTTTTCGATGATTTATTTTTTAAGTTTTTTTCAATGATTTTCGATGGTTTTCACTTTTTTTTAAGTTTCCAATGATTTTCGATTATTTCCGATGGTTTTCAAAAAAATATTTTTTTATTAATTTATTTTAAAATTTTCCGATGATTTTCATTTTTTTTCTATTTTTATTTATTTTTAATTTAAAAAAAAATTCCGATGAGTTCAGATGATTTCCGATGGTTTTCAAAAAAAATGATAAACAGAAATTAAAGGTGTTTTTGTCCGAAAATAGATCAAAAATCTATTTTGATATAGAGTTGACATAATAAGTCTATCGTTGACATTTCGAGCACAATCGAGCCCACAAAATGAAATTTCTCAATTGCGAACTTCATGTTAATAATCCATCAAATAAATATACGAATGAGACGAAAATAAGTGTTCATTTCACCAAGAACTTGTGCACTTTCAGGGGCAAGATGTTGTGTATTTAAACTCCTTTTCAATAATAAATGTGACCTGAATTTTAAATCTCAAAAGTTACGATCTTCATCATAAAATCTTTTTTACCATCCTTCTAAAATTCAAGTAAATCGTACACAACGTTGAATTGAGTGCCTGAATACCCTCACCGCGGCACAGATAAAAAAGTCGCATATTATTATGTACTGGAAATAAGATTTACATCAACATATATATTCCACATAAAAGTCTAAAATTATTTTAGACGTTTACCTTGACCATTATTGAACTTTTTCCGAATCTTTTTCCACACGTACTTAAAATAGAGGTTTATTTGTACCTAGGGCTGGTCCGAACTCGCTTCAGACTGTAGGCGAATGAACAATTTGAAATCTTTATATAATAGTAAAAATTTGATACAAAACAAAAAAATAATATAAAGTTTTGCTTTATTCTATTTTAATTTTTTTAAAGAATTTTGAGTTCATTTCGTTTGGAACCTAAGCTTGAGATTAATCAGACTATAAAGGATCGAGCTTTTAAAAAAAAAAAACCAAACTCCTCTATCCTCTAACCCGATCATTTCCGGTAGAGAAGAGTCGGCGAAGAAAAGAGCCGGGGAAATCTTCATTAATATCTTTAATACATTGCTGCCGAACATGAGTCGGAGCCTATTAGCACTAGTGGTCTCTGAATTTTATATTAAAACAACGTTGTAAATATTATTGTTGTACTTGTAACTTTGAAATCTTGGCTCCGTACGTGGCCATTTTTCTTTACTTCCATTAAATATATTTTCAGGTTAGATTCTAAAATGTTCGGGCCACGTGACCTTATTTTCAGGGTAAAATGCATAGTTCATGTGCATATATTACTATAAAATCAAAATTTTGATAAACTTAAAGTTTGTGACCCAACAACTTCTGTTGTTAATGCATGAATGTAGTTTATTTAGCGGTGATTTTCACATGAATGACTACTTTACCCTAACAACAATAAGGTCGCACAGAGTTCACACTGAGAATTCATAAAGAACTTGACAAAAGTTAGACAAAATTGCAATAGATGCCTATTTTTAATAATACAGTGACTGGTAGGGTTAAGATTTTTTATAATAGACAGATGTAGTTTAGTACGACATGCATCGTGGAGAAAGAAATAAATGTTTGAAATTGTATTTAGGATATTATTTTTCCTTAAACTTAACAGTTGGTGTTCAGCTTTTCCCCCCAATTACTCATCACTCGAGCTACACGAGTTTAGTCTTGTATTGTTCGGAGGACATTATTAAAGTCGGTGATCGCGAGTTGAGATCCCACACGACAACGTAGACTCCGTTTTATATTTCATTTGTATTTTATTTTGTTTCAGTTGGTTTTAGTTTTATATTTTTTTTGTCACCATGACTTTTCTCTATTATGTACGAAAATTTCTATGTTATTTTGTTGCACCGACCACGCTTCCTAAAAAAAAAAAAATTCCATGAAACATTGACACTTCATTCATTTGAGCCTGGAATAATAGAAGATGAGAGCAACTTGTGCGGAAAATTTTATATTATTTCAAATTGGACAATTTTTTTATACTTTATCGCGGTTCATATATTAGCGTATTAATATTTATACGCGAGGCTAATACGAGGCTGTAAGACAGTGCCCATTGTTTCATTTGCTATTTGTAGTGCAGGTGGGTATATTGTTTCATTTGATATTTGTAGCACAGGTGAGTATATTGTCTACATATGCGATTTAATTTAGCTAAGCCATTGTTCAAACAGATTAAAAAAAAATCTTAATGGAATTACAATACTTCAATTGATTATAATAATTACATATGAGTCCATGCAGTTTTAGTAACTAACTAAAATAGTTTTTAGTAAGTTATTTAATTGAATATTTCTGCTGAGACCTCTCATAACAAGTAAGCTATTTGAAGTGATAACCGTAAAATTTTATTACTAAAGAATATGTATGGAATTATGACGTGTATATATTTCCACGCAGCAAGTAGTGGAGTTAGTTATACGCTTTTTTTCCTTTCTATAATACAATATAATAATTAATCTTCTCAATTTTTAAACTTTAATAATCAACCTAACAAACATTAGTGGTAAATCATTCCACAACAGATAAGACCTCAATTATATCTTCTCGTTCTCTTCTCTTCACTCTCTATCCATCTCTATAAATATACAGCCAAAACAAGAATCCATAGAGGCAGACACACATATCAAAAAAGAAGATCATATATCTGTGATTCTCTATGGTGATAATTTGATACAAAACAAACATAACCTTATGGAGAAGAATAGTGGAGCGATCGTTACGACGAGCATAATTCCGTCGTCTCCGATCGATGTTGGCGACGAATGCAATAGGAGAGAGCCTCTGCTCTCGCCGTCTCCGCCGGTTGACATCGCCGGAATGTCGCCGGAGAAGAATGCATGGAGGCTTGATCTTAATGACTTTCAGCTCCCGGAGCGAAACGAAAACGACGTCGCTCGCTGTGCTAATATAACGAACTTCGCTTTTCGCCGCCTTTTTCGCACCACGAGTACGTGTTCCTTTTGTAGTTATAGTTTTCCTTGATATTTATGATCATGCAACGTGTACGATCATCAGATGGCTATACATATTTGTCGTTGGATTATTTTTAAGTTTTAATTTTTGTGTGTGAAGTGAATCAAGCTAATTAACCGTCCGCTGTGGGTGGTAATTTCACACTCTCCGATAATAGGGCTTTTGTTTTAATATTTTACTAACACATAATTAATAGTTTTTTTCTTTCTTTTGTTCTCTTTAACCCCGTAATTTATTATCGTCGGAGAAACTATATTAGATTGGCTGGGAATTTATCCTTTTTATATTTCGTTCTCTTTGTATGGTTATCATTTCGTACTTTATTTTTTAAGGCAGAAGCGGATTTCGTACTTTAGTTAAACATCATTATTTTCATTCCTTTATGTGTGATGGCGATGGTGAATGAAAATATTTGTCACTAACTATCGCAGATTTATATTTGGGTCTCATTTATTTTTATATCAAGTATTCCAGAAATAAAGATAGTATTTACATATACGACATAGCTGATTACTGGCTAGAGGAAGTTCTAATCTATAACATGTAAAATATATTTAGCTACCAGTAATGTTTTACTAAGACTTGGTAACCTTTAATGGTTTTGATTTTTTAATGGATGTATATTCTGTGTACTTTTCAAATCAGATATGATCCTCTAGGTCATGCCATACGTCTGTTTGAGTGAGTGGTATTACTTCTACTAGATATTTTAATTTTTTAATACTACCGGACATGCATGGTTTCTAAGTAAGGAAAACAAACCTAAAAGGAGAAGGAAAAATCAGTGTATGCCACGTTAGACTTTGAGTTTGAACAAATTGAGTAGTCAATATATTCCAGTTATAACAAAGTAAAATATTAAGATAATAGGTAACCCTTTGTCAACGAGAGGAACCCCTTTTTTTATGCAACCTGCAAGTAGATTATCTATAATTGTGCAACTCTGCAATTATTGTTATCAATAGAGTTATTTAACCTTTTGTTTTATAGAAACAAGTAAATAGAAAGAGAGAGTGCTTGCTTTTCCTTTGGTGGCCTTTTAGTGTTCCACTACAACGTAGTGTCTTTTCTATAGGGCAATATCTCATGATTTTTGTTGTTTTCGTATCTCATTGGAGTTCCTAGTGGAATATAACTCGTATAACATTAGTAAAAGGGTAGAATAAAATAGACCCCGGTATATAATTTATGCGGTAGGGAAAGACACATTTTTTTCAAACTATTTAATGGATAGTTATGTTTCATTTTCATGTTGTTATTACTGAACATTTTTTAAAATTTAAGTAAATAATTAAGTTTATTTACTTACACGCTTTAATCAAAATAAATATTTTACTCATTCATTTTCATTAAAAGAGTTGACCAAAAATACCATTTTATATTTGTAGGTTTATTTTAGATGTACGAAACTTTAATTGTATATAAATAATAATATTATAATGGATCAATCTATTTTATTTTGTATTTTTATGCTCTTAATCTTATGTATAGTAGAAAAGGTTGCGGTATTAGTACACTTCATTATTATTTGTGATTATAATCTTGGTTGATAAATGATTAAATTTATAGCTAGTAAACATATATAGGTACTTTGTAGACTATGTCACAAATTCTGTAAATTAATAAATAAGCAGCATTAGGCTTCACTCTACTTCTGTACCAACCCTGAATTGTCAATTGCTCTTATAAAGTAGTTCAAATATCACACAAGTGCTTATATAAGCTATGAGTGTTTTTAAAAAAAACACGCTATATATTTATTATATACGGACATGGGAGTTGCTGCAAAAGTAAATTGAGTTCTAGGAATGAGACTTGTAATATTTAGTATATTATTGCTCATGTGGATTCTTATTATTATTTTGGAAAGTAGTGCATGTGCATTATTGCATACATCATACACGTACAACTCAACTAATGTTTGAAAATGAAATGGCCAATTATTTTTAAACTTTTATCATAATTTTATTACAGGGAAACACAGGGTCGCAGATTATTACAAGAAGCAAGAAAGGCTCCTTGAAGGATTTAATGAAATGGATAACGTGACTGAAATGGGTTGTGTTCAAGGAAGCCTCACAGAGGTTAGTTGGTTTGTTTATCTTCTTTTATATATATTCCCTAGATTTTATTTTGGTGTTGTGATTATTTTAAGCAATAACATTACTTTTTGGAATTAGTACTCTTAAGACGTTTCATTTCAATGTTAGACCATAAAACATTAAACTTTCCAGTGAGCTCTCGAGAAGAATTTGATGGAGGAGTAAACCTTGAGTGACTCAGAAAGCACTACGATTTTTGTTTTATTTTTTATTCCTGAGTCCCGATTCGAATCAAATGGATATAATGGCAAATGATCAAAATATCAGAGGAAATTTAAATGTAAAATCTGAGTCAGGGCTCACTACTTCTATAATAAAATATTATGTGGGTCCAGATTCAGTTTCAAGTTGCCGTTAATTCATGGAGAAACCCGACGTGAATCAGAAACAAATGTAAATACAAGAAATACATATAAAAACTTAAAATTAATAGCATTCAGTTCAACTTGATCACGTTAACAAAAATGATAAACTATAATCAACCAACTACAATTTTGTTGATATAATGGTAGTTCAAAGTGAGCTAAAGTGATGCTGTATTATAATTATTTAAGAATATATCATTTGGAGATTATATCAATAAACCCCATAAAAAAATACTGCAAAACAAATTTGATTGGGGTATATGTCTTGGAAAAATTATGTTGACTCAAGTTGATTTTGATCTATAAACCAATAAATTAAAGACAATGATTTAATTTTATTGAAATATCAATCATTAACGAAAATTTTATAAAATTTTGAAATGTCCATATTTTTATTGAAATGAACACAACAAGCTTTTATTTTTTCAGTTGTTCTATATCAAGTAATGTTGATGTAAATATTTATGCTTATATTTGTTGAAATCGCGAAAATGCTAACGATTATTAGTAGCATAAAATGTGATTAACATATGCATAAATTTGTAATACTTTAGTTTACTTATGTGTGAGGAAGGATGAGATGAAACAATTGGCAAGGAGTGAAATAATGGCGATTCACGCATCGAACTTGGCAAACATGGTTTTGTTCGCAGCCAAAGTTTATGCTTCGATTGAGAGCAAATCATTGGCTGTGATCGCGTCCACGCTAGACTCGCTCTTGGATCTGCTGTCGGGCTTCATACTGTGGTTCACTGCACACGCAATGAAGAACCCAAATAACTATCACTATCCCATCGGCAAGAATCGTATGCAACCAGTGGTACACCAATTCCCATGCTCTCATTTCCGTGTTTTATACTAAAACATCTTTGACTTCATTTTATTATTTTAAATAATAGTATTAAATTGAAAGTTAATACGAATGATCTAAATTTCTGGATAAACATATGACCATGAAGTATATATTTGAAAGTTTTTAACTAAATTTCGAGCTCTATAAAGATTACAATTTACTAAAATTTGTAGCATATTGAGGCTTTTGATGTGAACATGTTGTGAGAATTACATAATTAATTTGGATATTGTTTGACGTCTGTATTCTAACCTAAAAATCTTGTGAACAGGGTATAATCGTTTTTGCATCGGTAATGGCGACTCTAGGCCTCCAAATCTTGCTCGAGTCTATCCGTCACCTTGTCACTAAGGTGCGTTAATTTCCAAATTACTAATTAGCAAAGCAATGCATTATTAGTTTAATCTAATGTTATTCAAGCTAGTTGATTTGGGTAACTTGTTCACAAATTAGACCCGGCCTGAAATGACTCGTTTGGAAGAGCAATGGATGATTGGAATAATGGTATCGGTGACGGTAGTGAAATTTGTTCTCATGCTCTATTGTCGGAGATTTAAAAACGAAATTGTTCGAGCCTATGCACAAGACCATTTTTTCGACGTTATCACAAATTCTGTTGGATTAGTAGCAGCCATCTTAGCCGTCCGATTTTACTGGTGGATAGACCCTACCGGAGCTCTCGTGGTATGCTTCTCGCAAACTTTATATACCCTCTATTTGGTTTGTTTAGTTTCTTAGCTTCCTTAGAGTGAGACTAGGAAATTTCTTAACACCTATAGAATATTTTGGGGACTAACTTGATAAAACCCAATTTTTACGTTTTACAAAGTTAAATTTCTTGTCGTTTTACCCAAAATAAAATTGTGAACCATCCTGTTCTTATACGCGTCATATTTTCAATTAACCACGCTAATTAAAAGTAATGAATTTAAAAAGTATGTATTGACTGGCAGATTAACGTCATTTGCATCGATGAATTGATATACCTCAAGTTTATTGAATATGGTGTGTATCGATCACAATAGTTTTTAGACTTAATCAATCATAGAGACCAGAAATTCCACTAAGAAAATTTTGGACATTGATTTATACATTTTTAAGTAACATCACACATATGGAGAAAAAAAAATAAACACTTCAAATATTAAGGACCTTTCGAATTATCAATTCTTTTATTGATCTACTGTTGAAATTATGAATTCCAAACTTATACGATGTCTAGATCGCGCTGTACACGATGAACACATGGACGAAAACCGTACTCGAAAATGTCATGTCCCTGATTGGGAGGACAGCCCCACCAGAGTTTTTAGCAAAGTTGACGTATTTAATTTGGAACCACCACGAGGCAATCAAGCACATTGACACGGTGAGAGCGTACACTTTCGGGTCACACTACTTTGTTGAGGTCGATATTGTCCTTCCGGAGGACATGATTCTGATCGAAGCCCACAACATCGGCGAGACTCTCCAAGAGAAATTCGAGCAGCTCCCCGAAGTCGAACGAGCTTTCGTCCACATCGATTTCGAGTTCACTCACAGGCCAGAACACAAAAGAAAACTCTAATTTTTTTTTAATGAAAGTTGTATTTTCTTGTTAGGTTTATAAATTAAAATTGTGCATAAAGAACAAAAAATTGTGTCATTATTGATGGTGAAATGTATAATTATGTCTTGAATCAGATTTGTGACTCATTTCTAAACACCACTCTCCATTTTCCTATTTTAGTTGAAATTATTATGTGCTGTTTTAGTTTTGTTGATGAAGTTTTATTACCTTGAGAATTGAATGACGTCGTGAAAAGATTACGAAAATACATGTGCTTATTCTAATGAACAGTATTAGCTAGTGGTA
The DNA here is from genome assembly GCA_958296335.1 of Urtica urens. Classification (NCBI taxonomy): domain Eukaryota; kingdom Viridiplantae; phylum Streptophyta; class Magnoliopsida; order Rosales; family Urticaceae; genus Urtica; species Urtica urens. The sequence continues at coordinate 7,876,106 of OY282530.1, read as the reverse complement.
AGTGTGAAATATGCAACACATTAGAGAAAACTTTTCTTGAAGAGTTGTCCTTTTTTAGTATCACAAGAAAACAGCTAATTAAGAAATAAATGTAATTTAACAAGGAGAGACAATTTAAGTGAAGTTAAGAGTTCATTCGGTATTGGGTATGATATGACGAAGTGATGGCTTGTCGTAGACCATTACGGCAATGATATATTTGAATTGGGGCATAAAATAAAATGTCTCTTATACCCGCACACACATATCATTAACAATATTAAACTTAATATTGACAAAATTATAGACAGAATTACCCTAAAATGAAATTTAAACCAAAAATATAAAAAAAGAAACGATAAAAGTCGTCGAAGCCTATTGAACAGTCTTTTGGAATTTTTTTATCGTCATCTCAAATACGAGATTATTTGAGCGAAAGCCTCCTAAATACTGTCGGAACTATATTGACAATTTAATATAAATAATGAACATAACATGTTATCCCGGAATTTCAAAATTTCTATGAAAACACGTATTAAAATTAACTATAACGTTAAAAATGAAAAACATGTAATTCAATCAACCGAAAATCATATAACTATTTATAGGATTAATATATTTAAAATTCCGGATTTACTCACGGTTTTTATCGTTCAATCTTCACGAGTCGTCCCTCCGTCTTCAATCTTTACGAGTCGTCCCTCCGTCTTCAATCAAACAACCACGATAGATTCAACGTTATGGCCTTCAGGGTCTAGTGTGGGAGAGAGAAAAAGATGTCCAATTTATAAGAGAATAAATGTATATAATCTCTAATCAATATTAAATATACCCAATATTTTCATACAATAATTTGATGCAATTGTCAATTCACTCTCTCTCTCTCATTTTGGCCAACAATTGTATCTCAAATATATGACATTACTTGCTTGACTGATACCTAAGATCATATGTTGTGAAAAACGTGCGCGCAAGTGCACGTGTCGAACAAGTAACATAGATAGTAAGTACGGTTCATTTCCACGAAGATTTATAATAAATGAAAATCTAACAATACTGCAATTTAAATCTATGGAGAATGAAATGTGAGGATTGTGATATCTAATTTACTAAACAACTTAATTAAAAACGTTTTAAATGTGAATGAGGTGGAACAAGGGTTTGGTTTTACTTTTCTATCCTATTGTCGAGATTTCTAGACAAACGAAGAATGATCAATCCTATGGTTATGCTAATCGTGTTCACGTGAATTTTATCGCTAATCCTCGCTAGAGTTACATTTTACCTCTCGGTCTCAAGGCATAGAGCCTAGCTTGCTTTATGTTTTGGAACACACACACACGACTCCCTAGCAGCTGTCGCTATCTTTAGACTTCACAGAATGTACTACGGTATTCTATTTTACTCGCACGAATAATTAAAACTCGCTAGAGAGAATAACTAATCCTAGAATCAAGCATACGATGATCAAGCGTATACGAGCATTAAGAACAAAAATAGGATAAACATCAGCCAACGAATCAAATCAAACTTCAAAGTATACTAGAACAAATATATGACAATTATATAAAAATAATCCACCATCACACTCTAAGGGATTAGTTCATGGTGATAGTGGAAGAACTAGAAAACAAACAAGAACAATGATCAATAAATAAACAAAGCATAATGAATAAATAGAGTTTCAGATGGAAGAGAGGAAGAAAAACTAGATATGTTGTTGCAGGCTCGTCGCAGCCTCCAGAACGTCTACGGTCTTCTTCTCTGTTCACCCCCGGCTCCTAAGTGGTGTTTTTTCTCTCTAAAAGCTCAAACAAATCAAAAGTGACTTCTAAATGGCTGTCATTAAGTTATAAAGTCGAGCTCCTCAACATTCTACAGATCTAGCCTTCACAAGCTGATCTAACGGCTTAAAATCGAAGTCCACGAGTCAATTTAAGCTGTTGTCGGAGCCCCATCGTGTCGCGATGGTTTCCATCGCGTCGTTATGGACTTCTTTCGCGTCACGGTGGACCTCATCGCGTTGGGATGAGCAATCTGGCGGTCTACGCGCTGCTTCACCTTTCATCCCATTTCTAGAGCTCCGGGTATCGGAATTGAGATTCGTAAAATATTCTAGAATCCTTGCGATCGCCCCGTCATCCTAGGATTCTCTATTCGTCTTTCTCTTTTGCATCTATAATGCTCATTTTCCCTTCTTTGCATCTCATAGATCTTTGCGGATTTTAATGTCCTGAAAATTTCACACAAACTACAAAAACTATCAAAATACTTGAGAATAAACATCGTTTCTTTGCTTAAGTTCATATAATAATCACGTAAGAAATGCGCTTATCATCATCTAATCAATTTCACATGATTTTTTTATAGGTATTAGCATGAATTAAATTGAAAAATCTCATTGATCCTCACGATCTAACGGAGGAGAGAATGACATGTCATCAATCGTCACCTTTTATTAGATTAACCAATAGGAATTAAGGAATTAATTATCTCCACATTTAATTTATAAAAATCGCATATTGTATTATTATCAACATAATTATACAACTTGCTATTAAGAAATAATTACCATAGTATATATAACAATTTAAATTTAATGAGAAAATTATCAAATTAACTTACTACTTAAAAATATATTTCAATTCAATAAACGAACTTAAATTATGATTTCAACAAATCACCTTTACATATTTTTAATACTTATTTTGTTCATCAACAAAGGTCTAACATTGACACGTCATGAACACACATGAACGAAACTTTAGAATAAAATCCGGACACAAAAGTTCACAAAAGTTTTCCGAACTTTAAATATTTACTAATAATCAATTTCACTAAAGGATCAATAATGAGGATCTTTAAGTTCATATGCGTTTTTATTTTCGTTTGATGTGATACAACTATTCTTAACACGATCCACGATTTATTTTACAATATTACCTTTTGTGTGTATCATTAACAAAGAGAATGTAAATACAGTTTAACCCCTCGGTTATTATTTCACCAAATTCTTTGTTGTTTTTGAACGAGAAAAATATAAAATGAGATGTCATAACATGTCACATGTTTTATTAAGAGTATATTATTTACTGAATACCATTCCTGGTTTATTCGCTCACACTTCAAAGAACAAAACATGGTGTGATAGTAATGATGTAGCATTCTTACAACACATATTTCATATATGTGAATCACATAATTTAACGAGATAATATTATGAAATCAATCGTCGGGTCTATGAAACATTATTTAGACATTGCCCATTGACCAATAAAATGTCATAAATTGTGACAAGAAAATATGTACTAACTTCAGCATTTAGGTAATTACGAAAATACATCTCCTATGTGATTTTGAAGTTTCGAGTAATAGAATGGTTTTACCTCGAACTTCAAAGTGTCACAGGTCTAGTTTAATGTCTTCATTAGAACATCGAGAATAAACTCCACAGTCACAACTCTCAGTATCATAAGATACGATATCGATAGTTTATCCAAACAGTCATTAATTGGATACGATTTTCCTATCGATCATTAGATTACGAACTATTCATAAACTAATGAAAAAGAGGTATCTTGTTAAGTCTGTACTTAAACATTCTTTCGTTGAAGATAGTTTCAGGACGTAGACATACACACATAAATACAAACTTAAATAAGAATGAATATTTGATCTTTATTTAATTCTCAGCAAAAAACACAATCGTATTTTTTTACATTGAGTACTATAACCATAACTATTTTATTTGCTAATAGGTCCTTCATGTCTCCTTTATGGGCATAAATCCCAAAAGTACAATGATTTACACTGAGGTTAGTACCACTCAGCCTGACTTCGGTTAATCGACTTCTCCTATGTTGAAGTACCACTGCACCACAAAAAACATTTTCGAAGTGAAGGAAGAGTGAAAATTCGTATTGGGTGTTCCAAGGTGTTCAAATTAGAAACTTCGTAAGCCTTTTATAGGCTACAAACAATCTTCGGATGGTTTATAAAACCGTCCAATATTTAATGACCATTAAACATGTTTTATAGTCTTAATGCTCGGTTAAGTGACCGTAGCAAATACTATAACAATTTCCAGAATAACATGAAGTTATTTATGTAATTAAAACTTTTTAGAAATAAGATTCGTAATAAAAAGATAATATTTATCACAAATAAGTCAAGTCCGACTCGATGGTCCAAGAAGAACCCAAATTTCCAAGAGGCAAGACCCAAGCCCGAGCATGGCCCGACCCGACTCGGCACGGCATGGAGGCGACGACGTGTGTGTGCGCGCGTGAGAAGTTACGACTAAGTCACCCACTCTCTCCTCCCTTGCACTTGGATATAACCTTAATGAGGAGAATCTTTTATATACCCTTCGCAAACACAAATTTCCCAACAAATGTGGAACTCTTTTACTCACTATATGAATACATTCATGAATATATTGATACACATATCAATGTGCTTTTAGCCATACTTGAAGCATCGATTTCTCATTCATTATAGAGTTGTTTTTGCTCACAAATACTTAATTTTATACTCATCGCAACAAGGACTAAGAATACGAAATAATTATGCAATTCTGATGAATGTATCACACTTAAATATTAGCAAAAATTACTCTTATACTAGATATAAAATAGTTTTTTTATATTTTTATTCTAACACACATATATATATGTGTGTGTGTGTCAAATCAAGTTAAAGACGAGAAAAGAGAAGTCATGAAAGTATATATTCTGCATTTTGGCATCGGAATTGAAAGATACAAAATTTGTTGATTTCGATAGCACATTTTAAATTGTACGGAAAATTCATCGGTGAGACTGAAATGGTTACCGTGAATAGGATGAAAGTGAAACTATCCCTAATAACTGATGAACGTTTATTTTCAAAAACTTCTAGTGTTTTTTTTCCTTTTTTCGTGAGAACAATATTTTATGTTGACAAAGACACGATTTATTTTTTTCAAAAATTAAGGCCTCATGTCCTTGATAATGGGTGCGATGAGAGGAGAAAGTTTCTTGTAACATATATTCATCCACTCAAAATCTTTGTTCAAATTTTCCAAGACAAAGAGTGGAAAATCCCTGAAGGTATACATACTTGAAATAAAAGAAAATAAATCCTACTTTGTTAATTTGTGAGCCAGTGATTTAATATTTTTCCTAATCCAACAAAAATGACACAAACCCAGCAGGTCAGTTTCGAAACAAACTTGCTCAAAATCTAAAGATAGCTTCCAATTTGGGAAATCCTTGTCATCTCGCAAACAAGCCAAAATACTTAAACAATATCCTAGAACCTTGTTGTAGTGGTAGAATCTACTCAAACTAACTGCCATAAAAAACCCTTTCAGTTATGCTTTCATCGCCAATTCAGCTTCGACATAGTTGTTCCAAGCCCACTTCAAAATTCCTCGAGCATCATGAGTAACTAAGCCAATTTCAACTATTCCCTCTATGAGCTTCATAATTTATCTTGATGAAACTCACCTCCGGAGGTGACCGTACTTCAGTATCTAGCTCTATCGCGATCGGTTGACTCAGCGCCAGATGAGGCTTAGCTACACTGGAATTAATATCTCTAATCTTTTGAACAACTATGTGACCAAGCTACTCTAAGTTAGCAACTTCCCCATGAAAAAACTTGTGCTTTGATGGGCAAAATAATGTCTAAGATAACAATGGAATTTCTAACAAATTAGTTCTTCCCCAATCTGAGATTAGCTTCATCGTTGTTGGTGAGGGTCGCACTAAGTGCATCGAGCCCAATAGTCCGGTTAGACCCTGGCCAAACCTTTCCCCAACCTTCTAGGAACCACAACCTTGCAGTCACCTCATCTCCCTTGAAACAAAATTTAAGACGCTTAGTTGTGGGAAAGCGTTGCATACCTAAGCGCCACAAAACTAAATTATACCTCATGTTTAGATTGAAACTGTACACCTACTTCTAAAATCGCTTCTAAATCATGGCGAATAAACATTAGAAGTGACTCGTCGCTTCTAATTTCACATTTAAAAAAATTCAAGCGACTAATCACTTCTAAAATCGCTTTTAAAATGTGATTGGTAAACATTAGAAGTGACTAGTCGCTTCTAACTCTACCCACCATATTTTTGAAGACTTTTTATACGCCTTTTTTAGAGTCTTAGAAGCGACTAATCTCTTCTAAATTTATCGCTTCTAATATTTAGAAGCGACTTATCTTTAGAAGAAATAATTCGCTTCGAAAGATAAATTAGAAACAACTTTGCACTGTTGGACACAATACTCCAAGTTTTTCTTCTTTGTCGTATACGAGCGTGTTTCTATAACTCGTCTTCTTGGCATCTTCACCTCTACTTCCTGACACCATTGGAGGTGCTTTCTCAAAATTATTTTTATCCAGTCCCTGGCCTTTGTTATGAAGCATCTCCTGCGTGCTCGCCAACTCCTTGATTTTTACATTATTTACTTTGACTAGTTGGTCCTTCCCCGGTTTTACCATGTCAAAACAGTTGTTCATTTTGGACTCAACTAACAACCACAAACCATATGTCATTGTATGTGGACCATGATTAGTTTGATCTTGATCCATTCTTTTCTGGCATAATCTTCAACGTCGTGTCCCACTTTATCACATTTATAGAAAAATCTACGCAATTTTTTGTATTTTCCTTGCAACCAAATTGGCGAAAGGTCTCCTTTATTTAGAAACAGTCCAAGGCATATCGCTCTTCTTATGTCAATGCTAACCTTAAAGCGAAGATACGCAAGTGCACGTAGTCGCTCAAGTAGTAGAGTTTATAAGTACAAGTCGATCCCACGAGGAAAACGTTTAATTAAATTGACAAGATTACTAGCACGAATTGAACTTAATGAGTTGATGAGTTGTGATGATTACTTAAAAAGAACTAAACTAAAAACAATTAAAATATGAAAGATTACGATAATGCTAAAGCAAGAACTATGGTTTCACAAGTTATTTCTATGGTTTGGATTCGGAATTTAAGCACAAAACACATACTCTTAAGTTTATTAATCACGCTCACGGTAATGGTAATCTAAGATTTCTTCCGAACATCTAAGAATCTAAACCTATGCCGGGATATCTTCACTCGATCTCAACCCCTAAAACAACGGTTAGCATTAAAAACAAGAACGTTCACACGATTCTGAAACAGCCTCGCTATCTCTAGCCTAGATCCCGGTATATTAATCCTTATGCATGACTAGCCTAATCTCTTCCGAGCATCAAGCAATCCTAATATCATGAAAACGGTAACTAAGCGAATTCAAGCATTAAACACAGAATTAAAATAAATAAACACGATAGAGCATATGAATATTGATCTACGAGATTGAATCCATAACCATATTCCTAACTCGCTATACCATAGCTCTTAACGAATTTAGTGCATAATTGAACCGAGAATAAACGGAGATGAATGTGAAAAACTCATGAATAAAAACGAAATTGTATTAATAGAAAGAGGGAGTTTCAAATATTCAAAGAAGAAAGATAAAAACTGTGAATGGTGAACACGTGCTATGGCGATGATGATTTTCTTCAAATGCTTCTTCTCTCCCGGGGTGGCTATGGCCGAAAAGAAAACAAAAAATCTCCGAACAGATAAAAGATGTTTTTTCAGCATAAACTAAAGTGTTTTTGTAGGTTTCCTAGGTTTTTCGGAGCTCATATGGGTCATTGGATTGCATCCAACGACTTAGATTTCAATTAAAACGCGTGAAAAACAAGCTAGAATCGAGGCATGTGCGCCGCACAACAAACGCACAGGCGGGCGCACAACAATCTGGAATTTTTGGCTGGGCAACCTGTGCACCGCACAGCAAACGCACAGGCAGGCGCACAGGAGCGCACAGGTGAGTGCTCAGGGGCTGTGCACCGCACAGGGGCCGCACGGGGCAAACGCACAGCTCTCTGGAAGTTTGCGATGTCTCGCCTTTAATCACCTATCTTGAGCTCCGGGTGTCGGAATTGAGATCCGAAAAATGTTCTGAACTCCTTAGAATTGCCACATCGTCCTCAAATACTCAATTTGTCATTTTTTCTCGAACTCTGAAAATTAAGAACAACACTACAAAACACGTAAAAATGCTATCGAACTAACTTTTTTTCACTTTGGGGAGTACAAATAAACACGTTTATAATGCGCTTATCAGTTGCCTTCCCGACATGAGTAAGCCAAGAACTTCCCAAATTTAGAGGACAAGCCTTTTGCACACGATTCGTTCATGAGCCCGTGAGGTAAGCCTCTAAGTCTGATCCAATAAGGTGAGTGAGTGAGTGAAATCAATCTCCTCGATCAGGATGCCAATCCGCAATTAGCAGTTATGCGCCCTAGAATAACCATGGTCTACCACTTAGAATACGAGCATCATCTTCTCTAGTCTCGAATTGGATGTGAAACAGGCTTGGTTCTAGTTCCTTTACAGTCCAATTATGTCTACGTCTCCATACACCTTGAAATACTTTGTAGGATCCTTTGACTCTCCAATCCCATTCTTTCGAAGAGAGCACCTTGTCTGCCAAGGAACTACACTCTTCGCTTTTACCTTCTTTTTCCAGGTTTCCAAATTACTTACCAAAAAAGCTGAAGTCAGCTCAATCTCTTCATCACAATCCTCAGACTCCTCCATGACTATCTCCTCTCACACTTCTTGATAACCACCGGATCCAACACCTCTTTGTATCAATTACCCACAAGCCCATTAATCATCTCTGGCCCAGGACAAGCCCATTGATCCTTAAATTTTAGATGTCTATTATATCCGTCAGAGCAAGAAGAAATTGCATGGTTGTGTATGGGTAATTTGGTAGTCTCCTCTCTTAGGGCTTCAACCGAGATCTATATAAACAACCTCTCCCACTGACGCAAACAAGACTTCTCTGATCTCACTGATGTCACAGTACTAATCCAATCTTCAGCATTCTCTCTATCTCCCTCACCGTTTCTTTTTCTCACTCTATTTTTCTCATTTTTAAACCCAACGCTTAGGTTTAATGACTACTTATACTATGAGATCTCTCATTGAATTTGAAAGGCAATAAATTAGAGTCTCTGGTACGCTTAATTTCAATGGTGTATACAGCGCTGTACGTTGCCGAAAGTGATATTTATAGGAGCTGATTCCTGGCAGTTGTCTCTCATCTCTGAGGCTCTTGCATTCAATCGCTCTTACATCTGGAAATAGATCTGAAAAACTGCGTTCTCTTGAGGCCGTAATAGTTCATTTAATCTGTTTTGGTTTGAGAATAAAATATGTTGTGGCACTCACAAATATTTTCAATTTGAACTGACCATTTGACAAAGTAAATAAAGTAGATGCGCAATAAATTAAAAGTTTGGCTCCCGCCAATGTAAAAAAGCATGGCGTCCAAGAAGTTGACTAAAAGGCCATTAATTTTTAAGAAAATAGAAGGGGATTTAAAAAATTAGACTTCAATTTATGTCTTAAAATTTTGTGGTAACAAACTCAAATTATTGTTTAATAAAAAAATGTTAGTACATAAATAGGTCAATTTTCTCTCATCGTGGTTACTAATAAATATTTTTGTAATGACTACGTCCGTAATTATGATAATATTTTTAGTGCACATGCCACCAAATTATGAGCACTAGCAAACGTGTTTAGGGAAGAATAAGAAGTGGAAATGTTTATTAAACAAACATTTTAATAATCAATACAGGTGAAGAAAATATATAAAGTGATCGAGTATAAAATTATGGTCATAACTTTATTTTGTTTATGAGAGCTATGTATTTTTTTAAAGTTTATTAAAATAACGGTTTAGGCTTATGTGTGGAAAGAGAAGTTAAGGGAATTTTATTCTCTTTTTTTTTAGGAATGGAATTTTATTCTATACTCTTCTTTTTTTGAAGAGAAAATTCTCATTTTTTATTGGAGAAATAGAATTCTCTTCTCTAGATAAGAGAGAGAGGGAGGTAAATCCCAAAACTCAAGCTCTTTTTTTATAGTTATCTTCTAGGAGATTTAAAGATAATGTCTCGTTGAATCGAAAATACGAAAATTGCGGTGCTCCATGGAAATTGCGACGAAAATAATGTGGAAATTTGAAATCAAATTGTGGGAGAAATTGCGGTGGCCGACGGAAATTGCGCTAAATTACGAAAATTGCGACGGAAATAATGTTGCAAAATACTAATTATAAAATATAAAAAACACACACATTTTTAAATTTCAAATTAAATAAATTCCATTAAATCTAATATAATTTAATTAAGAGTTATATTTATAAATTGGGCTGAATATTTTATTTCGGTGAAATATATACAAAAAGTCCATTAAATCATATGCTATATATATTGAAAGAGAAATTTCATTAAACGGGCTTACTAACCACTAAAATATCAAAATTAAACCTCTTATGTATACCTCTATCTCAAATTAGACTTTTTACTCATTTTCGGACAAAAATACCCTCCAAGTCTTTCTTTTCTTTATTTTAAAAACGATAAAATAAGATAAAATGAGATTAAATAAGATGGTATGCGATGGTATAAAATTTTAATAAACAAATAAAATATGATGAAAAAAGATGAAATGAGATTAAATAAGATGGAAGCTGAAGGAAAAAAAAAAAGATGAAATGCGATGAAATAAGATGAAACACGAAAAGAAAAACGATGAAATGCGATGAAATAAGATGAAATAAGATGGATGAGCTAAAAACGATGATATACGATAAAATATAATGAAAATAGATGGAAAACGAAAAACGATGGAGAAATGTGTTTTTTAATCTATTTTCATCGTATTTATCATATATTATCGTTTTTCATCGTTTTTAGTTCATCCATCGCATACCATCTTATTTCATCTTATTTTATCATTTTTTTTAAAATGAAGAAATAAAAAAGAGAATGAGATTTAATAGCCTTGAAGGGTATTTTTGTCCGAAAATGGGTCAAAAATCTAATTTGAGATAAAGGTATATATAGTAGGTCTAATTTTGATATTTTAGTGGTTAATGAGCTCATTTAATGAAATTTCTCTATTAAAACCTAAAAAAACCCTAGACTTCTCTTTCCCCTCTTCCACTCGCCCCCTACCGCCCACAAGACGCAACCTCCCATTTTTCTATCTCTGTTTCTTTCTCTCTTTCCCTCTCTATATCTGTTTCTTTCTCTCTCTCTCTCTATCTCTGTTTCTTTCTCTCTCTCATGTCCATGGCGGCTACAACAACCACCACCACCGTCGCGACGGCGATACCTCTGTTCCGCGCCTCTTCATCCTTGCTCCCTGCTCTCTCCCGCACCTCTCTTCGTCGGCATTTTGTTGTCGTTTTATCATCGACCCTTCGTCGCAATTTCGGCGACATTGTGGGACGTAACAAAAAAACGTAAAAAAAATCGGATTCTTCCAAAACTCGTAATTGCGACGCAAAATCGGCGACATACCCGACATTTTTTTTCCTTGCTTCTAGCTATTAAATGCCTTTATTTTTATTTTATTTTCTTAAATTGTGGTCATTGGATTTAAGACTAGATTTATTATATTTTTTTTGTCCATTAGAGACTATGTTTATTTTCGTTAGGAACGAAAATTAATAAAAAATAATTATTTTGAACTCTTTATTGTTTTTTTATAAATACATCTTCATATCTTCCTTTTTCTCTACAACTTACTCTCAAAATCTCTAATTCTTTCTTAATTTCGATTTCATTTATTTACAATGTCTTATAGATCATCTACTTCACATTATTTACCACAAATCACATCTTTCACAATTCCTTCACCACCTCAAGAATCTCTTACCAACAAATATCTCAAAATTGGTTGGGGTTAAACACATTTTTGAATTTTGAAAATACTGAGTGTGACTCGTATCCATTTCCTTTACCTTCTTACCAAACCCCATCATTCAACACAAACTCATGTGACACTAAATTAAACGCATACATGTTGGCAGATATGTTCACAAGAAGATTATTTACTTACATATTGATGTAATATAAATCTTTCATAAGTCCTTATTGTAATTTGCTGATTAAAGTAATAAAAGTTGAAACGTTCATTCATTCTTTTTTTGTTTGTTTGAAGATTTATGATATTCAATAGTCTAATAGTCTTTAATTAAACCTAACAATGTATGAAGAGACAAATGTAGATTTATATGAACAAACTCTTCATGGTTTGGTTAAAATGAAATATTCACAATCTAAAGATCAACGGACTATTGATCCTAGTATGATTGTTGGAAGAATCTATGATGTTTAGTTACGAAGCATAGAGAGCTATGAACTCTATAGTTTTTCCCGTATATCTTCCGAAGAAACTAAATTGACCAGTGCACCTTTAGAAACAATGTAAGAACAAACCATTAGAAATAATTAATTGCATCGTGCTTACCTAAATACTGAAATGAGACATGTCATTTCATAGCTTTAATATGCTCCTTTGAGAAAGTCAAATTCTAGGTCCACTAAGTGATCTAGACTAGACTAATTGGTGAGATATTAAGTTGTGAAGATGTCATGAACTAGCTTTGTGAAGTTCTCGTAGATATGGAATTCATGTACAAGATTGCTGAAATGCAATGTATATCACCTCATGATGTATTACTTGGATTGTGAATAAATGAACGACGCGGTATCCAAAATTAAGTAACGACTCTATTTGGATGAAACAATGTGACTTGTTAGCTCCTCGTCAATACATTGTTTCTAGCTTATTCACAAGTAACCAAAGAGTTGAGGAAATAACAACTAGAAAGGTAAAATGGTAATTTTATAAATCTCATATAGTTGATGATATTCATGAACGGTAATCATAGATAACATTCAATGATTCCACTAAATATAATTAAGTTAAATTTGAGTAGAAAATAAATTCATTTGAACTGAGAGATTCAAAGTGTCGACTCTTTAGTGGAGTCAGTTGACATTAAGTTAATACTCGGAAAAAGTTTGTGAGCTTTTGAGTCCAAGTACAGTAGCTTAAGCTTTGTTCATTTAGATCTATAAGGTAACTATTACTGGTCATTAGAATATGTTTGTTAAACTAGAAGTTAAGTCGAAATAAGTTCAAGTGTTGAACTAGACGTTTTCCCGAAAAATGTCTAAAGGGTATTCTTGTCCACATGGACATAAAATGATGTGAATGTCAAAATAAGATTTTGAATATTTTCATATGATGAAAATATAAATTAGTTTCTAAAGGCGAGAAGTCGTTTAAGGCATTATGAAATTAATTTCATTATTTGTGCAATATTAATTCTACAATGGGTATTTTAAGAATTGTTTTGAAAGAAATAAGGAAGCATCTAGAAGCTCATTCCCTAGGTGTAGAATTCGGCCAAATCACATCTTAAGATGGGAGAATTTTTTGCTTTTAATTACAAAGATAATTACCCAAAAAGAAAAGACTAAATGAAATTCTTTGAGAAAGAAACAAATTTGCTAAGTGAGGAAACAAATTTTCTTCACTATTGCAAGGAGATGGCCGACCCATATACATAGAGGAAGAGGAAAGGAAATAAAATATTGTGTCATGAATGCACAATAGGAAAGGGTAATCACCATTTCTTGTATTTTATTATTCTATAAATAGAGCCTCACGTAGAGATGTGAAATTAAGTTTTACTCTTGCTCTCTCTCTATTTTGGCCGACTTTTTGCTTCCTCACTCTCTCTAACATATCTTTTTTTATTTTGGCACTTAAGTCCTCATTAAACTTAGGCTTAAATTAGCCCATAGACTTGTTTTTGAGCTATTGTGTTTAATTGTGCCCACACACAAATCTTTCAAACCTCTCTAGACTCTTGTAATAGAAACCTTAGATTTCTCGAGTTCAAGACTATGCGTGAAGGTGACGAGCAAGACGAGACGATCTACCTTTCCCAAGGCTCATTAAAGATCAACATACAAGAGAAATGTTAGTATTTAAGTAATTAAACAATTATTTTAAATAGCAACATGTTCATGCACTTTGCCTAGGTTAGTAAAATTGTTTTACTTGTAAAATTTTTTTATATTCCGCCAAGTGTTAATGATAATTTTTTCTTAACTCTACACATATTCCAACAATACCATACATATGTTCAACCACCTAGTCAACTCGAATTTCAAGTCCAACAAGAGGATGACGATGAAACTCAAGATCCTTATCAAGTGTATCAACACTATGAAAGTCAACAACATAACCACGAGGAGGCCGAGGAGGAGGAAGTTGAGGAGGAGGTCGAGGGCAACCTCATCTTCCACCAATCCAAATACCACAACCAAGACAACAAGAGCAAAGGCTCCAAAAGTAAAGAAAGGGTCGACCCGCTGTATGGAAATGATTTGAGTAAATAGGCGACATAGAAGCCCGCCGAGAAAAATTTCTAACATGTGAAAGTATCATCAAAGCTCAAAATTGTGTGTAAGGAACTTCTTGTCTCAAAACCACCACAAAAAGTGTTTCAAGACCGGTTCTTCAAGTAATGCTAGTACTCACAATCACTTAGAACATAGAAGACAATTAGTTGAGTATACCACTTCCATAAATAAATCTTTAGTCACATCGAGGATGAAGGTTTGTTAAATTTATTACTTATTTGGTACGCTGTATTCAACTTATTTCTAGAACAACTTTGAGGCTGACGTACTAATATCTTTTTTGAAGAAAAGGAAAAAAATGAAAGCCTATCTTTATGATTATTTAGTGTAGCCTTAACCTATGATATGCGGACAAAAATTCATGATGGATTTTAGGAGTGTGGTTGTCCATAACAAAGACGAACAATGAACCATAACAAATTTTTATATGAGGCTTATTATGAGGTTATTTTGGCTTATTACAATTTAAATGTGAGTGACGGTATACTAACCGAGGAAGAAATTAATATGACTAGGGTTTTTGTTACTTTTCTCAAAAAATTTATGATCAAACGTGTTGTTTATCCACTATTTATAAACCTATTTCTCATTTAGCAATTCATAGTCTTTGTGCAATTGCTCAACATTTTCCCTAAATGAGCACTAAGAAATTTTTCAATAATGTATTTATTTTATGAAATAATTTTTTAAGAAATTGGGATGGTGTTAAAATTCCTTTCTTGTATGGGCATACTTGTATATTCAAATTGATGGTTTTAAAATGTTTTGATTTTTAAAAAAAATATATTCATCGACAAAGATTATATTACAGATGACCACAAAAAATCGTGGAAAGTTTTTATGGTATTTTCAGGGTTTATCAAGATAGAATTGCACCGGCCCCGATGGTAGCTCACCAAGAAATGCAAGGCAGGAAGAGGAGTATATGTTTTTGTCTGTTCACCGACACTTTTTTTTGGAGTTACGGATTGGTGGGGACAACATGAAGGAATGCTTCCCATTTTAGCAAGTATGAAGCGTGATATTTTGACGATTCCGGTTTCAATCGTTTCCTACGAATCCGCATTTAGTAGTTCGAGACATATCATTTAACAGTTGACAAAAATTAGATTCTACATAATTTACGAGCACAAGAGACATTTCGTGAAATTTAAATCATTGATGATATTGATATTTGGTTCTATAACATAAACATTTGATGAATTTGTAATTTTTTTTAATTAAGTTTGTATTTCCTATAGTATTTTTTACAACAAATTTTATATGTTATAATACCAATTTTAGCATTGAGTCCCAATAATTAAATACTTATCAAATAAAATAACATCAAATATAAATATGAATTATAAATTTTATTTTTTTAAGGAGAAGAGAATTCCATTTCAAGAGAAAGAGAATCGCTTTTCCCTTACAGTGAAGACTTCGTTATATTAAGAGAAGAGAATATTATCTTCCCTTAACATAGAAAATTCTCTATTCAAGGATCAGAGACCAACCATTTCTTCCATTTGGCACCATGTCTATGTACACTTATATATATATATATATATTAATTTTTCAAATTAATTTCATATATCCTTGTTGATGTATTTAAGTCACGGGTCAAATTACCGATTTCCAATAAACAATTAACGAATTCAATTCAAATTTCAATTTTTGAGTTTCAAAAAAATCTCAAAAACGTTATAATCGCCATAATTAAATTTCTAACACAATCTATAAATAAGAAAACACATTCAAAACAACGGATTTTTCTTCGCTGAACCACAACATATTTTCGCCGATTAATTGTTGAATTTGCATTGATCTCGTCGAAACTCCACACCGCTGTCTTGTCCACGAAATTTGCGTTCGTCAAGGTCTTGATCTCTCTTTCTCGGTCGAAGTTTTTAGGGCTTTGAATTGAATTCTTGTTTGAAAATTCGGGAAGAACTGTTGTTTTATACCTTCGGAGAAATGACGTTTTTCAAAAAACAACGGTGGGAATCCGGGAGATGAATGACGGTATTCGTCGGTAATAAACTTCGAAACATTTAGGTGCTCTAAAAATGACTGGCGACCTCCGAAAGACGAAAATTGACAGCCATTTAATCATTGATTTTTATAACACCCCGTTTTAGGATCTAGTTCAAGGTTCTGATATATTGTGGCTGGCCCTGGTAAATAGTGGACGGTGACAATGAAATATATTTTGGGTTTGGACATAAATTATTATTTTGAAAGGAATTTATATATACTTTTTTTGTTATCTAATTATATTTAAGAACATATTTTTTTAATTCAAGAGACTCTCAAGGAAATGAAGCATAAAGTATATTCCGTTGGCCTGGGATCCATCCATCTTTGACGAGAAACAACTTTTGAAGTTTTCCCGAGATTGTATTTCCTTGTAAGAGGATTATAGGAGAACTACCAATGGGATATCCTTGGAATGTCTTATTCGATACTTATCTAATACATTTGTTTTCTTGTCATTCATGTATTGATAAACCCTATCCAAAAAAAGCCAGTGGAACCTCGAATCCTTCTAGACACGATTAAGACAAAATGATTCATTTTCATCTGAGTTTATCCTGGTCAGTCTAAACGTCCCAAAATCCCAATTCATATAATAGTCTTGTAAGTTATTAAATTTATATTATAAATATAAAAAGTTATAAAATCATATAATTTTAGACCTGTTATACTAAATTTCTAACACATCTATCAAATAATAATGGAATTTGGCTGAAAACTGATAATTATTTGAGTTTGCACAAGTGATAAATTCAATTTACTTAAAAAAGCTGTCAATTGTGTTCATGAAGCTCACGAAAATAAGTTGGATCAATACTTATTTTAATCGAACTTTGGTCGATGAATTTCAGGATTTGCTACAATAATTAATTTAATATACTTAGAAAAGGTACTAAAGAATGAGTAATTAGATTTAGACTACATTGTTAATGGTTTTCTTTACTAAATAGTGAGGACATAACAATGAAAATAAGAGCCCACCGATTACGAAAACAGCTCTTCTTCTCGAATTCCAAAATTTAAATTGCTAATTTTAACGCTTTCTCAAAAACAATGAAGGGTTAATGATATATATAAACTTTTAAACATATAAGAATTTCGAAATGGTTAACGTTTGAAAAAAAATTCGTAATGACCAAGTTAATGTTTAACAAAAAATGTTGGTCATTAACAGTGTACCACGTATATACTAAGGTCACGTAAAACAGTGTGTCGCGTATATAATAAAATCATTAACTAAGTTTAACATAAACAGTGTCCATTTTACAATTTTTCCTCTAAAATGTTGGCTATTTAACCAATTTTTTGTACAATTAAACGATAGGTCTTGCCATGAAGATACGACTTGCAAATATACTATGATATAGATATTCTATGATAGGAACCAAAGCAAGAAACCAATTGAAAATAAATGTTTTAATATTGACTACGTCTTCCATGACTTTTCCCGTATTCCAATATTATGTATGTAATAGTAGTATTGATCTCATCTTAAGAATTCTTAACTTTTTTTCATACGTTCGAACAAAATCAAATCAATAAACCTCTATACAACTATTTTTTTATTTCACTCATATATTTGTTGCTATTGACTATTGAGGAATGCAGTGGACTTAAGATTATTTTAATATATTCTTTTCTCTTAAACTACCATCTCATATCATAACTACAATCAATAGAATGTTTACATTCATAATGACGTAATACTAAGATACCCCTGAACGTAAATACGTAAACTTAAATATTGAAATTGGCTTGAGCCACAAAAAGGAAGTTAGGTCCACACTGCAACACGACGACCAATCAATAAAATCCCAATATAAGACTTTCGCATGGCTATGCCCAATACCACTCAAAATTTGTAAAAAAAAAGAAGAAGATTGTATTAAAGCTGAAATCAATATTTTTTTTTTCTTTTCTTCCTCTATCGACGTACCAAGACACACAAAAAACACCAAGGAATACAATTAATGATAAGAAAAAAAATAACACAAACCAAGCCAAACCCAAATTCATCGTTCCCCATCACGCACTCCAAAAGATCATCCAAAAATCTAGAACTTGAAGAGCTTCCACATGAAAAGCTGAAACTCAAAGATATGGCTTTTCATCTACCGAATCTGTCGCAATCTCTTCTTCTACAAAGCAACAAGAGCAAAGAAAAGCCCGTTTTTCACCAAAGCCTCGCTCACTCGTCCAAATCCAGCACCACTTTCAGTCTCTCCACCACAACTAGCCTCCTTCAAACCCCTCCAACGGTTGAGAAGAGCAGCGGTGCGCAGGATAACGGTCCGAAAGAGGCGCAGGATAAGCAGCAAGAGAAGGATGACTTCTATGTCAACCTTGGATTGGCTGTACGGACTCTTCGTGAAGACATCCCTCAAATCTTCACCAAAGATCTCAATTACGACATTTACAGGTCAAAAAATTGATAACGAATATGCTGATTCATGTAACAAATTATTTAACTTTTACTAATTTGGATATGGGTACATATATTATATATGTCTCCAGGGATGATATAACGTTTTTGGATCCACTGAACACGTTTATTGGAATTGAAAAGTACAAATTGATCTTCTGGGCACTGAGGTTTCACGGCAAGATTTTGTTCAGAGACATATCGTTGGAAGTTTTCCGAATTTGGCAGCCATCGGAGAACGTCATATTGATCAGATGGAACTTGAAAGGCGTGCCTAGAGTTCCATGGGAAGCAAAAGGCCAGTTTCAGGGAACATCGAGATACAAACTCGACAGACACGGCAAAATATATGAACACAAAGTCGACAACTTGGCCTTCAATTTCCCTCAGACCCTGAGACCCGGTGCCTCGGTTTTGGACCTTGTGACAGCCTGTCCGGCGAGCCCCAATCCGACCTTTATGTGGGCCCCGGCCAGTGTGGAGTCTAGTTCGTGGGTCGAGTTCTATAGCGCCGTGAGGAACACTTTGGTCCAAGAAGGTACTTTGCTTGGAAGGGATGGGTTGGTTACTTGTTCATACTCAAGCTAGTTATTATATATATAGCTAATTTATACATCAGTGTGTATACAATCAAACATATCTGGTAGATTAGCGAATAATGTTTTTATTTTACTCTTCTATTTTGGCCAAGTGGGACAAAGGGCTGTATATAACATATAGAACACTAAAGGGTAATAGGTTTTGTTTCTAGAGCTTTTACAGATCGGAATATGTACCAATCTTATTATCGAATCGGTTCCAACTTGGTTTATATTTGTCTACTTGAATAGTGATGTGCTGTTGCTGTTGCTGTTGCTGCTGCAAGTTTCTTGCATTTCTCTAGATTCACGATAGATGCTTTGCCTGATGAACTGATACTAACATTTCAAAACCGAAGTAAGAATTCTCAAAAGTAAAAAGACATGCATGTACCTGGTTTAGTTCGGTTTGACAGTTTAAAAAACACAACTACAAACTGAACCTCCAACAATTTTCATTTACATTCATCCTTTGTTCAACTTCTTCACACATGTAATTAAACAAAATTCAAAAAAGTGCCATCGAACTTCACAAGCTATGATAAAAAAATCGAACAAATCAAGAGCTTTGACTTTACCTTTTAAAGCAAGTTTCCTTTTCAGCGAAAAGTAAAAGGAAAAAGAAAGGCACTTCTACTATATCAGAGGGGTAGTGTCTCAAGGGGTTTCATGGCCGCAACACGACTCAAATCAGGGCTCATATACTTCTCGTATGTGACCTTCAACCGACATAGCCGAGCTGCTTTATGGAACCGTAAAACCATCTCTGCACATTCCCTGTAGACCGTGATAAACAAACGTTCATAACACAACGTAAAACACTATCTACACGGCGGTTAAAAATGGAGTTACCTTAATTGCGGCTCATCATAGCGAGCGTGTCGGCGCAGCAGAGGGGTCCAAGTTTCAGACATTTTCAAAGTAGATCGTGCAACATAGATGGCCGATGCGCACAGCAACGAGGGCTTAAAATTTAAAGCCTCATATTCGACCAGACACAAGTCCGTAAGGTAAAACGCCATGTGCTTGAGCTGATAAAAAGAACAAGGACAAAAACAAGCCATTAGCAATTTTTACGATTCTTGAAAGAAAAAGGTATTTATCATATTTGTATTTTCCACACCTTTGTGTCTGCTTGAGAAGCCTTAAGAAACCTTAGCATGAAGACATATGGAGTAGGCATATTTAACCGAAACTTCAACTTCTTGAGTATAAGCTTTTCCTGGAAGCCGCACACAAATGCATAGAAGAAAGGAACAGCGTTAAGTGAGTCTTATACATTTCTCATCGTTCATTTGATACGGCAACTTATGCTAAGAGAAATATTATCACAGAGCGGAGAGAGAGTACATACCATTTCAAGCATCTGTTCCCTCGTATGTGACTCGGCTGAGAGAGCAATTAACTCTTTAACCTTTATAAAGTAAACACAAGAATTCAGGAAAAACATGGTAATTTGAGTAAGTGAAATGTTGTGAGAAAGCCATGCTGATTGAGGATATATAAAGTATTCATACCTTAGGATGCCAATAATCCTCATACTTAGATGCCAGCAGAAGTGCTGTTAGGCCAACCAACTGAATTTCATCCTTCTTTACAACTTCGTTCGAGAGATATTGGTCCAACAAAGAAATCATGAGATAAAGTGTTTCTGGCATCAGATCATATTTTAAGTGTACCTGTTATCACAGACATTGTTTTGCAAAGTAAATTAGTGTTGGTGAAAAGCCAGGAAATATAAGATAATCAAAATATTCCAGAGAGCAAGAATAAGTACTTCAATTAACCAGTTGACTAAAATTGCTCGCATGTGTGGCGTAATGTCTTTCTGGATTGACATGTAATTTCCCGTACATAGAATCTGTGCCTGCAATTAATAAACATTTCATCAACTAAGAACACAAAACATCAATCTAATGGGCTAAGCTCTTGTTGTAGAAACTCCTAATCAAGGTATTTATAATTTGTACTATTAACGGATTAATTTACATATTCATAATAGATGCGTGGTAATTTATGATTAAAACTATATAACCACGTCCATCTGTTGATATACTATCTTGATCTCGTAAAAATATAATAACAGACGCAACACGCTTGAAAGGACAAAGTTAATCATGATAAAGTATATACCTCTGTAACCCAATAGTATTGATAAATTTCATCAATATAATCAGCAACCTCAAGCTGGTTTGCCTTATCATCGATACAAGCGACCTTTTCCTGCTCTGGGACATCTTGACATTGCTCTAGTAACTGGAGACAGCAGAAAACAAAATTAAAATTAATTGGAGATGTATCTATCCCCAAGTTCCATACCAGGTTTTAAGAATGACAAACTATATTAAATTGTTGATTGTAAGAAAAGCATGAAAATGTCAGTCATTATAAAGGAAGAAAGAAAGGAAATAGTTTGACAGAATTTGACATATGTTACACCGAAAATAGAAAGTCTTTTTAAGTATCCAAGAGCATAGAAATTCATTTTTCTCGACCTTGTGTCCTTCCATTAATGAAGACGTGTAGGACTTCCTCCGCCTTGAAACTTTTTTTGTCACCACCACAGAAGTACTCGGTTTGCAGTCCCCTTCAGATGAGAGTTGCCCTTGAATAGGTTCTTCTGTGAGATTTTGACATACAGAAGATTTTGCTGACTGGTCATTCTTTGTTGTAGTTGCAGAAACCATAGACAATTTGCTCTGGCGTTTTGTTTCATTGGATTTTGTGTTCCTTGTGAAAGTAGACACCCTTGCTGCAGTTTTCACAGGCGGCTGGATCACATGTAGAGAGGTAGTCATTTTGTAAGCACGTATCACTAAAGTATAAAAAACCAAGTTTTGGAAGTAAGCGTAAAATATTGGAGACTATATCAGCTGTAAATATAGATTCAGATCCAGAGCGACGTGAAATTTATTAGTTACTTAAGTTTGCCATCAAATGCTAACTTTGGTGCTACTTCATGCCTGAAAAACTCTGCCAGTTTAGCCTCTCTAATGTTAGGTGTTATATGAACTACAAGCTTCAAAGCTACAAAGAAATACATGTAGGTGTAGTTCAATAAAAAAGCCAGAAGATTTTTGTTAGAGAAAATAACTTTAACTGTGAAGCAGTATTGCATCATGAATCAAATTCTAACGGATTACTTAACATGGTAATAATCTTTAAACCAGAAGTAATGTAAGAAAAAACTTCGTAGAGAAAAGGATCAGTTAAGTTATCTCCTTATTTTCTTCTTTGACAATTGATCCAACTATTTTGGCCAGAAAATATCTACTAACAATCAAGGCTTGAAAAAATTGTTATACCAAGGTTTAAAAAGGCACAGGGGTATATCGAGGCATTTTCGTTTAAAAGGCGAGGCGTAAGCCTTGAAGGCGTACGCCTTGAAATATAGGCATAATTAATTATAAATCATTTATAAAAACTGAAATAATAGACATAAATTAAAATACTAAGTTTAAAATTAAAATAGAAGTTTAAAACTACTGGGAAGATTAAAATTAAAATAGAAGTTTAAAACTACTTAGAAGTTTAAAATAAAAATAGATCCGTGACAATTTAAATTTTTTAGTACAGGCCGGTTTTTGTTTAAAATTAAAATAGATCCGTGACAGTTTAAAAAAAACAAACGCCTTAAGGCGCGCCTCAAGGCAAAGCGGATGCCTTTTAGGTTCGGCGCACCCGCCTTACTGGTTCAAGGCGTAAGACGCCTCAATTTTTGATAGGCGTAAGCCTCAATGCAATGGTCGTCGTCGGAGGCGTTAAGGCACGCCTTTTTTGCGCCTTTTTAAACATTGCCACAATCATTGATAATATTATACCACCCCTTAGACAGATTCAAAAATGTTTGAACAGACGATTTCATTTTACATACCATAATAGATTTTCTTGACACTGTCCGAGAATCCACAGCGTTCTGACCCCTGCAATCCCAGATTACATACAAGCACAACTGTTATCAAACTGAATTCACAACTCCTACAGAAACAGTAATTCTCACACAGATGTAAACAAAAACACTTAGTCATTGTATTCCGTTACTAGTTCATTTTTACTCAAAGTAGATGGCTTATGTCTTGATCTTCATCACTAACAAAAATAGCAGATAGGGCGTTAACACCGAACAATGATTTCGAACTTCTATTTCTAATGGCTTTGAACGCAAACAAACTTCCCGTCATAGCATAAGTCTACATGCTAAAATATATAAGATAGTATCTTTGCTACGTAATTTGCATCATATATAAGATAGTGTCTTTGCTAAGCTTCTAGCTGTTTATCCATCATCCCTAAAAAAAAGTAAAGAACGATTTGAATTCCATAGGACAGAAATTGGATAGATGACTATACTCACCTAATTAAGAAACCATCACTCACTCGGTTCCTCCAGAGTTGGGTCCTTGAAGTACTTACTCGAGCCACTATTTTCCTGCCAGCTGCTACCTTAGCTGAAGCAAAGAACATTTAAAAGATCATGACAATTTGAGAGCTTGACCAATCAGAATTTTTTTGCAAAGTCAATAAAAAGAATCAAGACACCTACTCTCTTCTTTTGTCACTCTAGGACTTCCAGAATTTTTCTGCATTCAGAGATAGATGAGATACAACTTCAGGAAAATAAAAGATTAAAACTGGTGGAAAATTCACAATGCCGTAACCAATTCACCACTACATTCTATTTAGTTATCAATTTAAGCTTTAAGAAAATAAAGTGAAGCAAGCAACCTTAGGAATGTCTGCTGTTCCCACCGGCTTTGGCACAGGAAGTGATTTTCTTCAAGTGATACAAATGCACAAAAAAATGAACAGATAACGAAAAACATTAATAACTAGTGGATCTCTTCTTCATAGTGTATCAACTTATAACTTCTGTAGATATCAAACCTTATTGGTATAAGTGATGTCCTTGCCGTCCTGCATCATTAAACATAATATTTAGATTTAAAGCAAAGTAAACCTATCTGAAAAAACATAATTGTAGAAAATTTATTTTGTTCAATGCAAAGGTTCACACATAATAGAGGCACAAAACAGACCTGCCATTTGAAGACGTAGAGTCACGGTTCGGTCTTGTAGCCGTATTTCTTTGAGAATTTGAAGGGGCTTTCAGATATTTACTCCCAACCACAACTACGAAAAAAAAAGTTATATCGCGTTCCTTCCTTAAAAAACACCTTTTTTTGTGCCTTGCAATTCTGACATACCTTGTTTAAGACTGCCTGGTACATTTCCCTAGTTCAGAAATGGAGGAAAAATTTAGGACTACTGTTAAGTTTAAAATGCGAAATTTGCTGTATAAAATGCAGGAATACAATATCCACTGGCAGAATGGTGGTTATCTGCTAGAAACACTAGTTTTTTTAGTTTATGTCAAGTCCGAGCATATAACATTTAGTTTCTCAAACTTCCTTTCCAGATTATACCATTTCACACAATCAAAGCAAGAACCAACCTGTAGTTTAGATCACCTCTGTCCTTGTTTTTTTACTTGTTACTATTTTGCAATGTCAATAATTTCGCTGACGCACTTTTTTATTTGCAGGAAGAAAATTTATACACATTGGGTGACTATCGGGTGTTCTAAGCAGGTTACCTGAATAGATTTCCTTGACATTACATTCTTCATTCTGGTACCCAGATCAGTTGATACCTTCGAGCTATAGAAAAGGGGTATAAAACACACACGGAGATGCAATCATTGATATATGAAAAATAAAAAGCAGAAAACATAGACCAAGCATGATTAAATTAGAATAGTTTTATAAAAGCACAATGAGACAACTACTGTACTACTACGATTCTCATTTGGCAGAAGGTTGTTTTAAATGAATAATGCCCCATTTGTGTGGTTGTAGCTATAAGGTACTATGCATACGATCTTGAGTTCCGAAGAATTAGTAGAATGTTGGTCCACCTTTCAGGTACCTATATATGAAGCCATTCTTCTTGTATATGTGCATGAATAGCATCTCTTGAATGTATTCACACAGAAGAATATTACCTATCGGTTTCAAGGGTGGGAAGCAAATATTCAGAATGCATACTCATTTGAGAAACAAAGATACTTACGGTAGCTTCAAGCTGCTACGCGCTGCATTCTTCGAGACGATGCCACCTTTAACGTTGCTAAGATCAGCCAACGCCCTTCTTCGTACGATCAGTTTAGCTGGAAAAGGAAATCGAGAAGTCATAAAACAAGTACAAATAAATCTATTTTTTATGACACAAATATGGTAAAAAAACCTTACCTGGGTCTTTATTCTTGTTTTTCTCAACCTCTGCACTTTCCGAAACCCCCTTTAAAGTTTGTAAAAAAACATCAAAGTTGTAAAAAGAAGAGCATAAGTTCTACAAATTGCAATATATTACCAACACCATTGGTACCTTCTGAACACTTGGACCAGCCATTGTCGATGCTTTGGTAACCGGCATAGATTTCCTTTAACACAAAATAAAGGAAAAGGTAATTGAAGATAATAGAAATTAAGTATACAATAACACCATAAAGTAATGGTTAGTTTGTACCTGATCCTAGAATTTCCCGTAACGGCGTTGCTTTCAGAATAAACCTTAAAACTTCTTGCACCAGCTATTCACATTTGAAACAACACCCTAAAAATTAATTAAAAAAGCTGAAGAACAAAATCTTCAACAGAGAGAAATTTTTATGAAAAAAATTTCAAACGACTAACATTCAGAAAGAATGCGGTTAAGTCCTCCAACTCCACTTTGTCCAACTCCGATTTTTGGCTACAAATTCACCAAATTATTTGACATAAAAAAAATTCAAGAAAAGGTAACATGATAATATTAAATTAAGAACAATAGACGCTATATTATTTTGTACTAAGACCTTAAGAACCTTGAGTTTGCTCGCTAGTTGGTTCTGCCCCGCACTCCGTCGCTGATATTCGATTTTGCAGAATAAGAAAAATACGAGTTTAGTCATATTGAAACCCTAAAAGTTAATATTTGAAACGAACTTGATTTCTTGGAAGTTGGAACAATTTCGTGGTCTACACATTATACGAACTACAATTCAAAATGCCATACCTAAGTCACCGAATTCTAGATTGATCTGCACGATAAGATAAGTAGTTCATACCTTTATGGATGCCATTTCTTGTTCGTGTTCCCTATGTATGTTCTTTAACCGGGGAAGAGAGATTGTTCCGGTATGTTTGTCTGTTTTCTTTGTTTTTTTTTTCTCTATGAAATAAACTTTCAAATATGGAGCACGAGCGAGCGCTTGGATTGATTTTGAAAATGAATGTAATATGACGAAAAGACCCTTTAAAAGGGCGAGGGGAAATTAAAAATGCTGGCCCATGCAGGTCTCGAACCTGCGACCTTCGCGTTATTAGCACGACGCTCTAACCAGCTGAGCTAATAGGCCAATCTGCTATACGATCATTTTATTCCAAATTTTAACTCCAGGATGCAACGTCCCCAAAGTTTTTAGAAAATAAAATAAAGAGAAATTGGCTATTTTGCCACCTTCACTAACTCATTTTCCCAAAATACACCTAAACCCAATTTCTTCCCAAAATACTACTATTTTCCACATAAAAAGACCTTTTACCCTTTAAAAATAAAAAACTTACAAATACACCCTATACTTTATCTCACTTTAAAACCGGATAAAAAAAAAATACCTTGACTGGCTGCAACCGGTTTCTCTCTCTTCATTATATATATAATATATATATATATATATATATATATATATATATATTTGAGAAATTGCCCAAAACGCCACCATTTGTACTTGATTTTCCCAAAATCCACTAAAATTAATTTTTTTTCCCAAAATACTAGTACAAAAGTCTAAAATACCCCTAAAACAATTTTTTTACATTTTATTTCATATCCATATTAATCAGTTATTATTTATTTATTTTTTTAAAAACATTAAACTTGAAAATGTAGAAACTGTTTCCATCCTAAATTTTAATTTTTTTTTAATTTTTTCTTAATTATTTTGGCTGGTAGTATAATGTAGGGTATTTGTGTTAGTTTTATTTTTTTTAAAGGGCATTTCGTCATTTCACATGAAATTTACTTGTATTTTGGGAAAAAATTATGTTTGGGTGGATTTTGGGAAAATAAAAAATAAAAAGTGGTACTTTGGGCAATTCCTCTATATATTTTAGCAACTCTCTTTCTTCTTCAACACTCAACCCTCCCTCCTTTTACCACTCTTCTTTAACACTCAACCCTTCCTTCAACACTCTTCTTCAACCATCTCCGACGCAGGCTAACTCGGGTCTATCTTCGAGGAAGGACGCAGCGCTGGTTCATCTTTGAAGTTTCCGACGGAACTCCTTCATATTTCATTATTTTCGACGCAGCGCCGGTGGCTGTAGTTGTCTCCGAGCAAGCTTCGGTGGTATTCTTTTTGTCTCCGACAAGGCTGAAGTGGTAATCCGACGTCTCCGCCGCTCCATCTCCGAGGTTAGGTTCTTTTCGTTATCTACAATCTTGTCCACAAATTCGTAACAGAGTCTACAATCTGATCTACAAAAACGTGACAGAGTCTACAATTTGGTAAAGAGAGTCTACAATGACAACAACAAATCACAAACAGTGTCTACAATATTGTCCACAATTGTGTCTACAATGTGGTCTTGGGTTGCAACGTTAATTCTTAAAAGAAAAATGTTGTCAATATTGTAGACCACATTGTAGACGAAATTGTAGACGTAATTTTCTATGTTGATGCTTACTGTAACATTGATTATTGATGCAGGGATGAGGTAAATTTATTTGTTATTCAAGTATAATGGATCATTGATTGACGTTGGTCAGTATCACGAGAAAACATCATTCGAAATTTTGGTTCCGGATAATATCAACTTTGTTAGTTTGAAGCAAGAAATTTACGACTGTTGCGGCAAACCACCATCCGGTTATACAATTAACATTGTTTACGTTGTCAACGGTGCTCTGGAATCAGTTGAGATTTTCAACGATAAGACGTTGAAGGCTTACTTATATTTGAGAAGAAAGAAGGAAGATAACTTGGAGCAATTTCAACTAATATTGGAATTGTAAGTTAAATCATCGCCGATTAATTCTCCAGGATATGTTGGACATCAATATCGACCAGTTTCTCCAATGTCATCGGATCCCGAAGAAGTGCGCAGTACGTTTCCATTGGGTACTATTGGTTTGGAGGATTTTAACTTGTTCGAGTCAAGACAACAATCTCCATCACCTCATTCACCACTACCGCGTTCCTCACCACATCGATCTCCACCACCACCACCACCACCACCGCGTTCCTCACCACATCGATCTCCACCACCACCACCACCACCGCGTTCCTCACCACTTCGATCTCCACCACCACCACCACCGCGTTCCTCCTCGCAATCACCACCACCTGGATCACCAAATTTCCCCCCTCCGCCTTGTCCCGAAGCAAGTCCGCCATCATCACCACACATTCCAAGTTCATCTACTACGACCGGGGATAAGGGGGCTGACACATTTATTTTGGATGCTAACTCCCCGCTATTTATAAAGCGTCATGCACTATACGTTAACAAAAAATGTTTGCAAAAGCACTTGATATTGTACGCCATATACAACAACTTTACGTACAAGACAAAGAATTCGGACAAAGATTCGTTGCATGTTGTTTGTCTCGGAGAAACTTGTAAATGGGCTGTTCGAGCCGTGAGGAAGGACTCTTCGCCCATATTTCAAATTCGAAGGTACAATTTTTGCTATTTACATTGTTCTTAACTATTCAAATTTAGAGTCTACAATTAAGGTAACTGTAGTCGCCAACAGTGTCCTGTAGACCGAATTGTAGACGACAGTGTTCAGACCCGAAAGCAAACATAGTCTGAATTGTCTACAATTTTGTCCACTGGATACTGTTGGAGTCTATTGTAGACGTTATTGTGAACTTCCCTCTGTACACCCGATTACCATTATGAAATTATAGTCTACAATGCAGTATGTTGTAGACTTGAATCGTATATTGTAGACTGCATTGTAGACTTCCATATTCTTTGACATTGAATCTAAATGTTCGATTTCAATGATTCAGTTTTGACGATTAGCACAGTTGTGCCCTAAATGTAAGGCAAGGACGCCATCCCCAAATAACGAGTTCTTTGATTGAGGAAGTTGTGAAACATAAGTGCATTGATCCAAGCGTGGACATGTGTAGACCAAAAGAGATAATGAATTACATGCAAATGGATTATGGGATGTCCATGTCTTACAAAAAAGCTTGGTTGTCGAGAGATAAAGCTTTGAAGTCCCTTTATGGCAGCTCTGAAGAATCATACGCGTTCTTGCCTAGGATACGGTACATGATTGAGACTAAGAATCCAGGTTCGTTTTTTGACCTCGTCACGAGCGAGGGTGGCGTATTTGTTAGCTTTTTCATGTCACTAGGTCCATGGAGAACGGGGTGGAAGTATTTACGTCCTGTGATTGTGGTGGATGCTACTCATTTGAAAAATTATTACAAGGGAACGTTGTACACTGCTTGTGGGATGGATGAGAACAAGCAAATTTTTCCATTAGCCTACTCCATTGGTCCTTCAGAATCAAACGAGGCCTGGATTTACTTCTTGTCCGAATTGAAGGATGCAATTGGAGAGCGGGAGGAGCAAGTTTTTGTATCCGATAGACATGTTGGCATAATCAATGGCGTGAAGACAGTCTTTCCGAATTGTGATCATGGGTTTTGCATGTTCCACTTACACTGTAATTTAAAGACTACATTTAGAGGGATTACAAAGGAGGTGAAGTGGAAATTCTACGGCACTGTGAAAGCATACACGCAACGCGAATTTGATAGCTTCATGGTCATGTTGGACACTGAAAATCCTGAAATACGGCGATATTTAGCTAATGACGTTGGTTACCAAAGATGGGCTCGAAGTATGTTTAGAGAAAAGCGGTATGGTATCATGACGAACAACAACGCAGAGTCGTTAAATGCTTTGAATGTTAAGGTGAGACAATTTCCTGTTTCTAACTTGATGGACTGGTTGAGAGAGATGAGTATGAAATGATTTTATGACTGTCGAGAAGCCGCTTCAAAAACACAATCTCTGCTTACGAAAGCATACCAACAACGAGCCGACAAATACAATGCGTATGTTGTGCGTATGGTGGTAAGTTATTTCTTTATTTTATGTATTTGAGTAATCTGTATAGTGAATTGTAGACAAGCTTGTTTACCGCTTTGTAGACTGAATTGTAGACAGGCTTGTTGACCGCTTTATAGACTGAATTGTAGACTGAATATTGCAGTATGGACTGATCGGTTTACTATGTTCCTTCTATTATTTGTGTACCTTGTAGGTGAGGCCATCTTCGATCGACGAGTTTGAAGTTGTGGACAGAGAAGGAACTGTGTTTGCAGTTAATTTGGCGGATAGTACATGCTCTTGTCGACGATGGGAGATCCACAATTTCATTTGCCCACATGGAATCGCTGCTTGTCGAGTTCGTAATCGTCCCGTAGAGCCCCATATATCGAAGTATTATAGTACAGAGTATTTGAGGGCTCACAGTGACATAGGAAGTTGGGATATTCCACAAGAGGTAGAGAATATAAAAGTTCTTCCATCGACGCACAAAGCACGTGCTGCTGGTCGCCCAAAAAAGAGAAGAATACTCTCACAAGGTGAAGATAAAACGCGGTGGAAGTGTACACGTTGCGGTATGATAGGTCATAATCGACAAACATGTAATAGTGCTACTCCTTTGAATCGAGGATAAGAACATATAGTTTTTTTTTTATAAGAACACATGGTAATTTTACAAATATTTGTCTACAAAGTTGTCTTCATAATTGTCAACAAAAGTGTCTACATAATTGTCAACAAAAGTGTCTACATACGCGTCAACAAAGTACTGTCTACATGATTGTCTACAAAGTAGCGTCGACATAAGTGTTTACAAAATAGTCTACAATGTCTACAAGGTCGATAATGAAGATGTTTCTGCATACAAAATACACCACATAAAATAATAAATACGGCCGTGTCTAGTGACATTTAAGAAAGGATGCCAGAGCGGATCTCTAATTCGGTAGTTCCATAAAGAACATTTCTCAACACATCTGAAATCCTTATACTTCACACATCTCTTCTTCATCGATTTCACAACCGTATCGCATTCAAGTTCACCCATTCGCTTCACCCCTATGGACTGACCTGATTCTTCTTTGAAATGCTATGTAAAACAAACAAAAAACCATATAAAAACATGCATATTTATAAAATAATTATAATGCACAAAAAAACTTTAGAAGTTTGCGAATTTCTTTCCTCTCTTTGGTTAATTTATGCAGTTCCGCCACGACGGCATTAGATTGGTGATCATCTTCAACGTCATTCTCGGTCACTATAGCATTCTCTTCATAACCAAATACATATTTTACTTTATGAAAGTTAGAAACTTACAAGATAATAAATATGTTACAAACTACTATTAAATTACTAATGAAAGATACTTCAATTTATTTTTTGAATAGAAACACAAAAAATCTGACCTTTGTTTTCAGTTCGATCTCTAAATCATCAATCCGTTTCTTCAGCGTTGTATTTTCCGAGCCGATTTCAAGTGCCTTCTTTTCTATGGATACAAAGAAGAAACATTAACAAAATATGTTATGAACCATCTTTTATTATAACATTGGGCTTCGTAAGTAGAAACTCATCAAATTACCTTGATAAAATACATTATGAAGCCGAGCATTTTCATTTGATAGATAGCAGAGTCTCTATAACTCCTCGAGTCCTTGGTTCTCCATATTTACTTAGAAACCTAAGAAGATAAACAAATGTATAATTAGATCTAGAACACTAACCACCAAATACTATCGCTTCACCTGACTGATCGAAGTAATATTAAGTCTCATATTTCGATTTTAACCTTGAGAGATCAGATTTAGGACTTGAGCAAATATCGATTTTACATTGAGAGGAGAAACTAAAGAAAATGACAGAACTATTTAATCTTCTGAGTGAGAGTGAGATATTGGAAAACCCAACTAGACGTTTGAGTGTCCGAACTTGGACACTCAAACGTTTCAACAGTTCTAGTTACGAAAAGATGGGACAGTTGGACACTGAAACGTCTCGTATGTCACTGGCTCGTGTAGGGAGATGAAAATGAAACGTTTTTATGTGTTCGTGCAATCATATTAACGAACGTTTGAGTGTCCAACACGTCCAACTTTCCCATCTTTCCAGACGAGATACTAAGAGCATCTCCAATGGTAAATTGCTTTTAAAGTTGTCATTTTTTGACACATCATCAAAATATTAGTATTTAATTATATATTTCTTTCACATCACAAATTTAGTAACTTTTAATAAAATCACTACGATGCAAATTATTTTTAAAGTTGTTAACATCATAAACATTTTACATTTTATTATCTAATTGTGACCAAAATACTATAAAATAATAAAATACTCATAACATTTCATTTGGCATCGGTGCCAAAAGTACTCTTTTCTTAATTTTCACTCCAATGCATAAGCAATTATAGATGTCATCTATGTCATCACAAAACTCCAAAAGATGTCATGCATTGGAAATGCTCTAAGAGGATCTCCAATGGAGCAACAAAAGTTGCTATCCACATCACTAAATATTTTTGTTCTTATTTATTTATTATATTTAAAAAAATATATAAAAGTACTCAAATGATGTTGATATAAAAAGTTATTATAAATAGGATCACACAAATTAAACTATTGGTGCATATATTCTTTTATTACTTTTTTGTCCAAAAAAAGGTGGCATCGGTGCCAAAATTTGCAATTTTGTTATAATCATTGTATAATAAAAAAAAATATATAAAAAATAAGATGATGTGCCATTGACATGTAAGCAAAAGTAATTTGGATTGATTTGCATTGGAGATGCTCTAAGGCCTTGTTTGGTAGTAAGGAAAGAAATATGGGTGGATGGATTCAAAAGAATGGAAAAGAAAAGAAAGAAAATGGGTGGATTTTTATTTTCTAAAATATTGATTGGTATAATAAGAGAAAATATTATCATCCATCTATTTATTTCTTTGGTATAGATAAAAAAAATAAAAGAGTGATTAAACTTATGTTATAAAATTACTTTTATATCCTTGTGATTAGAACTATATTTATATTAATTAATCTACATAAATATATATACACATATATAAATAATACATATGAAATAAACGGTGATATAAAACATGCAAATGACATATAATAT
Source organism: Urtica urens (assembly GCA_958296335.1). Classification (NCBI taxonomy): domain Eukaryota; kingdom Viridiplantae; phylum Streptophyta; class Magnoliopsida; order Rosales; family Urticaceae; genus Urtica; species Urtica urens. The sequence continues at coordinate 7,842,531 of OY282530.1, read as the reverse complement.
TTGTTATCAAAAGCATGCAATACATATATATAATAATTGTGATATAAAACATCCAAATGACATATAATCTTTGTTATCAAAAGCAAAACCTGGTCTAGTGGTGATACACATTCCCTCCAAGTGGGAGGACATGGGTTCAATCCCCACTGCAAGCCTTTCAAAGAAAAAAGAGAGCCTTTCAAAAAAAAAAGAGAAAAAAAAGCAAAACCAGTGTTTAAACAAAAGCAATTATTTTAGAGTAATTCAAAATTTTACAACTTCTTTGTAATTTAACATTCAAAATATTAAAAATCAAGCTACTCAAAAAAGTGTTACTCCTAGTTGTTTGGAGACATCATCTTCGTAAGAAGCTCAAGACGATGTTCACTTGGCACCGCTAAAAATGCTCAAATTTTAGAGGAATCCTTGATTAAAAATAGAAAAACATCGAGTTGAATATGACCTGGAACTTCAATCTTCAATAATTATGCATAGACTTCCTCCTCATAATAAACTTTTGGTCGTCCCCTCTCTATTGCATCGACTCCTTTTTCAGCTATGATGTTACTTTTTCGGATTACAAGATTACCTTCTTTCATCGCATCAACAACGCCACTTATACTTGATTGCATAGACTCCGTATGCTTATCAAAATCAAGCATAGTATATTTTCTTTTTGTACCTTTAAATGAGTTTGGAGTTTGAAAGACTTGTTCTGAAGGCTTTGATTTGGTGATATTAGCTTCGATATTCTCATCAACCTCAAGGTCAACAAATTGATTGCCTTCATCTTCATCTTGCCATTTATGAACTCTCTTTGGCACTCATTGCATGTTCTCCGGTAGCTCTACCTTTGGAAAATAACTCATGTAGTTTTTCATATTTTTGAATTGCACAATATCTCCACTTGTTTACCTTAGGATTTTTCTACACATGCAAATAATATAATAAGTATTACTTCGTAACCTCAATTTCAACACAATAACAACAAAAATGGAATAAATTTAGGATTACCTCTATAAGAGCGTTCCAAACCTCAGATTCCGCCTCGAATAACATTGTTGTTGGGTTCCAAGAAAATCCGCTTAAACCTTTAAAAAGATCATGAATGCCATTAAAATTATTTTTCAATGTTTTGATTCTATTTTTGAGGTGATCTTTATCAAACGAATAACTAAACTCCTCTTGAATTTTTTTGAGAACATTACTATATGCTGTGTTATTCAAGTTCCATCAATCCTGTTTCCATTAACTTGTTGCTCCAAAAAAAATCGATGAATACAACATCCATATGTTCCGTCCATTTCACCGATTCTCTTTTTGTTTGCTCAACATCAGTGGCACTCTTTCTTTTTTTTGTTCATGGCTACGATCTGATCAAATGAAATTGGAAAAAACAAAAATATAATAGTATTATTAGACAAGTTTCAAAAACAAAAAAAGTATTATCGGACAACAATATAATAGTAAATTAGATTACAAAAGCTAGCATGTATGACTACAAAATAAAAGTCATAAAACAATATCAAACAAAACATGAATATGACTACAAAGTTAGCATATATATGCATAAAAAGTTATTCTCTAGTCATTAAATAGTCTTGCCGCACGACTTGTGGTATATTATCTCTTAAGGAAGCTTCATTTTTTGCATCTTCTCCATCATTTGCTACATTGAAGTACTCATCTGCTTCCGAAGTTCAACAGTTCTTGATCTACTTGTCTAAGTAATTCGTTATCCGGATCTTCACCCATTAAATAGTTGTGCAAGATAAAAACAAGCTAGTACTATTTCTGTGAGTGTCTTGATAGGATATTGAGGTTCGGTTCCACTCGATATGATAGGAAAGCGTTTTTTTAGCACACCAAAGGCTCTCTCAATGACATTGCGCAATGATGCATGTCGAAGATTAAACAACTCTTCTTGATTTTCTGGACCACGTTGCGAATACTCTTTCAAATGATAACGCACTCCTCTAAATGGAGTAATAAGTCCACTCCGTAACATATAGGCCACTAAATAATATTTTCCTATATACAAAAGAATTTTTTCTTCATTTTTGTTAGCATATGAATGTGTATAAATACACATAAATGTGTATCTATTTTGAACTACCTTTGGGAATTATTAGTCTATCCTCTTTTGTTAGAGCATTTATAATAATTCTTGAATCCGAAGTCGTTCCTTCCCATCCAGGCAAAGCCTAAGTGAACTTCATATCAAATCCACACGCGGTCATGATATTTTGTGTAGGATATTCTTTTCTTCCCCGATATCATGAAATTTCATCTCGAGGCACTTTCACTCGGACATGAGTTTCATCAATTACTCCAACACAATTCTGAAATTAATATATAATTCGTTCCTAACTAAATTATTCATATTAAGCAGATGAAATATCTAAGTGATTTATAAATACCTTAACGTAAGGGTAGAATATAAAATTGTCAAGTATTTTCTTGGGTGTATTTTCTCCGTCAGGTTGCTTCATATATGTATCTTTCAACGAAATAATTGCTTGTAACACTTCATGAAAATGCCTACTTATTGTCTTGCCACTCCGACGGAAGAAAAATGATATTAGGCGATTTTTTGCATTGTGTGATACTATGAAGATAAATTTCGCCATTTTTTCCTCTACTACGGAGTTTTTGTTATTCTTAAGGCGACCTGATTGTCAAAGTAGATCACACAACTTAACAAATGCAAAGGGACTCATTCGTATAATATCACAACATTTTTCGTCAATGCTAAGCCGGTGTATAAGTTGATTCCTAGTAGTGTCACTATCGACGCTTCTATTAAGGAAGGCCGGGTCAACAGAACTAGAGCAATAAAACAACTCCATCATATATATTTTTTCCACTATGTAACACACAAGTTGAGTAGTGGCTATACGTCTTTATCTTTTCCATTCATCCTGGAATCTTCTAAAATTTTCTTGATATATCTTAATGATGTTCTTTCCTATATTCTCATCTTCATTGGTTGAGTTTTCTTGTTCTTCCATCTAAATAAAAAGTATTAGAACCACAAATGTAAACTAAATTTGCAATTCAGACCATCGAGCAACAAACCCTCAAATAATGTATATAAATCAATAACCACAAATATGATATAAGTGAAATGCATAAAACAATGTTCAATATGGATGTTTAATGTACATACCTCTTAAGCAAACTTCGGTAATGTAGTTCAAAAGCTAGTTACAGAGAATGTAGAAGGAACACACATTGATATGAAAAAGATGTGTATTTGGAGAGAAAAGATAAAGTCGCTAAGAAAGAGAGAAGGTAAAGAGTCTATAGACTTATATCAAATATTACAATTTGTTCATAACAATAAGGTTATTTTTGTAAAAACCCAAAAAACATGGTCCCTATTTTTTCCATCCGTCCAAATATAGGGGGTTATATTTTGGTGGGTCCCGTGGTATTAAATCCATCCTATGATTATTACCATCCATCCTCTTTCACATACCGAACAAAAAATTTAAACAATCCATCCACTCAAATCCATCTTTCCCAATTCTCTCCTACCAAATAAAGCCTAAAAGATGAAGCCATTGGACACCCAAACATCTAGTATGTCAGTGGTTCATGGGGAGAGATTGAGAGAGTGAACGGAGATATGAAAGTTCATACAATTTATAATCGTGACACACGTGGATGGTTCAGAACATTGTATGAACATAAATAATTGTATTGAATCATATCGTAAAAGACATGGTATTGAATCATCTCCACGCATCTTCAATGCAAACTCTATAGTTCATTTACATATAAAAATAAATAATATTATTAAATTAATTTGATTGTAATTAATTTTAATAATGATTTAATTTGATTCTACTAAAACAAAGGTATTAGTGGATGTAATATTATAATAATTTTTTTAAGGATAAAATAAAAAACATCGGTGCCAAATTTCACCCTAATGTTATAATCATTACATGTCAACTAGATAATATTTAAAAATAAAAATGATTTCAAAAGTTCACATAAATAAGAAAGCAATTTTAGTTGCCAGCATCGGAGATGCTCTAAGAGTATCACCAATGCAAACTCTAATTGTTGTTTTAAATATTATAATAAAAAAATTATTAAAATAATTTAATAGTGATATAAGTTAATAATGATTAAATTTTGTCTCACTAAACTAAAAATATTGGTGGATATAATATGATAATAATTATTTCTAAGCCAAAATAAAAAAATATAGGTGCCAAAATTTGCTCCAATGACATAATCATTACATGACAAGTAAATAATTAGTAAATATAAAAATAATTTGGCATTAACATATAAGTAAGAAATCAACTTTAGTTGCTAGTATTGAAGATGTTCTAACATTAAATATAGTGCTAATTTAATAACAAATTTGTTTTAAAGTTTTTTCATCTGCAATCATAATACAAAATTTCAAAACAAAAAATATTGTTATATTATTAAATTTATATCCTATTAAAAAATAAATAAAAAGTTTTTGTTAGGTGAGAACAATATCACGCCAAATAGGGATATTGTTTTTAACGTCATATTTAGTACGAAAAATACCATATGATTCGAGACATTTTTCACACCAAATATAATGTTATACAGTATGGCTAGTAATCCCTTAAAATTTTGAACAAAAAGAATACTAGTGGAAGTTTGTAGAAGTTGAACATAAACTAACTAAAATAAATTAAGATAGCAACCACGGTGTTTAGATTCGGTTTAAGGCTATGTTTGGTAACACTAAGGTCACTTTAACTTTTTATAAAAGCTAAATTTTTTGTCCAAAACTAAAAAAAAAATCAATTTTTTTTATCACATGCTTGAAACTGCTCAAATCTAGTTTGAATTGAGGAAACAACTTGATCAACCATGTATAAAAAATAATCAATTCAGAATGATTCTTCAAGAGATTTACACTGACAATTACAAGAATAGCTCTTGAATAATCACATATAATTCTACAAAATGAAAATAGGTTCTCGAGACTTCAATCCAATTCTCAGCCATGTGAATCATTTCATGACGATCATACGAAGATGTCCAAATTCTTATTTTGACATTTATATAACTTTTTATCCCAATGAATCATTAGACAATTTTCGAAAATTATCTAGTTTAACACATGAACTTGTTTTGACTTAACTTCTAATTTCACAGATCATACTCCAATGACTTTTGGTAGTGAGCGCATGGACCCAAATGAACAAACATTGGGCTGGCATACGTGGACACAAAAGTTCACAAATTTTTTTTAAGTTATAGTTTAATGTCAACTGACTCCCGTAAGGATTTGACTATGAAAATCTATCCGTTCGAATAAATATATTTTTTTACTCATACTTTAACTTAATTGTAATGAGTAAATCCACTGAACATTATCTATGTTTACCATTCATGAATATCATCAAATAAATGTGATTTACATAACTATCATTCTAAACTTCTAGTCGTTATTATCTTAATCTTTTATCACTTGTGAACAAGTTATAAACAATGTACTGACGAATAGCTAACAATGTTGGAAGAGATGCCCACAAAAATGTTACTTATTTAAATTTTGATGTAATATATAAATCTTTCATAAAGTCATTATTGTAATTTGCTGATTAAATTAATAAAAGCTGAAACGTTCTTTCATTCCTATTAGTTTGATTGAAGATTTATGATATTCAATAGTCTTATAGTCCTTAATCAAACCTAACAATGTATAAAGAGACAAATGTAGATTTGCGTGAACAAACTCTTCATGGTTTGGCTAAAACCAATATATTCACAATCTAAAGATCAAAGGACTATTAATCCCAGTACGATTGTTGGAAGAATCTATGATGTCTGGTTATGAGGCATAGAGAGTTAGGAACTCTATAGTTCTTCCAATGTATCTTTCAAAGATACTGAAGTGACTAGTGCACATTTAGAGACAATGGAAGAACAAACTATTTAACCTCTTCTGTCTCAAGGTCACTATGTATGAATTGCATCATGCTTACCTAAATCCAGAAATGAGACATGACATTTCATAGCATTAATATTCTCATTTGAGAAAGTCAAGTTCTAGATCCATTAAGTGATCTAGACCAGACCAATTGGTGAGATATTAAGTTATGAAGATTGTTGGAATAAGTCTAGGGTTAAGAAAAAATTATCATTAATCATATTAATGGTGGAATATAAAAATTTCTTTTACTAGTAAAACAATTTTTACTAACCTAGATAAAGTGCATAGACATGTTATAAATTAAAAACATTATTTAATCTACTTGAATACTAATCTTTCTTGTGTCTTCAAACTTGAAGCGTCTTGGGAAATGTGGATCTTCTTCCTTGGCTCGATTCCTTCACGTCTAGTCTTGAACTTGAGAAACCTAAAGTTTCTATCACAAGAGTCTATAGAGGTTTAGAAGGATTTGTGTGTGGGCACAATTAAACACAATAACTCGAGAACAAGTCTATGAGCTAAAGAGCTAATTTAGCCTAAGTCTAATGAGGACTTAGGTGCCAAAATAAAAGAAATAATTTATAGAGAGAGAGAGAGGGAGAGAGGTCGGCCATGAGCAAGAGAGAAAAGACAAAAGCTTAAACTATCACATCTCTATGTGAAGCCCTATTTATAGGAGAACGAAAAATCTATAAAGGTCAATTATTCATTCATGAAAGAATAATGTATTCATGACACAATATTTGATTTTCCCTTCCCTTTTCATGAAATTCATTTACCTTTTCCTTTTGGGTAATTATCTTTATAATTAAAGGGAAATAAAACTCTCCTCTTTAATGCATGTTGGGAGAATTCTATAGCTAGGGAAGGGGCATCTAGATGCTTCCTTATTTCTTTTAAGAAAATTTGTAAAATATCCATTGTAGAATTATTATTGCAAAAATAATGAAATTAATTTCATAATGCCTCAAACGACTTTTCGGCCGTAGCAAATAATTTATATTTTCATCATATAAAAATATTCAAAATCTTATTTTGACATTCACATCATTTTATGTCCATGTGGACAAAAATACCCTTTAGACATTTTCCAAGAAAAAGTCCAATTCAACACTTGAACTTATTTTGACTTAGCTTATAGTTTAACAATCCTACTCTAATGATCTGTAATAGTGACCTTATGGATCCAACTGAACAAAGCTTGAGCTTCTATACTCGGAATCAAAAGTTCACAAACCTTTTCCGAGTATTAGATTAATATCAACTGACTCCACTAAAGAGTTGACACCGAGAATCTCTCGGTTCAAATGAATTTATTTTCTACTCAAAATTCAACTTAATTATATCGAGTGGATCCATTGAATGTTATCTATGTTTACCCTTCATGAATATCATCAACTAGTTGGGATTTATAAAATTACCAGTTTACCCTTCTAGTTGTTATTTCCTCGACTCCTTTAGTAATTGTGAATAAGTTAGAAACAATGTATTGACGAGTAGCTAACAAGTCACATTGTTTCATCCAAATAAAGTCGCTACTTAATTATGGATACTGCGTAGTTCATTTATTCACAATCCAAGTAATAAAGTATGAGGTGATATATATTGCATCTAAGCAATCTTGTACATGAATTCCATATCTATGAGAACTTCACAAAGTTGGTTCATGACATTTTCATAACATAATATCTCACCAATTGGCATAGTCTAGATCACATGATGGATCTAGAATTTGAATTTCTTAAATGAGAATATTAATGCTATGATATGACATGTCTCATTTCAGGATTTAGCTAAGCATGATGCAATTCATACATAGTGACCTATAGATAGAAGATGTTAAATGGTTTGTTCTTCTATTGTCTCTAAAGGTGCACTAGTCAATTCAGTATATTTGAAAGATACACTGGAAGAACTATAGAGCTCCTAACTCTCTATGCCTCGTAACCAGACATCATAGATTCTTCCAACAATCATATTGGGATCAATAGTCTTTTGATCTTTAGATTGCGAATATATCGTTTTAATCAAACCATGAAGAGTTTGTTCACGCAAATCTGCATTTGTCTCTTCATACATCGTTAAGTTTGATTAAGGACTATAAGACTATTGAATATCATAAATCTTCAATCAAACTAAAAAGGAATGAATAAACGTTTAAACTTTTATTAATTTAATCAGCAAATTGCAATAAGGACTTTATAAAGATTTATATATTGCATCAATATTTAAAACAATCTTCTTGTGGGCATCTCTGCCAACAAACTCCCACTTGACTCAAAGAAGATGAGAGTAGTCATTCATGCCTAATCCGTCTCGATGTTGGTCGAAGACCTTGTTGGATAGGGCCTTGCTGAAAGGATCTGCCAGGTTCTCAACCGTTGAGATTTTCTTCACCTCCACGTCTCCGCGCTGCACGATATCTCTAATCAATTGGTATTTCATCTCAATATGCTTAGAGCGCTTATGGCTTCTAGGTTCCTTTGATTTAGCAACAACACCACTATTATCACAATACAGTGTCATTGGCTCGTTGACATTTGGAACAACTTCCAAATACTTAAGGAATTTTCTAAGCCATACAGCCTCTTTAGATGCTTCAGAAGCAGCCACATATTCGGCTTTCATGGTGGAGTCAGCAATGCAAGATTGCTTGATACTCCTCCAAACTACAGATCCACCATTTAGGATGAACACAGTTCCTAAAGTAGATTTCTTGGAATCCTTATCCGCCTGAAATTCGAAATTGGTATACCCCGTCTTAGTCAGGCCAGTACCTAAATATATAAGCATCAAATTCATAATTCTCCGAATATACTTAAGAACATGCTTAATAGTAACCCAGTGCTCGGGTCCAGGATTTGATTGGAAACGGCTAACTACGCCGACGGCGAAACATATATCCGATCTACTGCACAGCATAGCATACATGAGACTTCCTACGACTGAAGCATATGGAATCTTTCTCATGTTCTCAATCTCTTGTGCAGTCTCGGGAGAGCCCTTCTTGGAGTTTTGCATAGCGAAGTTATTCAACACCTTATCTATATAAGATGCTTGGGAGAGCGACATAATCCGGTTCTTTCGATCTCGAAAATCTGCATCCCTAGAATGTACGCAGCTTCCCCTAGATCCTTCACATCAAACTGCTTAGCTAACCAGATTTTAACTTCGGATAATTTGCCTACATCATTACCAATGAGTAGTATATCATCGACATACAATACCAGAAACACAACCTTGCCCTCGTGTATCAATTTATAGGTTCATCAATTGACTGTTCAAAACCGAAGCCTTTTACAGTTTCATCAAATATAATATTCCATGATCTAGATGCTTGCTTTAATCTATAAATGGATTTAAGCAATTCACTAACCTTGTTCTCTTGATCACTTTCCACCAAACCGTCTGGTTGAGCCATGAAAATGCGCTCGTCAAGATTGCCATTCAGAAAGTCAGTTTTGATATCCATCTGCCAGATCTCATAATCGAGAGCGGCAGTTATGGATAGACGTATACAGATGGATTTATGCATTGTGACTGGCGAGAAGGTTTCTTCATAATCGATACCTTCATTTTGGGTATAACCCTTAGCCATTAGTCGCGCTTTGAACGTCTCAACGTTCCCATCCGAACCCCTTTTCTTCTTATAGAGCCATTTACACCCTACAAGTTTAACCCCTTCAGGTAGATCTACAAGTTTCCAGACTTTGTTGATTATACATCAAATGCATCTCAACTTTCATGGCATCAAGCCAAAGGTTTGATTCAGAGCCCGCCATTGCTTGGCTGTAGGAAACAAGATCATCCATGTCAGCGACGGCTACGAGAGTATCGCCATAAGACATGTACCTGTCAGGTTTTCAGAAACCTGCCCACTACGTCGAAGTACTACTTGACGAGGTTCTGAATTTTTAGGTTGCGTTTCAATTGGGGTAAGAACATTTCTTACAGATGAGGTAGAAGCATCCTCACCCAACTTTTCTTCAAGCACAATTTATCTTCTAGGTTTCGTATTCTTCATAGAGTCCTCCTCAAGGAAACGAGCATTAGTGCTGACAAACGTTTTGTCGTCCTCAGGACTATAGAATATGAAACCTTTGGTTTCCTTTGGATATCCAACGAACACGCATAATTTTACCTACTAGCCAACTTTCTAGTCTTTTGCCTTAGCACATGTGCAAGGCAACCCCAAATTCTGATGTGGCTTAAACTAGCTTTATGCCCAATCCATCGTTCATAAGGAGTATCAAGGACCGTCTTAGACGGAACTTGGTTTAGAATATATGCGGCAGTTTCGAGGGCATATCCCCAAAAGGAATTAGGGAGTGATGAGTAACTCATCATTGATCTAACCATATCCATCAAAGTTCGATTCCTTCTCTATGACACTCTGTTTTGTTGAGGTGTGCTAGGTGCTGTAAGCTGTGAAGCGATACCTCCTTCTTTAAGAAAGTCATCGAACTCTTCAGACAAGTACTCACCACCTCGATCAAATTGAAGGGTTTTGATCTCTTTGCCAGTTTGCTTTTCCACTAAAGCCCGAAAAACCTTAAATACGTTAAAGGTTACGGATTTGTGTTTGAGCAAATAGACAAATTCATATCTTGAGTAATCATCGGTAAAGGTAACGAAGTATTTGTATCCTCCCCGTGCCTGAATTATGAGCGGACCACATACATCAGAATGTATTAGTTCCAGCAGCTCGGTGGCTCTTTGAACATTATCAGAGAAAGGTCGTTTGGTCATTTTTCCTTCTATACAGGATTCACAAGTCGGCAGTGAGCCTATTGCAGAGGCTTTGAGTGGACCATCCCTCACAAGTCTCTTAATCCTATCTAGACTAATATGACCAAGTCTTAAGTGCCAGAGATGTGTTGATTTTATTAGATCTGAGGAGTCATTAAGTTTGATCCTCTTGGGTTCCCTAATTAGATCATTATCTATTTCAATGTCTAATAGCAATGCTTGTGTAGGATAAAGATAGTATAAACCATTCTTTAAACATGCATCAGTGACAAATGAATTGGAAGAAGTAATACAAATTCCATTATCAATAAACTTTAAATATTAATTCTACTCAACAATTTGAGCTACAGATATTAAGTTTTTCCCAAAGGAAAGAACATAATACACATTATTCAAGTTTAAAGTTCTATCTTCGAAAGACAGTGTCACGGATCCCACAACCTTCGTAGACACCAAGCTCCCATTTCCCTTTAGCCTTGAGGTAGGTAGGACAGTTCCTACGCCAATGTCCGGGCTCATTGCAATGGTGACAGTTGTCCTTAGACTTGTCCACCTTGGCAGTCTGGGGCATCTTCTTCTTCTGAACCTTGCTAGGGTTCTTCTTGTCGTATCTATGCGATCTCTTCTCAGATCCAGAGGTGGAGACTTTGTGCTCAGTAGCATGAACTTCTCCAGTAGTCCTCTTTTTCTTTAAGAGTCCCTCAGCGGTGTGAAGCTCCTTCATTAGCTCGGTAACAGTGTACCCAAGCTTATTCATGGAGTAATTCAGCTTGAAAGTATCAAAAGATTCAGGGAGAGTTTCCAAGATCATATCTATCTTGGTTTCTCCATCAATCTCAGATCCAAGGATTTCCATCTCGTTAAGATAACTTATGATCAGCATCATATGTTCTCTAACGGGAGTTCCTGCTTTCATACGACAGTTCATAAACTGTCGTACCACTTGTTGCCTAGCCTGATGCCCTTGCCCTTCAAACATCTCCTGGAGATTGTAGAGCATTTCATAGGCTGACCCAATATCACAAAGTTGTTGTTGCAACACATTGTTCTTCGACGCTAAAATATAGCATCTCGCAATCTCATCGGATCTGAGCCATGCCACAAGGGCGTCTTTGTCCTCTTGAGTCGAATCATCATTCGTTTCAGGAGGACATGGGGTGGTGAGTACCCACTTGTGCTTGTCCACGGTAAGGACGATGTCTAGGTTACGTTTCCAATCTACGTAGTTATCTCCTTCCAGTTTGTTCGTGGAAAGGATAGTAGAGAGGGGGTTTAGAGACATGTTGCTGAAAGTTGAAACAATTTATGATTAGTCTTTTGTTTAAAATTTTAAGTTTAATATTGAACAAAATAAATTTAAAGGTGTTATGAACAAAATGACAATTTTACTCATTCGAGGGAAGGCCGCAAAAAATTCGCAGTTCATAAGTAAATGACACATCATTAATGCATAGTCATGATGTTAAGACATCAGGGTTTGACTAGCCACCTTATAAAAAAATTTATCACTCAAATCTTTTCGCAGGGCCTCGAGGGAGGATTACTAGAGATTGAGTCTAAGTGCGTAACCAACCACTTAGTTCACCAAGATCTACTTTGAAAACAATCCACCGAGGGGAGGCCTTGTCTCATCGTTTCACTTTTGAACATAGCTATAAAAGCAATGTTAAGAGCAATGCGTCTATGAGTACTCTCATCAAAGAAAGGGTCACGAGGGTGACTCTTAGTCTGACGAGATATACACTTAACAGTAGTTTTGGGGATTATGGGTGCAAACATAAGCACAACCCTCCCATTTAGTTTTTGAAACAAGGGGATCGTAGGTTGCAAATTATAAGTGCATCCCTCCCACTTAATTTTTGGAAAAATACACGTCTACTCTTGTACGTTTAGGAAACAAGTTTCCATGAGTAAAGAGAGATATAGTGGATCACAAGAAAAAAAACCCTAAAATCGATATTTGTGAGGGGAGAGCAGTGTTAATGCACAAGGAACATACTCGGATCTTTTTCTCTATTAAATTTATTTTTCCTAAGGAAAATGTGTGAGATTAATAAATCGTCACTTTTGCACTTGAAAGTTTTTGAAATTAAAAATCTCCTAAAACTAATATATTCATCTTCATGTCATCTTCCTTCAAGGCATCTTCATGGTGGTTGAGTGCGAGAACGTTGGAAAGCCACGAAAGTATCAAGAAGAGGGGAAGAAGCTAGGAGTCGCAAAATCCGGATTCAAAATCCTGGACTCGCGGACTCCGTACACCTCGGACTTAAAAGGTCATAAATGACACATCCGGTATCCGATTGAGCTGAAACCAATTGCATTGGATAGCTAATTTCCGTACCTTTAAATTGCTTCAAGAACCACTAATTTTCAAGTTCTTGGAGTTCTACATGGTGAAGCAATCCATTACATTATCTATATAAGATGCTTGGGAGAGCGACATGGTCCGGTTCTTCGATCTCGAAAGATCTGAATCCCCACAATGTACGCAGCTTCCCTTTAGATCTTTCATATCAAAGTGTTTAGCTGACCAAATTTTAAACTCATATAATTTACCTACATCATTACCAATGAGTAGTATATCATCGACATGTTCGAAATTAGTTAACGGTTAACCAATAGTATTATATAACATATCAATATATGGTGGAATTACATAATAAGATATAAATATATTAAAACACATTTTAACATATTAAACAACCTAGACTTTAAAATTACTAACATGTCAATAAGTATTCTATTCTAAACATGTTGTCAACAAATTGATCACACTAGCAACCTATAAAAAAATTCATAATTTGCGTCGCAGATCCAATTCGTTAGAGGGACTTACATGTGAGGTTGTAAAAAATCTCATCCGTTGCTAGATATCACTGAAATGCCTCGTAAATTTTCTGAAATTGGGTCGCCGGACTGGAAGTCGAGGTCGTTGGATTGGAAGCAGTCCGGCCGGCCAAAATTTTCGCGTGCGACGCTGTGACTTCTTCCGATGGAATTTGGCCACGAAAATTTGCAAGAACGTGGATTAGACATAGAGGAACGTCCCTATAAAATTGCACAACCTGGATGCAAACGAGTCACTTGTGGTGGCCTAGGCACATCTGGAGTCCGGCTGGCCGGTGGGCTGTCTGGCCAGAAATTTGCCTGTGATGCTGTGGGTTCATCCAGAGGAATCTGACTGCGAAACTTTGGAGGAACGTGGAAGAGACCTAGGGCTAGGTCATTGTAAAACGGCTTGAAAAGAAACCTCGCGAGTCGCTTGTGGTGGCTCAGGCACTCCTGGGGTCCGGAGAATGCTGTCCGGTTGGCCTGTCTGGCTGGCCGGTTTGCGTGTCGTCGCGTCTCGCTCGTTCTCCTCGTGTTATAGCAGACCCTGTGACAATATATAAACTCACCCTAACACCAAAATTTGATTCAGCTCTAATTTTATGAGATTTTTGGGAGATCGAGAGGGTGAGTTCTTTGATTGAACAACGGGAGACGAGAATCACTCAAAGAATCAAATCAAGAATCAAGAAAACAATTTTTCTTGATCTTTCTCTCTATTCTTGGCCAAGAACTCTCTAGGGGAGGGGAGTTGCCGAAATTATGAGGTTAGGTCGAAATTAGAGTTTCTTTTTTATCCTTTTATACTTAGGTATAATGGCCTTAAGTTAGGTCAAACCCATTAGTCAACTTAAGCCCTATTAAGCCTTTTTAATGAGTAATTAAAATTAACTTCGACCATAATTCATGAATTATTTTCGGCCAAACTAATTTAATTTTAATCCCAAATATATTTGATTTATTTCTAAATTTAATTAATTTAGAACATCTCATTTATTTAATGGCATTTCATTAAATCTTTTCAAACCATGCAAACAAGTACGAAACGAGAAAATATTTAATTTCATCTTTTATTTATTTGAATAATCAAATTACATTATTATCAATATAATAACATAATATGATTCATTATATAAATGTAATATAAATAACAAATTATTTATTTAATTACTTAGAAATTAAGTCTTGTAGTGTAAATCACAATTTACATTCAATGAGAAAATCAGTTGTTCTAGTTCAATAAATCTCATCCGAGAGTCTATTACTAAGACCTTATGGACCCACATGAATGAAGCTTTACAATGAAGTCCGGACACACAAGTTCACAAACTTTTTCCGACTTTTAATTCTTAATATAAGTTGATTCCACTAAAGGACTAATATTGAAACTCTCTAAGTTCACATGCGTTTATTTTTCCTATTGATGTGATAAAACAATTCTTCACACGATCCACAGAGTATTTTACGATATTACCCTTCATGTGTATCAGTAACTCAGAGGAATGTAAAATTACCGTTTTACCCCTGAGTTATGATTTCATTAACTCCTTTGTTATTTGTGAATGAGAAAAACATAGAGTGAGATGTATTTACATGTCACATGTTTTAATCAAAGAATATTCTATTCGATGAATACCAGGCTTGGTTTATTCATTCACACTCTCATAACAAAGCATAATGTGATATTAATGCATCAACATTGTTTCAATATGAATTCCGTATCTGTGAATCACATGATCCGATATAACAACGTTATGACACCAACCGCCGGGTCAGATGGAACTATATTTTAGCCATTTCCCATTGACAAATCAAATGTCATAAAGTGTCACATGGATTATGCATTCACTTCAGGATTTAGGTAGAACCAAAATATCCCTCGTTTGTGATCTTGAAGTTTCGAGTGATGAAACAGTTTTATCTCGAGCTTAAGAGTATCACAGGCTTTGTTCAATACCTTCTATAAGATATCAAGAATGAAACACAGAGTCACAACTCTCTATATCACAAGATATGATATCCTACATCATTCAAAAAATCAATACTTAGAATCGATTGCCCTATCAATCTTTAGATTGCGAACTAATATTTTAAATTAGTCACAAGGGGCTATCTTGTCAAGTCTGTACTTAGCACCCCTTTCGTCGATGAAAAATTCAGAGCGTAGCAAACATACATAAACACAAACTTAATCAAGAATGAATATTTAATTTTATTTAATGTTTCAGCAAAAAAAAAATACAAATGTATTTATAACGTCTAATATCTCCTTTGTGGGCACCAATCCCAACACGACATATAATACCAGAAACACAAACTTGCCCTCGTGTATCAACTAATAGACACAAGGTTCATCTATTGACTATTCAAATCCGAAGCCTTTTACAGTTTCATCGAATTTAATATTCCATGATCTAGATGCTTGCTTTAATCCATAAATGGATTTAAGCAATTCACAAACCTTGTTTTCTTGATCAATTTCCACGAAACCGTATGTTTGAGCCGCGACAATGCGCTCGACGAGATTTCCATTCAGAAAGGCAGTCTTGACATCCATTTTTCAGATCTCGTAATCGAGAGCGACAGCTATGGATAGAATTATATGGATGGATTTAAGCATTGCGATTGACGAGAAGATTTCTTCATAATCGATACCTTCCTTTTGGTTATAACCCTTAGCCACTAGTCGCCCTTTGAACGTCTCAACGTTCCCATCCGGACCCATTTTCTTCTTATAGATCCACTTACACCCTACACGTTTAACCCCTTCAGATAGGTCTACAAGTTTCCAGACTTTATTGACATACATCGAATGCATTTTAACTTTCATGACATCAAGCCAAAGGTTTGATTCAGAACCAGCCATTGCTTGACTGTAGGAAACAGGGTCATCCATATCAGCGACGGCTACTAGAGTATCGCCATAAGACATGTACCTGTCAGGCTTTTAATAAATCATCCCACTACGTCGAAGTACCACTTAATGAGGTTCTGAATTATTAGATTGTGTTTCAGTTGGGGTAAGAATAGTTCTTACAGATGAGGTAGAAGCATCCTCACCCAACTTTTCTTCAAGCACAACTTTGCTTCTACGTTTTGAATTCTTCATATAGTCCTCCTCAAGGAAACGAGCATTAGTGCTAACAAACGTTTTTTCGTCCTTGGGACTATAGTATGTGAAACCTTTGGTTTCTTGTGGATATCCAACGAACACACATAATTCTAACCTACTAGCTAAATTGCTAGTCTTTTGCCTTAGCTCATGTACATGGTAAACCCAAATTTTGATGTAGCTTAAACTAGTTTTACGCCCAGTACATCGTTCACAAGGAGTACCAGGGACTGTCTTAGACGAAACTTGGTTCAGAATATATGCGGCGGTTTCGAGGGCATATCCCCAAAAGGAATTAGAGAGTGATGAGTAACTTATCATTGACCTAACCATCTCTATCAGAGTTCGATTCCTTCTTTCTGACACTCCGTTCTGTTGAGGTGTGCCAGGTGCTGTAAGCTGAGAAGCGATACCTTCTTCTTCAAGAAAGTCATCGAACTCATCAGACAAGTACTCACCACCTCGATCAGATCGAAGGGTTTTGATCTCTTTGCTAGTTTGTTTTCCACTAAAGCCCGAAAAACCTTAAATACGTTAAAGGTTTTGGGATTTGTGTTTGAGCAAATAGACAAATCCATATCTTGAGTAATCATCGGTAAAGGTATTAAAGGTATTAGATAATTATCTATTTCAGTGTCTAATAGCAAAGATTGTGTAGGATAAAGATAGTATAAACTATTCTTTAAACATGCATCAGTGAAAAATGAATTGGAAGAAGTAATATGAATTCCATTATCAATAAACTTTAAATAATAAGTCTGCTAAACAATTTGAGCTACATATATTAAGTTTTTCCCAAATGAATGAATATAATACACATTATATAAATTTAAAGTTTTGTCCTCAAAAGACAGTGTCACGGATCCCACAGCCTTAGCAGACACCAAGCTCCAATCACCCCACTTGAAAGAGATTTGCCATCTTCTAAGCTTTTTCTTTTCCTGAACCCATTCAAGGAACAACAAATATGGTTAGTAGCAGTGGAGTCAATAATTCACGATGATATATTATCAGCTACTAAACAAGCTTCGGTAATCAGTATAATACCTTTCCCTTTAGTCTTGAGGTAAGTAGGACATTTTCTATGCTAGAGTCTCTCAGCGGTGTGAATTGTTGGAATAGCTCTAGGGTTAAGAAAAATTATCATTAATCATATTAATGGCGGAATATAAAATTTCTTTACTAGTAAACTATTTTACTAGCCTAGGCAAAGTGCATATACATGTTAGAATTAAAAACATTATTTAAACTACTTGAATACTAACCTTTCTTATATCTTAAAACTTTAAGCGTCTTGGGAAAAGTGGATTTCTTCCTTGGCTCGATTCCTTCACGTATAGTCTTGAACTTGAGAAACCTAAGGTTTCTATTACAAGAGTTTATAGAGGTTTAGAAAGATTTGTGTGTGGGCACAATTAAAAAATATGAACCAAGAACAATTCTTGGAACATAAGCTAATTCACTAGATCAATTGAGGATCTAGGTGCCAAAATAAAATGAGTATTTTCTAAAGAGAGAGGGTCGGTCAAGAGCTAGAGAGAAATAGGAGAAAAAGCTTATTTTAACATCTCTCTCTGGGACTCTATTTATAGAAGAAGAAAAATCAAGAAAGGGTAATTACCCTTTCCTATTATGCATTCATGACACAATATTTAATTTTCTCTCCTCTTCCTCTATGTATATGGTCGACCATTCTATGATATAAGTAATGGAAATTTGTTTCCTCACTTAGCACATTTATTTCCTTCTCAAGGAAATTCATTTACCTTTTCCTTTTGGATAATTATCTTTATAATTAAAGGGAAATAAAACTCTCCTCTTTAATGCATGTTGGGAGAATTCTATAGCTAGGGAAGCGACATCTAGATGCTTCCTTATTTCTTTTAGGACAATTCTTAAAATACCCATTGTAGAATTATTATTGCAAAAATAATGAAATTAATTTCTTAATGCCTCAAACAACTTTTGGGCCTTAGACATTTTCTGAGAAAAAGTCTAGTTCAACATTTGAACTTATTTTGACTTAGCTTATAGTTTAACAATCCTACTCTAATGACCTGTAATAGTGACCTTATGGATCCAAATGAACAAAGTTTGAACTTCTATACTCGGACTCATAAGTTCACAAAATTTTTCCGAGTATTAGCTTAATGTTTACTGACTCCATTAAAGAGTTGACACTGAGAATCTCTCGGTTCAAATGAATTTATTTTCTACTTAAATTCAACTTAATTATATTGAGCGTATCCATGTTATCTATGTTTACGCTTCATGAATATCATCAACTAGATGGGATTTATAAAATTACCATTTTACCCTTCTAGTTGTTATTTCCTCAACTCTTTTGTTACTTGTGAATAAGTTAGAAACAATGTATTGACAAAGAACTAACAAGTCACATTGTTTCATCCAAATAAAGTCGCTATTTAATTTTGGATACTGCGCAGTTTATTTATTCACAATTCAAGTAATAAAGCATGAGGTGATATATATTGCATTTCAACAATCTTGTACATGAATTCCATATCTATGAGAACATCACAGAGTTGGTTCATGACATCTTAATAACTTAATATCGCAATAATTGGCCTAGTTTAGATCACGTAATAGACCTAGAATTTGACTTTCTCAAATGAGAGTATTAATGCTATGAAATGACATGTCTCATTTTAGGATTAGGTACATGATGCAATTCATACATAGTGACCTTGAGACAGAAGAGGTTAAATGGTTTGTTCTTCTATTGTCTCTAAAGGTGCACTGGTCAATTCATTATCTTCGAAAGATACACTAGAAGAGCTATAGAGTTCCTAACGCTCTATGCCTCGTAACCAGACATCGTAGATTCTTCCAACAATCATACTGGGATCAATAGTCTATTGATCTTTAGATTGTGAATATATCGTTTTAACAAAACCATGAAGAGTTTGTTCACGCAAATCTACATATGTCTCTTCGTACATTGTTAGGTTTGACTAAAGACTATAAGACTATTGAATATCATAAATCTTCAATCAAACTAAAAGGGAATAAATGAAAGTTTCAACTTTTTATTGATTTAATCAGCAAATTACAATAAGGACTTTATGAAGATTTATATATTACATCAATATGTAAATAAACAATCTTCTTATGGGCATCTCTACCAACACTTCATTGGTACTTCTTTCCTTACGCTCTTCATGCCGATTGTTGGGAGCTTTGCCCTCCTGGCTACCGACTTGGCTTCCTCTGAATTTATTTATTTTTTTGTGCTCTTTTGAGGAAATCATTGTAATCCCGATAACTGATTTTTTGGAGTAACCACCAGAATTCTGATTTTGTTGTGAATGGCGACAGCCTCTCCAATCTTTTGGATAGGCTCTTTCTGACCCAAGGCAACTTCCTCGATTCACCTTTCAAACTTTCTAAATTTTGTTTCCTCAGTGCTTGCGTTGTCCTCGATATCTCCTGCTCTATCCCGATATCTCAGTCTTGAGTAGCTTTTCTCCAAGGACAGTTGGTAGCGCTCATTAATCTTTTCCTGTGCCTCCAAGATTTCTTCGGATTCAGTCAAATCTTTCCTTTCATAGCGATCCTTAGCATGCCTTTCGGATTTCTTAATCCGGGCTTTAGATTCTTCTTCTTTCCTTATTGGTATGATGGCTCTTCATCTAGTATCACTATTGCGCTATGCAAAGTGACCTTTTTACCTCGCAGCTTCCATTCCAGGTCCTTATCTTCTGGGCTTCCAGTGCCGCGAGGCGCTTTTTTATCTCTCGAAGCTGGACGTGCAAGTGAGGTTCTGGTAGGATTTCAATGAGTTCTCTAAATAAAATCCTCAGTACACCAAATATATAAGCCGAAAAAGGAAAAGAATTTCTCTTATATGGATGAATTCAAGTACAAGAGAATAATGCACGCAGGGATTATAAGTGAATAGTTGAATAATAGCTAGTAAAATATGCATGTGAACTGTCCACTTTGTTGGAATTTATTTAACGATTTAAATAATTTCATTATATAACACATCTTATGTGGCGGAAGTATATAATGAGATCTAATATATTAAAAGCTATTTTTAATATATTCAAACAACCTAGGCATTAAAATTTATAGATATGTCAATAAACTATTTATTCTAAACATATTATTCAACAATTGAACACACTATCAACCTATATAAACAATATATATATATATATATATGCATCCAATTCATTGAGAATGACTTACAATTGAGATTGTAAACAATCTCGACATTGCTAGCTATCACCTGAAGGTCTCGTCAAGTCAAACGAGTTAACAAGGCTCGTCAAAATGGCTTGGGAACACGTTGACCGGACATGGAGCAAGAGCTCACCGGACAAGACCTTCACCGGGCTGGAAACACGCGCCAGGGATAGCTCGCCATACAGGAACGCGCCAAGACGTCTTCGCCGTACTGGGACGTGTCTGGGAAGGCCTCGCCGGACTGGGAGCGTGCCTGGACGCCTTCGCCGGAAGGGGAACCCGCCTGGACGCCTTTGCCGGACTGGAGCACCCCTGGACGCCTTCGCCGGACTTGAGACTGCCTGCACACCTGTTGTCGCCTGTTTTCGGACAACGATTTAGGAACCCAAAAACGGTTCGACCCAAGGCCGGACCAAGTGATCGCGTTCGGGTTCTAGCGTGTCAGAATTGGTATCCCAAGTCGTCCCTTAGCTGTCAATGAGGTTCGTTCTACGCAGGTATCTGAAATGCAAAGGAATCATATGAACTACCAAGGGGAAACAGAGGGGGTGCCTTTGTTTACCTCTCCGACGCTCAACATTAGTTGGATTGAGGTGGATAAAAGGGTTTGGAGTTTAGAGGTTTAAGGTTTGAGAGAAACGAGCGAAGTACGAGTTCAGCAGCGTTTCGGTACTCAAGTATTCATTACCTTTCTCGGAAGCCGTGTCCCCTATTTATAAGGTATGCCTTGGAGGCATGGAAGACCCCTTCCACCTAGGGAAAAGACTTCAGGCAACCTTTGCCCGGAGAAGAGCCATCAACCGGCCCTCGGCCGATCACAGTGCCTTGGGCCTCCCCATGGACGGGTGAAAGGAGAACCTTGGGCCTCCCCTTGGCCGGCGGAGCCTTCCTGGGCCTCCCTTTGGCCGAGGGAAACCCCTGGGCCTCCCCTTGGCCGGATGAAGGGAGGCAGGGCCTTGGACCTCCCCTTGGCTGAGGGAACCCTTGGGCCGGCCCTTGGACGGGCCTAGGGTAGGCTTGCACCTCCCTTTGGCCGAGGGAAACCCCTGGGCCTCCCCTTGGCCGGGTGAAGGGAGGCAAGGCCTTGGACCTCCCCTTGGCCGAGGGAATCCCTTGGGCCGGCCCTTGGAAGGGCCTAGGGTAGGCTTGCACCTCCCTTTGGCCGAGGGAAACCCCTGGGCCTCCCCTTGGCCGGGTGAAGGGAGGCAGGGCCTTGGACCTCCCCTTGGCCGAGGGAATCCCTTGGGCCGGCCCTTGGACGGGCCTAGGGAAGGCTTGAGTCTCCCTTTGGCCGGGGGAAGGCTTTACTCGGCCCTTGGCCGAATGAACATGCCCTAGATGTTGGTTAGGGCAACCTCCCGCCCTTCTCGGTGTTTCCGTCAAACCGTCGTACCTTTTAGTCCCCAAACAACACCCTCACCGGATGGACATAATTGGCCAAGAGCTTCTAGACTTCAATTTTAATTCTAAAAATTAAAATTTCACAGAATTTAAATCACCAAACACCACAATTAAGAATCAACAATAATACACGAGAATTAATTGAGATTGAGAGGGTGGGCTCTTCTATAAACTCTCGGAAATAAGGGGATCACTCAAAGAATGAGAGAAAACAAATTTTCTCTTTTTGTTCTCTCTGAGGAATTCAGCCGAGTGTCACAAGGGGAGAGGGAGAGTGCTTTTGGCCAAAATTTTATTAGGGTTACGTTAAGTGATTAGGGTTTCCTTAAGCCCTTATATAAGCAAGTCAAACAGACTTAAGTCGGCTTAAATCCATGATCTAGTCACTTAAAGAACTCGGCCGTCTCTTCTTCTATAACTCGGCCAAACTGATTTATTTTATTCCCAATTATTTTGATTTATTTCTAAAATCAATTAATTTAGAACTCTCATTTATTTATTACATTTCATTAAATAATTTCATACTTCTCAACAAGTACAAAGCGATAAATTATTTATTTTCTTATTTTATTTATTTGAATCACTCAAATGTATTATTATCAATATAATTATACAATATGATTCACTGAATAAATGTAACAATAAATAACTAATTATTTATTTAGTTACTCAAGAAATAACTTTCTCGATATAAATCACAATTTTATATTCAATGAGTAAATCAATTATTCTAGTTCATTTAATCTCTTCAAAGTGTCTATCATTGAGAATTTATGGACCCATATGAACGAAGTTTTAGAATAAAGATCGGACTCAAAAGTTCACAAACATTTTCCGTCTTTCAGTTCTTAATATTAGTCGATTCCACTAAAGGACTAATACTGAGACTCTCTAAGTTCATATGCGTATATTTTTTGTTTGATGTGATAACGTTATGACACCAACCGTCGGGTCAGATGCAACTATAACTTAGTCATTGCCCATTGACAAATCAAATTTCATAAGGTGTAATATCAATTATGTATTCACTTCAGGATTTAGGTAAATACCAAAGTACCATCGAATATGATTTTGAAGCTTCGAGTGATTAAACAGTTTTATCTCGAGCTTCTAAGTATCACTGGTCTTGTTCAATATCTTCTATAAGATATCAAAAATGAAACACAGAGTCACAACTCTGTATATCACAAGATAAGATATCATGATTCATTCGAACAATCATTAATTAGATTCGGTTGCTCTATCGATCTTAAGATTGCGAACAAATGTTTTTAAACTAGTCATAAGGGGCTATCTTGTCAAGTCTATATTTAGCACTCCTTTCATTGATGACAGTTTCAGAGCGTAGCATTGATACATAAACACAAACATAATAAAGAAGTAATATTTATTTATATTAATGTCTCAGCAAAATTAAATACAAAAGTATTTCAATGTCTAATATCTCCTTTGTGAGCACCAATCCCAACACACTTCTCATGTGCCTTTTTTTCTTTTATATAGTTGTATTCGTTATAACTGTCTGGCTGTTGTTCAACGTAGTGGGTTTGCAATTTTTTACGAATCGTGGGGTGATCAATCTCACGTCCTGATATTTCAACGATGAGGTTGACCTCTTTATTTTGCTTATATCGACACTTGCCCAAGTGGTTTATGTGTTTTATTTCTTTGACTAGTCGTTGACCTATTTTCTTCTCTTATCTCCGAAATTCAGCTTAATAGAGTCCATTTTTATTTATGAATGTGGCGTTCCTTATCTTTCGATGATTTCCGGACTTATTTGACTCGAACCTTTGTGCTAAAGATTGGGCAGTTGATCGTTATACCGAACATTGCCACGGGCTTACTAATTTCCCATGTTACAGTTTGTATCTCGCACGAAGAAGGACACACCAACAAGATGTCAGTGGAACATCATCTAGATGTTAAAAGCAGTGATGACGAAGTTGTGTAATTCTAACCACAAGATAGTATATATCTTTAATTATCAATTATCTTGTAACAACTAAGGCATGACATTTTTTTTATTATTGTGATGACATGAATGACATTTATAATTATTTATGCATTGGAGTAAAAATAAAAAAATGCACTTTCGACAAGATTGATTTTTTTTGGTACTGACACTAAATAAGATACCTTGAATATTTTAATATTTTATACTATTGTGGTCTCAACTACAAAAATTAATCTTTTTAATTAATTTGTATTATTCTATTTCTCAACCTCCAACTTTCTCTACTTTCTCTCTATTCTAAAATATGTGTACTTATATTAATACTACTTTTTTTAAATTTTGAATTGTATTATTTATATTTTAATAAAATAATATTATGATATGAGTTTATTTTTAAATTTTTTATTTATTGTGCATTTATTTTAATTTAGTTACATATATTTGATATTTAAACATATCATATAGAAAATCTAAGACAATAAAATAAAATAAAATATTTATGGTGTTGGCAACTTTGAAAGCAATTTGCATTGGAGTATTTTTTTTTTAAAATTTTATATTCTGTGATGTGTAGTAATAATATTTTGATGATAGTGTCAAAAATTGGCAACTTTAAAAGAATTTTAATATTGGAGATCCTCTGAGGCAACTCAAGCGTTTGCAAAATGGATAGACCAAATCCAGTTCTTAATTCCCCTCGACACTTTTTCTTCTTTTCATTTCTTAATTGCGGGTCAATTTTGAAAACTCCTTACATATACATATTGCGGGTAAGTTTCGAAACCTCCTTATATATCTAACTAAGAGTATCCAATATCTATATGATATGTTGATAAGAGTATCCAATATCTATATGATATGTTTAAATATCAAATATATGTACTAAATTAAAAAAAAATGCACAATAAAAAAAAAATTTAAAAATATCTATATGATATATCAAGGTTTAAACGGCCGAATGCCGATAAATGGCCGATAACTCGAAAATACGGGAATGCCGCTAGCCGAACGGAAATTCGATGGAAAAAATGTGGAAAACAGAAAAGGGAATGCCGATGGGATTACCGTTGGCCGGTCGGAAATCCGACAAAAATAAGAGAAATTCGACGGAAAAAATGTTGCTATCAAAAATTTAAGATTACAAAAATTATATCAATCATATTTATAAAATTTTAATAATGTATTAAAATTAGACTTAAAATTTAGTATATAATGAATAAATTCAAAATATTTGTAACACATTTAACATTATAAATATTTAATTTTAGATTAAAATAAATGTTATTGATTAATTATAAAATTTAAATATATAACTATAGTATATAAAAAATAAATTCAAAATTCAAATTTATAATAATATATTAAAATTTAAATTAAAGAATATTGCTGAAATTATATTTTTAAACTATTTTTTTAATAATATAAGAAAATTAATTATATAAAACAACCATTCTTTAAGTTAAAAAAAATTACATTTCAAAAATTGCTTTAGTGGAGTTTCGAACCCCAGGTGCAAGGAAAACACCTTTACTCTATACCATTTGAGCTGGAACCAGTTTTATTCATACTTGCCGGTTGTATAATACCGAATTTCGGCGGCAGAAACGACGAAATTCCGCGGCAAAAAACGACGAAACGCGTAAATGGGAGTTTTTTGGTCGATTTTGAACGAAAAACGGTTTTTCCATAGAATTTCGGCGAATTTCGGCGGCCATTTAATCCTTGGTTGATAAGAGTATCCGATATCTATATGATATGTTTAAATATCAAATATATGTAACTAAATTAAAAAAAATACACAATAAATAAAAAATTTAAAAATATCTATATGATATGTTGATAAGAGTATCCAATTTCTATATGATATGTCACAATGTTGAAATACTGTTCATAAAAGTATCCAATAATATCTATTCACATACCAACTAAATCTGGTTAAAAAAAAAAAATACCAACTAAATCCCTATTTTGGTTAAGGGATAATATTATATTCTCATTTTATCTCGAACAAAAAAATTGTACCACAACCCAAGAAGACACACATTAGTTATCTCTTCTCATTTTATCTCCAACTAAATCTCTCTTAATTCGCTTAAATTGCTAGAGACCGACAAAGTGACTAATCCGCCTAAATTGATTTGTACGAGAGATAAATTCGACCAATTCCTTTATCTTTTCGTCGCCAGCATACTCGCCTGAATCAGCCGTCGCTGTACATAGTCGCTGGCTCTCATCTCGGTAAAGAACCAAGATAAGAGGGGTTTGGTACTATTTTTTATTTACTGTAACTTCTCAACAAAAAAAGTTTGCTATTACTTTTCTCGTATGCTGTGAAAGCTGAAAACATAGTTTTGGAGTCTTGTTGTCGCTCATCAAATGGCTCCAAA
The DNA here is from genome assembly GCA_958296335.1 of Urtica urens. Classification (NCBI taxonomy): domain Eukaryota; kingdom Viridiplantae; phylum Streptophyta; class Magnoliopsida; order Rosales; family Urticaceae; genus Urtica; species Urtica urens. The sequence continues at coordinate 7,815,964 of OY282530.1, read as the reverse complement.
CACGCCAAAGCCGAGGAAATTTAAATCCCACGATTCTCAGTCTCATCGGAGTCAAGCCACTTGGAACATAAATCAACTTCCTTCGTAAGCAAAATTACAATCGTTCGCTTTCTCGATTTTTCTTTTATTTGATATTTTTGTATCCCAATTTGGTTTGACTATTTAGTTTTCCTGGTTTTCTTGTGCAGCGAATACGAGCCCTCATCGTCCGAACAAGGTAAATAAGTCCGGTGTAATCGTGCCCATCGGATGTTCAACGTATTGCCGCAGAGATATTTTTAACATAAAATTGTTATAATGTTTTGTGGTTAACGTTATTCAGCGCCGGAGGAGGAGAAAGTCGTCCCCGATATACAGCTAGCGATGTGGGTATGTTAATTCTTTCTTTCTTAATAATTTTATTAGTAATTTCTATGTTCTTTAATTGCCAAGCATGGTATTGTATTATGACTGTTCAGGACTTCAAATTCAAATTACTGTAAAAATCTTCACAGTTGGACTTGATTAGAGTAGTTTGTTTTTTTTTCTTTCAAGGACTTTGACTATACAGTTGGATTTTCTCTGATAATGGGTTTGTTTTTATTCTGTTTGTTATATGCGAAAGTGAATACTTGGAAAATCCTTACATTGTTGTTGAGTTTAGGATTTGGGCAATGCGATGCAAAAAGGTGCACCGGACGCAAGCTCGCAAGATTCGGATTAATAAAAGTAGGTATTTCCTTCATTCATGTAGTTTGTCATGTATATTTTTTCTTTCTAAGTTAGTCAAGCTCTGAAAGGGCAACAAACTCAATTCCCTTCACATAAGATAACGTGCTGATACTTCGTAGCAACATTTATCCCGTTTTTTCAATAAATTTTAGTTTCAAGATGACAATTTATTATTTAATATTATGATTTTGACGCTTGAAATTTATCGTGCGGGAGTTACGCGTGAACAATAGTTTGGAGGGGTAGTCTTAAGGTACTATAACTTATACTTATTGTTTTCTTGTTATGCTATATGTCTATCTATTTTTGTTTGTTAATTTAAAATTCGTTTGAAAACAAGTGTTCACTAAAAAAAATTCGCTTCTTTGTCTCTGGATGGACTTAAAAGTTTTCGATATGTTTATGTGTATGGATTGTATGAAGTAGTAATATATCGTTATATTGTCATTCCCAAGTGTATACACTCCGGTATAATAATAATAACTCATTTAATGAACTGTTATTGCTTTTCATTCTATTTGGGTTTTTATGAATGGCTGAAGCAATCGCTTGTTAATATAACATCACAAACTTTGATGTTTTTAGGATATCAATTTTCGCGGCGATTGGGTGAAAGTAAAAGCATCAGTTACAAAATACAATCAAAACTTTTATTATCATAGTTGTAGCAACTGCAAAAAGAGAACGCACATCAAAGTAAATCATTTGTTTGATTGCTACTAGTAAAATTATAAGAAACACAATCATCTCATGGTAAGGATCTTACATGCATTCATCTTAACATTGAATTCTTGATTTTTATTGTCTAAAATAACATTATGAAATCTATAAGTTACGAATTGAAGTGACACTTACCGACGATGCAAAAGACAAGACAATTAACGCAACTTTCTTCGGACACACTGCTGAAACGTTATTTTTTGCAACGTTAAAGAAGTGACGACAATTATGAAACAAGTAAAAACATCACACAATAAAATACCTAACTTCAATTTTGGCGAATACGTCCAGCGTTTCATAAAACTCGTGTAAATGGTCCTAATACGTGTCATGTCAATTTACGTTGTAAAAAATTGACATGACACGTTAGCACTAAAGCTATTTACATAAATTTTACAAAACGTTGTATATATCCAAAATAACAAACGTATATAAAGTTACTATATACAATGACCCTTTATTTAACTCCTTTTTCTTAAATTAATTTCTACACTTTAGCATGCTATTTGAATATTATAATCCCCTGCTAAAATTTAACTATAATTACTTATTACTTTCAAGATTTGATTGATACACTTATATCAGCACTTTAAGTTATTAGATTATTCTTTCAGGTTATAAATCCATTTGCATTTGAGGAAATTTTCAGCACAATACACTATTAATGAAGTGATCTGAAATAACTAGTTCAAAAACTAGTTCAAAGAAGAAGTAGAAAATGAAATAAGAAACAACGGTGGTCTACTTCCAAGTGTAACGAGTAATTAAAAACTTGTTTTTGGAAAGTAATTGAAAGCTCTTTTTGAAAGCTATCCGTTGTCTTTGCGTAGTTACTCCGAGCTTTTTTAAAAAGCTATGTAAAGTAGTTTTCTTAAGTAGTCTAAAACACTTGTATTACTGTACAAGTATTTTGTGCACAGGATAATTTGAATACTATATATTTAAAAAAACATAAAACTATATAAACAACGAAAAGCGGGCTATTATAAGAAGTTCGAACCAGGGCAGTAAGGTATTATGCAAACGAAACCCTTAATAGCGATATATTCTTACAGTTAAGTATTCTATATTAAGCCCTCAAGCCAAAAAAAAAACAGAAACATGAAAACAGAGATCCTAGCCAAGTACTTTCTGTCCTTGTCCTCGTCCTCATCCTTCTTTTTTTAGGGAAACCTCGTCCTCATCCTTTCCTTTGGTTATTTCCCCTATAAATAAATTCAACGATTCAAATAATGATTACAAAAATAGGAAGGCCATGAAGTAATATCCATTATTTTCAAACCAGTGACGCCAAACTAGCTTTGGAACCTTTGGTCACAAATAGTTTCTGTACCTTAATGATCTTTTCTTGGGACGCCAATCTTGGAGGATAAATTCGAGAGTTTCTTTTATAGTTGCTTTCCTTAATTCATTGAAGTTCCAAAGCTCAGGAACAACATAACCACCACTTGGATTGTGTTCATTTATCTCAAGCAGCGCAGTTGTAACAGCCTTGTACACTTCATCTCCCATTTCATCCCTAAGCTCGTTTAGCTTCACGTCTTCGCTATCAATAACTACCTATAAGAAATTATAACCACGACAATTATCATGCACATAGAATTCTTACTCTTCGTAATGAACATAGATTACTATAAAAAGATCATCCATTGATAAACTAATGTACTATCTTGAACATTGCAATTTTAGGGTTAAGATCTTTTTTAACTCCAGATTAACTTGAATCAATTTGAAAATATATTAAAAAAAATCAATTACATAACATAAGTATCATGGGTGGAGGAAAATCCTTGCACACTGTTTTCCATCCTTTTTAAATTACTATAATAAACACTCAAAATAGACTTTGGTAACTGATAATGAAATCACTAATGATTCAGAAAATTTAAGTAGTTTCCAGCTAATACGTAGTACGTATGAAAATAACGGAAAAAAAGATTCAATATCAATAAGCTGAGTCAAACTAATAACTGACTTTATCAATGAAAATGGAAATCAAATATCATACCCTAAATTTTCCATGATCTTTTTCTACTATGAAAGGATGCCATTGTGGATCTCTAATATGTTTGTTCCACAAAGAACATTTCTCAACAGCTTTGAAATGCATGTCCCTCACACATTTCTTCTTCATCGCTTCCACAAACGTGTCGCACTCAAGTTCACCCATTCGCTTCACCCCTATGGATTGACTGGATACTTCTTCCAAATGCTATGTAAAACATAAAGATCATACAAAAATAATGGATATTTGTGTACTAAGCAATAGTTCGTTCACAAATAATTGACAAAAAAACTTACATCAATTAGTAGTTTGTGAATTTCGTTCCTCTCAGTGGTATATTTTTGCAGTTTCGCCACGACGGCATTAGATGGCTGATCATCTTCAACGTCATTCTCGGCCACCTTAGCATTCTTTTCATAAACATATATATTTTACTATATAAAAGTTAGTTATTGATTGAAGATAATTCTATTTATTTTTTAAATAAAAAGACAAAATACGTGACCTTTTTTTTCAGCTCGATCTCTATATCATCAATCCTTTTCTTCAGCGTTGCATTTTCCGAGCCTATTTTAAGTGCATTCTTCTTTTCTATAGATAAAAAGAAGAAACGTTTACAAAATATGTCATGAACCATCCTTAATTATAATCTTATACACAAAATATTTCATAAGAACTAAAATATTAATTGTTGCTTCGTAGAGTAGTAATTAAGCCAATTATACCTTGATAAAGTGCATTATGAAGCCGAGCATTTTCTTTTGATAGATAGCACAATCTCTGTAACTCTTCGAGTCCTTCTTTCTCCATACTTAGTTAGAAACTTAAGAAGATTAACGAATATCATGTTATAATTAGTTTTAGAATATTTAACCACGAAATACCATCTTCGCCTGACTGAACGAAGTATTAACAGGTCTCAGATATCGAATTTACCTTCAGAGGTCAGATTCAAAACTCCAGCAATTGTTAATTGTTAATTGTTAAGAGAGAAGCTATGGGAATGACAGGACTATTTAAGCTTCTGAGTGCGAGAGGAGATATTGGAAAACCCAAACGTGTGGGAGAAAGAGAGCGAGCGAGTCAGAGAGAGTATAGCACGCAATGTCCATGTTCGATCAGTATGTGACACGTATAAGTACGTGTCCGCAAGAGAGATCACATTCTTCAACTATTCTCTTCAGTTTCTATCAAATGTATACAACCATCTATAATTGCTCTTCTCTAGTTCCACGGCATTTGATCAAAGATTAACATATGGTTTTTCGTTGATGTGCTTTAATATAGTAATGGATTGTATAACCCACACTCCTAAGCTTAACTAGTGAAGAAAATGAGTGAAACAATAATAGAGGAGAGAGAGATGAGATAACGGAATATTGTAACTGATTTCACTAAGTAATAATGATTACAATCATTGTCTTATAAAGGCAAGAGCTGTACTATAGCACAGCTGTGATAATACACGTGCAGAGCTCTAAATGGCTACTGTATAACAGAATTACAAGACACGTGTAAGCGGGGGATTGGCGCTGAGCTGGACGTTGGTGCTGAGGTAGACATCGTCTTCACACTCGCCCGTGAACTGGACGTGGGTCAAGTGGAGCACCACCGAGACGAAGTCGATCACACAGGCGCGAAAACGAGGCTCAGGGAGGGACTTCGTGAACATGTCAGCAACCTGCTCTGAGGTAGGGATATAGCGAATCTCAATCGCTTTTGAGAGAACCAAGTCACGAATGTAGTGCACATCCACTTTGATATGCTTGGTTCGAGCATGAAACACAGGATTCGAAGCCAGGGACCCAGTACCGAGATTGTCGCACCAGAGCACAGTCGTGGGGCTAACTAGAGACACGTGCAGTTCATTTAGCAGCGAGCGCAGCCACACAATCTCAATGGAAGCCTGAGCCAGAGCACGATATTCAGACTCGGTGCTCGATCGAGAGACCACCTTCTGTTTCCTCGCCGACCACGTAACCAGATTACCACCAAGATACACCACATAGCCCGAGGTAGACCGTCTGTCATCAGTACAACTAGCATAATCTGTTGGCAGAGATGCCCACAAGAAGATTGTTTATTTACATATTAATGTAATATATAAATCTTTGTAAAGTCCTTATTAGAAGATTGTTTATTTACATATTGATGTAATATATAAATCTTTGTAATTTGCTGATTAAATGAATAAAAGTTGAAACGTTCATTCATTCCTTTTTAGTTTGATGAAGATTTATGATATTCAATAGTCTTATAGTCCTTAATCAAACCTAACAATGTATGAAGAGACAAATGTAAATTTGCGTGAACAAACTCTTCATGGTTTGACTAAAACGATATATTCGCAATCTAAAGATCAACGGACTATTGATCCCAGTATGATTTTTGGAAGAATCTAGGATGTCTGGTTACGAGGCATAGAGAGTTAGGAACTTTATAGTTCTTCCAGTGTATCTTTCGAAGATACTGAATTGACCAGTGCACCTTTAGAGACAATAGAAGAACAAACCATTTAACATCTTCTATCTCAAGGTCACTACGTATGAATCGCATCATGCTTACCTAAATCCTGAAATGAGACATGTCATTTCATAGCATTAATACTCTCATTTGAAAAAGTCAAATTCTAGGTCCAATGTGTGATCAAGATAAGGCCTATTGGTGAGATATTAAGTTATGAAGATGTCATGAACCAACTTTGTGAAGTTTTCATAGATATGGAATTCATGTACAAGATTGCTGAGATGCAATATATATCACCCCATGCTTTATTACTTGGATTGTGAATAAATGAACTGCGCAGTATCCAAATTTAAGTAGCGACTTTATTTGGATGAAACAATGTGACTTGTTAGCTCATCGTCAATACATTGTTTCTAACTTATTCACAAGTACTAAAGAAGTTGAGGAAATAACAACTAGAAGGGTAAAATGGTAATTTTATAAATCCCAACTAGTTGATGATATCCATGAAGGGTAAACATAGATAACATTCAATGGATCCGCTCAATATAATAAAGTTGAACTTGAGTAGAAAATAAATTCATTTGAACCGAGGGATTCTCAGTGTCGAGTCTTCAGTGGAGTCAGTCGACATTAAGCTAATACTCGGAAAAGGTTTGAGAACTTTTGAGTCCGAGTATGGAAGCTCAAGCTTTGTTCATTTGGATCCATAAGGTCACTATTACAGGTCATTAGAGTAGGATTGTTAAACTAGAAGTTAAGTCAAAATAAGTTCAAGTGTTGAACTAGACTTTTTCTCAGAAAATGTCTAAAGGGTATTTTTGTCCACAAAGACATAAAATGATGTGAATGTCAAAATAAGATTTTGAATATTTTCATTTGATGAAAATATAAATTACTTTCTAAAGCCGAAAAGTCGTTTAAGGCATTATGAAATTAATTTCGTTATTTGTGCAATTATAATTCTAGAATGGGTATTTTAAGAATTGTCTTAAAAGAAATGAAGAAGCATCTCCCCCCCCCCCCCCCAGGTAGAATTCTGCCAACATAGCATCAAAGAGGAGAGTTTTATTTCATTTTTCTTATAAGCATAATTACCCAAAAGAAAATGGGAAATGAATTTCCTTAAGAAGGAAACAAATGTGCTAAGTGAGGAAACAAATTTCCTCACTAATGCACTCATATGACCGGCCAAACAAAGAGGGAAAGGGGAAGGGAAAATCAAATATTGTGTCATGAATACATTATTCATTCATGAATGAATAATTGACCTTTATAGATTTTTCCTTCTCCTATAAATAGAGCATCACATAGAGATGTGAAGGTTAAGCATTTTTCTTCTTCTCTCCCTATTGTGGCCGACTATCTCCCTCTCTCTCTCTAGAAATTGCTCTTCTTATTTTGCACCTAGATTCACATTTAATCTATAGAATTAGCTTATGATCCAAGAATTGTTCTTGGTTCATATGATTTTATTGTGCCCACACACAAATCCTTCCAAAACCTCTACAGACTCTTGTAATAGAAATCTTAGGTTTCTCGAGTTCAAGATTAGGTGTGAAGGTGACGAGCAAGCCAAGGAAGAGGATCTACCTTTCTCGAGACGCTTCAAGATCAAACTACAAAGAAAGGTTTGTGTTCTAGTAAATTAAATAATGATTTTAATGTATAACATGTGTATGCTTTTTCTAGGTTAGTAAAATTGTTTTACTTGAAAAAGAAATTTTTAAATTCCACCATTAATTTGATTAATGTTAAATTTTTCTTTAACCCTAGACCTATTCCAACATAATCAGCATCTGAGAATGCTTCAATGCAGAGGGGAGACGATGGCATGAACTGAAGGCCAAACTGAAGAGTGCCCTTGACATATCGAAGAACTCGTTTACAGGCACGCCAGTGAGACTCTCTAGGTGATTGGAGGTACTGACTCAGCTTATTGACCGCAAAGGCAATGTCTGGGCGCGATGGGGTCAGATATTGCAGGCCACCCACAATCGAACGATAAACAGTGGGATTTGGGAGAAGCGGAGACCCACCATCCGCAACCAGAGTCGAAGAAGAAATCATTGGGGTGGGAGCGGGATTCGCATCAACCAGAGACGAACGACATAGAAAATCGAACGCATAACGAGACTGAGTCACCTTGTAACCCAAGCTGCTACGCTGGGACTCAAAACCCAGAAAATTTGCTCGACGAACCAAGCGAGCCAAGGGATTTCAAGGCGAATTGGACGTTTAGGTCAGCAATCACACGCGCAATCTCCGATGTATGGTTACTAGTAACCAGAATGTCATCCACATAAACAATGAGGAAGGGACAGATATCACCAACCCGATAGACGAAGAGGGACGAGTCACAGCGGCTGTTCGTGAACCCCCAGGCAACCAGATAGGCGCGGAGCTTGTCGTACCACGCTCGGTGAGCCTGTCAGAGCCCATACAACGACTTGACCAGACGACATACGTGATGCAGGTGAGAGGCGTCGACGAAGCCCTCCGGCTGTCGCATGAGGACCAACTCCTGCAGGTCGCTGTTCAGAAACGCGTTATTGATGTCGAGTTGCTGCACATCGCAACCAAAGGTCACTGCCAGAGAGAGAATAACGCGAAAAGTGGGTTGCTTAAGCGCAGGAGAGGACGTCTCAAAGAAGTCAACTCCCTGGGTTTGTTGAAAACCCTTAGCGACCAAACGAGCTTTTAAACGACGGACCGAGCCACCCGGATTGTATTTCACAGTGTAGACCCAGCGATTGTCGACAATAGTAGCAGAGGAGGGAGCTAGAACAAGTTCCCAAGTGCCATTAGCAGCAAGCGCATCGATCTCCACTTGCATAGCCTCACGCCAACGCGAATCACTGAGAGCATCTTGAGTGTTGAGTGGCTCGGAGAGGGCAGTAGGAGGAGCAGTGAACTGATCAACAAGGAAGGACCTAGGTTTGAACACTGAATCCCGAGCACGAGTCGTCATAGTGTGAGTCAAAGATGAGGAGGGCCGGAACATGTCAGGGAGATTTTGTGGTTCACTGGAAGTGGTCTGTGGGTTTGGCTGGGAGATTTCTGGGACAGGGGCTAGGGCAGAGGGTGGGACAGCAAGCTGGTCACAGCTCGTAGAAGATGAAGGAACATCAGGTAGGGGAGTGGTCTGTGGGGCAGTAGGTAGGTATGAGGTTGATATTGGCTGATGAGGGACAGTGCTCTCAGAGGCGATGGAGATGGGGGCTGAGGACTTGTGGGGAAAGTGGGATTCGTCGAAGGAAACACTCTTAGCAATGTATAGGCGTCCTGAGGGATGAAGGCACATGTATCCTTTGTGACGATCACTGTATCCAACAAAGGTGCACATAGGCCGATCGGTGGTCAAGTTTGTGATCATTATATGGCCGCAAGTGAGGGTAGCAAGCGCAGCCAAAAACCTTGAGCAAACTGAGATCAAACGACCTGTGAAACACCACCTCAAAAGGGGACTTAAAACCAAGAATAGAGCTCGGTAGTCTTTTGGCTAAAAAGGTGGCAGTGGAGATGGCGTTCCACAAGAAGGACAAAGGCAAGGAGCTATCAGCAATCAGTGTGAGACCAAGCTCAACCAGTTGTCGGTGTTTCCGTTCAACCCTACCATTATGTGGATGTGTGTGCATACAAGGGTGCCTAAAATCAATACCCAACTGAGTCATTATAGGAGTGAACGATCTGAATTCACCACCCCAATCTGTTTGCACACACTTAATCGTTGTATTGAAGAGTCTCTCAGCTTTAGCCTTGAAAATTACAAAGACCTGCTTAGCTTCATATTTATTTGGTAGTGGGTATGACCACGTAAACCTACTATGATCATCAATAAAGGCAACATAGTATATGTAGCCCTCAGTAGGTACAGGTGAGGGACCCCATAAATCCGCATACACAACATCAAGCGGTGCCGATGCATGGAAATTGGAACGAGGATACATAGAATGTTTTAATTTGCCAATTTTGCAGGAGCTACAAAAATTCAACATCCTCGAAATATTTTTTATTCCAGATTTGTTCAATACGACAGATAGGATTTTGTCACACGGATGACCTAGGCGTTTGTGCCATAAATCTCGACCATTTTGAACTAAATTATTTTTTTCCATAAAACTCGAAGCATTGCCGACTGTGTTGTTGCTGGTGGATGAACTGTCAAAGCACGCTGTGAAGGTCAGAGGACTGTAAATAGGCCTCATGACACGCAATTTGTATAGATCATCCCTGAGCTCCCCCGTGAGAAGTACCTGCCTCGTTGTTGAGTCCTTGAAACAGCATCCAGCATAATCAAACTCAGCAGTTAGATTATTATCTTTGGTGATTTTCGTAACGCTTATCAGATTATGTGTAATCTCAGGAACATGTAAAATGTCTTTCAAGACTAAGTTTATGTTCGTGTGTGAAGTCTTAACCATAGCAGAGCCAATATTAGCAATAGAGAGAGAATGTCCATTACCAATTCTGAGCTTGCCCTTTCCGTTGTAGGTGTCAGACATTGAAAGGTTGTTCAGGTTTGCTGTGATGTGGCTTGTGGCACCACTATCCACATACCACGAGGGGTCATCAACATCGTTTTGTGACGCAATGAACGCAATCGGAGCTTGATCTGAGACCCGAAAGGCAAGAGGAGCACTGGGTTGTTGACCGGCGTTTGGCTGGGTCGTGGCTTGCATCTGAAAGTTTTCGTCAAAGCGGAACCAGCACGCGGAGGCCAGATGCCCAGATTTGGTGCATATCTGACAGACCACCGTGCGATTACCGCGACCACCACGACCCCTGTGTCCTCTAGTGCCTCTGCCACAATTTTGCTAAAACACACGACCTCTAGATCTATTATCAGCGAAATTTGCCGACGAGTGTGACAAATCTAGCGTGAGGGATAAGCTCTGTTGGTCGAGGCGAGTCTCGTGACATTGAAGAAGAAACTGGCCTCAGCTAGGTCAACGCAGTCAGATTGTGCAGTGAGGATAGCGACCACAGAATTGTAGTCGGAATCCAAGCCGCCGAGAACGTACAGAAGTAGCTCATCGTCGCTTACCGTTTGACCTGCGGCAGCGAGGCTATCAGCTATCAGCCTGACCTTCATGATGAAGTCACTGATGGTGAGTGAGCCCTTTCGAATTGTCTGGAGTTGAACTCGCAGCTGGAGGAGTCGCGCCTTCGAGCTACCTGCAAACAACTGAAGAAGTGCAGACAAGATCTGAGCTGAGGTTAGGCAACGTGAGATATATCCGAGCATTGATTCAGCTACGGATGACATTAACCAAGACATAATCGCTTGGTCAGTGCGAACCCAGATAGAGTGTTCTGGGTTGGGTTTGGTTTGAACAACATTGACAGTCACGTCATCTGTCGTCGCCTGCGCCGTCGTCCCTTCCTCAACCTATAAAGACTGCGGTGGTACCGGTGTGGACCCATCGAGGTGACCTTCGAGATCGTGCACGCGGATTGCTGCAAGCACTTGAGATTTCCAGAAAAAGAAATTCTCACGGTTGAGTTTGAGTGTGGTAGGGACAAGGTGAGTGGCTATTGGAAATAGGTTCTCAGGTGAAGCCATGACGTTAGTCAGTGGCTCTGATACTAAGTGAAGAAGATGAGTGAAACAATAATAGAGGAGAGAGAGATGAAATAACGGTATATTGTTACTGATTTCACTAAGTAATAATGATTACAATCATTGACTTATAAAGGCCAAAGCTGTACTATAGCACAGCTAAGATAATACACGTGCAGGGCTCTAAATGGCTACTGTATAACAGATTTACAAGACACGTGTAAGCGGGGGATTGGCGCTGAGCTGGACGTTGGTGCTGAGGTGGACATCGTCTTCACATAGCCGAACCATATTCTATTTCTAGTACATTCCAGTAGCAATATTTTCTGTTCTTTTCGATTTCGTGAAATAAAATGTATTAGAGCACAAGTTTCATTTGATTTTGTCAAAATTTCAAGCACTTTCGAGCCAATTCCACTTTCAGTTAGTATCTGTGAGGAGTCAGCATCATCATAAGGATTCACTGTAGAGAAGACTACTGGCATTTAAATCGTGGACTTAAACTTGAGTTGGTCAATAATGTTTTTTTAAACGTACTTTCAGTTTTTCTTTTGATTCATTCAAATAAACCACGTTGATGTAGTGATTTTGGTTGGCCAACTATTTAGGACCGTGACAAAAAATATAGGGTCACTAACAACATGTTTCAGTTCACGTTTTAGTTTTACGTTTGTATGTTTCTTTATAAATAGCAGCAACAACTACAGAAAAACCTGTGACTTTTACAACACCAAAACTCTTCCTTCTCATTTATCTATTTTGTTACATTTATCTGGTTTTGTTTCTTGTTTTACTAGGTTCTGCAACAACAAGTAGTATCAGAGCGTTTGGTGTTCGATCCAAACCTTTGTAGTCGATCGGTGTTCGATCCGCTTCGACGATGGCAGGACAACGAGAAGAAGACAACAAGAGCAAAGGGGCGAGTTCATTTCCAGCGAAGGCGAGAATTAGCAACGGAGATGGCGGCGAGCTGCGGATCGTGGAGCGGATAGTCAGCGACGATGCGGTACACCTTCCGGCCCTGACGCGGACCAACTACGCATACTGGACGAACCTCATGAAGGTGCAGATGCAAGGGCAAGGCTTGTGAGATGTCGTTGAAGGCGGCCCGGGTGATCTCCGCGAAGATCCGCAGGCGATGTCGGTGCTACTCCGTGCAGTGCCGCCAAAGCTAATCCGAACGCTTGGCGTCAAAGAGACGGCGAAGGAAACTTGGGACACACTCAAAATTGTGCGGGTCAGTGTCGAGCGTGTCCAGGAGGCCAAGGCGCAAACACGGTGGAAAATATTCGAGAACCTCACGTTCCATGACGGCGAGGAGAACAGAGTCTTTTGCCATTCGACTCACGGCGATCGTCAACGACCTCGAGGTGTTGGGCAATCCGGTGACCGAGCACAAGGTGGTGCTCAAATTTCTTCGAAGTGTACCACGTGCATACAAGCAAATGGTCATAGAGGAGCGCGATGAACTCGATGATCCTCCATCTCTTGGTGGACGCCTACTCCTCACGGAAGAAGAATGACAAGCACGGCAGCGACAACGTGAACGTGGGAACAAGGGGAAGTCATCGTCAAACTACGGCGGCAACGACAGACGCAAGAAAGGAAATTGTCGCTATTGCCGCATAGCCGGTCATTGGACTAAGGAGTGCCGTGAGGCAATGCGCGACCGAGAGCATGAAATAAAAGTCAACCTCGCGCGGGACGAGACGAAGGAAGACGATGAACCAGCGCTACTCATGGCGAAAAATGACAACATGATACACACGATCCTCGATGATAGCGAACTCGACGAGACGACACACAACGCAGTGCACTTTGACGTTTTTTCAGAATGAACAAATCGGATCAAGTCAAGTGGGGAGAATGTGGAGTTAAACTTGACTTGTTCAATATTGTTTTTCTTAAACGTATTGTCAGTTTTTTTTTTTTTTTGATTCATTCAAATAAACCACATTGATGTAGTGGTTTTGGCTGACCAAGTATTTAGGATCATGACCAAAACTATAGGGTCCCTAACAACATGTTTCAATTCACTCTTTACGTTTCTTTATAAATAGCATTAAAAACTGCAGAAAATGCTGTGACTTCTACAGCACCAAAACTCTTCCTTATCCTGAATCTATTTTGTTACGTTTAGAAATTTTATTTTATAGATCTAAAAATATCCAGATTAGACCCATCTCGTTATAAGTATCTAAAACTTGAATTTAGGCCCAAAATCGGACAAAAATACCATTCCACTCATATATAGGGTTTATGTCTCATATTAATCTCATTTTGAATTTTCAATTCATTAAAAACCTCTCCAAATACGTTGAAATCACTTAAAATCATCGTTATAATGGGTATCTTACTTCATTCACTCTATTTCAATCATTTTTGTAGTCATTTTTGGTGTTATAATCATTTACGGATCGAAAAAGAAAAAGTTTGTCAAAAATCAGGGCAAAATTTTATGATAGGTGACATGAATGTTGTCGTAAACTATAATCATCTATCGCAAGCCATCGCACGTTGTCGTATGTCGTCGTACGATGACATACGATGGAGGACAATAGTTTACGCCTCTGAACGATGGTTTACAAAGACTTTATAAAAAAAATTGCAATTTTGAGAAGTTAGGTTGATTTTTGGACAACTTAAGATGGTTTTATGATAAGTTCTGATATTTTTGTTAGATGGTTGACTAGTTTTAGACAAGTTTGTTTAGTTTTTGACACGTTATAATAAATATGTAACATGTTTCTTAGTCTTTAACATGTTTGATACGTTTTATGATAAGTCTTAATAGTTTTTGACAACTTTGATACGTTTTATGATAAGTTTTAATAGTTTTTGACAACTTTGTTAAGTTTTTGATAAGTTTTAATAGTTTTTGAAAACTTTGTTAAGTTTTTGATAAGTTTGATTAGTTTTTGACAATTTTGAATACATGTTGACAATTATGGGTGATGTTTTTTTTGTTTTCGTTAGTGTTGATGGAAAGTGGGTGAGATTGAGCAACATGTGGGATTTTAGTAAAGTTCGTACGTATACGGTGGAAGCTACAAAAGAAACGACATATCATGAGTTGACCGATATGATTTACGAGATTTCCAAGATCGATAGGATGGAGTATGACTTGGAAAATTGAAGTCACGTAAACTTTAGGTACCGTTGTGTTGGCGCTTGCAATCTTTGGTGACCGATGATGATATCGCATATTATATGAAACACGACTACTGGAGTAAATTTCCTATTTGCGTGAGTTTAAAACCGAAATGAATCATGTCACCAATTTTTAATGATTTGGATCCGAAGCGAAAAGGAAAACAAGTGTTGAAGGTTCACAACATTGAGAGTGGAAGACAATATCGTCCCATCGCAATTGAAGCCTCACAAAGTAATCCAAAACCAAACGATGAACGATTTGTTGTCGAGGATGATTTTCTCGCATATAAGAGCGACGAAGATTTTGAAGGAAACGTATAGACGTGATAGAGATCCGTTTGACGTCGATTTGAATATTTTGAAGGAAACGAAGATAACGGCGACAATGATGATGTTGAAGACGCTGAAGAATTCGAAGAGTTTGCAAATGATGAACAGTATGACGAGTTTGTTGAGAACTTCGAACTTCTTTCAGACGACTACCATCCTGAAGTTAATCCTTGTAGAGGATCTTCAGTAACTTATACTTGGAAAGATCATGAATTCACGCAAGAACAAGTAGTTAAAGGGATAGAATATCGTTAAAAACCAAGTCAATCCTCTACAGGTAATATATCTTAACTGTTTATGTCGTTAAAGATTCTTATTTTGTTTGTGTCGTTAACTTAACCGTTTATCGTTTAAGGTAATAGGTAGCTCAGAAGAATTGTACCTTAGAAAATAGTTTGAGAACAAATCAGAAATGAAGACACACGTGCACTTGTACGCCATGAGAAATAATTTTGCGTTTCGAGTTGAATCATCTTCGACAAAAAGGTGGTACGTTCTTTGCAAAGATGGGACTTGTACGTGGAAACTCCAGGGCATCGTACAGTGGTCAAGAATGTGGGAGATTGTGGTTTTCAAAAAAGCTCACTCTTGCTCGCGCGTAATTCGACCAGAAGGTCAACGAGGACCTGCCCCTTGGGTTATTGGACACGTATTTAAAGACAAATATTTGATCAACTCAATGGCCGATTATTCAGCGCACAACGTTAGGGAAGAACTGAGGACAATATGAGATTTGTACATATCTTATTTGAAGTCGTGGATGTCTAAGGAAGTAGCTACTGGATTCGTTCGTGGTACAACTGAACAGTCGTATCAGAAATTACCTTCGTGGCTTCACATGTTGAAGCAAAAAAACCTCGGCACGGTTACTAATTTTGTGAGAGACGGTGACAAATTCAAGTATGCTTTTTTTGCCATTGGAGTATGTCTTAAAGGATTTAAGTATTGTCGACCGATCATATCTTTGGATGGATCATTTTTGAAGACTAAAGACGGGGGACAATTTCTTATCGCTATTGCATTGGATGCAAATTCATTTGTATCCAATCGCTTTTAGCATTGTCGACAGTGAGTGTCATGAATCATGGACGTGGTTTTTGTTGAAGTTGAAAGAAGTTATTGGTGAAGACGTACCTGATTTGGCATTCGTATCCGATCGACATGTTAGTATCAGTCATGGTGTCGAAGTTGCTTTTCCAGGAAGACCGCATGGTTACTGCTACAATCATATGCAGCTTAACGTTCAACACAAATTTTAGAGACATCATTGTCGTGGTGAATTGTATGAAACGGCTTATTGTTTCAATAAGACGTCATTCGAAGCTCACTTCAGGAAAATGAGGCAAAAAGATGTCGAGATGGCAAAATATCTTGAAAATATAGGGTTCGATCGATGGGCAAGACCGTTCTTTCTGGGGAAAAGGTAAAATTAAATAAGTTTTAATATAATATATATTACCTGGAGTGTTAATTGTTAAGTTTTACATATATGATATTACGACGAGTAATAACGCCGAAAGTTTTAATGCTAAAATAAGGCATGCAAGGTCTTTCCCAATAACAACGCTCATTGAGATCATACGATTCATGCTACAGAATTAGTTTTTCAAACGAGAGGACATTGCGAACAACTTAAACACGAAACTTACACCAAGGTGGCAAGCTGACTTTGAGAATATGAACAACAAAGCACAATTTGTGCATGTGTACGGGCTTGAGTTGTACGAGTATCACGTTAAAGACGGCGGGGGTGAATACGACGTAAACTTGAAAGAAAAATACTTGCACTTGTGGAATTCCTCAACTTTTAGGTATCCCTTGCGAACATGTTATTGCATCAGCTCAACATCGTTCGATGGACGTATGCTCTTTGTGTAGTCCTTTTTACGTGAAAAAAACGTGGATCAAAATGTATAAAGACGCCATCTATCCAGTTGGGAATGAAGAAAAATGGGACGTTCCGGAAGAAATTAAGAATATGAAATATTAGTTCCCGTCGAAAAGAAACAAGTCGGTCATCCAATAAAAAGTAAGCAAGGAAGGCGAAGGGTAAACCGATATCCATCTCAAGGTGAAAAAATTGTTGTAAAGCGAAAATGTGGCAAATGCGGTGGCTTAAATTACAATAGAAAGACATGCATGTGGCAAGAATAGAGTCTGAAGTATGTGTTGTTGACAATTTCAATGTAAGACTAATTTATAAGTTTGTTATTTTTATGTGTTGTTGACAAGTTAAAATGACGTTGTTTGAGAAGTTCAATTCGAGGTTTTTGACAACTTCAATTTTACGTTTTGTGACAAGTTCAATTTGAGTTTTTTTAACAAGTTAAATTTCACTTTTTTGACAAGTTCAATTTTAGTTTGTTGGAAAGTTCAATTTCATGTTTTTGACAAGTTAAAGTAGAGTTATTGACAAATTGAATTAAACACCACAAAATGTTTTAGACAAGTTCAATTTACATATAAATCATACATAATTATAAATAAAATGTTTTATAATAACAAAAGTTACATTCATCGGATAACTCAACCTAAAAACAAGTCAACGGTCTAGTTGTTCTGGAATATCTTCATGTTCTTTGTTATGAGTGTATAGAAGGAAGCTCCAACAAGAAGATGCTCAACATATTTGACGGCAAACATCCCACAATCACCGCTGCAAGATGACAAACGTGTCGACTTATAATGTTTTTCACTCAAATTAATTCTAAACATTTACCTTAGACGTGACTGAGGAACATTTTGGTCAATGAGCCAAGTGAACTCATGAAGTACCGGTCGGTCGGATGAGAGAGGTTGATACATTTTTTGGTGGTTGTCGAACATACCGCTCAACATCAACACCCGTGGCACTGCAAGACTCCAATTCTATAATGTTCCAACAAATTGTTAAGTTAACCAATTTCTAATAGAATTTTACATATCAATATTGTAAGATAGAATTATACCTGCATGAACGTTGTAAAGTATGTCCCATCCTGCTCCCCTTCCACGAGGCACTTCTGAAAGTCTAAAACCGTTATCGTCCACTCCGTCAAATGTACTTGGAATGTGAACCAGTACACATTCCTGAAGTTGACGACAAAAAGGATCTCCTTAGCCCCCGTCCACGGTTTGATCTTATTGTCTCTGTATCCACAATGACAGACCTTTGATCCCAATCGACCCTCTCGGGCTCAGGCCCCAACTATTTCGTCTTCTCTATGTTCACCCGCTCCTGTTTGTACCTCCCTAACACATTTTGAACCCATACATTATCCATAATGCAGACATCTTGCCGATATCTACTGAGATCACGTTGTCGGGTCATGAGCATATGCAGGATCGCGTCGATATGCTGCAATGCAAAACATATCATATGAATATAAAGATATCTAATAAGAGTCTTTTACGTGAACAAATAAATATTTTGTACCTCATCCCTCATCCAAACTCCTACGTCGATGATCGAAAAGAAGAACTTCGACGATGCGATTAAGTTTGATAATCGAGTCTTCTCCATGTAGCGACCTAAATACTTCCCCGTCTTGATAAACTCTATGTACTCTTTTTTGTTAGGCTCCTTCAGCGGATTGAAAAAAGATAATGATCGGGTGTATTTTGGCTTTGTCGGGTTGGTGAAGTCATCCGACTTCTTCGACCACTGGGGGGTGGCTGAGTTGGAGATTGTGGCTCGCCCCTCTGACGTTTCGACGGTCTCTCCTCTGTAGGAGCCTTCATCTTCTGATCATGTCGCTTCTTAGGCCTATTTAATAAGCTGGCTTGCTTATCTGGGATCGTTAGTGATGGGCTACGGCTGCTTACTGGCGTAAACGGCGATGGAGGCCTAGTATCCAATACGGGCTTTAAGGCTTGAGGGGCAGGAGGGGCAGAAGATTTGGCCTTGGCGTACGCCTGCTGCTTCTGAGTATCCGAAGCACGCACTTGCATGGTAGGGATAGGTCCACCAGTCATCCAAGTTACGTCACTGAATATGATATTCAGACGCTCCCATTGAGGAATTTGTAAAAAGTGTTAGTTAAGCATGTGTAATAAACTTTGAAATGAAATAAACGACCTTATTACCTGATCATGGTGTATACGCTCTGTTTGATCTTGAATGCGCTCAGATCGCCTGTTAAGTGTGTTCATGTCGCGCCCTATGTTCGCGATGTTCTGGAGTATGTACCCGATTACTTGACGAAGGTCTTCCCACATGCCTACAGTGATGAAAATAGGTTCATCATCAGGACAAGCTTGAGGACGAGGCGACGATTGACGACGAGGTGAAGCTTGATGAAAAGGAGAGGTAGGACGGGGAAGACCTTGAGATTTATTTGTCAAACGAGTTTCCCGAGGAGTATCAGAGATGTACTCCTCGTCATCGTCCTTGTCGTGGCCGAGTACGTCTCTTTCTTCTACGGCTGAACCGACGATGTTAATTTCTTCGTCGATGTTCTTCGGCTCTGCCGCATTCTCTCCTTCGATCTTTATCGGATAACACATTTCTGCGTTTGCTCTTCAAGGGCCTAAAAGAAACTCTTTTCTCCCGGCCACTGTCGCAATATTTGAAGGACGCCTAACTGCAAACAAAATAATAATGTTAATATTTAATCGTAACTTTAAACAACATTAATAAAATAACGATAAAATTTATCGATTTCTTTTTCAGGATTTTCTCTACATCCTTGCTAAGAACGACGATGGTTCCTGACCACGAATGCATTCTCGGCATTCGATTTTCGACATCATTTTCGAAGGCGTGCCCAAGCTTCGGGATAGCCTCGTATGCCCAATACTGAAAGGCATGAAGATTTCCAGTCAACGTAAACTTCGCCTCTTTTTGGACGACGTCGGGCTTCTTCTACGGCTTGTCTTTGAGGCCTTCACGGTGACGCTTCAAATCTACTGAGAGCGATAGAAACGTCTCACCCCAGCTCATGTTCCCCCATGGTAGGCTGTAGAAGAAGGGGAGATATTCGATCCACTGGAAGATCGGTTGCCACTTCGGATTTATTATTTTGTTCCTCGGTTGTCCGAACAAATAAACGAGAACGAAGACGCACAAACCGAGTTTGTAGACGTCATTCGAAGCTTTGCACACCGTCCAATTGTTGACAAGTATGCTGAATTTGAGGTTAGTTGTCTCATTCAGATACTCTTCAATGAGCCTGCGGGATGAACGTTTGTCCTTCTCCTCTTTTGTTGGACCATCTTTGTAGTCTAGTCCCGAGATTAAGGCATATTCAAGGCGTCTGAACCTCACTCTTTTTCCTCCTAAACCGAACTGGATTTCTCCGGCCTTAATTGACTCAACCTTCCTCTGCAATGGAGAATGGACAACGACAGGATCGAAATTCAAGACTGACGTGATGAAGAATTGCTCAAACACCGTCCCTCGGAGTTGCTCGATCAAATTCATTTCTTCGAAGCGCTGCTTAACATTTTTCAGCAGTGTCGATCCACCATACGTGATTCTCCCCGGGAATTTGTCTTCTATAAGGAGTTTCAAATGATCTTACACAACAAAATTTCAAAAAATCAATTTTAACATCTTACAGTATCGTAAAATTCAAAATTATTGTAAAATATTGTAACATATCATAAATTATTGTAACTCATCGTCCAATACCGTAACCCATCGTCCTCTATTGCTCAATATCGTTATCCATCGTACACCCCTCCTATGAGTTTTATCGTACACCATCGTCCTACACATCGTACCCTATCGTAACATATCGTAACCCATCGTAAATTATCGCCCGACGATGACATTCAAGGTGTTCTTCGGTTCCGGAAAACCTAATGATAAGCGCTATTCTTACGTGATTATTAGATGAACTTAAGCGAAGAATCAATGTTTATCCTCAAATATTTTGATAGTTTTTGTAGTTTGTGTGAAATTTTCAGGATATTCAAATCCGCAGAGATCTATGAGATGCAAAGAAGGGAAAATGAGCATTATATATACAAATTAGAAAGAGAAATAGAGCATCTTAGGATGATGTGGCGATCGAAAGGATTTCGAAACATCTTACGGATCTCAATTCCGATACCCAGAGAGGTCAAGATATGGGATAAAAGGTGAAACAGCGCGCAGACCGCCAGAGTGCCCATCACGACGTGATGAGGTCCACCGCGACGCGGCAGAAGTCCATAGCGACGCGGCAGAAGTCCATAGCGACGCGATGGGGTTCCGACAACAGCTTAAGTTGACCCGTGGATTTTGATTTTAAGTCGTTGGATCAGTTTTTGAAGGCCAGATATGTAGAATGTTGAGGAGCTCGACTTTATAACCTAATGGCAGCCATTTAGAAGTCATTCTTGATTTGTTTTAGCTTTTTAGAGAGAGAAAACCCTACGGAGGAGCCTGGGGTGAATAGAGAAGAACACCGGAGACGTTATGGAGGCTGTGACGAGCCTGCAACAACATATCTAGTTTTTCTTCCTCCCTTCCCTCTGAAACTCTATTTATTCATTATGCTTTGTTTATTTATGGATCATTGTTCTTGTTTGTTTTCTAGTTCTTCCACCATCACCATGAACTAATCCCTTAGAGGGTGATGGTGGATCTTTTCTATATGATTATCATGGATTTATTTTAGTTTCTTTGAAGTTTGATTTGATTCTTTGGCTGGTGTTTATTGTATTTTTGTTCTTAATGCTCGTATATGTCTGATCATTGTATGCTTGATTTTAGGATTAGTTATTCTCTCTAGCGATGTTTAATTAGTCGTGCAAATAAATTAGAATATTGTAGTATATTATGTGAAGTCTAGAGATAGCCACAACTACTAGGGAGTCGTGTGAGTGTTCTAAAACGTAAAGCAACCTAAGTTCTATGCCTTGAGACCGAGAGATAAAAGGAATTTTTAATTTTAGGTCGTTAATATCACTATAGCAAGGGTTAGCGATAAAATTCACGTAAACACGATTAGCATAGTTATAGGATTGATCATTCTTCGTTTCTCTAGAAATCCCGATAATAGGATAGAAAAGTGAAACCTCACCCTTGTTCCACACATCCATCTTTTAAACGTTTTAATTAAGTTGTTTAGTAATTTAGAAATCACAACTTTCACTTTCATTTTCTCTTGATTTAAATTGTAGTCGACATTGATTCACGTTTCATATAAATCCTCGTGAGAACGAACTGAATTTTACTATCTATACTACTTGTTCGACGTGTGCATTTGCGCGCGCGATTTTCACAACACCTAAAATATCTAAATTAGCTCAAATCTTCCCAAATCAATCCGATTTAACGTACATTATATTCTAAAACACTATATGAACCAAGGATTGAACGGTCGAATGCCGATAAACGGCCGATGACTCAAAAACATGGGAATGGCACTAGCGGAACGGAAATCCGATGGAAAAAATGTGCAAAACGAAAAAGGGAATCCCGATGGGATTACCGTTGACCGGTCAAAATCCGATAAAAATAAGAGAAATTCGACGGAAAAAATGTTAATTATTAAAAATACAAAATTTACAAAAATTATAGTAACAATATTTATAAAATTTTAATAATATATTAAAATATAAACTTAAAAAGTAGTTGAAAGTATGTTTTAAAAGTAGTATGTTTTTAATATAATGTGTTCAATAAAGACGACGAATTTCGCCGGCTAAAAACGGCGAAACGCGTAACATAGTGTGTTTTGGCCGGCGAACGTCGAAAAACGGCATTTCAGTGGGAATTCGCCGGAATTCGTCGACATTTTAAAGTTTGATATGAACTATATGCAATAGACTTAACTAAAAAAAAAATAACAAATGTTAATTTTTTTGGGATTTTCTTCTTTGAATGCTAGGTTGAGATTTCGGGTCCTCTCCACCATCAATAAGGAAGTTTTCCGAGTTTGAAGATATTGTAGGATGTTAATAACCTTAGTGTGATTGTTTAAGGACGTTGAGTTTGAGTTTTTGAAGTTTTTTTAAAAAAAAAAAGGGCCGGCCGAGTGAAAAGAGAGAAGAGAGGAGAAAAGAGAGAAGAGGAAAGAGAGGGAAAAGAGAGAAACTTAAGGGCATTTTTGTCCGTTTTTAACTCAAAAGTCAATTTTTAAGATATTTTGACAAAAATGAGTTTATTGTGGATATTTTAAATTTTAGGTCTACGAAATGAAATTCCTCTTTGTTTCTTGTTTTTCTAGGTTCTGCAACAACATAAATAGCTTGTACGGTTTGTAGCGTTAAGTTCGATCATTTAAAGAATTGGAGAGTTACAGAAAGAGAAGAACTGATAAAGAACAATTCTGATAGGTTTGAAATCAGAGAATATTTGTTTAGTTGCCGGGCAGAGACTTGTATTCTCGGTAACTAGATTAGACCAGAGGTGCACTTTTGACATTAGTGATGATTAGTGCGAATCAAATTCGTTGAAGAAGGCGCAAGTAATTTGTTTGGCTGTGAATTTGAACTGTCTGCATATCTGTGCGTGTGGTGGGTTGTGGATTCTATATTCTGAAGTGGTATCAGAGCAAAGCGTCCTCAGCCAAAAGAAATTTATACAAAATAGAGAAGCTTTGTAGTTTGTACTAATAATTTCCTAGTTTCAGGAGCTCGTTGTTGTTCTTCTCCTCCGCCCTCTTTTTCTTCAGCTCCTTCATCTTTTTCCTCTCGTCGGCCTCCTTCATCTTCTTTTTTATCTTCTTCTTTATCTTCTTTGCCTTACTCCTCCTTTTTCTCTGGAACAAATGACATGGATTTAGACAATCAAGATTCTGTACTGCCGTATACAGAATTATAATAGTTATAAAAAATATACTATTTAATTTACATTAGTAAAAAACTAAACTTATAACATGTAATCGCAATAATGTAAGTGATGTACGAAAAAAAAACTGGATATGATGTTCTTCTGACGAGGAGGTAGCTTTATCTCACACACTTACAAAGGTCAAATCTTACAGCTTTATATTTTGTCACTGCGTAAAAATGAGAAATTTGTAGAAAGAATGGTTTACCTGTTTTCCATTCGGCGACTGTTGCACCATCTGTTCTCTACTATACCTATAACCGAGAAAGAACGTACCATTTTATGAGAAAAAGGTTGCTCGAATCGAAACGATGTGAAATATCATTATCTGGACATGTTTAGTACAAAATCGTAAATGGACTTGTATTTACACTACATAGAGACTGGACTTTTTTCACTTGTATGTAAACCAAATGCCCGTTGTAATGTTTTGGAATCATAGGAAAAACCATTGTAAAGTATTTCAAAAAAAAATCTGAACCCTAGGTTTAGACCCTACAATTCATCTAACACCTTTATACAATAACTATATTAAACAGCCATTGAACATGCTTTCACCTTAAAAAGTGAGACTCGAGATTTAAGGGGCATTTTTTATCTAAAAACGTGACTCAAGTTCAGCTATAATACTGTTTTTTTGCTCCTCAGCAAATCTAGAAAATGAAATTCCTGTTTCGAAGATACTTTGTACAAGAGTATGAAGAATCAACCACCGACCTAGCATCAGCTCGTGTCGCAGGAAGGGGTAGTATGCCACGTGTGTTCTCAATCCTCTCCAAAGCATTATTGACCTAACGATATATAAATAAGGTACTACGAAAACTTACTTGCATTGTGAAAGGAGACGTATTTGCTACTATATAGTAGCTTGAGGACAAAATATAAGTTTACTAGAGAAATCATCTATTAATACAAACTTCTAATTTTACTTGATTCAAAACGAAATTTCAGACAAATATTAACTTACATCAATTGGTAATTTGCGAGTTTCGTTCTTCTCATTAGCTTGTTCTTTGCCTTTAGCATCCACTTCACCACTCAATACTTTGATCATCTTTTCGTTTTTATTCATCAAGGCAAAATTCATAAGGAAACTACAGCCTTTAAGTGATTAATCACACAAAGTAATACATCCTTGCAACGAGTACTCAAATGATCAAGCTCTAACCTTTTCTTTCACTTCAATTGCTAACTCCTCGATCTTTTTTTTCAGATTTTATTTTTCTACACTGACTTCTAGTTCCTTCGTTTTTTCTCTGCCTTTAGCGTCTTCCTTCATCTTTTGCTTTATTTATTATCAATAGAACAAACATTTCATTTATGAAAAGATAAACGAGAGGAATAAACTGCGTAACTGAGTAATGATCACTTAACAAGTTATATTATTCAGTGAGTGCTCAAAAGACAAAGACCTCACCTTATCTTTCAGTTCAATCTCTAACTCCTCGTTCCTTTTTCTCAGCTTTTCATTTTCTACACTGATTTCTAGTGCCTTCTTTTCTCTGTCTTCAGAGTCCTTATCCACTTTGTCACTCAAAGCTTTTATCACCTTTTCCTTTTCTCATCAACGGGAGCAAATATATTTGGATGAAGTCAGAACGAAACTACGTTCACTCTATAACTTATTAATCACTTAATAAATATATTATACACTTAAAATGATAGAGTACTTTAAAGACCAAGATCTCACCTTTTCTTTCAATGCAATCTGTAAATCCTCGTTAAGTTTTTTCAGATTTGCATTTTGTGCACTCCATTCTTGTGTCCTCTTCTTTTCTTCTTCGGCATTTTCCTCCAATTTATCACTTAATATTTTGATAACCTTTTCCTAATTTTTTGTTGAAGGGAACATAAAATTTGATGAATTAAAAGTTAAAAAGGAAAGAAAACCATAGCCTGTAACTAACTTATCACTTATAAATTATATCCTCACAAATTTACAATGATTTTACCCAGAAATCTCACCTTTTCTTCCAACTCCTTATTCAGTTTCTTCAGCTTTGCCTTTTCTGCACCGATTTCTAGCTCCTTCTTCAATACTTTGATCACCTTTTCCTTTATTTTTCATTCACGGAAAATATTCGACATGTATGCAAAATCACAAAGAAACTACTGACTAATCACTTATATATTTTATCCTTACAATGCTAAAGTGACCAAGATATCACCTTTTCATTCAGTTCAATCTCTAACTCATCGTTCCGCTTTTTCAGCTTTTCGATTTCTATATCGATTTCGATGCCGCATTCTTTTCACCGTCTTTAGCGTTTTCATCCACTTTGTCACTCAATACTTTGTTCTCCTTTACCTTTTTTCTAATTTACGTAAGAAATACTTGATATATGAAAATATTCTGTCTTTATGTTGAGTGCTCAAAACACCAAGTTCTAACCTTTTTTTGAAGTTCAATTTCTAATTCTGCGTTCTGGTTTCTCAGCTCTGCATTTTCTACACCGATTTCTAGCGCCTTCCTCTTTTCTGGTTTATTGCAACATTTACACAAACTATCATGAACAATGCTCAATTCCATAAAAACTACGTCACAGCAACTGAAATAGTATATATGACATTGTTCTTATTTAAATGATGAAAGACGATACTAATTAATTTTAGTAAATTTTCTGCTCACCTACAAAAAATGTTCAAGCTAATATCTAGTAATTACCTTCGTAATAGGCCTTATGAAGCCGAGCGTTTTCTTCAGAGATATAGCATGATCTCTTTAACTCGTCAAGGATTTCACTCTCCATATTTTATCAGAAACTTGAGAAGATTAATCAGTAGCAGCTATCGGTGCATGCACAAAAAATCGCAAATTATTTTAGATAAATTAACAACATACAAAATAATGGGGCTAGGGTAAATATATTACCTCAGAAAACATTCGCTTGTGTAAAGTACGAGCTCGCACAATTTTCGGATATTATTAAGCAATGAAAATGAAACGAAACCATTCAGCTTCTAGAGTGAGAAATTGGAAATCGAAAGGTCATATGGAAAGACTGTTTAGTTGGGACTTGGGAGAATGAGAGAGAGTAAAATAAGGATTGTTTTTTCTTTCACGTACTTATTCTTTTCCACGGAAATTCAACCCGTCTTCTAAAATTCTGATTTGTGACGTTTACCTGGTTCATCTTAGAGCATGTTAGCAAAGCAATTCAAAGTCTTTTTTGTCATAATTATATCGAAGTTGCGACACCGATATCATATTACTTTTTGGACAAAAAATATAATAAAATAATATATAAATCAATAATTTAATTTATATGCTCTCAGAATAATTTTTTATATCAAGAGTATTTTTATATAATATTTTAAATATAATAAATAAATAAAAACTAAAATAATTAGTGAAGTGGAGAGCAATCATCTTTTGTTGGTTGTTGCCAAATGCTCTAACGTGACTCATTCAACGGGTTTTCTTTGTTTTGTTTTATCAAAGGCTTAAGACTATCTCCAACCCAAAATTTAAATTTGGGTTAACTTTTTACCAAATTTGATGCAACTATAGTGTTTTTATCACAACCCACATCACCAAATTACACCCAAAAAATGAATATTCTCTTTTTATACTTTTCAATATTACTTTATATTAATTTTATATTAACCCTTCTATTAATATGTGATGTCAATATTAATCTTATTAAACATTAATTTATTTTTGTATGTCAACAATATTAAATTAACTTATATTTATATTAAATATAGTTGTGTTTAAATAATTTGCATGTTTATTATAAATTATGCATGCTTTTATTTTTTATTTTCTAGTTATATGGTGTACGTTGTAATTTTAGGTTTTATGTATTGTGTTTATATAATTATTAGTATAATTGATATGTATTTGATTTAGTTGTATTTTGTTAATCAATGTTATGTATTAGTATTAATGTCATATTATTTATTTTTTTCTCAATGATAATACTTATTTTTTATATAAATTATTTAAATTATAGTCCAAATTACATATTAATATTTTTATGGATGAATTTGTAATTAAAAATAATTGGACCCCAAATTTAGGTGATGAATAGTTGGACCCCAAATTTAAATAAATACTATTCATTTTATCCAAATTTAAATGAATATTTGGTGTGGGTCGTACCACTTCCACATCAAATATATCACATAGCCATGGGGTTGGAAATGCTCAATTAAATACACTACCTACGACTCGTATACATATGTTTATATATAAATACATATAATAATATTAACAGAAACAACACAAAAGTGAAGCGAGATTGATCACCTTGATAAAAAATGGCTGAGTCAAAGAAAATATCCCTGAAACTTCTGATAAACAAGAGCACCCAAAGAGTCCTATTCGCCGAAGCTAGCAAGGACTTCGTCGACTTCCTCTTCAGCGTCCTGTCTCTCTCCATCGCAACCATACCGATCTCCTCTCCAGCTCCGACGGGGAGGACATCGGCGCTCTCGGGAGCCTGTACGACGGCCTCGCAGCCCTTCCCGATACTTATATCCAACCAAACGCCGACCCAGACGCTCTCTTCAACCCTGACCTCAAGACCATCGGCGCCTTCCCGTCGGTCCTTGGAGTTTTTCCGGCGCCTCATAATATGACGAGGACAATCGAACGCGTGTTCATCTGCGACCAAGTTCCCTGTCGTTATGGCTACGGGTCAGCTTGCAGCCGAGCTCACGCCTCGGACTCCCAATTGGGGGTTTGCCCTAATTGCAGGAAAACTACATCGGCATATGAAGTGCCGCTCGTTGAGTCTCCGGCGATGGAGACGAATATTACGACGGATAAGGGGATGGTGAAAGGAGTGGTGACGTACATGGTGATGGACGATGTGCAAGTGAACCCAATGTCTGCCATTTCAAGTATTTATCTGCTCAACAACTTCGGTGTCAAGGATATGAGCAGTCTTGAGGAGAGGATTGTGTCTCTTGGTAAAATTCAGGTTAATATATTATATGTTTGCGTACGTAGGTCGAAGTTTATGTATATCTTCGTGATATGCATTTAGAAAGTATAATGTGCGACTTCTAATATTTTCTTTATTTTTTTATACTATATATATGGGTTTAATTTAGAGAACTAGCTTGAACTACCCATATTTTATATTAGCTTTTTAAGTTTAATTTTTTATAAAAATATATAAATAATAATCGGAAAATATGGATATGAAAAAAAGTATTTTAGAAAATTTTTGGTTTTGAACTAGTACTTTAAAAAAAAATTAATTTTAGTAAATTCGAGAAAACCAACTGCAATGATATTTTTGATAATTTCTCTTTAATTTATATTAAAACGTATTATTTTCTCGTTGTCTACATATATATGTTCAAGAATTGTTACATTGTTTTGTTTATTTCAGGCATTGAAATTGTTGAAAGAGTTGCTACAGACAAAGAGTGTCCTGACAAACGTTTTCCTTGGAGATGAAGAAGAGGTTTTGGTTTATGGTATTATGGTTTTTCTCTTTTGTGAACTTTTTTAATGTGATCATTCGGCTTAATTTTCGTTTTTTATTGCTTATATTTAGATTCAAGTGACTATAATATGATCAGTAGCATTTATGTCATGGAGATTCGAAATTTTCACATTGAAATCTTCTAAGTGATCCACATATAATAAACATGCAAAAGAACTGACTTTCATTAAGTAGAGACATCTTAATGTAGATTTACGATGATAATTTGTTTTTAACTAATGATCTATGTTGGTAACTTGAACAGTTTGGAATTGTAACTAATGACATAATTCTTTTTAATGAGTTCTAGTTAAGGCTAGGAAATTAATTCTTAGGCATTAATTACTTGCATATTAGTATGAGAAAATGTCTGCTATGTGGATAAGTCGTCTATGTGTAGTATATTCTTTAAGCATCTTTAGACCATCTCCAACACTACTGCAAAACACTAAAATGTAGTAGGGTTTTTTCTTCATCCCACCTTCATATTACACTCCAAAATGGAGTTTGCTACAGTTTTACGCCATATTTGGCGTAGCACTGTTCACGGCTGCAAATTTTTTTTATTTTTTTTTAAAGTCCTTTAACAATTATTTATCAAAACCATTGATTATATTTTTAACAATTATACTATATTTATATTACATATTTGTAAAATTATACTATGTTTGCATTAATTTGTAATTTACACATTTGTAAAATTATTTGATGTTTAAAAAAGAATAAATTTATCATATTAAATATTTAAAATACCACAAATATTTTTATAATATTGATACCGAAAGAAAATAACATTAATATAAAAGTCATTTTATTTTATTAAAATAATTGTAGTTTATTTTATTTATTTGTGTTGTAATGTCATTTTATTAAAATAAATATTAAGATTAGTTTGTGTGTATTTATATATTAAATTATTTTATGGAGTGATAATTTGTTTAAATAAGTGATATAATTGAAAGATGATAAGTAAATATAAGGGTATAAAAATAAATAAGAGAAGTTGAATATAAAATTAATATATCAATTTAGTGTAAAAAATGGAGTGGGGATGGAGATGAGGTAGTGTTTGATATGACATTTACTGCAAAATGGAGTAGAAAATGGTGTAATGGGATGGAGATGCTCTTAACAGCCTTGTCTGCGTTGATAAAGCGTTTGGTTAAAATATCTACCAAAAGCCAAACCCAATGATGGGACGAAACTATTTTAGGACGAAACTATTTTGGGACGAACGAACTTATTTTTCAATTGTTAACAAAATTCCATGTCAGATTTTAAAAAAAAAACTAGATACTAGTTCGTTTTTTAAACTTATCACGAAAATAACACGCACAATTATTTCAACTAGAGAATAGCAAGTGTATATTTAAATATTCGTTATCGATTTATATATCTTGTCAGTAGACCAGGTTGACCTTGAATTTTATTTACATAACTACATTTATATAATACCCAAGCAAACAATGTTTTGGTACAGTGAAAATCACTCTTGCTCTCATAGTGCACACGTGAGATCGAATTTTTGGGCTCAATGCCCAAAAGATTTAATTTGGAATTTGTTTATGTGCTAACATATTAGATTTATATATTGTCCATCAGATCTTGTATCTTTGACATGTATTTATATATACATCTAGCTAATAATGTTCAACCTCAAAAAAGAACTACATTCATATAACAAAAAATTGGTCAAATGACCAATGTTTTGATGGCTAATTGTTAAATGGACAACGTTTGGGTTAAACTTAGTTAATGGCCCCATTGTACACGTCTCACACTGTTTTACTGGGAAATTTTACGCATTTGTCCATAATAATTAGTCTTTAAAAAATTTCTTTAAACATTAACATGGACATTAACCGAATTTTTTGTAAACGTTGGCCTTTTAAAAATTGATACATGTTTAAAAGACTATATACCTCAATAACCCTTTATATAACCTTGTAAATTAATTCACGTATAAATTTAGATAAATAGTCCTATCTATTATTTTTTACTATTGGGTTTGTCATTGTTCTTAAACATTTAAATTTTATAATTTTAACAATAATTAAAGTTACAAAACTGTGTTACGTTTTAGTTTATATTTTATCGTCTTATTCTTAAAAAAAACACTATTCATAACCACTAAACTAAATTAACAAAAATTTATGGATAACATGCCCTTTAATTTGTAAGCCCTGATGTAATTCATTTTGGTTTATTTTGAATATTAAAATGACAATTACTAAATACAAGTGGGATTTATGGGAGATAAAGATCCCGCCAATTAAAATTCTTACCAGAGCTGAAAGTTTCAGATCAACACCAAAAAAAACTATCCCAGCCACGAAACGAGAACCCAAACGTCAATTTGACTTGGGAGCTGATCATGGCATCAATTTGGTATAATAAATTGACATAAATTAATCATGCTTAGATAAGATGAATCGTCGGAAAAGAAGAGCATATAATTTTGACAAGTAGATATAATAAATTAACCAAAACAAATAAGACTTTATTATGATGGATAAAATCATACTGTAATTTTGAGAGGAAAAATGTTTGAATATTTTATCGACAATAAAGTATAAAATTATGAGCGATCGATAAAAGGCCTAAGACAAAAAAGGTCTTTAGAATCGACAAAAGTTGCTTCTATTTTACTTTTAAAAGCGACTTTATCACTTCTAAAAGTTCGCTTCTAAATATTAGGAGCAAAAAATTTAGAAGCGACTATTCGCCTCTTTAGTCGCTTCTAAGGGTTAAAAAATGGTAAATAAAATTGCTTCTAAAGTATGGCGGATAAATATTAGAAGGGACAAGTCGCCCTTCAAATCTAGCTTCAAACTTTTTTTAATTTGAAATAAAAGCGACATTATAAGAGGATAGTTGCTTCTAATGTTTACCCACCATATATTAGAAGCGTTTTTAGAAGCAACTTATCGCTTCAAATCTAGCTTCGAACTTTTTTATTTTGTATTATAAGCAACATTAGACGCGGAGTATCGTTTCTAATATTAATGTTTTGTTATATTAATTAATTTCTTTAGTAAATATAATTAAATATTGAATTTAATCATATTTAAAAGATATTAAATTAAATTTAAATAAAACGTAAACAAAAAATATATAAATATTACTAAAGTCAATAATCCATAAGACGTAAACTAGAAAACGTAAATATATCACCAATAATATATAAAACGTAAACTAGAATACGATAGTCTAAAACATAAAGAAGCTACAAAGCGTAAAGTCGATCAACTTCTTGCACGTCCTCGTCCTCGCCCACTGCATCTTTCCTTTGGTCCATGCGCGGCATTTGGCTCGAGGTCGGTGAGAGGTGTTGAAGCCGAGAGGTCGTCTGGTTGACATCGTGGCTGGTTAGGACTGCACTACGCCGAAATTGAAGCACTTGAGCGTCCAAATTGACTCATGTATTTGCTCAATATATGGATGCATACTTTAAGTTTACAAGTCCCATATTTTTGCTCAATCTAGCCGCCATATCAAACACATGTCTTTTAAGAAGCGAAAACTTCTCCTCCATACCTGACAGTGCCGTTGAGCTCGAGTCGCCTTCAGAAGATCCTTACTCTTGGTCATATGACTCACCGAAAAATATGAGCATATAATTGTTTCAGCTGATATAATAAATTAACTTAAATTAGTCATTTTTTACTAGGTTTAACACCAGATAAGATAAGGAACCAAAAATAATTTCAAAAAAGAAAAGTGTTTCGGGTAAAATTTGGAGAATAGACTGTTGGAATAGGTCTACGGTTAAGAAAAAATTATCATTAAAAAGTTAATGGCAGAATATAAAATTTCTTTACTAGTAAAACAATTTTACTAACATAGGCAAAGTGCATTAACATGTATATATTAAAAACATTATTTAAAATTACTTGAACACTAAACTTTCTTTTAGCTTGATCTTTGATGAGCCTAGGGAAAGGTAGATCGTCTCGTCTCTCTCGTTACCTTCACACATAGTCTTAAACTCGAGAAACCTAAGGTTTCTATTACATGAGTCTATAGAGTGTTTGAAGGATTTGTGTGGGCACAATTAAACACAATAACTCAAGAACAAGTCTATGAGGTAAAAAGCCTAAGTCTAATGAGGACTTAAGAGCAAAATAAAAGAAGAATTTTGAGAGAGAGGGGAGAAAAGTTGGATGACATAAATCTTCAATCAAACTAAAAAGGAATGAATGAACGTTTTAACTTTTATTAATTTAATCAGCAAATTACAATAAAGACTCATGAGAGATTTACATTACATCGATATGTAAACAAATAATCTTCTTGGGTACATCTCTGCCAACATAGGCAATATCCCGCTCAACTTTTAAATTAATATAAATACAATATATATAATTGAATGAAGAATAAAACTAAATAAAAAAATTTCGAAAAATGAAGGAAATTTTGTAGGCATATAGTCAAAATCAACATAACCGCCAAATTATACAGTGGTAAAGATGAATCAAAATTAATACGCCATTCGTCTAAATTCATTGTTTATTTTAATTTTCAAAATCGAGTTTATGAATTTTAAATTGTAATTTTAAAATTGATTTTCAGACAAATTTGAATGCCAATTTAAACGTTCATTATTATGTATAAATATATGAATGAAGGATAAAACTAACGGCCAAAAATATTGACATCAATTAAGGGAAGTTCCCAGACAAATAATTCCATATTTAAAAAAATGTGTGACTATCGTATGTCTCATAATAAAAAAAAATTAACCGAATTTAACTCGACAATCATCGGAATAATTTATTTAGTTTTAAAAAAATCTAAAATCGAGTTTATGAATTGAAATTGAAATTTCAAGATTCAAAATTATTTTCAGACGAATTTGAATGTCATTTTAAACGTATCATTTATATGTGAAATATATAAAAACTAATGAAATAAGTTCCGGTTAGTGAGTATTAGTATTAAAATAAAACAAAAAAAATCTAAAAATTCGTTAAATTAGGAAAATAATTGAGTTGCAAATTTAATTTATGAAGCTTTAATGTGAATTAAATTCATATAATAAATTCGAAAATCGGGTAACCATGTGGCGGTTAATAAATGTTAATATAGTTTTCATTTCGGGTTTTAAATAATTAAAAATAAAAATTAAAAAAATATAATCGTAAACGCATATGTTATGAAATTGTCAAATAAGTCAAATGACTATTTTCTAAGAAATAAAAAGAGTTGACATTTTGAAATTAAAACATTTAAAGTGTAGGTAGAGCAATTTTTCTTACAATAAATTAAAAGTTGACATAATGTAAACCAATGGGGGAGAGTAATAAATTGAGCAGTTGATCTATGTAAACATTCAACAAATGTTTACTAATGCTTAATTGTGCTATTTTTATGCTTTGTAGATATATATTGTATATTTTGCATTGTATGCTAAAATTTTATGCATATATTGAAAGCTGTAATATATAGATTGAAAAATTATACTAAAAAATAGGATCGATAAAAAGTATTTTTTAAAACTTGATTGTTTTGAATGAAAAAAGTATTGCAAAAATATATTAGTGAAATGAGAAGTAGATAAATTAATTTGTACGTGCGGAAAACAGAACCCGCGGAAGGTGACGAACGGTACGCGGGAGGAAGGAAAAAAGCTTACAGCGGAAGGAAGGAAAGCAGGTTATCATTTTGACAATTTTGAGGGTGAATTTGATGACGTGGCGCAATCTGGAGCATTGAAATTATTACCGTTTTTAAATCCAATGACTCAAAAAAATTATCCGTTATTACACTATAACCCCAATCGAATTTTTCTCTATAAATACAAACCATTTTCACAACATTTTTCACAATACATCCGATTTTTTCTCTCTAAAATTTCAACACTTTCTCTCTATAATTTCAACAATTTCACTCTAAATTCTCTTCAAAGGTTTTACAATTTTGATTATGTCTCGGGAATCATCTCATCGAATTTTCCAATTATCCATATCAATTACATTTCATAATATTAACCTACTTTTAAATTTCTTACATTCTACTCCCTTTAATATTCTATTTAAACCATTTTTTAATTTATTTTTTAATCATAAATGGTACCAACGGAATGACTTATTTCCGGCGGAAAAACCCCTTCCGTTTCAGTCCAAGCGGTGGACGGAAGTTCCGTTTCCGCGGAACAAAAATTTCCGCCTGAGCGGTAGACGGAAATTCCGTTCGTCCGTATGCCCAGGCTGAGTACTAACAGTCCAAGATGAAAGAGTCAACGTCACGTCACTGCGAAAAGTATTTATATTCAGCTTTAAAATATCATAATGCACGTCTAGTGGAACACGACGGCATATGCAAATAAGACGACGGTATTTTTTTCAATTACATTAGTTGAAACTTGAAAATATCCATCCATTATAACGGTTATTATTATTTATTTGTTCTGTGAGCCAATGAAAATCGTTCCTTTCGTTTTGAAAGAAGACCGATATGAATTTGATCACGTCAATTTCTTCATATTCGCGCTCTTTTCTCAGCTCCGAGAAACTCGCATCGGAGAATCGACGATGTCGCCCACGTGTCGCGTCCTCGTCGTGTCACCGTGTTGTCTGCCTCAGTGAATCGTCGCCGGCCTCATCAGCCAGCCACCTCAAGTTCTGCCTCCACGACGCTCTCGGTTCATCGGGGATTCAGACCTCGCACGCTAAGGTTCGTGCTTGGCTTTACTTCATTTAATTGGGAATTTGGTTTTCAAAGTGAAACGACCGTAGTTGTTGTTGTTTTGCTAAATTTGCTCGTCATAGGAGCTTAATGGAAATTCAGGATAAAAAAATAGACCTAATTGGCTCTCTTGTGTAGTGCATTGATATTTAAATCTGGATTTTCAAGAATTGTTTTTGAAGAGAGTAAAGACATTTTTTCTTCTTCTTTCTCTTATATTTAAAGATGGAATGGCTGGAAATGAAAACAAAATGATCGTTTTGGT
Source organism: Urtica urens (assembly GCA_958296335.1). Classification (NCBI taxonomy): domain Eukaryota; kingdom Viridiplantae; phylum Streptophyta; class Magnoliopsida; order Rosales; family Urticaceae; genus Urtica; species Urtica urens. The sequence goes on along the minus strand of OY282530.1, from coordinate 7,779,880 downwards.
TAATTGATCTTTAAATAGGAAGTGAGAAAAGTATTTTGCTCTCAGATTGAGAGGCTGTCTGGGATAGAGCGTGAGACGAGCATGAGTATCAATAGGCGTGTGGATTTGGGCGAAATTGCACTTTACATTGCGGCGGAGGATGATTCTTTGTGTCACATTCGTCGGTTCCGCTCCCGGTGGACGCTTTCATGGTGAGACTGGACGACCTCCCGATGGGCTTCTGCTCTCGCTACAGTTCTCGTTCAGGGCTTCGCCCGAGAGCTTCTTCGGAAGTTTAGAGACCTATTTGTATGGAGACAAGGTATTCTTTACACTTCACCTGCATATAAATATGTTCATGTCTTCGTGTGTTTAGCATCGCAAGACTCTGTATCAAATTTAGTTGCAATGACGGAAATAACTAGTTGACAATGTTGGATCATTATCTTATCATGTCCCTTTATGATGATGACTCTTTGAGCTCACTTATCCCGGATCAGATCTTATTGTTTCTAGATCGGTGTTCGGTGAATCTGAGCTTTTTGGCTCTGATGCTCTGTTATGCATCATGAGCACCATTCCAGAACTATATAGCAATGAGAAGTAACCCATAACCTTAAACTAAGCCATTTTTTTTGTCTTTTCTGGCACGAGATTGTCAGTTCCGTGTGAAGTAGTATATTTCATTTAATTTCATTTCAGGGCTTTCGGAGATGTGATGCGGTCCTCAGTTAGAACCACGAGCTCTGTATCTTCACTCGGTATAAGATAGAGGGCTCTAGTTGACAATGTGGGATCCTTATCTTATCATGTTCCCTAATGATGGTGACTTTTTAAGCTCATTCCGAGTGAGATCTTATTGTTTTTAGATCAGTGTTCGTTGGGTTGGAGTTTGTTGGCTCTGATGCAATGTTATGTATCACGAGTTCCATCGCAGAACTATTTAGCAATGAGAAGTAACCCATAATTTCAACCTAAAGTAATTTTATCTTTTCTAATGCGAGATTCTCAGTCTGGTATGAAGTAGTATATTTCATTATATTTTCATTTCAGGGCTTTCGAAGATGTGATACGAGGCCTCAATTAGGACCACGAGCTCTGTATCTTCACTCGGTATAAGATAGAGGGCCTTTGTTTTCAATCTAGGTTTATGATGACAATAAAGTTGGATTTACGAGAATTTTTCTTTCTACTTGAACAGGTTTTGACCCATCGTTCAGGATCCATCGCCATGCTCTCTCTCATATATTCGGAGGTTCTTAAAATGCTTTGTGTGTGGAGCCTTTTGGATTTTGAACCTGAGATATTTGTACCCCGTGATCTTCATGGTCTTCCTAGAGGCTATAATAAACATAAAAGTAAAGAATCCGATCAAGCACATATAATGACCTCACAAGCACTGTTGGTGGAGGCGACTTCTGTTATACTCGCTAAATTTGTTATATGCAAACTGAGATATCTGCTTTTATATATTTTAGGAACTGAAAACCTCCGAATTGGTTGGACCGTAGGTGTGAAGATTTACTTGACAAGTAAAAAACGGAACGTCCTCTATTTTCTTTTACAATTTTGATCTAAATATAACTCAAGGATAGTGATAAAATGATATAACAACATTATATTATTTTTAACATTAAATTAGCTGACATACAATACCTAATTTATCCAAGGATTCACACAAAGTTGTAATGCATGGCATTATAATTAATGGTGTGTTTTGGTTCGGTAAGTGTAATCTAGAAGATATCCTCTTTGTTGCATTGGACGTTCTTGAAATATAGTTGCTATTGTAATAATAGCGACAACAATCTTTTCAGTCACCATCTAGGCTCAAAATGGAAACCACTCGTGAAGCTTTCATAGTCATGTATTTCAGTAATTGTGCTTCGTACTGCTTAAGAGAAGGATAGACATCTTTGAAAGATAGATTTCTTTGGAGCCTTACAAAATGTATGTTCAAAACTCTCAAAACCATACAAGTAAAAATAATCAAGAATGAAAATGAATGTCTTACTATTGTCCTCTCAGTTTTTAACGTCTTCTTTCCATTCTAGTCCTCAGTGATTATCGAGTTGTGTGTGCAGATATTGAGAAATTTGAAGGAATCATTCTGGCCGTTTCAGCAAGATAATACCAGAAGCCTGTTCTTAAAGGCAGCTCGTGCTGCCAACTGTATAGATACACCAAGCATCAATGAAGAGAGGTATGTCAATGAAAATAATAAAAAAGGAAATATTGAAATTTCTAATTAAATTTTATATAAATTTCCCTGTTCTTACTCTATTTTGTGGTAATGCAGTGGTTTTCAGCGTGCATCAGCTAAAGCTGCTCAGCATCGGCTAGAACGCGGTGTTTGGACTAGCGTTCGATTTGGGGATATTAGGCGGGCCTTAGCTGGTTAGAACTAATCCCTGCAATTATCATTTTCTTCTTCATCATCATTGTACCTAGGTGGCCACGTTTGCTCACATCTTTTGGTTTCGTAACAAATTTTGTTTCTTTAGTTTTGGTTTGAAAAACAAAAACATGTTTGGTAATCATGTTTTAGTGGTTTTTATTTTTCCTTTTTCTATATTTTGTATTCTATTGGTTTCCAAGAATACAAAAAAATTGAAAAAAAGGAAGATAAGGCTTGATTTGGAAGCCTGTTGTTTCCACAATTTGAGACGTTGGCTGATTCCTTTTTATTTATTGAAAAACAAAATTTCCATTGATGAGCTTTACCAATTATGCAGCCTTCACTTTTACACAACTTTCTTTTTGGGTGGTGATGGTGATATAATCACTTCACGGTTCCACGAAACTGAAACTTGTTCATTTTGTTGCCCTATTTGTAACATAATATTTGTTTGCCTATTATTAATTACAGCTTGTGAGCGTCTCATCTTCTTGCAAACCGATGAAAATGAATTGAGAGATTACAGTATTCTTCTATATCACTGCGGCTTTTACGAGCAGTCCGTGCAATACTTAAAGTTATACCAGGAATCACAGGTTATTACTGTTATCTCCAAAGTCCCATGATCCCATCATCTGTTGTGTGTACATCTGGTTGGTTTAAATACATATTCCTTATGAAACACCAGAGTTCTTCCCCACAAAAGCAATCGAGAGACTCATTGAGCGGTTTAGAGGAAGATGCTGCGGAGAAACTCATGGTACGCCTTAATCTCCTCTCCATGGAGGAAGGCTGGACCAAACCATCATCTTCCAGGAACTTTCTTGGTAACAACTCTGAGCCATGGTAGTTCCTCTCGTAAATACCTGATTAAACTTTCTGTCCCAGAAAAAAAAACATACGTGTATAGTATCTCGTGTTCATGTATAGTTTAACACGGCCACCAGAAGTTAGACGGGAACAATATGTAAGATCAGTTCTTTTGTGTCTTTAGTTGTTTGTATGTGTATATATGTATGAAGATTGTGAACTTTTGTTTGGTATTTGTAAATATATCCCAACAACTTAATTATATTAGTTTAGGAGAACATTCATTTGAGAGCAACAAAATTATTGCGTCACTGTGTCCCTTTGTGGCTGTTCGTCTGCTGTTAGAACTGATATGGCTTATTTAGCCTCTATCTAATGAAAACTTAAAGTTACCATTCCCCACTCACAAACCCAAAATGAACAATTAATAATAATATATTGTCACTGACTCTTCTTTTTCTTTTTCATGTTTTTGCATTCAAAATGTCAATTGACTGAATAGAAACAACTTTTAGCGATTGATATGCGTTATTGTATTGTATGTCTACCTACAAACAAGACTAACATAAAGAAGGTCTGATAACCAGCAAGTGACCACTGGAGGGTGAAAAGTAGAAAGTATTTGTAGGAAATAAGGTTGTCTTTTTTCCTGTGCGCGCGTGTGTGTTGGGAATGAAAGAGGTTAGAACACCTTTAATGACTGTTAGGCTATGGAACAACTCAATCAAAGAAGCCGTGACCCGAGGCCGTCCGAACAAAGCCCTTCTTCTCTTACTTCAAATGAAGCAAAACGGCTTTGAGCCCGACAACTTCTCTTTTCTGTTCGCCGCCCAAGCGTGTTCGAAGCTTGCATGTTCCTTGCACTCCAAGGTTCTCCACGCCCACGTCGTGAAATCCCAGTTCCGTTCCGATGTCTTTCTCCTAACGGCTATCTTGAACATGTATGTCAAGTGCAGCAAATTAGACCACGCACGAAAGGTGTTCGATAGAATTCCTGTTAGAGACACCACGGCCTGGAATTCAATCATTCTCGGATTCTCTCAATCGGGTATGGTGGACACAGTCTTGAGCTTGTTTTCTCGAATGAGGCTTGAAGGGGTTAGCCCCGACTCAGTAACCATCATGGGGCTGACTCAATCGGCTTCACAGTCAAAGAATGTGGAGCTTCTTAGTGCTATTCGATCGATTAGTGTTCGGACAGGGTTCGAGAGGGATGTTTCAGTGGCCAACACTTCAATAAGTGCTTATGCTAAGTGTAACGACACAGATTCGTCCGAGTCTGTGTTTAACGCGATCGACTCAGGTGTGAGGACCATTGTCTCGTGGAACTCAATGATCGAGGCGTACTCGAAGCTTAGGAGATTCTCCGAATCCCTAGACTGCTACAAGAAAATGCTGTATGAAAGGTTTCGACCCGATTCTGGCACAATCGTCAGTATGCTTTCGTGTTGCTCGAGACCCGAGGTGGCTCTTCAAGGCGCTTCAGTCCATTCCCATGCGATTCAACTCGGCTGCAATTCCGACTTTTCCGTGACCAACACACTGATATCAATGTATGCAAAGTGCAGCGACATAGTTTCTTCGAGAACTCTCTTCGACAGTACACAATACAGAACAGTCGTTTCGTGGAACATCATCATCCGCGGCTACGCCGAGAAGCAGGACTTGGATGAGGCTCTCGAGTTGTTTCGTGTCATGGAAGAGGCCGGAAAGAGACCGGATTCATTCACTCTGCTCTCCCTACTTTCGGCGTGCGCCCAAACAGGATCGCTCGAGATTGGGAAACGAATCAACGACTACGCATTCTCAAATGGTTTACGAGGCAACGTTGTAGTTTGCAACTCTTTGATCGACATGTACGCGAAATGCGGGAGCGTGAGAGAAGCCCGAGACCTCTTCTACGCGATGCCTGAGAGAAGCTTCGTATCATGGACGACGATGATCTCGGGCCTCGCTGTAAACGGAAAAGCCAAAGAAGCCTTGGATCTCTTTGACGCGATGATCGAGTCGGGTTTGGAGCCGAACCACGTCACGTTCCTCGCGGCTCTTCAGGCCTGCGTTCACGCGGGTTTGTTGGAGAAAGGAATTGAAATCTTCGAAGCGATGACGAGCTTGTACGATATCGATCCCGGGTTAGACCACTATTCGTGTCTCGTGGACTTGTTGGGGCGAAAGGGAAGGCTCGAAGAAGCGTTGGAGCTTGTCCGAACCATGCCTGTGAAACCCGACACTGGGATTTGGAGTTCGATACTAAATTCTTGCAAGATTCACCGTAACATTGAGATCGCCGAGCAAGCGTCAAGTCGCCTTATCGAGATCGAGCCGTCACTTTCGGTCTCTTATGTCGAGATGGCAAGCATATACGCGTCGAACGGGAAATGGGACAGAGTTGCAGCAATGAGGAAGCTGATGAAGTGCAACAGTGTGAAGAAAATTCCGGGGCAAAGCGTTGTGATTGTAGATGGGAAACATCATGTGTTTACAGTTGAAGATTTGGGCCGTCCTGAAGGGGTATCAATGTGTGAAATGCTACATAGTTTGACTCCGCAAATTAAACAATATAAAACTTGCTTGTGTCGGTCAGAGACGATTTTAGATCATGAATGTCATGAATGCATGAGCAATTAGTCTCATTATTCTCAACATAGTAACTGTACATAAAAATAACATATGAATGTTATATGTTATATCATATAGTTTGCCTCCATTTATCAAATGTTTTCTTAAGCAATTCAGAAATTTAATCAAATAATATATTAACATTAAAATAAATATGACTTTTAAATAAATAATTATATTTTTCAATTGTATTGATATGCAGATAAGTATGTTTATTGATATTTATAATCATAATATAATGACATAAATGATAAGTGTTGATATAAATACAAACACATCAACTTTAAAACTCTCATTACGCTTATGGAGGAATTTTTCTTGTGTCAAAATCACGACGTACAGGCCCAAGACTTTGTTGCAAGGCTTAAGCGCGGTCATGGACCGGCCTTAACCACAACTGAACAAGGATGGTGCCGACCTTAGCCATGATGGTAGGGCTGGGTTATACTGAATTGTAATGAGAACAGTCATAATTATATTTTGTGACCTACCTGAATAATGTGAATTTATGCCAATTATCTGCCCTTCTAATTTTCTGCCACACGCGCACTTGTACGTAGGAGACATTTATATAGTAATTAAACAAGATCCGGAAAGTTCAAACTTGTATTACATTCGACTGCATATTGTTCTTAGTCACTAGTTGTAGTTAGATACATTCTCGTCACCAAACTGAGAATAAAAACGTACACAAGAAAATGAAACTACATGGATCCACATAATTTGACGACTAATTTTGCTACTATGTTCTTAGAAACGTTAACATTTGGTATACACTGCGATAAAATGTTCAATAACAGTTCATCAAAAAGGCTTCCAATGGTCATTCATTCTTCACTTACTAGTTAGATACAAAACATGGTTATCATCATTTCGAGTCTCTTCTCTGTCACGGAAAATAAGCGAAAAAAACAATCCAGATTCAGATGACCAAAAGATAGCAAGCGAAACCTTCTAACCTTTGTCTTATCAACACCCAATATCAACAAAAAAGAACCACCATACTATACTATCATATACTCAAACAAAGACACTCCACCGTAATCTTGTAGTTCCTAAGAGCTCTCAGTGACCACCTTGTCAATTTCTTCCACGTGCTCCCTGAGAATATTCCACTGCACAAACAACATTCAAGATCAGTGTCGAGCAGTATTTATGAAGTGATAGAGTTTCCAGAGACATACCTGATCCATTGTTAGTGAGATTCCTGATACACATGACAAACATGTTAGATCTATATGATGATGGATATAAATTCAGAACGGCCAAACAGAGAAAAGAAAGTTCCATCATATACACATTTTGCAAACACACTATACAGTATATCATGACATATTAAGTATAATCACTCAAGATTGACATATAAGTATCATCAGTCGAGATTTTCTTTTCAAATCGACAAACTGAACGGAAAAAATATATGTCACCGATCCATTTTCGCTACGATATAGCAAAGATACTCTATGTAGAAGAAAGCACTAGCCTGAGGTCGTAGAAGCTATAAACCTAAAAAAACAAAAAATAGCTAAAGAAACTAACACTATCTGAATTCTTCTCTGTCTGAACAAAATCTAAAGCAGAACTGAAGAATTTACACTCTTTAATCAAACAGAAATCCTAAGCAAAATTCAAACTACAGACACTAAAAATAGAAAAAATGAATTAAATGTAACAAAGGATTCAAATCTCATATACTTGTTTTCATCGATCAATCCAATCACAATAAAATACAATTCACACCAAACAAGACCAAATCTGATTTCAATAATCCATACCTAAGTCTCACAACAAAGCATAAACAAACAGATATTCAAACGCACGCCAGTACACTAACAATATTTTCAACTCAGTTTCATCTTCGACTAAAATAGACGACGTTTATAATCGGATCGACCACATCTGTTCCCCAATAACCAACAGATCAACAACGCACTGTAGAAAATAAACAATAACAGAGCAGAGTGAAGCTAGGGTTTTCCAAATCCGACTATAAGGAAAACAAATATAGATAAAACCTTTTTTCCCGGGAGCTTGCTTGCCGTCCTTGAGGTAAAACTCGCGAATGTCGACGAAAATCTTTCCACGCCAGCTTCTGACGGAGACCCTTCGGTTCTTCGAAATCTCGCAGACCATGATGTTATCGTCGCCGTCGTCTTCTGCCCCTTTCCTGGCCAACTTCGATGCCGGAGCAACGTCCTCCTCCGGTGCCAAGTCGTCGTCGTCGTTTAGGATTCTCTTACCCTTTCCTGACATTTTTGTTTTCGCTTGTTTCAACTTTCAATCTCCCACCAAAAATCCCTCAGTTTTCCCTCCCAATTTGACCGTCGCTTATATTACCACTCTTGCACACTAATCGTGTCTATTATACTAAATAATAGTATTAAATAAAGGGATAAACTAGGCATAAACTAGGCCAATTGAAATATAGAAATGGCAAAATAGGCAAATTTTATATAAATTTGGGTTAATGGTAATAAACCGTTACAAATAAATATAAAGACACTAATATCCCTTCTAAATAAGCGGCGACGTGAAATAATTAAAAAAAAAAAAAAACCCACAACCGCTTAAACATGCAGTTGTAATTTTCAATTGGACGGGAAGATAATTATCAATTTATTATTTCCGAAATAAATCAAATTTTATTGAATGTAAAAAAGTTTCTTTCACCTTTTCAAAAGTGCAAAAATAATTAAAAAAATAACAGTGAATAACCAAAAATAACCAGACAGTGCAAAAACCCATAGCAGTTTGTTTGAAAATTCAAAAGAAAAATAACTGCTCTATATATATCATTTTAAATTCAAAACGAAATAAACCCAAATAAAACAAAAGGACATGAATGTAAGAAAAATATTAAAAAATATGCTACGTCATTAAGAAAGGTTATTTACTTAAAAAACGAAAACGGTTTGGCTAAATTGAAATAACAACGTTTTCTAGTACTATTTAGAGTAAAAAAAAAAAAAAAAAATATAATATATATATATATATAATAATCTTATAACTATTTTTTATTTTTAAAAGGTCACCAACCTCAAAGTTGAGGCTCAAACGACCTAAATCATGAGGAGGTAAAATTAAGAATTGAACTTGTCAAATGTTGACAAACAACCAATGACCAAAAAATACGAGAGTATTGATAACAGAACGGAAATTCGACGAAGAAAATAGAAAATGGGAAAGAGAACGTCGTTGGCTGGTCGAAAATTCAACAAAAATAAGAAAAATTTGAAGGAAAAATGTTAATTACTTGTTTAGTTCAAAACATAAAATTCATACATATAATAAATATAATAAAGTCAACATAAAGTTTATACGTATCATACAACATAAATAAAGTGTATACATATACAATATAAAGTTCATATATTTCATAAATTTTGAAAACGACCATATAAAATCCAACAAAACATCAATACTAACTGGAATGATATGGTGGCCGAAGAAATCCACATGATCGTGCATGAAGGTTACAATAGTCGGATCACGTCATTAGGGTCGTGTACGATGACGTATAGTTACTGACATGAGTGTTGTAGTTGTTTTGGGTTCTGCCGACCATGTTGCACAATATGGGGTACTGTTGCAATTTTTTCCACGCGTAAGTGCACATGGTCGCATAAGTAGTATAGATCGAAAGTACTAGTCGATACCACGAGAAAAAATCTTAAAACTAACACGAATTGAACCCAAAATGGATTAAGTCATGCTAAAAATGAAAAATATAAACAACAAACTTAAACTTTAATGCGATGAAAGAATTATGGGTTCACAAATTAATCATATGATTTGAATTCTCAAACTTTAAGAACAACTCACATGTTCCTATTATATTAACCGCGTTCACACATATATATATTCACGAATATCTCTCGGTCATTCAAAATTTTAAACATATGCCAGATATTTCCTCTCCAACTCAATCCCTAAAGCAAGCAGCGGTTAGTATTAATAACAAAAATGTATTTTGGATTCCGTCACACTGTAACTATATCTACCTTAGAAGTGTAATATGTCAGATTGATTGTGTTGCTCAACTAATTTAACCTTACTCAAGTATCAAACTAATACTAGACTTATGAACCTGGTCGCGAATCGAATTCAAGCACTGAACACATAATCAACCTAAATAAAACATGATAGAACATATGCGTATTTTGATGCATAGGTCCCGAAGCTCCAGCGACTGGCAGGAACTCGTAGGCTCGCATGCCAATCTTTGCCGACCGGCCAGAGTGCAATCCGGTGGGACAGATTCCCTAATTCGGCGAGGCAGCTTCTAGGAATTTGACGAGGCGCTCCGACGTTAGCTAGGAACGCACGAGATTTTTTACAACCTCACATGTAAATTTCCTAAACGAATTGGTCTGCGGTAGAATTTTATAAATGTGTTTATAAGTTGTAAGATCATTTTATTCAACTTGTTGACAACATGTTTAGAATATAGTTTATTGACATGTTATTGATTTGTAATGCCTAGGTCGTTAAATATATTAAAATGTGTTTAATTTATTTTTAGATCTTATTATATAATTCCGCCACATATCGATGTGTTATATAATAATATTGTTTAATCGTTAAATAATTTCCAACAAATGGTATCAGAGCTAGTAAAAGACATTAAAAATTAGGATTTGTTGACTAGTTTAGAAATTGATTGACTAGTTTGGTGTTGGTGTTTTTTGTATGATTTGAATTGCGTTATGTATGCTTGTGTGTGTGTTTTGTGGATGGATCCTAATTTTTATGGCCCTAGGAATTTTTCTGTTATCGTCCCGGGTTTATTTATAATTTTTAAATTTTAAATTTTAAACTTGTGAGCCTCAATTTGCAAAGACAATTTAAATTGTAACCCGACGACGAGAAGGAAGGGAAGGCAACACCTCGGGCTTGGCCGCACGTTGGAGAACGTGGTGGGGCTGACCCGAGACATCAGCTGAGGCATCACAAGGCTCCTTGGTCGGACATACTATGAAGATGAATTAGTTTATTTTTCTAAGTATTTTTCTTTATAGGTTATAATTAAAATGGGCCATAAGATGAGTTAAATAATTTTTACTTTATTTTATTTAGTCTCATAGCACGATCACCTCACATATCATATAGGATAGAACGCCAACACATGAAAATGAAATGTTCATATAGTTTAAAATTTATAAAGAGATTATAAAATGTATATTATTTTCAACAAAATACAATTTTTTCAAAAAACTAAATGATTGGGGGGGGGGGGGGGGGGGGGGGGGTTGTTTATCGTTGAAGCAACCTGCGGCCCCCGACATGAATATAATTAACCTAATGTGTGATGATCTAAGAGTCACCCTTGTGGCCCTCCCTTTAATGGGAGTACTTCGGAAACATTATGATAATCAAATTATTATGAACTAAGTCTTAAAGAGAAACGATGATGCAAGGTCTCCCCTCGATGAACCGTTATCAAAGTGACTTGATTAAAGGCATGTTGGAATTTATTTAACAAATTAAACAAAAGTATTATACAACATATCAATATATGGCGGAATTATATAACAAGATCTAAACATATTAAAACAATTTTAATATATTTAACAACCTATGACATTAAAATCAATTTACATGTTTAATAAACAATTTATTGAAACACAAGTCACTCAACTTAAACACACTAACAACCTATATGAACAATTTATATATATTTTACAAGTCCAATTCGTTGAGAAAACACTTACAATTTGGATAATAAATTATCCCGACGTTGCTCGCTCTCGTCGGAAGGCCACACCAAATCCACGTCGAAAAATAGGCTCGCCGAATTGCCCGAAGGACTTCTTCGCCGGACTGGGAAGAATAGGGGAGTCGGACAGGGAGTTCGCCGGACTGGGAGTCATCAGGAGGCCCACCGGACAGGGCTCGCCAGACAGGGTCTCTAATCTTGGGACCGCCGGACTGGAATGCACTCGCCGGACTGAGACGGGTCGCCGGACTGGGACAGGTCGCCGTAATGGGATTTCCGCCGGACTGGGACAAGTCGCCGTATAGGAGAAGACTCGCCGGACTGGAGAAGACCCGCCGGAATGGAGGAGACTCGTCGGACTAGGACAACATCAAACCAAGTCACCGGACTGGGACAGACACGCCTGGGAGGGATCCGGCCGGGAAAGAAAAATTCCAAAAACAAAATTTAAAAAAGATTTTGAAACAATTTTTTCAGAAAATAAAATAACATCAAACACCACAAGTGAGAATCAACAATAATACACGAGATAATTTTGGGAGATAGAAATGGTGGGCTTTCAAGAACACTCGGGATTGATATGAAAACTAAGAAAACATTTTTTCTTCTTTTTCTTTCGTTTAGGAATTCGGCCGAGAGACTCCAAGGGGGAAGAGAGAGAGCTTGGCCGAAAATCTTAGGGTTAGGGTTAGAGTGATTAGGGCATCTGCAGTCTTTTATAAACAGCTTTATAATGGGCTTAAACTGGGTCAAATCCATGACCCTACTAACTTAAAGTTTTGGCCAAAACACTCTCCACATACTCGGTCATATTCAATTTATTTATTCCCAAATTATTTTGATTTATTTCTAAATTCAATTAATTTAGAACTTTCATTTTCATTTAATGACATTTCATTAAAATAATTTCATACTTCCCAAATAAGCACGAAACGAGAAATTATTCTCCTTCTTTATTTATTTGAATGTTACAAGTGTATTATTATCATTATAATAATACTCTACAATTCAATAAATAAACGTAAAAATAAATAACTAATTATTTATTAAGTTACTCAGAAAATGTTTGAGAACTTTTGAATCCGAGTAAAGAAGCTCAAGCTTTGTTCATTTGGATCCATAAGGTCACTATTACAGGTCATTAGAGTAGGATTGTTAAACTAGAAGTTAAGTCAAAATAAGTTCAAGTGTTGAACTAGACATTTTCTCGAAAAATGTCTAAATGGTATTTTTGTCCACAAGGACATAAAATGATGTGAATGTCAAAATAAGATTTTGAATATTTTCATTTGATGAAAATATAAATTATTTTCTAAAGCCGAAAAGTTGTTTAAGGCATTATGAAATTAATTTCGTTATTTGTGCAATTATAATTCTACAATGGGTATTTTAAGAATTGTCTTAAAAGAAATAAAGAAGCATCTAGATGCTCCTCCCCTAGGTCGAGTTCGGCCAAGATAGTGCATCAAGAGGAGAGTTTTATTTCCTTTTTCTTATAACGATAATTATCCAAAAGAAAAAGGGGAAATGAATTTCCTTAAGAAGGAAACAAATGTGCTAAGTGGGGAAACAAATTTCCTCACTAATGCAAGGTGTATGGCCGGCCAAACTAAGAGGGAAAGGGGAAGGGAAAATCAAATATTGTGTCATGAATACATTATTCATTCATGAATGAATAATTGACCTTTATAGATTTTTCCTTCTCCTATAAATAGAGCCTCACATAGAGATGTGAATGTTAAGCTTTTTCTTGCTCTCTCCCTCATTTGGCCGACCCTCTCTGTCTCTCTCTCTAGAAAATACTCTTCTTATTTTGCACCTAGATCCATACTTGATCTAGAGAATTAGCTTATGATCCAAGAATTGTTCTTGGTTCATATTGTTTAATTGTACCCACACACAAATCCTTCTAAACCTCTATAGAGTCTTGTAATAGAAATCTTAGGTTTCTCGAGTTCAAGATTAGGTGTGAAGGTGACGAGCGAGCCAAAGAAGAGGATCTACCTTTCTCAAGACGCTTCAAGATCAAGCTACAAAGAAAGGTTGGTATTCAAGTAAATTAAATAATTCTTTTAATATGTAACATGTATATACTTTTTCTAGGTTAGTAAAAATTGTTTTACTTGAAAAAGAAAATTTTAAATTCCGCCATTAATTTAATTAATGTTAAATTTTTCTTTAACCCTAGACCTATTCCAACAAAGAAGCCATGAACATTGAAATGCATTTGATGTATGTCAACGAGGTCTGGAAGCTTATAGATCAACCTGAAGGTATTAAACTTGTTGAAGTAAATGGATCTACAAGAAGAAAAGAGGACCGGATGGAAAGGTTGAGACATTAAAGGCACGACTTTTGGCGAAGGGGTTCACACAAAAGGAAGGTATCGACTATAAAGGTACCTTCTCGCCAGTCGCAATGTTGAAGTCCATTCGTACTCTTTATCCATTGATTCTGCCCTAGATTATGAAATCTGGCAGATGGATGTCAAGACTACATCACTGAATGGAAATCTTGACGAGCGGATTTATATGGCTCGACCAGACGGGTTCATGGAAAAAGGCTAACAGGGCAATGTTTGTGAGTTGCTGAAGTTCATTTATGGACTGAAGCAATCATCTAGATTGTGGAATATCAGATTAGATGAGACTGTGAAAGACTACGGCTTTGATCAGTCAGTAGGAAGTCTCATGTATGCTACGCTTTGCTTGAGGTCATAAATTTTTTATGCAGTGGTCGTACTGAGTAGATTCGATTCAAACCCTAGACCTGAGCACTGGATTGCTGTCAAGCATGTTCTCAAGTATCTATGGAGAACGAGAAACTACATGCTTGCATACTCAGGTGGTGACCTAAATATGACGGGATATACCGAATCCGATTTTCAAGCGGATAAGGATTCCAGGAAATCCACATCAGGCTCTGTGTTCACCCTGAATGGTGGATCCGTGGTCTGGAGGAGTATCAAGCAATCTTGCGTTGTTGACTCGACCATGGAAGCCGAGTATGTGGCAACTTGCGAAGCTGCAAATGAGGCTATGTGGCTTAGAAATTTCCTTATTTACTTGGAAGTAGTTCCAAGTGCAAGCAAACCTATCACACTTTATAGTGATAACAGTGGGGCCGTCGTTAACTGTAAGGAGCCAAGAAGTGACAAGCGCTCAAAACACATAGAGCGCAAGTATCACATAGTAAGAGACATTGTTCGTAGATGGGACACCAAAGTCATGAAGATCTCAACGTTGGACAACCTTGCTGATCCTTTCACGAAGCCTTTAACGAGTAAAGTCGAGAGACACCTAGAAGGATTGGAACTGAAGGATCATTCGCATCTCTTTTAGTCAAGTGGGAGTTTGTTGGGGTTAGTGCCCACAAAGGAGATAAGACATTATATATACTTTGTATTTGGTTTTTTCTGAAAGGTTAAATATTCATTCTTAATTAAGAATGAGTTTATGTATGTTTGCTACGCTCTGAAACTGTCATTGGTGAAAGGGGTGCTAAGTACGGACTTGACAAGATAGCCCTTTGTGACTAGTTTAAAATTAGTTCGCAATCCAAAGATGGATAGGACAATCGAATCTGATTGTTTGAATGAATCAGGATATCTTATCTTGTTATATAGAGAGTTGTGACTTTGTGTTTGATTCTTGATATCTTACAGAAGATATTGAACAAGACCTGTGATACTCTGAAGCTTGAGGTAAAATGGTTTAATCACTCGAAACTTCAAGATTACATACGAGGGGTATTTTGGTACTTACCAAAATCCTGAAGTAAATGCATAATCAACGGGGTAAAATGACATTTGATTTGTCAATGGGCAATGACTAGATTGAAGTTACATTTGACCCACCAATTGGTGTCATAACGCTGTCATGTTGGGTTATGTGATTCACAGATACGGAACTCGTGTTGAAACAATGCTAATGGATTGGTATAACACTATGGTTTGTTATGAGAGTGTGAATGAATAAACCAGGACTAGTATTCATTGAATAGAACATTCTTGGATTAAAAGATGTGGCATGTAAAGACATCTCACTCTATGTTTTGCTCATTCACAAATAACATAGTTAGTGAAATAATAACTCAGGGGTAAATCGATAATTTTACATTCCTGTGAGTTACTGATACACATGAAGGGTAATATCGTAAAATATTATGTGGATCATGTGAAGAATTATTTTGTCACATCAAATAGAAAATAAACGCGTATGAACTTAGAGAGTTTCAATATTAGTCCTTTAGTGGAAGCGACTAATATTAATAATTAAAAGACGGAAAAGGTTTGTGAACTTTTGAGTCCGATCTTTATTCTAAAGTTTCATTCATGTTGGTTCATTAGGTCTCAATGATAGACTCTCAGACGAGATTTATTAAACTAGAACAATTTGATTTTCTCATCGAAAGTAAATTGTGATTTACACTAAGAGAATGATTTTCTAAGTAATCGAATAAATAACTAGTTATTTATTATTACATTTATTTAATGAATCATATTATGTTGTTATATGGATAATAACATTGTTTCGTGATTCAAATAAATAAAAGATGAAAATAAATATTTTCTCGTTTCGTACTACTTTGAAGAGTATGAAAATAATTAATGATTTGTCATTAAATAAATGAGATGTTCTAAAGTAATTAAATATTATTTTAGAAATAAATCAAATATATTTTTGGAAAATATTAAAGAGGATACTCGGCCATAATTAGAGAATTCGGTCGAGAAATTAATTTTTGAAATTAATTAAAAAAAACAACGGACTTAAGTTTGACTAATGAGTTTGACATAAGAAAAGCCCTATCTCTCTCAATTTAAAGGATTTTTCGAAACCCTAATCACACCTTACCCTAATTAAATCACTCGGCCAAATCCCCTCTCCCTTGTGCTCTTTTCGGCCGAGGGAATTAGAGAGAGAGAGATCAATAAATATTTTCTTGATCTCTCGATCGTTCTTGAGTGATCCCTAGTGTTCTTTGTTGTTCAATTGAAGAGTCCACCCTCTTAATCTCCCCAAAACCCGAGAGAATTATCATTGACTCTTCTCGTGGTGTTTGAGTGACATTTAACATATAGGAATTCATTCAAAATGCGAATAAATCGAGCGAGACGCGGCGAGGCTTAGTTCAGATTCCTGCCGGCTAAAACGACTCGTCGGACTGCTCCTCTCATCGGGCCCGACGCGCGCCTGAGCCACCACAGGATCTTTATGCGTATCCAGCTCGGGCCACTTCACCACCACCTCGCCCTAGCTCCAGTCTACCATGGTGCACAGGTCACGGAGCTCCAGCGACTCGCAAGAACTCGTTAGCTCGTAGGCCCATCTCTGCAAGCCGGTTAGAGTGAAATCCAGTGGGAAGGATTCCCTAATCCGGCGAGGCAGCTTCTAGCGATTTGACGAGGTGCTTCGACGTTAGCTAGCAACGCACGAAATTGTTTACAACCTCACATGTACGTCTCCTAAACGAATTAGATATGCGATAGAATTTTATAAATGTGTTAAGTTGTTAGATCTTTTTATTCCATTTGTTGACAACATGTTTAGAATAAATAGTTTATTGACATGTTAATGATTTTTAATGTCTAGATTGTTAAATATATTAAAATGTGTTTAATTCATTTTAGATCTTATTATATAATTCCGCCACTATCAATGTGTTATATAATAATATTGTTTAAAGCGTTAAATAATATCCAACAAATGGTATCAGATCAAAAGAACCGGACCCTGTCGCTCTCCCAAGCATCTTATATAGATAAGGTGATAGATCGCTTCGCTAAGCAAGACTCTAAGAAGGGCCAAACCCCATGGAGCACTCTCTAAAGACCAGTCTCCCAAGACTGCACAAGAGATTGAGGACATGAGAAAAATTTCCTATGTTTCAGCCGTAGGAAGTCTCATGTATGCTATGATGTGAAGTAGACCGGATATATGTTTTGCCATGGGCGTAATTAGCTGTTTCCAATCAAATCATGGACCCGAGAACTAGGTTGTTGTTAAGCATATTTCTTAATTGTTGTTAAGAAATAGTCGTTCCAAATGTCAACGAGCCCATGACACTTCATTGTGATAATAGTGGGGCTGTTGCTAACTCAAAAGACCCTAAAAGCTATAGGTGCTCTAAGCATATTAACAGGACATATCATTTGATTAGAAAGATCGTGCAGCACGGAGACGTGGAGGTGAAGAAGATCTCAACGGTGGACAACTTTGCATATCGTTTCACCAAGGCCCTATCCAACAAGGTCTTCGACCAACATCGAGACGAGTTAGGCTTGAAGGACTACTCTCATCTTCTTTGAGTCAAGTGAGAGTTTGTTGGCAGAGATGCCCACAAGAAGATTATTTATTTACATACTGATGTAATGTAAATCTTTATAAGTCCTTATTGTAATTGCTAATTAAATTAATAAAACTTGAAACATTCATTCATTCCTTTTTCCTTTGTTTGAAGATTGATGATATTAAATAATCTTATAGTCCGTAACCAAACCTAACAATATATGAAGAGACAAATGTTGATTTTCGTGAACAAACTCTTCATAGTTTGGTTAAAATGAAATATTCGCAATCTAAAGATCAATGGACTATTGATCCTCGTATGATTGTTGGAAGAATCTATGTTGTCTGGTTATGAGACATAGAGAGTTAGGAACTCTATAGTTCTTCCAGTGTGTCTTTCGAAGATACTGAATTGACCAGTGCACCTTTAGAGACAATAGAAGAACAAACCATTTAACATCTTCTATCTCAAGGTCACTACGTATGAATCGCATCATGCTTACCTAAATCTTGAAATGAGACATGTCATTTCATAGCTTTAATATTCTCATTTGAGAAAGTCAAATTCTAGATTCACTAAGTGATCTAGACTAGACTAATTGGTGATATATTAAGTTATGAAGATGTCATGAACCAGCTTTGTGAAGTACTCATAGATATAGAATTCATGTACAAGATTGCTGAAATGCAATGTATATCACTCCATTCTATATTACTTGGATTGTGAATAAATGAACCGCGCGGTATCTAAAATTATGTAGCGACTTTATTTGCATGAAACAATGTGACTTGTTAGCTCATCGTCAATGCATTGTTTTTAACTTATTCACAAGTAACAAATAAGTTGAAAAAATAACAATTAGAAGGGTAAAATGGTAATTGTATAAATCTCATCTAGTTGATGATATTCATGAAGGGTAAACATAGATAACATTCAATGGATCCGCTCAATATAATTAAGTTGAGTTTGAGTATAAAATAAATTCATTTGAACCGAGAGATTCTCAGTGTCAACTATTTAGTGGAGTCAGTTGACATTAAGCTAATATTCGAAAAAGGTTTGTGAACTTTTGAATCCGAGTATAGTAGCTCAATCTTTGTTCATTTGGATCCATAAGGTCACTAGTACAGGTCATTATAGTAGGATTGTTAAGTTATAAGGTTAGTCAAAATAAAATTATGTGAATGTCAAGATAAGATTTGAATATTTTCATATGTTGGAAATATAAATTAGTTTCTAAAGCCGAGAAGTCGTTTGAGGCATTATGAAATTAATTTCATTATTTGTGCAATATTAATTTTACAATGGGTATTTTAAGAATTGTCTTAAAAGAAATAAGGAAGCATCTAGATGCCCATTCTCTAGTGTAGAGTGTTGGGATTGGTGCCCACAAAGGAGATATTAGACATTGAGATATTTTGTATTTCATTTTGCTGAAACATTAATAAAATTAAATATTCATTCTTTATAATTATGTTTGTGTTTATGTATGAATGCTACGCTCTGAAACTTTCATTAACGAATGGGGTGCTAAATACAGACTTGACAAGATAGCCGCTTGTGACTAGTTTAAATATTTGTTCGCAATCTTAAGATCGATAGCGCAATCGAGTCTAAGTAATGATTGTTTGAATGAATCATGATATCTTATCTTGTGATATAGAGAGTTGTGACTCTGTGTTTCATTCTTTATATCTTATATAAGATATTGAACAAGACCAGTGATACTTAGAAGCTCGAGATATAACCGTTTAATCACTCGAAACTTCAAGATCACATACTAGGGGTAATTTGGTATTTACGTAAATCTTGAAGTGAATATATAATTGATATTACACCTTATGACATTTGATTTGTCAATGGGCAATAACTAAGTTATAGTTGCATTTGACCCGACGATTGGTCTCATAACGTTGTCATAGTGGGTTATGTGATTCACAGATATGAAATTCATGTTGAAACAATGCAAATGCATTAGTATCACACTATTATATCTTATGAGAGTGAGAATGAATAAACTTGGCCATGTATTTATCGAATTAGAACATTTTTTGATTTAAAACATGTGACATGTAAAGACATCTCATTCTATGTTTTTCTCATTCAAAAATAACAAAGGAGTTAGTGAAATAATAACTCAACGGGTAAAACGGTAATTTTATATTCCTCTGAGTTAATGATACAGATGAATGGTTATATCGTAAAGTACTCTGTGGATCGTGTGAAGAATTGTTTTGTCACATCAAACGGAAAATATATGCACATGAACTTATAGAGTCTCAGTATTAGTCGTTTAGTGGAATCGACTAATATTAAGAATTAAAAGACGGAAAAGGTTTGTGAACTTTTGAGTCCGATCTTTATTCTAAAATTTCGTTCATGTGAGTTCATAAGGTCTCAATGATAGACACTTAGAAGAGATTAAATGAATAAGAATACATTATTTGCTCATTGAATATAAATTGTGATTTATATCGATAAAATTATTTTCTGAGTAGCTTAATAAACAATTACTTATTTATTGTTACATTTTTTTAATGAATCATATAGTATTATTATATTGATAATAATACATTTGAGTTATTCAAATAAATAAAAGAAGAAAATAAATAATTTATCATTTCGTACTTATTTGTAAAGTATGAAATTATTTAATGAAATGTCATTAATAAATGAGAGTTCTAAATTAATTGAATTTAGAAATAAATCAAAAGAATTTGGGAATAAAATAAATTTTTTGGTCGAGTATAAGGATGCATGTTGGCCGAAAATATTAAGTGATTAGGTAATGAGTTTGACCAAATTTAATCCCATTTGAGTTGCTAATATAAAGGTTTAAGGGAAACCCCAATCACGACTTAACCTAATTGATTTTTTCATCCAAAAATCCTATCACCCCCTTGTGTGTGTCTCGGCCGAATTCCCGCAGAGAGAACAAAGAGAAAAAATAATTTTCTTCCTTTCTTGAGTGATCCCCTTATTCCAGAGTGTTCATAGAAGAGCCTACCCTCTCAATCTCACTATAATTCTAAGTGTATTATTGTTGATTCTATATTATGGTGTTTGGGTGAATTGTTCTTCATTAGGGCCGGCCAATTCCTTGAAGAAATGGATTTAAAATCAATTTGAAGCCTCGACGCTCCCAACCGGATCCATCCTAGGCGCACAACCCCAATCCGGCGAGACCTCCTGTCTGGCGAAGGCTCCCTGGCGCACAAGCCCCTGTCCAGCGACCTCCAAGCGCACAAGCCCCTCTTGTCCGGCGACTTGCCCAGGCGCACAGTCCAGTCCGGCGGCCTTCCAGTACCTGTCCAGCGAAGACCCAAAGGTGCACAAGTCCTCCAGTCCGGCGAGCCTCCCATCCGATGAGCCTGCCTTCCCTGTCCGGCGGGTTTGCTCCATAGCCCATCCGACGAGCCTCTTTCACGCATTCGACTCGACGAGGCCTTCCGGAGATAGCTAGCAATGTACGGATTGTTTACAATCCATTTTTGTAGGTCATTCTCTCAACGAATTGGATGTGTAAATATATAAATTGTTTATATAAGTTGGATGTGTGTTCAATTGATGAATAACATGTTTAGAATAAAATAGTTTATTGACATGTTCATAATTTTTAATGCCTAGCTTAATTAAACATATTAACAATTGTTTTTAATATGTTAGATCTAATTTCCACCATATATTAGATATGTTATATAATTAGTTGTTTAATAGTTAAATAAATTCCAACATAGAGTTCGGCCAACATCATCCAAAGAGGAGAGAATTATTTGCATTGAATTATAAAGATAATTACCCAGGAAATGAATTTCCTTGAGAAGGAAATAAATAAACTAAGTGAGGAAACAAATTTCTTTCACTTGAGCAAGGGATGGCCGGCCATGCTATTGGTGAAAGGGGAGAGAAAATCAAATATTATGTCATGAATGCATAATTGAAAGGGGTTTTTACCCTTTCTTGATTTTCCTTCTCCTATAAATAGAGTTTCACATAGATATGTGAAAATAAGTTTTTTTGGTGTTGATCTCTCTATTCTAGTCGACCACCCTCTCTCTCTGTCTAAAATCCCTTTTTATTTTGACACCTAATTAGTCCTCATTAGACTTAGACTTAACTAGCGCTTTAGCTCATAGATTTGTTCTTGAGTTGTTGTGTTTAATTGTGCCCACACACAAATCATTCTAAACTTCTATAGACTCATGTAATAGAAATTTTAGGTTTCTCGAGTTCACATTTAGGTGTGAAGGTAACGAGGAAGAGACGATCTACATTTCTCTAGGGTCATTCAAGATCAAGCAACAAGAAAGTTTAGTTTTCAAGTAATTTTTTAAATAATGTTTTAAATATATATATGTTCATGCACTCTGTTTAGGTTAGTAAAAATCGTTTTACTTGCAAATAAATTTTTATATTCCGCCATTAATGTGTTAATGATAATTTTTTCTTAACCCTAAACCTATTCCAACATAATGAAGACGAGATGGTGGTGTTGGTGATGATAGTCTTCTCCGAATCTTCGTCTCTACCAAAAAGCGTAAAAAAGTAATGAAAAACAAAAGCAATATGAAAAGTGGCTCTATTCTCAGTCCTCTTCGTTTTTAATAGGGTTTTCTAATTTTCATAGTTATTTTGAGCCGTTGGATCTCAGGTCAGTAAAAATAAGCAAAAGTCGGAGTCTTCTGAACAAGCATGTGCGCCCCGCAAGGGCTTATGCACGCCGCACAAAGGACGCACATGCAAACGAACGGAGCTCTGGTCGTTGGAAAATTATTCTGAGACATTCTTTACGTTTCTTGAGACTGTCTGCTCCTCAAAATATACTTCATTTATCGTTACGAGACGTGGAACTCTGAAAATATGAAAAACACTCTAAAACAACATTAAAACACTTGAGAACTAACGTTTTTTCGATGCTAAGTGTATTCTAAAACACGTATATCACGCACTTATTAGGTATTCGGGTAGTGGTCCTTGAATCTATGCACCGATAACAAATATGAGAACCAGAATTGGATATAAAACTGAATAACCATAAGCATACAAACTTGGACCTTCGTAAGATTGTTTAGACATTTGGTCAAATTACATTGATCCAAATTAAGTGAATACGGAGTCAACGTTGTAATCCGTAGAATTCATAGACCTCATTCTCGCGTGTCGACCTCCTGATTACTGCTCAGTCTCAAAGTCGAAAAAATCGTCTGACCTAATGGACATTAATTTGCATAAGAATAAGTAGATGATAATAACGTACGTAACATATTACTACACGTCATGATCCCACGCTCCGTGATTTTCATTTTGAGTAGGTTGGAACTATGATTTCATAGTCCATGGATCATAACCAATACCAGTACATGTACCGTTGTCACTCCCAACACCGACACTTGTGGCGCCACCATCCCCACTATCAAGGTCATTAGACGAATGCACACCAACTTCTTGAGAGAGGATCCGGTTTACATCAACGCCTTTCGATTGGTCCTGTAAAGCTACTTGGGGATCGAGATTATTAGGTTCATCATCAAGGCAGACTGGCCAAACTCACTCAAGAAGAACGTCGTCGGTGACCTCATCTTCCATGATTTGCATTGATTTCTCTACGACTTCTAATGGGTCCCGGATTTCATTGTTTTTTATTGAGCTTTGCGATCTCGAATTTGTAATTTCATGTTATAAGTACAATTTTTTTATCCAACCTTGTATACCCAAGACGGTTGTGCTGCTTCATATGCATCAACACAAACGTGCTCCAATTTCTCTCACAAGTCGAAGATAATGCAGTTTGTGACAAGATTTATGTGGCCAACCGAAATAAAGTAGGTGTATCAGTTCTAAACATGTTCCACCATTTGGTTACAAAAATAAAATAAAAATCAAGTACTGTCAAGAAACTCGTCACAAACATATCGTACACAATATGTCAATATACGATGGTATAAACTATAAAGTAATGCAAATAAGTACCTCATTTCCAATAAAACAATCATCATGTGGATATAAGACCTCAAATACACCAGTTAAATATTTTGGCATCATCATGATCTTTGAGTTATATTGACACATCGGATTCAAGTAATAACTTGCTTGGTACAATTGATGCCAAATTTGTCGACCACGATATCGACAACTCATATTTTGTTTAGTATCTTCTCCAAGTTCGCCTTCATGAGATAGAATACGTGGTAAAGTGCACCTAACGCCCGGAACAATTTCTATGGCTACGAACCGGAGAGTTGTATATATGGACTCGAAGACATGTTGCATTAAATGAAAAAGTGAATCAGTCTACAAAAATACTATTGTTTAACTATGTATTAAAAATTTATACCGTACACACTCAGTCAAGATGTAACTAAAAACCCGGATCGAGAACTATTTTCTCAACAAAGCTTCGTGCCAAGGATGTACAAAATGTCAATTTATCCCACCAATCGGAAATGAACATTTATTTTAATCATTTTTTCTTGCTACGCAAGCTTGCAAGAGCTAAAAAGTTGGTAATGAATCTTGTAGTACCGGGATGAACAATCTCACCTTCACAATTAAACTACCCAATCAATTTTTGCCTCGTTTTTTTATATGCCGATTCGTTATCCGTGACAATTTAGATGGCGTTGTGTCGTCTTACGTTGTAAATCACCTCATTGTAAATGTAGTCCCAGTTTTTATCTCGTTTAACGCGTCAACGGACTTCAAAAACATGGTTTGACCAGGTGAATAGACCATGATACTAATGATGCTCAACCGTGTTGGACTCGTCTACCCGTCTGATAGTGCACCCATACTTTTACCATAAGTTACATTGACTATCGATGTATGCTTGTGTGTCGACTACCTCTTCTTTAAGGTAAATATTGTGAATCTCCTACGAAAAATGCAGAAAAATGTCAAAACCTATCATCATGAAAAAATATTATGTAAAATACAAAGCGTATTAAGTACGTTAATAAATATGTTTCACATACCGATTTTTACCGATGGTAAGTTGTGTTATAGATTTAATAGGCATGTCATTATTGCATAAGTTTTGCTTACTGAGTTAATGATTCACTCCTTGTTTTCAATACTTGTTATGCAACAAGTCGTTGAATACCGGAAGACGACGCTGCTGTGATTTAGTGACATGCCGGAAAATATTTAAAATACATTATTTTATATTTCATTGAAGATTTTCAATTTCTGCATTTATGTCGATATTTCTTTTAAAGACAGCAGCGTTCTTTTATTCATTAACTCTTTTGTGAATTTTATTTTTTTATTTATCATTTATTCAAATTATTTATGAATCAGAAGTCAATTTTATTGTATTAATTAATTATGAAAAAAGTATGCGTTAGAATCTATGATAAATAACGGTTAGATGGCGTACAACATACAACTGGTAAGGATGTTCCACAACCAAACAATTAATATATGATCGTTGCACCTATGATTTTTATATTACAATCAATCTTGTCGATCAAATGCAATAGTTCATTTTATAAAAAAATTCACCAGTGTTTTCATATCCATCGTAATAATTCAAGCGTTGAGCCCCCTCTTCAATAATGAATGCCCAAATAATTCATAAATGCCGTTTCAGGATATAATAATACTTAAAAACAGTATGGTGATATTGGAATCATTTTATTCATTATATGCTGATTTGGTAGTAGTTGATGATAAATTTTGATCTTAAGTCACATAATCTCAAACTCAGTTTAGGTAGAAGAATTATTCTATTTTGTCCCATCGAAGCAATAACTCTAGAACTATCTTCAATTTTTATTTTCTTTTTTGGACTTATTGCACAAATGCACATGTACAAGCTGTTCTATGTATTTATTTGTAACATAATTCAATGACAATCTCAACAGCTGGATTTTGAACAGCCCTTAGTTACTACTACTGGAGCCTTAGTGGATTTATTGTCACCACGTTTACAATAAATAAGAATTTAACGTCTCACTCAAAATTATTATAAGTTGTACAGAAGAGAGATTCAATGCACGTAAATGAAATCACAACTGATCGTATCTTTCTAAGGCCAGTTAATAAAAACAAAAAACAAAGAAAAATCTCATAAGTTTGTACATTTCATATATTCTACAATCAGAATTTCATTTACAAATTCAGTCCTTGTGAGTTTGATCTATATATAATCCTTCACTAAGATGCTGTCATATTTTATATATGTAACTATAAAAAATTAAAGAATGTAAAAAAAAAAAAAATGGTTATAAAAGAACATACAATCTCAAATTGGAAAACGAGCATCATCATCGTCAGGCCGATCGGACTATATACACCCGTGGATGCGTCGGAATCTTTTTCTTCTCATTTTCTTCCCTCGCTCGTCGAGATTAAAAATTCGAAGAAAATAATTAGATTTAACCTTAGTTCACGTGTCTTCTACAAAAATCCGGAAGATGAAATCTCGGAAGCGCTTGGCGTATTGCTTTGGATCGACGGCCGAGATCGAAGTGGCATCGTATTGGAATGACTTGTAAGCGTGCTCGAGTTTTTTGCTGATGTCGTAATCTTGTAAGATGTCGATAATGTTGAAGAACATAACGACGTCGTAAAGCTCACCCGTCGTCTCTCCCACGAGTTGAGGCTCAAAGTCGTTTCGTCTCACCGTCCTCTCTGCCCTCGCTGGCATCCCAATCCCTAGCACAATTGGACATAACCTACATTCCCATAAAAGAAATCACATTAAATCATAATTACAAAAATTACATTTTCGAAATAAAGATATATAAAGCATACGACGTCGAATTCACGGCAAAAAAGAATATACCTAGCCGGGTTCGGGAGCTTGTCAATGTCCGACCTGGAAAGTTTAGGCCCTGCATTGAATTAATTAACATGTCATCGTCGCAATTTTAAAATTTGTAAAAGTTATCGTTAATTTACAAAATGCGCGACATGGAGTGAAAATTCGATGATGAAATTACCTGTTGTGGGAAGGCCGGTGGAGGTTTCGCGGAAGTGGAGGCCAACCAAGAGGCTGTAGTCCATAATCCTTTCTTGCTCAAGGAAGTCGCAATCCTTCTCCACTTGCCTAACTCGATAAAATCGAAAAATAAATAATTAAATAATCGTTTTCCACCTAATAAACGACGAGTAAACTAGCATAGCCTAGTGGCACCACCTCCACGTTGGAGGTCACGAGTTCAATCTTCATTGCAAGCAAATGAAAGTTTGTCTTCGAAAATAAAAACGATGTTATCTCGACTGACCTACAAAAGTCATGGAACCACGCCTTTTGCAAGCGGAAGAGGTAGTTGAGGTCAAGGTCCTTGAGCGTGGTGGTGGCGTTGATCTCCGACTCGGGCTTGTCCGTGAGCCTCCCGTGGGACGACCCTTTGAGGTCGAACCGCCGGTGAATCGTGTACTCCGAGCAGAACAAGTTTCCCATTATCACGAATCGTACTTTCTTCTGGGTGGCACCGGTCAGCCTCACGCAGTGCAATCCGTAGAATTTCGTGACCAGCGTGTTGTCGAACGCCCTCACGTGCTTGTAATACGCCGGAAGCATCCTCAACAACACCTAAAGCCATCGAGAATCGAACGTTAGCTACGCAAGTATTTACATTTGGAAAATTTGAAATTGGGAGAAGAGGCGAACTTTGACTTCGGATTTCTTCATGGTCTTGATCATGTACCGATCGTCGTTGGTGAGGTAGAAGAAGCTTCCGGACTTCCCGGGGGAGGAGAGCTCTCGGAGGGCGTCGTTGCCGCAGATGGAGATCATGTAGTCGGCGGGGTCCACTTTGAAGAGCTTCCTTAGCGCCCGGAACACGGCAGGGCAGTAATCCTTCCACCGGAAATCGCAGGAGGAATGCGGCGGCGTGTGCTTCGACCCTTCCGGCGGAAACTTGGTCCAAACCTTCTCCCTCGGATCGAACGCCGACGACTTCAAGTCCAAGGAATTCGTGGCCGGAGCCGGCCTCCCGACGGAATGCCGGATTCCCAGCTGGAGGTTCAGCATCAGCTCGAAGTTTTTGTGCCCCCGCGCTATCGTCACCCCTTGGCGCGCCGCCGCCGGAGATTGTCTCGCCGGCGGCGGAGGGGGCGGGGGGGCGAGGGCGGCCATCTTCTGGGAGGGGAAGACAGGGATCTTTTCGCAGGGGCAGACGGGGAGGTCGAGGGACGCCGACCCTTGCATGTTGCCGGACCGCCACGCTCCGGCGTACGCCGCGCCCGACCGCCACTGGTACCTCCCGAACCCGTCTTGCAGCCCGCGCCGCCACTCGCCTTCGTAGTAGTCTCCGTTGGCGTAGCTTTTCGAGCCCGAGCCGTGTCGGAAGTTGCGGACCCACCCGCCGCGGTACGTGTCGCCGCGTGGCCCGGTGTAGGTGCCCTTGCCGTCCATGAGGCCAGAGCGGAAGTGGCCTTCGTAGGTGGCGCCGGAGGGCCAGCTGAAGCGGCCTCTCCCGGCGGCGCGGCCCATCTCCCAGCCGCCTTCGTACATGCATCCGTCGCTCCAGACGTACTTTCCGTCGCCGTGGGGGCACTCTGAGGAAGGTGACCAGCCTCCGGTGTAGACTTCGCCGCCGGGGAACGGTCGCTCCACGTCTATCGTTGTTGTTGATTCCTCCGCCGGCGGCGGAGAATCCTCCGCCGGCGCAACCGCGGAGGACATCTTCCTCGCCGTCGTTCGAGTCGACCTTCGAACTCTGATCTCCCACGCTTCCTGATTTTGATTTTGATGCTGCTTTGTTCCGGTCCCGCCCTCCCGTCTATGGCTTCTGCTCATCGCTCTGACGCCTTCATTGGAGCAATCTGTCGATATTCAAAATTATTATTTTTTTGTGCTCGATTGATGAAGCAATTGATGTGATTGAGGGTAGTTTGAATGATGATGAACACGATCAGAGTATTTTTTTTTTTTTTGGCGAGTTCAGTTTGGGGGGATTTTTTTTTTCCTTTTTGGTTCCTAAAAAAGCTAACAGACCGAACAGTTGGAATGAATGGTATTGGTTGAGATGTGTCCGATTCAATGCCTTTTCTCTGCCATTTTTAGTCTCTTTCTCTCAAATCCTATATTTTACTTCAGAGACTGCTTCTTAAACATCCTAATTATAGTCTTTACATGCACGTCCTTCCTTCTCTTGCTATTTCACGTTTACCTCCCCATACACTATTTCTGTTACTTTTTTGAGAAGTCATTCTTCAGATTCAGACCCAATTGTTTTTACCGGCTGTATTTTTTTTTCTTTGTGACTTACGAATTCTGAAACTCTACTATTCTTTTCTTACCGGGAAGTTTTATCACTGCTCGCTGATTACTTGACACCCAAGTAATCCAGGCATTCAAAAGGGTATATCTGAAAAAGAGGGGAAAAAACAAACATCAAAGGTCTTCTGAACACAAAGACCGATAAAAAGAAAATAAAAAAAGCACAGCGGACACAAGTATAACGGAATTTAAAAAGACAGCTCAAATATCAAGAACACAATAATAATAATGTTGATTTTGGAAAGAAAAAGGAAAAACTAAAATAGTTTCTTTTTCTGTCGGTTTTATTTTATTAAACCGATTCAATTTGAATTTCTTGGGCTTAAAATAAAAGTTGATTGATGACAATAGTTTTTTAAGTTATGGTTTGGGGTCTCATTCTCTGCCAAACGTGCAGGCCTGTTTGGACAAGGTCAAACCCGAACCCTAAACAAGAACATGTGGGCCCACCAATGACTCAGTTTTGTTTGAAGGGAAAAAAGTTTACACTTGTCCCCATCTGCAACAACTCACTCACACTATTATTAGTACATGATTACGATGGATCTCCTTCAAGCCAAAAATCCAAGAAGATCACTCTCTCCTCTATTTCACTAATTTCATAATATAAAATCAAAAGTTCTTGAATAGGGTGTGTAGTTTTATATCACATATTTATTATTTGAAGTTTAACATTAATATGCTTTTGGGTATATATATTAGTCTCGTTGTCTTTTCTTGGGATACCGAAACTTGTAATTTGTTGACTAGATTTCCATTCTCCCATGCATACATTTTTTATGGATGTGCTTTACAGTAATGTCTATTAGTATTTAAAAGGGTTTGTTTACTTAGGACTTGGGACTTGGTAATATAGTACGCTTGTTTTTATATGATCTTAAGGCTGCATAACCTGCATGGATATGTGATTTGAGAGGATTTTTCTTTGTGTTTTTTACTATCGTATTACTCTCCTGTTATATATTTATTTTATCATTATAATTTTGTATTATTTTATTTGTGCATTATGCTAGACATGATGCTTAAGGTAAGATATAAAAAGGAGAATAAAAACATACAACTAGGCACTAGCTCGCCTCTCTATATTATTGTCTACAATGTTGACTATTTAGTGTCCATAGCGACATAGCCAAATGTATTAGGCCTGTTTTTTTTAAGAGTATGGTTGTCCCTCGTATCAACCACAACTAATAAGAAAGGTGACAATGATTTACCAAAAAATTCTATATAATGAATGATAGTGAAACTTTTATTTTTGTTTTTGTCTAAAAGAGACTGTTTTTAAAAGATTGTCACTCGAAGTCATAAGAAGCCAGAACAAACTATAACCTTTTTTGAAAATTTTATTTTTGCAGTTTTTAATCCTTAAATTTTATTATCTTTTTTTCAAATTAGCTCTTCTTTGCATATTAGTCTCACCTAACTTTAATTCCCGGATTCTTGCTGCCGATAATACGTATCTAATCTAGAAGACATGGTGAAATACGATGATAACAGTTGTACGATAGGTATGCCTAGTCTGCTTTTCATTGACAATTATGTCATGTTCAATCCTTGAAGATAAGTGTTTCGCTAAAGTTTCTATATTGTACGTATTTCTCACTTTGTATATACATGCACGAACACTCATGATCCATGTCCACATATACACGTGTGTGAATTAAATGCAAGTGCATATAACCTATAATTTTGTGAAAATATCATATTTTTTTCACAATGATACATTTATATATATAGCTTATAACTAGAGGATATAATATACAAGGAAAGGACATAATGAACGTGTCAACCTTAATATCCTCAAATACGTTAAAGATGGCCTGATCGAATAGGGTATGATAGTCCAATCTATTTTAAGGGAACAATGAGATTCTAATACCCAACCAAGTTAATAATATGATGTACATGTTTTGTAGGGTTAGACAAGAGACCACTTCTATGTGCTTAATTGTTTGGTTGATGCGTCATATGCACCCACTTAAGCGAATGGCCGTTTCAATATATTCTATGTGCTTAATTGTATATCTCTAGCTTTTTGGTTTTTTACTTTCTTTTATTTTGTGTTATCAGTTTGTTGGTTTGCCCTCGCTTAATTAGTTAATAGCGAGGACAATACAATGTTTCACACGGACTATGTATGATTGTTATATATATTGTTTGTACTCTTTTTTTTACTGAAAATAATTAAAGTTTTTCTCTTGTTCATATTTCCTTTCTCGTATCGATAAGATTCATTTCATGGAATGGCACCATTAAAACAGTTTTTTTACATTTTGGTCCATATGCATATTAATCGGTTCTCATCTATATCTTTTTTTTAAAAAACTAAAAAAGTTAAAAATCGTTCCAAGCCTAAATTTTTTTATAATTTTTTTTGGCCGGTTTTGTAGTGTAGGGCATTTGTGTTAATTTTATTTTTTAAAAGGGTATTTGGTCTTTTCAAGTGGAAATTACTTGTATTTTGTGAAAAAATTATGTTTTGGTGGATAATGAGAAAACCAATATAAAATAGTTGTAGTTTGGGCTATTTCTCTAAATATTATAATAAAAAAATTATTAAATTAATTTAATAATAATCAAAGCTAATAATGATTAAATTTGGTCCCACTAAAATAAAAGTATTTGTTGATATAATATTATAGTAATTTTTTCTAAGCCAAAAAAAAAAAAAAAAAGTTTTGGGTGTCAAAATTTACTCTAATGCGATAATCATTACATGACAAGTAGATAATTAGTAAAAATAAAAATGATTTGCTACTTACACATAGGCAATAAAGTAACTTTAGTTGCTACATGTAAATGCAAAGCAACTCAAGTTGTTTTTGCTTACATGTAAATGTCACATCACCTTATTTTTGATATATTATTTTTTTATTATACAATGGTTATAACAAAGTTGCAAATTTTGGCACCGATGTCATCTTCTTCTTTGGACAAAAAATAATAAAATAATATATGGCCAATAGTTTAATTTGTGTGGTTCCGTTTATAATATTTTTTTTATATCAACACTACTTGAGTACTTTTATATAGTATTTTAAATATAATAAATAAATAAAAACCAAAATAATTACTGATGTGAAGAGCAACTTTTGTTGCCTCCATTAGAGATGCTCTAATAAGGCAACATATTAATTATAATTAACTAATACACAACTAAATAACTCTAATACTCTACACAACATAGATCATACAAGTTCTTGAGAGAAATCTCAGATAAAAATATGGAGATGGAAGTGATTTGGTGAACACGTCTGCAAGTTGATGTTGAGTGCGGATAAGTAATAGCTCGACTGCTCCTGAACTGAAATGCTCTCGCACAAAATGTAAGTCGATCTCTTTATGATTGGTATGTTCTTTTTAGATTCAAAGCAATCTTAACGGCTACTTGATTATTCATTAAATGACAGTTGACAGTGATGATATAATAGATAAATCATCGAGCAATTTTTTGAGCCAGATTAGTTCTAAAGTTGTTGCAGCCAAGGCCCGATACTCAAACTCCATAGAGTTTTATGAAATTGTGGACTGCTTCTTTTCTTCTCAAGAGAGTAGTTAGTGTCCTTTAAAGATGTAGAAGCCATTCACATATCTCATGTAGTTCACGCACGTTCCCCAATCTGCATTTGAGAATGCTCGTGATGTTGGAATAGGTCTAGGGTTAAGAAAAATTTATCATTAATCACATTAATGGCGGAATATAAAAATTTCTTTTACTAGTAAAACAATTTTTACTAACCTAGATAAAGTGCATATACATGTTATGAATTAAAAACATTATTTAATCTACTTGAATACTAACCTTTCTTGTGTCTTCAAACTTGAAGCGTCTTTTCTTCTTTGGCTCGATTCCTTCACGTCTAGTCTTGAACTTAAGAAACCTAAGGTATCTATTACAAGAGTCTATAGAGGTTTAGAACGATTTGTGTGTGAGCACAATTAAACACAATAGCTCAAGAACAAGTCTATGAGTTAGAGAGCTAATTAAGCCTAAATCTAATGAGGACTTAGGTGCCAAAATAAAATAAGTATTTTGAGAGAGAGAGAGAGGGGTTCGGCCACTATTGAGAAAGAGCAAGCAAAAAGCCTGCTTTCACATCTCTATGTGAGGCTCTATTTATAGGAGAAGGAAAAATCTATAAAGGTCAATTATTCATTCATGAAAGAATAATGTATACATGACACAATATTTGATTTTTCCTTCCCCTTTCTCTTCTAATATGGCCGGCCATGTACACAACAAGCAAGGGGATATTTGTTTCCTCACTTAGCATATTTGTTTCTTTCTTAAGGAAATTCATTTCCCTTTTTCTTTTAGGTAATTATCCTTATAATTAAAGGGAAATAGTTCTTGTTGGAATTTATTTAACGATTAAACAATATTAATTATAATACACATCCTATGTGGCGGAAAATTATAATTATATCTAATATATTAAAACTAATTTTAATATATTTAACAACCTAAGGCATTAAAATTTATCAAACAATTATAAACAATTTATAATTCACATGCTTAATCAAATAAATTAAACTAATAACTTATATAACATTTATATAATTTATATTTAATTATTTAATTGAGAAAATACTTACATTAAAGGTTGTAAACAACCTCGACGTTGCTAGCTATCGTCGGAATGCCACATCACGTTCAAAACGCAGAAAAATCCTCGCCGGAATGCCTGGGAACGTCTTCGCCGGACTGGGGAGGGTCGCCGGAATGGATGCCTGCGGGAAGCCTCGCCGGACTGGAGTTTTTCGCTTGACAGGGAGCTCGCCAGACTGGGGTGCCTCGCCAGACTGGGCACGCGTCGGATGGGAGACTGACGCCGCACGGGGACACGCCTGACAGGGAAGACCCACCGGAATGCACGCTCACCGGACTGGGAAGCCTCGCCGGACTGGAGATCACTGGGACGCCTCGTCTGATAGCCTCGCCGGATTCGCCTCGCCGGACTGGAGCACCTCGCCGGATTGGACTCGTCTGACAGGAGTCCCTTCGCCGGACTGGAGCGCCTCGCCGGATTGGATCACCTCGCCGGATTGGAGCTCGCCTGACAGGGGCTCTTCGCCGGACTGAATCGCTGGAGGCTGGGGAAGTTGCCGGAATGAGCCCAGATCGTCCTAGGGACGTATTTGGCTGGCTGAAAGCTTTTGAAACAATTTAAAAACCTCTAAACAATTCAAAAAATTATTCCAAACACCACAAGTAATGAATCAACAATAATACACTAGGAAATTATTGAGATATTGAGTGTGGGCTCTCAAGAACAATTAGGAATCAAAGATGAAAGATTAGAAAAACAATTTCTCTTTTCTTTGTTGGGGATTTCGGCCGAGAATCTCAAGGGAGAGAGAGAGAGAGAGAGAGAGTGTGGCCGAAAATTAACTAGGGCTAGGGTTAAGTGATTAGGGTTTGTTTAGCCTTATTTATACAGGTTATAAATGGGCTTAAACTGGGTCAAACTCATGACCTTATTTACTTAGGGAATTCGGCCAATCCCTCTCCCCTTACTCGTCCATATCTTTGATTTTTATTCCTAAACATATTTGATTTCATTTCCAAAATTAATTTAGAACTCTCATTATTATTTAATGACACATCATTAAATATATTTCATAGTTATCGAATAAGTACGAAATGAGAAATAATTTATTTTCTTCTTCTAACATATTTAATCACTCGAGAATGTCATCATCAATATGATAACATTTTGTGATTCAATGAACAAAATAAATAACTAGTTATTTATTGAATTTCAAGAAAATAACATTCTCAGTATAAATCACAATTTATACTTAATGAGTAAATCAACTTTTACAGTTCTTTTAATCTCTTCCAAGTGTCTATCATTGAGACCTCATGGACCCACATGAACGAAGCTTTAGAACAAAGATCGGACACAAAAGTTCACAAACTTTTTCCGTCTTTTAATTCTTAATATTGGTCGATTCCACTAAAGGACCAATATTGACAATCTCTCTGTTCATGTGCGTATCTTTTATGTTTGATGTTATGAAACACTTTCTCACACGATCCACGGAGTATATTACGATATTACCCTTCCTGTGTATCAGTAACTGAGGGGAATGTAAGATTACTGTTTTACCCCTTGAGTTATTGTTTCACTAACTCCTTTGTTATTTGTGAATGAGGAAAACATAAAGTGAGATGTCTTTACATGTCACATGTTTTAATCAAAGAATGAACTCATTCAATGAATATCTGGCCAGGTTTATTCATTCACACTCTCATAACAAAGCATAGTGTGATACTAATGCATTTGCATTGTTATTACATGAATTCCATATCTGTGAATCATGTAACCCAACATCACACCCTTGTGACACCAACAGTCGGGTCAGATGCAACTAAAACTTAGTCATCTCCCCATTTGGCTATTTTTGGGGCAAACACAACAACACAAATCCAATCCAAATACCTCTCCCCCTGATTGCCTCAAAACATACCAACGACAAGGATAAACCAACTACAGGAGGAGGAAGCGAATTACCATCAGAAGCACCTCTGGCCGGACCATCGGCACTTGATGTGGTAATTACATCCATGATCTTGTTTCTCAACATCCGCAAACGTAGTATTAAGTGCACACTTCTTCAAGATGTTGTTGACTCTGTTATCCGTTTTCACTCTCCAAACTTTGTGCGGATTAACGACTTGATTCTTCTGAGTTCTATGGAAGGATTGATGTTGATGAAGATTCCTTTCATAGAGATGATAACAAAATGGACGTATGTGCCCTGAACGTCCACAATGATGACAAATCCATTGAGGTCTATTGACAAGAGACCTCCCAAAATCTTGTTTTGTAGAGAGTCGCGAGTTGTCGTGGCCAGATGTCTGTGACATGTTGTGCGACAGTTGGGAGGAGAGTCCATTCTTCTGTGGAACAAAGACAGTCTTAGAAATAGATGCACCATGAGTAAAACCAATACCTTCCATATCTTTGGCAGATTTGCCAATGGTAAGAATCTTGTCAAGATCCTTAGTGCTTGAATTCATCATCCTTACAGATTTTGTCATATTCTCAAGTTCACCATTCAAATAAGCGACTTGTCTTTTTAATTCAATAATGGTCTCCAACAACCTGCTCTTGTCGCTTGTCAAAGAGAGAATCATATCATTCAGCTTATCCATAATCTGAGATTCTTCAACATCTTTGTTATTCAATACATCATAGAATCGATCACGAGCATCATTAGAAAAATCATCATCATCAGAAGAGGTATTATCTTTTTTCGTAGATAAACTAGAAACATCAACATTATCATCACACATAATATTAATAGATGCTGGAAACGCAACAAAATTACTTGGCTCGGATTCATTATCATACTCATCGTCGGTGAGAGTCGCAACATAACCTTTATTATGTTTCCTCAGGAAGTTTGGGCACTCCTTTTGAATGTGGCCAAAGTCTTCGCATTCATGACATTGAATTCTTCTTTCTTTGCTTCTGCTATTGTTGCTCTCAATGTTTCTGTACATCTCAAACAGAATTGTTAAACCCACAAAAAATCACCCTAAAGTTCAGGGTGCCCGCTCTGATACCAATTGAAATTCTGTTGGCCGCTCAACCAATTGTCACACACAGAAGTTATGACAATGTGTGTAACAATCAACGAGCAAGATATAGATGAAATAAAACAGCGATGAAAAGTAAATAGGAAAGCAATAAACGACACACAATTGTTTACCCAGTTCGGAGCAACGTCTCCTACATCTGGGGGGGTCTTAACCCAGTGGAAAAGAATTCACTAATGATAGTCAATAGTACAACAATGGCCTTACATGAATCTTGACATCAATGCCACTTTGGCTAATACTATACGTGAAAACTAAATCAAGGACTCCCCCTGACTTTGAGACCCCTCTCAATTCCACTCTTCAAACACTCACCCGATGTTTGGCCACTTCAATGAACAAATCGCGAGAACTTCAATCGCGCAAGCACAAACCGATACTTCTCTAAACTTATAGTATATAAATGAGTGTTTAGAGAATTACAACCATATAGATGTGAACAGTGGCGTTTTTCCTCTTATCTTCATACTGCTAATGGAGAGCTACTCGGCTTATATAGCACTCCTTCAAAGTGGAAGTCTTCCCTAGGGTTTCCTTACCCTTTAATAAAACCTTCCCGGAATAGAAGACTGTCGCAGACATTTGTTGTGACAATAAACGCGACATTATGAGATTTATTACGAAATCTGTCAAAAAGTCTTCCTTGTGAACTTCCCAAAATATCCAACTGTAGCAGACGATTGTTACACCAATGCGTGACATTATGACAAAATCTGTCAAAAAGGAAACTTCCCAAATAACATAAGATCCGAAATTAATCCTTTAATCACCAAATAAGTCAACATATTGAACTTCCCAAAATGAGCATGCAGAATATATTCTTTGCCCAAAAATAAGCCAACACAATAAATTACAATAAATGTCATTGTAATAACAATACCCTTTAGACATTTTCCGAGAAAAAGTCTAGTTCAACATTTGAACTTATTTTGACTTAGCTTTCAGTTTAACAACCCTACTCTAATGACCTGTAATAATGACCTTATGGATCCAAATGAAAAAAGCTTGAGCTTCTATACTCGGACTCAAAAGTTCACAAACCTTATCCGAGTATTAGCTTAATGTCAACTGACTCCACTAAAGAGTTGACACTAAGAATCTATCAGTTCAAATGAATTTATTTTCTACTCGAATTCAACTTAATTATATTGAGTGGATCCATTGAATGTTATCTATGTTTACCCTTCATGAATATCATCAACTAGTTGAGATTTAAAAAATTACCATTTTACCCTTCTAGTTGTTATTTCCTCAACTCCTTTATTACTTGTGAATAAGTTAGAAACAATGTATTGACGAGGAGCTAACAAGTCACATTGTTTCATCCAAATAAAATCGCTACTTAACTTTGGACACTGCGCAGTTCATTTATTCACAACTCAAGAAATAAAGCATGAGGTGATATATATTGCATCTCAGCAATCTTGTACATGAATTCCATATCTATGAGAACTTCACAAAGTTGGTTCATGACATCTTCATAACTTAATATATCACCAATTGGTCTAGTCTAGATCACTTAATGGATCTAGAATTTGACTTTCTGAAATGAAAATATTAATGCTATGAAATGACATGTCTCATTTCAGGATTTAGGTTAGTATGATGCAATTCATACATAGTGAGCTTGAGACAGAATATGTTAATTGGTTTGTTTTTCTATTGTCTCTATAGTTGCACTGGTCAATTCAGTATCTTCGAAAGATACGCTGGAAGAACTATAGAGTTCCTAACTCTCTATGCCTTGTAACTAGACATCATAGATTCTTCCAACAATCATAATTGGATCAATAGTCCGTTGATCTTTAGATTGTGAATATATCGTTTTAGTCAAACCATGAAGAGTTTGTTCACGCAAATCTACATTTGTCTCTTCATAAATTATTAGGTTTGATTAAGGACTATAAGAGTATTGAATATCATAAATCTTCAATCAAACTAAAAGGGAATGAATGAACGTTTCAACTTTTATTAATTTAATCAGCAAATTACAATAAGAAATTTATAAAGATTTATATATTACATCAATATGTAAATAAACAATGTTCTTGTGGGCATCTCTGCCAACAAATACTGTGTTGTTGAATTATGTGATTCACAGATACAAAATTTGTGTTGAAACAATGTTAAGGCATTAGTTTATGAAACAATCTGGTATTCAACGAATAAAACATTCCTTGAATAAAACATGTGACATGTAGAGACATCTCACTTTATGTTTTTCTCATTCACAAATAAGAAATGAGTTGGGAAAATAATAATTCAGGGGTAAAACAGTAATTTTACCTTCCTCTGAGTTAACGCAAAGGTAATATCGTAAAATTCACCATTGTTCGTGTGAAGAATTATTTTATCACATTAAACGGAAAAATAAACGCATATGAACTTAGAGAGTTTCAATATTAGTCATTTAGTGGAATCAAGTAATATTAAGAATTAAAAATTGTAAAAAGTTTGTGCACTTTTGTGTCGAGACTTTATTCTAAATTTTCGTTCATGTGGGTCCATAAGGTATCAGTGATAGACTCTCGGACGAGATTTATTGAACTAGAACAATTGATTTTCTCATTGAATTTAAATTGAGATTTACACTAAGAAAATTATTTTTTAAGTAATTAAATAAATAATTGGTTATTTATTTTTACATTTATTTAATGAATCATATTGTGTTATTATATTGATAATAATGTAATTTGATGATTTAAATAAATAAAAGATGAAAATAAATATTCTTTCGTTTCGTAGTTGTTTGCATAGTATGAAAAGAATTAATGACATGTCAATAAATTAATTTGATGTTCTAATTTAATTAGATATTATTTTAGAAATAAATCAAATAAATTTGGAGCAAATAAAATAATGTTGGCCGGCCCTAATTAATGAATTAAGGGTCGGAAAATTATTTTTAATCATTAAAAGGATTTTTGGGTTTAAGTTTGACTAACGGACCAAAACTAAATTTTGACATAACTGAAGCCCATTCTATATAAAAAAAGAAATTGTATCAATTTTAACCTAACCGTAATGAGATACTCGACCAACTCTCTTTCCCCTTGTGAGTTCTTGGCCAAGAAAGTGAAAGAGAGAAAGGGAAGAAAATTATTTTCTTGATTCTTGATTTCGATCATTTGAGTTATCCCCTTCTCCCATTGTTTAATTAAAGAGACCACCCTCTTAATCCCTATAAAATCTGAGAGAATTATCATTGAATCACTGTGGTGTTTGTGCGAGAAATATTTTACAATAGGGCCGGCCAAAGTTTGGTTTTCCTATCCGGCAAGACCAAACTAGGCGTCGGTGAAGGAATCCGACGAGGAAATTAGGCACGTGAGTTTGGCCTGATTCGAGGAGCAAGGTGGGCCTGCCATTCCAGGGGTTGTGAAGGCGTGAAGAAGGCTCATCTGGTCGGCGAATGAGGAGGCGCGCGAGCAGCCCATTCCGGCAAAGGCTTAGGCGTGGGGCTGTCCATTCCGGCAGGTTGAGGCGTGCGGCACGCTGCATTTCGGCGAGCTGTGAGGCGCACATGCGTGTAGGTCTATCAAGTGGTCCTTAGGGTCGAAGGCATGTCCCTCCCCAGTGTTTCATAGGCGCGGGTCCAAGGATCTCTTCCCAAGAGGTAGGCGTACGTAAACTTATTCCAGCGAAGACTTGGCGTGACATTCCGGCGAGAACTAACAACGTACGAGATTGTTTACAATCTCACATATAAGTATCTAAACGAATTGAATATGCAACTACATGTTTGATATAGGTTGATAGTGTGTTCAATTTGTTGATCAATATGTTTAGAATAAATTTATTGACATGTTAGTAATTTTCAATACCATGATTAATTGAGCATGTGTAAAATGAATTTTAACATGTTAGGTCTCATTGCGTGTTTTCGTCATATTTTAGATATGTCACGTAATATTATAAGTTAATCGTTAATTAATTTTCAACATGACTTATTGTTGATTCTGTGAGGTGGTTTGTCACTCTCAAGAGAAATGTCTATTTAGAGGAGGGAGTTGTCCCAAAATTACCATAATCTGCTAAATGCAGCGTGACAAGGTTGAAATCATCTGATTGAACAACATCAGTGTTAGGGAATGTATCATTGGGAGATACAACATTAGGAGCATGAGATTGGAAATTTTGCTAAGACATAACGTCAGTAGTAATATTGTCAACGAGTTAGAATATTGAATTTAGGCATGACAATTTTTAGAAATTTATCAATGACAACATATGCATTGTTAGTAGAATAAACTGGACAAATATGCTCATTAAATACTACATCTCTTGAAACAAAAATAGCACGTATTTTTCAACTTTACCAAATATTAGACACGTGTATTGTTATTAAATTTATCAGCCAAACGTGAAATTTAAATACAGCAAAACATTGAAGATGTTTTGAGAAAATTTGATTATGTCGGATATTGAAATGAACTAATAGTTGTGATTTAATCCGACTGTGCGGTGGTTGGGTGGTTGTTATTTAAATTCGTTTGAAAAAAAAATGTCTAATG
Source organism: Urtica urens (assembly GCA_958296335.1). Taxonomy (NCBI): domain Eukaryota; kingdom Viridiplantae; phylum Streptophyta; class Magnoliopsida; order Rosales; family Urticaceae; genus Urtica; species Urtica urens. The sequence continues at coordinate 7,738,714 of OY282530.1, read as the reverse complement.
AAGTGGGAGTAATTATCTCGTAACTTCTCAAAACGACCATTAAGCTTGTGATTTCCAGTTTGTTTCCATCTTAAAGTATGAAATCATGTCGCTCATAGTTAAATAAAAGTTTCTATTAATTTGGATGAAACTAAATATTGAAACATTGTATTTCTTCTTTCAATTGAAGATGATATGTTCGCTGATCCCGCCTTATTTTTGAATGAATGATAAGGATGTTCTCAAGAATTAAATTACCGATATTAATACCGCTACCGAGGTTCTGATTTTTATAGATAATCGCATATCAACGGGTATACCGATGAGTATTTTATAAAAAGATTTTTATCGACTACCGATTATACCGATAAATTATCGAAGGTATACCGAACACCGACAAATATTATATGACACATATATTTCTAAAATCCAAAATATATATATATTCATAATCTAAATTTCTAAATTCAAATTCAATATAAAAATTCACAATTCCATATTTTATAATCACAATCTTATATTAAAATTCAATATCAAAATTCACAATTTCATATTTAATAATTATAATCTTATATTCTAAATTAAAATTCAATACCAAAATTAACAATTCCCTGTTTCATAATCGTAATCTTATATTCTAAATTCAAATTCGATATCAAAATTAACAATTATATATTTCAAAATCACAACTTGATATTATAAATTTAATATCAAAATTCACAATTCCATAATCACTATCACAACTTTATACTATAAATTCAAAATAAAAAATCACAATTTCATAATCCATAATCAAATTCAAATCCATAATCCACAATCAAATTTACAACTTTATATTATAAATTCAACAATCTTATATATAAAATCAAAAGTCTTAATTCCATAATCTATCATCAAATTCTAATTCACAATACATTATCAAATTCACAACTTTATATTATAAATTCAAAATTATCAATTAAAAATCCTATTTTCAAAATAAAAAAATCACAATTCCATAATTTATAATCAAATTCCAATCCACAATACACAATCAATTATCAATTAAGAATCTTATATTTAAAATACAAAAATTACAATTCCAATTCCATAATTCATAATCAAATTTTATCTACAATGCATAATAAAAAAACACAACTTTATATTATAAATTCAAAATCAATTATCAATTACGAATCTTATATTCAACATAAAATATTACAATTCCGTAGTCCATAATCAAATTTTATCTACAATGCATAATCAAATACACAACTCTATATTATAAATTTAAAATCAATTATCAATTAAGAATCTTATATTCAAAATCTAAAATCACAATTCTATAATCAAATTTTAATTATAATCAAAATTACAAATAATTTTTTAAGTTTATAACCATTATCGCTGGTAAGTATAAAAAGTGCAGTGTGATCATGGGTAAAATGAAAAAAAAAATGGCGATAATTTAGATTTTATAACTACTCAAATTATCTCGATAATCAAATAGGCGATATTTTAAACCGGTATTATAAAACTTAAAAGTGAACTCTCGTTTTTTTACCGAGAAGGTGGTTTTTGCGGTATACCGACGGTAACCGTCGGTATACTGGCGATAACCGTCGATATTTTAAACTTTCCCAGTTTCTAAAAGAGTATTTATAGAACAAAATATAATATTGACTATTTTACCCACAACTTCATAGTGATGACAGCATAAATGTAAGATCCATAAATATAAACTTTTATATCGTCATTTTTTGCTTAAACTCAAGCTATGATTATAGACTTGGATGACACAAAAGTTAAATATATATGTAGTGATTTGATTTTCATTTATTTCTTTACTGTTTGAGTTTTATTTTTCTTGAAATTTCAGATCATTCGTTTAAGATCCTAATTTAATTTTTAATGACCACTTAAATGTTTAAATGGAGAGAATTCAGATAATAAAATGATCCTTTAAAAATTGCCCCAAACGACCTATTGTAATTGCGTGAGGATTTTTTTGTCAGATGTAATTGCATGAGGATGTTCATATGAACATATTGTTTATCATGATCCACCTACAATTTATTTTCTAACGGATTATACAATTTAAAACGATAAATCTACTAGGACTAGACAAAACTTTTGAATCTAAATTGACCGTTCTTATTTAACTACAAGTGACGCCGAAGTTAAGAATGTACGTAACATCACCAGTTGCACATGAAATGAAAAACGCGGAACAAGCCAAAGCGTGAATATGACCACATGAATAGAGTAGTTCTTATGGCATGGTGTTTTGAAATCGTAGCTCCCCGTGAATAATAATGGTAAACGAGTCCAAGTTAATACTAACCAAGGAAAAAAAATACCTACGAAAATCGCCGAAATCTCATCAAAATTTCACTTTTCGCTCAAAATCGGCCAAAAATACACTTCTACGGCTAGCGGCATTCCCGTAATTTGTGTATCTGTTATTTTTTGTCTGATCATAACTTCTGGTCCTCATTTAAAAAAAAAATTGCGATTACATCATGCATTCTTAACTGAATATTTACAAAATTTTGCAGACTTAACTGAAGATTTTCAAAAATTAAATAAACATCCTCTCATATATTATCATATTTTTTTTAATTCTCACATAACTGGAGGTTCACTGAAGCCCCTGTGAGTGTGACCCGAGGAAGAAGAAAAAGAAAAAGATGATTTCCCCGATTATGCATTGTAGAGAAGTGTTTGATTTATTGTTTCTTGTTTTTATTTTACTTTCTTTTTGGGTTTTGGTTTCATTTTGGGTTTGAATGTATCAATGATATTAAATGTATGTAAATTGTTATCCTTAATTTGCGGGGTTAGCGGGAATATTTCGGGCTATTTTCGATATTTAATGAACGTAAATAAATTGGACCGCATTTTTACTTATTATTTATCAAATATATTTTAGATGGATAGTACATATAATTACCCTATAATGATTCACTAGAAAACCGAATTGAATTTAAAATTTGGCAGTGACTTATATAGACTCATTTATTTTCAATTTTTTTTTCGGTGGGTCTCTTTATTTTTTTAATTTTTTTTTGCTGTCAGAACCTAATTTTAATGTATTTTTCATTTGTTTAAACACATCTTTTGTTCATGGTAATTTCGTTTTTATACTTTTTGGTCGTTTGTCTGTTTTATAGCTGAGTATCTTGTTAGGTTTTTGTTGTATTATAAATCTAATCAAAAGAGAACAGCGAAGATAAAAATAATTAAGAAACAAGCAAACTACAAACTCTATTTTTAAACAAACAAACAGTTAATTCATCACAAACAAAACAATATGATCCAATGCTAACAAACGACTAATATTTTACCACGGAAACTCTTTTTTGATTTTTCTACCAAACAAATAGCTAACGTGTATATTGTTTTGATAAAAAAAAAAATAATTGCTTATACGATAAGCACCAAAACCAACAAATAATCGCAAAAAATTTAAAACGACTCTGGGAACAAACAGTATAAAAACAAAAGAAAATTAAGAAAAAATAACACATTGGTTACTATCTTAATACATTCACTCACAGACACTTATTTTTTTAGTTGCCAACTTTATTGCATTTAAATATGTTTGTTTACTTAATACAACCATGTATGAGGAAGGAGAAATAAAATTGACTTGCAAGATGATGAGAGAACTACAAAAGGCGATGACGGTGTCTACGAAATCGAGGAGGTCTTGAATGTTTTTGGTCATTTTTAAAAATTATTAGATTTATTGAGATTTTTAAATAATTCTACATCAAGGTCGAAGTTTACTAAAAATATACCAAAAGTCCAAAATCGAGCTCATCCACAAAGCGAAGTTCCCAAAATCAACGGGCACACACAACACACAATTTTGAAGTGCAATAAATCGGAGCCAAGCGCGTGTTGTACAGTTTTGGAGCACAATAAATCGAAAACTAAGGGCGTGAGGCGCTCCATGCCGAACGACCAATGACCTCCTTAGCCTCCCAGCACTTATAAATACCCATTGTCATATAAGTGCATATACATATTTTTCACTCTTCTTACTCCAAAGAGTGCACAATTCTTTCTCACTACCACTCTATTTCAGAGTTGTGAAACGATGCGGAGGAACCTCCGCACATTATTTTACGCTAGCTGGGCACAATTCTCTCAAATGTCACTTCACACATTATAGCAAAACTGATGTTTCGCGTCAAAGCACGCGCTAGAAACACCACCGGTGTCCTCTTCTACGCCTATCTTTATCTTCTTGTTACTCGTAAGTCTCCTCCACCAATGAAAAACGTTTTTGAGATAAGGGGGGAAACTTGCGACTTTCTTATTTCTACAAACTAGGTTTGGACGTGGTCTTGTTGGTCCAATCTAGGTCTTAACCGATTTTTCACCGAAAATAGTTTGGGTTAGAAACAGAGCAATTCGTAACTTTCACAACCCGAAATCCATTCCAGTCATCTTATTTTCTCTCATAATTAGAGACAATATGAATAATCATATTCCCTACACGTATGTGAGAGACACAAATTTATAAGCGGAAAATATCATATATAACTTTCGCCAAATGGCACAAGGTGACCAATAGTTTCACAACTGAGTTTGCAAGTTCAATCCCAGTGTAAGGACCAAGGATCGTGAGACTCCCACAAAGTTGAACCCAATGAGAGCGTTCTCCGACTAACAAACCACCTCGCAGGACAAGTGAACAACAAAATCACTATTGACGTACTCCTCACCTAATGCATTTTATGCAACGCTGTGTAGTGAGACCTTCTTTCTATATATTATATAAGCATAAATTTGTGATTGTCGACTGAAATAAGATACTCATTACTCTTGATCTTAAGCAAAATTTATCGATTTATAATGAGATCATAGCGTCATAAATTAATAACAAAAAAAAGATGCTACGTCTGAATCAACAATAATAAAATGAAAATAACATAAAATCAAATATCGAAATGACTTTCTGTATGAACGGAAAATATCGAAGCCATATACGTACACCAAATGTCGAAGAGGAAAATATCGAAGAGACTAATGACGGTCTGACAATATGCGGAGAGGAATGCATAATAACTCGTGATTGATGTGCTAAAATAACATCAAACAGATCTCACCCGTAAATTTGCACATGAAGAAACAATCTCTATTAGCTCATAAAAAGATCCGTTATAGAGAACAAAATATATGGGCCATTATCATTAAAGAAGAAACCTATACAACTCATTATGAGATTGATGCTTAATTTATTAATCGATAATCAATACTTATTTCGAGAAATGCCTTTCTAAACTCTCTTGTTGGATCATGCGATAAGCCTACTTCTCCTTTGAAATTTGTTGAGTTACTTGTAATAAGATATTGGCTAGAATCGATGTCTTTTTAGATATCGTTAATATTTTAAAATAATTTTTTTTCTTTTAAACTTGTAATCACCTAAAAATGGGAAAATGACATGTGGCAGATTGTGAGGGAAAAAAGGGCTCCAAAGTCCAAACGATAGATATGAATGAGAGTGGGAAAAGTTACACTGCTGACGTACCTTTTATGATGGGTAATCTGGACCGTAAGATCAATTCTCAATTAACCATTGATTGGTATTTTCAAATAAAAAATTCAGGGAACGGGGATGAGCAAAACATCAGATATTAACCTTTCAGAAATACATAAATACCCTTCTAACGAGCTTACCGTTAAGCCGAAACTTGGTTTAAATTAACCAATTTATGAGGGGTAGTAACGTCATTGGCGGAGTTTTCCAGATCCTGTAGAATTAAAAAGAAAAAGCTTTTTTTTTTATTATTTATTTATTTACATTTTTGTTGTTTTTATTTTTCGTATCTCATTTCATTTCTTTTTCGTTGTTATTGGTTTTGTTTCGTATTTTAATTTATTTTTCCTTCTCTCTTTCTAGCTCTCACTCTCATTCCGAGTTTATCTCTCTAGAAGTTGTTTCATGGAAATCGTCGATTGTTGATACTCTGGTGAGATATACTAGCTCGAGGTTTTAGCACTCATCTCCAAGGTATAATTTTTATGTCCTTGTTTATTTCTGAGAAAAAATTAAAACCCTAACCCCCAATTTTTAAATCGAAGCTTCGACGTTGTGTTTCTGAATTTGTGCTTAAACATCGATTTTTATTTCCTTGCTTCTGCAAATTTGGAATTTTGAGATTTTTAAGGTCTTGTTTGTTTTGTGATAAATGTAGGAGAAAGAAAGATATATGTGTCAGGTAGTGCTGTTTGAGTAGCGAAACGACTGTCGAGTTAGGTTAAAGTTAAACATGAAACCTTTACACGATGCTCTAAGAAAATTTGACAGTGTATAATTCTTTTAAGTATATAATTTGAGTACTGCGTTTTTCTCTCTCTTAGTTTTAGTCGTACTAGTGTTTAATTACATTTTAAAGAGTAAATATTTTAGTTGTAGACGAAAGAGTTTTTGTTTACAATCTTTTTTTTATGCCTTGGGTCATTTTAATTTTTAACAGGGGGGGGCTATTCATAATAATAAAAACGCTGATACTGAAAACTATGGAGATTAATAGTTAATCTGTTCCTGCATTTTTATAAATTGGAACTGTTTAAATTATCATTTTTAAATACATGTGTATGACTATTAGTGATGGGGTTTTATGTTTCATAATCTCGGTAGCAACTTGAGTTTGATTTTTACATTAAGAAAACATAAAATAAAACAGAAACCCTCAAAAACCCAAGACTTGTGGGATTTTATACAGAGAAATCTTGATTCTTTTTCGTTCCCTTCCGTTTTCCTTGTTCGAGTTATTTCTTTCTCGCATACTTCTGGTTTAAATATTTTTCTTTCTCATATTGAAGGGAATTTTATTTTTATATTTTGATAGATGCTTAATTAAATTGTTTTTTTTAATAAACAGGTTTGGTCCTTAGTAGTTAGTACACATATATATGGTTTTTTTCAGAAGAAACTCAAAAATTATATAAAAAAAGGGAAGGAAAGCTTCAACCAGGAAGAAGCAAGATACAGTACACATATATATGTATAGTACACATATATGGTTATAATCTAAATATGATTCGTTTTTCGGTTCTTATTAACTTATGCATGGGCTTTGATTAGTGATCAGATTGAAATCATTTAATTATGGATTATGTTGTTAATTACGACGATGCAATCTGTTTATGAACCCATTATACGTACAAATTTTTATTTTTATTTTTTAAAAATATGCTCTAAAGATAGCACTTTATCAATTTTTACTATAGCAGGCACTTTGCGTGATCAGTTAATTAGGAATGTGATCTGTTGATTGATTGGTTTATACCGTAGTATTTACTGTTGAATGTATGTTTATAAAAGATGTGTTTAATTGCATCATCGCATAGCTTGAAATAGCAGTCAATCTGAGATTCGAAATGGACCACTGCTTCAGAAAAAAAGCATTAACCAAAGTTCATCGTTGACTAATAATTTTGAGTCATAGTTGTACTATAGCGTTGTCATTTTTTCATGTACTGTTAATTATATAATGATAAATAGCGTCCTTTATTCTGTACTTTTGGATAAATGTATCTCTTATTTTCTCCATGTAAACTTATTGTCTTTTCCATCAAGTAGCAAAAATAAATTCATTTATTGAACTTGCAATTTCCTATATCATACTGTTCTTTATCTAAAATTGCAAATAATGTTTAACTTTTCATTTGCAGAGGCTACCATGGAGTAGAGGTGTTTGCAACATTTTCTCTTGTCTACTTACAAAAGTATCCTCTCGTTTGCATTACAAAGCTTCAGAAGAGTTTCTTTACCCTCTCACCTCATTAACGAACCCGTCATTCTCTCCTATCTCTCTCTATATAATCATATATGGATACGTTTCCACCACCGGCATCTATACCTGCACCACCTCTGCAATCCCATTCCCCTCCAATTCCTATTGTGAACCCCGTATTTGCGGTCCCTACCATTTTCCACAATGTTCCCGTAGATGCTGAAGCAGAAGTACAAAACAACATAGGTCTTTCAGCTCCCAACTCGACCCCTAATTCGACTGCTCCCCTAGCTCCAAGCTCTAATCACCTTTCATATGCCGATGTGAGACTACTTTTTTTTCAATATGTCTGATTGAGTTCCTTAAGACTGTTGATATCTTACTTGATACAAACTCAACATTTCTGCAGATGATATCCTCGGCCATTGAAGCGCTTAAGGAGAGGGATGGGTCAAGCAAAAGGGCGATCGCGAAGTACATTGAGCAAACTTTCATGGGCCTTCCATCAAATCACTCTGCCTTGTTGAGTCACCACCTCAAGAAGTTGAAAGGCAGCGGCCATCTCGTTATGGTCAAGAAGTCTTACAAGCTCCCGAACCCTGATTCTGCTGCTGCACAGGTCGCTCCTTCTGCTATGCAAACTCAAACTGTTCTTCCCTTGGGTACTCCTAGAGGCCGAGGACGCCCTCCTAAGCCCAAGACCGATCCCAATGCCCAGCCCGTTTTACAGCCTATTTATCCGAATTCAGACAATCCCGTTTTGCAGAATCCTGACCAGCCTATTCCCCAAACTTTCGTACAGCCCACTGGGCAGTCTTTTCCACAGCCCTCTGTCCAGTTCAACGGTCAAATCACTGACCCGGAAGCCGCTCAATACAACGGCCAAACTACTGCCCAGCCGAATCCTCAGGCCCAGCCCGTGTTCGTTGCTCTTGGTCTTGCTGACGAGCCCAGCGGTCCCGCCGAATCTGGGAAGAAACGCCCTGGACGCCCTCGGAAAATCATGGCTGTCGGAGGGGTTCCATCACAAGGTGTTGCACCAGGGTTCGGGAAGAAGCGTAGAGGCCGTCCGCCGGGCTCGAAAGCCAAGCTGTTGGGGACAAGGCTGTCAAAGAAGGGCCCCGGGCGTCCCAGGAAGCCCAAGTCTGTGTTGGGCCCGTCGGGGCCCAAAAGGGGCCCGGGCCGCCCGTCGAAAGCAGAGCCCAAGACAATGGTCATTCCGTATGCGACAACGACGGCCAATGTGCCTATTGTGGGTGTGGTCGACCCAAACAGTATCCCCGGTATGATAGCTGTGACTCCGAGGTCAAGAGGCAGACCAAGGAAGAACTCGGGTGTGGCTGGTAGTACCTTTGCATCTGGGAAGCGGCGTGGTAGACCTCCCAAGCTTTCTGGTGGTGTCAATAAACTTAGAAGCCCTACTGGCAGGTCTGTCGGTCGGCCCAGGAAGGTGAGTTGTATGTCTAGTTCAGCATTAATGCTTTAATTTTAATTATGTTGCTTTTTTTTTTCTCTCTTGAAAGTACGCTGTTCGTTTGGGGTTTCTCACAGTTACAAGAAAAAAAATGGATGTGCAATATAGAGTAGACGAAGGTAGGGCCTACTGGATTTAATTCGGGCTTAACCCGGAAACCATGGCTACAAAAATGAAATAGAGTAGAGGGGTTCGAAACTGAAATAGTGTAAATTATTACTCTGTGATAGAATGATAGTGAATAAATTAGGAGCTATGAGGAAAGTCATCGTAAAATATTTCTATATATTTGACATTTATGTTGCTAAGTTTATTTATTACTTCTTATTTTTGTGGCCAGCTATGAGGGGCATCTCTTAGGATGAAATTTTTAGAAATGAAACTTTTAGAAATGAAATATATTCTGTATTCATATAAATAGGTATTAGGTAACCGAGCAGTATGTGTCCTTCGCTAGATTTAAGGGGTTTAAATTATTATTCATTACCTTATCTGCTGATTTAATATTTGTTTTATTTATCGGTAAGTCACGTGCAAGATTGTCTTTAGCTCATGTATATTCGGAGGATTGTTTTGCATGTGATCTTTGGTTTTCCTAGTCTAGATATATGTGATTAGGAATGCATTCCTAGTAATTTAACAAATCTTGAAAAAATGCAAGTTATAAAATTATCATAAATGATAGGTTCAAAATAAAGGCAGGCTAGGTATCATATAGATTTAGCATATGCGCTACTATTCTATGTTCATATGCAACGTTTAAAAGGGCGTGAAAAGGGCATGCCTTTACGCATTTCGAGGCCTCCAGCGCATTGAGGCTTACGCCTTAAAAGATTGGAGGCGGGTTGCGCCTCGGACCAAAAGGGCGGCCGCCCTGGACCCAAAAAGGCGGCCGCTTTGCCCCGGAGGCGCGCCTGGACGTTTTTCTTTATTTATTTTTTTTTTTTTTTCACTGCTTTGAGTTTTGGGTCAGTTTTAAAATGCTAAGGGCCCGATAAAAGGGTTTTAAAAACTGAAATGGGCCCGATAAATGAGTTCAGGGTTTCAGTTAAAAAAAAATAAAAGAACCGATAACAATGATGATTATGAAGACAATCGAAGATATATTTTAAATATCGAAGCTATATTTTAATTTTAAATTATTTGACTCTATTATTTTAGTTTTTACATTATTTTTAATTAATTTTGCCTAAAGCAAATAGGCAAAAAGGCATTCGCCTTTTACGCCTTCAAGGCTTACGCCTCGCCTTTTTCACGAAAACGCCTTCGCCCTTTTAAACGTTGTTCATATGTCACATTCAAAATAAAGGAATTACTACTGGTGAAGCATTCAGTTCCAGATATAAGTAGTTTGCTACTTTATTTGGAAACTTTCTTTGTTGAAATCTTTTTCGGATATTGAAAATTTTATCACAAGATTTAAGAACTGTGGAGCGGGACTGAAAATGTGTTTCGTCGAAATCAGGATTGGAACAGTAGCTTCTATTTCTACTTAGGAATTTCACGGAAGCATTTGTTTACGTTTACATTATTTAAGGAATTTTATACACACAATTCTAATCTAATGTCGTTATTTTAATAACAAGCGTGTTCATCTAATGTCGTTTACATTATTTAAGGAATTTTATACACACAATTCTAATCGAATGTCGTTATCTAATAGTAAGTGGTCTAATATAGGTTTCTTTATGGCACACTCCTGTTTAAGTGTCATCGCTCTCTATTCATCCTATCACATTTTATTCATATTTTGACAAACTAGAAATATGCATAGGAGAAAAACGAACTCCAGACATATCGAGTACAGTGAACTCTAGTAGTGGCTGAAACATCATTTTCACAGAAGATGAATTCATCAACCTGTAACCTATAAGTAAAAGTCATTTCGTATGTGTGTTTGACTCCATCCCTTTCTATTTGTTTTCATGAAAAAAAATAGATTCAAAATACAGCACCGGCACACCCGGGGGCATCTGATGCACTAATGGCTGCAAATGGAGATCTCAAGAGAAAACTCGATTTCTTTGTAAGTTTCTAAAACCTCCATGTTTATATTCAAATTTGTGATCATATACATATATATGTCATGTTGTTGTGGACTTTGGTTTGATTTTGTGTTACTCGGAACCAGCAAACGAAGGTCAAGCAAGCTGTTGGAATGCTAAAGCCAGAACTAACCCACGATAGCTCAGCCAACGCGATCGCAGCCGTCCAAGAATTGGAAGAGCTCGCGGTGATGGATATCAGCGCCCCATTAAGAGACGAGGCGATTGAACCCCAGCCATCACCATCATCATCACCACCACCACCACCACCGACAGTGGTGGTTCCAGCTTGAAACAGTAGTACTTTCTTTCCGTCGGTCCTCTGTGTTTGTCTCTCTCTGTCTGCGTGTGTGATGTTACCTCGTGTTTTAGATGTGGAAGCTATTTAGTAGTCGAGAACGTTGCCAAAACCAAGCAAAACATATATGGAAGAGGGTCTGTAAAGAAAATAGGAGGTAGTCTTGACTAACTGTTTCCTTTTCAGTGACGGCCTTCTTCTTTGTCTGACGGTGTGTGTTGTCTGTACAATTAATTTAGGATGATCGTGACTGACCGCCATCGTTTTATTTTTTATTTGTATTTTTAGATGTCTTTTCATATTATTGTTAACATATCTGAGACTTGGGCCCATTTTTATGTTTGGTGGTCGCGTGATTATATGTCACTCATATTTATGAACTTCTAGTTATGTTTCGGGATAAAATCTATGTTGTAGTGCCATAAAAAAAATAGTTCAAATTCTCTGCAGGTTCATTTGCCCATTTATGGCTGCTTCGTGAATTCCTATTGTCTTGCTTGATTACTGGCAAGTGAAACTGTTGGGTTTTCGATTGCAAGTGGTCAATTCAGAAAAGCACAGGTCTTTATTAGAGGAATCTCTTACAAGAAAAACAGTTTGACACAAAAGCATTTAAAATAGACATCAATGAAGTCCTTTTTAGATCTTGATAATTCAGTTCTTCAGCCTCAAAGTGAAGGACTGAAGGGAAACAAGAACTTCCTTCAACCTTGCTTTGGAGGCTTCATCGATCAAGTTTCCGTCGGAGTCGAACTTTTTTGGGGGCAAGTAAGCCCAGACATAGAACTCGGGTTTGTTGATGAAGTGAATATCGAGGAAGACTCCGATCTGGCGGAGATGGTATTGCGATCTTCCGCCGCCAAAGTTTCCTCCGGCGCTCACGATGGCCGCTGCTTTGTCGCCCCAAACGTTTGGAGGTCGAGACGCCCAATCCAGTGCATTCTTCAACGGGGCTGGAAAATTAAATCATATATTATAAAGAAAAAGTTAGTCAAATCCCACTAAAAGTGAAGCTGACCGTGGTTATAAAATAAACGAATACACTTATGTTTATCAATTTCAATATCTAATTATGTATGAATACCCATTATAAGTTGTTTACAAAATTTTATGATTATTTTGTATAAATAATTTATTTAATTTATTCAAATAAAGGAGCTAAAATAGTCCAATTTTTTTAAACAATTTACATTTATTATTTACACAAAATTAACGTAACGGTGATAAACATATGACCATATACCTAAAAACGCTAAAATAAATTTATACTTTGGCGTAAAGGTGGTTTAGCCAATCTAATCTCGTGTTTATTGGGCAATCGTCATTGATCATTATGCTAAGATATGATAAATTAAGCGGAAAGAAAAGGGTTGGTCATTATGATGTTGCGTTCATTGAGTACTCTACTCGAGTAATACGATATTTTTGTTTTATTGAAAGATTGGAGATTCGACATGTTTATTTATTTTATATTTGAGGATGTTGTTCCTTTTTTCTTTTCCGTGGAGTATATTAATGAAGATTTTATTTGTTGATATTAAATCATTTAGTTGAATTTTTGGTATGTTTGTTCGTTTTTATAGGAATGTGATAGTAAATTTCCAAGTGATTTGATATCGAATAATTGAGGTCAATAAACCAAAATATTAATTTTAACTGATTAAAAAACAAGAAAAGACCCAAAAAAACGTGCACCTTTAGGATAAGTGAACGATAGTTACATAATCCATAATAAAGGTCAAGAGAATCGGTCCATCCACAAAAAATAAAAATTTAAAATAAAAAAGAGGACAAATCAATACGAAAGTAGATAAATTTCAGGACCACGAATTAGGACAAGATTCGAGATATAAAATTAAAGAAAAGTGTACAGAACGAGATGTATTATAACCACTTTTCCTTTAAGGAAAGGAACGAAAATAATCTAGGAAATCCAAAGCACTAATTGCTAGGGTTGGAATGCAATTTAATTTAAATTATGGGTTAATCTAGTTACTAGCTAGTATTTTATAATAACAAATATTTTGTAAAGAAAAATTGACCAAAGTACCACCATTTGTATTTGATTTTTCCTAAAATCACTAAAATTAATTTTTTCCCAAAATACTAGTACAAAAGTCTAAAATACTTCTAAAATAATATCTTTACATTTTATTTCATATTTATATTAATTGGTTATTATTTATTTATTTAAAAAAAATTAAACTTTAAAAGGTATTTACTACTCCAACCCTAAAAAATTTAATTTTTAAATTTTTAAACTTTTTTCTTAATTATTTTGGCCGGTAGTATAGTGTAGGGCATTTGTGTTAATTTTATTTTTTTAAAAGATATTTCATCTTTTAACATGAAATTTACTTGTATTTTGGGAAAAATCATGTTTGTGGGTTTGGGAAAATAAAAAATAAAAGTTGGTAGTTTAGACAATTCCTCTTTTATAAATGTGTAGCACTAGTAATTTCAATCTGTTTATAAAATTATTTGGACTAATTTATCATGAATAATCATTTAAATGATTTAAATCCAAAAAAATTATTCGGTCAATAATTTTATGTAAATAACTGTCATATAAGCACGGTTATTATTTACAATATATTTATAAAATGTTGTATTTTCAAATTTTTTATGTTTATGTTGGTTAAAGACCCAATTTTTTTTTTGTTAAATTATAGTTTTAAACATTTAATATGTGTCATGTCATGCACAAAAACTAAAAAAATTATTCCTTATATTTATGTTGGGTAAATACCCAATTTGCTGTTTTTTTATTTATTAATTTTACTGGTTTAATATGTGTCATGCATAAAAATTAAAAAATTGAACACTGCTTTTTTTAGTGCACTATTTTGTTGTTTGTGGAGATCGAACTCAAGATTATTAATTGAAAACGATGCGATGTTACCACTAGATTCATCCTATAATATAAACAAGAAAAAGACCGTCTTTGATACTTAATTAATACATATTTTTATTTATTATCAATTTCTAGTACATTTCTTCTTTTAATTACCAATTTCCTTGAATACAAAATTTTTGTACTTATTTAACTACATACCTTTTTTTATTATCAATTTCTAGTACATTTCTTCTTTTAATTACCAATTTCCTTGAATACAATATTTTTTTACTTATTTAACTACATACTTTTTTTTACTTATCAATTTCTAGTACATTTCTTCTTTTAATTACCAATTTCCTTGAGCATATTATTTTCTCTTTATAAATTGAAGTGAAAAGAATACCGGTGACGGAATAATTATACTCTGGCGAGGCAAAAAGAAATGCGTCAGCTTCGAGAATTTTCCGGCGAAAGGCCTCAACGACCGGGGGGAACGTTCCGTCGACTTCGAGATCGGTGTTGAGCATTGGAAGTGGAGATACATCCACGTACTCAATCTCTATCCCTTTCATCGATTCCTTGCTGATATCAATAGCTACACAGAAATATGAACATGCACAAAAAAATTGTTAGTAAGCTCTGAATTTCCTTTGGAAATCGAAATATATATATATATATATATATAAATTTATATATGATATATATACCCGCTCGAAGAAGTCCACCGTGGATCGAGGCTTTTCGAATAGACCCGCAAATTGCAGCCACTTTTATTAACGGTTTCGCCACTGCCACTGCTTCCATCTCTCTCTCTCAAACAGAAACTGAATCTGAAACTGACTGCTAATTGTTTTGTGCAGAAGATGAAGCGTGTGTCAAGATATATATAGCCGTGAGAGTTGTTGGCCGTCCAAGTGGACACTATGAGAATGGCCTTTCTCTGGTCTTATTTAATTTATCAATGACTCCACGGATTTTAATTGTTTTTAGGCCTGGTAGAATTGTTCTTGACTTGAATTTACTAAGAGTTGCTCATTTAAAACACAGCATGAAATGTAATATGTATGTTATTTAATAATATTTCTATATGACTTATTTAATAACTTTTTTATATTATAAAATACTCCATTAATTATAGTAAAAATGAGATCTACTAAGAAGAGATAAAATTGATGTAAAACAGAATGACTTGTGTTCTTGCTCTCTCTTGGGATGTGTGGATTATTCATGGGTTCGGTTGTTTGTCTATAGTGAATATTTCTTCAAGTTTCATTTTCTTTTGATTTGTCGCTGATGTTTTAACGCCAACGATCATAATGGAGTAATTTGAGAATGTTAGAACTTAGAACAATCACATGACTCGTGAGGTCTATATCAGCTTAATTGGCTCTTAGTCAAGATTGTGTATAAGCGCCACTATAATAGCTGCTGAAAATTATCTGTCTACGTATGCAATGAGGTGGCGTTGGCATAAAAAGAAGGATAATATTTTCTTATTTGTATATTATATTTGAGCACTTTGTGAAATTTAAATTCGTACTTAAATGACAAGTTGCACTATGAATCCGTAATTTAATCCTTATATAAGTAAAAATATACACGAATTGTCAATTTTGTAGTAATTTGAGCTCTTGTTATAACATTGTTGACATTTTGCCGGAATCTAGTTACTAGCTAACAACTTAAAATCTAATTCATAATACTAATTTTGATGTATAGCCGTGTAAATAATGTGTAATTTAGATATATACAAGGTTTCGTAAATAGATTGAAAATAGTCAGATAAAATCGTTTACAAAAGTTTGGAGACAAAAATATCCCAAAAATATTTTCAATATGTAAACGAATTAAGGGTATTTTGGACTGTTTACGATATGTAAACAAATCTGTCTGGGTATTTTCAATCTGTTAACGAAACCTTGAGTATATCCAAAATGAAAACGTTTTATATTGCTATAGAGCCAATTTTTTGAATTAATAATGGTTAGCTAGGTACTAAATTCCATTCCGAAATTTATCATTGTTATTAAGAGACTAAAATTACAAAAAAAAAACTTACTAACTCAAGAACATTCACTGTTTCCAAGATGAAATATGGCGTATAATTTTGAATCCATGGCTCAGTAGCGAGGAACTCGAAGTACAAACCCGAACAAAGAATTTTGAGACGAATCCATTGTGAGGGCCGAGCTCCGCATTCAAGCAGCACAGAGAGGACCAGGCTCGGCCCAAGCCTTAAGTCGCTTAAGCAATTGCTTAGATCTTTATTTTTTTATTTTTTATTTATAGAAAATATACCCAAATATTTAGATGGTGATAAGACCTAAGTTTCAGAAATAGTAAATCATTTAAAAAAAATCATGAATCTTAATGCTAGTTTTAGGCTAGAGAAAACCATTTCAATAAGATATCTGTTTCTTAATCGTATCTTTAGTTATTATATATTCGAGCGATGATCTGGTCATGAAACGAGGATATTATGCCAATAAAACAAGGTGAAAACGTTATTTATTAATTTTAAAGCTCGAGACAATTTGAGGTGAATTATCACGTCTAAATTATACTTAATAAGTAATTAGATTACAACAAAGTGGAACCTCCTCGCCACAAATCGGAGCCTTGTCTCTTTTGAATCGTTGGTCCGTGCTATTCGCCGTTTCCTTACCGAAGTTAGTCTTTGGTGATTGTTATCATCATATCAAGAAAATAACATAGCAAATACTCTAGCCAAAATGTCTTTCAACTTATGCTGCTCGTGTAGTTGTATCTTGTTGAATGAAGTGAACCGAAACATAGCTAATGCTATAATTGACTTTCTGATCAAATAGTTTTTCTTTTTTTCTGTAGTACAATTTTTCAAGCACCAAAATATTTTAGAATATTGCTATTGGCTTTCATTTTGTAGTTGTTGCAATTTTTCTTTCGTATTATGTCATATTTTGGTGACAAATATATAGGACAAGGTCCTAATACATTTAAAAGTATAATTAGTTAGTAATTTTATTTATTTATCATGCGAGTGACATATAAAGTCGTAAATAGCTCATAGCGTATCTCAACGGTCTTTAGAACGATGGTATCATTCACAGCTGATCTGGACGATAATTATTTATCTAACCTCTCTTGTCATTATTGTATTTAAATTAAAAACAATGTAAGCGTCACTAGTTTAATTTACAGCATCTAACAACCTAAAATTATATTAGCTATTCTAAATCCTAAAATGCATTTATTTTGATTAATTTCCTTTTCGTTTATTTATTTCATAACATTTGACTTTCAAAACCCATTTATTTTGATTAATTTCCTCTTCGTTTATTTAAACTAAACATTGAGTAATAAACCATAAAACTCAGAATTTAGTTTTAATGGGATATAACCCAGAAACTACCGGGTCCAAAAGTTACCGATAATATTTTTCACATTCAAGAACTTTTTTCGTTTACATTCGAACAAACAAACTACAACATTTAATAACGAACATACCTTCTTTTCTCCCTGAGTATTAAGATGAATCTCCTTGCAAACTGAATGGTACTAAACCGAGTTGGTTCATGAAGATATTGTGATGGATTTTGGTCTCTTAGGTGAAGAACTTCTGGCGCAGCGAGAAATTGGTTTTGTTTTAGGTTTTCAAAACTATTTTTGGTTAATCAATTATGGATCGTTACTTTCAATTTTTAAAATTAATGTAAGAATACATTGATATTGAGAAGTTCAAGTATTTTTTTAAGAAATTTCAGTTTATAAACACCCGTTTATTTTGGTTAAGTGTTATAATGCAAACCTGGTCAAACTGTGTGCCACATTGAAATTTCCACGTATTAAATAATTAGATTGCTCAACATAACTTTTATTTAATGACACTGTTTTGTAACACTTTACTTGAAACAGTTTTTTTAAAAAAAGTTGCATGTCACCAAAGTTATTTAGTGTTTGGTAAACTGATTTTAATTTAATTTTTTTGTAAAAGTAAAAACAAATTTAGCGTTTTGGTAAAACAAACACAATTATAAAAAAGACTAAAATAATCTTGGGATAAATATTTTTATTATTTTGGTGTTTAATTTATATGTACGTATTAATATTGACATAATATTTAAGTTTCGGCAAAATAAATCAACAAAATTAAATTTCACATTTAAATATAATTTTTTTGTTAACAAACATATAAACTATTAGTTTGTTGATTCTATTAAACTTGAGCAATCTCATCTCTCAAGTTATCTAAACAACTCATACAAGTTCGATCTGCGCTCTTCATATTGATCTCCAATTTATTAAAAATTTGCTATTCAATAGATTTTGTCTTCAGCAAATTTATAGGAAACTTATTAAACTTTTTGAATGTGTAATATGTGTAATGAGGACTTGAACGTGTAATCTCATCATTATGGTAATTAATTGACTTGATTATAATGATAAATAATTAAAATGTAATCTGCAGCCCAAAAATCAGAAATCCAAAAACTAAGATTTTTACCTTATAGAAAGATTTAGAAATTAACTTGTTCTTTTAAAAGTGTTTTTGGAAATTTTTTCAAAAGTGATTTTACCAAATACCAAAAGAATATTTCAACTATTACAAAAAAAGCTAATGTGGGATAATAAGAGTTACAAAATGTTATTGAGTATTTCTCCAATCAATAAATATAACGACCCAATCATAACAATAAGCCTAACTAGCCCAAATTGCAGCCATGTCCAAAACTCTGATAGGCTCAACATCCAACACGTACAGGCCCGAACATGTTAAAATTCCAACACGATAAAATCCTAACATGTCGTCCTAACATGTCATTCTAACATGTCATTTTAACATGTCGTTCTAACATGTTATACTAGCATGTTGGATCTCCAAACCCCAACATGTCACTTCAAATCATAACATGTCATCCTAACATCTAAGAGCAACATGTCTCAGCTCCAACATGTCCGAGTTTCAGCCATATTTAATTACACGACCCATGACGCTTCGCCTGGCAAAATTACAAACCTGCCCCAACGACTCATCAACTCCCTATAAATACCCACAATCAAAACACAATAAAGGATCCGATTCTCTCACTAGGAAAAAATATACAAAATTATCTCCACAAACATCTCCCATAAAAAAACATGTCTTGTAATAGAATCAAAGACACACAAGGATCAAACTAAAAAAACTCTACAAACACTTCACCCAAAAGAGAAATAATTTTCTTCCAATCTCTCTATATCGGAAGATAAAACATGCTCTCTTTCTCATACTCAACGACTTCCAAGCCAAATTACTTTCTCTCTATAAAACTGCTCAAGAGCTCGGGAAACCAATTCCCCTGTTCTTCACTTCATAAGAGAAAAATCTCGTAACTAGTCTCACAGACTCGACGACGCGTGATTGAGCTCGCTCGCGCCACGCGTCCGTAAATGTTAATCTAAAAAAAACGACTTAACATTTTGGCGCTAGAAGGAGGGGATCCCGAAAACAACCATATACGGGCTCTCCACCAACAAAATCTTCACTACTTAATCACTAATAAGTTTGTACATCCATCAAAATATTTCTATTATAACAGGGTACCAGCAAGCGTCGACCCGTCTACGAATGTCGAACCATGCGACCGTCATTGAGAATGTCATCCTACAACAAGCTAAGAGCTTCGCGCTCCACAAGCGAGCACAAGTGCAGGCGAGACAAAAACAAACACAAAGAACATCACCAGCAAGCGCCAACCCGTCTACGAACTGTTGGAATAGGTGTAGGGTTAAAGAAAAATTTAACATTAATCAAATTAATGGCGGAATTTAAAAATTTCTTTTTCAAGTAAATCGATTTTACTAACCTAGAAAAAGCATATACATGTCATATATTAAAATCATTATTTAATTTACCAGAACACGAACCTTTCTTGGTAGCTTGATCTTGAAGCGTCTTGAGAAAGGTAGATCCTCTTCCATGGCTCGCTCGTCACCTTCACACCTAATCTTAAACTCGAGAAACCTAAGATTTCTATTACAAGAGTCTTTAGAGGTTTTGGAAGGATTTGTGTGTGGGTACAATTAAACAATATGAACCAAGAACAATTCTTGGATCATAAGCTAATTCTGTAGATCAAGTATGAATCTAGGTGCAAAATAAGAAGAGTATTTTCTAGAGAGAGAGAGAGAGAGAGAGAGAGGGTCGGCCAAATGAGGGAGAGAGCAAGAAAAAGCTTAACATTCACATCTCTATGTGAGGCTCTATTTATAGGAGAAGGAAAAATCTATAAAGGTCAATTATTCATTCATGAATGAATAATGTATTCATGACACAATATTTGATTTTCCCTTCCCCTTTCCCTCTTAGTTTGGCCGGCCATACACCTTGCATTAGTGAGGAAATTTGTTTCCTCACTTAGCACATTTGTTTCATTCTTAAGAAAATTCATTTCCCCTTTTTATTTTGGGTAATTATCGTTATAAGAAAAAGGAAATAAAACTCTCCTCTTGATGCACTATCTTGGCAGAACTCTACCTAGGGGAGGAGCATCTAGATGCTTCTTAATTTTTTTAAGACAATTCTTAAAATACCCATTGTAGAATTATAATTGCACAAATAACGAAATTAATTTCATAATGCCTTAAACAACTTTTCGGCTTTAGAAAATAATTTATATTTTCATCAAATGAAAATATTCAAAATCTTATTTTGACATTCACATCATTTAATGTCCTTGTGGACAAAAATACCCTTTAGACATTTTCCGAGAAAAAGTCTAGTTCAACATTTGAACTTATTTTCACTTAGCTTCTAGTTTAACAATCCTACTCTAATGACCTGTAATAGTGACCTTATGGATCCAAATGAACAAAGCTTGAGCTTCTATACTCGGACTCAAAAGTTCACAAATCTTTTCTAAGTATTAGCTTAATGTCAACTGACTCCACTAAAGAGTCGACACTGAGAATCTCTCGGTTCAAATGAATTTATTTTCCACTCAAATTCAATTTTATTATATCGAGCGGATCCATTGAATGTTATCTATGTTTACCCTACATGAATATCATCAACTAGTTCGGATTTATAAAATTACCATTTTACCCTTCTAGTTGTTATTTCCTCAACTCCTTTAGTACTTGTGAATAAGTTAGAAACAATGTATTGATGAGGAGCTAACAAGTCACATTGTTTCATCCAAATAAAGTCGCTACTGAAATTTGGACACTGCGCAGTTCATTTATTCACAATCCAAGTAATAAAGCATGAGGTGATATACATTGCATCTCTGCAATCTTGTACATGAATTCCATATCTATGAGAACTTCACAAAGTTGGTTCATGACATCTTCATAACTTAATATCTCACCAATAGGCCTTGTCTAGATCACACATTGGACCTAGAATTTGACTTTCTCAAATGAGAGTATTAATGCTATGAAATGACATGTCTCATTTCAGGATTTAGGTAAGCATGATGCGATTCATACGTAGTGACCTTGAGATAGAAGATGTTAAATGGTTTGTTCTTCTATTGTCTCTAAAGGTGCATTGGTCAATTCAGTATCTTCAAAAGATACATTGGAAGAACTACAGAGTTCCTAACTCTCTATGTCTCGTAACCAGACATCATAGATTCTTCCAACAATCATACTGGGATCAATAGTCCGTTGATCTTTAGATTGCGAATATATCGTTTTAGTCAAACCATGAAGAGTTTGTTCATGCAAATCTACATTTGTCTCTTCATACATTGTTAGGTTTGATTAAGGACTATAAGATTATCGAATATCATAAATCTTTAATCAAACTAAAAAGGAATGAATGAACGTTTCAACTTTTATTAATTTAATCAGCAAATTACAAAGATTTATATATTACATCAATTTGTAAATAAACAATCTTTCAATAAGGACTTTACAAAGATTTATATATTACATCAATATGCAAATAAACAATCTTCTTGTGAGCATCTCTGCCAACACGAACTTCATATCATGTGACCGTCATTGTGAATAACATATTACAACAAGCTGAGAGCGTCGCGCTCCATAAACGAGCACAAGTGCAGGCGAGACAAAAACAAACACAAAGAACATCACCAACAAACACCAACTCGTCTACAGACGTCGTACTAGCAACCAACCCGAATGTCGTCGGCTCGAAATTCATCAAACGAGACGACCGAATGGACCGCCTTCAGAACATGGGCAGGTCAAGAGCATCATGGCGACAATGACCATGGCAACATGTCAGACCTAGACATGTCTAACCCAAACATGTCGGACGAGGAACGCTTGCGTCAGCATGGGCAGAACCACAAAAAAAAAACAGGTAGAGCGAGCAACAAGAGAACAGGTCGATGAGCACGTCGGGGGGTAGCACGACAAAAATGAACATTGATACATGTATGACCCAAATACGTTAGACTGCAGACGCCAGCGCCAACAGGGGAAATTACCATCTAGCAACAAAGACATGTGCCCCAACAACATGTATGGTGCATGATCGTTCAAGAACAAGAACAGGTACCCCGACGTTCAAGAACCCATCGAGGCAAAGGACAAGAAAATTTAAGCTTGCAACCATACTCTGCCAGGATGAGAACTTAATATGGACATGCCCTAGATAAAAATTATTGTGCTGAGAAGTCTGATCAAGACATGTTTGACCTAGAAATGTTAGACGACATACGATTTTGTCAATAGAAGCAGATGACCATTAGGGAACAAAGACAGGTACCCCAACATCATTAAGAGTAGAACGTCTTTCACGACAAGAACATGAAGATGGAAGTCGCCGACGGTGGGAGCGCAAGGAGGTTCGCACCACCTCAACACGCCAAATTGCTTGGACGCCCAGAGCCGCACACATACTTGAGGAGCCGCCTCAAACGCTCGTTGTGAGATTTTAAGGCATCAAGGCATCTCAAATGCGTAGGTACAACCATGTCGCCCCCGTGCCACATGCTATAAGGCCTTCAAATGGAAAAATAGTGCATCGTTGGGTTCTCGCCTAACATCTTGCTGGGCGAAAACAAGGACTTGTCCAATATCGTCAACGTGTTGAGAGAAGAAATCCGAGAACCACGCGTGGCACATCTTGCTCCACCCTTCCCATCACCATGTTCAAATGGTTCTATAGACTAGGGAGAGGTAGACTAATATGAGGATATATACACAATCTACGCCTTTGCCGTCAGCAACGAACCTGAAACTTAGTGACATCGTTAGTAGGACAACAACACACCTCCATGGCGGAGCTGAAATCCCAGGCTACAACACATGCCTAATTGCACGACCATATTTGAGACCGTCAATTTGTAGCAAACAGCGAGCTTGACGCTCCACATCGGAATGTAACACATGCAAGGCAGGTGCAACCGTAAAAGACCTTAATATCAAGCGCAAACTCGTCAATGAGTGCCACTCCAAGATCCAACGTAAGTGTGGTCGGCTCGACGCCCGACAAACAGGACGACCGAATGGAGCGCCTAATTCTTTCTAGTCAGCGAATTTACAAGGGACAGAACAGAGCGAGCCATAGAAGCGACACGCCCAAATGAAAGGTGAACATGTTCAAATACTCGATCAGGTTGACCAAAAGATGAACATGTTCGAACCGCATGTTTGGGAGGATAAAGAGGCGAACAGATTAGAGACACTCGTCTAGGAAGACTGAGAGATCAAAATATGGAAGTAACTACGTCGCCTTCTACACCGTATGCCACACAGGCTTCATGTGAACGAGGGCGCACCACCAGGTTCGCGTCCACTTCCGCGTTGACTGGAAACGTGAAAGTGACTGATATAATCAACATATTAAGAGAATAAGTTCGAGTGCTACGAGCGGCACAATCTAGGGCTTCACTTCTCAAAAAGCATGATCAAACATGTAGACTCGTCGTTTGCTGCGCACGTACGCGCCGCCGCCAGCCATGTCACTAGACTCGGGCGAGGAACAATCCAGTCACTTCTAGACCTCGAAGAGAGATATCTCACACGTTTCTATGCCAGAGTACGAATGAAGGAAAAATCATACCACTTGATAATAAAACAAGACGAACAAAAAACAACCTACATCACCGATCAAACCAAAGCGAAAAGGTTGAAGTACTACGTGCACAAGTATGTTTGCGAGTGATCAACACTATATAAGAGTATATTTGTAGCCCTTCGTCGATGCTTGTACACGATGGAAGAAAACTACATCTTGAGTGAAATCCATGAGAGTATATGCAGAAGTCACTCCGCTAGATAATACCTAATCCAAATAATAAGTTCCACGCGATCAAGGATTATGAGACTCACACAAACGATTCTCCGACCAACCTCAAAGCGTACGCAGAATCAAGGAATCAAAGTTTTTCCACGCCAAACTCTGAACATGTCCCAAAGAATTCTGCGCAACCTGAGATGAGCGGACTCGCCCCAGGGACTCCCCGACCGACCTCAAAGCGTACGCGGAATTAGGGAAAAAGTTTCACCACAACAAACTACAAACATGTCCCAAAGAATTCTGGCGCAACCCGAGATGAGGGGACTCGCTCCATCGACTCCTCGACCAACCTCAAAGCGTACATGGAATCAGGAAAATAGTTTTTTCCAAGACAAAACTCTACACATATCGTGAATGGCTCCATGCAACCGAGATGAGGAGACTCGCGCAGACGACTCTCCGCCCAACCTCAAAGCGTACGCAAAATCAGGGAATAGAGTTTGGCCACGTCAAACTCCAAACATGTCCAAAAAAAATTCGTGCAATCCGAGATGAGGGGACTCGAGCCTTCGACTCCCCAACCAACCCCGAAGCATCCATGGAACAAAAAAAAATTAGGACGAAGGACGCGCCCGTCAAAGCACAAGTCTAAATGCTCAGTAGCCAACTTCATCTCGGCTCTTGAAGACGTCACTGGCCTATCAAGATCATAGGTCACATGGCCATACAATCCTGCACGTGTAAAATATGGTCACAGGCCACCATAACATGACATAGGAGAAGTCAGCGCATCCGAAGTATCCGGGGCCCCACATCACAAGTTCAAGACGTATAGGAGCTAAACGCAAGAGAAAAGCCATTAGAATGATGCCCAAGAAAACACCTAAAAATGCTCATGTGCGCAGGGTGCATTTCTCGGAGCTCAGCCACACATATTCGAGAAGTCAGTATTGTGCGAGTCAAAGCCAGCGAAGGGTGTCATGTTAACACACAGAGGAGGCCCAACCAGATATAAGAATGGGAACGCAAATAAAGATAATAACTTATATAGAAGAAGATATGAGCTTGGAACAAAAGTCAACCCTCCGTTGATCTTGTTGGGCTAAAACAAACACAAGGCCAAGATACCCTAGTCAAACTTCAGCGCCCAAGAAGACAAACTAAAGGCCAAAGCATGACTAGAGCCCTTCAATAGTGACGAGAATGTGAAGTTTTTCTTAATAAACAAGTTTTTCAAAAAAAAACTGGGGGGTTAATGTTATTGAGTATTTCTCCAATCAATAAATATAACGGTCAATAAATTTCGTCCTAACATGTCATTTTAACATGTCATTCTAACATGTTATACTAACATGTTGGATCTCCAAACCCCAACATGTCACTTCAAATCCTAACATGTCATTCTAACATGTAAGAGCAACATGTCTCAGCTCCAACATGTTCGAGTTTCAGCCATATTTAATTACACGACTCATGACGCTTCGCTTGGCAAAATTACAAACCTGCCCCAACGACTCGTCAACCCCCTATAAATACCCACAATCAAAACACAATAAAGGATCCGATTCTCTCACTAGGAAAAACTATACCAAATTATCTCCACAAGCATCTCTCCCATAAAAAAAACATGTCTTGGAACAGAATCAAAGACACACAAGGATCAAACTCAAAAAACTCTACAAACACTTCACCCAAAGGAGGAATAATTTTCTTTCAATCTCTCTAGATTGGAAGTAAAACATTCACTCTTTCTCATACTCAACGGCTTCCAAGCCAAATTACTTTCTCTCTATAAAAGTGCTCAAGAGCTCGGGAAACCAATTCTCTTGTTCTTCACTTCATAAGAGAAAAATCTCGTAACTAGTCTCACAGATTCGACGACGCGTGATTGAGCTCACTCGTGCCACGCGTCCGTAAATGTTAATCTAAAAACGATTTAACACTAAATACGACCAATATATTATGACATCCCATAAGAAGTTGGCTTAGGCGTTTGGGGCAAAATACAGGTAGCATTTTCAAAACTCATGGTTTATATATGAAAGAGGTTGATATCCGTACTTATCGCACGTTACAATTAGGAGGTTTGTTTGATACCCAAAAGTTACTCAAAGGAAAAAGTAAAACAAATTGAGTAGAAGAGCTCTTATGCAAGAAGAAATTCTGAACTTGGTGCAAATGGCTACTTGAAAATGGCTTTAATGCTGAGAAAAGTACCAATTTAGTCACGTCGTAATACATTTGAGATATGTGCTCTTTTGATTTTTGGATTAGTTCTACCCATGTCTTATTTTTGCAACCTTGATTTCCATCCTTCAGAGACTATGAGTTTAATAGGAACATTTACCGACTAATGAGTTATATTGATTTGTTTAATAAATACGAAGTGGGACATGAATAAAAAGTCATGGATGGGAAATAAGTAAAATTTGAAGAAGATACAATAGGAATTTATAATTATATTATTTGTAGGGAAAATTAAAAATAAGTCTTTGAGCTTCTTTTCGCAACGGGGGCCCTACAGTTCTCATTTTTTGCGGGGTAAATCACTTTAGTTAGCTTGTAGAAGAGGACTAATCGGAGCAAATGAGGTCATTATTTTGATCATTTTCTTTTATAACAACTACCCAAAATATCAAACTTGTAATAGGACTAGTAAATAGGTTCCCCCTCGTCATATTGTACTATCTAGGAGGAATTAAATTTATTTGTTTTTAAAACTAGTTAATTAAGAGAGATTTTTCAGAGCGACCTTAATTTTTTTCTTACAAGTATTTAGCTAAATGATCAATGTTAACATACACATTTTGGAAATGACCAACGTTTTATATTTTTTTTAAATGGCTAGGCGTGTACGTGGCAATATAATTTACAATTTTCATTTACCGGTTTTTCCTTGTTATTACAAAATTTGATTTCAAATTTGAATTTGAATTTTCATTTTTTGAATTTTGAATTTGAGTGAGATAGATTTGTATGAAATTTGTTCCGTGTGATATTAAGATCCTGTACAATAAGAAAAAAATCAATTACGTGTTAATTTGTTTATTCGACCATTTTATTCATTTACTATATTAATTTTTTTCTTTATTGTCATCGTTTCTCTGTTTTTTAGTTTTGAGAAATTAGAAGTTTTGAAAAAATATGCGCTTTTAGTTTTGATAAATTAGAAGTTTTGAGAAAGGATGCGCCTTTGTCCATTTATTTTTCCTCATTTTATTATACTATATTGAAATTTGTTAATTGATGTTGTATATCAATGATGTATTAAGTGCATGGTGTATTATGGTCTATAAACGTCTTGAAAGTATATCAATAATTATAAATTCATCTAAAGTCTCTAAATTTGACTGGATGGAAATGATGAATAATGGAATACAACTACTTACATTTATTTCATGATTTCTTATTAGTTTATAATGATTGAATAATCACGGAATACAGTTTCTAGACAGTCAATATAGACTCCATTAAAGTTTAAGCAGAAAAATATGAGCAATTACAAACAAAATAGTGATCGTCCACTGAGTTACTGTCTATGAATATTAGGGTTGAATTGCTCTTTTAATTGTTAGGTATTCTTTTATTGTTGAGAACAATCAGGCATGATTAGCTCTATTTCTGCGTGATTATTGCAATTTTTTATATATAATATATCATGTGAAAAAATAAATTTATCGAATTTACTTAAGGACAACGTAGCAGTTTCTGTTTATGAATTATAAGATAAAAGGCTAAAACATGTCCTCATTTGAGATATTTTACTTTTTGGAAGAACAGGTTGAGCAGCAACCCACTCAAACATTAAGGTCCGAAGGAAAAGTGTTTCGAACACGGATCGGAACCTCCCGAAGTACACCGAACCCAAACTCGTTAAACTTTCAAGCCCATTTACATAAATCATGAGCATACGAGTTCTGAGTTCTAGGAATCCAACAAAAAAAAACATCCGACAAAAACGTAATTTTCGCCGTTAACTCCGAATAAAATTTTTTGAGATACCAAAAGGGACAATTTATTTTAGCCTCGAGGCAATCCATCATCAGATTGTTGTCAACTTCAAACCGGATAGAGGACAGACCTTCGAACTTAGTGAGGAGCACCACCAAATTCACCGCCTGCAACTCCGCTTCTTCAGCCGACGCCGCAACCATCCTGCATCTCCAAGTCTAATTACGCGCTGAATTTTTGCACCACGCGACAATCCCAACAACCGCTCCTCCTCCTTAAAGGCAGCATCCACCTGAATCTACCACTCACAACGATACACCTCAATATTCTCTCTCGCCTCCTATAATTGGATCGGCCTCTGCAGGTCCTGGTTGAAAGCTTGAGAGTGCTCCTGGACTTTTGTTCCAATTCTTCTGATGCTAGCCTCAAAGTCGTCGACACTCGGGCACCTTTTTCATTCCTCCAGATACAAACTTCTTCGATTATAGCACAACATCTGACCACCGTGGCGTTGAAGTGAGCTTCTCTGTTAGCCTCTTCGGTGGCCAACATGATCTGGTTGACACACTCCACCCTACCGAGAACACTACCAACCTTCCAACGAAGCCTTCCACCTTCCACAAACCACAATCTCCGAGCCTAATGACAGGAGAAGAACAAATGGGCTAGTGTCTCCGTGTCTGACGAACATATTCTGCAAAACTCGTCTGTGGTGATGTTCCTTGCTTTCAGCAGTGACGTTGTCGGAAAAGTCTCTGAAGCCATCCGCCAGAGAAGGAGTTTGAACCTCTCTGGGATTTTAAGTTTCCGAATCCGGTTCCAAGTCCTGTCGTTTGGAATGAGGGGAGCTCTGGACAAGGTTCTGTAGGCTGAACCAACAGAGAACTTGCAGCTAGGAGTACCTGTCCACATCAGCTTGTCCTCCTCCGCCCCTTGAGAGATTTTGACTTAAAGAATTTGCCCGCCCAATTGATCTCCAAAAATCCTCTTGGCCTTCCTCTGTCCCACCGCCTGCTACTATAAAGAAAGAAGTTTAGCCTTGACTGAAATGGTGATTAAGAAACACACGCAAATAGTTCTTTTCTCTAGTTTTAATATTTGGGTTATTAAATATAATAGGCCTACAAACATAATAAACTTTTAATATGGTCCACATTTAGTTAAACTTGCATTAATGTTCGAAATTTAAAGAAAAATATAGTGAAACAAAGATATTTAATTAATTTGACACATAATTACTTGTATCATTAACAAAAATCTAACAAAATGTTGGTTATATTGGAAATGAGATAACAAACGTTGGCTATTTCGTCAATTTTTGTTAATGATTTTTTCACATTTTTTTATAAAGAATTTCTCGCTATTTGTGGGAGTTTTCTAACACGCGTTGTAGTCCTGCATTGTTGTATCACGAAAGAAATTGCTCATGTTATTCAAGCACTCCGTAGAAAAACACTAAAATTTTACGAAAATTGTATTAATAAACTTCGACCTGTTTTTCATTTCCTGTAAATATCTTTCTAAGATAATTTCCCAAAAATAAACTGAGTACTTTACTTGTCTTATTCTTTTTAGGGAAAAATATTCTTTACGTGTCCCTAATTAATTTCCGGGAGAAGTCGTCTATACAAATCTAATATTTTGCCGGTTTGAAGGCAACGGGCTCTTTGGTGGATTCTTATATAATAATAATAATAATAATAAGAATAATAAAAAGACGTTCTTCGCAAACTTTGCGTCACCATTGTCAAAGGTTTCAAAGCTTTGATCTTTATTTAATCAACACGACTCTTATATATTAAATTGTTGTCATCTTTGCCGTCTGAATCTTCTAGGTCTCGGAGTTGACTTTTCAGCTCTTTCGCATCTTCACTTGTTCAAGCAGGTCTGATTCTGATCTTCCAATATACGTTTCCTTTGGCTTTTTTGTTTCTGTGTCATGGAACGAACTATATTCTTGCATTGCAATTCACGGTTGATTCTTGTTTTCCTGTTTCCCTTCTCTGGCTTTTGATTCAAGCTTAGGTTGTTCATTGGAGTTTGACTTTCCATTTTTCCTTCAAATATTTACATAATTCTGAACTATTTATCAGTTCCTTTATTCTTCTTCCATGTTCTTAAATACGATGCTCTGAATAGTTAATGGCTTATTTGGGGACAATTACAACTCTAGATTTAAAGTCGAATAAAGTAAGACGATTCATATTAATAATGGGATTATAGTTAATACCCATCATTTGTTTGCAAATGAACCCAAATAGAAACTTTCAAACAATACTAACCCTTTTTTCTTCGCATTTCTAGAACGGGACACCCAAAATTTCCGGGGATGATTAGGAACTGAAATCTACTCAACCACTGCGCAGTAATCATCATCAAGAAGGAAAGGAAAAAAGTCTTCAATGAAACGAGCTTCGCCTTTGCTCTTGGCTCTCTTGGCCGTGGGGTTTTTTTTGATGACATACAATGTGTTGACGACAGTGATAAACTATACATCTCCGGCCACTACGGGCGATGATTCGGTGCTTAGATTAGAGACCGACCCGATCATTGAGAAGCCCACGAATTTGAGGCTCGAAAAGGGTTCAAAGTCGTCGCGGTTTCACGTGGCTTTGACAGCGACAGATGCTCCGTACAGCAAATGGCAGTGCCGGATAATGTACTACTGGTACAAGAAGCAGAAGGACTTGCCTGGATCGGATATGGGCGGTTTCACTCGGATTTTGCATTCGGGGAGCCCCGATAACTTGATGGACGAGATTCCCTCTCTTGTCGTTGATCCTCTTCCAGCAGGTCTCGATCGGGTAATTGATAACTTTTTTCGTTCTTTTTGTTCCTTCATTTGTCTGATTTTGTGTAGTATTCTGATTCTCCAATTGTTCACTCGATGGTAGTACTAGGCTAGTCACTTAAAATGTCCGAGAGAGTCCTTTGCTCGGACTCAAGATAAGCATAAAAAAGAATCGTTTGATTTATTAATTTAAAATATTGAGCTTTTTGTAGTTGAATCCATTTTTTCTTGCTGCAACAATTGGTTTTGGTTTTGATGATCGTAAGCGACTTTGTGAGGGAGACAATAACTCTGTTGAGGAAATTTCGAAGGTTACTTTATCTGTGTGTTTCATTGGTGAATCTACATTCCGTCTCTTTCTAATTTTTTGGGGTGTTAATTAGCAATTCAGTCTCTTATCTTTTATTCTTTAATCGTCCATGATCTGTGTCAGATAATTAGAGCTTGTTGCATCCCCGGCTTTTTTTCCATTGATACTGATCATAAGTCTATATCGATATTTATCTAAACTGGAGAGACTATTAGCCTGAGTTGTGATTTCACTGCAGGGATACATTGTGCTAAATAGGCCATGGGCTTTTGTTCAGTGGCTTGATAAAGCTACAATCAAAGAAGAGTGAGCTTTTTATTCATTAATTTACATGAATTTTTTATTTTTTTTCGTGAGCACAATGATAACACGGAAAACGTGTTCCGTTGTTGCAGCTACATTCTAATGGCAGAGCCGGATCACGTGTTTGTAAGGCCTCTTCCTAATTTGGCCCACGGAGATAATCCTGCCGCTTTCCCGTTCTTCTATATCACACCTTCGAAGCAAGAAAAGATCGTACGCAAGTTTTACCCTGAAGAAAATGGCCCGGTCACAAACGTGGATCCCATTGGTAATTCCCCTGTAATTATAAAAAAGGTAATGACTTTTACGTGTGGATTTGTTTATTTTTCACGTTCAATCTTAAAAAAAAATTTACATAAAAGAGTCTTCGTGATTAATAGCCACCTGAAGTTAAGTAGATTAATAAATAGCTCATTTTTTTATTAATTTTTTGTAAATACCCATTCCAAATGATTTATACACGCAAAAAGTCTAAAATAACCCAAAACACTCTTGCCTATTTTTTTCAGCCGATTTTAAAATTTAATATTTTGAAAACATAATGATACGTGGACTTAACAATAACGCAGGAGATGCTCGAAAAGATTGCTCCTACATGGATGAATGTTTCGTTGAGAATGAAAGACGACCCGCAGACTGACAAAGCCTTTGGATGGGTGCTTGAAATGTTAGTCCCAAGAAAGGAATCAATGAAATCTTTACAATCATTTTTTATTTATTTATTGACTAAATGATTGCATTGTTTTCTTTGTCGAATAAAAGGTATGCCTATGCCGTGGCATCTGCTTTACATGGGGCACACCACATTCTTCGCAAAGACTTCATGCTTCAGGTACACCGATCGACCTGGTTGACTTGAGATTACTTTGTCTCAGGGTTTTAATCTAATTAACTTTTTTTTAATAATCGCAGCCCCCGTGGGATTTGGAGACGACTAATAAGTACATAATCCATTACACTTACGGGTGTGACTACAACATGAAGGTGACATATCTACTCTTGTGAACTTATTTTCTTTTTAGTCTGGATTCGTTGGAGTACCCGAGAAACTGAATGCTGTATGTTTCAGGGTGAATTAACGTACGGTAAAATCGGAGAGTGGAGATTTGACAAGAGATCTCATTTGCGTGGACCGCCACCAAAAAATATTCCCTTGCCACCTCCCGGGGTTCCTGAAAGTGTGGTATGTTCACTCAGATTATTTATTTTATATTAATTATTGTATATATATAATCGAGTAATGTATTAAAAGACGAGTAAGCTTTAATTTGTATCAATGGGGTCTGAGGTCTGTCATTTCTTCCGATTCACTTCTATTAGTTTGTTTATTTGTAATATTCTTAGACTTTGGTTTGTTTTTGAATCTCGTTGGTTCTTCTGTTTAGTCACAATTTTCATATGTTTGGTTTGTTCTGGGATCGGAAACAAAATGTGCAGGTTACACTGGTGAAGATGGTGAATGAAGCCACTGCTAACATTCCAAATTGGGAAGCAGAGTAATTCCGTTGTGTTGAAGATAGTCTCTCATTCTCATACATACCAAGGACAGTTTTGACATCTCACTACATTTACGACGATAATGATATTATCTACCTATAAAGGCTTTATTGTCTGTGTATACAACCTTGGCCTTTTTTTTGTAACTGAAATTTTCTTGTTTGTTGCTGTAAAATGTTTTTGTTTTGTTCTTTTTTCTCTGATGAGAAATATAATGTTTTAAGTTAGACTTTGGCTTTTAGATTGCTTCGTTACAAATGTTCTCTTAGTACTTGAAAACTTCAGCTTATTGGTGATTTCACTTTACATGTATTTTTTTTCTTTTTGATAGTTTAGAATGTTGAAATTTTGAATGAAGTTTGTTAAATTTGACTTATGTCATGATTTTTTTTCTAGGAAATGGCATTCAAAAAACAAGTGAACTAATTTAAAGGGAAATCTCCCACTGCTAGGTATTGAATTCACAACCTCCTAACTAAAAGTCATGTGCTATTATTACTAAACTATTTTAGCTACCACACCCAATTTAACAATTAAACATCTAAATATGAGTTAAACGTCAAAAATTTCTTGAACAATACCACAAGTGAATAAATATCCATATATGAATGAAAAATAAAAAATTGGGTCTATCCAAAACTTAAACATAACAATGGAAATATCCAATGTTTTGTAAATAGCTACACTTCTTACGTAGTAGTCGTTTACAATATATTTTTGATCCGTATTACCCTTGTTTATTTGGAAAAATTTAGAGTTCAAATTTAAATTTTTAATTTTGATTTTGCATTCAAAAATTTGAATTTTAAAAACAAAATATGAATTTCATTGCCGTGTGATTAGTTATGAATTAATAGGTGCTAAAATTGTTTAGATTCTATATAAATGGAAACTGTTTATTTACATCTAATTAAAGATGATTTTTGGTATTATTTAATTAAGTTACAAAATTTGAATTCCCTTTAGCTTTGTTTCCGCGAGTTTTCTTTTTTCGATTTGATTGTCTCGAAAAAATCAGAAAAGTGATCCTCTCTTCTTTAATTTGCTTGGATGGATTTGTTTCTTGATAAAAGTTTTTCACTCAATAAATCAAGTATGTGTTGTTTATGTTTTCATGTGTCTTCTCCAATTCTGTTTGCATTCTATTTACAATTCATTATCAGCTTATGTTTATTTTGTGTTGTTTTTTTATTCGGCGTCACTTACAAATTTTTAGATGGAAATTGTTTGAGCGTTAATATTTACAGTCTCAGAAAGTTAGATATATTGATGATGAAGGTCTTAAATATTCAGAAAAAATATTATATGATATTTTAAACTTGAAAAATATTCCTATAAACATTTATTTAAATGTAAATAATTCTTTTCAGATATAAAGATGTTCTTCAATCTTATCTAGTGTCATTACGGTTCGGAACTGCCTTTAAATTTTAAGTTCTTAGGTCAAATAAGATAAGATAATTGAATGCTTGCATATTCTTTGCTCATGAAAGTTGTGTGCGTCGGTTTGCACTACGTCCGAAATTGGAGTTATTAATTTAAGCTAAATTTTTTTTAGTGGTGAGTTAAAATACATCTTCAACTTAATTTTATCCACGTGTTAATAATAATTTTTTAATTAGATTAATCATGAACAATATTTTAATTTGTATACATGTAAAACAAATCAATATTTTCATAAAAAAAAGTCTCATATATGTCTTAGCAAATTAACTCTTCAATCAATTGGCTTAAGTATGCTAATACACAAAATAATTATTAAACTATCAATTAAAAATGATTTTTAGTAACTAGCAATGGCTTAATATGCACCCCTTCGATAGTGAGCACTGATCACTAAAGACAAACAAGTGTGCGTTGTAGTGAATCGCCGAACCTAAAAATTATAGTAATGACAAGAGAGGGAGAGATGACCGGAAGGAGTGTCGGCAGCAGAAAATAAAAGAGAAGAAGAAAACCTTTCTCGTGACACTTTTTCATGAACAGCAAGAAAATGAATGAGACACGGATAAAAAGCTGAAAATATTGACCAAAATTAATTTTATGATTTTCATCTCAGCATTGTCTTTACGTGCACGACTTCTGACTTTCAGTAGTTTGTATGTTATATTTTTCCTTTGGATTTTTCACTTACTCGTTATGATAAATAAATTATTTAGTTCAGTCATCCATACCTGCAAAATAACAGTTTTTTACCCTTGAATTTTGAAAACTGAGTTTGAAAGTCATTCTGGCTTGTCGCACCATAGAATCCGTCAAAAACTGTGCCGAAGGTCAATGGAAAATTTTCTTCCTTCTACCGTTTTTATGGTTTGCAAAAATCAGCAGAAGAATTTTTTCTGTCAAGGTTAATAGTTTCCGTGGAATCCGTGAGTAATTAAAGAAAAAAAAATAAAAAAAATCGAAAATATGATTATTTAAAGAAAAAATTGACCCTTATAAAACGTTTCTAATTTGTATATAACCAAGGTTTCGTTAATGGATTGAAAATAGTCAGCTTTGTTAAATTGACCCTTATCTTTTTTATTAATTATTATTTTATATTTTAAAATTTCGTTTTCGTATTTGAAATTCAATTTTTGAATTTTAAACGTGGATATACCAATTTGTGCGATTTCTACATTAAATCTTTATAATATCTAGTTTCATAATTAGTAGTGATATTATATTAAAAGAAACTATTAATTTAACTTAATTAATCCATATTTTTTTATATTCATTTACAATTTTTCGTTTCTCTCTCATTGGCATTGCAAAAAAACCTCTTGAACTACTGATTCAGATCGAAAAAAAATTTAGTTGGCCATATATGGATTTGTTTCATGATGATAGTTTTTCATTAGACGAATCAGGTTTGTGTAGAGATTGAAACGTGTTTGTAGTTCAGTATGTTTTACACTATACGTTTTGTTAACACTGTACTGTAATTTGTTTGTTTGGAACGAATTATTTTCAGATTTCATTTATGTTCTTTATAATTTACGTCGTATTTACGTTTTGTTAACACTGTATTGATTTTTTTTATGATCGGATTTATTTACTCGATACATGTATCATCTACGTCGTATTTACATTCTGTTAACACTGTAATACGTCATAAATATGTTTGTAAACAGACAAAAATACACTTGAATTAATTATGAAAATCGAATTTAAATGGTGTCTTCGAATTTGGAATTCAAAATTCAAATTTTAAACGTGGGTTGACTAATTTTGAGCGACATTTTTTTATTAATTATCAACAATATTTAGTTTCCTAATTATGTATGATCCTATATTAAAGAATATTATTAATATTACGTGTTAGGCTGATTAATTTAGGGGGAAGTCTTGTTTTGGGGTTTTTTTGTCTCTAAAATTTTGTAAACGAATTCGCTTGGGTATTTACAATCTATTTACGAAACCTTGGGTATATCCAAATTAGCTATAGTTTACATGACTATACATCAAAATTACCCTTATTTAAAAGATGTAAAAGTAAGAAATTTAAGAAATACGTTATTATGAAATGAAATCGTAACTTGATATTATTCCTCGAAAATTCATAAAATTGAAACTTTACAAGTTTTACCTTTCACAAATACTCATTGATGTTCATTATTGCAAAGTTCAAGTCGTAATTGTATTAAAGATCAAAGTTTACAAAGGTTTATTGAAATCGGTCGCCGTGTTGACACCAATATTTGTAAACGGTAAGAGTTTTGACTATGTCGAGTTTCAAACTTTTCGTCGATGATTCGAACTCAAACTACCAAAAGATGATTCGGATGAGACGGTCAATACCGGGATGGATAGGATATCTCGATCAATATTTGATAGGATGAGAAACATATTTTCGTGTTGTCTCCACCATGCAAGCATATTGAGATCCTCTTGGCTCATTGATGGGAATTGTTGAGAGTTGTACAAAACGGTCTTGTCATGCCCCGACTTCTCCTCATGTGGCTCCAGATGTGGTGATGATCTTGGTGATGTATTTCATCTTTGTGTAAACTGAACAATGTGTCGGAAGATCACTCGACTAGTTATTGGTGGTTGTGGTGGACTCATCTACACGGGTTGTGGCATTTGGCGATGGTAATATCTGCAAATGGAAAAAAAAATTATTTCACGACCTTTGGATTATCATGTGAAACGTAATCTTGTCCGGTATAACGCTTCAACTATTATAAAAAGTTAAGATAACCACCAAATTTTAATCTAAGATCTAGTATAGTTTCAAAATAATATAAATATGGAATTTTATCCACCCCCAATATTTTTAAAGTTATCACAATCGCTTAGATGTCGTGTAATAACAGAAATGCTCTTACGTGCTAAAAATGTGTTTGGAGTATAAACTGTGGATAAATCACAAATTTCATCATAAAAGAAGTTTAAATATCGCATATAACATGTAGATTTAGCTATGTCATGGTTGCTTACTCGGTTAACATACTCTACAGTAACTTGGACGCACCTATTGGTTAAATAATATTTTTAACATTAAGTATCCTGAATTCCATCTAGTCCTAATGTCGGTATGAAAAGTTCTTTCCTCTAATTCATTTCATAAAAATTGTCTCTTAAGTTCATCTACCCTAGATGTGGAACTATTTAACCATGAAATTGATTCTATATCATTTTTTCAATACATTCTTGAAAAATGTCCCGATCCGAATTTTATATGAGGTTTATGATGTGTGAGCCGCATCTTTGATGTAAAATAGATTCTTATTTACAAATTTTAACTCTTAAAGCTCTAATCATAGCATTGTTATAGAAATTATTATTTAGAGTTATAGAAATTATTCTATTTTTTAAGTTTCATTCTTCTATAGCGCTTCATATAAATTCGAATATTGCATCTCCGGTGTGACTACCCTCAATTCTTTTAAAAACAATAATTGTTTTTTGTTTAGGTTCCAAACCGAGTCTATGTTATGAATTATTACACTCATATAATCCATTTTAGCATTCCCGACAAAATATTAGAAATTAGTGCTATGTTAAAATCACCCCTTTGGGGTTGGTAATTCACGTGAGAAGTTAGAGTGGGTATCAGATTTTTGTGTGCTCAGAATTTAAGATTTGAGAAAGGTTTAACCAATTTCGTGAGAATGCTAGAACGAAAGATGGTGCGAGAGTGCGAGAATAGTCCCGATAACTTCTTTGATCGGATGATATCGGAGAAATAATAAAAATTTATAAAAATTGTATAAAACTTGTAGAGATATTATAGAAATTTTGGATAAGTTTTAGACAAATTTCAGAGAGACTGTATAGAAATTTTTTTAGAAATTGTAGTGAGAGTGGAAGGTAATGTGTGAAATTTGCAATGAAATTGGTTGTATTTATAGAAGAATTTTCGAATTGGGGTTATTGTGTAATAAAGGACAATTTTTTTCACCTGTTACACTAAAAAGAAGTCATTTTTTCTGCTCCCACGATTCACCGCGTCACTTTACGGCTCTTTTCCCTTCGACCTTCCGTGCCACAGAGACGTTTCATTCCTTCCGCGCCTATCACATAAGTACTTTTCCGCATACAGTTTTGAAAGGTGCACGGTGTACCGTCTTCCGTCGAGTCTGCCATAGATGTCGTCCTTCCGCCCACTGACAAGCCACGATGAGTTTGAAGTCTATTGAATAAGGATAAATGAAATCCACTTATATATAGATGATTTAAGATATAAAAGGGTAAAATATCAAAAAACGGTCGATAACTCAAAGATACGGGAATATCATTAGTCAAATGAGAATTCGATGATAAAAACGTGTAAATTGAAGAAGGGAATGCCGATGAAAAATGTTGTTGACCGGACGTGAATGCGATAAGAAAGCGTAAATTTTGACGGAAAAAATTTGATTAATTGTATAATTTAAAACGTAAATTTCATACAAATAATAAGGTTCGTAGATATTTTAAATCATAAAATTCGTTCATATTTTGCTATATAAAGTTCATACAACATAAAATTCATACGTATTTTGCTACATATAGTTTATACAACATAAAGTTCATGCAACAAAAAGATTGAAAACAACCATACAAAATCCAATTAAACATAAATACTAAATATAGCGATGTGGGGCTGCTGAAATCCATATGATCGTGTTTAAAGGTCACAATAGTTGAAACATGTCATTGAGTTTGCATTCAATGATGTATAGTTAATGACATGAGTGTTAAAAGTTGCCTTGGGTAACGCCGACCATGGTTCACAATATGTGATACTCGAGTATGTTGGAATATGTTTAGGGTTAATAAAAAATTATCATTAACGCATTAATAGCGGAATATAAAAATTTCTTTACTAGTAAAACAATTTTTACTAAACTAGGCAAAGTGCATGAACATGTATATATTTAAAAACATTATTTAAATACTTGAATACTAATATTAATCTTGTTGTTTGATCTTGGAGTCCCTTCTTGGATGAAAATCCTTCTCTTTGTTTCGCTGTCGTTCGTCTCTGCATTCTCGAGCAACTATGAAAGTTTCTACCACTAGAGTCTTCGAGCGTCGGAGAGTTTAGTGAGTGGGCACTATTAAATAATATGAACCAAGAATAATTATTGGATCATAAGCTAATTCTCTAGATTAAGTGAGAATCTAGATGCCAAAATAAAAGAGTATTTTAGAGAGAGAGGGAGAGAAGGGTTGGCTAGAAGAGAGAGAGCAAGACCAAAAAAACTTATTTTCAGATCTCTATGTGAGGCTCTATTTATAGGATAATGAAATACAAGAAGGAGTAATTACCCTTTCCTATTGTGTATTCATGACAAAATATTTGATTTCCTCATCCCTTTCTCTTTCAAATAGTCGGCCACCCTATGCCATAGGTGAGAGAAATTTGTTTCCTCACTTAGCACATTTGTTTCCTTTTCAAAAAAATTAATTTCCTCTTTTCTTTTGGAAAATTACCAATATGCAATAATGCACAAAATAAAAGAAGATATTTCTCTCGCTCCCTTGATGTAAAGTGGCCGATCATATGAGTGTCTAAACACATATTTACTTCCTAATTTGTTCATAACAAATTACGGAAAAGCCCTCACATTATTGCCCATACAATAACATGTCACAAAATTTAATCACTAAGCATGAAAACCAATTTTCAGCCGTGTGATTTAAGTAAATTTGTGAGAAAATTCAAAATCTTATTTTGACATTTTACATTAATTATCCTTAAGGACGAAAATACCATTTAGACCATTTTCGAATTCATACGTCTAGTTCAACAATTGAACTTATTTTGACTTAACTCTACTCGAATAACTTGTGATGGTGACCTCATGGACCCAAATGAACAAAACTTTAACTAGAACTCTTGCCGACTTCTCTTCCTTGCCTTGTACAAATCTTTGACTTCTCGTTGATCAAGTCGTGTTAAGAGATTCTCACGCATCTCTTGATGGATTGTTTTTTCCATCATGGTCCTATTATGTTTTCTCATTTCAGTTACTTGTAGCATATTTCCACATTTATTCCCTTACCTCCGAAGGACACTTATCACAATATTTCATGTTTTTCTTCGGGTTGTTTCCGCTAGGATGCAACTTCATACAAGTGATATCTCCACCTCTCGTTGTTAACCCACAATACTTGCTTGTGAAATGGTTGTTACTCCCTGAAATTACAATACAACGCTTACGGACGCCTTCATCTTCCATCTGAGATAATTAACAATAACAACAATAGCAGCAATGAACAAACAAATCATAATCCTTGGTCTCGAAAAAATCTAAAAAAATTCTTTTACTCACAATTTGATTTAAACAGATTCTATTTTTTTTTTTTTTACATATTTTGCTAAAAAAATTCATAATCAACACGTTAACCATTTAATAATTACCGACCAATAACAAAAATTACAAGACTGCAATTCAAATTCTCAATTATTGGTCAAAAGAAATCTGAATTAAAATCCATTCTTCTCAAAATTAAATTTCTAACTGATCTTATTTGATCCATATTTTGCTGAAAAAAATAAAAAATCAACACGCACTAATTATTTCTTCATTTCTTACTCAACGAACTATAGCAACAATTACCTAAATACAGTCCATATTCTCAATTTTGGATCTAAAAAAATTTCAAAAAATATTATTCTACTCAAAATTCTATTTCATTATAAATTTTGCAAAAAAATCAAAATCAACACCCACTAATCATTTCTTCATTTAATATTTCTCGAACTATAACCACAAATAAAGAATTCACTTCAAATTTTAACTTCCGGATTTCAAAAAAATCTTAAAAAATTCTATATCTTCATAATCACATTTCTAACACATCATATTTTAGTCGATAATTGCAAGAAAAATTAAAATCAACAAGGAAATTAGCTTCAACGCTCACCGGATTTGAAGTTGTCGGAATTCAAATCTTTGGGTTCCTTGAAAATTCACCAAAAATGTGTTGAAGTTAGGCAGCGCTCGCCGGTAAAGAACCGACGCCTAGTGTTTCGCTCGAGAATTCACCGCCAAAGAGTAGTGCGTTCTTCTTCTTTTAGTAGCCAAATGGGTGTTGTGAGAAGATAAAACTTTTAGGATTTTCCGAAAATATTATGTATGTTTTATACAAAAAATGACATATTAGGAAAATTGGCATTGAGAATTCTTTGACCAAAACGACAGAATTCGTCGGCCAAAACGATGAAACGACCATAAGGATCAAATTTAGCCGGTAAGCTGAAAAACACATAATTTTCTCCAAAAAAACAAAAAAACGTATAAAATAATTGTTTGGCCATATCATAAATTTTTTTATTGCAATATTATAACCATTTAATTTATTTATTTTTCTCTTCAAAAATTTAATTATTTATTTTTACCAAAAATCCTATAAATGATTCTCATTTCAAAGTTATAATTAAGTTTGTCAATAAATATCGACTATTCACAATAAATATTGAATGCCATTATTTATGGACATTATTATTAAAATAATCACACAACTGACATAACTACAAATTTATTTAAATTAATTAAAAAATTCTATATAGTCGTAGTTTTCATAATAATAATAAGAATAATTTTCATGTTTTCCCACTAAAATATAGCACTTGTTCAGGTTCACTACTCGATGTTTGAATTTTCTCAATGTGCCCTCGAACTTCTGTTTTTGTGCGTTTGTGGTCCTTCTGTTATCTTTCCATCCGATATATGTTAGTTTTTCGGTGAAATTACCTAAATACCATTTAGTTATATAAAAAGGAAGCAAAGGTTTCATGCTAACACCATTTTTTTCGTCTTCTTCGGGCGGATCATTTGGGCCAAACTCGGCTCGCCGTCCGCCGCCCGCCGCGCAGCGCTCGAACGACTTTGAAGTCCTCACCGAAGTTTAGGTAGCACTCGGTATAGCCTCAACTACTTGGTAAGATGTTTGTGTGGGAGGTAGTCTATTGATAAATAATGAAAAACAAAGAGAGACAGGGAGAGAGATTAATTATGGAGATATGAAGTTACCACCATTCTCAACACACATTTATATCTTCTATGATTCTCCATTTTGGCGCAAAAAAAATAGCACATGGTCGGACTCAAAAGGGGGAAAAATCGACTTTCATTTTCAAAATCGAACGGAAGAACTCTTTATTTCATGTTCAAAATCTAAATAATTTATCCTTACACATTAACTGATATCGGATGGAAAGATAATAAAAGGAGCACAAACACAAAAAATAAAAGTACGAGGGATACATTGAAAAAATTCAAACATCAAGAGGTGAGCTTAGACAGGTGCTATAATTTAAGGGAAAAATATGTAAATTATAAAATTGATTATAACACAATCATAATGGTTTATGTGGTGTAGGTATGTATGTTCGTGATATATATATATATATATATATATATATATATATATATATGCGGTTGCCTTTGCTAATTATAAATTGGATCACGAGAAATAAAGATCACTAAGATTGG
Organism: Urtica urens; assembly: GCA_958296335.1. Taxonomy (NCBI): domain Eukaryota; kingdom Viridiplantae; phylum Streptophyta; class Magnoliopsida; order Rosales; family Urticaceae; genus Urtica; species Urtica urens. Next base: position 7,695,400 of record OY282530.1, on the reverse strand, counting down.
TGCCCATGTCACATGTCCACTACGAGTACACATTCAATACAGCTACTATAGAATATTTTCAAGTGCTTGGAACACTAAATGTCCTCAAAAGTCTTGTCCAATATTCGATATTAAATCTCAAATAAATAGTTTGCTATATAAAATCAAATCTCCATATGGTGTCATAAAACCTTAAGTCATATAATTTCTCTTTAACCAACATGCATGTGGAATATCTCTAGAATGATAAAAAGTATATCCTTGTTGCACGAGAACTATGAGTTTATTTTCCTTTTCTTTTCTAGGACATACAAGGACTAAAGCAAACTTTACCATATACCAAGTCTTACTCGAGTAGTACATAAATCCATGCATGAATTTTAAATTAGTTTACTCATGATACTGCAGATTACATGAATTAACAACTACAATATCTAAGAAGAATAAAAACCTCAACAAAAAAAAAATATCTAAGAAGAATAAAACTTACACAAAATTTCATCTCCTTTTATTGAAGGATATATAATAGGTTTAAATAGCTACATATTATATTTCGCTTCAATTTATTGATTTGAAAAGTCTTACTAATTCTAAAAGAGAAATTTGGAGAACACAAATACTAAAAAGTCATGAAATCGGAAGATCATGGAGATAGGTAACTAATGCCTCAAGATTTATTAGACGATAATTAATTTTTTTATTAAAAAAACATGACTCGTTGGAACGAAAATTTTATGACTTCATAGCCAAATTTTTAAATTATCATTCTGAAAGTAAGTAAGATAAGATTAATATGCATCCACAAATGGTAGTTTCAAAAAAAAAAAAAAAACTCAACTATTACCAGAGTTGTTATACTCGTATACATGTGGTGTGGATCTATAAATAATATATACCCATATGAAGGTTTAATTAGGGTGCTTCTGTGTGTCCCTATATATAAAAAGTTTTAATTGATTACAGTTGAAAATGGCATCACAATAATACGAAACACATGCAATGCGTACAGTAATTATAAGTTTGTAACAAGATGTCAATGAGGCTGAGACAAATTTCCAGCGATGAACTGGGTTGGGTTTGTTTAATGTAGCTCTATTGAGCTGAGCTTGACTGCACTATAACGCTGTTTATTCTATGATGATATTTTTTCTGCCAATAATTCAGAGATATTTCAGTGTGGAAGGAAGAGAAACAAAAAAACTTCCCGTCACACACATGTCTGAGTACGACTGTCAAATATCATCCACAAAATAAGAAAGCAAATATGCTTTTCTTATTTCCCTTTATGTATTAATCATGCATCTACGTAGTAGTATTGTATAGGTAGGAACAGTACGATTATTTTAGATTCGATCTAATGTTTATTAGTGAAGGTGGATTCCAAGCGAGATGTGAATTCCCAATGACCCTAGGTATCAACGGTTTAAACTAATTTAATACTTATTTTTAATGTTAATATTATGATATACAGAATGCGTGAGATGAACGAGCTTGCATTTGATAGAATCTTACAGTGTAAGGGGACTAATTGAAGCTTAATTAAGCTTATATGCAAAAAGAAAAAGTTAGCTATAACTCTTGCCACATGGCAGCAGCGAATAACTGGATACATTAATGAATAGTACTAACTTAGTCTTTTAGCATTTCACTTCCATTTGGATCAAATGAAAATGATGTGAAGTTATATATTGAATAAATAAATAACTACATGTAAAAAGTTCAACAAAAATTAGTTAATTTGGCAGTTGATAATCACATAATTTTAATTGACGAGTTTTGATCAAAAGTATACATACTTGATAGTTTTATGTCTTGTTATCTGAGTCCGTACTATCTTATATTGTAGCAAAAGATATCCTGAAAAATTTTATAGCTTGTTATAGGTTTTGATTAAGGGTCTGGTAAACTTACAATATTAGCCAGACTAAAATAAGATAAGTACAAATAGATGTCGAATATATTAACGTAATTAGTCCATTAAAATATTTGAAATTATAATATAATCAGCATTTTGTATATACAAGATAAATAGTCATAAATGATGTGACATTCATGATACCTTTTGATTAAAATAGAAGAGCGATATACTTACGTTAAATTATGTATATAATTATAAAGACATAAACCTGATTATTTATTTAAAATTTACAAAACGTTATATGGAACTGTAAATATTGTTATTTAATGGACTCATAAATTTAACATTTACTCCAAAAACATACCATTGAATAAACAAGAATTTGGTGAAATAACCAACATTTACTATCTCATTTTTAGTATGGTTAATTCTTCATTAAATTTCTATTAATGGTTCAAGTGCTTACGTGGAAGGCCGACTTTACTCCTATACTAGTAAAGAAATTGTTTTACACTTCACTATTTTAAACTTTAAATTAGGTAATAGAAATGTCCAATTTTAAAATAATTTTTAGGCTTGATTTACTTAAATACTTAAATAGTGTATTAAAAAGGTCTGTATTAATAAGGCGTAAATTACTTAAATAGTGTATTAAGACCTAAAGATTAAATTTGCTTTGGCCTTCAATAATTCTAGAGTCGGGCCTGCTTACGTGTCAAGGTTATTAATTGTGTTAGTTTACTAGATTGCCTTTAACATTTCGGCCAAATTTTGAATATTGAAAATGTTCGAATCTTGAGTTTTAAATTTATACGAGATTGAAAGTTGAATTAATTTAGGAAGTTAATTTAAAATCAATTCTGGCATTTTAATTTGGTAAGTAATTGATTTAGTTCGTATAATGATGTAAGATTATATAATTTTGAAATTAATTTATTGATTTGTTTATTTGTTATTCCGACAATTAATTTATGGTGCGCTCTCTCTCATTATATCATCGTTTTATCTCCATTTCCATATTTTTGAAGCTCTTATTTCTTAGGAATTTTGAACAATTTTATGGCAATTTCCTCGATCATATTTTGTAAATCAGTTTTTCGTTTACATGATCATATTTTTCTTTGCACTTAAATTGTTTGAAAATCAATGTTCTCAAGTTAATGAAGATAATAATATATTGTAAACTATTGTAAATTATTGTAATTGAAAGTCGTTTTACACGTTAAAATGTTCCATATTTACATACTATCCACAGGAGCCAACCCTAGTCCAGTAACATTTTCAACCAATGGATTAGTAATGTTTTACAACTTAAACAAATAAAAACATAGGTTAAAGTAAAGATCAAACAATAAAAAATTCAATATATAACATTCTATTTTGACAACGGGTCGTTTATCAACATTTCCAACCGAAAACACCGAAAATATATATATTAATGTTACATTCAAATCAACATAAAAAAATCAACATATCTGAACAACGAAAAATATCATAATGGGCAAACAAATTAAAACGCATGCAAAAAATTTTCCTTTAATCAAAGAGAAATAATTTATAAAAAAAATCATGTTTGTGTTTAACGGCAAAAAAAACAAAGAAAATTTGTTGTCTAGCCTTTGTAACGCATAGTTTAAGAAACATATTTACGAGAGATGATGTTTGTGATTTTCAAATAGGTTGTAATCTACTAAAAAAATTCGTCTTAAAAAGTACTTAGAGAAACGACGCATACCTCTGCGGGTGAACGGATCGGCGACGATAAAAGGAGTTTAACCTTGTTGCAACGTCAAAAATATGAATCTGTAGATTTTAAGATTTTTGAGAGAGCTTTTTACTAAGAAACTGAAAAATCGGATTAAATGAAAAATGAATTTATTCAAAATCTATTACTTGATTTTTTATTTTGAGTAATGATGCAGTTATTACGTTTTAAAATTCCCGCGCAATTTTTTTTTAATATTTAAGCATCAAACTTTGACAGGAAAAAGTTTTGGGTCAAACTCGTCATGAAATTTTTGTTAAATTTATGCCGAAATATTAATACAAATTTAAACAAAAGCCGACTATATTGAAAATACAAACTTATTATACTTAATAAGTCTTGAATAAACTATTTGGCCGAATGCAGCGGAAAAAAAGGTTGCGCATATTGTAGACAAAACAAAAATATTACAGTCTTTAAAGGGTACCGTTGATTGTTTTCTTTGCTTCTTACTTTTTAATTAAAATTTAAAGAGTAAAAGAAATTTCATGGGTGTACTGTAAATTACTTCAAGACATAGCTCCGTAACTTTTGCTTGACATGATTAGCTTTAAATTTTAATATTGCTTGATTAGGATTTACGGTGTGATTCGTGTTTTACTGATTGGAGAGAAAGATAAGAAGCGAGATTTCTAGAGGCGCGATATAACAAGCCAATCGAAGATATTGATATTTAATACTCATATGTCATGATTAAACAACGTAATTGCGACCACAAAGTAAGATTCCAAACAAATCTGGATCTGATTTTATATTCACGTACGGAAAATATATGTGTTACTTTCCTGTTCTTATTTTATCATACAAAAAATATCGTACACTAGAACAATTATCGTATTTTTTAGTAAAAAAATTGTATAAGTGAATAATAATTTTTGATAATTTTGGGTATGATTTTGTTCTATTTTAAAACTAAAATTTATTTTTAAATATTTTTAATAAAATAAATCTAATTTAAATATTTTCATTTAGAAAATAAGATTTCTCGAATAAAAACTCCTTTCTTACTCTCAGAAAAAAAACTACTTTCTTATTTATTTTAAAATACTGTTCACGCAATATAAAAAAATATATAAATCTGTGAATAAAATAAAATTGGTCTCGAAAATTCTGTATTTCCTGAATGATACCAGAACAAATTTTTGTACCGCACTTTTCAACCTGAAACAAAACAAAATTATAATTCTATTTTTTTGGATGCCGATATTTACTCCAGTAATATGACCACTAATACGAATTGGCGATTTTATTTTAATAAAGAAAATAGATCTGCATATTGATAGGTTATAGTGAGTGTAAGCGAATAATAAATTAATAGCCCAACCAAAGGCAGAGTTAGTTCTTAGTGGAGTCAGCGTATTTCACTAAAATTATATTATTGACATAATTAAAACGCAGCACTAAGTAGACAATGGAGTATGTAGCAAAACAAATAAGAATGTTTAGATAATGTTTTCTGCAGTAAAGATCAAGACCTTATGAGCCCATATCTCTGATTAGTTTATGATCTCTTAATGCTGTGGAGGAGAGGAGATAGTCTTTTTTGGTCAAAAACATATTTCTATGGTCTTTCTTTTTAGGAAATATTTCTAGTCTTTATGAACGGAGTTATGTGTGACTTAATAGAATATAAAGAAAAATATCCACCACAGCTTGATATCATAAGTTCGATCTCTATTATAGACGAATGAAATTTGTCTGAAAAAAATACTATAATTTATTATTCTTATTACGATCGCTTTCTCATTACAATTAATACTGATTTCTCTTTTATAATATTAGGTTTATTGAATACCGGACCCAAGCTATGACTAATACCAATCATTGTTTAGAATGGTAAAAATTTCTATATGTTGTCTTCAAAACTTATTTTCGGGAATAATTAAGTCTTATGATTAATAATATTGAGTTTTTGATAGACATGTAGTTTACGAATAAATACTTAAGAACGCACTAATATATTTCCTATAATTTGCCTATAAGTTACTGGGTACGTCGAATATTAGCTTAAGCTTAACATACAACTCATTGGCATCCAAATTATATATATTCACATATATATTATCAGATAAAGATAAAGATAAAGTTTATCTGGCCATGATTGCCCCCAATATGATTTTTGGACAACTTATACTTGAATTCATTGTGCACAATAATATTCAATAATGTAGATTGGAACCGAAGCCATGTTACAAAGCCATGATAAAATCCATAGTTTCTTCGAGGGTTCAACACATATACACAAAATGTGAAGGAATAATTATGAAACGAAAGAGACATACGTCGTGGAATAAGTGAAGGACCATATTAAAGGAAGGACCCCATATAGAGAAATAGACCAAGAAAAAAACATTGGAATACAGACTGTTAAAAATTGCATAAAACGCACTTACTCTACTTCACGCGATCCTAACTCAACCCCACTATACCAATACCAAAATTAAATAACGTCCAATAGTCAGTGTTCGCATGAACCTTCCACTTAATATGTCAAAAATGTCTTGATGCTGACACTTTATAACTTACGCCAAAGGAAAATACATAAAGTGAGTTTCAATATCATTACTTATCAACTATACGCATCATTATGATTATATATCGAATGAAGTAAGTTAAATCATGTTGTACATTGTCTTAGTACTACTAGCTAGAGATGTTGTGTTGGCCATATGGACGACCATTGAATATCTTTCATTTCTTCTTCTTACTTTTATTAATTGGCCACATAAGATTGTGTATCCATGATTTGATAGTAAGATTTCCTTGGTTAATTGATTTTCTTTTCTTCTGATTATAGTTGTCTTAAAAAAATCAGTTTTTATGACTCATATATCATTAAATTTTTCATAGCGCACGTATCTCATAAAAGTGGGGTACATGTTTCTAATGGATGATATATAAAACAAAAAATTCGCTCTATACCCGTTTCAAAAATTGTCAATTTGAATATACCCATCGTTTTGTAAAAAAGTCGTAAATACTCAACGTTTGTAAACAAGTCGTAAATAGCCGCATAAATTCGTTTACATTTAATTTAATTTTTTATATTTTTTTTAATTTTTAATAATATTTTTGAGTATTTTCGTCTGGCTATTTACGACTTGTTTACAAAACGTTGGGTATTTACGACTTGTTTACAAAACGTTGGGTATATCCAAATTAACTATAGTTTAGTTGGGTATATCCGAAAATTACCCTATATAAAAAGGTCATCTAGTTAATTAGCCACATTATTATAATAACTTCTTCGATCATTTTTTGTTGCATCTATTTATTCTATTACAAGTAAGAAAACGGAATTAACAAATCACTGCAAATACTAACAACAATGCGAGTATATATTATGTATATGGTTGAAACTTATAACACAATCAGTTTACAGATTTTGATCGTTCAAGAATATCACCATCGGAATTACACTTAGAACCAAGACTAGTCTCTTGTTCTATCAGAAAGCTCTTTCCTTAACGATCACTCAAGGTTAAGTATCAATCACTAACAATCACGAATTAATATATAATCACGTAGAAATGAGATCGTGATGACCAAACGAATAACCCTTCCCAAAATCACAATAAATTAAGCGCTACATGGATGATGAGAAATCCAAAATCCAAAATCCAAAAAATTAGCAAGTGCTTTGCTTGTGGAGAATATACGTCCATTTATGCAGGTGTTACTTGGCGTACATTTTAAGACTAGTCCCCATCATTGAATTACACGTCCCACTCGAAATTAAATATCAGCATATTACTCGATATAATATATTTGTTTATTTGTATTATATCATATATGACCGACATCTTGCATAATTTGTTGTCAAGTTTTGGAAAAAGTATGATATCGTTGTGCAATCTTCCAAATTGAATAAGGAAAAATAGCGAGACGATGTGGTTCATGAACGTATATATCAAAAAACTTAATTAGTTGAAAAACACATATGAATATCAGTTTGTTATATAGAAAATTATGTATAACACCTGTCACTACGTCAATAATTAATCGTTACACATAAGTAAAATCAAGCCTCCGACCATGTCCCATCATATTTTGAAGTTATGCAAAATAATATCATGTGTGTAAGTTCACACAAATCATAGACTATCAGTACAAACTAAAATTACCAGAACCTTAAACACCCAAGAACTATTCATTTTTTATTTATTTGTAACATAGTTATTAAAACTATAAATCTCTCAAACAATGTAAACCAATAACTCAAAGGATACATTGTTTTTATTTTATTTTTTGTAATAGTATATTTAAATATGTAGTCCTAGAAAGCATATATACTTTATGCAAAAATTTATACCTTCGAAGTGTAGAATGAAATATGAAAAGAAATCCTTAAAGCCAGAAACATAGTAACTTTCTATATTAAATGAAAATAAATACTTTCACAGTTACTATCATTTATCAACTATACATCATTGTTGTCATTGATTATACGTAATGAAGTACGGGAAATCATGTTTGTACACTCTCCTTAGTTCTCTTATCATTTAATGTTTGACACGGACCGTTAGATGTCTCTGATTTGATACTTGATCGTTATCTTATGTTACATAAATATCATCGTTTATGATTTGATATTCATCATTTTTTCAGTTCCAATCATTTAATGTTGTAAGTAAGCAGTGATACTCGATACGTTTTCATTAAGATAAAGTATACGGAATCCTACGACTATCAAATAAAGTAGAGATGGGAAGAAATAGAAGCAGTAAAGAAGCTCAATTAATGTAGAGAGAGAATGATTTTCTATTAACTGTATTTTAATGAATTACAATCATTGCAAGCGTAGCCTTAAGTAGGCAAAAATCATTACAGAATCTTAGATCTAGAAAGATACAGATGTAACAATAAAAATGGTTTCTGTTATAACAGAATCCCAGACACGTGGACGAGTATGGGTGGTGCAAGATCCAGCTGAGTTGGAGGATAGTCTTCGCATCGAGCGAGTCACCGAGGCGAAGACGAGCACACAGAGAGGCAAATCTGGACTCAGGCAACGGTTTAGTGAACATATCAGCGAGCTGCTCAGCTGTGGGAATATAGCGGATCTCAATAGCCTTCGATTGAACCAGATCATGGATGTAGTGCACGTCGACCTCGATGTGTTTAGTTCGAGCATGGAACACAAGATTGGACGCCAGAGAGCCAGCGCCAAGATTATCACACCACAGCACAGACGTAGAGGACGCGAGAGACACGTGCAGTTCATCAAGCAGCGACTTTAACCAGACTAACTCAGTTGACGTCTGTGCCAAGGCACGGTACTCAGACTCAGTGCTGGAGCGAGAGACCACCTTCTGCTTACGAGCAGAACACGTGATCAAGTTTCCGCCAAGATAGACAACATAGCCTGTGGTCGATTGCCGATCATCGGGACAGCTTGCATAATCCGCATCAGAAAAGGCCTCGATACACAAACGAGCCGAAGGCACAAAATGGAGCCCAAACTGCAACGTTCCTTTGACATAACGCAGCACACGTTTACAAGCGCGCCAATGCGAGTCACGAGGAGCCTGAAGGAGTTGGCTCAGTTTATTAACAGCGAATGCAATGTTAGGACGTGAGAGCGTCAAATACTGGAGACCGCCAACCAAGGACCTATACGCAGTCGGATTAGGGAGGAGTTCCGAGCCATCATCAAGGACCAAATTAGGAGCCGAAACCATGGGCGTTGGTGAGGTATTGGCATCGACAAGAGATGAGCGAACAAGAAGCTCATATGCGTATCGGGACTGCGTCAATTTAAAGCCAGAGTCACTGCGACGAGACTCAAACCCTAGAAAATTACTCGACGAACCAATCGAACCAAGAGATTTTAGGGCAAATGTGCGACGTAGATCAGCGATGACGCGAGAAATCTCAGACGAGTGACTCCCAGTAATTAGGATGTCATCAACGTAGACAATGAGAAAGAGCTGAACCGCGCCTGAGCGATAGAAAATCAGGGACGTATCACACCGACTGTTCTGAAATCCCCAGCTAATCAAATATTCACGGAGCTTGTCGTACCAAGCTCGCGGAGCCTGACGCATCCCATACAGAGACTTAAGCAGGCGACAGACATGAAGAGGGCGAGAATCATCAACGAAACCCTCCGGTTGACGCATATATACCAGCTCCTGCAAATCGCCATTAAGAAAGGCGTTGTTCACATCTATTTGCTGAACATCCCAGCCAAAGGACACAGCCAAGGTGAGAATTATACGGAATGTTGGATGCTTGATCACGGGACTAAAAGTCTCAAAGAAATCGACACCTTGAGATTGTTGGAAACCCTTTGCCACCAACCGAGCCTTCAGACGGCTAACAGACCCATCAGGATTATATTTCACTGTGTAAACCCAATGATTGTCAACGATGGTTGCATTTTCAGGAACAGGAACAAGATCCCAAGTATGATTAGCGTTGAGAGCATCAACTTCAACTCTCATAGCAGCGAGCCAGTGGAGATCACAAAGAGCAGCTTTAGTCGAAAGAGGCTCACATAAGTCAGTGTTAGAGAGAGAGCTAAGGTCAGCAACAAAGGACTTAGGCTTGAAAACACATGACTTAGCCCGGGTGGTCATTGGGTGAACTGAGGAAGTCGCTGGACGAAACAGAGAGGGTAAGGGTAAAGATGAGGCTATTTGTGGTGACTGTGATTCTATAGGCAAAGGTGGATTAGACAGGGACATGGAAGGCAAAGTCAATTCATTAGATGGACTCGGTGAGGGAGTGACTGGGCGCGAGACTGAGACAGTAGGGTTGTGGGGATCATGAGAACCGGGTCGTGGAGAATAGGTAGTGAGGATGGGTTGAGAAGAGGGAACAGATGTTGTAGGGATGGGTAAAGGGTTGGTTCTTTTTTGTAGGGAAAGCGCAGTTCGTCGAACGAGACACTTTTGGCAATATAAACTCGGCCTGTAGGGTGAAGACACATATATCCCTTATGAGAGTCACTGTAACCAACAAAAGTGCAGAGAGAATACCTGAGATCAAACTTGTGAGAATTGTACGGCCTCAAGTGTGGATAACAAGCGCATCCAAACACCTTGAGTAAGCTAAGATCAAAGGGCCTATTGAACACCACCTCAAATGGGGACCTGAAATTCAGTACAGAGCTTGGTAGCCTGTTTGTCAGAAAAGTGGCAGTGGCAATGGCGTTCCACCAGAACTCCAAAGGTAAGTGGCTCTCTGCGATCAGCGTTAAGCCCAGCTCAACCAACTGACGATGCTTTCTTTCGACCCTGCCATTCTGTGGATGGGTGTGAGGACAAGGATGCCGAAAGTCAATACCTAGTTGAATCATGATCGGCGTGAACGATCAAAACTCACCACCCCAGTCTGTTTGTAAGCACTTAATCGAAGTGCCAAATAACCTCTCAGCCCGTGCTTTGAAGATAACAAACACCTGCTTTGCCTCATCCTTTGTTTTAAGAGGATATGACCACGTAAACCTGCTATGGTCGTCGACAAAGGCTATGTAATATCGATAACCCTCAGGAGTAGACACAGGCGACGGGCCCCACTGATCAGCGTACACAACATCAAGCGGAGCAGCAGCATGAAAATCAGAACGAGCATATACAGAGTGCTTTAATTTTCCAATTTTGCATGAATCACAAAAAGTCACATAACCCGTAACATCTTTTATTCCAAAACTGTTTAATACACGAGTTAAAACTTTATCACACGGGTGACCTAGGCGTTTGTGCCAAAGATTTCTACTATTCTGTGTTACATTATTTTGACATAGAAAACTAAAATTGTCGACATCAGCGCTGCTGTTGCTGAAACTGAGACTATCCGGCCACGCCAAATGAGATGAAGAACCGTGAACTAGCCTACTGACATTGAGGCTATACAGATCATGCTTGAGCTCCCCCGTGAGAAGGACCTGCTTCGTTTTCGAGTCCTTAAAGCAACATCCAGTGGAATCAAATTCAGCAATTATTTTTTTGTCTCTAGTAAGTTTAGCAACACTCAACAGGTTTTTAGTAATCTCGGGAATATGAAGAACATCTTTCAAAATTAAGTCTCTGTGTGTGGCTTCAGTAACAGTATTTCCAATGTGAGTGATAGGTAAAGAATTTCCATTACCAACAGTAAGTTTTGCCTTGCCAGCGTAAGGATCAGCGACTGTCAGATTTTGGAGATTTGCTGTGATATGACTCGTAGCACCACTATCAACATACCACGACGGGTCGTCAACGGTGGTCTCAGTCGCGAGAAGAGCGTTTGGTTGTTGGTTCTAGATCGGTTGGGACATAGGTTGTGTCACCTGTAGTTGGAAATTTTGATCGAAGCGGAACCAGCACGCAGAAGCTAGATGTCCAGATCGAGTACAGATCTGACAAATCGCAGTGCGATTTCCACGACCACCACGGCCACGATTCCCGCACGGACCTCTGCCACGCCCGTTCAAAGGTCCTCTGCCTCTAGATCTGTGATCAGCAAAGTTAGCTGATGAATGAGACAGATCTAAGGTTAGGGAGGAGTTTTGCTGGTCCAAGCGTGTTTCATGACATTGAAGAAGAAATTGAGCTTCAGCAAGGTCCACGAAATCAGGACGAGCAGTTAGAATAGCAACCACAAAGTTATATTCAGCATCAATACCGCCCAAGACATACAAGAGCAGTTCGTCATCGCTCACCGGTTGACCGGCGGCGGCGAGATTATCGACGACTAACCTGAATTTCATAATATAGTCACTCACAGTGAGAGAGCCTTTTCTTATTGTTTGGAGTTGAACTCACAGTTGAAGCAGCCTCGCCTTGGAGCTACTTGCAAAGAGTTGAAGTAGCGCTGACCAGATCTGAGCAGAGCTCGAGCAGCGAGAGATGTGGCCGAGCATTGAGTCAGCCACTGAAGACATCAGCCATGACATGATGGCTTGATCTGTGCAAACCCAGACTGAGTACTATGGATTTGATTTTGTTCGAACGACGGTGACAGTCTCTCCAGCTGCCATTGTATCCGTCCTGGTGCTCTCCCCAACTTGTATAGACTGTGGAGGCGCCGACCGTGATCCGTCGAGGAAGCATTCGAGATCGTGCGCGCGTATCGCTGCTAGCACTTGAGACTTCCAGAAAAAGAAGTTCTCTCGATTGAGCTTGAGTGTAGTATGGATGAGGTGGGTGGCAATCTCTGATACCAAGTGAAAGTATCATCAGGTTCCTTCTTAAAACCAATTGGTGATAATAGGAGTAACTCATGACCTTTATAAGCTTTTGTTAGTTCCCATTCACTTTCAATGTGGGATTACTAACACGCCCCCTCAAGATGGCGGCTCTTTGCGCTCGCTCATCTTGGGCCGAATCCCAACGATTGGATCGGATACCCGTTTGGGCTTAATGGGCTCTGATACCAAGAGAAGCAGTAAAGAAACTTAATCAATGTAGAGAGAGAATGATTTTCTATTAACTGTATTTTAATGAATTACAATTATTGCAAGCATAGCCTTAAGTAGGCAAAAATCATTACAAAATCTTAGATCTAGAAAGATACAGATGTAACAATAAAAATGGTTTCTGTTATAACAGAATCCCAGACACGTGGACGAGTATGGGTGGTGCAGATCCAGCTGAGCTGGAGGATAGTCTTCACAAAAGTAATATTAACTTTCATTATTCAAATTTGAGGTACGTAGTTTAAATTTATCTTTGTTTTTTGTCTTAATATTAAACTATTATTAGCATTATCATATTATAATATTAAAATCATATTATAAAAAATATAAATAGACTAAATATTTAACTAATTTTAAAAATTCAAGCACCATTTAAGATTTTCTACTAACCCTCTTTTTTTAAAGATAACGCATATAACAAGCTAATATACTGTGCTTATTAAAAAGAAGATACTATGATCAAAGTTACATAAGTTTGGACTGCGGAGCACTTACTTGAATAGCTAAACAATACTCTCGACTTAAAAAAACACAAAGTTAAAATTTTATTTTATTAAACAAATTATCGTAAATTAAAGTAGCTTATCTACTTAACAATAGATCGAAATATTGAAATAATTAATTGATTGATTTAACTAAATTAATTTATTTGGACTTTGTGAGTATCTTTTTTATAAATAAAATTACAAAATTTTGGCGAAATGTCACTAGTTTACTAATTTATTTTGGAAATTACCAACGTTTCGTAAAATTCGTATAAGTAATTTTAGTTCTTACATTTCATGTCAATTTACGTTGTTATTTTACTTGAATGTATTTGTATTATTCCGGCCAATATTTTGAATTTTGAACTTTTTTTTGTTAATTTTGAGCGAATTTTTTTTGAATAACTTCTTAAATAATTCAAATTTTGGTGGTTTCTAATAAAATATTTATTAGGAGATCCTACACAAATGAAGTCAATTAATCCGATCACCTTCACATTCGTTTCCTTATCTGAAATTCATTTTAACTTCACCGATAATCTTCATATTTATTTTCATTATTGAAACTATATCATTGCATTAACTATATCCTTATTCTTCATAGTCGACTCAATAAACACCATTAAAATTTCTTTTTTAGCCATATATTCAAAGGTATCCATACATTCATACCATTCAAAACAAATTATCAATATACACGGATAATTGTATTGTTTTACAACGTAAATTGAGTTTTGCAAAATTAAAAATTCGATGAGGCAATCCGTAGTCCAATAACGGTTACAACCGGTCGATTAACAGTGTTTTACACCTGAAACAAATCAAAACAGAGGTTAATGAAGAACAAAACACGATATTCGATAAAAATAATTTAGATTTACGAAACTAATATTTCATACACAAAAAAATTAATAGCGATTCATGAATGATTAAACCAATAAATACAAATCACGAAAATCTCATCAACATTTGTAAAACAACAAATCCTCGTTAATCACATATTAATGAAACCAACACTTCACCACCATAAACACAAATTTCAGAAATAAAAAAATCCAACACTATAACCCGAAGTTTTCCATGTCTTGAGAAAAGATGAAAACCATGAACTTTTAAAACCAGAAACCCTGAAATCCAAAAACCCTAAATCCAACATTATAACAAGAAGATTCTGATAAGCATGTTTCATACGTGATTATTAGGCGATCTTGAATGAAAAATCGATGTTTATTCTTAGGTGTTTTGATAGTTTTCGTAGTTTTAGTGTGTGATTTCAGGTTTTGCATGACAGGAATAGATTTGGAGCCCACACGCGAAGAAGGAGCTAAAAGGAGCAAAAATTAGCCAAAAGAGGGAACAACGAAGGGCACCCGAGTGCCCATCACGTCATGATGCGGCCTTGGCGCGATGCGCTTGTGGTGGTCACGACACGATACATTTTGTCGCGATGCGACGGGTCTGCGTCAGTGAAATAATCTCGCGTGGACTGCGTTTTCGGCCCATCGAACCAATTTTTACAGGCTAGAACAGCACGATTTTAGCGGCTTCAACCTTATAACCAAGGGCAGCCAGAAGAAACAGAACTTTTGCTTTGGTTTAGAATTTAGAGAGAGGAATTTGTACGAAGGAGTCAAGGGTTATCAGAGAAGAAAATCAGAGATGGAATCGAGGCTGCGACGAGACTGCAACAACCACATCTAGTTTTTCCTTCTCCCTTTATTCTGAAGTCTGAGTTTGTTTGTTTCTCCTAATTAAGTTTCTGTGAACTCTTGTCTTATTTGTTTCCTATCTTCTCCACCATCACCATGAACTCATCCCTTAGAGGGTGATGGTGGATCTTTTCTTAGATTTCGTTATGAATTGAGTTTGAAATAAAGTTTTAGTTTCGTTTTCAATTCTGCGTTTTTGATATTCTTGATCTTAATGCTTGAATGAAATTAGGCACGTTGTGTTTGTTCATATAATTATTCGGTTACTTTAGCGAGAATCGATAAATTGAGCACTAGAATAGTGAACCTTAAATTACCGTGTTGTCTAGAGATAACCGTATAGTTTAGTGATTGTTTGTGTGTTCTTGTTGAAATTGCAAATTAGGGTTTAAATCTTGAGACCGAGAGGTAAAAGTTGATCCTAGTTTAGGTCGTTAATTTCACTCTAGCGAGAGTAGCGATATGAAATTTGTGAACACGAATATTGCAGAGTTGTAAGTAACATTTACAAAATATTGGATAAAATGCAATGTTTATGCTTCTCCAGCTTATGTCGCTAAATTAGTGTTATTACAATCCAAGTATTTTAAAGCAATGACCTCTTAATTAAGAGGCTAGTGGTGATTCTTAGCCTAATTTAATAGGTACTTTTACATCATAAGTTTGTTTAAAAAATTAGTGTTTTTTAGTTGTGCAATTGTATTATAGAATTGGGGGGTATTAATCAAACTAAAATGTATTGAGCCTGATTTAAAGCTCAATATCCTAAGTTCCACATCAAAGGAGATTAGGTCCAACGTCGGCCTAACAGACGAGGTTACCGAAAACAAATTTTTATGTCCATGCAGACGATCTCGCCGAAAGAACCGGATCGAAGATAAAGTTAAGATCTCAACCTCATTGGCAACACGTGTTTGAAATTTTTGGCTCAACGAAATGTTATAAATAGAATAGTTTAGTTAGTTGAAGGCACAAATCTGAATTTACCTTACCTTTTACTTTGATATAATCATTTCGCTATTCTTATTTGTATTTTGTTCAGCTCCCCATTCGAGATCGACCGCATTAATAAAAGTTTATATTCCAGCCAATTCATTTATATTTCTCGAAAGTATACAATATTGTTATTTACAACATTTTACGAAGATCCATATATAAAATTCAAATCGCACAATTCATTAAATATTTGTTCGTGATTGTTGATGAAGAAATTCAACGTCAACAAGAGTTTGTACTACTAGCTCAGTTGTAACTTACGTTCTGTAAAAGAAATTATGTAAACAAGGGAATGAAACTCACTCAAAGGAACTTTGAAGTATCTAAGAGATTTATTGCGACCGACTCAAATGTTAGACTCAAAGTCAAGAATTACTCCCATGTGACCCATTCTCAAACTCTACAAGATAGACATCCCAGAGTTTGAACAAGTATTCTTGTAACAGAGCAAAATAGGTTCATTGCAACACTTGACGATGGTCATACCATATATTTCATTTACGATCAACAAATTGAGTCAATATCATCAGCCACCAACAATCAAACAACGGGCGGCTTGCAAAAGATTCCTAAGGTACCTGACTGGAACACATGAACTGGGATTACACTTCAAGCCAGCAAAGGAACTTAGGTTAACAACCTATGCCAATGTAGATTATTCCACCAACCTAAATGACAGAAGATCGATCATAGTGTGTCTACTCGGGAGTGTACACCTTTAAGAAACAATATGCATCTATAAGCTCGATAGAGTAAGAATACATGGTTTTAGCACTCGTGTCCACATTATTGATTGAGCTAAAGTCATTATTCAATGAGTTAGGGGTCAAACTCTTACCTAGCCTGAGCATCATATGGAGCGGCAACATAGGGGCAAGTGCACTGGCCTCCAACCGTGTGTTTCACTATCGCACCAAACACATAGAAGTTGATGTCCATTTCATCCGAGAGAATGTGACTAATCAACAGTAAAGAAAGACACATACCTAAAGCTGATCAAGTTGTAAACATATTTACAAAGCCCCATAACATCCTCGGTTTTCATTTCTGCAATTTGAACTTAACATGATTCCTTATGTCGAAATTTGTAAAAGTAACAATGTAAATGATCCACAACCGTAAGATGCAATTCTTTTAGGACTGTAAAGAGTTCAAAACTGAGATTGAAGTCCAAGTTTGTATTTAAACCTCTAGTTGGGAACATAAGAAATTAATGAAAAAAATCTTCATTCAATCTTGATTATCTGATTTCCCCCGATCTTTCTCAATCTCCCTTTTCCCAATTCTTTCAATCAAGTTCATAAATTTGTACAAGCTGTAACTTAAAGAGTAGTCTATATCTAAAAAAAATAAAAAATGAAGGGCATATATAATTTATGAAAAAGTGTGTATATAAACGGTATAACGTATGTATATGTATAGAACACGCGTGTCTTGTACTATTTTATATAATTAGAGAATAACTAAAGTAAAATTCTAACAATAGTAGATCACATGACCTACTATTTTCACGTATATAATAATTCAAAATATAAATTACCCAGCCCTTGAGAGTGTTGAAGGAAATGACAAGAAAGCCCCTAGCCAGGACTGAAGAGTGCAGAGATATATTAACTATTTATACACCCCATCCACACTCGATTAAGATCACACCTCACTTCACTTTACTCAACACCTCTCTCTCTCTCACTCACTCTCACAGCCATGAAAGCCATGGTTCTCATCGTCACCATTACCGCCCTAGCCCTCCTTCTACTGGGCACTCAAGCCCGCCCAGCGACCATCGCGACGACGGAGATGGAGATCGTCCATGGCGGCGCGGCCGCGTCGACGTTGGAGGAGATGGAGGCGAATGACGTGTCCCGGTTCCGGCGTCTAGCTTCGGCGAGGAGGTCGTTCGTGCCGATAGCTTCGGGAAGGCAGCTGGTGAAGAGCACGCTGTACGTCGTGAAGGCAAAGATTGGAACTCCGCCGCAGACTCTGCTCCTCGCTATGGACACCGGAAACGACGTTGCTTGGATCCCCTGCGACGGCTGCGACGGCTGTTCATCCTCCGCCGTCTTCTCTCCTCTCAAGTCCACCACTTACACACCCGTCTCTTGCTCAGCTCCAAAGTGCAAACAGGTATATAAATAATGTGTCTTCTTAAGATATTTTAGAATGTATCTACCTCAGAAATCTATGGTATATAATACATCATTAAAGACTTGTGTTTTTTTAAACGAAGTTATAGATAATATCTTTTGAATTCTCAAGGCCAGAAGTTATTATCTTTGGACGTGTCAACTTGTCCTAATGATTTTGGGTACGCTATAGAAGCCACATTTTGTGGGGCTTTGAACTTTGATTAAGGACTGTACGTTGTCACGTGCTCACGTGCCTGCCTTCTTCTCTGTTGGGATTTTATTAAAGCGAATATAATATATAATTATACATTAGATCGGTCGTTTTCTATTTCCGTAGAGTTAATATTCTATTTCGTTTGCTGCAGCTGCGTAGTTCTTATAATTATTAAAAGGAAATGTGATGCGACTAACCTTGGTTTATGTGAAATAGTGGATTTATGTGAATTCGATAATGACTGACTTGTTTTTCTATAAAAACATTTGTCAAACTTCGATATATAAAAGAAAACATTTGTCAAATAGCCTGTACGATTGCGAAATATCAAAGTATCCTAGATGGTTTTGTCGATCCAAAGGACAAACTTGTCCAATATATAATTAACTATTCCTTTTCCTTTGTGGGGTAATCTAACTAAAATTGTTTCAAAAATTAAAATAAACTACAATTTAATCTCTTTATGTCTGCCTATTTCCTATATATATATATATATATATATAATACATATATAGATCGAATTTATTTAATACTCAAGTTAAGCAACTTTACTATTTCAATTATTACACTTTTTTTTCCCTCATTGTTTTCACTTAAAAGGTACTTTTGATTCCGAAATGTAACTGACCCAAAAGTCACGGATCAAGAAACCCATACATTCTCGACAAAGACAAAACGGTGACACGTGTATGACCAAAGAAGAAGAAGAGAGAGTGTCTGTATTATCTGTTAATAATAGTATGCTTCTGAATTAGCCCGTGAAGTGAACACCTCTTGTTTATATCCTCAGGTCCAAAACCCCACTTGCAACGTTAGCGCGTGCAACTTCAACATGACCTACGGTGCCTCGTCACTCTCTGCTGAGCTGGCGCAAGACACGCTCTCACTCGCGGCTGATCCCATCAAGTCGTACGCGTTCGGTTGCATCAAGAAAGCGACGGGGAGTTCGTTGCCTCAGCAGGGCCTATTGGGCCTGGGCCGAGGCCCATTGTCTCTTCTCTCCCAGGCCCAAGGCCTGTACGACTCCACATTCTCGTACTGCCTTCCAAGCATCAAGTCCCTCAACTTCACGGGCACGCTCAGACTTGGGCCTGTTGGCCAGCCCAAGAGGATCAAGACCACGCCTATGTACAGAAGCCCAAGAAGGTCATCTCTGTATTTTGTGAAACTTGTGGGTATTAAGGTCGGAAAGAAAATTGTCGATATTCCTGCACCTGGCTTGGAATTCAACCCCGCCACTGGCTCAGGCACTATCATTGATTCAGGTAAACAAAATTAAAATCATTTTCAAAATTTAATTTATCACTGCATTGAAAGCTATGATACTTTTTTTTTGGGTGGATTGTAGTGTTTGACATTTTTGGTTTAAAGCACGTCTGTGGGGTTACAAAATGTCATCATTCTAATAATGTTGAAATATTGTCGCATGAGAATGGGAGAGTTTTGCTTTTTTGTTTTCTGAAATAAATAATAAAAAGCATAGATCGCATATAGAATTTTGTATTGCCTGAAATTAAGCTGTCTCCAGGCTGGTTACATTTTAATTGATTCACATCATTCAGCACAGTTGAAAAAGAGGACAAAAACAAATACATATTTGTCACGTCACGCAATTGCACGAGAATAGTTCAGTTCAGTGGATGGAACTTTTCATTATTATACTTTCTTTCCCTCACCTTTTCCAAATTCGCCACTACCGACAATAATAATTTAACATTTCCTATATTATTTTTCAGGAACGGTGTTCACGAGGCTGGTTACTCCGGCGTACACGGCGGTGAGGGACGAGTTCCGGCGGAGGATGGGAAAGGCGACGGTGTCGGCTTTGGGAGGTTTCGACACGTGTTACTCGGCGCCGATCACTATTCCGACGATCACGTTCATGTTCGAAGGGATGAACGTGACGTTGCCACAGGACAACTTTCTGCTCCACAACTCCGCCGGAACCCTAGCCTGTCTCGCCATGGCAGCTTCGCCGCTGAACGTGAACTCGGTGCTCAACGTCATCGCCAACATGCAGCAGCAGAACCACCGCGTGCTCTTCGACGTCCCCAACTCCAGGCTCGGCGTCTCCCGCGAAACATGCTCTTGATCGTCTGAATCACTTCTAAGTCAATTAATTATTCAGTAGTTATTTAATTGTTATTAGTGACTTGTATTTCGTTTTTATGTCGTCGTCGTTTCTGTTTGTCGTTACTATTTTTGGGAATTTATTTTGCTGTGTTTGTTTGTTTTCTAGTTCAGAAGTATGGGAAACTTCGTTGGTCACTGCATGGAAATCTTTTTTAAGTAAGATATTACTTATATATGAATTAAACTAGATGCGGAGATGCGTATGTGGGTTTTATACTTTATATATATAAATCAAAATGTATGGTATGTTTTCGTACTCCCAGTGCATTTCAAATGAGAAATTTATTGGTAATTGAAATATCGAAGGTAATTGTATAGTATAGCGCTATATAAGTTTCTTAATTTCAATTTGTCAAACGTTGTGTAAAATTTTGGTAAAAGTTCAGTAAATCATTTCGACCAAAATTTTATTCCTAAAAAGTCCAAAAACATTCTCCCGCCCAAACAAATATTAAAATACAAAATCAGAAATTAAATTCAATTTACTCGATTTTTGCTTCAAAATCGGGATGTATATTAAATTCATTCAATAAATTGAGAGAGAGAAACAAATCCTTCCCCTAATTCTTTATAAAAACTCGGAGAAACCGTCCATTTTTCTTCGACGATTCAAATTCTTCACTACTCACCGCAGCAAAAAACTTCAAAAAAAATCCTCGGGTAAACGAAAAAACCTCGACAACCGATTAGACGAAAGTTTTGAATCTATTTTTTGTTTTTTTTCTTTCCAATATTGAAAACAGACGATGAACATCTAAATCGATGCACGAGGATGGAAGACATCTCGTCGAACGCATGAGAGGAAGACGACAGGGTCCGACAGAGAAGATCGCGATCGAGCACGAGATCTTCCTCGAGGTGGAGATCTGTTTGAATCGGGATCTTCATCTCCGCTTCCGGTTTTTGCTTTTCGTTTTAATGGGTCTAGATTTTGTGTTCATGTGTTTCTGGGGATATGAGAAAGAGAAACTGAGAAAGGTGTGGGTGAGATGTAAAGTTTACAAGGTGGAGAGGATCTTCGCGGTTTTGATCATTAACAATCAATTACGCTATTCTTCTTCTTTTTTGTGTTTTAAATCAAAATCGTGTTTTTTATCTGTGTAAAATTCAATTTATGTTGTAAAATATAACTCAATTTACGTTGGTACAATTCTATTTCACTGTAAATTGGATATCAATTAACTAACATTATCAACGTAAAATTCAATATACACTGTAAATGGAAAGTCAATTAACGAGATAATAAAATTGTATGAACAGCTCAAGAACAAATAATCGAAAAATTAAAAATCAGTTCCAAATATAGAAAATGATAACTAATTGATAGATATTAAATCTGTTCGAAATGAAACATGGAACTAATCTGTCATTAATAAGTTATCTTGAATTACTTGGCTAATATTTAATCAAAAGTCATTCCACTAATCTAGGAAATAATATTCAAGCCCTATAAATCGCCAACTTTTAATTTTCGGAAATAAATTTGAATTTTCAAACGAAATTAATATTATGTGTCAGTGTAAAATTTAATTTACGTTGGTGCAATTCTATTTCACTCTAAATTAGATATCAATTAACAAATATTATCAGCATAAAATTCAATTCACACTGTAAATGGAAAGTCAATTAACGAGATAATAAAATCATCTGAATACATGAAAACATATTTTTGACGTTTAATACAGAACATATTAGGCCTATAATTACTAGGTTGAATTAATAGATAATCAAATTAAATAAGTTCAAAAAATCAGTTCGAAATTAATAAGGCAAGAGATAATCAGATTTAATAGGTTGAATTAATATCAAAACAAAGTCAACCCACTAATTCAGGACATAATACCCACACATAATAACCGAATTCATTAAAAATGGAAACAATTTTGGATATTCAAAACGAAAATAAATGTTTAAAATTTGAAATATATATTAGAAAATAATTAAATTCGGTTAATTAAAAAAGGACTTAAAAGTAATACTACATAATGACACGTCAGCAACAAGGCTATTTACGAAAGTTTTACAAAAATGTTGGACTTTTCCAAATTACATTTGTCAATCTTGGCCAATTCGTCGAATTTTTGAAATATTAAAGATAGATTATTTTAATTTCAATTAAATTTTTAACTCATTTTTTGATAAAAATATTCTTAACTCAATCTTATTTATGAAAAATAAATTGTGATGAATTGCTATAATTTACAATAGTTTTTTATAATAAAAAAAATTAAAATTATTTTTCCGGCGAATTCTGTTGGATTCCGATGACTTAACAATGAATTAGGATGAAAATAAAAAAATTCAATTTTTTTTTCTGTGAACTCCGTCTCCGGAATCCAACGAATTGCAATGAAAAAGAAAAAAAAAACTTCACTTAAGGATGTTTTTTGGCAAAAGTTCATTTTGAGATAAAGTCGACATTGCAATTTTAACTTTAATATTTCAAACAAAATTAGATCTGTAATATGAAATTTCTCTTTCAAAAAGTGTCCGTTAAGGTGTTATTATACATTTTAAATAGTATAGGACTGTCGATGGATCACAATATATTATATTTGAAGAATTTAATTTAGACTTTAAAATTACAAAAATATTAAAGCTGCATAATTAAATATCTGATATTACTCTTATGTATTGTGTGATGTAAAATTCGGTTTCTTGATCTAAATAAAGGTGATCACTGAGAAGGAGAATTTAGTTTGGGCTTGAGATACGATTAGACGTAGTTTTCGTAACAAAAATGGCTTAAATGGCCAACGTTTGGCGTGTTTATTGTAAAATGATCAACGTTTTGTTAAATTTTGGTTAATAGACTTATTGTTCAAGTGGCATAATAATTAACTTGATGACTTTACAGTTTTGCCATTTTTCATTTCGGAAAGTTTTGAAAAATTTGGGCGAATTCGTCCTAAATTTTTCGTTAAACTTTAACAAGGTCATTTACCAATAATATGTTAAACGTTAAACATTTTGAAAACCACTATGTTTAAAAGGCTATAATACTAAATAACATTTTTCTTAATTGTGGAGAACTCTGCTTCAGCATTGTGTTTAATGGATATTTATAGGAGTCAATGTAGTTGGGAAATTCGGCTAGGCCTTTCAGTAAAGTAGATCGAGTAGTGAAAATGAATCCTCGGGCTTCTTATGTTCATGACACAACAGGTCGTCGGTAAGGGTATTCACGAGAGATCAGGATCGGCTTTATAATTTTGTCAGTCTCGAATCAAGTTAATTTTTTTGAGTTTTTTAACAGATTATTTAGAAAATTTAAACTTAAATTTTTGTTTAACTTGATTTAGACTTTAAATTTGTGGGTCTAAAACAATTGTTTGACTCTCCTAAAAGTCGAGCCAATCCTTAGGGGGACTTAGAGATGCAGAGCCATATGAAGATGAGTAAGCTCGGCATCATTTAGGCGTTTTATTTATTAAAATGATTATGTGTATATTTCAAACTTGGTTTAGGCCTTCCTTTACATTATTTAGGTCCTTATATTTTATATTTTTGGGGTTTAAAGCAATTGTTCAACCTTTAAAGTTTGAATTGAAGAAGAGAGTTCTTGCATATAGGTCTTTGACTCGTTAGGCAAAGCTCGCGAATTTTGAGACGCAAGATATGAGAATTCCTTTATATTTAATTGTATAAATGGTAGAGTAAAGTAGGAAAATAGAAAGAGGAAGAAAATAAATGGCACCGTAAAAAGAATTAAATCAATAAAAGCTACGACAAGAATATGCTTTAGCCTCTAGAATATCTGTGAACTTATAGAGAGAGTACCACTCAAGGACGTATGTACAACCCCAACATCTCTCTTATTCGAAAGTAAACCAGGCGTACGGGAGCTCCGGTGCCTCCCGCTATTGCTCCTGATGAATTTCCGGAAAGTAAAGAATAAGATTACCGTCTCGGTTGCCAAATGGAACGGTACCGAGACAGATTATGCGGGAGTTTTACTTTCGGTAGTACCGGTTTTAATACAAAAAATCAAAAAACATGATTAATAGACAATAAAAAAATTATGAAATAATAAGTAATAAATGCTCTCTTCGTCCGACGGTCCCTGTTTTTTTTTTAATTCCGGAATTCAACCAGAAGTCCGGGTGCGGTACCAAAATAAACGAGACTCTCAGTCGTTACCGATTTTGAAACCGGGAGTTTCGGTACAGTTTATTTGTCAGCCGGGAGTCCCGCTACCATTTATTTGCCTACCGAAAGTTTCGGTATCGTTTGTTTGCCTATCGAAAGTCCCAATACTGTTTATTTACCTACCGAGACGTACCTTCTGGTACCGTCCCTTCCCGGTAGGCCAACTTTACTCGTAACTTATTCATTATCTTAAATAATAACCTAAAATGATTTTACATTCAATCACCACATTAACTTTTTAATTACATCATATTTAAACTAAGGTTAATTGTTTCGCTCCTGTATCTTCCAAAAGGAAAAAGGATCTCTGAGAGCTGCCGGTGCGACTTCATAAAAAGCAATCAGAGATAAGATCGAAGAGAATGAAATGCACATATAACTTAAGTTTATCCACGGTAGTAACATGTTTTCGATTATTATTTGTTATCATGATATAACTAAGCAATTAAAATTAACAAATAATAACAAAGTCGACTAAATGTTTAACGTTAACGTAGACAATTTGAAAATGGTCAACAATTTATAAAATTTCTGCAAATGGTCAAAATATTTAAGTGATATTCCAATTTACATATATGTTTTACAGGTTTGTCTTTATTAAATTTAACAACAAAAAGGTTTTGAATTTTGAATTCTCGAGTTTGAAATTTTAATTTATGTTGTATCATCTTATATTAATTGATCCGAATTTCTTAAATGGTATTTCTTATTAATTGACCAAATTTGTTAAGATCTTATAATTTTGGAAAGAAAGTTTCATATAATTGTTAATTAAGGTCATTTAATTCTTATACTCTATTAATTTGTTTATTAAATTTCTTGGTTTCTCTCTCTTTGATTTTGGGAAATCCGAAATTCTGAAACTAGGTAAGATCCTATTGCACAATTTACATGTTATTTACATTAATTAACATATTATTTACATGCAAGTTAACACACTTTATTCGATTTTAAATTTTGAATTTCACCATAGGATTGTTGTATGAAATTAATATGTGTGTTTTAAATGGTATTTACTCATTATTAGTTTATCAAATTAGTTAAGATCCTATATCTTAGAAAATAATCACATTTATGTATCAATTTGTTTACTCATTTTAATCATTTACTCCATTAATTTATTTTTTATTGTCTCGGTTTCTCTATCTTTAAATTTGAAAATTTTAAATTTCGAAATAAGTTAAGATCCAATATATTAGGAAAGGATCACTTTTACAAAGTATTTATCGTAATGTCGTTAATCAACACTTAATTTTCAATTCATTTACATGAATTAACATCTTATTTACATGAAGGTTCATAACAAACGAAATCCATTAACAACATATTTTTTTCAAAATAAAAAAACATGGTTTTATTATTATACTATCTCTTTACTCGCCGAAACTAACCGAATTAACAGACAACCAATATTATCAAACAAATATTTCCAAAAATTTAAACAAATTATCCAAGGAAACTTTTTAACCATTGTAGAAAGCTTACGAGGTCCGTAATAAAACTTGGAAATCAACTTCGAATTTAAAAACACATTATATTAGAAAAACAAGAACAAATATTGTTTAATTTACACGTTCTTTAAAGACAAAAAGAACAACAAATATGTCCATTACAACATCGAAAACCCATAAAAACAACGTGAATAGACGATGGAGGGTATATATATCCTCTGCTCCCTCCCCAAATGGTAGAGGATCTGACTCGGCATCCCTTGGTGACGAAAAAGACGTGGCAGGCGTCCGACTACGTGCGGACCTCCGGAGGAAAAAATTGCTGAAAATGGCCTCTCCCGGGCTAAGAAGGTCTCGGTCTGCCTTTCGTGCACTAGCGAGAATATGGCCAGCCCCTCCTGTTGGCAGAGATGCCCACAAAAAGATTGTTTATTTACATATTGATGTAATATATAAATCTTTGTAAAGTCCTTATTGAAAGATTGTTTATTTACATATTGATGTAATATATAAATCTTTGTAATTTGCTGATTAAATTAATAAAAGTTGAAACGTTCATTCATTCCTATTTAGTTTGATTGAAGATTTATGATATTCAATAGTCTTATAGTCCTTAATCAAACCTAACAATGTATGAAGAGACAAATGTAGATTTGCGTGAACAAACTCTTCATGGTTTGACTAAAACGATATATAACGGACTATTGATCCCAGTATGATTGTTGGAAGAATCTAGGATATCTGGTTACGAGGCATAGAGAGTTAGGAACTTTGTAGTTCTTCCAGTGTATCTTTCGAAGATACTGAATTGACCAGTGCACCTTTAGAGACAATAGAAGAACAAACCATTTAACATCTTCTATCTCAAGGTCACTACGTATGAATCGCATCATGCTTACCTAAATCCTGAAATGAGACATGTCATTTCATAGCATTAATACTCTCATTTGAGAAAGTCAAATTCTAGGTCCAATATGTGATCTAGACAAGGCCTATTGGTGAGATATTAAGTTATGAAGATGTCATGAACTAACTTTGTGAAGTTCTCATAGATATGGAATTCATGTACAAGATTGCTGAGATGCAATGTATATCACCTCATGCTTTATTACTTGGATTGTGAATAAATGAACTGCGCAGTGTCCAAATTTAAATAGCGACTTTATTTGGATGAAACAATGTGACTTGTTAGCTCCTCGTCAATACATTGTTTCTAACTTATTCACAAGTACTAAAGGAGTTGAGGAAATAACAACTAGAAGGGTAAAATGGTAATTTTATAAATCTCAACTAGTTGATGATATTCATGAAGGGTAAACATAGATAATATTCAATGGATCCGCTCAATATAATTAAGTTGAACTTGAGTAGAAAATAAATTCATTTGAACCGAGAGATTCTCAGTGTCGACTCTTTAGTGGAGTCAGTCGACATTAAGCTAATACTCGGAAAAGATTTGAGAACTTTTGAGTCCGAGTATAGAAGTTCAAGCTTTGTTCATTTGGATCCATAAGGTCACTATTATAGGTCATTAGAGTAGGATTGTTAAACTAGAAGCTAAGTCAAAATAAGTTCAAGTGCTGAACTAGACCTTTTCTCGGAAAATGTCTAAAGGGTATTTTTGTCCACAAGGACATAAAATGATGTGAATGTCAAAATAAGATTTTGAATATTTTCATTTGATGAAAATATAAATTATTTTCTAAAGCTGAAAAGTCGTTTGAGGCATTATGAAATAAATTTCGTTATTTGTGCAATTATAATTCTACAATGGGTATTTTAAGAATTGTCTTAAAAGAAATAAGGAAGCATCTAGATGCTCCCCCCTTAGGTAGAATTCGGCCAACATAGCATCAAAGAGGAGAGTTTTATTTCCTTTTTCTTATAAGGATAATTACCCAAAAGAAAAAAGGAAATGAATTTCCTTAAGAAGGAAACAAATGTGATAAGTGAGAAAACAAATTTCCTCACTAATGCAACCATATGGCCGGCCAAACAATGAGGGAAAGGGGAAGGGAAAATCAAATATTGTGTCATGAATACATTATTCATTCATGAATGAATAATTGACCTTTATAGATTTTTCCTTCTCCTATAAATAGAGTCTCACATAGAGATGTGAAGGTTAAACATTTTTCTTCTTCTCTCCCTATTGTGGCCGACTATCTCCCTCTCTCTCTCTAGAAAATACTCTTCTTATTTTGCACCTAGATTCACATTCAATCTAGATAATTAGCTTATGATCCAAGAATTGTTCTTGGTTCATATGGTTTAATTGTGCCCACACACAAATCCTTCAAAAACCTCTATAGACTCTTGTAATAGAAATCTTAGGTTTCTCGAGTTCAAGATTAGGTGCGAAGGAGACGAGCGAGCCAAGGAAGAGGATCTACCTTTCTCGAGACGCTTCAAGATCAAGCTACAAAGAAAGGTTGGTATTCTAGTAAATTAAATAATGCTTTTAATATATAACATGTATATGCTTTTTCTAGGTTAGTAAAATTGTTTTACTTGAAAAAGAAATTTTTAAATTCCACCATTAATTTGATTAATGTTAAATTTTCTTTAACCCTAAACCTATTCCAACACCTCCTAGACCATTGTAATCTATCACTCTCACCGAGCGGCTATTCTCTAGTGAATGTGACTATCGCTCAGCAATCTTTCCTTGAGATCTCAATGCTTCCCCAAAATTGGATGCATCTTCTTCCCTTTCATATCGGTCCTTCGCATGCCTTCCGAATTTCTTAATCGGAAGTTCGTGGTCATCAGGTTCTTTTCCGGATCGGTACGAGAGATCTTCATTATTAGGGGATCTCTATTACGCTTTGCAAAGTGACATTCTTAACTCGTAATCTTCCTTCCAGTTTTTTATTCTTAGCTTCCAGTAACGCGAGACGCTCTTGCATCTCTTGGAAATGGATGTGCAAATGAGACTCTGGGAGGAATTCAACAAGCTCTTCCTCTCTAAGAGGGAGAGTGGGGTTTTGGTGCTTGATCTGTTGATCGTTAGTTGTCATTGAGATGTTTCCAACCGGATTAGATGAGCTACCCATTGGATTTCAACGTTATTCCCCTCCTTCTAGCGCCAATTATTGATCTGTTAAATTAGTACAATAATGTCTTACGAAAATCTTTTAGTACCGAGAACGCAATCCTGATGAGTGCTTAAAAACTTAGTTAAGATTTTCTCTAAATATAGACTAATCTAGTACAAGAAAGTATAAAAAGTGAGCGTGTCGATGAGATAGGTTAAAATAGTGCTAGTCAGTGTCTAAAAATTTCGGGTCCCCTCTTCCTATGTCTTCTCTTATTTTATAGGCGTCTTTGTTATAACCATTTTGTGGTTAGTTCGAAAGTGGGTTCGTGGCTTTAGTGAATATGGGGGGACCAATCTCACGTCCTCGGGGAATAGTCGCTCGAGGATGAATATTACTTTTGATTGTTCACTCGGCATTTTACTGTCGAAGTGTGCATTTTGTATTAGTTACACGCGTATTATGATTTTGACTAGTATTTGATCTATTATATTCTCTTCAAAATTTTGCTCAATCGGGGCCGCTCTTGACTTATGAACAAAATGTTCCTTATCTTTCAATGGTTCTCGGGCCTATTTGACTCAAAATTTTGTGTTGGGATATCTGCTTCTCCGCAGTATACATTTACATGGTTAGTCTTTGCTATACCGAGGAGCATTCTCCTCAGGGTACGAGTAGTTAATTAGTCTTGGCTAAATTCTCGAGTAATATAAAGGATCTAAACTAATCAGGAAACTAAAATAATCTTGCTAATTTATCTCGCTCAAATTTCAGAAACAAGCGTTGAAATTTCAAAATTTGAAAATCAAATTCGAATTAAAAATAAAATAAATTATTAAGGGTAATCCTGACAGAAATTTAACTATAAACAGATGTCAGATCATAACAGTAATTATTACAATTTGTTTACTAGATATTGAGTATATTCAAATTGTCAACGTTTATAGGGGCGCCGATTTTTGTTACATAAATATTTTAAAAGAACTTATAAAAATTAATTTGATTTGGATGCAGGGTTTCATAGACCAGTGATAAAGAGAATGAAAGAGAAAATTTACACAATTTAAATGACAGGCACGATTGTATCCACATATTCTCACAATTTGTTAGTGTGACATCTATATTTCTTTATTTTTGTTTAAAAGGGTATGACTTCGTCTCAAATGTGTTCATTTGAAACTACTTTCGATTAAAATCCGGTGTTTTTTTTCCTACCATGCAATGCAAGCATATTACTCATATGATTAAACGTGTTATAATAATAACTTACCAGTTTGTATTTACCGAATGCTTATCACGTCACTCAACCTATATATTTAGATTTCGCTGCGGAAAACGTGATATTGAATTATTAAATAAGGTAACGATTAGAATTCACATTTTTGAATTATTAATTTCAGTATTTTAGTATTGGTTAGGTTGTGTTTTAGAAAAATCTCGTGTAAACTATAAATTTAGGCAAAAAATATATACGTTTAGAAATAAATTATCATAACTTGAAAAAAGAAATATAATAAGTGAATAGGAAATAACTGATCATAAATTGATAAAAATTAATAAACTAATTGAATAGTCGAGACATGACCACTTCCAGAAGGGACTTTCTTTTTTAATAGGGAAGAAAAATATTATTATACAGATCACAGCGGTATTATTTCCAAGTGCGAACTTATATTTCTCATTGATTCCTTTCACATTAGCATTATTAAAATTGTATTTTCCAGGATGAGCATTACACGTTTTTAGAGGGGCATTCCAGTCAAGGGCATTTGATGTTGGATGGAGTTGAACACAAATTGCCAAAAGAAATGTGAGTTGTGACAAACTAACAACCATTTAATCGATCAAATTCAATGATATGTAATGGACAAAGCTTATCCCATTAGCCTATGCGAGAGCCTGGTCAATGAAGTTCGCCAACCAGCTCCGACATTAATAATATTTGAAACAATAATAATAACAGTAAATCACAGAGTTTCTTGTATCAAATTAAGGTTTAAAATATTCACACTCGTCATATATCGTTGGTATATTTTGGAAAATCAGAATTTCAATATTGGTATTGATATTGATATATTTTCAAATAATCGCTGGTATTATAAAGTTATTTCTAGCGAATACTTTACTTTTTTTTTAAATACTCGGCTTACAACTAATTTAAAACTTATATTGAGTTTTTTAATATTTAATATTTGAGAATTATTTTTAAATTTATTTTTGACATAAATGTTATAGTTATTTAATTTTTTTTTTTTTTTGAATTTGATGGATTGTATATCTAATTTGAATTATTTAAAAATATAATTGTTATAAATATTTTATCGATATATTTGTCGATCTTCGGTATATCATTAATGAATTGTCCATATTTTCAGTAATATATTTGAATATTTTTTATTAGATATTTAACGGTATACTCATTGATATTCAATATACTCGGTAGAGGCTAAAGTTATAATGGAAAAGATTTAATATGAACTCTCCCTCTTCTTCCTTTAATCGGCGAGCAAAACACCAAGCAACACACACAAAATCAGTGAAATGAAGAACGATATAGAGAAAAACATGTACATGACTCAAGCTAATAACGACAACAATAATAAGGACAATGATTTAATGGTTCGACGTGCATAATAATAATATCACATAATTTTTAGTTTGGAAATCGTAAGTTCTCGCAGGAGCGACGCCTATAAGCTTCCCAGTAATGGGAAACGGCTCTTCCAATGAGTTTTGTTATTTTCTTCATTTTTTTTTTCAAGTTAATTGTTCGATGTATAGCAACTAACTTTTTGATATTTTTCATTTTGACCTTGGTCTTATTTTTCTACATGAGAATGAGAGAAAATTTAAGGGTTCGACGTGCCCAACGAAGAAAAATGACAAACATCAAGCATACAGTACATAAATAGGATGTCGTATTTGATTAAAAATATAGGGTGCGGTGTTATTTAGTTAACTAATAGTATAATAGAGCTAGAGCATATATATATACGGAGTATGAGAAGAAAGCTTGAAGCAATATTATATGGGAATGAAATGTCATATTAAAAAGTTATTCTAGAGTACTCAAGGCTCCCCAAACTTTGGTGTAGCTTTACTTTTAAAAAAGTGATTTTAGAATTGCTTTAAAAAAAAACGGTTTTTCTAAAATGTAGATAGGTGTTTGATAAACTTTTATAAAATAGATGTATCTTTTAGTAAAAGTTGATTTAACGTTTGGTAAAATATAAATTTATATTTATAAATGTTAATCATTTATATAAAATATAATTAATAATAACATAAAATATTGTTTGGTACATACAAAATACATCTAAGTGGGTGTCTATTTATTGCAAAAAATATATTATAAATTTTGGTGATGTCAAAAAAATTATTTGATAAAAAATATATAGAGATAATTAAGAATCAAAATCAGCGTAGACAAAATATGGTTATGAGAGAGAAAATATAGATGAAAATCAAAAGTTACGAACTTTCCAAAAGGTACAAATTCTAGTTTTTGATTTTTTAGTTAAAAAATGTAAAATCTATTTTTCACTTAAAAAAAAACTTTTTTATCAAATGCCAAAATATAAATAAACTTTTAAAAAAGTGAAAGTTGACCAAAATAACTTAAACCAAACGCACACAAGAAGAAGTGTTCAGGCGTATCAGTGTGAGAGTATTTTTGTGGAAGCATCACATTCTATAATTTAAAGGCTAAAATTGTGATTTTGCTTGAGCCATAACACTGAACTCTAATTAAATTAATGGTAAATCGTTATTTTTTTTCTTTGTATATATGTACATATATATCAGAAAAATTTCTCTAATTAATAAGAAATAATATTGAAGTGTTATTATTTAGTTATTATTTTTTACTAACATGTTTTTTTTATATCGATTTATTTTGATTAATTGATATTAACTAAATTTTTCCAACTGTTGTTTATATAACAATTAATATGTTCTTAAGTGTTATTTTATTATATATATACTCTTTGTGACTTGCTATTATTTTTCACTTTTGTTGTTTCGTCAACTTCGCCATTTAGACCATCTCCAACCCAAAACTCAAGTTTGAATTAATTGTTTACCAAATTTGGTGCAGTTACACTGTTTTCACTTCAACCCACAACACCAAATCCTACCCAAAAAAAGAATATTCTCTTTTTATACTTTTCAATATTATTTTATATTAATTTCATATTAACCTCTCTATTAATATATTATCTGAATATTAATCTTATTAAACATTTATTTATTTTTATATATCAAAAATATTAAATTAACTTATATTTATATAAATATTATGTATATTAAAATATAAAAATTTAACCAACAAAAATAAATATTATTTTGAATTACATTAATAAATAAAGAATATTACAAAAACATTACAAATATTGATACTCATTACTCATTTCCATTAGTTACAAAAATATTACATAAAATATTACATATACATTATAAATTATGTATGTTTTTATATTTTTTTTCTAGTTATATAGTTTACGTTATAATTTTAATTTGATATATATTGTATTTGTGTAATTATTAATATAATTGATATGTATTTAATTTAGTTGTATTGTGTTAATCAATGTTATATGTTATTGTTAATGTCATATTATTTATTATTTTTTCTCATTAATAATACGTATTTTTGTATAAATTATTTAAATTATGGTCTAAATTACATATTAATATTTTTATAAGTTAATTTTAAATTAAAAATAATTTATCACCAAATTTGGGTAGATACTATTCATTTTACTCAAATTTAGGTAAATATTTGGAGTGAGTTGAAACCCTTCCACACCAAATATTTCTCATCCTCACTCAAATAAAAAGTGGGTTGGAGATTGTCTTAGCAAATCCCACAAACGCGTACTTAACTTTTCGCCAAAATTATTTGTGGCATGTGAGTTATATTTTCGAAATAATCATTTTTAAATCTAATAATCATTGTTACAGTTAATATCAAGATGTAGTTTTCTGTACTTTAAATGTTAGGGAATCTGGAAAATGAACTTAATCAAGCTTTTTCTAAGTGTTTTTATGTGTCATGAGCTTATTTATGATAGTATGACATGCGTTGACATTAATAGTTACTAACAGAAAGTAGTTATTTCAATACAATTCTTTAATATTTTAAACATGTGCTCGTATTCTTAAATCTAAAATTTGTCAAAGATATTTGAAATTTTATTTATTTTTGAAAAATATATTAAATTTGAACAATAACACAATCATAACTCAGCGTATTGAGCGAAATTACTGCAGTAAATTCGATCCCCACAAGGATCAACAAGCTATTTTCAAAAATAATAATTCTAGCAGTAATTCATATCACTTTCAAATTAAAGATAATGAATTCAATCTCCATAACAAAACAAATGCAAACTTGCTTTCAAAAAAGCATTGGAAAATATAACTATAAATATTCGGCTGAATGGTCAACGTTTACTACCACGATTTAGAAATGACCAAAATTTCATAAATTTTTTGTAAATACCTCTAATCTTACGTGTTAAGCTAATTAATAGTGTTATTTTACTTGTTTGCCTTTTAAAATTTTAACCAAAAGTTTGAAATTTAATTATTTTCAAGTTTGAATGTGAATTAAATCATAACTTAATTTGAAAATATTATCGGCGATTTTATTTGATAATTAATGAGTTCAGTTCCTATAATAAATAAAATATTATTTATTTATTTATTTAATTATCCGGCTATTGATTTCTTTTATTTTCGTTTTCAAATTTGATTATGCTGTCTATAAACTATTTTTATTATATATTATTTTATTTATTAATGAATTATCCGACCATTTAATTATTTTTCTCTTCGTTTCATTTGAATTCTGAGAATCAATCTGCGATTTTGCAATTTAAAGAAAGTTGGAAATAAATCTGATTTGTTTTCCACTTTCGTCATCGATGAAGATTGTTCAACATTTGATTAAATTATTGTAAATTACTATAAATTGAAATGCGTTTATACGCTATTGTGTCCCTCTTGCTTACATATTTTTTAAAGGAAAATGATAATGTAAATCAGTTGAGGTTGTTGATGGAGCCATCCGTAGTGCAGTAACGTTTATAATCGATTGATTAATAATATTTTACACCTGAAAGAAATCAAAACAAAAGTCAATGAATAATAAAAAAAACAATTTGAAATTTATTTTGTAAAGTTTAGTTTTAACAGCGGGTCGAATATCAATATTCCCAACAAAAAACACCAAAAATCAATGCTAATGTTGCATGCAAATCGACATAAAACATATCAACATATCTAAACAACGAAGAATATAATAGACCTAAAAGCCCTTTTAAAAAATGTGAGAAAGTTTAAAGAAAAACCTATATTCCAATTTGAAAAACTTCAAATAAAAAAAAGATGTAGATTTATCAACTAAAAACCAAAAAAAAAAAAAAAAACATGACGTAGTTTAGCAACGAAGAAACATAAATAAGGCGGATAATAATTTTATAATTGATAGTCAAAAAAATAGTTCTAAAAAAGATGAGAAAAATAAACATTTAAACCGTAGAAGGATTAACGAACCGTCGTAAAATTATCAAATGTTCAATAAAGTTAACGAGATTGAAGATGCGGCAAGGATATATCGGCGGCAGAAGACGAGGCCGAGGCTTGTTGTAGTATCAAAATTATGGATCTTCTATATTTTTGGGACATATTTTAGGATTTTTAAGAGCGTTTTTAGAAAGAAATGAAAAGTCAGTCTTAAATGATGTTTGAATTATCTCTCAATATCTCTCTTCAATGTTGTTCATTTTTAGTTGATTGAATTTATTAAAGACTTTAATTTCTATGCGTTTTTTTAATGTTCAAGCGGCAAAATTCAAACGGGAAATATGTTAGGCCAAAATCTTCCTCAAATTTTATAAAATTAAGGTCGAATCATTTACACTAATTTTATCAAACTTGATCCAATTCAAAATCCCTAATGCTTCAAAGTCTATAATACTTAATAACTCATATAATATAATGTATATAAGTATCTAAGTTATTATGGTTGTTGCCAATCAATTTTTGAATGGAATTTATGAAACTTTCATATTGGTATGAGAGTATTTTAAATCTGAACATGTATTCAGTTTAAGTGTTGTGGTTCGGCGAACCCAAAAATATCGTCATCTTGAAATGATATGTTAAAAATCTCATATTAGAAATGAACAAAAACTAACAAGTGCTTATAAATCATGGGTACTAATTGATTTTAAAATGGAATCTGCAATGTCCACACCATTAAATAGAGCGAATTATAAGTTTTAATAGTATTAAAGACAACTACAAGTCGAAATTACTTCAGTTTTGAAAATAGCATAAGTTGTAATAACTGAAAGTGGGGAACTAAAGACTCGTTGAAGATTCTTACCTCAACTCATTGTTGTTTCTCGTCGAAAGGACAGTTGAAATGTCGATCAAAAGTCTCCTATTGAGAATCAATCAACACCGAACAATTTGTTGATGCGTATCGCGATTTCACGGTGGCATGTTGAAATGGACCTTCGATTCGAGGGCGGAGAAAGCAGAACGAAAAGAAATTGGAAGAAGAAACTTCACCGAAGAAGACATAGATCTAGAATGAGCAGAGGACAGCGGCTTCTAGGGCAACGAACGATGAAAGACTATGTGATGATTCCGACGAATAAAGTGGTTATGTAAATGTCATTTTCTAATCATTCTTGTAATTTTGGATTATTTATTTCGTTAACTAAATCGCCTTGGATTGACGACTAAGAATATATTTCAATTTGAGATTCTTTTTATGCAATGTGAATTTTCTGCCCTTTGTCTCTAAATCATTCATCTCACACGACCAACTTCAACAATATTTTATTGTCATAATCTGTCAATAACTGCATTTCAAACTGTAGGTAAATATTCCTAAAAAAAAAACTGTAGGTAAATAATAGTTTATAAATTTCCTTGTACTTTTTTATTTACTATAACTTCATACAGTAATATCACAAGTTAATAAATCAACAAGCTTACAGATATGCAATCCTAATATTTGAGTTACTCTTCTGGATTAATCATTGATTTTTTTACTATGCAATTCGATCGTATTTTTATTCGTACATATGATATAGTCAACAAATTATCAATGCGATCAAGAAACTCCTACCTTCACCGGCGTCATCTTTCCGTGTGCTCATTTGGATGATTCATTATTTATATTGTTGTTACTTATTACCGAATTTAAAACAATTCATCAGATTAACGAAATATGGAAGACTTTGTCGATTTAAAATCTAATAGAAAAGTATAACTTTATTTTGTTTTTCTCTCCTCGTTCTCTTCATCTCATGTTGTTCTGTTGTAGTAATTAATGTCAATTTAAAACCAATTCCTACTGTGTGTCACATACTTGTCAAACTTAAACTTCTTTATCTTTTTCAGTACCTTCTTTTGCCAATACCTCAATTTCATTTTCAACTTTATCACCCACCATATCAAATTGTGCTCTTGTTTTATATCCAATAAACTCTGGTCATTTAAATACAAAGTCTATTATTAAAAGCGACGCAAACCAAACCAGAACAAACCTCTCAATTCTAATTCTCCGATGGAGGTGAAGCGAAGAACGATTAGGTCACTGGTTTCCAAGCTCAGCTCTGTATCGGAGCAAACCCGAACAGAGGCTCTCAGCGAGCTCAGGCTAATCACGAAGCACGACGCCGAGAGCCGCCCTCTGATCGCCGACGCCGGAGCCGTACCGTTCCTCGCCGAGACTCTCTTCTCTCCGTCGCACGCAGCTCAGGACGACGCCGCCGCGGCGATACTTAACCTCTCGATCACCTGCAGAAGCGCCGTGATCTCCACGCGCGGCCTACTCGACGCGCTCTCCCACGCGCTCTGCAACCACCGCTCCTCCTCCTCTCCTGGCGCCGTGCAATCCTCCGCCGCCGCAATACACAGCCTCCTCGCCTCCGCCGACGAGTACCGCCCTGTCGTCGGATCGAAACGCGACATCATCTATTCCTTGATCGACATCATCAAAACCCTAACTTCGCCGCCGAGATCCGTAAAGGACGCTCTTAAAGCTCTCTTCGCCGTGGCGCTTCATCCTCTCAACCGTCCGACGATGCTCGACCTCGGCGCGGTTACGGCGCTTTTCGGCCTCGTCGTCAAGGACGGCCGCGTCGGAATCGTCGAGGATGCCACCGCAGTCGTCGCTCAGGTCGCCGGATGCGAGGAGAGCGCAGAGGCTTTCCGGCGAGTCTCCGGTGCTGAAGTCCTCGCTGATCTTCTCGATCCAGCCACCGGATCGTCGCTCCGGACGAAGGAGAACGCCGTCGCGGCGCTTCTTAACCTCGGCCGATGCGGCGACGATAGGACCGTACGGGAGGTTCGCGATCTCGCCGACGGTTGCGCCGCTGATGGAATCTCGGAGGTCATAGACAACGGTTCCGGCAAGGCGCGAGCTAAGGCCACCGCGCTTCTCAAGATGATCGGCGCTGGACCGCCGCCAAATCAGCTTCGTGATATATGAGATCGTTTGATGTTTAGGTTAGGTTTTACTTTCTTAGCTACGATTGTACAAAATTACATACATAATATATATGTGAATTGACCGTTCGAGATTTTTTGATTTGATCTCTATATCTTTTCGAACATCAAAGTTTGTTAAATTATTTGTTCTTTTCGATTGGTTTTATGATTTGATGGTAGGAAGGTTGTACCGAGTGTGAGTTTTATGATGATATATGGTAAATTATATAGCTTTGATCTAGAAGATTAATGTTGTAAACCTCAAAAATTGGATAGGAGACAATGAATCAGACGTTATTGTTGGAAAAAAAAATCAGGCATTCAAGTTTTCTGGTCAATATTTGGTGAGAAGTTTAACTTGAGATTGAGACTCGAAATCGTTGATCTGTTCACACGTCTTGAATTTGATTTGCTCTATACTCGAAAATGTTTTCCGGCTATAATATGTCCACCAATTTTATACATGCTAATCTCTTGAGTAGTTTAATCTTTATGAACCGTTCGCTAGGTAATTAATCATTTGAACTATATCCTTGCAGATTTACCAATATAAACTAGAGAAATTGCCTAACTACGTTTTACCAAAAAAAGTTCTAATTTTCTTTTAAATTTTAGTTATTCTCACTTTGATACTAAAAAAGGTTTTTTTTTAAGGAAGTTGATACTAAAAAAAGTTAAAAACTCAATTTTACATTTAGTTTAACTTTTCAATTATTGTCTACGTGTTAATAATATACATTTATTGTTGATCTAGATGTGAACAATAAATAGTTATTTGTTAATAATTTATGATGAAAAACAAATTAAAACCTAAAAACGAATTTTCGATTTCTTTTAATGATCTAAGAAACTAAATTTGTAAGAAAAATTAAGAAAAACGTTAATAAAAGATGGTAGATGGAGCAATTTTTATTTAAACTATGAAGTATTTATTTTATGTTCATCTTGCTCTCTACTGTGACGTCTATAGCAGATTATGCAAGCAAAAGTAACACAAAGAGAACGAGTTCAAGTGACACACATAAATTAGGGGGATGACTAATATGCGCTAAAAAAACATGAATCAGATGAGAGGCTAATTTATAAGTTAGTAAAGTAATAAATAAAATATGAAATAAAAGGTATATAATGTTCTTTTTAGTTTTTCTAGAGGGGCTTTGGGCCTGTATATCCGTCCATATATTTGACCTTCAGAATACTAGTGAAATTATATATATACAAAAATCGGCTAATCAAATTTTGTTCAAATTGCTTTTTGCTCAAAATTTTCAATTAAACTTAAGTGTGTCCTACTGCTTGACTACAAGGCACACGCAACCTAATTAAACATTAGATAAAAAAATGTGCAGATTAAAAAGTCC
The DNA here is from genome assembly GCA_958296335.1 of Urtica urens. NCBI lineage: Eukaryota > Viridiplantae > Streptophyta > Magnoliopsida > Rosales > Urticaceae > Urtica > Urtica urens. The sequence goes on along the minus strand of OY282530.1, from coordinate 7,655,220 downwards.
AAACTGTATCGCTACCTATCCTTATTCATAAAGCTTGTGAAGGCACGAATCATTTATACAACCATACGTGTGTCTTTTGGTTGTTCCAAAGGTGTTTTGGATTGTAATGCAATGCAATGTCGACTGTTCATTTGCATTTTAGTATGTTACTCTTTACTAAGTCAATTGGATATTTCTATTTCATAAATAGTATTTTATTGCTAACTTGATCTATCTTTCTATTTGCAACCATACGTTGAAACTAACAAGTTTTACTGAAGTCGCCGTGAGTTGTGATATATATGTGCTCGGTTATTTTTAGGTTAATTACCAGTATAGCTTTATAAACATGTTGAAGTTTTAAAATGTTCAATGTTTGACGAAAGACCTAGTAAAATGTTTTATCAGATTATGAAGACTATTTACAATCGAAATAATAAGGATGAAATTATAAAGTTAGGCTGTTAATAATTGTGCTACGTAAACAATAAGGCCATTTATCACAGTTTTACCAAACGTTTGACATTTCGAAATTCATATGTCAGACGTTGGCCATTTGGTCAATTATTTGTTATTTCTATTCCGATAGTTTTATATTTTCAAAAACCGTCGGCCTCGTTATAACTTTTCACTCTCTAATGAATGTAATGAAAGAAAAGAATATCTCTCTATTCATCGACTTAACATTATTAAACATATTATTTTGCACACGAGTTGAAATTTTCTCAACTGTACACATACCAGTAAAATTAAAATTTGAACCCCATTTTGCTAGTTCATGGGCCACTAGATTACATTATTTTTTAATCCAATTAAAACTACATAAATCAAAGGAATTTGAAAGCTGAACCACGTGCTCGAACATTGTCTTTAACGGCTTATGAATTGTTTACTAAGCACTTGACAATCTCCCTCAATTTGAACATTTGAGTACTTATAGAATTGTTAGTGATTATTAAAACCAAAAATTATTAATTGCATTCACAATATCCACTTAATTATTATACTTACTAAATAAGATTTAGATTTTCTAATTTAATTCATTAACGAAAGTATATTCAGCAACCGATTAAGCTAAGGGCTTAGAGTACTTACATGAATTCTGGTTCAACTACAAAACGCTCAAATCCAATGTGTGCACCGTCTTCAAGCTTTAACGTCTTCGTGCGTCGTCTTGATTGAGTACTCGAGGATGACACCGTAGTTTTTCAAAACGTAATCTCCGAGACGAATAACAAAGATGTGTGGGCACACTCAATATCTCACCAGATCTCGAAACCAGGTGTTTTAGGATCTCACTCTTATTTTCTGAATATGGAATTTTCTAAGAGAGAGGATGAAATAATCGGCTAAGAGAGAGAGAGAGAGGGAGGCCGATAATTTCAATATAGAATTAGGTAAAATTACATCTTCTCATAGATCCCTATTTATAGCATAAAAAGGAAGATAACCTCTGTGATATTTTATCCCCTTTTTTTAGAGATATTCTCTCCTTCTGGGAGATACTCACTCGTTCTGAAGATATTCTCTCCTACGAGAGATTTTCTCTCATAATGGATTAAATCCGGGCCATTAGATCTCAACTAGTGAATCTACAATCTCTCTCATCCATCAGATCAAAATCCATGAGAGAGAGTTTCTCTCTTTCATTAAACAACCCAAGGAGAATCATAGGGGGATTTTCGGCCAAGGCCACACGGCCAACGAGGGGTTTCGGCCAACCCTAGGGACAAGCCCAATCCGCAATTTCAAAGCTCGTTTGCTTAAAATCTAATTAATTATTTATTTAATTCATCCAACAATAATAAACAATTCAACTATGAACATTTATTTAATTTTGCGAATACCCATTTTCCATAATTAATGATGTCAATCACCATTACAGCAAGTGAGATAAATAATGATTAACATTATTATTCGACAGTTGTTATCCGCCGCCGAATCCGGGACTATGGACATAGTAGTAGAAACTTCATGAACTCGACAAAAAAGACAATACAATCCTATTTCTTTTCCATCGATTCGTCTAGTCTTGATCAATACTCCCACACGTAATCAAAGACTGAACCCTTCTTTCATACTAGAATTATATTTATTTATGTGTTTACTATGTTCTCGTAAGTCGTGTGTTTCTTTCATTTCCATTTTTTACTTTAAAAAATAAAAAAGAAATGAAGGGGGGAAGTAGCTATAGAACTTCGTAACGAAGTTTTACCGAATAGAGAAATTGTCCAAAGTACCACCATTTATAGTTGGTTCTTTCAAAATCCACTAAAATTAATTTTTTCAATACCCCTATAATTTTTTACAGGTTATTTTATATCCATATTAACCGGTTACTATCTATTTTAAAAAAAATAAACTAAAAGAGTTCAAAACTGTTCCACCCCTAAAAAATATTATTTTATTTTTAAATTTTTTAAAATTCTTTTGGCCAGTAATGTAGTGTAGGAAATTTTTGTTAATTTTATTTTTTGAAAGGGCATTTTGTCTTTACATGTGAAATACTTGTATTTTGGGAAAAAACATGTTTTAGCGGATTTTGGAAAAATCAACAATAAAAAGAGTAATTTGAGCTATTCCTCATAAAAATATGTGCTTCATACTTTTAAACAATATTTCATAGCAGTCAAATATCAGTAAGTTATATTTCAAAACTCCATAATCTCCTGTTAAACAATTTATTCTTATATCTTTTGGAAAGTCAAGTACGATAATCGCAAAAGCTTCAAACAGATTATATAAATCTTATGGTCGGTATATCGACTTCAGTCTCTTACAAAATGTAAATATTTTTCCAAAATATAAACATTGTGTAAACTAAAATCCCACTTGGGGTATAAAATATTACAAAATGGATCCGAGCACGGATCAATTTTTCGATTTTTTTTAAAACAAATTACATAATAAATCTTACGTAGTAGTCATATCTTCTTCTTCGGGAGCATCTCCGGCAGAGTCTGAATCTAAATCAAGATATGATACATAAAGCTTGGGATTCTTCGGGCCGAGGATCGACACCACCTCGCAGAGAGCATGGTTATACAGGAGATCGGGCTCATGCTTGTAGATCTCAGATTTCTTGAAGTCCTCGATGGCCTGTACCAGAGCAGCTTCAAAATTTTCTCGAAACTTTGTCTCTCGCTCGGCCCTGACTCTCAGCGTTTCCAACTTGGCATTTTATGTCTCCCGAGCACTCCGCTCAGTCTAGCTCCTCAAAGAAGAGATATCACAACCAATGGTTTTGGCGAGTTGGGCAATCCGACCAGAGTCTACAAAATAAAATATGACGTTAGTGAATCCACAAAATAGAATTGTTATTAAGATACCAAAGCCAAAAGGTCCAATACAACTCGGTGAGACCGAGGGAGTCTTTCTTGACCACGATCTTGGCATCCTTAGGACTGACATGGGCATGAACTAGATCATGGCACCATTAAGAAAGTCTCCCGAGGAAGAAGGCCCTACCACACCCTTGTTTCTGCGAAGTTTACTCTTCGGCATAGACTTGACCAGTGATTGATTTTTCTGTTTGGGAGAAGCAGACCGACTACCCATCTTTCGGTTAAGATTCTTCAGAGCAGAAGCTTCAAGTTCAGTGGCCGACGGAGCCTTCCCTACCATTGCACCTAACAAATATTTAAGGTAAATACATATGTGTTGACGAAAAATAATAATTATTATGTCTTACCTCTCACTGGATCCAAAAAATAATGTTCGAAGAGGTCGGGATCAGATAGGACATACGTAGATCTTTCTTCGTCCGGTAGATCAAAAATTGATTCTCGGTTGGAAAATTCTCCTTCCGAATACGAAGGCAGAGGACATGAGGAAAATGTAAATTAGATTAAAAACAACGACTATATTGTTTACTTAGAAATTATATATAAAATTACTAAGTTCATCAAACTCGACATTAATCGAGCACTGAGAAGCCGTTATAGCACCCTCGACCCATAAGAAACGATCTTTCCATTTCTTCTGACAATAAGGCAAGCAAGTTACAATGTTCCTGGTACTCGAATGAGCCTTAGCACAATATCCATGTTTTTTGGGAGAAGGCTGAAAAACAATAAAACTGGGAAAAATCATTAAGCTAGTGTAGGAGCTACATTATAAAACGGAACCACAGCTAGATCATCTCGATGAATGTTTTGTAGAAATTTGGGACAAGTTAAGTCGCGGAGTAGTCTAATTAAAAAAGAAACTGCGTAATGATTGGATGCATTAGTAGTCTCCTGATGGCTCTCAAAATCAATGTTCATTGCCACTTTCCCGATCAGGGGAGCACAAGCTCGGTCTTCCTCGGAAGGAAGATAAAACTGGATTAGGTCATCGAAGACCAGGTTTTCGTACAGATCACTGAGATTCCTTTCTGTCATCAGCGATGTCTAGTGCTTTGCGGAAATGCCTATATCTCTCCTTTTAAAGTATTCTTCCTCGGAAGAATCGGTCATCCACGCCGAAGACCCGACCGCTAAATTCTGCAGTCAAAGTCTGAGGGACATCCCCAAGCGGAAAATTATTGTAATCAAAAGGCGCAGGCATGGATTCCTCAGTATCCCGACTTGAAATAAGGTCTTCCCTATGAGGAGAGGACAAATATTGTTCAGCCCTTGGCTATACATAGCGGATCGGGTTCACTGACAGTCTCTTGAGGCCTCTCGTCCAAAGGAACACTATACGCAGGTTGATCTCAATCTACTTCGGGAACCAAGTACCAGGTAAAAGAAAGGTATATAGCCATAAAGAGTCGGAAACCTCTGGGGATGATCAGGATCAGACCTATGAACCACCAGATGGTCGAAGGGAAGGTCATACAATTCATACCTAAGGTTCCATTCTCTTAGTTGTCTTAGGCCGATTAACAACAAGCCCTAAGTTCCTTCAGTTACTTATTTCGACTCTTAAATGAATTTTACAAAATCTTAGAAGTTTCCAGAGAAATCTCAGCAAAACCTACAAATAAAACGAATTCAAAGCATAAACTAAGGCCGCAATAAACTCGTTCAAAAGGAAAAGTGCATGTGAGCGGCGGAGTACCTCAGAGAGCAAGCGCCAGAGAGTTTAGAAACTCGGAAGAGACAAATGCAAAGAAGAAGCAAAAATACAAAGTTAAACAAAATGAAATTCAAAATCTTCGGTAAACTTTTTATACCATTTTCCTCAACGGCGGGGATTAAGCGTACAAGAGAAAGCCTCGCGAATCGAACGACCGAAAACGAATCGATGCGTTTGAAGAAAAATGTTGTTGTATTAAATGCGCAGAACAAAGGAATCATAGACGATCCTTTAGATATACCGAAAATACAAAAGTAAAAGTGAGTTCCTTACCATTTTTACTAAAAAACTAAGAAATTGGGGAGCTGCGGTTATCCAAGAAATTAGTATGGACCAACCATGTCTTCGGTATACCGAGGAAAAACAGATGTCCCAGCATCAAGGTTCGAGTCAAATAGGCCCGAGAACCACCAAAAGATAAGGAACGTCACATTCATAAGGCAACGGACCCGAACTTCGAAGAAAAGAGAAGACAATAAGGCAAAGGCTAGTCAAAGCAATAACATACGTATAAAACAACTAAATAAGACACTTACACAGAGTACATACCAAAGAAGTTATCCTCGAGCGACTAAACTGCTAGAACGTTAGATTGATCACCAGACGATCCATCACTCACAAACCTAATACTCGAGATAACTGTTAAATGGTAAATCTAGAGAAATTTATAAAAAGGGAAAATGAGCACACAATGGAGGAAATCGAAAAAGTTAGACAGTTACTAACTATTATTCACCTGTCCCACCGATACTTTCACTATATTAACTCTCTTGTACTAGATTAATTTGTATTTAGAGAAAATTTTACTTCTACTCTCGAGACTGCGTTCTCAATACTACCAAAAATTCGTAAGATATTATTATACTATACATGTCAACAACTATATTATTACTTCATTATATACATATTGACACGTTTGGGTTGAAGTTATAGCCGTAATGACTTTAAAAAGAATTAAAAGAAAACAGTATTATGGAATAATTAAATCAGGATAAGCATAATATAACACTATTTACTATAAATCATCAATAATCCACACTAGAAGGAGTTAAAAATCGGCCGCAGTTTGGAAATTTTTTCACTTTATAATACTTTTATAATGAGTCATTTTCCAACAACATTTATTTTTTACCAACAATGAAAGTAAAAAAAAGGCTCTCTCTCTATTTATATCACTTTCTCTTTGAACATTTATTCCACGGTTGAACCTATAATTTTTAAGAATTCAAGAGGTTAACGAAAACAAAACAAAAAAAGTTGACAATAAGAAAAAATAATCATCGACCATCAACAATTTATCTATTTAAGTCAGACTCACATTGCGGTTTTGGTGTGCGAGTCAAGAACACAAGGACTTCAGTCTCTCAACTTTGTAGAAAAATTCTCGAATTAAGTTTAAAAGATGTTTAAAATACTTAAGCTATATCACGATATACTCGTAAAATCAGAACATCGATATCGGTATCGGTATATCATCCGTATTAAAAATTTGTCTTTCTTTCAAATTCTTACATATTTTTAAAATTTTGGAGAGTTTTTTATTTTTCCGATAATCGACCTACTAATTTAAAGTTTGTTGTTATATTCTTTAATATTTAGTTTTTGAGAACTATTTTTAAGTTTACTGCTTGTCATAAATATGGTAATATTGGTCTTTCATTTTTATAACTGGAATTTGATAACTTATATATAATTTGAATTATTTAAAAATATAATTATTATACAACTTATGTCGATATATCTGTCAGTATTCGGTATATCATTGATAAATCACTATTACAAAATATATTTTTAGAAGCAACATGAGGAGTCAGTTCTAATTCGAACCTACATTTTCGTATTAGAAGCGACTAGTCGCTCTTAACGTAAACACCCCGAATTTCCACCAAAAATGAATTTTTGACTTTTCTAATGATCCGAGTCAACATATTAGAAGCGACTTGTCGCTTCTAAAAGCCAAAATTGTTGGCTCGCTCCTTCCCCGTCAATTTTTTCAGTATGTTTAGGCATTAGAATTGACTAGTCGCTTCTAATGCCCAAATTATTCGGCTCCAAACTTTCTCCGCCAAAATTTTGTTTAGTAAAGAAACTTGGGGATAATAAGCGACTAGTCGCTTCTAATACCAAAATTATTTTGCTCCAAAAGTATTCTGCCAAAATTTCACTAAGTATAGACATTTGGGATTTAGAAGTGACATTAAAAGCGACAATGTCGCTTCTAATGCCCAAATTATTTGGCTCAAAAACTCTGCCGCCAAAATTTCACTTCTAGGGATCCCCACTGACCAAAAAGTCGTCGTTTTGGTTTTGAAAGACATTAGAAGTGACTAGTCGCTTCTAATGTTACTTCTACTTCTTCTAGAGCTTCAAAGCACCCGAGCCTGCCCCTTCCTCCCCCATTTCCTCTTCCCTTCGAAAAACTCCCTCCTCTCTCCCCCTCTCCGACTTCCGACTAAGATTTATCCGCCCTCCCTCCCTTCCGGCCGCGTGCTCCGCCCTCCATCCCTCCCTTCCGGCCGCGTGCTCCGCTCTCCCTCTCCTCCGGCTGCCTATCCCCTACCGTCCCTTCGTCGTCCCTTCTTCCTCCCTTCTCCCTCCCTCCCCTCCTCCCTTCTTCTCCCTCCCTCCCATATTCCCTTCTTCTCCCTCCCTCCCCTCCGACCGTCCCTCCTCCCTCCCCCCTCTCCTCCATCCCTCCTTTTCTCCCATCCTCCTCGAGGATGAGCCTCCGACCCCTTTTTCCGGACGAGGTGCAACCACGGGTCAAAACTCACAAAAAGCTAGAAGAGGCAAGAAAGTGAAGATTGTCTTCAACCCCGTCTGCCTCCAATTTTATCCACCTCTCAGTAGAGGTGAAGAAGAGAGAGTAAATAAAGGTGAGCGCGTTGACACGTTTGCCAATAGTCTTGGAGTTCGAGAGCATATCCCTTCGACAACGTCGACCTGGAATAACGTCTCAGCGCAACAAATAGAGGCTATTTTGTTTAGTATATACGCAGAATACAACTTTGTGTGTGAGAACGAGTCGAGAAACCTTTTTCCGGCATCGTGCTACTCGAGCCTTATCGAGAAGACTATTATAAGTTACGCGAAGAAGCGTTTGTGTGATGGAAAGGCAAAATATAGTCGGCTTTACTGGATCAAGTGCAGCGAAGATTGTGATGAGGCGCTCGAGAATACACCCAAGGATATGACGCAACAAAAGTGGTCTGAGATGCTTGATAGGATGGACACCGATGCGTTTTAGGTATAATCAATTGTTTTATTCTTAATAATAATTTTTTTACTCTAACCAATGTTGTTTTCTAGGACGTGTCCAAACATAATAAAGAGAATCAAAAGAAGAAGACCACGAAGAGTCGACAAGGCACGATCTCATTTTTCGAGTATCGTCATAGTCATGTAAGTATATTTTCATTCAATTTCAAATTATAAGTTCTATATTATAATTATAATGTGTTAAATGCAGAGGGTGGGAGAAGACAGACAGATGTTAGGGCCGCTCGGTGCGTGGGAGATGATGCACACGACTCCCGATGGTTAGTGGACATCGCCTGCTATTGGAGAGTATGATGTTGATGTGGACATAGAGACAGATCCACACGAAGAACACGTCAAGAAGGATTCAACTCTTGAACAAGTAAAGAATGTCCCGTTCCGAGATCAACCAGGTCCAATGACAAGATCACGAGCTAAACAACTCAAGTCCGAGATGGAGAGTTTTGTCCATGACGCACAACAACAAGGAGCCAAAATACACTCTTTTCAGTCAAATAAGGAGCTGTACTTACTTCTCCAAGCAATATCTGATTAGAGAAGGCTTATGGCATCAAATGAAGCACTTAATGGCCATCTATGACACCATTTAAAGCAGCATCAAAGGAGATTCCGAATTTCACAAAGCATGTGATCAGTTTCATGTTTTATTTCATTTAAAGTCAAGTTTAAATTCTCATTAAGTGTGTATTTACTTCATTTCAGTTTCTTTTTCTTTACTTTAGCAAAGAAAACGTTTTATAAGGTTTGTAATGGTCTGATTGAACACAATCCTTATTTTTTTGAATGAATTTGTGAGAGATTTCTCTTTGTTTCTTGAAGAAACTATTCTGAACTTATCTAGGAAATTCTTAGTGGCGTTCAAATCTGACTTATCAAACGATCTTCCATCCTCGTTTGTGGCGTCTTCATCATTCTAAGGTTCGAGCTTCCACATAAGCTACGGGTCGCGGATTCACCGAATCTGATCTCGAAGGATCCTAGGGTCTGCATCCAATCCAACAAATTGAGAAGGGTCATAGTCACATTGTTGGCTTGGTTCGCATCAGTTGGTATCAGAGCAAATTCGAGTTCGTCAAGGTTTAATCTATCATTTCTTTTCTTGTATCAAAGTTCCAAAAAAAAAAAAAAAATCTTGTTGCTGTTCATCATTCGTTCTAGCTTCACTTTGTTATATCCAGCTTATTATCTTTACCAAAAAAAAAAAAAAAAAAAAAAAAAAGTCTGGTTGTTGTTCATCATTTGTTCTAACTTCAGTTTGTTAAATCCAGCTTATTATCTTCACACAAAAAAAAAAAAAATCGTTTCTGATCATCAATTGTTCTAACTTCAATCTATTACGTTCAGGTTACTCTATACTTCAAAGAAAAAAAAAAAAAAAAAATTTCCTGAATCAAAATAGCAAAATCTCTTGTTTGGAGTTTAGTTTCCCTTCCTTGTGTTTTATATTCTCATTTCTGTGAAATAATTCAAATTTTTCCAGATTTGACTATGTATTCATTCCGTTGTTGTTCCTTCTTCTAAGTTTGGTTTGTTGTGATTTTGGTCGCTGTAAGGAATTTCTTTACATTATTGTTTGTTTAGTTTTCAAAGAAACAAAAGAGAATTCGAGCGGAAAAAGGCAATAGTAAGTGAGATTATCAGAGGGTAAAAGCCATATATTGAGTGCCTAAACACGAGTGCAAATAGAGTGAATTTCATAATACGAGAGAAACACGTGAGCGAGTGTAGTGAGGGCCTTTTTATTTCACCATTTGTTGACTTGTGCAGGAACTAAATAATTATGTCGGGGGCTGAAAACAATGATGACCAGCCACAAAACAATAACAACCGTTTCCAAGTTGAGGCTATCATGGGGGAAGTAAGAAGAATAATGAGGCAGGAAATGGATCGGATCAACGAACGTCTAGAACGTGTCGAGCAACGTGGTCAACAAGAACAACCTCAATATCCCCAAGAACAATCAGAAGCTAGTGATGTGGAGGAAAGATTTGAAAGAGATTATGTGGCAAGCCGTAGAAGAAATGGGCAAAGACGTGATAGAGGAAACCGTAATGAAGTTGACAATAATCTGGGGAGTATTAAAGTGAATATCCCAGCGTTTCGTGGAAGAACAGATCCAGAGGAGTACTTGGAGTGGGAAAGAAAGATGGAATTGGTTTTCGATTGTCACAATTACTCTGAGATGAAAAAAGTAAAGTTGGCAGCCATTGAGTTCACTGATTATGCCATTGTTTGGTGGGATCAGTTGACCACTAATCGAAGGAATGATGACGAACTTCCTATTGAAAGTTGGGCTGAGATGAAAAGAGCGATGAGGAAAAGATTTGTGCCAAGTCACTACCGCCGTGATTTACACCTCAAGTTACAAAGCCTACGACAAGGCAGCCGCAGCGTGGATGAGTATCACAAGGAGATGGAAGTGACGTTGATCAGGGCCAATATCGAGGAGGATCGAGAAGCCACAATGGCTAGGTTTTTAAATGGCCTAAATAGAGAGATTGGAGACGCGGTTGAATTACACCATTATGTGGAGATGGAGGATCTGGTCCATATGGCATTAAAGGTGGAAAGGCAGCTGAAGCGAAGTAGTATGCGTCATCGACAAGCGCAACAAAGCTCAACCCAACAACCATGGAGATCTAAGTTCACAAAGAAAGAAGATTCACCTTCAAGTTCAAATGAGAGGTTTGGGCAAAAAGCAGCCCCACCAACAACCCTGAATCATGTGAAACCAACAACAACACCATCTCGATCTAGTGAGATCAAGTGTTTTAAATGTCAAGGAAGAGGGCATATCGCAAATCAGTGCCCCAATCAGCGAGTTATGGTGATCCGAGAGAATGGAGATATTGACTCGGAGGCGAGTGAAGATGAAGCAGATCCGGAAATGCCAGAATTGGAGGATGCAATGGTGGAAGGTGAAGAGTTTGGTCCTGAGCATGGAGAATTCCTTTTGATCTCAAGAAGAGCTTTGAGTGCTCATGCCAAGGAAGATGAAGAGAAGGTACAGCGAGAGAACATATTTCACACCCGGTGCCATGTGAAAGATAAAGTTTGCAGCGTTATTGTAGATGGAGGGAGTTGCACTAATGTTGCTAGTGCATCAATGGTGGAGAAGCTTGGACTTAAAACGCTGAAACATCCTCGCCCGTACAAGCTTCAATGGTTGAACGATAGTGGAGAAGTGAGGGTCACGAAACAGGTTTTGGTACCATTCCAAATCGGGAAGTATGAAGATGAAGTGAAATGTGATGTAGTTCCAATGCAAGCTGGCCATCTACTATTGGGAAGGCCATGGCAATTCGATCGCCGCGTACAACACGATGGATTCACCAACAAACACTCATTTTTCTACAAAGAGCGCAAAATTACTCTTACGCCGCTGACCCCACATGAAGTTTTTGAGGATCAAAACAGATCACACAAATTGAGTGAAAAAAAGAAAGATGAGAGAAAACAAGAAAATCAAACACAACCCAAAGAGAGAAAACAAGAGGGTCAAGTTCTAGCCAAAGAGAGAAAATCTGAGAGAAAACAAAGCCTATATGCCACAAAGAGAGATATCACGCGAGCGATATATGCCAACCAACCCATTATATTTCTCACATATAGAGAGGCGTTTTTAAACACTAACGAATCTGATCAAGCTTTGCCTAGTCAGATTACTTCTCTTTTGCAGATTTTTGATGATGTGTTTCCCGAGGAACTTCCAAAAGGTTTGCCACCAATTCGTGGAATTGAGCACCAAATTGATTTCATTCCTGGAACAACAATTCCAAACCGTCCAGCATATAGGACAAATCCCGATGAGACTAAAGAGCTGCAACGACAAGTGGCAGAGCTGATGGATAGAGGGTACGTGAGAGAAAGTATGAGTCCGTGCGCTGTACCGGTTCTTTTGGTCCCTAAAAAGGATAAAACTTGGAGAATGTGCACTGATTGTCGAGCTATAAACAACATTACGGTAAGGTATCGGTACCCTATTCCTCGTTTAGATGATATGCTTGATGAGTTGCATGGGTCTTGCTTGTTTTCAAAAATAGATCTTAAGAGTGGATACCACCAGATTAGAATGAGAGAGGGAGATGAATGGAAAACAGCATTTAAAACAAAACAAGGATTATATGAGTGGTTGGTTATGCCATTTGGATTAAGTAATGCACCTAGTACCTTCATGCGATTAATGAATCATGTTTTGCGTCCTTTCATTGGAAAATTTGTGGTTGTTTATTTTGATGATATTCTAATCTATAGCACAAATTTGAAAGATCATGTTTCTCATTTGCAATGTGTTTTGGAGGTGCTTAGGGAAGAAAAGTTATTCGCTAACCTTGGAAAGTGCACTTTTTGCACAGATAAACTTGTGTTTCTTGGATTTGTTGTTAGTGCACAAGGTATACAGGTTGATCAAGAAAAGGTGCGAGCGATTCAAGAATGGCCAACCCCAACAAATATTGGACATGTGAGGAGTTTCCATGGTCTTGCTGGATTTTATAGACGATTTGTCAAGGACTTTAGTACCATCGCAGCACCACTCACAAATGTCATACGAAAGAATGCACCGTTTCTGTGGGGCGAGGAACAAGAAGAGGCGTTCAAAATTCTAAAGAATAAGCTTTCCCATGCACCATTACTTTGTTTGCCTAATTTTGAGAAAGCTTTTGAAATTGAGTGTGATGCTTCAGGTGTAGGTATTGGAGCGGTACTCATGCAAGATGGTCGGCCAATTGCATACTTTAGCGAGAAATTGAATGGTGCCACTCTGAATTACCCTACCTATGATAAGGAGTTATATGCGCTGATTCGAGCCCTTCAAACATGGCAACATTACCTTCTGCCCAAGGAGTTTGTGATTCGCACCGATCATGAGTCATTGAAGCACTTCAAGACACAACACAATCTCAATAAAAGACACGCTCGCTGGTCTGAGTTCCTTGAACAATTTCCTTACGTGATCAGGTACAAACAAGGTAAAGAGAACGTTGTTGCTGATGCGCTTTCACGAAGGTATTCCTTGATCTCAATTCTTGATGCTAAATTACTTGGTTTTGAGTACATTAAGGGTTTGTACATGGATGATATTGATTTTAAGGAAATATATTCATATTGTGAGAAATCAGGTCATGGGAAGTTTTATAGAAATGAGGGATTTTTGTTTCGTGAAAATAGGTTGTGCGTGCCTAATTCATCGATGCGTGATTTGTTAGTTCAGGAATCTCATGGAGGAGGGTTAATGGGACATTTTGGGGTAGCAAAAACAGTAGGAATCTTGAAAGAACATTTCTTTTGGCCGCGCATGAAAAGGGATATTGAGAGGATTGTTGGGAGATGTATAACATGTAAGCAAGCAAAATCAAGAGTTCAGCCAAATGGTTTATATACACCGCTTCCCATTCCTAGTTCACCTTGGATTGATATTTCAATGGATTTTGTTTTAGGTTTACCTAAGACTAGGCGTGGTCGTGATTCAATATTTGTGGTCGTAGATAGATTTTCTAAAATGGCTCATTTTATTCCATGTCACAAAACAGATGATGCTTCAAATGTTGCAAATTTATTCTTTCGAGAGATTGTGCGATTACATGGCATGCCTAGGACAATTGTTTCAGACAGGGATGTTAAGTTCTTAAGTTACTTTTGGAAAACATTATGGAGGGCTGTAATTAGTAAGAACATTAAGACTTGGGAAGAGTGTTTACCACATGTGGAGTTTGCATATAATCGTTCAATTCATTCTGCTACTAGATTTTCACCATTTGAGATTGTTTATGGTTTTAATCCCTTGACTCCTTTGGATCTATCACCATTACCTATTTCTGAGCATTTGAATTTAGATGGCGAGAAAAAAGCGGAATTTGTGAAGAAACTCCACGAACAGGTTCGGAGTAACATAGAGAAGAGAACTGCGCAATACATCAAACAAGCCAACAAGGGACGTCATGCACTGATATTTGAACCCGGGGATTGGGTTTGGTTACATATGCGAAAAGAAAGATTCCCAGTCCAAAGACGATCCAAGTTGTTGCCTCGAGGAGATGGTCCTTTTCAAGTGCTCGAAAGGATTAATGATAATGCATATAAGCTTGATTTACCAAGTGAGTATAATGTGAGTACAACGTTTAATGTTTCTGACTTGAGTCCATTTGATGTTGATACAGATTTGAGGACAAATCCTTTTCAATATGGAGGGAATGATGTGGACATAGAGACAGATCCACACGAAGAACACGTCAAGAAGGATTCAACTCTTGAACAAGTAAAGAATGTCCCGTTCCGAGATCAACCAGGTCCAATGACAAGATCACGAGCTAAACAACTCAAGTCCGAGATGGAGAGTTTTGTCCATGACGCACAACAACAAGGAGCCAAAATACACTCTTTTCAGTCAAATAAGGAGCTGTACTTACTTCTCCAAGCAATATCTGATTAGAGAAGGCTTATGGCATCAAATGAAGCACTTAATGGCCATCTATGACACCATTTAAAGCAGCATCAAAGGAGATTCCGAATTTCACAAAGCATGTGATCAGTTTCATGTTTTATTTCATTTAAAGTCAAGTTTAAATTCTCATTAAGTGTGTATTTACTTCATTTCAGTTTCTTTTTCTTTACTTTAGCAAAGAAAACGTTTTATAAGGTTTGTAATGGTCTGATTGAACACAATCCTTATTTTTTTGAATGAATTTGTGAGAGATTTCTCTTTGTTTCTTGAAGAAACTATTCTGAACTTATCTAGGAAATTCTTAGTGGCGTTCAAATCTGACTTATCAAACGATCTTCCATCCTCGTTTGTGGCGTCTTCATCATTCTAAGGTTCGAGCTTCCACATAAGCTACGGGTCGCGGATTCACCGAATCTGATCTCGAAGGATCCTAGGGTCTGCATCCAATCCAACAAATTGAGAAGGGTCATAGTCACATTGTTGGCTTGGTTCGCATCAGATGTAAGTGTATATGTTATTATAAATTTACCTTATTATTTTTGTTATTAATAAGTAATTTAATTTGTATTATGTATGTAGGCTCGGATAGTAGCTCAAGTGGATGATCTACAAGAACAAACGCGGGCGTCGGGACGTAAGGTGAACTTTGGTGATTTCGAGGAGGTTGCTATGAGCGAAGTCCTCAGGACTCGACGTGATTAGGTTAGGGGAATTGGGCCATTAATTCCGCGTTTGGACATACTTGAAGCAAAAGCCCAAGATAGCTCATCGTCTACCGTAGGGAACATGAGTTCGAAGGCGTCCTCTGACATGGAAGAGAAGTTGGCGGCTCTCCAAGTAGCTGTGTTTTTCATTACTGCTGGATTTAGCCAGATCCTGAACATCAATATGGATCCGTGTTTCAAGCGACTTTAGATCAGTACATGTCCCAGTTCGGACCCTCGACGGGCGGTTCGGGTTCGCAGCAGACACCGGATCAGCCTTCGGCTCCCACCGACACCAAACCAGACGAGCCTCCACACGGACCCGTCGGAAGACGCGCATGACGAGGAC
Organism: Urtica urens; assembly: GCA_958296335.1. Taxonomy (NCBI): domain Eukaryota; kingdom Viridiplantae; phylum Streptophyta; class Magnoliopsida; order Rosales; family Urticaceae; genus Urtica; species Urtica urens. The sequence continues at coordinate 7,639,406 of OY282530.1, read as the reverse complement.
AAGGAAGATTATTGTAAATTATTCTATGTTTTAGACTTATCGGTTTACGTTTATTTACTTACTGACTTTCACTTATCTTATTATCGACACTCGCTTATGTTATTATCGACTTTCGACTTTTAATTATGTTATTATGGACTTTCGGATTTTGATTATATTATTTAGTTTATGTTTTAATTGGTTTCAATTAGTAAATTTCAATATTATTATTAAATTTTATAATAATTTAAATTAAATAATAATAAAATTTAATTAATTAATAATAATAAATCGGATAATAAATTTTAAAAAAATAAAGCTTTAGAAGAGACATTGTCGCTTCTAAAAAAATGGATGGTATTTTTTAGAAGCAACTTGTCGCTTCTAAAGTCGCTTCTAAAGATTACTTGCCATTTTTTTTCATGCTTTTTCCCGCCATTTTATGGACCCTTAGAAGTAACTAGTTGCCTCTAAATTCGTCGCTTCAAACATTAAAAGTGACTTTTGTTTAGAAGCGACATTGTCGCTTCTATTGGCGCGTCTAAAGGTGATTTAGAAGCGACTTTTTGGCCTTTAAAATAGATTTTTGTCGCTTCTAAATGCCTTTTTCGTCCTAATGTATTATCGATAATAAATATTGATATTTTTACGAAATATTTATCTATATACTTGTTGATATTAGATATACCCGAAAATCAAAATCTTGACATCGATATAGTAATAAAAACCTTGAAATCTCCTATAATTTAATATCAATATAACCATTGTACAAATGTGGTTAAAGAATGAAAAAGAAAACAATTTTGGTCAACAGGAAAACAACTTGGAAAAGCATTTTGAAATTGGCCAAAGGGAATAATAAAAAAGGTAATAGCCATATAGGGGTTTACATATTTATATTTGGCCCACGTTTTGTTAATCTTTTGTAAATGTCTACAAGATTAATTTTCATATCAAATTTACACGAATTCGAAATCCTGCCCAAAATATATTTGGAAATTTATAAAAAAAAAGGTAGCTGATTTGCCGCCAATTGATTTAATCAAATCAATAAAAAAATATGGAGAGAGAAAAGTAATTACGGTTTATTACGCATGCAACCGTTCATTTTCCCCAAAAAAGTTTCTTTTTTCTCTCATTCGCGATAAAAATTTCATTTTCTCTCCTTCGCGAAATCCTTTCCCCCTCCGATTCTGAATCTCAGTAAACCTCCGTTTTTGTCAACGAAACCTTCCAGGCGAAACCTATTGTCGACAAAATAACTTCCCGGCCACCGATTAACAGGTATGCATATTTATTTGTGTTAATCTTTACCAATGTCGTTGATATTTACCCACAAGGGTTTATATATACACCGAGCATGAATTTCTTTTCTTCTCCAAATTTTGTTGTGATGAATCTTGGTGTCGAACAAAATGATTGACGTAGCGTATCGTGTGCACTCGATTTTTTGTTCAATCTTTGTTCTGGTCAAAACAGTGTAAAAAATAGAAAATATTTGTGAAACAAACCTTTATTAAAGTCAACCATGCGGAAAAAATCTTAGTTAAACAAACATTTGTTAAAGGAATGCAATCTGGAATTTTAAACTAAATGCATGCAATCAGATATTTAGATTAAAATGCATGCAATCGGAATTTTTATTAAAATGCATGCAATCAAATTTTTTTATTTACAATCTCTGTTAATATATGCACTCGGAAATTTTGATTAATTGTGTTATTTTGTGTACAATGGGAAAAAAGGAGTCCCCGATAAAAGTTTTGGAAAAAAGAGACCGTATGAAGAAGTAGGTGATGAACCCCGCGAGGTATATGAACTTTCTATTATTCGGTACGATGTAAATGGCTAACATGTTTACATGTGTCAGGTTGGAGAATATCTAGTGGATCCAAAATAATGGGATACATCGCAAACGATCATAATTCATACGAATTTCTATGCAATGAAAGAAATGTTACCAGCATTATAAAGTGACGAACAAATAAAATTGTTTGCAAAATCTCCGTTCTTTCATTTTCAATACATAAAAACATTATTTACGTTTAACTCAAATTTCATTGGAAATTTTTTAAAATCGTCATAATCAAACATAACAATTTCCACATTTGTAGAATCTTCTATATCTATCCGGATGAGCTTCATTTCAACATCGGGAATCAAATTCATAGTTTCACTATCTTCGAATTTAAGTTGATGTCAGGTACTTTATTTCATTGTTCTTGACATATGTAAACAAATTTTAATCTTCACATCGTTAATTAATTGTTTACAAAATGTATAAGACCAGGTATTTACATTGTTAATTGTAGGCTTGTGCTGTGATAAAATACCATACATCAATGAAGATCTAGTAATAGGAAATCCACACCAGACATACAAATTCCAAGCACACTCAAAATCCTTACAACAAATACGATATATTGTCTTATTGGTATGATAGCTCTAAACTCAAAACTATTCCGAACTGCAACCATTCTCAAAGTGGTTTGAATGAATGATTTTCTTGTAATAACATTATTTATGTTTAACTCAAATTTTATTGGAAAATTTTTCAAATCGTCATAATCAAACATAGCAATTTCCACATTTGTAGAATCTTCTATATCTATATTGTCTTCTTCACGAGTTTGAGAACATTGACGTTGAAATAATTCAACTGTCAGATATTTTTTGTTTGTTAATATTACTGTAAATGAATTACTAACTTGACTGCTGTAAAGAAGTTCATCGTGCAAATGCATATTGAATGTTAAAAAATTCGAAGAAAAAAAAACTGATTACTGTAAATTTGATTAACGGAAAATGATGTTATCTCAAAAGTTGATTTTCATCGGGTATGGAATGTATATCTCATACAATTCGAGATAATTAATGAAAATATAAACTTTAATAAAAACTTTCAAAAAATAACAAATTCCGGTATAAAAACAAATATTTTAAATTTAATACTGATATTAAACGTGTAGTCAATTAGTGGCCTTAAATTAAGGATCTTCAATAACTAATTTCTAAAATCGGTAGTATTAAAAAAGAGTTCAAAATTTGAATTAAAAAATTTAAATTTGAAAAAAAAAACGCGGTTTATATAAACGTTGATAATTAATAAGGACAAAACAGTAACTAAACATATGAAAAAATGTGCCACCTAGACGTTGTGGATATTTACAAAAAATTAACGAAACGTTGGCCAATTCCAAAATAAGTTTGTACGCTATAGCCATTCCGTCGAATTATATAATCTACTAATATAAAAAGGGGTCACTATAAATACACTATATAGCTTGAAAAAAATAAAAATTACCAGAATCTCTTTTCTCTTTCTCTCATTCTAACTTAGTCAAGTGGCGATGAATCCCACAGAAAAGTTTTCAAAAGGGCATAAATTAAAGGCGAAGCTAAAAGGGAAAGCACAAAAAGATGAAAGGGCTAGTAGAACTAGCATAAGAGGAATGTTAGATAAATGTTTTTTTTTCTTCTTTTTTCTCTTGTTTTTTGGGTGACGAGATTGAACGATTTGGTGCTAGTGGTTAGTGGCGGTGTATTTGTGATTGAGAATTTATGCTGGAGTGGGTGACACACCCACGTGAATTGACCCACCATTATTTTTTCCCTTTCTATTCCACTTCTTTCTCTCTAACACCCTTCTTTCTTCTAACTAAGTGGATTTCTTGGTTGGCTTCGTATCAACGCTAACTGCCAAAACTAACCCAACTATGCTCACAAAACCAGCACCAAATAGGGAATAACCAAAAAGAAGGTTTGAGAGGTTAACATCATGATTTACCTAGTTGACCCACATTTCATTGTTTCTTGTTTTGAGCTGTCCACTCTAGCACTATGGTATTCTATACTAATATATGCATGACACTAATATATTTGCAACTAATTTTCGATGGGAAATGGAATCACATAACACAATATCAAAATTATGTTAAAAGTTAATTAGCTGTCAATATATATATATATATATATATATATATATATATATATATATATATATATATATATATATAAGAACATATTCGGATCATCTGTTTTGTGTATTCAACATCTCATTCAATCAAAATATATTATGTCATCACTTGTTACCAAACCTCTTCAATCATCTGTTTTGGTTTGTTTTATACTTAACCGCTCAAACTCCTACTTAATTTATTACAACAATAATCATACAATTTTAGAAAAGGAATCAAGAAAAAGTTAAGGTAACTCCAAACCACACAATTATTCCAGGCTGAAAAACACACAATACAACATAGTTACCAAATACATGCATTATTGCAGTCTCTCACACAAATTCACATTCACTCAAGCACTAGCTAGCACTGCTAGTGGCTTTCTTTTCACTCTTCCTTCTCTTACCACCTTTTGTTCGCCACTAAACCCCCCCAAAAAAAAAACCCTTCCTTTTTCCCCCAAAAAAATGCTTGCAAGGCTAGTGCATGGTAAATCTCCTTCTCTCCCATCCTCAATCAAATGTTCAACATGTTAGCTGCTTGGGAAAAAAAAACCATTCTCTCTATCTTAGGGTAAAAAGAAAACTAGCATGGAGAGCCCAAAACATGGACAAAGAAACTAACCAGCACAAAACCACCAATATCGCCACCACAAGAGAAGATAATAAAAATGGTATACTCAATAACATCGAGCAGTTAGAGCAGATTAGAAAAGGGTCGGCGGCGGCGGATCGGGTGAAGAGAGATGAGTGGAGCGAGGGAGCGGTGTCGAGCCTTCTGGAGGCGTACGAGAGGAAGTGGGTCCTCCGAAACAGGGCTAAGCTCAAGGGCACGGATTGGGAGGACGTGGCAAGACACGTGTCCTCCAGAGGATCGCTCTCCTCCAACAACAACAAGTCCCCCAAGACTCAGACGCAGTGCAAGAACAAGATCGAGTCCATGAAGAAGCGCTACCGATCCGAGTCGGCTGCCACGTCATCCTCCACGTGGCCCCTCTACTCCCGCGTCCACCTCCTCCTCCGTGGCGCCGCCTCCCCGCCGTCGAAGATGTCTCTGCCGCCGGTGGCGCCGCTTCCGCAGAACTCGCACGGGCACTCTAATGGGGTTGACGTCTTCGCCAAGGTTAGGTTTTTATTTTTTTATAATATATGTAAGTTGAGGAATTAGTAAATTAATATTACTTTTCCTCTTGCGTGAATAAATCCTCGACACGATTGATGTTCTCCTCCAGCTATTACAGACTACACTTCTCGTTGATTTTTTTTTTTTTGTATAATTAGAATGATACTCTCAGACTTAATTTACGTATCACTTTCCCAAACGGTAAAGACTTGTGTGCGGAAAATCGCAATAATTTATTATATATTTGTGTTTTTTTTGCTAATTAGGGTCCGCAAATAAAATTATACGCTAACAATAGTTAAACTTAGAATTATCCTTAATCAGATGTTATTTATTCGCTCTACAAAAAAAAAACTAAGAAAATACATACTCCTATCTAAGCCCTAACAAATCTGGTTTGGTGCTTATTTTTAATGAATCAATTACTATGTAATCGTGCATGATCATCGAAATTAATAGACGTATGATATACATTTATACTTACAGCGAGAAGAAGAGGCAATAAACAAAAAAACATTGTCCGACCACGCATCAGACAAGAACATCAACAACAACAACAATTCATCGACCGAAGAAAACTTAGCCGAGGCGGCGCCGGTAGCGGTGGCAGGGTCGGAAAGCAGCACCAGCACTCCGGCGGTGCTGTACAGCGAGAAGTCGCCGGGAAAGACACCTCCGGCGAGGGGTAACAACAGGAAGAAGAGAAGACGGAGGTCGTCTCCGTCGTCGGGGGTGGTGGCGGAGAGCGTCCGGTGGCTGGCGGAGGCGGTGGTGAAGTCGGAGCGAGTCAGGGCTGAGTCAACTCGGGAGATCGAGAAGATGAGAGCCGAGGCCGAGGCAAGGCGGTCCGAGATGGAGCTGAGGAGGACTGAGATCATCGCCAACACTCAGCTTGAGATAGCCAGAATCTTCGCCGGAATCACTACGAATAATACTAATGCCGGTGATAAAGCCGTTGATTCTTCCCTTAGGATTGGAAGGAATTGATGATGTACGTACGTAGAGTATACATTTCTAGTCTTGTGATGATGAATGCTGATGATCGTGTAATATCTTATATTGTATTATGTGGTCGATCGTATAAAAGAAATAACAGATTAGTACAGGTACGTATTTAATACCTGAAGTTTATAGAAGAAGAAACTACGGGTTTCATTGACCACAGACAAGATCATCTATTGGCATTAACATTGAATTTGCTATTTAATTTTAATAGCCATACGTGAAACATTAAGATATATACAGTATTTAGACTTAAAGAGTTAAAATTCTAACCTAATTATTTAAAAAATTAGTTAGGATAAAGTATATGTATTATGAGAATGTGAGTGATGAATTAAGACTACGGTACAAAATTTTATACAATAGAACTATAATTTTTTATTAAGATCAAATATTTAGAATAATTTCTTACTAATAAAACAACGAATGCACTCAAGTTTTTAAAAAAATGATAATCTTTATTAATGGTTACTAACGTGAATACAAACACGAAATACTTGTGAACCTACAAAGCTAGGTTGACTACACACTACTACAAATGTTGCATCCCACAACCGACTTTCCACAACACTTATTACTAAGGGTTGTGAACTTCGAGATTCCACAACCCTTATAATTAAGGGTTGTAGGAATAGCTTGATTTCAGATATTCCACAACCCTTATAATTAAGGGTTGTGGGAAGGGCTTAATTTCAGCGTATTCCATAACTCTTAAAATATCGGTTGTGCAAACTAGCTTATTCTACAGCCATTGTTCTAAGAGTTGTTTAATTTTACTTAATCTAAAAAGTCCCACAACCCTTAATAGATCCGTTGTGGGACAAGGGCCGCGGCGCTACGTCCCACAACAAATACAAAGATCCGGTGTGGGAAAATGTCGTGTCTGGGCAACGGCGCCGCGGCCCCATCTGACGTCGCCACGGCGATTAATAGAAATTGAGACTACGGAAAAAGAGAGTCGCGGGCCATACAAACTCGATTCTACGAGTCAACCTACTCCCGACGATAATAGGAGAATTAATTACAAGGTAATATATTTTAACCTACTCATTATTATGTATTGATTGTTCAAATTAATTATAAGATAATAAATTCAAAGTTTAAATGGTTACAAGGTAATAAATCCCAAGTTTAAATTGCTGGCTCAATATGCCAACAAAATGATGTTAGCACAAGGAAACATTATTCAAGTCAACGTTTGTCCAACAATCTCTGCTATACCGATTATGTTGAGATTTGATAATATTTCCGAATTTAATTCAATTTTTAAAAAAGCAAAATTTTAACTTTTAGAAACGAATACCGCTTCTAAATTTTGGCGGTTATGTTTAGAAGCGACTAGTTGTCGCCAATTTCGTTTCTAATTTCACGTTGATAAATTTTTGAGACCCCTTAAAAGTAACAAGTCGCTTCTAAAAATATAAAAAGTAGCTTTTAGAAGCGACTAATCGCTTCTAATGTTTACTCGTCATATTTTTCCACGCTTTTTTACGTCTTATTTTGGACTTTTAGAAGCGACTAGTCCCTTCTAATTTTATCGCTTCTGAAAACTAGAAGCGACTGACCTTTAGAAGTAAAATTGTAGAAGCAACAAAATCGTTTCTAAAGATCCATTAGAAGCGACAAAGTCGTTTCTAAAGATTCATTAGAAACGACTTTTTTACTTTTAAAAGCGACTTTCGTCGTTTCTAAAAGCCATTTTTGTCCTAGTTATTTATCATAAATTATCCAGTACCAGCAAATTTAAATATTCATCTTTAACATTCAAAACGAATTGGAAATCGTACTCTGGATTCATGAGATGAGATGAGTACGATATGTATATTTCAAACATATTAATCTAATCTAACAAGAAGAAATATTAAACTCTCAACTATTTAAACTCAAATAATCATTTACATTTAATAAAAAAATCGTAATTTCATTTGTCGGGTTGAGTTGAGATCGTCAAGATCTTCGTCTTGACTCCGTCTTCGATGTCGTTGTCATTGTTGTCGCGGTCACTAGCGTCATCAAACAGTTTTCGGCTGAGATGTAATAGAGAGAGAAAAAAAATTAATAAAAGAAAAAATTAATAAAAAAGGATAAATTGGAAAATTTAAAAGTTTTTACAATTTTCGGAAATTGGGGCGTCAAGCATATCGCTTTACATGGAGTACGTGTTTCTTTCATGATTTTTTTTTTATATTGATGATTGAATATTGAGTGTTTTAACTATTTGAATAATTTGGAATATAGTTGTATACGCGCATCGATGTCAAAGTTGAAGAAAAAATTTGTCTTTGTAAACGCCGCGTTAGCTTCTCACATGTCTACAAATGACGAAGATTACCATTTGTCGACCCGAGTCAAAGAGGTTGGAAACGCGGTGCGAGGATGCAAGGTTGGGCAACTAGTTTTCATGCCCTACAATCGAAACTTTCATTGGATGCTTGTTGTCCTTGACTTATGGAAAGATTGTGCTATGTTTTTTGACCCGTTGAATAAACAAATTCCACAAGACTTAGTTTCGTTGATAAAAAGGTAATTTTTTTTACTTATATATTGAATATTTGTTATAAAAGATACTCATACTATTTGTTTTGTAGGGTGTTTTCAAATTTCAAACTTGAAAACAAAGGCGCTATTGGCCACGGACAATCAACATACATAAGGTCAATGGCCGCGCCAAGACAAACGGGTAACACGGAATGTGGATATTTTGTTTTATGTTATATGCGAGAAATAGTTGTAGGAGGTATAAGTAGATTAGAAAACAAAAACACGTATACACCTTTGGATATAGAGAGAGTAAGAGAAGAGTGGATTAACTATGTACAAACATTTATTGAATGTGATGATTAGTTACATTTTGTGATATTGAATGTATATTTTTTAGATGATTTTGAATGATTATGATGATTTTGGATGTATAGTATGTTTTTAGATTGATTGTGCATGTATTATGCAGGTATTATATGATATTTTGAGTTTAATCCATTAATATTGAAGAGATGCACTCTCTGGACAATGGCGCCGCGGCGACATATGTACGGAGCCGCGGCCCCGAGTCCCACAACGGATTCAAACATCCGTTGTGGGAGCTACGCCGCGGCACAGAGTGACTAAGCCGCGGCCACGTTTGTGTTCAACAGGCGCCGCATCGACCCTTTATGGCGCCGCGGCGCCAAGTCCCACAACGGATGTTTGGAACCGTTATGGGACTCCGGGGCCGCGGCGACCCTTTATGGCTCCGCGGCGACAAGTCCCACAACGGTTGTTTGGATCTGTTGTGGGACTTGGGGCCGCGGCGCCATAAAGGGTTGCCGCGGCGACGTATTTTCAAAAATAAATTTTTTTTACAACCGATAATTGATTGGTTGTTGAATTTTCCACAACCCATAAACATTCGGTGTGGGAAGTATGAACATTCCACACCGGAAGTTTAAGGGTTGTGGGAAATTTCACAACTCTGGATCCCACAACCCTTATTAAGGGTTGTGGGAAAATTGCACACCCCTTATTAAGGGTTGTGGGATCCTGTTTTTCTACTAGTGACAGAGCTGTATAATTTTGTTTTCTAATTTTTTGTGTTTGGTACCGTAGTAATCACTTTTAGTTACATGGTGGAGACCGGAGATCGAATTCCGTCGGAGTTATATGCATATTTTATTTATATATTTGTAAAAGGAATATTCCCTTATATATGCATATGTGTCAGATCTTATATTTTAAACATATATTTGTATGTATCTCTAGCTAATAATATCCGACCTTATAAAATCCTATTATGTAAATTACAAATTATAGGTAAAAATGATTTCTTTTACCAACATATTGTGAGAATATATATTTAAACCCCGAAAACATTTATATCGCATAACTTCGTCCATGCGATCAAACCTAACTTTTGACCAATTCGTATGGCCACGAGATCACATTCAAGAAGTTATGAGTAGTATATAATCTATAAATAATATAAGCAATATAAACGGTTTTTTAGACCCATTATATGCAAATTTGCTAATGTTGATCGATGTACAATAAAAATCTCGTGAAAACATAAGTATGGTTCCGAGAAAAAAGTTTTAAGAATTTCATATTTTATGCTATATTTTTTCTTAACAGATACTAATCTCGTAAATAAGGGTGCCAAATAAAAATAAATATTCTTTGACTTATGTTGTGTGTAAAATTATCCCTCGTCCGTCCAATCTCATCTTCATGTATTTAAGCTTAAAAGTTAAATTTTTGGACGTCAGTTGATCAGTTACACGTTCATGATGGTTACATATAAAACTGTGTCTCTCACGCGCTTATTTCAGTTGTTAACGAACACGTGTTTTTTAATTATTTTACACGTGTATTTTTCGTTATAAACAAAATCTATGAGTAATTTTCTATCATATCGGTTTATCCTCTTCATTGCCACTTTTAGTATAAAAATTTCTTTATATAGGATCAAATTAGAGGCTCTTTTAGTATTACTTACTAAAAATAAAACAACTTAGTTACATTTGTTACACAAAGTTACAGCTAAAATTGAAAATTTAAAAGGTATGCCACAAGTATTTTGGAAATCTAAGAGTAGAAAACGAAATCGTATTTTTAATTATTTTTACTTGCAAATAATTTTTTTTTTTTTTGAAAAAACAGTAATATAAAGTGATATTTTGAACAATTTATTTGTATAATTATAAAACCATTGTATATTGTAGTAAACTAATTCAAAATTCTAAAACCATGACAATAATAAAAGAAAAATAAAAAAATATTAGAAAACTGGCTGTGGAAATCTCAAATCGAGGATAAGGACACAAAAAATGCCGCTTCCAAACAGTTGGAATAATTATCTACTAAATTGCAGAGACTCTTAAACCCCGTTATTTCAAAGAACCCAAAAACCCCCTCTTCTCATCTCGTTCTCTTCCAAACCCTTGTCGGATGACGATGATGTCTATCTCAACGGCCATTCTCGTCCCTCCGAAGTGCTGTTCCTTTCCTGGAGCTTCCATGAACACGCACCACAAAAACTCGCTCTTCTCTACGACTGAGACAAAACCCTTTTCGCTCTCCACACGTCCCTCCACGAAGATACTTTGCACACCGCTGCAAGGAAAGTACATTAGAGACGCCTATCTCGTGGTACGCTTTTTATTTTATTTTATGGGATTATAGTTTAGACTACCTGACTACACCTCTTCGGAAATGATCTCTGGGTGTTATCTTCTTACACCAACATTTCCTGAGCTTAGAAGCTGTAATTTGTGTACGTTCTTACCTTATCCAGACTTTTTTCTTTCTCTCGAGGATAAATGTCGAACCCATTCAGTGGTCATAATCTCGTTGTGTATGTATGCCTATTTTCATCAATTTGTGTGTGTTTTAATTTTACTTCGCTTTTTAATTTTGCAGTTTTGTTGTTTTAAAATGGGAAGATAAACTAAGAACTTTTTGAAAATAATCTCTGGGCATTTGCTCTGTGATGGATTATCTTTGATCAACATTTGCTAACTTTAGAAGTTAGTTTTGGTGTATGGTATTATCCATATTTATTTCTTTGGCTTGAGGAGAAATTGTATATGTATATTAATATTACCTTAACTTCCTATGAATCTATGATGCAAATTGGTTAGCAATTTTATTTGATTTTAAACGCTGTGTGTTTCCAACATGTGAAGGAAAGTTGAGACCTTTAGGAAATGCCCCGGATTCGGGTCTTATCTCGAGAAGATTTTATTTGTGAAACTGTAACTAGTTAAGATAATTCCATTTCAACATTGATTTCTTGGTCTTAAACAGTTCTGAAGTAATCTTTTATTTATTTGCTTTGCTTGGGTATTGCAGAAGAAAAAGTCTGCTAAGGAGATTCAAGAACTGATCAAGGGAGAGAGAAGCGTGCCTCTTATAATTGATTTCTATGCCACGTGGTGTGGACCGTGTATTCTTATGGCTCAAGAGCTCGAAATGGTATGATGCTCTGAATCTTTTGTCATGGCATTTGCCCGAAAATAGTATAAACAGTCTGGTTTTGATCCACGTTATCTGTAAATATTAGTCTTATTTTTGTATAACTGCCTAAAGAACGCATTCCAGTGTGAAACATTAATTGCATAGTCTGTTTGTTTTACGAAAAGACACACGAACCAAAGAGATTCAATCTACATGCTCTTTCAGTCGCCTGAATCGCTACCGGTGCTCTCTTTTACAGTCTTTTAAGCATTTTGAATCGTTAAGGCGACAAAACAAAGCAATAATGATTCTGGGTTCTTAAGAGAAGAGCTACTTATGTTCCATCTAATAGATTTTGAAAATGGAATCTTTATCAGCTTGCTGTGGAGTATGAAAGCAACGCACTGATTGTCAAAGTTGACACAGACGACGAGTACGAATTTGCACGCGACATGCAAGTAAGGAATTTTTTAGGGGTTATTGTATACAATAGCCCTATATACGTTTGTTATTTTGGATATGTTCGTAAAACTCGTGTAAATAGTCCTAGTGCTAACGTGTCATGTCAATTTAAGTTTTTATTTTACGGCGTAAATTAAGTTTTACAACGTAAATTGACATGACACGTAAGCACTATGGTCATTTATATCAGTTTTACGAAACGTTTGAGATATCCAAAATAAATTAGTAAACTAGGGCCATTTTGCCGAAACTTTATTATTTTATTTTTTTTTCGCGCGAAGGTTGATTGGAATGATTATATAAATGATTAGGTCCGAGGATTGCCGACGGTGTTCTTTGTCAGTGCAGACGCAAGTAAAGACGCTATCCGGACAGAAGGGCTCATTCCGATACAGATGATGCGAGATATCATCGACAACGACTTGTAGATTAAGATTTGTGTTTCTTCTCATTTTCAAATCTGATCAAGTTTTTATATCTTGTAAACCAATTCAATCCACAATTTCTTCCCTTTTTTCGTAGTGCTAGCTTAGATCGTGACAACTGTCAAGTAGGATGTAAATTTTGACGTTAATCTTTTTCTTATTTTATTATTATTTACTATTACTCAACTTTACTAGGGAACTCGTATCATAATTGGAATTGTTAGGCATTGATATCCTTTTGGTTTTACACGTCAAAGACTTGTACATGTGGCATGTAATTCTGTTTAAGTTTGCTTAAGTTGTATTCTTTAGCTGTGTTATATATAAATAGCAGTTTGAAATAGCCGTAGATACAATAACAATTAGAGTGAAACACGGTTGAGAAAGGGTGTGAGACAGAAAAGAGAAGATCAAGAAAGCTTTGAACGGGTTAGGGAACTTTGATTATTTTCTGAAATCCCTTGTAGTTGTAATTGATTGAACCCTTTTGAGTTCATATAGTGGAAAGATCGTGGAGGACAAAAAGGTTGGAGGTAGGCGTGCTGAACCAGGATAAACTTTTAAGTTCTTTTACTTTCTTTGTGTGTAATCGATTGCGTGTTGGTTAGGGAATTGGTTTAAGGTTCATTTGGAAAGTTATCACTGGTATTACAATAATATATTGCATCACTTTTGAGGTCGAGCGATTGGAAAAAGCGATTTCAGTTTGCGGAGACAAACTAAGCGTTCATGGTATATATGAAGATTATCAAGGCATTCGAAGGCGTTTTTTATTTTTAGACACAATGACCGTCACCGAAAAGAGTGACGCGCACGAATTAGCTTATAGCACCTTCCTTCTTCAGCTCGGAGACCGAGTTTTATGGGAAAGGGCAAATAAACTATGGCGGCCGGAGTTTAGCTTCCCTTTACATGAAAACCTCTCTCTCATATCAAATCCTACTACAAAAAGGTTGTTTCGCTTCAAGACCCACCAGATAAACCTATTTTGATATTTTGGACGACTTTAATGCTTTATCATTAACCTTGTCAACCTCGAGATATAAATCGAAGATGAGGATCGGGAGATAATAGTTTTTTAATGATCTCCCAAAATCCTAGAGCACTTTTGTTGACGCAATGTAATATAATGATATGATCCTTACCAACAAATGTGATAAGACCCAATAACAAGAATTGGAAATAAGACCCCAAGATCTGAAAAGGATTAGAATGTTGAGATTTGACCCAATATCTACAAAGATAAGAACCAAACCTACGATGTTTATGACGCCACACCAAGATACTCAAGATGAATGCTTAAGAATCAAGATGATAAGTCAAGTTGCTGAACGCCACAAGTTAACTTGATAAGTTCAAAGAAGTCTTTTCAAGAATAAGAAAAAACACAAAAACTCACATATCATTCATTCAAAAAGGTAGTTGTCTGATTACAATGTTCTAAACACTTAGTTATAGCCTTTGAAAGGCTTTACAACCACACCAAAACGTTTTTTCCCAACCACTCTGAAAACAACATTAAAGACACTAATTAATTAAACCTGAAAACTAAATGCTAATAACTCTCAGCCCTCATAACTTTGAAACTGAAAGTTTTTGACATAAAAACACAATAAACAACACACTTAATGTATAAAAACACCCCAAATTCGTCCAACCTCTCTGAGTGGTTACAATAGTAACTCTCAAAAGAGTAAACAACCTCACTTAATGCCAAAAACGTGGGTCCAATGCCTAAAAACGACATAGGCATTCTGATTACTCCTCTAGAGCCTTAATCGTGCTAATTAGGCTCTCTTGCTTCAGATTTGCTTCAAATTTTGGCCCAAGTGAATTAACTTCTTGAATCAGCCCATTTAAAGCCTCTTTGAGTTGTTTGGCTTTAAATCTTGTGAGAGGTCCACTAGGTAAACTTAATGGATCACTTGATAGTTTTCTTCTTGTCATTTCAGATCCACTTTCATTCATTTGAGCTCCTTCATCACTTGAATCCACTTTAGCTCCCTGATTCTCATCACAATGTAATATGCGAAGAGTCTATATCACTAGACGGCAGAAAAAGGCTGCACTAAAGACAAAGGAGAGAGTCGAAGATTGAGAAGAAACAAATAGTAGAAACGTTGAACACACGGGGAAAAATGACAAAAAGGAATGAAAACCACGATCAAAGGAATCTCACCTCCAGAAGAATAAGGAGAGGCAATGAGAGAAATGTGTTCTCTATAAGTGCTACCACCAACAAACTGGACACATGAAGAGGAATTGTCTAAACAAGCACAAAATCTACAAGAAATAGAGCAAGAATATGGAAATTCTATAACTATAGAAGGTCAAGGATATGAAAGTGCATATAGCATGAAATGTTTCTTGCTTAGACTCCTCCAAAGTTTGGGTTCTTGATACTAAGTGTATGCTCTACATGTACCCAAATAAGAATTGGTTCAAATATTTTGTTCAAGATGGTGACATGGTGTTAATCGGAAACAACAAGGGTGTTGGAATAGGTATAAGTTAAGAAAAATTATCATTTACACATTAATTTAATGGTAGAATATAGAATATTCTTTACTAGTAAAACAATTTTATTAACCTAGGTAAAGTGCATGAACATGTTGTTATTTAAAAAATATTATTTAATTACTTGTTATTTACCTTTCTCTCGTAGCTGGATCTTGGATGAGCCTTGGGAAAGGGGGAACGTCTCGTCTTGCTCGGTACCTTCACACCTAGTCTTGAACTCGAGAAACTTAAGGTTTCTATTACAAGAGACTTTAGAGTGTTTGAAGGATTTGTGTGTGGGCACAAGTAAACACAATAACTCATGAACAAATCTGTGAGCTAAATGGCTAATTTAAACCTAAATCTAATGAGGACTTAGGTGCCAAAATAAAAGAGATATTTAGAGAGAGATGAGGAATTTTGGTCGGCCAAAACAAGAGGAAAAACTTATTTTCACATCTCTATGTGAGGCTCTATTTTTATAGGAGAATGAAATACAAAAAAGGGTAATTACCATTTCCTATTGTGCATTCAGGACACAATATTTGATATCCTCTCCTCTTTCTCTATCAACATGGCCGGCCATCCCCTTGCAATAGTGAAGGAAATTTGTTTCCTCCTTAGCAAGTGTGTTTTCTTCTCAAAGAAATTCATTTGCTCTTTTTTTTGGGCAATTACCAATATGTAATAATGCACAAAATAAATAAGAGATATTTCTCTCTCTCCTCTATGATGATGCTTGGCCGAATTTCATCTACAAGGGAGGAGCTTGTAGATGCTCCCATATTTCTTTTAAGACAATTCTTAAAATACTCATTGTAGAATTAATATTGCACAAATAATGAAATTAATTTCATAATGACTTAAATGACTTCTCAGCTTTAGAAACTAATTTATATTTCCATCATATGAAAATATTCAAAAACTTATTTTGACATTAACATCATTTTATACCCATGTGGACAAAAATACCTTTTAGACATTTTCCGAGAAAACGTCTAGTTCAACACTTGAAGTTACTTTGACTTAGTTTCTAATTTAACAATCAAACTCTAATGACCTGTAAAAGTGACCTTATGGATCAAAATGAACAAAGATTGAGCTACTATACTCAGACTCAAAAGTTTACAAACTTTTTCCGAATATTAGCTTAATGTCAACTGACTCCACTAAAGAGTTGACACTAAGAATCTCTCGGTTCAAATGAATTTATTTTCTACTTAAATTCAACTTAATTATATTGAGTGAATCCATGTAATGTTATCTATGATTACCCTTCATGAATATCATCAACTAGATGAGATTTATAAAATTACCATTTTACCCTTCTAGTTGTTATTTCCTCAACTCCTTTGTTACTTGTGAATAAGTTAGAAATAATGTATTCACGAGAAGCTAACAAGTCACATTGTTTCATTGAAATAAAGTCGTTACTTAATTTTGGATATCGCGCGATTCATTTATTCACAATCTAAGTAACAAAGCATGAGGGGATATACATTGCATTTCAGCAATCTTGTACATGAATTCCATATCTATGAAAACTTCACAAAGCTGGTTCATGACATTTTCATAACTTAATATCTCACTCATTAGTCTAGTCTAGATCACTTAGTGGACCTAGAATTTGACTTTCTCAAATGAGAATATGTAAGCTATGAAATGACATGTCTCATTTGGGGATTTAGGTAAGCACGATGCAATTTATATATAGTGACCTTGAGACAGAAGATGTTAAATGGTTTGTTCTTACATTGTCTCTAAAGGTGCACTGGTCAATTTAGTATATTCGCAAGATACACTATAAGAACTATAGAGTTCCTAACTCTCTATGTCTCGCAACCAGACATCATAGATTCTTCCAAAATTCATACTAGGATCAATAGTCCGTTGATCTTTATATTGTGAATATTTCATTTTAACCAAACCATGAAGAGTTTGTTCACGCAAATCTACATTTGTCTTTTCATACATTGTTAGGTTTGATTAAGGACTATAAGACTATTGAATATCATAAATCTTCAAAAAAACGAAAAAGAAATGAATAAACGTTTCAACTTTTATTAATTTAATCAGCAAATTACAATAAGGACTTATGAGAGATTATAATGCATCGATATGTAAATAAATAATTTTCTTGTGGACATCTCTGCCAACAAAGGCTTGGAAAGTCATTGGAGCTGAAGAAAGTTCATGAGAGGGTAATTTATGCGAAGACTGTATTAGCAAAAATTGGGTCTTAGGAAAAACTAACATATCAAACTTCAACAAATGCATATACAGACCTAACAAGTGTTTGATTATATTCACTAAGAGTTATGGAGGCCATCCAGAGTGCCTTCTCATGGAGGCAATCAATACTTCATATCTTAAGTGGATGATCACTCAAGAAGAGTATGGGAACATCTACTAAAATTAAAGAGTGAGGCCCAGCAGTGTTCAAGGACTAGAAAACAAAAGTTGAAACATACTGGAAAGAAAGTGAAGAAGCTAAGGACAAATAACGGATTGGAATTTTTTCCAGAATAACTCAACCAATTTTGTACATATCAAGTGGCTGCCATGAACTTGACTATAGTTGGCACTCAGCAGCAGAATGGCCTGGCGGAGAAATTCAATAGAACTATAATAACAAGGGTAAGGTGTATGCTCATTCATGCTAAACTTCAAAAAAAAAAAACATTATGGGAAGAATTTGTCTCTACTGCATGCTATTTAATTACCAATGAAACCCTCTACAACGATTAATTTGAAAACTCACATGGAAAATGTGGTATGATCATAAGGTGAATTAAAAATGGCTCAAGGCTGTTGGCTGCATATCTTATGCTCACATCAAACATGATAAGCTAGAACCCAGAGCACGAAAATGTATTTTCATTGGTTAACCTAGAGGAGTGAAGGCATAGAGATTGTGGTGTCCTGAACCTGGGCACAAGAAAGTTCTAATTAGCAGGGATGTGGTGTTCAAGGAAGATGAATTTTTTGGAAAATCTTCTCAAACAAGTGTTGAGGTGGAGCTTAGAGGCTTGTAAAAAATCCAATTAGATCAGGAGCAACATCAAGAAGGACTTGGTCATGGCCATGATCAACCTGGACATGATCAGGAGCAAGTTGATTAGGATTAAAAACAAATTGAACAATACCTTGAGGCACATAATGAATACATGTTGGCAAGAGACAGAAACATGAGAGTTAACATCAGATCACCTACAAAGTATGATCGCGATGTTCTAATATCTTTTCTTTCATGCTGGGATCTGAAATGGATACAGTAGAACTAGTCACTATGAGAGAAGCTCTAAGAAGCAAAGACAGTGAAAAATGGAAAAAAAAAAAGAAATAAAAAGAAGATAGTGACTCGTCATCTAAAAACAAGACACCAAACGTTATATCAAGCTCAAAAGAATAAAAGCTTGTTGGTTCAAAATGGATTTTCAAGATTAAAGATAGAATTCCAAGAGTGGAACAAGCCAGATGCAAAGCGAGGTTGGAAGCTAAGGAATATAAACAAAGAGACGGTATAGATTCCAATGAAATCTATTCTTTGTTAGTGAAGCACATATGAATCAGAATACTATTAGTTTTGATAACATAATTCAACTAGGAATTGGATAAACTAGATGTGAAAACCATTTTTCTGTATAAAGAACTAGATGAGAAGATTTACATGAAAATGCATGAATGATATGAATTTGGAGAAGGAAAATTATTTCTACTGAGACAATAATTGTCCGTACAAAATTTGGACTAGTCCATGATCACGAATGAATTTACTAGGAGTGACTACGATTGATGAATATTCAAAGAGGTTTGTAAATGATAGTATATACATGATTTTATACGTAGATGACATGTTTCTCATAAATCTAAATAAGATAGAAATTGACAAACTGAAAAAAAGGAGCCCAGTTTAGTCTTCCTAATGAAACTTGGGTGCAGCATAAGATTTTAGGCATGGAAATCTCTGGAGACATAAATAATGGCAAGATGACTCTTCCACAAAGCCAATAATTATCTAAAGTTGTAAGCAAATTCGATATCGAGATCTGCAAAGATAGTATTTACACCACTAGTCCAACACTTCAAGTTGTCTAATGCTTAGAAGTCACAAACTAAGGAATACAAAAAAATGAGAAATATCTCGAATGCAAGTGTTGTTGGAAGTTTGATGTACTCAATGATCTACTTTAGACTAGATCTAACATACGATGTAACTATAGCCAGAAAATACATGGCAGATATTGGAAAAGATTATTAGACTGCAGTACAATGGATTATCATGTATTTGAGAAGATCAATTAATAATGGATAGATGTTTGAAATAAAATATCAAAGTCGAGTCATGGTGGAAGACTTTGTTATCTCATATCATGCTGGAAATGTGGATACAAAGAAATCTTTGACAAGGTATGTATTTACAGTGTGTGGTGGAGCACTGAGCTGGAAAATCTCCCTTCAGTCTGTATCTACTTTGTCAACTACCAAGTCTGAGTAAAATGACAATAAGTGAAGCTTTCAAAGAAAGTTTATGGATGAGAGGACTAATATCTTAATTAGGAATTCCTCAAGAACAAGTGACAGTGTACTGTGATAGTTAGAGTCCTTAACATTTGAGAAAACATCAAGTATTTCATGAAAGGTCGAAACACATTGATGTTCAAATGCATTTTTTTGTGATGTTGTAAGTTTTGGAGAATTGAAGAGACATAAAGTTTCTACTGATCACAACCTTACATACATGTTGACTATACCAGTTCCAAGTAAAAAGTTTCAACATTTTTTGGATATGATATAATTAACGCGTGATAAGGCTTAGGCCCGAACCTACCTAAAAGATCAGGCATCTTCCTGTACGGCTACCTTGTTACGACTATGGAGTAAAAAAGAGTTCAAAGTGGAGAATTGTTAGATATTGATCTCTTTTTTGTTTTACACGTCAAGACTTGTACATGTGGCATGTAATTCTATTAAGTTCGGTTATGTTGTATTATTTAGCCTTTTATATAAACATCATTTTGTAATAGTTTTACATACAACAAACATTGAGAGGGAAACACGGTTGAGAGAGAGTGAGACACAAAAAGGAAAATCAAGAAAGCTTTGTATAGAGTTCGGTTGCAAAAAGAAGATCGACTCAAGAGACAACTTACCCCAATTGTTTGTCCTAGTAGTCAGAGTTTCAACAACTAGTATTGATATCGAACAAAGAGCCATTAGTAGTGTTTCTGGAATCTCTTGTGACCGAACTCTTTTGAGTTCATATATATATAGTGGAAATATCGACGAGGTCAAAGAAGCTTGATGTAGGCGTTTTGCCAAATTAGGATAAACAACTTGAGTTCTTTTATTTTCTTTGTGATTGATGTTGGTTAAGGAATCGGTTTAAGGTACATTTGGAAAGTTCATCTGCAACATGAATTGATAATGTTGTAATTGAAGCTCAATCGAGCTTATGATTTTAGCCAAGCCTAAGCCCAATACTATGAAAACGACAGGTAGCACTCAGGTATAGAAAAACAACAACATGTTGTTTTGATGACGTGCCGAGTTTGTTGCCGTCAAATCTGTCTTAGCTGAACGGTTGCGATTTACTTCTGAAGCTTGAGTATTTAAGATTCTCTTTGAAGCTATTTGACCTAATCTCTCATTCCTCTTCTTCGTCGAAAACATTAAGGTTTTCTTTGGTTATGCTCTCTCTATTTGAGATTTGTAAATTTGTGTGTGTATTGGTAGTTCTTGAGATTGTTAGATATTCTTGATCGCGAATAGCGTTAGAACTTGTAAACACTGTGAGAGACTGTGATTTAATAGATCATGTGGTGAGGTTTCGTCTTGAAGTTTGACGGTGATTTAACGACTAGTGCCCTGATATTCTCCGGTCGAAGCTCAACGAGGATTAGCTCAAATTCTAATTTGAGTGAACCTTGGTAGAAAAGGTTTTGTCGTTTCTTTTCTTGTTTTGTATTTAATATTCGCATCGATATAATTGTTTTAGGCCCAATCAATTTCCAACAGTGGTATCAGAGCTCTTGGTTATACTCAGTATCTTCTTATTGATCGACGATTTCTGGTTATTCCGCATATTCTTGAAATTGATAAATTTAGGTTAAATGATTATGTAAAATCTTGATTACCTATCTCTTAACGTAATCCTAATTCGTATATACTCATTTGTTCTTGTTTCTCTTGCAAGTTTTTATTGCATGGCCATGACTCGACTCGACATGACAGCCTTTTTCGGCAAAGTTGACTTTGGAGAATGGCAGAAGAAAACGAAGGCCTTGTAGACTCATCACAAGGTCACGATACCACTCCAACCAAGCATTGACAAATGGCCAAAAGTCTCCAAAGCCAAGAATGTTGAGATCGATGAAGAAGCGCTCAGTCTTCTCATCTACAATCTGCTCGATGAGGTTCTGTGAAAGGTAGATGGGGAAAATACCCCTTTGAAACTTTGGTCAAAAGTCTTGACCCGATTTCAGGCTTAGTCTTCTTCCAATCTGGCATTCTTGAAAGGTTTTATGTTTTGTTATAAAATGGATCCTGCTAAGACTATAGGTGAAAATCTTGATAAACTGCTTCAAAAGACTTTCGTTTTAAAAGGAATTTATCTAGCCTTGAGTGAAACTAGTCTGTCTATGATTCTGTAAAATTCAATGCCTGATAACTACTAAGTAGTTAAGGATGCTTTCAAATACACTTGAATAATGCCCTCATTTGATCTGATTGTAACTGGATTAAAAACTTGGGAAATTGAATTGAAGAATCAGAAGAGATCTGGATCAAATCTTTTTGTTAAGGGAAAGCCTTGTTATGGTAATAATCATGGATCAAGTAAATCAAATAAGAATGCTAAGTTTAATAACACTGTTTCAACCTCTATAACTGAATCTCGAAAATTTTATTAATGTGAAAAGTTAGGACACATCAAGAAAGAGTGTTACAAGTTCCTTAACAAAACTAAATAGACTAATCTTGTAACTAATGTAGCAACTACAGCTGATCCAAACAATTCTTCTGAGGTGTTAAATGTATCTAATATTGTTAGTGATGAAAACTCGATAATGGAAACTGGTTTCTCCTTTCATATGAGTCCTAATGTTGATTGGTTTAATAACTTGAAACATATTAGTAATGAGCTTATGTTTATAGGTAATAATAATTCTTGTACCGTAACTGATATTGACTATGTTTCTTTGATTCTCTCTAGTGGCAAGAGAGTTGTGTTGACAGAGGTCAGATTGATCCATGGCCTCAAAAGGAATCTGATTTCCTTGGGTGTACTTGATGACAAGGGTTTTCTTTATAGTTCAAATAATGATATTCTACAGGTGTGGAAGGATGATAAAGTCCTAATGTCAGGACCAAGAAAAATGGTCTATATATATTAAATGGTATACGTGACAATTATTCTGTAAATGCTACTGTGTGTTCTAACCTTTCAGCTACTTAGAAATGGCATCTCAGACTTGGTTACATGAGTCAAAATGCTATGTTGGGTAATATATCTATAACCTCTCTTAGCTTTTGTGAATCTTGTGAGCTAAAGAACATGCACTTAAATTTGCTATTGGTGTTCATTTGTCTAAAAATAAACTTGATTATTTACATGTTGATTTGTGGGGTCCTGAAAAAATGTGAAACTCATGGAAACAATAAATACTTTTGGTTTATTGTGGATGATTTTTCTAGAAGAGTTTGGACATGTTTACTTAAGACTAAAGATGAAGCTTTAATTAAATTTAAATAATGGAAAATTTTAGAAGAGAATCAATTAGGAAAGAAACTTAAAGCTCTTAAAACAGATAGTGATTAGATTTATGTAATATTGCCTTTGATTCCTATTGCCGAGAGCATGGTGTTCTGAGACACAACACTGTTCGAAAAACCTCTCAGCAAAATGGTATTGCTGAGAGGATGTATAGAACTCTGTTGGAAAAAGTAAGATGTCTCTTATTCAAACATTTGGTCTTTCTAAACCATTATGGGGAGAAGGCATGTCTACTGCTGCTTACCTAATCAACAGAAGTCTAGGTCGCTTGATCTTAAAAGTTCTATGAAAGTTTGAGATGGTAGAAAACCTAATTTTAAACACTTGAGAATTTTTTTATTGTTATGCTTATGCTCACAATAGAGAAGGAAAATTAGATTCTAGGTCACTTAAATGTGTGTTTATAGAATATCAACAACCTTATGGAACTAAAGGATATAGATTATGGGAAAAAAAATCTAGCGGTGTTAAAATCATAATTAGTAGTGATGTTATATTTGATGAATCTACTTTTCCTTGTAAAAAAAGTAATTCTAAAAATAAATGTGAACTTGTGTTAGAAGTAGATCCTCAGTCTAGAACTAACTCAGTTTTAAGTGGAGTCTAATGACTTAAACAATCATGTAGAACCTGAACCTAACCCAGATCTTAATCCTGTAGTGGCTATTCAGAACTAATCGTGGCCATACCGGGAGTCCCGGTACCTCCCGGTACCGTCCCGTGGGACTCCCGGTATTTACCGGGACGGGAGTCCCGGTCCCGGCCGGTAACCGGGACGGGAGGTACCGGGAGGCCGGGACTCCCGCTCCCGGCCAGGTATAAAAAAAAAAAAAAAAAAAAAAAATTAAATGTTTTTAAAGGGATTAAAAGTGTAAAAAATAAAGGACATATTTGTAATGTTTTTAAATAAATGGAGTGAAATAAAAACAATTGCTATAAGTAAAACGATTAAACAAAATGAATGTAAACTCAAGTTTAAAAGAATGGGTCTCTAAAAAAACCTTAGCGCCCCCTAAAAAGGTGCGACGATAAGGAAAAAGAGTACCCTTTGCATCGATTAAAGGTTAATAAAATCCCGAACAAGGGTCGGGAATCCCTATATTGAAAAAATATAATTGTTTAACCATTTAGGTTTATGTTAGAAAAGTTAACATCAAAATCGTCTACAATATCAAAGTTCTGAAACGTTTCTTGGGCTCTATGGCGATGTTGAAGCCAATCCTTCCCGCAAGTTAAAGCTTCCACCATCCGCGGATGCAAGCTACACCTTCTGTCGTCGATAATCCGTCCTGCGCTGCTGAATGTCGCCTCTGATGACACGGTTGAAACGGGAATGGTGAGGATGTCTTGTGCCATTGTAGACATCACCGGGAACCTCCGTGCGTTCTGTCTCCACCATACGAGTAAGTCTAAGCCTTCGTCGTCCGGTTTGACCCACTCGTTCCTGTCGAACTGCAGTATCTCAGGGTGTGAGTGTGTGTCGACTGCGGTTGGCTGACTGGACCCGGCCTCTTGTTGTTGAGGAGATGGACTGTAGGCAGGAGCGTTGATAAGCACATTCTGAAAATGATGTTTCCGGGGTTGATGCATCTGTGTCTGACTCTCCTGCTGCGCTCGATAATGTGGTAGGAGTTTGGCTTCGTAGACCCTGAAAAGAGAATAAAACGCTTCCACGATTCGGGGAAAATCAAGTGCATAGTAATCTTGATCAACAAAAAAACGTCTAAGGTATTTAAGAAATTTTTTCAAACCAATAACTCTACATCGGGGATCTAGAATGATTCCTAAACCGTAAAGCAAAGGAACCTTCCCAGCCCCCCAATATTTTAAAAATTTTGATTCCATTGCCTTAATACAATCTTGAAAAATAATTTCTTCTCTATACTTGTCTAAATGTACTGCAATTGATGTAATAGTATGCAAACCAAGAAAAGAGGTTGGAGTGTAAACAGCGGAAAGATAACAAGTTTCTTTATAAAAAATGTCTAGAAAAGAAACAAAGGACTCAGCCATCTTAATATCATAATCAGAAATACTATCTTCGCCATGTTCATGGTTAATATAAGCTACAATAACATCTACGTAACCTACAGATAAAAAATTTGTTAACATTAAGAAAGTTGAGTTCCATCTAATTTTGTTATCTAAATGCCATGTTCGTTCTTTTAGACCATTGTGCCTAAGACGTCTCTTTAGTTCGTCTACTCTACTTGTTGAGCTATTAATCCAACTTATATAGTTCCTAATTTTGTTTATAGAAGGGTCATAACTAGCGGCCCCGGCTTGAACAATAAGGTTTATTATATGGGTTGCACATCGTTGATGTAAAAGAGAGTCGTTACTTTGAAGTTTTTCTTTTAATTCTCTAATCATAGCATTGTTACTTGTAGCGTTATCTAATGTTACTGATATAATTCTACGTGTTAAACCCCATTCTTCTAATACACTAAGCATGATATCTAAAATGTTTTCACTTGAATGAGATCCTTCTATCCTCTTAAATGCTATTATACGTTTGTTCAAATTCCACTCATCATCTATATTATGAACAACTACACTCATATAATCCGTTTTAGCTTGACCAGTCCATATATCAGAAGTTAAAGCTACACTATATCTACCGTCTGATATTGTTGTTTTTAGTGTTTCCTTTTCTTCCAAAAACCATTTTAGTATATCAGCTCTTAGCGATTTTCTAGAAATTACTTGAACACCGGGAACTAAATAACTAACAAAGTTAACAAAACCTTGTGATTCTATATGCATAAAAGATTGATCCGTAGCAACAAAATATTCTACAAAAGCTTTACGTAATTGATTAGGCTCAACATGACTTACTTGAGTCGAAGACGTTGCAGCTCCGTCGCCCTTGCAGTATTTGTTGTGACTCCATAAAAGCGACGTCCCAACCCTGTCATTGTGAGCACTAAAGATCTTTCCACAACGGTTACATTTACCTGATTTCTCGCCGTTGTGAATAATCTTCTCGTAAAAACTCCACACGGTTGACCTAGGTGGCCTTCCGGTGGTTTGAGTTTGTTGTCGTTGTCGTCGTTGTCGTCGTTGTTGCGTCTCTTCTCGTTGTTGTTGTTGTCGGGGACGGGGAACACTAACAGGAGGTGACCTTTGAGTCCGGCTGCGATGTGGAGGAGGAGGTATATCTTCTTCTTCATCATCGTCATTATCGTCGTTAGGATCCTGTGTTTCGTCGTCATCGACTTCAACTCCTTCGTTTGGATTTTGGGAATCTTGAATTTCTTGTTCAAAATGTTGAAACACTTCAAAAGCAATGTCGGCATCGGGTGGAGGTGGAGGCATATGAGGGACGTAGTCGGCTTCGGTGTTTAGGTTGAAGGGGTGAGTGTGATGGGGGGGATAGGCAACTTGTGGAGCGGTACTAGGAACGTAGTTAGGATCGTAAGTGTATTCAGCATTTTGAGAATGGTGCAACCAATTCTCTTCAAACCGATGCATCGGGATATCTTGAGAATTTCTTCCCCTTCGACCATCCCGAAGCCTTCGGTTTTGAGACGCCATAAAAAAAGAGATAAGAAAATTGAGAGAGTTTGAGTGAGAGATTGGAAGAGTTTGAGTGAGAGATTGAGAGAGTTTGAGTGAAGATGAGAGTTGAAATGGGGGGTATTTATAAGAAAATTTGTGAAAAGGGAGAAAAAAAAAAAAAAAAAAAAAAAAAAAAAATTGTTACCGTTGAAAACCAACGGTAAGAAAAAAAACGGCCACTTTTTTTGGGCCATTGGATTGAGGATCCAATGGCCCTCAATTATTCATGTTTTTTTTTTTTTTTTTTTTTAATTTTCCCGGGAGGTACCGGGAGGTACCTCCCGGTTTTAACAATTTCCGGGAGTCCCGCTCCCGCCCGGTACCCGGGACGGGACTCCCACCTCCCGGTAATATCACGACCGGGACGGGACTCCCGGTACCGTCCCGTCCCGGTCAAGCCAGGTTTATTCAGAACAATGAAAATGAATGAATATTTATATGAAAAGTTAAATGAGAATAAAAATGAAGTTGACAAAGAAAAAGAACATTGGAGAACTATTAGACCTTTTGAATAGATTTTTTGTTGCTGATTTTGTGTTTACTGCTTTAATTGTTGTTCATGATATTAAAAATGTTGAACCGGAGAGTTACATAGAAGCTATTAAATCTGAAGATAATTCTAGCATATACTAACATTAAAATTATGCTTTCAATTGTGATGCAATCAATCAACTTTCTGTTACATTTTGGAGCTAACTTATAAGCAACGGTGTGCTTTAGTAGTAGAATACAAACTATTTTAAGTGTAATAATTTTTCTTTCACCGTAAGCTTTAAAGTTGATGAGCTCAAACAGTTTTTTCTCTTTTCATTTTTTCATTTATTTACGTTAAATGTTCGATAACAAATGGAACGAAATACACGAAGAGTCAAGAGTTCGTTTTGAGAAACACAGACAGGGATTCGAGATATACATGAATTCCTCGTCTTTTTTTCTTCAGTAACTGGGTGAAAGCTAGGAAAAATTCTATCGAGTCAAAACTGTTGTTTAACATCTTCAGATCTGCAGCGAGCGACGACGAACTGGTTGTCGTTTCGTGATCCAGAACTAAACGGAGCAAACGACGACGAGGTTGGCGTCGGAGGAGGGCGAGAAGGCGAGGACCATGAGAGCCGCCATGATTCCGACGGGGAAGAAGAGAAGCATCAATGGCGGCGGAGGAAGCGGCGGCAACACCAACGGAAGGACCACCATTGACGCCGCCAGAGCCGCCATCATCACCACTCCCAAGCACGATCGGCTCATCTTCTACGAACCACCACCATCGCGCACCAAATGTTTGTGAAAATCCCGACGCGAGAAGCTATTTGCGTGTTTGTGTGAAAGATCTCGCGGCGATGACAGATATATATATATAGAGAGAGTGAGAGTGAGAGAGAGAGATAAAATTGTTGATATAAGAAGTTTTTGGAAGGTATTTGTGAAAATGCCGAGCCGAGAACTTCCGTGTATATGAGAGACGAATCGCTTGGTTTGTGAAAAATTCCCAGGAAAGAGCTCGTTAGCGGCGATGAGACGAGTTAAGTGAGGAAAGAGGAGAGAGATTTGGTCGGTGAAGATGTGTTTGAGAAAATGCCAATCGGTTATGTTTGTGACTTTGTGCATTTATACAACGAATTTGAGAGAGAGAGAGAGAGAGAGAGAGAGAGAGAGAGAGAAAGAGAGAGAGGGATTTGGGGTGTTGGTCCGAATCAGACAGAATCAGAGCCCTGGGATTTTCCAAGATATATATATTCACCTTAAAACAAGGATATTTATTCTTAATAACTAAGCTTGGTTATATAAGCATGAGTTACTTCTTTTTTTGTCCTTTTAGATGAATTGATTAAGTAGTTCAAAGTTTAAACGTTTAAGTGCTAATCTTCATAGTTACCATTCTTATTTACGACTTAGTCATAGTCATCTTTATTTGACGTATGTCTACCATGAACTATATTGGGAATAATGACTTCATTTGATAGTACAAATTTAGCACTAAAATTTGATGTTAAAATTACTTATAAAACACATACTATCATCATCAAGCACTATGCATTTATCTGAAAGTTTTCACGCGTAAATAATATTTAGTTGGAGTTGGAAGAGGCTTAGCTGTGTTTGTTAATAGTACCCATAGTTTTAGTTATTTATAATATGTTTCTTTTAGGAAATTGGGTGGAACTAGATTAAAGTCTGTAAAGTTGCCAAACCCTTCATTTTTTTAGTCTCACCAAACTTTTTTAGCTGACACATTTAGAACGGAATCTAACCCTAAATGGTAAAACAAATATAATTGTGTTTTTCACATGGAAATATGACCTAATAAACTTTAAAAAAGAAGATGTATACGTGAACGAATGAATCAAAACTGGTGAGAATTATTTGTATATTATTTTCGATAATCAACAACTTAGAAATTGGATTGATAAGTTTGACGGATATACTCAATAAAGGAAAACTAGTTTTGTTTACGTCCGAAAAGTAATCATAAAAATACCTTTTTTTCTTATCACATTAGCGTCACCAAAAAGAACTACCCCAAGTTTAACTTGTCCACAAAGTAATTGATGTTTTAGTTCTTGCTTATTATTCAACAAAAAGTTATAAGAAATTCCATTAACGTTCATTGTTCATAGAACTCGCATTAATCAAACTGAATACGGCATGATAAATAGAATGATGGAGATTGGTGACCAAAATTATATGTAACTTAGAGAGTCAAGATAAATGGCTAATTTTTTAATGATATTCTTATTCTTGGGTACATACGTTGAACATGGAGATTTTTGTGCGGACCTAGTTGATTACTTTCTTTAATATCAATTGATGAGCTTTCTTCTATTCTTACGCGTGTCACATAGCGTGCACTAAGCAGCATTATTAATGAACAGTTGAAAGGTTTTTATAAAAAAATTGGCGAATTGCTCGTAGGTTACAAACGTTTTTTTTTGTTTTGTACGGCGTTTGGTAAATTTTTTGTAAATTTCCAAAAACGATTACGTGGAATATTTATTAACGTTACTTAATTACTTTTATAACTTTTATGTTTCAGCTGATTTTTTTCTTAATTTTTGAATTTGATTTTAAATATTTCGTTTCAAAATTTCAAATAGTTTCCTTTTTTATTCATTAGCGGTTGATTAACTCCTTTTAGATCCTAAAATTGTGGATATTTAATTGACCTTTTTATTCATTTCTTTTAATTAAAAATCTTCTTTTATGGCGGGATTAATTTATTTTTTACAGTTATTTTTGAAAATTTAATATTTTCATCCGATTTTATTTCTTTGATATTATCTATTTTTGCTGATATTTATTATCAATCAATTACTCTTTTCATTTACTCTGGAAAAAAGATAACAAAGAAGAAATTCTGACTATAGCTAAAATTCTTGAAGTTTTTTCATGCAGTACATGCACAAGTTTGAGTCTTGGTTGTTGATCCCGATTACAAAAAATATTTAAAGAAAAAGAATGGTCGTATTATTTGAGTGCATAATAAGTAGTTAAATACCCGAATCAATGTCTTGAAATGAGGAATGAGACATATTGAAACGTAATAAGTAATCTGTGGAAATACAAGTTAATAATGATAAAAAGTGAAATCTATGCGCCTAATACAAAAGAGATGTAGAAATAAGCCGAAATTAATACGCTACTTACCAGCACAAAAATGAATGAGAACAAGTAATAAGAAAGTAAATTTTGAACCAGTCTATATCTCGCTTGATAAAAAAATATTAAACAATAAAAAATAGATCTTGTTTAAATGGCATAACAATTCGTATAATTAATTCAAAATCTCAAAAGATAAGCAATAACCAATTATACTAAGGTTAATGGCAGTTAACATCTCAAAAAAGGTTAGCCATATTTTGACTAAGCATAAATCCGAGAGGGGCTTTGGCTTGAGGCTTGAAGTGTTAATACGAAAACTTGGTGGAATTGTCTTTGGAAGCTCCTGATCCCGCCAAAAGTCAAGCTCTTCGCTTGGAGAGTTTGCAGAGGATGGATTCCGGTGTGTGCCATTCTTGTCCGGCGTCATGTCACAGATGACCCTCGTTGCCTCCTTTGCCATGGTGGTCCGGAAACGGTCTCGCATTCGATTTGGAGCTGTCGATGGGTTCGTAAAGTGTGGGAGCCTGCTAGCTTTGAAGAGGTGATCAGAGACATGCGAGGCGAGGACGCGACTAGCATCTTCATCAAGGCCATGAATTCCAATGAGGTGAGTAATTTAGAATTTTTTTTATGGTGTTAACTTGGGAGATTTGGAACCACAGGAATAAAGTCTCAACCGATGGAGATAAATGGACCGCGGAGGACCTCATGGAATGGTCGGGGGGCTTTCTCGACGCGTATAGAGCTGCCAATCCGTCCCCGGTTTCCACCATTCAGGCGCACATGACTTCCTCGTGGCAACCCCTGGTTAGCGAGACCCTATCCATTTGTGTTGATGCAGCGATTGATAATATGAACGACAGATTTGACACGGGGTGCGTCGTTCGGTACCATAGGGGGTGGGTTATTACTTTGGAGATCACCTCAAAGAATGCGAGCTTCCCACCGCAACTTGCGGAAGCCCACGCCGTCCTTGCGGAATTCCACTTGCCGGCGGATCTTGGGTTGGAGTGGATCTTAATTCAATCGAATTGTCTCTCGGTGGTTCGTGCTATTCATGGAGGCTCTATCTCTCTCACATAACTCGGCAATATTTTGGAGGACATAAAGGTTAGAAGCTCTATCTTCTTAAATTTTAATAGTTCATTCCTCCCGAGATCTTGTAATGTTGTTGCCCATAAAATGGCTCATTATACGCTTAGTGTTAACTATGTGATTCGTTGGTCGGAGCTTGTTCCATCATGTGCTATTGGAGATGTTATTCGTGATCAAAGTTGATTTGTAATTACGGTATTCCTCCACCATTTAAGTGAGGATTTTATGATATGTTTCGTGGTACCGTCCACGTTTCCTAAAAAAAATCACGATACCACTAGTAAGAAAAAAAAATGCAAACTATGCTTTAACTAATTAAACATTGGATTGTTGGAAGTAGCACAATAAAATGGTTAGTAATTATTTATTGGACTTTATTTCGTTACGAAGATATAAAAATCAAGGATATTCAGCACAGGATCTCTACTCTAGTTCTGATAAAGAGGATATACGAAACGAGGCCTGAAAATTTGTACATTATTATTAAAGGAGGAAATTTTAGGAAATAAAAGTGAAAGAAAAAGGTTCGCTCAAAACCCGAGAATGCTGGGGATTGATTTACGCAGAGAAATAATGATTGTGCAGAACCAATTGGCCATATTATTTTGGAATGAAACTCTCGAACATTGTCTAAATTCAGTGCATAGTTTTACCACAGGGTCAAAGATGGAAAAGTATTAGTATATTATCATTGAAAGCTGGCGTTTTGATCAGAGAGGATTGGATACGATGAGATTCCTCTGCGGATACAGAATATGTGTTTTTGCGTGAGCAAGTTGGTACAATCAGTTGGAGTTGATGATTATTGAGGATTTGATTTGGTATATATTCACACATCAATATAATATCAATGATCTATTTGCATGCAAATGCAATGTATCTATCTCTCTATATATATACTTTTAAACTATTTGTTTTATGTTATCCGATGTCTCTTCTTTCTATCAAGAATTTAAGACCTCTTATTTTTTTATGCTTTTTCTATTGAACAGTGGGAAGTATGGACCTAAAATTAATCTGATTTGTATGTGAGCACTACTTAAAAAGAAAAACCAGATATGCGCAGTTATAATGCTGCAATTGATGCATTATAAAACAAATATGAGAGATGAGTTATAATACACATTTAATTGATGGTATGTGTGATTCATTCAAAAGCGAAATGCATAGTTGCAGTATTTAGCTCAAAATAATGGGCACCGAAAACGGTGGGCATTTCGTAGACGAGGGCAAGTTGGGCCTTAAACAATTTAACACATCAACTTCTTTGTTAAGAGATAATTAATAAACAACTAGATGGACTTGAAAGCTCATTAAGCAGTTGTAGTTTTTTTGCTAAAATTCAAATGGGCATCCTTCTATTGTATTATCAAGAATTCGCCGGAGCTCGTCGCAGTCCAAATTCGTTTTTCAGACTTGAACCCTATTTTTGACTTTATCTTCATAACATTGTGCAACTTATCCATCCCGCACGCTTCTATTACTTTGACCTGGTTTCATGATTGAGTCCCCAGATCGAACAACTTGTCTACAGTGGTCCACTCGTCCCAGCTTAAAGACTCACGTGATATTAAGCCTTCCGAAGTCCAAATATCCTTAATAAGAAGCGTATTTGTTCCATTTTCAATAATGACATGTATTTTTTTTGTGCTTCATGACATGTGTATATTCCGTATGATATTATATGATAACATATCATATAGTTTTGTGCGTAATAAAGAAAAAAAATATTTATAGATATTTTTTAATGAAAAATATATCTTAATATTTTATTAATTTTGAAGTTTAAATAACTCTTTAAATGTAATATTTTCATGCAGTAATATGATTATAAGTAGGCATAAGATGTTTGTGTGAACCTGACCCATATTTGTGAAAATGTAAAAAAAAAATTAAAGTATGTTATTCGCTTTGGACATTATGCAATAAACATTAAGACATAAATCTAAAGCACCTATCTCATCTTTAAACACATTGATGACCTATAGCAAATTGGTCAAGCTCTCCTTTTGCTGAGCCTCGTAGAGGGGCTTGATGCGCTCATGACGTTTGCGTTTGCTCATCTTCGAGGGGTCAAAGACTTTGAAGAAGCGGGGGGCGAGCTCGACGAGCCACTTCGGGTCGATGATTCTGACCTCCCTCATGTACTCCTTTGTGGTCATGGCGAGCTCGTGGTAGATCACCCAGTCCGGATGCCTCTGGAAGAGAGCGCTGCTCGGGTGGATGTACACCAGCTGGTTCTCCACCAGTGTCATGTATCCCTCTTGTGGGTCCTTCCTTGCCGCGTGGGAAGAACTTCACGAGGATAAGGAAGCCGATAACGAGGATAAGGACTCCCCCCCCCCCCCCCCCGTTATCGCCTTCCTTATCCTCGTGAAGTTCTTCCCTGCGCTCACAACATCCAGCTTGTACATGTTCCGATTTAATTTAATTTAATTTAATTGAAAATTAAAATTGAATCGAATTGAATTGAATATTGAATCGAAAACTGAATCTCTAACAACTCTCATATCAACAACACTGCTTACTTGTCCATGATGGAGAGCAGCTACTTCCTCGCGTTCTGCGCCCTCTCCAGCAACTGAAACCGCGCAAAGTTCTCGGAGCACCATGGCTTCGAAAAGTTCTTGGCCTTCCACGCCTCGTACACCGCCAACAGAGTCAGGTGGTCCCCCTCCGGTTGGAAGAACTTGGCTCGCTTCTAGTTCGCTTTCCTTTGCTTCTCGCGAGGCTTGTAGAATATGTTCCCCGTCTAGTCATCGCAATCATCGTCAAGATCTCGTCACTGCACCCCAGGTCCAAGCTGGCCAGCAGCATCTTAGACAACGGCGGTTCGAGAGGAAACTCCGCCATCTTCCGACCCAGCTTCGTCAAAAGCCCCTCATCTTTCTCTCCTAAACGGAAGAGCAACTCCATCGCCGATATCAGAGCCTGCGGAGGCGGAGGGTCGATGAAGTCGAAGGACAAGAGGTCGTTTATACCCATCACCTTCATCGTGAGCGTGGTCAGTCCGAGATTTATACTCTGGATTTTGAGAATCAACGTCGGAGACATCTCGTTCATGTACACCTCCATGTAGAGGCGATAGCACTTTCCCGGGCCCATGCGCCCAGCTTGCTCAGCTCGCTGCTTCGCGGAAGCTTGCGAGATTAGAGTTATGACCAGCGAGTCCAAGTCTTGCTTTGGGTTGTACACGTTTTTCTTCGCGAACCCGGGGTCGATTACATAGAATATCTCGTCGATCGTCAGTGAGGCCTTGGCGATGTTGGTCGCGACCACCACTTTCCTCTTGCTCGGAGGAGCGGGGTCGAAGATCCTCGACTGCATTTCGCTCGACAGAGCGCTCCAAACAGGAAGAATGTGTTGAATATTAAACTTGATTTGGTTATAATTTTTGGGCCTAGTAATATTTAATTGCTATTCGTACCTTATATAATTTGGGCCTATTTTAGTTGTAATATTTTCTAGAATATTCTTGATGTGTCTAGGAAATTAAGAGAGACAAAATTCTAGAATAATCTTATTTTTCTAGGATATTAAGTAATTAGGAGAATTATCTAGAAATTGTTGTATCTAGAGATTCCCATAGACTAGTATAAATAGGGGCCGTGTACTCAAGTTTTGAATAAATTCAAAATAAAGAGTTCTCCTTTATATAAAGAAATTTTTCTACCTCTCTACTCTTCCCAAACACTTTTCCTAAACACCCAATACATCTAATTACTTCTCAACATACCCAAAATTTCCATCAAACAAAGTGGTATCAGAGCCACAAGAAAAATTGTTTTACTAATTAAGAAAAATTTATCATTAACACATTAATGGCGGAATATAAAAAGTTCTTTATTAGTAAAACAATTTTTACAAATCTAGGCAAAGTGCATGAACCTTTCTTGTAGCTTGATCTTTGATGAGACTTGGAAAGGTAGATCGTCTCGTCTCGCTCGTTACCTTCACTTCTAGTCTTGAACTCGAGAAACCTAAGACTTCTATTACATGAGTCTATAGAGTGTTTGAAGAATTTGTGTAAGGGCACAATTAAACACAATAAGTCAAGAACAAGTCTATGAGATAAAGAGCTAATTTAGCCTAAGTCTAATGAGAACTTAGGTGCCAAAATAAAAGAAGTATTTTGAGAGAGAGATGAGAGATTATGGAAGGCCAAAAAGAGAGACAAGAGCAAGAAACTCTTATTTTTACATCTCTATGCGATGCTCTATTTATAGGAGAAGGAAAATCAATAAATGGTAAATAACCTTTCCTATTATGCATTCATGACACAATATTTGATTTTCTCTTCCCTTTCTTTTGGTATATGTCTGGACAAATATGCTCTATTAGTGAGGAAAATTGTTTCCTCACTTAGCATATGTATTTCCTCCTCAAGGAAATTCATTTCCACTTTTCATTTTGGGTAATTATCTTTATAATTAAAGGCAAAAAATCATCTCCTCTTTTGGATGATGTTGGCCGAACTTTACACAAGGGAAGGGCATCTAGATGCTTCCTTATTTCTTTTAAGACAATTCTTAAAATACCCATTGTAGAATTAATATTGCACAAATAATGAAATTAATTTCATAATGCCTCAAACGACTTCTCGGCTTTAGAAACTAATTTATATTTCCATCACATGAAAATATTCAAAATCTTATTTTGACATTCACATCATTTTATGTCCATGTGGACAAAAATACATTTTAAACATTTTCCGAGAAAACGTCTAGTTCAACATTTGAACTTATTTTGACTTAGTTTCTAGTTTAACAATCCTACTATAATGACCTGTATTAGTGACCTTATGGATCCAAATGAACAAAGCTTGAGCTACAATACTCGAGCTCAAAAGTTCACAAACCTTTTCCGAGTATTAGCTTAATGTCAACTGACTCCACTAAAGAGTTGACACTAAGAATCTCTCGGTTCAGATGAATTTATTTTCTACTCAAATTCAACTTAATTATATTAAGCGGATCCATTGAATGTTATATATGATTACCCTTCATGAATATCATCAACTAGATGATATTTATAAAATTACAATTTTACCTTTCTAGTTGTTATATCTTCAACTCCTTTAATACTTGTGAATAAGTTAGAAACGATGCATTGACGAGGAGCTAACAAGTCACAACGTTTCATCCAAAAGAATCCTTTATTCTATTTGGACACCGGCCGGTACGTTTATTCACAATCCAAGTAATAAAGCATGATGTGATATACATTGCATTTCAGCAATCTTGTACATGAATTCCATATCTATGAGAACTTCACAAAGTATATTCATGTCAACTTCAAAACTCAATACATCACCAACAGAGCGCATCTAGTTCACAAACTTTGATCTAGAGTGTACTTTCTCAAATGAATATATTGAAGTTATGAGATGACATGTCTCATTTCAGGATTAAGGTAAGCACGATGCAATTCATACATAGTGACCTTAAGACAGAATAGGTTAAATGGTTTGTTCTTACATTGTCTCTAAAGTTGCACTGGTCAATTCAGTATCTTTGGAAGATACACTGGAAGAATATATAGAGTTCCTAACTCTCTATGTCTCGTAACCAGACATCATAGATTCTTCCAACAACCATACTGGGATCAATAGTCTGTTGATCTTTAGATTGTGAATATTTCATTTTAACCAAACCATGAATAGTTAGTTCACGCAAATCTACATTTGTCTCTTCATATATTGTTAGGTTTGATTAAGGACTATAAGACTATTTAATATCATAAATCTTCAAACAAACATAAAAGGAATGAATGAACGTCTCAACTTTTATAAATTTAATCAGCAATTACAACAAGAACTTATGAAAGATTTATATTACATCAATATGTAAATAAATAATCTTCTTGTGGGCATCTCTGCCAACAAACTCCCACTTGACTCAAAGAAGATGAGAGTAGTCCTTCAAGTCCAATCTGTCTCGATGTTGGTCGAAGATCTTGTTGGATAGGGCCTTGGTGAATGGATCTACAAGATTGTCCACCGTTGAGATCTTCTTCACCTCCACGTCTCCGCGCTGCACGATCTCTCTAATCAAATGGTATTTATTCT
This sequence comes from Urtica urens, assembly GCA_958296335.1. NCBI lineage: Eukaryota > Viridiplantae > Streptophyta > Magnoliopsida > Rosales > Urticaceae > Urtica > Urtica urens. The sequence continues at coordinate 7,601,933 of OY282530.1, read as the reverse complement.
CAATATGCTTAGAGAGCTTATGGCTTCTAGGTTCCTTTGAGTTAGCAAAAGCCCCACTATTATCACAATAAAGTGTCATGGGCTCATTGTCATTTGGAACGACTTCCAAATACTTAAAGAATTTTCTAAGTCATACAGTCTCTTTGGATGCTTCACAAGCAGCCACATATTCTGCTTCTATGGTAGAGTCAGCAATGCAAGATTACTTGATACTTCTCCAAATAACAGATTCACCGTTCATGATGAACAGATCCTAAAGTGCATTTCCTGGAATCCCTATCCACATAAAAGTCGGAATCGGTATACCTCATCATAGTCAGGTCAGTACCTGAATATGTAAACATCAAGTTCCTAGTATTCCAAAAATACTTAAGAACATGCTTAACAGCAACCCAGTGCTCGGGTCCAGGATTTGATTAGAGACGGCTAACTACGCCAACAACGAAACATATATCCAGTCTAGTGCACATCATAGCATACATGAGCTTTCTGTTGGAATTTATTTAACGAATAAAAATTAATTATATAACATATCTTAGATATGGCAGAATTATATAATTAAATCTAATATATTAAAAAGAATTAATATATTAAAACAAGCTAGGCATTATAAATTATGAACATGTCAAAAAACAATTTTATTTAAACATGTTGATCAACAATTGAACACACTAGCAACCTATATATATATATATATATATATATATATACACACACTCATCCAATTCGTTGCGAATGACTTAAAAAAGGATTGTAAACAATCCGGGCGTTGCTAGCTATCTCCGGAAGGTCTCGTCGAGTCAAGCGTGTGAAAGAGGAACGTTGGATGGGTTGTGGAGCAAACCGGCCGGACAGGAAATTGGGGCTCGCCGGACAAACCTTCAGCGCGCCTGGGAACCTTCGCCAGATAGGGGGTCTGCGCCTGGGAGCCTTCGCAGGACGGGGCCTTGTGATCGGGAGCCTTCGCCAGACAGGGAGTCAGCGCGCTTTGAGGGTCCTGTGCGCCTGGGAAGGTTCGCCGGACAAGGGGCCTTGCGCCAGGTTGATCTCCCCGGTCAGGGGGCCTTGTGCATGGGTCGCCGAACAAGAGTTGTTTCGCTGGACAGGGCGGGGAGCGCCTAGACTGAATCTTTCTGGGAGTGTCGAGGCTTCGAATTGATTTTAAATCAGTTTCTTCAAGGAATTGGCCGGCCCTAATAAAGAACAATTCACCCAAACACCACAATATAGAATCAACAATATTGCACTTAGAATTATAGTGAGATTGAGAGGGTGAGCTCTTCTATGATTGCTTCGGAATAAGGGGATCACTCAATACAGGAAGAAAACATTTTTTTTTCTTTGTTCTCTCTGTGGGAATTCGAGCGAGACACACACAAGGGGAGAGAGAGGGTTTGGCCAAAAATCACACTTAGTTTAAGTCATGATTAGGGTTTTTCTTAAGCCTTTATATAAGCAAGTCAAATAGGCTTAAGTTGGGTCAAACCCATTACCTAATCACTTAATATTTTTGGCCAAAATGCATCCACATTCTAAATGTTTGTGAACATACTCGGCCAAAACAGTTTTATTTTATTCCCAAATTCTTTTGATTTATTTCTAAATTCAATTAATTTAGAACTCTCATAATGACATTTCATTAAATAATTTCATACTTCAAGAATAAATACGAAATGAGAGAATATTTATTTTCTTCTTTTATTTATTTGAATCACTCAAATGTATTATTATCTATATAATATACAATATGTCATCAAATAAATGTAATAATAAATAATTAATTATTTATTAAGCTACTTAGGTAATAACTTTCTTGATATAAATAACAATTTATATTTCATGAACAAATCAATTATTCTTATTCATTTAATCTCTTCTAAGTGTCTATCATTGACATCTTATAGACCCACATGAACGAAGCGTTAGAATGAAGATCGGACTCAAAAGTTCACAAACATTTTTCGTCTTATAATTCTTAATATTAGTCGATTCCACTAAAAGACTAATATCGAGACTCTCTAAGTTGATATGTGTACATTTTTCGTTTAATGTGATAAAGTAATTATTCACACGATCCACATAGTACTTTACGATATTACCCTTCACGTGTATCATTAACTCAGAAGAATGTAAAATTACCGTTTTACTCCTGAGGTATTATTTCACTAACTCCTTTGTTATTTGTGACTGAGAAAAACATAGAGTGAGATGTCTTTACATGTCACATGTTTTAATCAAAGAATGTTCTTATTGGATGAATACCTGGCCAGGTTTATTCATTCATACTCTCATAAGAAAGCATAGTGTGATACTAATGCATTTGCATTGTCTTAACATGAATTCGATATCTGTGAATCACATAACCCAATATGAAAACGTTATGACACCAACCGTTAGGTCAGATGCAACTATAACGTAGTCATTGCCCATTGACAAATCAAAATTTAGGTAATATCACTTACGTATTCACTTCAGAATTTAGGTAATACCAAAGTACCCGCCGTATGTGATCTTGAAGTTTCGGGTGATTAACGGTTTTATCTTGAGCTTCTAAGTATCACTGGTCTTGTTCAATATCTTCTATAAGATATCAAGAATGAAGCACATAGTCACAACTCTCTATATCACAAGATAAGATATCACGATTCATTCAAACAATCATTACTTAGATTCGATTGCTCTATTAATCTTAAGATTGTGAACAAATGTTTAAACTAGTCACAAGGGGCTATCTTGTCAAGTCTATACTTACCACCCCTTTCGTTGATGACGGTTTCAGAGCGTAGCATTCATACATATACACAAACATAATTATAAAGAATGAATATTTAATTTTATTAATGTTTCAGCAAAATCAAATACAAAGTATCTCATTGTCTAATATCTCCTTTGTGGGCACAAATCCCAACAAACTCCCACTTGACTCAAAGCAGATGCGAATGATCCTTCAATCCTAATCCTTCTAGGTGTCCCTCGAAGACTTTACTCGTTAAAGGCTTATCTTAACCTCTGATAACTTTCATACATCATTCCCAATGAGTAGTATGTCATCTACATATACGACTAATAAGACCACTTTGCCATCGTTTATCATCTTATAAATGCATGGATAATCTACTGACTGATCAAAGCCGTAGCCTATCACAGTCTCGTCGAATCTGATATTCTACGATCTAGATGCTTGTTTTAGTCAATAAATGGACTTCAGCAACTAACAGACCTTGCCTTGTTGGCCTTTCTCCATGAACCCGTCTGGTTAAGCCATATAAATGCGTTCGTCAAGATTCCCATTCAGAAATGCAGTCTTAACATCCATCTGCCAGATTTCATAATCCAGGGCGGGGAGCCATGGATAAAAGAGTACGGATGGAATTCAGCATCACGACTAGCGAGAAGGTATCTTCATAGTCGATACCTTCCTTCTATGTGAACCCCTTTGCCATAAGTTGTGCCTTAAATGTCTCAACATTTCCATCCGATCCTCTTTTCTTCTTGTAGATCCATTTACACCCAACAGGCTTGATGCCTTCGGGTAGATCTACAAGTTTCTAGATCTCGTTGACATACATCGAATGCATTTCAACGTTCATGGCTTCTTTCCTTAGGTTTGCTTCGGAACTCTGCATCGCCTAGGAAAATGATACTGGATCACCTTCGTCATGATATACGACAGCAGTGAAAGTCTCTCTGATACCCATGTATCGACCAGGTTGTCGTACAATCTTGGTACTGCGACGAATCACAGGAGGCTCTGCTTACGAATGTGGTTCTTCCATTGTTGGTATAGGACCCCTCCTATCTTGTGAAGTACCAGCTACTTCACCCAACATCTCCTTTAGCACAAGTCTGCTTCTTAGTACAAAATTCTTCATATAGTCTGCTTCCAAAAATATAGCGTTCGTGCCAATGAACGTTTTCTAATCAGCAGGACTATATAAGATGTTCCCTTTTGTCTCTTTAGAATATCCCACGAAAAGGCAACTTGCTATTCCTTTGTCTCAACATGTGTGCTAGACAACCCCAGATTCGGATGTGGTATAAAACAGATTTTCTACCACTCCATCTCTCATAGGGAGTACCAGGAACGTCTTTGACGGAACCTGATTCAGAATGTAAGCTGTCGTTTCTAGGGCATATCCCCAAAACGAGTCGGGAAGGGATGAGTAACTCATCATCGACCTCAACATATCTAGCAGAGTTCGATTCCTTCTCTCTGACACACCGTTTTGTTGTGGGGTGCCGGATGCTGTAAGCTGAGAATGAATGTCTTATTATCTAATAAGGTCTTCAAACTCTCCAGACAAGTACTCTACCCCTCGATCTGATCGAATGGTTTTGATCTGTTTCTCCGTCTGCTTCTCACCTAAATCCTTATACTCTTTGAACATTTCAAAGGTATCCGACTTATGTCGCATAAGATAGACATGACCAAACCTTGAGTAGTCATCATTGAAGGTTACAAAATATTTGTAACCTCCTCTTGCCTGGATGTTGATTGGACCGCATACAACACTATGTATAAGTTCTAACACCTGCTTGGCTCTCAGACCCTTTGAAGAGAAAGGTCTCTTAGTCATCTTGCCCTCGAGACACACGTGGGAAATGATCCCGCAGTTAGAGACTTCAAAGGACCATCCTTTGTTCACCTCTTAATCCTATCTAGGCCAATATGTCCAAGACGTAAGTGCCATAGATATGTGTCGTCAGTTTCATCACTACGAAACGTCTTACGCTTCCCGAGTGAATCTCTATTCACTTCGGTATCAAAGATTGTCGGCTCATTAGGATATAAATAATAAATAGAATCCACACGATGAGCTTTATTAATAAAAGAACCATCAATAAAAATCTCAATACCGTTATTGATTTTAAAATTGAAACCATGTTCTTCTAAATGACCAATCAAATTCTTGCAAAAATTCGGAACATAATAAACGTTATTTAAAAATAAAGTTGCGTCTCCAAACTTGAGTTGCATGACTGATCTTGCTCTGACCTTCGTCCCATCACCCCAGTTGAACGCGAACTCCTCATCACCTAAGCTCCTGGTTTTCCTGAAATCATTCAAATTACACACAATATGGCCAGAAGCCCCCCAGTCTAAAATCCAGGGCGACGCCTTATTTGTCGTGTAAGAAGCTTGTGTGACAAATATCATACATTTCCCCTTGACGCTCTTGAGGTAGGCAGGACATTTCCTTTGCCAGTGGCCAGCCTCTCCGCAATGGTGGCATTCGTGCTCAGACTTGTCCACCTTTGCGACGCCTTTGCCCTTAGCATCCACAACCTTCTTGTAAGGCTTCTTGGAACCCGTTCGATTGGCATTTTTGGGTCCTCTCATCACCCTGTCAGAACCAGAGTTTGAGGCCCTATGTTCGACAACATTGACCTCCCCAGACTTCTTCTTGTTCTTAGGGAGAAGTCCCTCGTCAGTCTGCAACTCCTTCATATGCTCAGTCACTGTGTAGTTGAGTTTGTTCATGGAGTAGTTCAAACAGAAGCTATCATATGATTCCGTCAGAGTTTCCAAGATCATGTCTATCTTGGTCTCTATGTCGATCTCCGAACCGAGGATCTCCATATCGTTCAGGTAACCCATGATTAGTAGCATGTGTTCCCGAACAGAAGATCCTGGCTTCAGTTCATGAAACTGGGGATAGCCTGCTGCCTAGCCTGACGCCCATGACATCTGAACATCTCATGGAGACTGAACAATTTTTCATATGCAGTGGCGATGTCTCGATGAGATTGCTGCAACACATTTCTCATCAATGCCAATATATAGCATCGAGCAATCTCGTCAGATCTCATCCACACATTGTAGGCATCCTTGTCTTCCTTACTCGAGTCAGCACTCGGAGAAGGAGGACATGGGATCGTGAGAACGTACTTGTACTTTTCCACCGTCAGCATGATGTCGAGGTTGTTTGAATAGGTTTAGAGTTAAGAAAAATTATCATTAATCATATTAATGGCGGAATAAAAAAAAATACAAGTAAAACAATTTTACTAACTTAGACAAAGTGCATGAACATGTTATAAATTAAAACATTATTTAGAGTGCTTGAATTCTAAATTTTCTTGTCATTTATTTGGATGGATCTTGAGAAAGGCTGATCTTCTCTTCTAGCTCGATTCCTTCAAGCCTAAATGTGAACTCGAGAAACCTAAGGTTTCTATTACAAGAGTCTATAGAGGTTTAGAAGGATTTGTGTTTAAGCACAATTAAACAATATGAACCAAAAAAAATTCTTGGATCATAAGATAATTCTCTAGATCAAGTGAGTATCTAGGTGCCAAAATAAAAGAAGTATTTTGAGAGAGAGAGAGAGAGGGGAGGGTCGGCCAAAAATACAAGAGAGAGCAAGACCAAAGCTTCTTTTCACATCTCTATGTGATACTCTATTTAAAGGTGAAATAAAATCTATAAAGGTCAATTATTCATTCATGAAAGAATAATGTATTCTTGACACAATATTTGATTTTCTCTTCTCCTTTCTCTTCTAATATGGCCGGCCACATTAATCTAGCAAGCGGGAATTTGTTTCCTCACTTAGCTTATTTATTTCCTTCTCAAGGAAATTTATTTCCTCTTTTCCTTTTGGGTAATTATCATTATAATTAAAGGGAAATAAAACTCTCCTCTTTGATGCATGTTGGCGGAATTCTATAGCTAAGGAAGGAGCATCTAGATGCTTTCTTATTTCTTTTAAGACAATTCTTAAAATACTCATTATAGAATTATTATTGCACAAATGATGAATTTAATTTCTTAATGCCTCAAACGACTTTTTCGGCTTTAGAAAATAACTTATATTTTCATCATATGAAAATATTCAAAATCTTACTTTGACATTCCTATCATTTTGTGTCCATGTGGACAAAAATACCCTTTGGACATTTTCCGAAGTCTACTTCAACATTTGAACTTATTTTGACTTAGTCCAGTTTAACAATCCTACTCTAATGACTTGTAATAGTGACCTTATGGATCCAAACGAACAAAGCTTGAGCTTCTATACTCGGACTCAAAAGTTCAGAAACCTTTTCCGAGTATTAGCTTAATGTCATCTAACTCCACTAAAGAGTTGACACTGAGAATCTCTCGATTCAAATGAATTTATTTTCTACTCAAATTCAATTTAATTATATTGAGCGGATCCATTGAATGTTATCTATGTTTACCGTTCATGAATATCATCAACTAGATGGGATTTATAAACTTACCATTTTACTTCTAGTTGTTATTTCCTCAACTCCTTTGTTACTTGTGAATAAGTTAGAAACAATGTATTGACGAGGAACTAAAAAGTCAAATTGTTTCATCCAAATAAAGTTGCTACTTAATTTTGGATATTGCGCAGTTCATTTATTCACAATACAAGTAATAAAGCATGATGTGATATATATTGCATCTCATTAATCTTGTACATGAATTCCATATCTATGAGAACTTCATAAAGTTGGTTCATGACATCTTCATAACTTAATATCTCACCAATTGGACTAGTATAGATCACGTAATGGATCTAGAATTTGACTTTCTCAAATGAGAGTATTAATGCTATGAAATGACATGTCTCATTTCAGGATTACGGTAAGCACGATGGAATTCATACATAGTGATCTTGAGACAGAATAGGTTAAATGGTTTTTTCTTACATTGTCTCTAAAGGTGACTGGTTAATTCAGTATCTTCGGAAGATACAATGGAAGAACTATAGAGTTCCTAACTCTCTATGCCTCGTAACCAGGCATCATAGATTCTTGCAACAATCATACTAGGATCAATAGTCCGTTGATTTAGATTGTGTATGTTTCATTTTAACCAAACCATGAAGAGTTTGTTCACGCAAATTTACATTTGTCTCTTCATATATTGTTAGGTTTGATTAAGGACTATAAGACTATTTAATATCATAAATCTTCAAATAAACGAAAAAAGGAATGAATGAACGTTTCAACTTTTATTAATTTAATCAGCAATTATAATAAGGCCTTATGAAAGATTTATATTACATCATTATGTAAATAAATAATCTTCATGTGGGCATCTCTGCCAACAGAAGCTACCAAAAGAATTGTGGGCAGAAGCAGTTGCATGCGCGATTTATTTATCAAACCAATCTCCGACAAGAATCGTGCTGGGAAAAACACCATAAGAAGCATGGAGTGGAAGAAAGCCTTGAATTCCTTACTTAAGAGTCTTTGGAAGCATTGCCCATGCTCACGTACCAGGCGAGAAGCAAAGCAAACTTGATAACAAGAGCGAGAAGTATATTTTCATTGGCTACGACAATAACTCCAAAGGCTACAAGCTCTACAATCCAGACACAAAGTAGACAATAGTTAGTCAAAATGTCACATTCGACGAAGAAGGAAAATGGGAATGGAGATATGCAACTGAAGACTTGAACTTATTTCCACAGTTTGGAGAAGATGAAGTTGAACAACAAGAGCAACCAAGAGAATGTCTAGCTACCTCACCGACTTCAAGTTCCCAAGGAGGCGAAAGTTCAATTAAAGGGACTCCCCACTTAGAAGTCTGCAATATACGAGGTAACAGAAAATCAAGACAATCTTACTCTCTTTTGTATATTTCCGGACTGCGAGCCTATGAACTTCCAAGAAGCTTTGGAAAAGAAGAGCTGGAGAAACCATGGACGAGGACATCAAGGCAATAAAAAATAATGACACCTGGGAGTTAACTTCAATTCCAAAAGGGCATAAGGTGATCGGTGTAAAGTGGGTCTACAAGCCAAAGAAGAATTCAAAAGATACAAGGCGAGGTTGGTGACAAAAGGCTAGAGCCAAAGATCGGGCATCGACTATGACGAGGTAGTCGCTCATGTTGCTCGACTAGAAACTGTTATATTAATCATATAGTTAACAACTCAAAATAAATGGAGGATCCATCAAATGGATGTCAAATTGACATTCTTAAATGGAGTCCTAGGTGAAGAAGTCTACATCGAGAAACCACAAGGCTACAAAGTCAAGGGGGAATAAGACAAAGACTTAGGCTGAAGAAGGCGCTATATGGGCTGAAACAAGCCCCAAGAGGTTGGAATGCTCGATTGATAAGTATTTCAAAGGAAGAGACTTCATCAAGTGTCCATACAAGCATCCACTCTATATCAAAATTCAACACAATTATATATTGATCGTATGCTTGTATGTAGACGACTTGATCGTTACAGGGAGCAATCCAAGCATGTTTGAAGAGTTCAAGAGACAGATGACGAAGGAGTTTGAGATGACTGATATTGGATTCATGTCTTACAACCTAGGTATCGAAGTCATACAAGAAGATGGTGGAATCCTCATCAGTCAAGAATGCTATGATAATGAAGTGCTTAAGAAGTTCAAGATGGGCGATTCAAACCCAGTTAGCACGCCAATCAAAAGTGGAATCAAGTTTTCTAACCACGATGAAGGCGAAAATGTAGATCCAAGACTTTTCAAGACCTTGGTTGGAAGCCTACGATACTTAACGTGTACAAAGCCAGACATCTTATATACAATTGCAGTCGTCAGTCGACATATGGAGCATTCAACAACAACTCATTTGAAGGCGGCAAAGAGGATCCTTTGCTATATCAAATGTACGACAAACTTTGGCTTGTACTACACTATTTATAATTGTTACAAGCTTCTCGGATATAGCGATAGCGACTGGGATGGAGACATAGATGATCGTAAAAGAACAAGTGGATTCGTGTTCTACATGGGAGACACAGCCTTCACGTGGATGTCGAAGAAGCAACTTATTGTCACTCTTTCTACTTGCAAGGCGGAGTACGTAGCTGCCACTTCATGCGTATGTCACGCAATTTGGTTGCGGAACTTATTGAAGGAGTTGAGTTTGCCATAAGAGGACCCGATGAAGATTTTTGTGGACATCAAGTACACAATAGCTTTGGCGAAGAACCCAGTCTTCCATGATCGAAGTAAGCACATTGACACACGGTATCACTATATCAGAGAGTGTGTTGCTAAAAAGGAAGTGCAACTGGAGTACGTGAAAACTCATGATCAGGTAGCTGATATCTTCACCAAACCACTCAAGCGTGAAAATTTTGTCAAGTTCAAAACTTTACTAGGAGTAGCCAAATCAAGTTTAAAGGGGAGTGTTGAATATTAAACTTGATTTGGTTATAGTTTTTGTGCCTAGTAGTTTTTAATTGTTATCTGGGCCTTATAGATTTTGGGCCTATTTTAGTTGTAATATTTTCTAGAATATTTTTGCTATGTCTAGGAAATTTAGAGAGACAAAATTCTAGAATAAGCTTATATATTCTAGGATATTAAGTAATTAGGAGAATTCTCTAGAAATTGTTGTATCTAAAGATTTCCATATACTAGTATAAATAGGGGCCATGTACTCAAGTTTTGAATCAATCCAAAATAAAGAGTTCTCCTTTCTATAAAGAAATTTTCGTACCTCTCTACTCTTCCCAAACACTTTTTCTAAACACCCAATATATCTAAACACTTCTCCACATACCAAAAAATTCCTTCCAACATGATGATCAGCTGCGGGAAATTCTTACCCAAGCCTTTCATCCTCTCGTAGAGAGATTGGCACACATAGTCGATCTCCTCTAGTCCCGTCAGAAACAGAAGAATGTCGCCTTCGGGCTCGGTCAGGTGGATCTGTAAGACGGTGATCAAAGAAGCTTCCATGTAATCGCTCTTTGTGTAGAGCACCTCCACGGGAAAAGTCCGCCCCGAGATCGTCAAGATGTTGCAGTTGAAAAAGTAACCAGGGAACTTCTCGGCATCAAGTGTCGCAGAGGTCACAATCAGACGAAGGTCCGGCCTCCACTTCACCAGTTTCTTAAACAATCTAAAGAGAACGTCGGTGTGGATCGTCCTCTCGTGGGCTTCGTCAGACATAATTATAGAGATTGGGATATATTCTCGTCGATCAGAATCTTCCTCAGGAGCATACCGTCGGTCATGTACTTGATCGCCGTCTCTAGTCCGGTACAATCCTCGAAACGAATCGCGTACCCAATTGTTGGAATAGATCTAGGGTTAATAAAAAATTATCTTTAATCATATTAATGGCGGAATATAAAAATTTCTTTTACTAGTAAAACACTTTTTACTAATCTAGATAAAGTGCATATACATGTTATAAATTAAAAAACATTATTTAATTACTTGAATACTAACCTTTCTTGTAGCTTGATATTTAATGGATCTTGAGAAAGGTTGATCTTCTCTTTTAGCTTGATTCCTTCAAACCTAAACGTGAACTTGAGAAACCTAGTGTTTCTATTACAAGAGTCTATAGAGGTTTAGAAGGATTTGTGTGTGGGCACAATTAAACACAATAACTCAAGAACAAGTTTATGAGCTAAAGAGCTAATTTAGCCTAAGTCTAATGAGGACTTATGTGCCAAAATAAAAGAAGTATTTTCTAGAGAGAGAGAGAGGAGAGGGGTCGGCCGAAGAGCAAGAATGAGCTTAGAAAAACATTGTTTTCACATCTTTAAGTGAGGCTCTATTTATAGGAGGAAAAAAATCTATAAAGGTCAATTATTCATTCATGAAAGAATAATGTATTCATAACATAATATTTGATTTTCCCTTCCCCTTTCTTTTCTAATATGGCCGCCCACATTAATCAAGCGAGCGGGAATTTGTTTCCTCACTTAGCTTATTTATTTCCTTCGCAAGGAAATTTATTTCCTCTTTTCCTTTTGGGTAATTATCCATATAATTAAAGAAAAATAAAGCTCTCCTCTTGATGCATGTTTGGCCGAGATTCTACATAGGGGGAGCTTCTAGATGCCTCTTTATTTCTTTTAAGACAATTCTTAAAATACCCATTGTAGAATTATAATTGCACAAATAACGAAATTAATTTCAAACTGCCTTAACCGACTTTTCGACTTTAGAAAATAATTTATATTTTCATCATATGAAAATATTCAAAATCTTATTTTGACATTCACATCATTTTATGTTCATGTGGACAAAAATACCCTTTAGACATTTCTGAGAAAAAGTCTAGTTCAATATTTGAACTTATTTTGACTTAGCTTTCAGTTTAACAATCCTACTCTAATAACCTGTAATAGCGACCTTATGGATCCAAATGAACAAAGCTTGAGCTTCTATACTCGGACTCAAAAGTTCACAAACCTTTTTTAGAGTATTAGCTTAATGTCAGCTGACTCCACTAAAGAGTTGACACTGAGAATCTCTCGGTTCAAATGAATTTATTTTCTACTCAAATTCAACTTATATTGAGTGGATCCATTGACTGTTATCTATGTTTACCCTTCATGAATATCATCAATTAGTTGGGATTTTTAAAATTACCATTTTACCCTTCTAGTTGTTATTTCCTCAACTCCTTTGTTACTTATGAATAAGTTAGGAACAATGTATTGACGATGAGCTAACAAGTCACATTGGTCATCCAAATAAAGTCGCTACTTATTTTGGATACTGCGCAGTTCATTTATTCACAATCCAAGTAATAAAGCATGAGGTGATATATATTGCATCTCAGCAATTTTTTACATGAATTCCATATCTATGAGAACTTCACAAAGTTGGGTCATGACATCATCATAACTTAATATCTCACCAATTGGCCTAGTCTAGATCACATAATGGATCTACAATTTGACTTTCTCAAATGAGAGTATTAATGCTATGAAATGACATGTCTCATTTCAGGATTTAGGTAAGCATGATGCAATTCATACATAGTGACCTTGAGATAGAAGATGTTAAATGGTTTGTTCTTCTATTGTCTCTAAAGGTGCACTGGTCAATTCAGTATCTTCGAAATATATGCTGGAAGAACTATAGAGTTCATAACTCTCTATGCCTCGTAACTAGACATCATAGATTCTTCCAACAATCATAGTGGGATCAAGAGTCCGTTGATGTTTAGATTGTGCATATATCGTTTTAGCCAAATAAATGAAGAGTTTGTTCACCCAAATCTACATTTGCCTCTTCATACATTGTTAGGTTTGATTAAGGATTATAAGACTATTGAATATCATAAATTTTTTAAGATCGCCGACGCGGGTTATTATCTGAGCCTTTAGAAAAATACAATAAAAACGATTAGTAAGTGTCATTGATTACTATGTGTTATTAATAACTATACAAATATTTACGACTAACAAACACGTTCTTTGCACAGTCTGTCGTGAATGTTCCTTTATCGTCTATGTGGAGACGCAACCATGTGTTTAATGCGGAGCCCAAAGACCCGTCCGCTCTTATCTGCATGATTATTACATAGTTACAATTTAAACGTTATACAATTAAATACTTTGAAAGGCTAACTTACGTGATTTCGACGATGAGCATAAAAAGAAATCAATCCTTCTCTCGATCGTGTCATCTTCTTTGGTTGATTTTCCCTGTTGCGCGCCGAGACTTTATGCAAAAATAAACAATATAATTAATAATTATTCATAGAAAATAATATTTGAACGTAAGATCTAACGTTACCTTAACATCTTCATGTGCAAACCAATCTATCGTTTTCGCTGAAACGTTATTCTTGCCAAGCTCTACATTCCTGCGATATTGCTCTCTAAATAAGCTACCTGCTTTCGATTTTTTGCCCCGATAAATACGTTTTGCATCGCGTAGAATAGTAGCGTCAATCTCGCTTCAAATCGAATCCGCCAATCACACCTCACCTGTGTCTTTATCAATGTAGACGAACGTATACGTCGTGTGCATCACATTTAGAACATGATCGATACTTTGAGCTTCAACGTTGGTCCAATTGCGATGCCAAAAAGGATTGAAGGTAAAAATGGTATTTACAAGGCGGTTGGAGAACATTCCAATTTTACTATTCTTCGCATGAGCGGCTTGGTAGAACGCTTGCTGACTCCAATCGTACTGTACGATTCTCGCATCCTGGTTTCCTCCACAAGCTTTTGCCGAAATTGCACCGGTTGTCGGTCCCCGCTTTTTTCTTGAACTATCAGATCCCGGTGTTTGATGGTGATCATCGTCACTACCCGACCCAAATGTTGTTGACGTGCTGTAAAATAAAACAATGTACCGTTAGATCCTGCCGTTTTACGTCGAAAAAGTTTATAAATATAAAAATTATTTAAATTAAATAATCAAACAAATATTTTAACATTACTCATTGATCATCGTCACTCGATTCAACATTAGTATCATCTTCTAAATTGACGTCGACATCTTCTCCTTCAAAGACAACGAATGTTTCATCTTATTCGTCTTTTTTTAAACCATCGTCTACATCAGCAATCTACTCGGCGTCAGCTGTTTCATGAAAAGGACTCAAAAGATCAATGTATGAAAATTGTATTGTCAATGGAACCAAGGCCGAGGTGGTGATGTCAGCTTCAGGAATATCCCAAATGCCCTGATGATTGCATTCCTCGAACTTGTTGCCATACCAAATGCATTTAAATAAAAGACGCGGTAGTTGTGCAAATAATTCATCAGTAACACGTTTGTCATCCTCCCATAAAAAGTATAATCATCTATTGAAACACATATAGTTATTCGATTATTATCACGGTGATGAGTGATATACTTCACACCGTTAACCAAACAACTCGGATATTGATAGACAACTTGAAAAGACCCAACAGATAATGCATGAAGTGTTGGCAGAGATGCCCACAAGAAGATTGTTTATTTAAATATTGATGTAATATATAAATATTTAATAAAGTTCTAATTGTAATTTGCTGATTAAATTAATAAAAGTTGAAACTTTCTTCATTCCCCTTTTAGTTTGATTGAAGATTTATGATATTCAATAGTCTTATAGTCCTTAATCAAACCTAACAATGTATGAAGAGACAAATGTAGATTTGCGTGAACAAACTCGTCATGGTTTGGTTAAAACGATATATATTCAAAATCTAAAGATCAACGAACTATTGATCCCAGTACGATTGTTGGAAGAATATATGATGTATGGTTACGAGGCATAGAGAGTTAGGAGCTCTATAGTTCTTCAAATGTATCTTTCGAAGACACTAAATTGACCAGTGCACCTTTAGAGACAATGGAAGAACAAACCATCTAACCTCTTCTGTCTCAAGGTCACTATGTATGAATTGAATCATGCTTACCTAAATCCTGAAATGAGACATGTCATTTCATAGCATTAATATTCGCATTTGACGAAGTCAAATTCTATATCCATTAAATGATCTAGACTAGACCAATTGGTGAGATATTAAGTTCTGAAGATGTCATGAACCAACTTTGTGAAGTTCTCATAGATGTGGAATTCATGTACAAGATTGCTCAAATGCAATATATATCACCTCATGCTTTATTGCTTGGATTATGAATAAATGAACTGCGCAGTATCCAAAATTAAGTTGCGACTTTATTTGGATGAAACAATGTGACTTGTTAGCTTCTCGTCAATACATTGTTTCTAACGTATTCACAAGTAACAACGGAGTTGAGGAAATAACAGCTAGAAGGGTAAAATGGTAATTTTATAAATCTCATCTAGTTGATGATATACATGAAGGGTAAACATAGATAACGTTCAATGGATCCACTCAATATAATTAAGTTGAATTTGAGTAGAAAATAAATTCATTTGAATCGAGAGATTCTCAGTGTCAACTCTTTAGTGGAGTTAGTTGACATTAAGCTAATACTCGGAAAAAAGTTTGTGAACTTTGGAGTCCGAGTATAGAAGCTCAAGCTTTGTTCATTTGGATCCATAAGTTCACTATTACAGGTCATTATAGTAGGATTGTTAAACTGGAAGATAAGTCAAAATAAGTTAAAATGTTGAACTAGACATTTTCTCGGAAAATGTCTAAAGGGTATTTTTTCCACATGAACATAAAATGATGTGACTTTCAAAATAAGATTTTGAATACTTTCATACGATGAAAACACAAATTATTTTCTAAAGCCGAAAAGTCGTTTGAGGCATTAAGAAATTAATTTCATTATTTGTGTAATAAAAATTCTACAATGGGTATTTTAAGAATTGCCTTAAAAGAAACAAAGAGGCATCCAGATGCTCCTTTCCTATCTATAGAATTCGGCCAACATGTATCATAGAGGAGAGAGTTATTTCCTTTTAATTATAAAGATAATTACCCAAAAGGAAAAGAGGAAATGAATTTCCTTGAGAAAAGAAGAAAAAAGCTAAGTGAGGAAAGAAATTTCCTCAGTCTTGAGCTTAATATGAATTACCTCTTTTGCAAACCAAACTTTAAATTCTTTCTTGTCCACCGCTTCAACGTCATCAACTCCATTTTCTCTAATCACATTGCTCTCTAATTTTTTTGTTATTTTAGTAAAACTTCAACAAGATGATTAAAGGTTGATCAACTTAAATATATATTTAAATAGATAACTTACATCAATTATGGATCCACTTGTGGACAGTTAGTAAGTTTTACAAAATGTATCAATGTTCCAAGATATCTCTCGACGGGATACATCCACCTGATATGCACAGGACCACCAAATATAGTTTCCTCTGGTAATTGAATCGCCACAAACCATGATCGTGAAAAAAGTGGGAGGAAAAAATGACTTCAAGCTTGCACAAGATCTAAATGATGGAAATTTCCGTCTTTTCAATATCTTCTACCCTCAAGGTTATAGAGCTTGTTAACTTAAAAAAGTTTCAAAGCTCACCGATCGTCTCATGTATAGGCTTCGGTACGAAAGTGCGAATACCATGAGCCAATAACCTTTGTAGAATAATGTGGCAATTGTGCGATACTTGTTAACTTTCCATCTACCGTTACATTTTTCTTCAAGTTACCAGCAAGACCATCTGGAAATTTGACAGATTGAAGGAATTTGGTAAATTGTTGCCTCTGCGCAAGAGTCAAGGTGTACCCAGCTGGTGGTTTGTACCATCATTTCCCTTGTTTTTTCAAGTGGAAAGCTGACTTAATCTTGAGGTCCATCAAATCAAGTCGTGCTTTATATGTGTCCTTGTTCTTCCCTTCTAAGCTAAGAAATGTACCGAGAAAATTCTCACAAACATTCTTCTCAACGTGTATGACGTCCAAGTTATGCTTCAACACATACTCTGACCAATACGGTAGATCGTAGAAGATGCTTTTCTTGGACCAATTTAATTCGCACTTGGCTCGCTTTCGTTTTTTACCCGCAAAATTGATGTGTTTGCTAGATGTCTTTTTAGAAACACTACTCAATTGCCTAAATATGTCTCTCGATGTCAATCGTATGGGTTTCAGACGTCTCTCATTGCAGTTTATAATCTTTCCTTTTCCTCAATCAATGAGAATTAGGCAAGTATCAACAATTATCGTAATACACAATTATGTTTCTCACTTTCATGGATGGTGTGTCAACATTACATGTCGAACATGCAAGATATCTTTGTCCACTCCATCTAGATAAATACGATCGAGTAGGAAAATCATTAATCGTCCAGAGGAGCACTGCACGCAAGTGAATCATTTTACCGTCGACTCCATCGCACACTCGAAATTCGACCTCCCACATTTCTTTAAGCTCTTCAACAAAAGGCTAGAGAAACACATCCACGTCTTTTCCTGGTGAATTTGGCCCCATAATTAGAAGCATCAGCATCAGATACTCTTTCTTCATACACAACCAAGGCGGTAAGTTATATGCAGTCAGTACTGTTGAGATTGGTACCCACAAAGGAGATATTAGACGTTAATATACTTTGTATTTAATTTTGCTGAGACATTAATAAATTAAATATTCATTCTTTATTTTATGTTTGTGTTTATGTATGAATGCTACGCTCTGAAACTGTCATCAACGAAAGGGGTGCTAAGTAAATACTTGACAAGATAGCCCCTTGTGACTAGTTTAAACGTTTGTTCGCAATCTTAAGATTGATAGAGCAATCGAATCTAAGTAATGATTGTTTGAATGAATCATGATATCTTATCTTGTGATATAGAGAGTTGTGAATCTGTGTTTAATTCTTGATATCTTATAGAAGATATTGAACAAGAAATGTGATACTTTGAAGCTCTAGATAAAACCGTTTAATCACACGAAACTTCAAGATCACATACGATGGGTATTTTGGTACTTACCTAAATCCTGAAGTGAATGCATAATCGATGTGACACCTTATGACATTTGATTTGTCAATGGGCAATGGCTAAGTTATAGTTGCATCTGACCCGACGGTTGGTGTCATAACGAGGTCATGTTCGGTTATGTGATTCACATATACGGAATTCATGTTGAAACAATGTCAATGCATTAGTATCACACTATGCTTTGTTATGAGAGTGTGAACTAATAAACATGGCCAGGTATTCATCCAATAAGAACATTCTTTGATTAAAACATGTGACATGTAAAGACATCTCACTCTATGTTTTTCTCATTCACAAATAACAAAGGAGTTAGTGACATAATAACTCATGGGTAAAACGGTAATTTTATATTCCTCTGAGTTACTGATACACATGAAGGGTAATATTGTAAAGTACTTCGTGTACCGTGTGAAGAATTGTTTTACCACATCAAACGGAAGAAAAAAATGCATATGAACTTAGAGAGTTTCAATATTAGTCCTTTAGTGGAATAGACTAATATTAAGAATTAAAGGTCGGAAAAAGTTTGTGAACTTTTGAGTCCGTACTTTATTCTAAAACTTTGTTTATGTGGGTCCATAAGATCTCAATGATAGACTCTCGGACGAGATTTAGTGAACTTGAACATTTGATTTTCTCATTAAATGTAAATAGCGACTTACATTAAGAAAGTTATTTTCTAAATAATTGAATAAATAATTAGTTGTTTATTATTACATTTATTTAATGAATCATATTATGTTATTATATGGATAATAATGTATTTTGATGATAAAAATAAATAAAAGATGAAAATAAATTTTTCACGTTTCGTACTACTTTGAATAGTATGAAAATAATTAATTATTTGTCATTAAATAAATGAGATGTTCTAAAGTAATTAAATATTATTTTAGAAATAAATCAAATAAAATTTGGAATGATATTTGAACATCATGGCCGGCCATATCTAGGGTAGAATGGGTTGGAAAAATGTTTAAATGAGTTATGAGGCTTAAGTTTGACTAATGGGCCATTATTTGATTTTGACCTAACTTAAGCTCATTCTCCTTAAATAAAAAAGAAGAGCTTATTCTCTCCTGACTTGGGAGTCTCACGCATTCTCTCGCTCCCCCTAACCTATTTTGGTCGAATATTTCTCTCCCCAAAAGAGAAAACACACGGCCAATTCCCACAGAGAGAAAAAGAGAGAGAAATCCGATTTCTCTAAAAGCCTTTGTTTATTTCATATGATTCATTCTCTCGTTGTTCACAAAAAGAGCTCACCCTCTTGATCTCCTAAAATCCCCGAGTATTATGGTTGAATTAACTTGTGGTTGTTTGAGTGATTTTTTGGAGTACAAGGCCGATTTCATCAGAGAAGAAGCAAGGGCGAATTTTGGTGTTCGTAGACCCGTTCGTGAAGGACTTTCCGAATCTGCCTTGCACGCGTGTGGCTGCCTCTTTTCCAACGAGTCTCGGCCTTCAGGTGGAATCGTGATGCAGATCCATAACCCACAGATCCCACATCCGAATTCTGACAAAGGAGTTGACGCAGATTCTGAACCCCGACGAGGCCTTCCGGTGAAAGCTAGCAACGCACAAGATTATTTATAATCTCACATATGAGTATTCTAACGAGTTGGATCTGTGAATATATAAATGTTATAGGTTGCTAGTATATTTGATTTATGGATTAATATGTTTAGAATAAATTTATTGACATGTTTGAAGTGTGATCAATTTGTTGATAGACATGTTTAGATTAAATTTATTGACATGTTAGAATTTTTAATGCCATGGTTAATTGAATATGAATAAAATGTGTTTTAAGATATTAGGATCAATTGTGTGTTTCCGCCATATTAAGATATGTCATGCAATTTAATACGTTAATCGTTAACTAATTTGCAACAAGTACCTCGAGCCACATGGTATAAGATAAGCTAATTTACCCAAATGGGTTGAATCCCTCGGAAGCCAGTCCAAGTCGAATGTTTCGCGGCTCGGCGGCAAAGTCTGGGTATTTCTTGTCTAGATTCTTCCACGTTATTTCATCGGTAGAATGTCGCAATACACCTTCTTCACTGACACGTTCTTTGTCACGCCACTTCATTTGGATAGACGTTTCTCGACAAGCGTACAACTGTTTCAACCGGTCTTTCAAAGAAAAATAACGCAAAATATTTTGCGGTACTTTTCTACCACCAACTTTCCATCTGCTCTCGTTGCAAATCGGGCAAACGTTAGCGTTCTTGAGCTCTTTTTGAAATATGACACAATCATTAGTGCAAACATCGATCATCTCGTACCCCATTCTAAAACACTTAAGTTTTGCCTTCACTTCATAGATTTTTTCGGGAATACCATTACCCACGGGATATAACTTCCTCAAAAGCTGTAAGAGTTCGGTAAACGACTTGTTCGTCCAATGGTTTGTCACTTTGATGTGCATCAACGAGACCAAAAACGACAAAGACGAAAAATCTTTGCATCCAGGGTACAATTCTGCCTTCAACTCCGAGAACAAATCTTTTACTTGCTCATCTGCACGCACTTCGCTCGAGGTCGGATAACGAAAGCTGTCGAAGTCGTCGTGGTCCATGATATCATTCAGCGAATCGTGTAATCCTCCGACTTCTCGCTGATTAGGTTCAGGTACTTTTACTACATTTTCGAAAACAAAACGTCGACGCTCGCCGTGATAGCACCATTCAGTGTACCCCGGAGTAAAACCTTTGTCCAAGAGATGACGACTTAAGACGTCAATGTCATGCCATATCATGTTGCAAGATTTGCAAGGACATTAGTATTGATTGTACATGTTCGGAAACGTTTTTGTCCCTCGAATAAATTATGTAATGTCATACCTATATTCCAAGGTTAACCGTTCATTCTTTGTAATCCAATCCCTACTTGGGTTCGACAGTTAGCTGACGAAGAGAGCATTATTAGAGTTTTGAATTTTTATTGAATGTTGGAAATATTTACAAGATATAGAATATAAAACTTAATTGTTTGTGTTTATGTGAATTTGAGAGAAAAGAAGATGATTTTAAACACTATTAACAAAATTTCGACAGAGTTTCTCCAATAATATGAATAAATCAAACCTGCAATCTAATACAACTAAATCAACTAATAAACTAAACATATTACACAATTTCAATTAACTAAACATATTCATCAATTTCAATCAACTAAACATTTTAGAATTCTAAAAAACTAATCAATTTCAATCATTCCAATTTACTAGACACATTTAACGATTTCATAAACTAAACATATTCATACAATTTCAAACCAAACATATTCATCAATCTCAATTAACTAAACATATTTAAAATTCAAAAAAAACAAATCATTTTCAATCATTTCAATTTATTAGACATATTTAACGATTTCATAAACCAAACATATTCATACAATTCCAAACCAAACATATTCATCAATTTCAATTAACTAAACATATTTAAAATTCTAAAAGCTAATCAATTTCAATCATTTCAATTTACTAGACATATTTAACGATTTCATAAACTAAACATATTACACAAGTTCAATTAACTAAACATATTTACAAATTTTAATAAACTAAACATTTTCAATACTTTCAACTAATTTATTAACAAAAAAATTATTTACCTTGTGTACGGTCGGGCTGAATTAAGTTAAACGATGTTCGGATCAGAGACGACGACTGCAAGCGGGGAGAGGAGGGGCTGCGATGAACGGAGGACGACGGTCGACAAACAAAGAAGCGGCGCTGTGAAATTGTATTGCAACTCGAAATATATTAATTTTGAACTAGCCAAACCATTCAATAACTGAAATGCGTAACGAGAAGGTTGCAAAACTTACACACGATATTGAGTAGCCCGATTTAACATCCACGGAATCCAAAATTTTCAGCGAAGTCAAATACTAGAAAACCTAAATGCAGGAAGGTTCAAAACTCTACCAAAATTAATTTTTCTATAAACAAAAATAAATAAATTAAAAAAAAGAATTAAAAATAAACAAACCAAAGGGCAGCTTCGGAGTCGGAGTCAGAGTCGTGGAAGTCGCAGGCCACGTCCAAGTCAGAGTCGAAGGCCACGTCAGAATCGTAGGCCACCTCGGAGGAAGAGTGGCAAGGGGACTGAACGTACGCGGCAAAGGACACCTTCCTCGTCGGAATGGACGCGGAGGCGGGGCGGGTGACGCAGTGCGTGGCGAGGGTTGGTGCACAGAGGGAGGAGCGGAGGTCAACAGAGGGAGGGGCGGAGGTCAACAGAGGGATGGGTGGAGGTCGGGCGGAGGAAGGAGGGAGGAGGGGCGGAGGAAGAAGAAGAGGGGCGGAGAAAGGAGGGAGGGGCGACGAAGGGAAGGAAGGAGGACGGAGGAAGGAAGGAGGGCCGGAGGGGGGAGGAGGGAAGGAGGGCTGGAGGGAGGAGGGGCGGAGAGAAGAGGAGAGAGGGGTGGAGGAATGAGGGAGGGCCGGAGGGAAGAGGGCCGGAGGGAGGAGGGGCGGACAGAGGTGAGCACCAAAGGTAGGATTTTCGCGAATTGGGAAGAGGAAAGAGGCAAGAGAGAGAGATTTGGGCGAAATGGGAAGAGGAAAGAGGCGAGCTGCTTAAAAGGAAACCCTAAGGTTTAGATGCGAAAGAGTCGCATCTGATATTAATAATAAATTATACGTGCCACGTCAATTAAAATACGAGTAAGGGGTGGAAGTTTTGCCCGCCCAATTTTTTTAGACTTTTAGATGCGACTAAGTCGCATCCGATACTCAAAAATAAAATAAAAATTAAATTTTCATGTCAGATAAATAATGCGAAAAGGGGAAGTTTTGCCCGCCCAATTTGTTTTTTCCTTTTAGATGCGACAAAAGTCGCATCTGATACTCAAACAACACTATTGGATGCGAATTTGTCGCATCCAAAAGTGTTACCAAGATGTAATGAAAAAATCGCGAAATACTAAAATTAGATGCGATAAGTCGCATCGGAAAGTTTGTGTTTCAGCAATCCAACAACCCGGGATAAATGGCGATTGAAAAGGAGAGATGAACATATTCATGTGTTTGCTGATCCTGGAGGTGATGATTATAACTTTGAAAGATAAATTGCAAAGCGAAATAGGCATGAATTTACTAAATTCATCAGCAGCGGGGGATTTTGGGATCAACACTATGTGGGCAAAACTAACGTCGGGACGGAGACCTTTTCCTTTTAAAAAAATTGGACAAAATCGAACAATGAATTTCTGACAATATCCCAGTATTTGGTGTAAAAAATTTCCTGCAAGCCATAGGGCCCAAGGGCTTTCAGTTTTGGCATATTTCAAACTATTGATTTGATTTCCACGTTTGTAGGAATTTTTTCAAGAAAGAGATTATCGTGAGTAGTGATAAAATGGGTGATTAAGTTTTCCAAATCATGACGGAAAGAATGATGAGAAGATTTAAAGATATAAATAAACTTACTTTTTCCGATTTGTTGGCGAGAGGTGAGTCTTGTACCATCTTCCATTGATATACATCCTATGTAGTTTCTCTTGCGTCTGATTGTTGTAGCAAGGTGAAAAAATATGTTGTTGCTGTCACCGTGCTTTAACCAGGTTTCGCAAGACTTCTGACGCCAAATTCTTTCTTCATGGGCGTTGAGGGCAGCCAACTCTCTCTTGATAGAGTGTTCAGCGATAAAATTTTGTGTAAAACTGTTTAAAACTGTTTTTCAACGCACTTAATATGCGCCTGATTTTTTCGCCATTCCAGGAGCTGCCAGCGTTGAAGACATTTCCCAACTTTTTTGTTGTTTGAAAGGAGGCCGGCGTTCTGAGCGGAGTTGGAAGAGTTTTGTTCAGCACTTCTTAACAATAGCAATGCAGGCCGGGTTATCCCCCCCTCTCGTTTGCTTTGAGGTTTTAACTCGTTTGTTTCTATCTCTTCATTTGCTTCTCCTTTTCTTATCACTCATCTCTTTTTTTTCTCGACCAAAATCAAAAGCTCTGTCCCTCTCTCTCCCTCAAATGACCTCCCCAGCCGCGTGCGACGATTCTCTCCCTCAATCGATGCTCCGTCCCAACGTCGTGCAACCTCGCCTTCTCAGTGACGGTGAGAGAAGAAAACCGAATCTGACCAAGGCAGTTAGGGTTAGGATGTGGCACGAGGCTCGTCGGTCGGAGAAGAACGTCCACGACATGATGGACTTGGCTCGCAAGCGCGTTCGGCGCTGATCCGCGTTCCTCGCCAAGCGCCGCGGCGATCATCAGCAGTCTCGCCAACTCCTCGGAGCTCCCTGCCACCTCTACCGCGACGAAGGAATCTACCATGCCACCCAAGACCAGCAAGGATTGTACGCCTCTCTCTCTCTCTCCCTCTCTCCCTCTCTATCTCTCTCTTTCTGACGTAACTCGTGTAGCTTTTCCGAGCATTCAAAGGAATTTCATAATGTTGTGGCCTTTAAAATTTGTTAGAATGTTTTGGAGAGATATATTGTCGCGGTTTCCTCCTTCGCAGCATTATAGACATGTATCGCGAGCTTGCCTGGGTTTTTGAGCTTGTTGTGGGCCTCGTTTCTCCTTTCGGTATCGACCCCTGAGCGTGGTATGACTTTTTCTATTGTTTTGAGTGTGTGATTTGATTTTGATTTGAAATCTAGGGTTATTCCATTTTGGGGGATTAGGGGTTTCGGGGTGTTGATTGCGCCGGCCACTTGCAGAGGCTATCTCCAGAGGCTTTGGTATCGCGAGCAAACCTTTGATGTCGTAGACCTCTCTGTCGCCTTCACCGTCTCCGCCGGAACCACCACTAGAGCCGCCTCCTTGGAGACCTTGAGCTTTCTGAGGGCGATCTTGACGCTTCCTTTGATGGTTACCGCACTCCTCTCGAATTCGTTAAGGGACTCTCTGGTCTCCTCGTCGAGGACTTGGAGTTTGCGCTTTAGTCCTCGTATTTCTTCAGGAGGTTCTGCTCCATAGATGTGAAGTAGTCCTGCTTCGCCTCCGCCAGATCCGGCAACCACCGCGCCACCGACGAGAACATCCGCGATGAGGCTCGCCCCTCCTCTCCCGACGGGTTCTCGGCATGTTGCAGTAAGTATTTTTGTCACATTTGTTTCGGTTTCGTGTGAGGACTCTGGCTTTTCTAGGGTTTATTGTTACCAGAGTTCGGTCTTGATTGATCTCGATTCTTTTCCTTATCTCTGGTTCTGGCGGGCGAGAAGCCTAGGGATTTAAGCCAGCCGATCGGCTTTTCTCTCCTAGACGCCACCGTCGCTGTGTTCTACAAGCGAGATGTATAGATTTAACATAACCATTTCATTTTTCATTTCTCATTTCGTTGAAGTGTCTGATGATTGTTTGCGCTTGCTTTGGATTATGGGGTAGAAATGGGACCTCATTTGACATTTTTAGCATAATGTCGCTGTTCCTCTGGAGGCATCAATGGAATAAAGGTTCTTAATAATTTATTTTTAAAAGAAACCAGACTTTGTTACTAACAGCAAAGCTGAAAAGAAATCAAATGTTGCCATGGTAACATTCTCGCCCTAGTTTATTGTTGATCAAATCGTTAATATGTTACTAATTTACCTAGTTCACTAGAGTTTTCATAAATTCATGCACTGTTTCCTGTTTCTTTCATAAATAAATGGGTTCGTTTGTTCCTGTTTTATGTTTATCGGGACCTTCAACAGGGACTGAATAGTGGTTTGGTACTCCCAGAAGTACTACAGAACTCTTTCCCATTCTATCTATCATTCTTTGAAAAATCATTGTTGACGGTGATGAAGTACACAATATGTAACTAATTGTATCTTTATGCATCTTTAGTTGTTCTTTTATTTTATCTTAAGTAATTAATTGTATGTAACTATGGTTGGAGTTAAAGCTCAAAAATTTAGGTGTAGAAGGTTGAAACACATTAATCAATCTCTAAGTGTCTTATGTTGTGTACTTATAGAGATTATCTTAGGATGTTTTTATTTCTTCTTTTCGGGGGTACTTTTTCTATAACGTTGTTGTTCTTGCTGTTGAATTTAATGAGAATTGAACTCATTATTATGTCATTTTCGGGGGTACTTTTTCAATAACATTGTTGTTCTTCATTACAGGCAGCCAATTTGATGAGTTTGAAGGTAGTTTGATGCTTTCCGCGACGATTACGTCATTGAAGGTAGTTTGATGCTTTCCGCGACCATAAGGTAGTTTGATGCGTGAGACGATTCTCTTTCCTGGCCTTTCACAAGATCAGCCAACCAATTCAAATCCTCCATTTCGCAGGTATGGATGATAATCATCAATCATCATATGTATTGTTCTCTCAGGTATCAATGTAATGCTACCAATCTTTTTTAGAATCTGGCTCGTGTGGGTTTTGGCATCTGAGGAGTTTAGGTTCTAGTTCTCAAAATAATTTGGGTGATTTGGTTTTCAACTTGGTATTTGTGTGGTCATTATGCTAAGCTAGTCAATGTGTGTGTTTTCTTTATTGATAGCAGATCCGTGACACGGAGATAGTCAAGCAGAGAACGTAGACAAACTACAAGTATCTCCGGGTACAATGTTAGGTACCTACTACAAGTCTACAAGTAACACTGGAAGCACACATACGAATACTAAGTATCACTAGTACTATACAAGGTTTAAACGGCCGAGTGCCGATAAATGGCCGGTAACTCAAAATCACGGAAATGCCGTTAGCCGAACGGAAATTCGACGGAAAAAATGTGGAAAACGGAAAAGGGAATGCCGATGGGATTGCCGTTGGCCGGTCGGAAATTCGACAAAAATAACGGAAATTCGACGGAAAAAAAAATGTTGATGACATTTTTAGTTCAAAACATAAGTTTCATATATATATATATATATATATATATATATATATATATATATATATATATATAAGATCACGTAGGATTGAAACCAAATTTTTTTACATATAAATAAAATTTTACTAATTTCAAACATAACATTACATATAAAATTTATATATAATTCATACATGATTAACTTTTTATTTTTGCAAAAAAATTATAATAACTTCTATTTCATAAACAATCTTAAAAAAATCAAAATTTAAATGAACTACACTAAAGAGCTTAAATAATATAATAAAAAATTAAATAATTTAAACTTATATTAACGTTTCTAATCATCAAATAAATCTGAAGCAATTACATCACATATAAAATATCATTTCTAACAACTTTTATTTCATAAACACTTTACAAAGAAAATCAAAATTTGACATAATATAATCAAAGATTAAACTAAAATGCACTCTTCAACTAAATAACTTAAATAATATAATCAAAGATTAAACAATTTTAACATAAATTAACGTTTTTCGATTTTCAAAAAAATCTGAAAAAATTACATCATATCTATAACATCATTTCTAACAACTTTTATTTCATAAAAAATCTCTAAAAAAAATCAAAATATGTAAAAAAATCTACCTTAAAATTTTTACGGAATTCCTTTAAATGGAAATTCCATATGGAAATCCCATGGAATTTCCAATGGGATTTCGGGAAAAAATGTTGTTTTATAACTAAATACAAAGGGAAAATATGGAAATCCGGCAATGGGATTTCCATGGAATTTCGATGGAAATTCGTGGGCATAAAATGACGAAACGCTTATATAGGCTAAAAATGGCCGGTAACCACCGAAAACCGGTATTTCGCCGGCATTTCGCCGAATTTCGCCGGCAATGAAAACGTTGGTACTATAAGGTAAATTTTGTATTAGTTATAAATTAGTACCCGGACACCTTAATTTGATGAAGTAATATGATGTTATGTTTTGGAATGTACTTGGGATCCTATATTTTGGTCGTTATTAGGTACTCTGGATTACATTAATGGCATGAATGCATGAAATTGATTTTGAGTTCTTTTGTTTAAATGTTTATTAATCGAAAACTGTAAGATTACTGTTTTAAATTGTAGTCTAATAACGTAACAATTGTTTCTCTATCAAAGTGGAAAGACAACACAATGACAGAACACAGATTGAAAACTGTAGTCTATTTTAAAAGACTACTACGAAGATTGTAGTAGATGTACGTTTTTGTGGTTGTGCACACTTTGAAGAAACGAAAAGGCCTCTTTCCTTTATTGTCCACCATAAAGCAATCCAAAGAGATAGGATTATGACTTGAGCATATGGCAGGGAGGATCGAAGAGCCAACCTTGGGGAAAATATTGAGCCATTATGGAGAGGCGACGACTCGGTCAAGGCGCTCGCGGATTCTGTGGGGGCCTTGTCTCCCGTTGGACCAGGTGAAAGAACCATTAGTCCGCTTGATCTCAAAGCCACAAGAATTAATTAGGAAATTTCTGAGAAGAGAGCCTTTAGACCAAGAGACTTGAAAACCGCCGATCTTGTCATTTTTGTCTAAAATGATGTTGAGGTCGCCAAGGAGAAGCCAAGGCCTATTCATGGAATTTGTTGCAGTAGTGATGAAGTCCCATAATTAATTTTTATCAGCCTCATACGGAGGTCCATAAACGCCAAAAATATCTCAATCTTTCCTTCTGGAAGAACTTATAACAATGGCCCAGGGGTGATATCTAAAGTAATGCCCCACCAATCCACCAAATGCGGATGCCGCCTGCGGAGCGGAGAGTAGAGAAACCTTCTCCACCCCAAAAATCAAAGCTTGCACGTAAAGATTGCATATTGTTGTAGTTGAGCTTTGTTTCAAACAAAAATATAATGTTCGGGTTTCGTCTTTTCACGAGCCCCAGAGAGCATCGCGAGCTGGATCTCGGTTGATACCACGACAATTTCAGGAGAGGACTACATTGGGGGTAGGGGCGTGGAATGACCCGCCTCCTCAATCTTTTTGTCGTCATTGGATATTTCCAGGTTGTGTTGATGATGTTTTGTAACTTTGTACTTGATGGCAACTTTCCTTTGAGCAGTCAGTTTCGGCGACACCTTGGAGCTGCTCGAAAGAGGCTCACCACAGAGGCTAGGAACAAAAAGGCCATGATAAAATGGGCAGTGAGGTTTGAGAGTTCACCATTTTATTTTCAGTGCAAGCTGTGCCATGGGACTTCATGTTGGCGCCATGTTATTTTTTGGGTAATATATGGAGCTCCTCGAGAGTCTCACTGTATTTTTTTTTCCTTTTTCTATCGGGAATGGATGGAAGTGTATGATTTTGTGGCTGTGGGCTGCTTCTATGTGAGTTTGGGTTATTATTGCATGAAGTTGGGTTTGTACCTGGGATGAGAAGGTGGTTTGGAGAGGGGGTTGTTGGGCCATTTGAGGATATTCGACAAGCCCAGAAGAGGGTTCTTAAACATTTTGGGTGAGGGAGATATGTTTGGTCGGGGCAGGATAGATATTTGGAGGTTGGTAGCATTAGACTCTATGAAAGGTTTTTAATATTTTTCCTACAATATTTGCCAAAATGTCGCTGGGGATCGTACAAATGGATATGGCCCGAGATTCATGTCCTGGGTTGGTGGAAAAAATGGGAGAAGTTAGGCATTTTGAAGTACTGACTCTGGGTTGAGGGGATTGGGTGATGCCGTGTGAGGTAGGGGTGTCAGAGGGGGTTTCTGTTGCTTCTCGAGGTTGTGGAAATAGCCGTTTGGGGAGGATGTCTGCCTTTTCCGATGTAAGATTCAAGATCGCCGAAACCAGATCTCGTCGGGTCATACTACCAAAACAGGATCTCACAACACTTATTTATAGTTGTAGAAATCTCTCACAATGGTTATTAAGCATTGTAGGATCCTGGACTGTAGAAGCTCCCACAACGCTTAGCTAAGCGTTGTGGTAGAATTGATTTCCCACAATGTTTAGTATTCGTTGTGAGAGTTTTGACGTCCCACAACGCTTAGCTAAGCGTTGTGGTAAAATTGATTTCCCACAATGTTTAGTATTCGTTGTGAGAGTTTTGACGTTCCACAACGCTTACTATCCATTGTGGGAATCCCATAATTTTCAAAAAAAAACTCTGCCGCAGCTATGTACAATCTCCGTTGCGGCGAGATTACCCACAATAGATATATAAATTGTTGTGGGACATCTCGCCGCAGCGGAGATTGTACACCGCTGCAGCGAGATTTTTTTTGAATTTTTAAAATTTTCTCCGCGGCGTGATCTCCTACAACGTAATTTGAAGCGTAGTGGGACAAAATTTAAGATGTTCAAAAAAAAATTCGCAGCGAGAAAGAAATCTCGTTCCGGCGACGACGTAAATAATATTACCGAAAAACTGTAAAATCCGAATTTACAAAAATTGCACACTTACGAATATATCTGATATATTCAAACCGTAACATGCAAAATATAATATTTACATCCAAAAATCAAAATCAATCCATGAAAATCTAATCATCACATTCTATAAACGTTTGAATATAAGTTACCCATTCTTCTCTTAGTCTCTCTAAATATTTTGGCATATATGATTTCCTACTTAGTAATTTTGCTATACCTCCTAAAAATATATCACGCATGTACGATAACACAAAATACCTGCATTATGTGTTTCTGTATTGTCTTGGAGCTATGCATTGCTTGATCTAAGTTGATTGTCCGTTACAATTGGCGTCTTAGTACTCGAACTTATAATCCGCACACACCTTATATGAAAATCATAATAAAAACGTTAGAGTCAAGTGTACGTTAATTTCTTAATGGGGAAAATAAATTATTACCTTTTTTATTAATCGAATTAGATCGAGTGGTACTTTCTTACTCAACGGATTGAAAAACGAGACATTATCTCTCCAAATGTCAATAACAACGAGCATCCAATGTGTATTTATGTTATACGGCAGTAAAACTAATTGATTGATCCTACATTTATGTATAATGTTCCCAACGTCCTTGACTCGTTTAGACCAAAAATCATCTTCGTTGTTTGTTGAAATGTGAAAACTTATACTCGGATCGACAAATAGATAGCCGTGATTTTTCCTTACCTTTTCTAACCTCGAACATAAATAACTACAACGAACAAAATATTAATTAGATCAAGACACGAAAAATTAGACATTTATGAAAACAAAACGTGTAAAATAAACACTTACTCCATATATATCAATATGCATCCCACGAAATAGGAACGTGCTCTCTAGTTAACACACCAAAATAACTCAACAATTCGTCCCCTCTTTACCTATTGGTTGGCATTTTTCATCAAATGATAACCATATCACAGTTTTGACCTTATTAAATCAACTCATAAGAGTATTTTTTTCGTTTTTCGGATTCCTCAGAATAAGAGTCTTCTAACTTTTTTAAGACTATTATTGCTAGTACTGGTGGTAGTAGACGACATCGAACCTAGTAAAACACAAATTAAAACGCAATTTCAACAAAAATACGTTATAACAGAAAAAATTCTAATTCAATTTAAATAAAAAAAATGTTATGATTTACATAGTCACACTAACATTCTAATTAATACATTATAATCCACGCTCACATTAGCATCATAATTTATACACAATCCACATTAACATTAACATACTAATTTATACACAATTCACACTCATACCTAATTTAAAAACAAAAAAGAAAGAAAAACATACCGAAGGGAGGCCGGAGAAAGTGGAAGCGAGAGGGCGGAAGAGAGACCTCGAGAGGGAGGGCAGACGAGAGGGCGAGCGGGCGAGAGAAGGGCGGGTGAGAGGGCGAGAGAGATGGATGGTCGGCGAGAGGGCGAGAAAGAGGGATGGTGGGGGAGAGGCCGAGATGGCGAGGAGATGAGGTGGAGGCTGGAGAGAGAGTGCAAGAGAGGAGGCCGGAGAGAGAGAGAGAGAGAGAGAGAGAGAGAGAGAGAGAGAGAGAGAGAGAGAGAGAGAGAGAGAGCAAGAAATATCATTTTAGGTCGATTTTTTTTGGGCAAGAACTGAAAAACTTGAAAAAAAATTCATTCTAAACACTCCCACAACGTTTATAAACATCCATTGTGTGACCTCGCCGCGGCGATGTACAAATCTCGCTGCGGCGAGATCCCACAACAGATATTTTTTTTAACGTTGTAGGAGATTCTCGCCGCAGCCAGGATTCAACTTCGCTGCAGCGATATGTTTTTCCAAAAAAGGGGTGGTCACTGGAGCAATATCGCCGCAGCGATGAAGAGATTATGCTGCGGCAAGACCCTCTGGTTACAGCCAGGATTCAACTTCGTTGCGGCAAATTTTTTTTCCAAAAAAAGTGTGGTCCCTGGAGCAATTGCGCCGCAACGATGAAGAGATTGTGCTACGGCGAGACCCTCTGGCTGCAGCCATGATTCAACTTCGCGAAATATTTTTCCAAAAAAAGTGTGGTCCCTGGAGCAATCTCGCCGAAGCGATGAAGAGATTGTGCTGTGGTGAGACCATCTTGTTGCAGTCATGATTGAACTTCGCTGCGGCGAGATGTTTGCCAAAAAATGGGTAGTGTCTGGAGCAATCTCGCTGCATCGATAAAGGGATTGTGTTGCGGCGAGAACCATATGGCTAGAGAAAATATGAAAGATGAGTCAATTCGTTGTCCTTGTGTGCAATGTGGAAATCATAGACATTTTCCAATTAAGGTTGTTCGGAACCATTTGTTTGCACATGGAATAATGGCGTCGTATCAAATATGGTTCTACCCATTTTGACGAAGATGATGTTATTGATGATATATGTAGAATGATGAATGATTTGGAGGACGATTTTGTTGAGTGGCTGAAATTATTTGAGTCGATGATGAATGATGCAGAAACACCGTTGTACGAAGGGTGTAATTTTTTTTCGAAATTATCATTTTCTGTAACTTTATTCTATTTGAAGGGGTCGAGTGGTAGGACAAATATAAGCTTTACATTATTGATGCAAACGCTTAAAGATACATTTCCGAAGGATAATAAAGTGCCTTTGAGTATGTATGAGGCGAAACAAACTTTGGGCACATTAGGCATGAAGTATGAGAAATCTCATGCGTGTTCGAATGATTGTGTTTTATATAGGAACGAGAATGAAGATCTTGATCGATGTCCGACATGCGGTGAGTCAAGGTGGAAGAAAGGAAAAATTCCACGTGACGAAGTTAAATGAGTCTCGATTAAGGTACACAACTTATTACAATTTCATTATTAAATTTCATCTTTATAATTTTTGTGTTGATTAAATTTATTTCAGTCATTATGGTACATTCCTCCAATGTCGCGGTTTTGACGATTATTTACTAGTGTCATACACATGAAAAACATGGGTTGGCACTCTGAAAAGTGTATCGATGATAGTATGTTGAGACATCCTCCTACGCTTCACAATGGAAATCCTTTGATTTAGAGTCTTGATCCTCAAAATTTGCGTCTTGGTTTAGCGTCTGATGACATGAATCCGTTCAACAAGATGAGTAGTAAATACAGTGTGTGGCCAGTTTCCTTGTGAACTACAATATCCCTCCAAAGTTGTGCATGAAGAGAAACTTTTTTATGTTAACTCTATTGATATCAGGACCAAGCCAACCAGGTAATGATATTGATGTGTATTTAGCATCATTGGTTGATGACTTGAAGATGATAAGGGAGAAAGGAATTGAAGTCAAAGACGCTTACCGTGAAGATTTGTTCAACTTAAGAGCAATCTTGATGTGGACTATTAACAATTTTTCGGCTTATGAAAACTTATCAGGATACTCAGTGAAATGCTCGATTGGTTGTCCTATTTGCATAAAAGAGACATCTTCCATTCGGTTAAAGCATGGGAAAAAGACAGTTTTCTTGGTCGTCGACGATTTTTACCAACAAATCACTCGTGAAGAACGAATTCCTCCTGGGATTTTGTCTGGTGAAGATTTCTACGAAATTTTTAAGAACGTCAATGAAGTGCTCGGGAAACGAAAGCGGAATGTTAGTATTAAAGAGTCGTTCAAATATAATCCTTGGAAGAAAAAATCTGTTTTCTACGACCTCCCGTATTGGAAGACGCACTATGTTCGACATTGTTTGGATGTTATGCACATTGAAAAAAATGTTTGCGAATCGATCATCGGTACGCTTCTTTATGATCCAAATAAATCAAAAAATGGGATAAAATCTCGAATGCATCCTCAATGAGAATGATTCATTTATATTGGCCTCGCAAGCAAGTCAAGTGTTCTATGTTTCGGATCTTGTCAATCCGAAGTTATCGTTAATAGTTCATATGAAAGTGAGAAATATTGATGAAGAGGAAGACAAAGACATGATTACTATTCCTCCATTTACATCCGGATTACGATGTGTCGTCGAAGAGATTGATGATTTCGATGATGATGATGTTTCTCATTTACTTCATAGGGATATTGATGCTATTTTTGTTTGAATAATGTATTATTATAATTTGTTATAATATGGGAAATTATCGAATTAATAATTCAAACGTTTAATTTGATTTTTGAGATTTTCGCTGCGGCGAAGGGCAGAATTAGCTGTAGCGATCACTACAGCCGTGACTAAACTCAGCTGCAACGTGGACATTCTTGCTGCAACTCAAAATTGTCATGGCTGCGGCGCCAGTCACGTCGCCGGAACATGATACTGCCTTCGCTGCAACGTGTTTTTGAATAGCAACCTCGGTCTCTTGATTTTGGAATCTCCCTGCAAAGAAGAAGGATTTAGGCTGCAGCATATCGGCCTCGCCGCAGCTTAATTCCTTCGTCATTGGGCGAGAGTCCAAATTAAAAAATAACATGGTCTAGATTGGAATCTCGCCGCAGCGATGAAGGAATTGAGTTACGGCGAGGCTCACAGGCTACGACACGTTTCCTTCGTTGCTGCGGCGAGATTCCAAAATAAAAAATAATATGGTTTCGATTGGAATCTCGTCGCAGCCATATCAATTTCTCACTGCGGTGAGATGAGTCTTGGACTAAAAAAAATTCGCCGCAGCCATAGCAATTTCTCACTGCGGTGATATGAGTCTTGGACTAAAAAGAATTCGCCGCAGCCATAGCAATTTCTCGCTATGAAAAAACCTCCCACAACCTTCATTTAAGCGTTGTCGGAGGTTTCACCCCAGCGGTGTAAGAATCTCGATATGGCGAGATTATTTGAAAGTCCCAATTCCACAACGCTTAATTTAAGCATTGTGAGAGATTATTGCTGCAGTTGGATTCGTATTTTTCTGACAATCCCACAACGGATCCAATAAGCGTTGTGGGAGAGTTGTTATCCGCCAATTTTCCACAATGATTAACTTAAACGTTGTGGAAATCAAAGATCCCACAAAATTTGTGGATAAACATTGTAGGAAATTAGTCTTTCCACAATGGTTCAGGACAAACGTTGTTGGATCTCTGATTCCCACAACGCTTAAGAATACGCGTTGTGGGAACTCTTTTTCCCACAATGCTTATTTTAAGCGTTGTTGTAGACCCGTTGTGGGATCCAACATTTGTAGTTGTAGGTGTGCGCCGTAGAGCCATTTCCCAAACATGTGAACTTCAGGGGAGTGGCATGTCTTGATTTTAGCCCAATATTTTCGAGAGCAAGTGCGTTCCTCATGGCTTAAAATGCCACATTTGAAGCAGGCTTTGCCGAGATTATCGTATTTGCAGGAAATCCATAGGGATGTTAGGTTTTCTCTATAAAAAACATGGGAAAAGAGGTTTGGTGATGTCGACTTCGACCTTCATTCTCAGGTCGTTGCTTCTTCTAGAGGACATGACGATAAAAGTTCCGATCAGAGGAGCTAATTCTTTTGCGCTCTCCAGATTGAGGTAGCCTGGCGGGAGACCTCCGAGACTGATCCAAAATGGTGAGCGATTGAAGTCGATTTCTATTTTGGTGAGGTGAGGTGAGCGGGTCAAGGGGTGACCAGAAGCTGTGATCCTTTAAAGGTCGAGGGACTTCCACCGAGGACTTTTATCATGTCGTTGTTGTCTTCGAAGGTGAATAACCACATCCCTGGTTTAATTTCTTTAATGTTCCAAGATTTGTTACATTGTCATATGTTGCTAAAGACGTCTTTAACTCGTCTAATACCGATGGAGTTTTCAGAGAGAATGCGGCCGCCAAAAAAGGAAGGGTGTTCCCATTCTCCATCAGAGTCTTGTTTTTCGGATATGGTGAGTTTTTTTGCTCGAACTGAGGAGGTGAGAGTGATCAAGTTTTCTTCCTCGTCCTCATCAGAGGATACTTCCTAGCCTCTGTCTGGTGTAGAGTCACTCATGATGGTAAGTGTATGAAAGCTCGCAAAGACAAACATGGGATACTAGAGAAGAAAGAGAGGAGGCGCAATTTGGTAGGAGGATGAGGGAGCGTGAAATGATGATCGGAAAAGTATACTACGAGACTCTCACGAGTGAGCACTTTCTCTCACTAGGAGCATTTAGTTTGTCTTATGTGTCACTCGTGATTATTATCGTTGTTTAAATATTGTTTTGTTCTCGTTTGTTGTAACTTTACAACTCGAGCATGTGAAAACCTTATGCAATTTTTGTTTTGCTTGAAAATTCGACAATACTATAAATTGACGACGTTTAAGATTCAAGCTTAGTTTCGTGAATTAATATATGTGCTCTTGATAAGTTCGTACACTTGGGTGCTCTTAACACACATTAATACTTAATAAATTCAACGATAAGAAATTAACCCCGTCGTTTTTGGAATATTTATTTACAAAAAATCATCTTTCTTGATCGTTTTAGAGTTGATGTGGGAATTACTAAGGCATTATTACCGTTCTATTATACTATAAACTCGAAGTTGCACTATTAATGTTCTTAGACTTGTTTACTCGTGATTTACTCAATTCACACAACGATTACACTACATAATCGTTGGTTATATTTCAATTGAGTTGTGTTATTTTTCATTGTATTCGTCGAGGAACGCATGATTTGAATATGCACAAATTGTGCAGCACAATCATACTAAATTCGAGTTAACCAATGACAGAGAACACTAAATTTCATGTTGCATTGATCATATTTAGAAGTTCCCACAGTATAGATATTTCAAACTAGAATATATGTGGACGACTGAATAAAAAGTCTAATAATATGAGATTAGTATATGAGTGTGACCACCTCAAGATGATCACATAAGAACATCAACAACAGGGAACATGGTCTAACTCTAGAATAGAAAGAGATTACTTTTTGGTTTCTATAAAATGAAAACATATGAAGGAGGAGATGCGATAACACAATTTCAGTGCGATAAGAGATCGACTTGACGAAGTTCACAATAAATTAAAGTCCAAGAGATTATTCTTTCACCCACGGAGAATTCAAAGACTTGACTAGAGTCTAGAAGTTCAATCAGAGTAAAACGGAAATATATATATATATATATATATATATATATATATATATATATAATTAGTATGTAAATACGAAAGTCTTCCAATTTCACCCTCATCGCACAAACGCTCCCCTAAATTCAAAAAAATTATTTATTTTTATTTTTTTTCCAAAATTCGCTACACAAAAGCCTCTTTTTTCCTTCTCTCTCTAAAACCCTTTCACACACAGTCACACACTCTCTCTCTCTAGATTCTCTCTCTCTATCTCTAAATACATGAATTTGATTAAAATATTATTATTTTCTTCTTCTTCTTCTTCATCATCCTCTGTTAATTTATAATTAATAATATTATTAACTCCTCAATCAAGCTCCTCTCTCTCCATTTCCATGGATCTGCCAATTGCCAGGACCACCATCACGTAGATCTTACTCCTCTGAGCTCCAAACTCTGCTCTTTAACTTCTCTTAGAGCAATCCGAACCAGTAGAGAGAGAGAGAAATGAAAGTGCCGTGCTGTTCGGTGTGCCAAACGCGGTACAACGAGGAAGAGCGGGTCCCACTGCTTCTCCAGTGCGGCCATGGCTTCTGCCGCGAATGCCTCTCCAAGATGTTCGCCGCCAGCCAGGACACCACGCTCCCCTGTCCTCGCTGCCGCCACGTCAGCACCGTCGGAAACTCCGTCCTCGCCCTCCGCAAGAACTTCGCCGTCCTCGCGCTCCTCCGCTCCGCCGGGGACGACGACGACGACGACGCCGATTGCACCGACTCCGACGACGAAAACGACAACGAGAGCGAGCGCCGTCGCCGGCGATGCGGACGTGGCGCTTCCGGCTCCGGCGCGGCGGCGGCAGGGCCGCACCGGGACGTGAGGCTGGTGAGGAGGATCGGGGAGGGGTCGACGCTTGCTGGCGCGGAGACGTGGTCGGCGGTGGCTGGGGGAGGGCGGCGCGTGGCGGTGAAGAGAGTGCCTCTGGCTTCGACGGAGGAGGACGTGGAGGTGGAGTGGGTGGTTGCCAGGTTGGAGGGGCTCCGGAGAGCCTCCGTGTGGTGTAGAAACGTCTGTGCTTTCCATGGCGTTGTTAGGATGGACGATGCCCTAGGGCTTGTTATGGACAGGTGTTATGGCTCTGTGCAGTCCGAGATGCAGCGAGGGAGGCTTACTCTTGAGCAGATTCTGAGGTTTTCTTTTCTTCATTGCTTTTCTATGTTCAGAGACAGTAATCAAATAGACAAAACGAGGCTCTTATGAAGTGTCTGCTTTGAAGAATGAATGAATCAGTTAAGAGATGTCATGTGTCTTCATTATTAACTCAACAGCATTGAGCATTGGGGGGCTGAGTGATTATCTTGTGCCATGTTGGGTCTGATTTGGTATTGTAAGTCTGTGACTTATCTGAGACATTTTGTTCTTGATGCGGGGAATTGGAGAATTAGGGGGTTTAGGTTGACCTTTGACTCAAGAAAATTTTATTTTAAGTTGCGATGCTTCAAGAGCAGCGTTGTATTGTTTAAACTCGACTAAAGTGATTGGAGTGTTGACCATAGTTTTAAGTGAGAATTGAGGATGTAATATCCACCATATTTTCCCAGCTTACGAACCCTAAGCATATTTCTTCCTTTTGCACTGTGTAGATACGGTGCTGATATAACACGCGGGGTAGCTGAACTTCACGCAGCTGGTGTTGTTTGCATGAATTTGAAACCATCGAATCTCCTTCTGGACTCAAATGGCCACGCAGTTGTTTCGGATTACGGGCTTGCTTCCATCCTGAAGAAAACATTATGCCGCAAATCCCGAGCAGAGGCCGAGAAAGACCCGACGAGAGACCACTCGTGTATGGAATGTACGATGCTGAGCCCCCACTATGCAGCCCCGGAGGCGTGGGAGCCAGTCCGGAAGTCGCTGAACCCGTTCTGGGACGACGCGATCGGGATATCTGCGGAGTCAGATGCCTGGAGTTTTGGGTGTACATTGGTCGAGATGTGCACTGGTTCAGTCCCGTATGTATATCGATGAATTTCCCTCTTCAAGTTTCTAAAGGTCTTTTCCTTCCTCGCTGACCGTCATCGCGTTCTGCATTGTAGGTGGACTGGTTTAAGTGCAGAGGAAATTTATCGAGCTGTTGTCAAGGCTAGGAAATTGCCTCCACAGTATGCAAGTGTGGTAGGTGTTGGGATTCCTAGAGAACTGTGGAAAATGGTCGGCGAGTGCTTGCAGTTCAAGGCTGCAAGAAGACCCACTTTTAATGCAATGTTAGCAATTTTCCTGCGCCATTTGCAAGAGATACCCCGTAGCCCTCCTGAAACCCCTGATACGTACGATTATTCTCTTATGTATTTATTTCTTTATTGTAAAAGTTTATCAGTTGGTAATATCAATTCCTTCTGCTAGTATCCTTTATATATCATTAGCCGCTGCTGTGCCATTTGTCTGTTTATCTTTAGTAAAGAGGCGTATTTATTTCCAGTTCCTATGAGCATGCGATTTTCAATGAATTTAGAGAACTTATACCATCTTTTTCGTTTATACAGCGATACTACGAGAGGCCACGGATCAAACGTGGTGGAACCAGCTCGTGTTTCTACCGTAACAGTTTTCCAGGATAACACAGACCTTCTACACAGACTCGTGTCTGAAGGGGATGTGAGTGGGGTTAGGTAGTGCATAATATAATTTCTTGAGCCAAACCTTACTTAGTTTTAAACAGCCGGGTCTGCTTCCTTTAACATGTATGTTGTTTAAATTTCTCAGAGAACTGCTTGCAAGGGCTGCATCAGAAAGTGGCAGCGATGCGGTATCGACTTTATTGGAGGCGCAGAACTCAGATGGCCAGACCGCACTCCACTTGGCTTGTCGACGTGGCAGTGCAGAGCTTGTCGAAGTGATTTTGGAATACCGAGAAGCCGATGTTGACGTGGCGGACAAGGACGACGACCCTCCGCTAATTTTTGCACTGGCAGCTGGTTCCCCAGAATGCATTCGCGTCCTTCTCAAAAGAGGTGCTAATGTGAGTTCTAGCTTGAGGGAGGGCTTTGGTCCCTCGGTTGCTCATGTTTGTGCATATCATGGCCAACCTGATTGTATGCGCGTAAGTCTTCAAGCTTGACATCTCGTGACATGTGGTTTTTTCATTCTTTTTTTGCTCTTAGTTATAAATTTTTCCCTGCCTAATTCACAGGAGTTGCTATTGGCTGGAGCTGATCCTAATGCGGTGGACGATGAAGGTGAAACAGTGCTGCATAGGGCTATTTCCAAGAAATATACGGATTGTGCTGTTGTCCTCTTGGAAAATGGCGGCTGTGCATCGATGGGGGTTGCTAATTCGAAGAATCTAACGTAAGTACTAAACTCGATGCTGTTACTGATTTCCGAAATCTGAAAATGTATTTCCTAAGTCGTGAATCTGCTTCTGTTCTTTTTCATCATATATGGGGTGGAGGAGATTAGATAGCAACCTTACGTTTTCATTGTAAAAATGGGTGTTTATCTATGTGAAGTACTTCAGGAAACCAACTATCAAATGGGTTGAAGTTGAAGTCCTTAAATTAGGAATTGGTAATGTGTTATTTAACTGCTTTGATATCTCTACCACTGCTATTTAACTGCTGTGATATCACAGACCACTACACTTGTGCGTAGGAACGTGGAACGTAACTGTTCTAAGGAAGTGGGTGGAAGTTGCTAATCCAGAAGAAATCAGTGATACAATTGATATTCCCAGCCCACTTGGCACAGCGCTGTGTATGGCAGCTGCAGTAAAGAAAGATCATGAAGTCGGTAAGTCGGAATCTATAAACTGATGGCTGTTCTAATTTATTTGCTTATATTTTTATTTTCTGGTATACCTGTGTTATTTATAGGATTGGGGTCGATTTAATGTAGAAAAAGAGAAGAATTTCTGGAAATCACGGAAACGTGGTGTTCCAGTGACGATTTTATTGAATAAACTGAAAATAACAAAGGTTCGGTCTTTCCTCCGAGAGTAAGACCGCAGACTCTCCCTACATTCACCAAATACCAAGACAGCTAATCAAAACTTATCCTAGCCACCTTGGCTATTTATAGCCAACATGGCTTATTCTTAATTTCATACTTAAATCCCTAATAAATAAATAACATAATAATCCTTAAAAATAATAACGTAATTTGAGTTTCTTCAATATGTGTGCAGGGCAGACCTAACTCTTATTCCCTAATTTGAGTAACTTTTGGTTTGATCATAATAAAAGGGGACTTAGGTTATTGGCCCTGTTATATCTTTGGCGCAAAATCTTGTATGCAGTCTAATATGTTTTGTGGGCTATAGTTCTTCAAAGAGACAGGGATTTTTGTAAAGAGTAAAGTTATGCATCACAGATTACAATACAAGAGTCCAGCCTTGGACCTAAACGTAAAATAAAGATATTTAAATTCCTCTATCTAGACTCTAGAGTGTCGCCATCGAGCTATTCTCGAGTTTGTCCTGTCTCAGACTGATTCCTTAATTCCTATGTTGGTCATTTTATTTTATGTTCCAGTTGCTTCATTTGTTAGTTTTAGCAGTCTTTTGATAGCTCAATTTGATGTAGTTGTACTGTTTTCAGAAGGGAGAGAAATGGTGCGGATACTACTTAATGCTGGGGCAGATCCGACGGCTCAAGACGCCCAGCATGGTCGGACTGCACTACATACAGCTGCGATGGCTAATGATGTCGAGTTGGTCAAGGTATACACGGCACATCTATTTCGGAAGAATGCTATCAGTATTTGTAACTTTGAATAGTGAGTTTCTTTCTCTTCGATTTTCAAGATATATCATGCTTCGAGTTTCTTCTTTTAATGCCAGGTTATTCTTGATGCTGGAGTTGATGTGAACATTCGGAATGAACACAATACAATTCCTCTTCATGTAGCTTTGGCTAGAGGAGCCAAGTCATGTGTCGGGTTGCTTCTGGCAGCTGGGGCAGATTATAATTTGCAGGTCTGAATATTCAATATCCTTTCTGCATCTTTTATAGTTTGAATTGGATTATTCTTTTATTGATGTCTTGTATGGGTGAATTTTGGAGTTTATTTGTCATGAGACTACCATTGAATGTGTAGGCACCTCTCTAATGTCTGCCTGGTCAATTAGCTATTTGTTTCGGTCACTTGATTAAAATGATATTCCATTGTATGTTTTCAACGCTTCTGCTCATCTTTTTTTTTTTTTCAGGATGATGAAGGTGATAATGCTTTCCATATAGCGGCTGAGACAGCTAAGATGATTCGTGAAAATCTTGAATGGCTTATCAGTATGCTTCGGAATCCAGATGCCGCTGCAGAAGTCAGAAATAACAGGCAAGCATGGGGATTTCTTTGAGTTTTTTTTTTTGTAAATTCAGGGGATTCAAATTCCAGTCATAGAACATTTTGTCTCTAACTTCTTTACTAATACCAAACAAATTTAATTTGGCAATTTGTATTGCTGGGTGATATCCTATGAGGAATTAATATGTATATATGCTTAGTTACAGTGGGAAGACATTACGTGATTTCTTGGAGGCTCTTCCCCGTGAATGGATTTCAGAAGATTTAATGGAGGTGCTAGTGAATAGAGGAGTTCATCTGTCTCAAACAATGTAAGAAGATGTCATGCATGTTCCAAATAAAGTGCCCGCAAAAGGATTCATGAACTTCTAACCTGAATTTTCGTATTGTATACGACGTTCTAGATATCAAATGGGAGACTGGGTTAAGTATAAACGAAGCATCAAATCTCCTACGTATGGTTGGCAAGGGGCTAACCCAAAAAGTGTGGGCTTTGTACAAAGCGTTCCAGACAAGGACAACCTTATAGTGTCATTTTGTTCTGGAGAGAAAAGATTTCAGTCTGGAGAGGCGCGTGTTTTGGCGAATGAAGTTGTAAAGCTCATTCCATTAGATAGAGGACAGCATGTCCAGCTTAAGCCAGAAGTAAAAGAGCCAAGGTTTCTTTCTTTCCACTGCTCGTTCATGGTTTTGAATAAATATCAGATTCTATATCAACTTTTATTATCTCTCGCCGTTTTTTCATTTTGTTTGTATAGCTGCACCAAGATTTTCTGATTTTTAAACTGAATCAAGCTCTGCTTCTAATATATAATTTGCTCTATGTAGTTTCAATGAATTTGACTGCTTCTTAAATAATATTTTGAGTTTTTTTAGTACTTGAAATATAACCAGAGTTGACTATCGACTGACATCAGTCCATTTGTAGGTTCGGTTGGCGAGGTCAATCACGTGACA
Source organism: Urtica urens (assembly GCA_958296335.1). Taxonomy (NCBI): domain Eukaryota; kingdom Viridiplantae; phylum Streptophyta; class Magnoliopsida; order Rosales; family Urticaceae; genus Urtica; species Urtica urens. Next base: position 7,558,405 of record OY282530.1, on the reverse strand, counting down.
GCATTGGAACAGTTCTTTGTGTTGACGATGATGGTATATTACGAGTTGGGTTTCCTGGGGCATCGAGAGGATGGCAAGCTGACCCCGCAGAGATGGAGAGAGTTGAAGAATACAAAGTAGGAGATTGGGTTCGTATAAGGCCTACCCTCACAACAGCAAAGCACGGATTAGGGTCGGTGACACCTGGCAGCATTGGTATTGTTTACTGTGTCAGACCTGACAGCAGCCTCCTTTTGGAACTGAGCTATCTACCAAATCCATGGCACTGTGAACCCGAGGAAGTTGAACTTGTAACTCCTTTCAGGGTATGATGGGTTTTTTTTTAATTACTTCATCATTTTTTCCCCTCGTCCTGATTTTGAGATGGTGTCGTTGTAGATTGGGAACCGGGTCTGCGTGAAGAGAACTGTTGCAGAGCCCAGGTATGCCTGGGGCGGTGAGACTCACCATAGTGTTGGTCGCATAAGTGAGATAGAGAGTGATGGTCTCCTGATTATCGAAATACCAAATAGACCGATACCATGGCAAGCTGACCCGTCTGACATGGAAAAAGTTGAGGACTTCAAGGTAATACCTTTTTAACTTTTATGAGTCTTATGAGTCATACTTTTCAATTGTTGTGTTGGTGATGAATTCTTAATCTCTGTATGAATAGGTTGGTGATTGGGTTAGGGTGAAACCTTCAGTCCCATCCCCAAAATATGGATGGGAGGACATAACAAGGACCAGTGTTGGAATAATTCATAGCTTGGAGGAGGATGGTGACATTGGTTTGGCTTTCTGTTTTAGAAACAAACCTTTTCGTTGCTCCGTTACAGATGTGGAAAATGTGCCTGCTTTTGAAGTCGGTCAAGAGATTCACATAATGCCGTCGGTCACTCAGCCACGACTCGGATGGTCAAATGAGTCCCCGGCAACTGTGGGCAGAATCGATAAAATTGACATGGACGGAGCTTTGAGTGTAAGTAGTTCCTCTTTGATGTTAATATTTCCACATTACTGGCAGTGTCTTATTGTTTTCAATCTCGATCTGCTCCAAAGTGGAAACCCCAATATATATTTTCCTCTTGTATTTTTGTCGACAAAAGATGATTTTTTTTGCAGGTGAAAGTCACTGGTCGTCAAATCCTGTGGAAAGTTTCCCCAGGTGATGCAGAACGACTCCCGGGTTTCGAAGTCGGTGACTGGGTACGTTCAAAGCCAAGCCTAGGGACTAGACCCAGTTATGATTGGAACAGCATTGGAAAAGACGGTTTAGCTGTTGTCTTCAGCGTTCAAGACACCGGTTACCTAGAGTTAGCTTGCTGTTTTCTCAAAGGCAGCAAGAACACTCATTATACCGACGTCGAAAAGATTCCATCTCTCAAAGTCGGCCAACATGTCCGGTTCCGCACTGGAATTTCCGAGCCGAGGTGGGGTTGGAGAGGCGCGAGTCCTGATTCAAGAGGCGTCATCACAAGCGTTCACGCCGACGGTGAGCTGAGAGTGGCTTTTTACGGTCTGCCCGGTCTGTGGAAAGGCGATCCGGCAGACTTCGCGATGGAAGACATGTTCGGGGTCGGAGAGTGGGTGAGACTGAAAAACGACTCCCCCAATTGGAAGTCGATTGCCCCGGGCAGTGTCGGAGTAGTGCACGGGTTAGGCTACGACGGGGACGTGTGGGATGGGACGACTTTCGTGAGGTTCTGCGGCGAGCAAGAGAGATGGGTCGGACCGGCTTCCGATCTCGAGCGGGTCTCGAGGCTCGCCGTGAGCCAGAAAGTCAGGGTCAAACTCGCCGTGAAGCAACCCCGGTTCGGCTGGTCGGGGTACAACCACTCGAGCGTGGGAACTATCTCAGCAATCGATGCCGATGGAAAGCTGAGAATCTACACCCCGGCAGGGTCGAAGTCATGGATGCTCGACCCGTCCGAGGTGGAAGTAGTGGAGGAGCAAGAGCTGCGGATCGGGGACTGGGTCAGAGTGAAGGCATCAGTTTCGACCCCAACGCACCACTGGGGTGAGGTGAGCCACTCGAGCATCGGGGTGGTCCACCGGATGGAAGGCGGGGATCTGTGGCTGTCTTTCTGCTTCACGGAGAGGCTTTGGCTGTGCAAGGCTTGGGAGGTGGAGCGAGTCAGGCCGTTCCGAGTCGGGGACTCCGTGAGGATCCGAGAAGGGCTTGTGGCGCCTCGCTGGGGCTGGGGAATGGAGACCCACGCCAGCAAAGGGAAGGTGGTTGGAGTCGACGCCAACGGCAAGTTGAGGATCAGGTTCCGGTGGCGAGAGGGTAGGCCTTGGATCGGAGACCCTGCTGATGTGGCAATCGACGAAAGCCCTAATAGGACCGGTGCTTTCTGACTCCCAAAAATTCTTCATTTTGGGAATTAAATGATTTATTTGTTATTAAACATGAGAGTTGATTACGATAGATGGGTAGATATAGGGTAAATGGAAAGAAGAATATATATATATATGGTTGTCCGCTAATATTATTGTTATTGTTTATTATTTATTGGGAGATAGACAGTAAAAGAGAGATGACTAGGCCATTTCCTATCTTATATAAATATATTTTGTAGCCGAACAAATTTGTGGTTTTCTTAAAGAGGATGGGACCTCATTAAAATCTTCTCCTTCCCAGTCAGGTGTGAGAAGAAGGAACGAACTCCCCCAAATCAATTAGAAACATATCAGTTTTAAGTTTCGAGCGAGACTATGCACAGGGAGCGGGACATCTCGTTTAGAGCATACACGATCCGAGACGGAGGTTGCAGCCCACTTAGCTAACTTGTGGGCCATAGTATCCAACTTACAAGCAGCGAAATTCAGTTTACATTTCAAAATATGGAAAAGATGAGCCGTTAGTCTCCACTTTAGGCAAAAAAATCCCTTCTTGAAGAGAGCACATCAGACCTTAGTGGTCACCTTCAACCATGATTTGCTTCAATTGTTAGAAATGACCAAGCTTCACCGCCAGGTCCACTCTTAGCATTTCCGCTTCTAGCGCACTCTCTGCTCTGATTTTGCTTCTCCACAACCACAAAACTAGGCCGCTCTCGTTTTTAGTCACGATCCTGACTGCTGCACTTTCGTATGAAAAATCGGCATCACAATTAAGTTTAATAGTACCTGAGGCACTCCACTTGACTGAACTTCATCTTGACTCAGCTTTGGCAAGGAGCTTCTACTGTTTACAATGTCCGCTTTCGTCTGAGCCACGTTCTCCATCGGTATGTTAAAATCAAGTTTCTCGTTTCTAAAGATCAACGCATTTCTCACTTTCCAAATTACGTCAACAATCGTCTTTACTGTTAATAAGCATCATTTGATGCTCCCAAGTCAATACCTTCAAATTTTCTCAAGTGCTTTAGAATTGCACCTGCCATACACTTCCAATCAAGGGGGTCCAATCAAGCCCCCCTGCTTCTTGTTTATATTCAAAGTTAGATTTAGGTCACATATGAGCATTCAAGGCCTTCCTAAAGCTTATATCATAACTCTCATTTTGTCCCAATAAAACTGTCTTTCCTCTACACCGGAGGACCATATACTCCAAAAATTCCTCAATCGTTCGTAGCCATATCACCTATGATTAGCTTCTAATCCGTCTTCAAAATGCCAATCTTGATTTCCCTCCTCCACCAAAGACACATACCTCTAGCTAAACCTGTAGCCAGGATAGCCATTCCGCTAAAAAAACCCAGCTTTTCACGTAATTTTTACATTTGTGTAGGTATTGTCCCCTCTGACATACACCACATGTTTTGTGCATCAGTCCTCAAATTCCCCTTGGCCACCATCTGTGTCAGGTGAGAAAGCGGCTAGCTCTGATCCGCACCATTGTCATCCTCTGTGCGCCTCCCTCCATCCTGCGTGTGATCATCCGACGTCGTCCTCGTGGATCTCCTCCCCGTGTTTGATAAATAGTATGTGTTATCAGTACTACCCATCGTCATATTTGTCGGATTCCTCGCATCTTCCTTCGTAGACCTCGTCTCCGGTATCAGACATTTCTTCCATGAGGTTGAATCGAAGCAAGAGTCTTGTCTTGACTCCGCAAATAACCACCCAACATAAGCCTGCCAAAGTCCTTCACCTTGATTGTATTCCACTTTTTCTTCTGTAATTTTTCACCCTCATGCCCAATTCTTCCGCATTTAAAACACATTTTTCCTAGTTTCTCAAATTTTCCATGAAGCCAGATTGGTCAGAGCTCTCCTTGATCGAAGAACATCCCTGGGCAGAGGGGTTTCCTAATGTCTATAAGGACTTTAAATCTCATGTCACTGTTAACCCTCCCTGTGTAGTCAATCAATTTTTTGAACTTAGCTGCCAAGCCCTCCGCTGAATCTTCGTTAATAAGACCGGGAGGCAAGCCTCGTAGTTTTATCTAAACGGAAAAAATGATAAATCAAGTTCTTCGATCGTCGTTAATGGTGGCCAGTCGACAAACAGTAATTGAAGCCCTTTAAACGTCCAAAGTTTCCGTTCATTACTCTCTTCACGTCTTCATAGTTATCAAATTGGAATTGGTATATCCCGAGGTTTATCTCCTTAACACTACACCTGTTCTGACTCCTCTAAACACCCGAGAAGACTTCAAAAACCCTCTTTGCACTCCAGCTCCAGTCCTTCGCGTATAAGAGTTTTCAGGCCACAAAATTCCATTCTTCACACTTTCCACTCAAATCAAGCTTCTTAGAGATGGCCATGTTAAAACAACCTCCTCCTCCTAGTTCTTGTTCTCACCATTTTCATATACTCTCATTGTCTCCCATAAGCCCCCAAAAAACTTACTTCCAATAATGAGCAAGTCAAACAAAAATCTCTCAGCCCAAATTAAACTCACTGTTACTTAAATCAAAACCACTCACTTGATAAAACTCATAAAACAGCCAAACTGTTCTGAAAAATAAATATTCTTTCAAGATTACTAGCCTTCATTGCCTTGTCTCATCTGTTTCCGAACAAATTTGTGTTTATTCATATCATTTCTATAAATTTGAGAACTCATTATTTTTTAAAACAAAATTCTTATTAAAACATTTCCTTCCTGATCCGGCGCGGCGAAAGGAAACAAAGTGCCCGACCTCGATTAATCCATTTCTGCTAAAGCCCGAGTTAAATTGTCCCGCACAAAGAGCGGGACATCCCTCAAACTAAACATACCCTAGTATCATATCTCAAACCCCCCGCCTAGCAATCACATGGCTAGCCTTGTCCAAATCTCTATTGACCCACCCAAAATTACAATAGTTGAACTCTAAACGTAATTTGCTCATTTGATCAAATAAAAATGCTAATCTCCATACCAGACTTTCCTGGGAATTGGTCAAATAAAGGCCCACTTCTCTTTCAAAGAGTCAAGAACTGATTTGTTATCTCCTTCGACTTCCAATCTTCGATGACCGTAAAACTTCCCAATTGCTATGCTAAATCAACTCCTCGCAGCTCTGTCTCCCATCGTCGACTTCGCTTCTGTCACACTTCGCCACATCCACAGAACACCCCCATATCATTTTTTAACCACTAGATTTCAGTCGCGACGTCTTCCAAAATGTTGCTTGACTTTGACCTCACTCTCTGATGCGGGAGAAATCAAGCAAAGATACCACACTCTCTGATGCTCCAACACTTATTGTAATTTCCTTGGACCTGGTAAATATTGAATTGACCATTTCATCGAACTTTGGTTTAGTTCCTCTGAATATCACGTTATTCCTCATGGACCATAGTGTGTCAATTATGACTATAACTCTGAAGATAAATACATTTTTATCAAGCACAAAGGAGCTCTCGTTGTTCGCTTCCAGTAAGGCAGCGAGCGCGTCAAGCCCCGACCTCCATCTTGAGCACACACCGAGCACTTGTTGTCTTGATTGTTGTACATAAATCTCCTTGTAACTTAACACATTATTGCCTAATTTACCACGAAGTTTTATTAATATTTCTCTAATTTTTGATGAAGATATAGTTATTTTCATTTTACCACAACGTTGAAAAGTTGTGTTTACCTTTAATTTATTTTTTTAGTTATAATTTGTTAACAAATTATTAACATTTAAATAAAAAAAATAAGATAATTAATTTTTTTATTATAAATTGTTACAAATTAGTAACATTTAAACTAACAGTTAAAAAATTAAATAAAAAGATAACAACAATTTTTCAACATTTCTTGTTAGAAATCTAAATTTGTAAGGAAAATGATTTATTTACTTATCAGAATGCAGTATATTTGATAATTTCTCTTTGAAAAAAATGAGTATTTATGGATGAGTGATTATTTTCTTCCACAAGTATGTTTAACACATTAATAGTTGAAAGGTTTTCATTACCGATATTAGTCTCGATACTATAGATTTGATTTTCAAGTATACCAAATACCGACGGGTATATTGATTGATATCTTATAAAAATATTCATACCGATTAACCTTAATATCGATAATTTATCATTGATATATTGAATATTAACGGATATATAAAAAATAATTGTATAATAATTATATTTTTAAATAATTCATGTACATACAAGTAATCAAATTTAAATTATAAGAAATAAAAAATCGATATTAAAATATTTATGACAAATAATAAATTTCAAAATAGTACTCAAATACTAAATATTAAAAATTTAACAATAAACTCAAAATTAAGCGTTAATCGAGTACTAAAAAATATTAAAAATTCGTCAAAATTTTAAAAATTATGGCAGAACTCGAAAAAACAGTTTCTAAAGTATTTAGCTATATTAGTATTGATACCGAAGTTCTGATATTAGTATACTTTAAGTAATTTAAACTTGAATTCAGCCCTTTTTTATACTAATGACACACCAATAATCAAACTTAAATTAAGCTCTTTAACGAAGACGTTGCGTTAACTCAACATCGTCCGGATCGATTTGAATGTTGAACTCCATGAAAGTTTCGGACTAAAATATCTTTAGAAGAAAAAAGTTAAAACTTCGAGGGTCATACTTAATAGTGGATATTAATATCGAATACACTTTTGAAGGACAGTACGAAGAGAATTTCCGGTATATTTTTACATATCTTTTAAATCTTAGGGTCAAGACTTGCTCCAACCTAATTTATTTTCTCTCGTTTCCCATCTCCGACGCAAAGCACGAGACTCACTGAGGTAGGCTCTCTCGCGTTCTCGCACTTCCCAATCGGTCTCACTTTCATAATCTCGATTCAGTTTGAATGTTCTCTCGAATTTGTTTTATACGTCATTCTTGTGATACTGAGTGTGATACTAAAACCTGCCAAAACCCTAAATTTGTAGCAGAGTTTCGTTGAAAGATCGTGTTGTTCTGTTTCTGTTCGGCATCTTCAGCTAACGTCCAACATGGACGAGGGTTTGAAGAAGCTCGAGTACCTGTCCCTGGTCTCCAAGGTATGCGCAGAGCTCGAAGCCCACGTGGGCGTTGGGGACAAAGTGTTGGCGGAGTTCATAATCGATATGGGTCGGGACTGTGAAACCGTGGAGGAGTTCGACGCCAAGCTGAAGGAAAGCGGTGCCGAGATGCCTGATTACTTAGTCCAAACTCTGCTGAGGATCATCCACGCCATCCTTCCTCCGACCACCAAGAGCTCGGAGATAGTCTCCGGCTCTGATGGCAAGAAGGGTAAATACCAGGCGCTCGCAATATCGGACAACAAGGACAGAGTGAAAGAGCTCGAGAAAGAGATCGAGATAGAATTGGGAGGGAGGACTGTGGAGGATCGGGACAATGATCGAGGGGATGAGAGGCGTAGTAGAGGCAGAGATAGGGATCGAGGTAGGGATAGGGACATGGATCGAGGGAGAGATAGAGATCGGGATAGAGGCAGGGATAGAGATAGGGACAGAGATAGGCGAGGGGACAGACGTCACAACGATGGTGGCGGTGATGATAGAGGGAAGCCCAGAGATCGACATGAGAAACACATGAGACGAGACGAGCACGAAGATGATGTGGATTTCAGGGGACAAGACGACAATCAGAGAGGCGATTCGAGGAACGGGCGGTTCAACTCGGGCGAGCCGGAGCTGTATCAGGTTTACAAAGGCCGGGTTTCAAGAGTGATGGACTCCGGGTTCTTCGTTCAACTGACGGAGTGCAAGGGAAAGGAAGGTCTGGTCCACGTTTCACAGATCGCGAGTCGGCGAATTGCTAATGCGAAGGAGGTTGTGAAGAGGGATCAGGAGGTATTCGTGAAGGTGATCTCGGTGTCGGGTCAGAAGTTGAGCCTCTCGATGAGGGACGTGGATCAGGACACGGGGAGGGATTTGCTTCCGCTGAAAAAGGACGAATCTTCGAGGATCAATCCTTCAGGGTCGAGAGACGGGCCGGCTTCGAGAATGGGGCTCTCGGGAATCAGGATCGCAGAAGAGGACGAGGTTGCACCATTGCGGCGGCCATTGAAGCGGATGAGCTCCCCGGAGAAGTGGGAAGCAAAGCAGCTGATGGCCTCGGGTATTCTGTCGGTGAGCGAGCATCCGATGTACGACGAGGAGGGAGACGGGGCGTTGTATCAGGAAGAGGGCGCCGAAGAGGAGCTGGAAGTAGAGCTGAACGAGGACGAGCCGGCGTTCTTAAACGGACAGAGCCGCTACTCCGTCGACATGTCGCCGGTGAAGATCTTCAAGAACCCGGAAGGCTCGCTGAGTCGGGCCGCCGCGCTTCAGTCTGCGCTGATCAAGGAGCGCAGAGAAGTGAGAGAGCAGCAACAGAGGACTATGCTTGATTCCATTCCCAAAGATCTGAATCGTCCTTGGGAAGATCCGATGCCCGAGACGGGCGAGAGGCATCTCGCACAGGAGCTCAGGGGTGTCGGCTTGTCAGCCTACGACATGCCCGAGTGGAAGAAAGACGCTTTCGGGAAAACCATAAGCTTCGGGCAGAGGTCGAAGCTCTCGATTCAGGAGCAGAGGCAGAGCTTGCCCATCTACAAGCTCAAGAAGGAGCTGATTCAGGCCGTGCACGACAATCAGGTTCTAGTCGTCATCGGCGAGACTGGGTCGGGCAAGACAACCCAGGTCACCCAGTATCTAGCGGAGTCGGGTTACACTACGCGGGGTAAAATCGGGTGCACGCAGCCCCGGAGAGTGGCTGCGATGTCCGTGGCGAAGAGGGTCGCAGAGGAATTCGGTTGTCGGTTGGGCGAGGAAGTCGGGTACGCGATTCGTTTCGAGGATTGTACCGGACCGGAGACAGTGATCAAGTACATGACCGACGGTATGCTTCTTAGGGAGATTCTGATCGACGAGAATCTGTCCCAGTACTCCGTTATCATGCTCGACGAAGCCCACGAGAGGACGATCCACACTGACGTTCTCTTCGGATTGTTGAAGAAACTGGTGAAACGGAGGCCGGACCTTCGTCTGATTGTGACCTCTGCGACGCTCGACGCCGAGAAGTTCTCGGGTTACTTTTTCAACTGCAACATCTTCACGATCCCGGGGCGGACTTTTCCTGTGGAGGTGCTCTACACGAAGCAGCCGGAGAGCGATTACCTGGATGCTTCTCTGATCACCGTCTTACAGATCCACTTGACCGAGCCCGAAGGTGACATTCTTCTGTTTCTGACGGGACAAGAGGAGATCGACTATGCGTGCCAATCTCTCTACGAGAGGATGAAAGGCTTGGGTAAGAATGTCCCGGAGCTGATCATCCTTCCTGTTTACAGCGCTCTGCCGAGCGAAATGCAGTCGAGGATCTTCGACCCCGCTCCTCCGGGCAAGAGGAAAGTGGTGGTCGCGACCAACATCGCCGAGGCCTCGCTGACGATCGACGGGATATTCTACGTCATCGACCCCGGGTTTGCGAAGCAAAACGTGTACAATCCGAAGCAAGGCTTGGACTCGCTGGTCATAACTCCGATCTCGCAAGCTTCGGCGAAGCAGCGAGCTGGGCGAGCCGGGCGTACGGGCCCGGGAAAGTGCTACCGCCTCTACACGGAGAGTGCATACAGGAACGAGATGTCTCCGACGTCGATTCCCGAAATTCAGAGGATAAATCTCGGACTGACCACGCTCACGATGAAGGCGATGGGTATAAACGACCTCTTGTCCTTCGATTTCATGGACCCGCCGCCGCCGCAGGCTCTGATATCGGCGATGGAGCAGCTCTTCAGCTTAGGAGCGCTGGACGAGGAGGGGCTCCTGACGAAGCTGGGTCGGAAGATGGCGGAGTTTCCTCTCGACCCACCGTTGTCTAAGATGCTGCTGGCCAGCGTGGACCTGGGGTGCAGTGACGAGATCTTGACGATGATTGCGATGATCCAGACGGGGAACATATTCTACAGGCCTCGCGAGAAGCAAGGGCAAGCGGACCAGAAGCGAGCCAAGTTCTTCCAGCCAGAGGGGGACCACCTGACTCTGCTGGCGGTGTACGAGGCGTGGAAGGCCAAGAACTTTTCGGGGCCGTGGTGCTTCGAGAACTTTGTGCAGTCGCGTTCGCTGAGGAGGGCGCAGGACGTGAGGAAGCAGCTGCTCTCCATCATGGACAAGTAAGCAGTGTTGTTGATATGAGAGTTAGAGATTCGGTTTTCGATTCAATATTCAATTCGATTCAATTTTAATTTTCAATTAAATTAAATTAAATCGGAACAGGTACAAGCTGGACGTGGTGAGCGCAGGGAAGAACTTCACGAAGATAAGGAAGGCGATAACGGGGGGGTTCTTCTTCCACGCGGCAAGGAAGGATCCGCAAGAGGGATACAGGACGCTGGTGGAGAACCAGCCGGTGTACATCCACCCGAGCAGCGCGCTGTTCCAGAGGCAGCCGGACTGGGTGATCTACCACGAGCTCGTCATGACAACAAAGGAGTACATGAGGGAGGTCACAGTCATCGACCCCAAGTGGCTCGTCGAGCTCGCCCCCCGCTTCTTCAAAGTCTCCGACCCCACGAAGATGAGCAAGCGCAAACGCCAGGAGCGCATCGAGCCCCTCTACGACAGGTACCACGAGCCCAACTCTTGGAGGCTCAGCAAAAGGAGAGCTTGACAAGCCAAGAGATTGAAGTTGTTTTGTTTGTTTGTTTCTCTTCTTTCCAGAATGTGCATTGCCAGATTTTTCTATAACGTTGAAGCATGGTCTGCTAATTCACAAATATATAACGTCTTTGGTAGAGATATAGGGATTTTTCCAATTCTAGTACTAAAAATATTATTTTTTTTCATCTCTTTGAAAAACTATAACAAATAAAACATTGTCAATATAGATAATATTTGTTTTTTCTCCTTGATACTTTTTTTCTGTAGCAAATAAGAATACTATTTTATCTTTAACATGTTATGAACTTATTTAACTACATATTTTTCGTTTAATTCACTCGTCTCTATTTTTCAATTTCAAAATTTCTGCTACAAATTCTTCTTCTCACTTGTGACCCTTCATTGTTTTCAACAAAAATCTATAAAAAAAGACCTTCATTTTCCGGCGTCGGTCATACTTGCGAATAACTAGATATGCAATGCCTTTCAGACCCATAAAAGTTATAAACCGCGAACTTGCAAGTGGATGGCATGGAAAGACTCTGAAATCCACAAAAACACCACCGTCGCAGTTATCGTTATGTCGCAGTCCAAAAGTGAGTCATGATATTCTAAATGTCGAGAAAGGAACTCCCTCGTGGACGACCAAACCACCACTATCTCTCTTTCGCTTACTTCTCACTTTTCGGTTCCCAAAAAAAATCTTCATATCACAAATTCTTGATATTCGTGACATAAACATCACAAATTCTATCTCCTCTTTTTTTTCTCTTCCTCGTTGATCTGAATATCACCTTCATCATCTTTCTCATTTCACCAACTACTCTCCCTCTCACTCATTTGTCATGTCCCCCGCAAAAAAAATGGTCATGAATTCTGAATATGAGAGACGTATTTGTCAAGAAATCATATATACTTTTCCCTAAAATCTGAAATTTTGTGACGTCATTGTCGCGAACATGTGATTTTTTCAATTTACACCTACTTGAATAGAATAACTTTACAGTTATGGTTCAAACCCTGGAGACAATGGCTGTTTGAATTTAAAAAAAAATGCATGTGTGGATATGTGGCTCAAACATTTTAAGACATTTATGTATAAAAACTTGCATTGTATTGACACAGACATAATTTCGAAATTTTCATTACGAATTCTCAACAAATATTGATACAAACTGTATAATACAAATGAAATGTGAACCTGTGTAGTTTTTGTAAATGTAAACATAATATTTCGTGACTAGTATTTTCAGAAAGTTAAAGGTTTCATACATATTTCTTGACACCTTTTTTTAAGGCAAGTTTTGCTTGCGATGAATTACGGATATTCGTAACCAAATAAATACTCGTCACAAAAAGTTGGGACTTTAGGACGTTCCTTTTGACAAAAAAATAGATAAATTTTGTGTGTCGTGAACATTGGGAATTTGTGGCCTTTGAATTTTTTTTGGGGAATTTGAAAAATGAGGAAGATAAACAAATGTGAGATAGAGAGAGTTGAGATGGTAAAAAAATCGAGAAACTTATAGTTGACAAAAATGAAGAAAATTAGGGAGATAATATTCGGAGTAAATATACAATATTCGTAATCTCTTAGTTTTTTCGGTGGCGGAGGAATGAGAAGATGATGGAAGAGAGATAATTTGTCAAAAAAAATACAGAAACTTATAGTTGTCGAAAGTGAGGGAGATATATTAGGATAAACGAGGAAGATGAAAAAAACAGGAGAGAGAACCAATTAAGTTAATAATCATCAAGGGTCATTAGAAAACTTTAATATCTCTCTTAAGAGATCCTATATGTGACATTTTCTGAAAAAAAAAATTAGAGTTGGAATAAGGGCTAAATTTATAATATGCGATTTCTATTTATTTAATGAGTGAGATAGAATTAATTTTGAGAGGTTCGCAGCTAAAATTTACCTTAAAAAAGTCTCAATCTACAATCTCTATCTTTTGTTGATAAATTATAAATTTATATAGACAAAATTTAGCAAAATAACTCACAAAAACATAAGTGTTTTGCGTTTTAGTCAATATTATGCAAATATTTTATAAATAATCTTTTAATGTTTTATAAATACTCTAAAAGTATAACGTAGCCAACACTATTTACACATTCTATATATATGACTAAAGATGAGATGGCAAGTTGAATTACTATTTTGGGCTTGTGTTGTCTTTTTGTAATTAAAAAAGGGGCATTTTTGTAACGATACAAATTATTAAGTAAGATGACACGTACTAAAAGTGATGGCAATAGCCATAGACGACACGTACTAAAGCAAACCATCATTCTCATCTATCACACATGTAAATACATGTTTTCCTAAGCAGGAGTTTGCAAGTTGAAAGTAGTGAAAAAAATTCGAAATTTATTTTTAAAAAATCGCAGCAACAACGACTATCATTGTCTCGAACATATTTAAAGACAATTTTCTGGAAACAGTTATAGGTCCATCCTCGACCACTACAATTTTGGTGCCCAATACTCCAAAAGCAATACAAAAAAATTCCAGTTAATCAAATCTTTCATTTTATTTTTTAACCAAATTACAAATCATTGACATATTACAATTATTTTTAATGTAGTGTTGAAAAATTAGGAACATCATCGACATCTTTTAAACGGAAACTATTTGGGTATGCTAATAGAATTTAATATATATTTTTTCTAATTTTTTTTATGCTGATATAGAAGAAAGTGCATAAGAAAACAAGGCACTAGACACTGATGCTTTGACATGTTTTATACTTTTTTGGCTACACAATAATACATGTATATATCTCCACAACAAGTTAACAAATTTTGCACGACACAAAAAACAAATACCGCAAATCCACCAGTCCGACACTCTAGTAAGGTATTTTTGCTTCAGTTTAAATATTTGTTACGTTATAAAATGATCTTAGTATATCATATAAAAACTGCATACAAATATGTACTTCTGACCAACAAAATAAGTAGAAAATAAACTTTGTGTTTTTCATTTGTCACCTTCAAACTTCCTTACTCTATTATATTTTCTTTGTAGAATTTTTTAATTCAATAATCAAACCAGGTTGGCGATAAAAAAACAATTTATTTGATTTATTTAAATGACAATTAGTGATCGTTGTTTAGTTTTGTACTCAGGCATGATCCAGTAGTATGATTTATCAACTATTTATACATAATTTAGTTTCATATTTATGTATTTTCAGGATTATAAAGACCTCACAACACTGATATGAGGTACCAGTTGGGACTAACAACTTCGCAACAGTAAGATGACCATGTTTTTGGATAAATGACACATATAAGTATATCTTATATATATATAAGCAACCGTGAAAAACGTATGCTATTTTTTATTGTACGCAAACTCTAACTAAATAAGTAGTTTCATACATTTTTTGCGTGTTGTACTGAAAGTCTCACTGAGATATGATAGGTAACATCTTCATCAAGTTTGTGATGCAGTCCTATAAGCACACCGGTTTTTTTTTTCCTTCTGTTTTCTTTACTTCTTATATCTTTAACAAGAAATTTATATATGTATATTGCAACTACACACACGGTCACTTTTAAAAAGTATGTTGATTTAAAAAATCACGAATTAGTCATCACTATAATGCAGCAGTTACACTAATAATAACTTAACTTTTAATTGGAAAAAGACAAAATTTTAGTTGATTTTTTTTAGATGACAAAATTCATTTTTTTTCCACATCACACACTCTATAAAAATAATTTACACATTTTTTTACACTTATATTTATTCAATTTTCATTAACATGTCACCATTAATATATTCTTTTTAAAATGATTTAGCTTTTATTTTTTAACAAATATAACTTCGCGCGTAGGTAAATTAAATCGTATTTACTAAAAAAGTTACTATAGCCAATGAACACTTTATAAATCTCTAACGTAGCCAACATTGATCATAGAGGCCCCTTCTAAAATTTCAAACGTTTAATATGACTTGATTAGTCTAACGAACACTTATATGTAAACGAGTGTCAAGCTTTCGTCACCTTGAAGAAGGTGAAGAATGTTTCTGAACCCAAAGTTGCAAAATTAGGGAAATATCAACGTTATTCCCCATAGGTGCAAATATTTAAAATTGATATTTTTACTAAAAAAGACGAAACTTGTCATTCACTTTCCGCCTCACTGCTATTCAAAATGATTTTATTATTCTTTTAGATAAAAAATACAAGTTCCCAAATTCAAATTATAAAAATAAAAATTAAATATTATAATGTTTATAATAATTAATTAATTAAAAATATATTTTAAATGCTAAATTTTAAAAATTATTATTAAATTCAAAATTAACTGTAAATCGAATATAAAAAACATTAAAAATCCGTCGAAGTTTTTAAATTTTTTTAAAAACTGGATTTTTGTTTTAAATACAAGTACTGTTTGATGATGTACCGTTATCAATATCTACAATCTACACGTATATAGTGATTATATCACGGTTATTTTAAAGAAATTGCTCAAATTAATCCAAATGAAACGTTGCAATTGCAAAATATTTAATCTTTTGCAAACGTTTAAATAATACCCATTCATACCTACGTGGCATTTTATATGATGGTTGCAATTCCATTTTTGCCCTTTTGATTTTAAAAAACGTGACTTTTTTTTTCAGAAATCGTTTTTAATATTAGCAGAAATTAACCAAAAATTACGGGATATTATGTTTATTTTTACAATTCAGATTAGAAATCATTATTAACGCGAATTAATATCTTTTTGAAATAGTCAACTAATTAATTTCTAAACGATTTTGTTGTTGACTTAGTTTTAATCAGATTAAATTCTTTCATAATTGAAACGTGGCTTTTTTTTTCAGAAATCGTTTTTTAATATTAACAGCATAAATTACGGAATATTATGTTTATTTTTTACAATTCATATTAGAAATCACTATTAATGCGAATTAATATCTTTTGGAAATAGTCAACTAATTAATTTCTAAATGATTTTGTTGTTGATTTAGTTTTAATCAGATTTAATTCTTTCATTAATTGCTAATTCTTATATATTGCAGGTTACAGACGTTGAAGAAAGGGAGAAGAATTCGAAATATTCGTTAATTTGCGTTAATTTGTATACACCTGATTTCATGGAATTCAAATTGATAATCTTTTTATCAGTTTTTTAATATTAACGCGAATTAACCTGAAATTTACGGGATTTAGTGTCTAATTTTCAACTTTCAGATTTGAAATTATTATTTCATGGATTTAATATCTTTTTGAAATAGTCAACTAATTGATTTAGAAATAATTTTGTTGTTGATTTAGTTTTATTTTTCATTTATGACTCGGATTTATTTAGTAAGTAAATAATCATGTTGCATATTACAGTTAAAGGTACATCCGAAACATATTAAAAAGGGTTAATTTTTGCTAATTTGTAAATTAATACAAATTAACTCAAAAATCTGGAGTCTCGTACTTCTTTAATTTATAAGTAACAGATTTTAAACCGCAATTAATGAGATTAATATATTTTTGAAGAAGTCAACGAATTAAATAAGAATTTTTTTTGTTTTTGAATTAAATTTAATAAAAAAAATTCATTAAAGGTTCATTATATATCAAGTAAAAGTTGCCACTAAGGTTTGAAAAATTTGTCGTCCATATTAAAACGTAGTTAATTTGCGTTTTGCTTTCAACAGCGAATCATTCAGTTCTTATCCATTCCTCTGATTTACTGGATTTGAAACCATAATTAATGGAATTAATATATTTTTGAAGAAGTCAACGAATTAATTAAGAACTGCTTTTTTTTTTTTTGCATTAAATTCAATAAAAAAAAAATGTTTCACTAAAAGCTCATTATATATCAGGTATGCATCACGCTAATGTTTGAAAAATTCTTCGTCCATAAAAAAACATAGTTAATTTGCGTTAATTTTTGAAAACTATACAGCGAATCATTCCCTTGATTTACTGGATTTGAAACCATAATTAATTGATATCATATATTTTTGAAGAAGTCAACGAATTAAGCCAGAATCGTTAACAGAATTTAACAGAAATTAATAATCACATTTCCAACAAATGATTTATCAATTTCACATAACTTAACCAAAACAACATATACACTAAATTAACAGAATCCAGGATTGGGGCTTTTTTCTTTAAAATTTGAAATTTTGTTTTCTCCTTTTGAATTTTATCTCTACAGATGATTAGATCTTAAAAAAAATGAAAAATGACGATAAAACTACGTTTGAGATATGCATTTGGCGTCTCGACTACGTTCTCGAAGCCTCCACCGTGTATCAGAACATACATTTCATTCGTTCTTCTTCTTCTTCTTCTTCTTCTTCTTCTTCTTCTTCTTCGCTTTCGTCTTCGTCTTTATCGACACTCAAAGTCCCTCTCTTCACCACCGCCACCGCATCGGACCTCTGCAACTGGAGCGACACGCCTCGCCTCCTCCGTCGAACATCCTTCGCAGACTCCGACGGCGGTCCCGACTCTACTTTCCTTCGGCGAGAGATCCGGTGGCTCCTCGAAGACGCCGTGGAGTCGGAGGACGAGAGCACCAGAGTGGCGAGGCTGAGAACGAGCGTGGAGGATCTGTACTCGGCGTGGAAGCAGAGAGTGTGAGAGAGAAGAACTCAAAATTTTGGGCTTGAGAACGAGAGAAAAACCGATAGAGTGAGAACGAGAGAAAATCACATAGCTTTTGGTTTGAAGAGAGAGAAAGTGACGATTCGGATTTAAGAGAGAGAATCGTTCTGTGAGTATGTGTTTCAGTGGGAATGAGAGAGAGAGAGAGAGTAAGTTTGAGTGTTGAATGGGGTTAGAGTTTAAGAGATTTGATGGGGTATATAACAACTTTTCAAAACAATTTCTTTCGCCCAAAATTAAAAATTTTCATTAATTTTCATTAATTTCCAACATATCCGGCTCTTTAATTGGAGAGAGAAATTGAGTCTATCTTTGTACATAAAATCCGGCCATAATTTAGTTAATTTTCGGAATTTAATTTCCAACAATTACAAAACTGGAAAGAGTATAATAGTCCGATAATTTGCGTTAATTTTTACAACTGGGTATTAACCAAAACTTACAAAAAATTGAGTATTTTGCAAACTCAATACTATTGAAGAGTATATACCTCTTTATCCCTATTTTAAACATCTAAATAAAAACAGTAAACATTAAAAAAAACTCCAAATATAAAAGTTTAGGTGTTTTTGCGTTAACTAGAGTAGTTTAATAGTAATGCACATTTATGATCTAGTGGTAACGGATACCCTTTCAAGTTGGAAGGCGCGTTCATTACCCACCGCAAGCGAAACTTGTTTTAAAAAAAAAAATTAGGTGTTTCTTTAAACCCATTCATAAATCGATGTATATACATTTCTTTAAAAAATTTGGGTCATTTATTCAGGAAAGACCCAAACCTAATTTCTTTTCTCTCTGGTTTTTCAGTCCTGAATCTTAGTCATCTCCATCTCAGACGTAAATCGCGACGGACACCTTCTGACTCTCGGAGGTACGCTCTCTCCCAGTATCGCACTTCCTCTTCCCCTCACTTTCGTAATCTCGATTTAGTTTGACATGAAAAATCCAATTTGATTATCACCAATTTCTCCTTCTCTGCTTTGAGTCTGTAAAGAAATCCGAATTCGAATAATAAGCAGACTCGAAGTAAGTATAGAGTCCGATCAAAATTTTCAGCATAAGTTTACTAGAACACGCTCGTATTCTTAAGACTCCTATTAGTTAGTCTAAGCTTTCTTTCACTTTCATCGCAAGCCTATGTTGAAATCGAAGCTCGGTACTGAATGTGGTTGAAGGTGTGTACTTTTTCCGTGACTATCACCTGATACAATTTAGACAGCTACGACGTTAAACAAGATAGAAAAATATCAGGATAAGTTTAAGAAAAGATCTTTAGAGCTGTTTTTTGTTGGCTCTTATTTAAGACAGAAAATTAATAACTTCGAGTGTATTTCAAGGTGTTTTTCAAATTTAAGGTACTGACTTTTTTATTTCCAAGAATCTTTATACAAAGAATCACTTCACACAATATAGCTAGCTTCAGTTGTAATATAAGCTTTCGTATAGTTGGTGTAAGCTTTCTTCTTTTTACGAGATTGAGGTGTTGTCTCAAGTTCAAGACAATATTATATATATGCATATATATATATATATATATATTCATTTTGAAGAGTCTTGTATTATCATAGGATCACTTCATAACAATCTCGGCAGCTACAAATTATAACAAGATAGAAATCGATCGTCATTTCAAGATAATTATAGGAAAATGCACAGATCTTTAGGTCTCTTCTTTATTGTCTCTTGTTTATGACAGAAAGTTAATATCTTCGAGTGTGTTTCAAGTTCAAGGCACTGGCAATGTTTTTATTTTTATTTGAAGAATCTGTACATGAACATAGAATCATTTGAAACATATAGAGAGATTCAGTAGTAAGCAGCAGAGTCGTAATGGAAGATAGAAATTGGGTTATTAGTTTGTGTAGGGTTTCCCCTTTCCGGTGACTGAATTTACTTCCGAAATGCAGGGTGAGGTTTATTTCCGGTTGATAAAGTCTTTCTGATTTTTTGAAAGATGTCGAGCAAGAAAGAGGAGAAATCTGGGGTGGCGGCGGAGAGAATCAAAGCGGCGGCTCTGACGGCGGCGAAGGGCCTTAGCCGGGCTCAGGCGGAGCGGGCCGCCACGGCAGCGGCCCGAAATGTGAATGCTTACGGTCAGAAAGAAGAGGGCCCGAGCCGATGGCAAGAAAAGAGAGAGGCGAAACGGCAAATGTACTTGATGAGCACAGAAAAAGCCGTTCGTCTCGGAGAACGAAAAGACGTGAAAGCCAGCGTTTCGGCTTCTCAGTGCCAGAAGTGCTTCCAGCCCGGCCACTGGACATACGAGTGCAAGAACGAGAGGGTCTATATCTCTCGCCCATCCCGGACCCAGCAGCTCAAGAACCCGAAGCTGAAGATGAAGGTCGCGGTCGAGGAAGATTTCGAAAACCAGCATGGGAAAGAAGAGGAGGAAGATGAAGAAGAGGAGAAGCGGAGCAAGAAGAGCAAGAGGAAGAAGAAGCATCATCGTCATCGCCAGTCGGATTCCGAGTCGGGGAGCGACAGCGAGGCTTCGGTGTTTGAGAGCGGGTCGGGTTCTGAGGAGAGTAGCTCGGGGTACAGCTCGTCATCCGACTCGGAGGAGGAGAGGCGGCGTCGGAGGAGGAAGAAGAAGACCTCGGAGAGGAAGAAGAAGAAGAAGCAGAGCAGAGAGAGGCGTCGGAAGCACCGTTCTTCGTCATCGTCTGAGTCTTCCGAGCCCGATTCGGGTTCAGATTCGGATTCGGATTCCGATGATCGCAAGAGCAAGAGGAGGAGCAGGAAGCATTAAAGCTCATCGGAGGTTGACTAGTTTCGGAGAAAAAGATGTAGAAGTTTCATGGCTGGTTTTTTCTTTTAATTCTGATGAAGGGGCTACGTAGCTGAGTTGAATTTGGCGTTCTCTGTTTTTTGGTCTTTTACTTTTTTTCTCGTAGGATGAGAGGAAAAAAACGTATTTGCAATTTGTTCTCTTATGGGATTATACTTTGTTGCACTTTGTTGCGTAATATTGATTTATCTTATCTTACTGTTGTGAACTGCAAGATTTGATTTGCTGTTATAATACTGTCCTGCGACTCCGAACTCACAGGTATACATAAGTGCATGTGTAGATATAGCCCCTTCTCCAAAACATTTGTAGTAATTTTAGCCCAAATTTAAACATTAACTGATTTCATTGTTCATGCAAGATTCAACTAAAAACATACAATAAAAAATCCAAATAGCATAAATAAATAAAAAAGAACACAATTAGACTTTTCCCTACTTCGATCTAAAATTTATTTACGTGCACTGAGTTTCATGAAAGAAACTCGGTCTATATTAAGATTGTCGCAAGCTACTCTTTTTTACCAGTTTCACACAAAAGAAACACGATCGAGATGATCTTTCAAAAATAAACATAGAGAAGAACATATATCGATAAAAAGAAGAGAGTTTCAGAAATTTTGTAAGAGGGAAAGATTATTAGGTTGAATGAGCTCAGGTAGGGTTGAATTTTTTATGTGAGACAAGATTGCAAATTTTATTAGTGGTCATTAAATTTTTACAACATCAACAGCACATGTAACAACCTTATACTACAATGTAGTTTCTAGACAAAAAGACACTGCGCTAACGTTTGGGCTTCGGCAAATAGGATTTCTAGGCTTCCAAATCCAAATAACCTTTTTACATGCTCAGATCATTCCGGGTACCCTTTCAAGTCGAGTTTTGTCATGGTTTTCCATACGTGGTAAACAATTGGAAAAAAGACAAGCTTAGTCGGACTCACGCGAGCCGTGGCTTGAGCTTTCTAAAGCACGACTGAGGAAAGTAAGGAAAAAGCTTATTTACCCGGTGATTATAAGATCCCTCTCGGAGCCTAGTAAAGTATTCTCGTGAGCTGATTCGAATATGGTTTCAAGCTGATTTTCGACGATACCCCGTTGCTCTTAAACTTGCTTCTATGAGAAGAAAGCATCATAACGTATTTGACGATAGATTCTTTACAAGGCCGGCCCGAGCTCAATGATGCTCTAGGCCTGTGAACAATGTATGGGCTCTTTTATTACCATATTTTAATTAAATTTTTTTATATAAAATTTTTGGGCCCAATTCAATGTGGGGCCCTAGGCCTGTACCTAGCCCGCCTATAGCAAGGGCCGACCCTGATGCTTTAGATAAATCTTGGATAGAAGTTGAACGGCCAACACTAACACTAAGATTTCGTCTTCCATTTTTTTCGTAGACTTTAGATTCACTCCAATTTTTTTTTTCTCTTCCTACTATATTAATCTACGAAACATATATCAAAGGTCTTTACCACTTTTATGTTTAGTGTTTCTAATATATCTAATATTTTGTAATTTTTTTTTGTTAATAATCACTTAATTTTGTTTACATGTCCAAATTATCTTCATCTTCTAACTTTGTAAACATTTTCAAATTAAAGTCAAAACAGTCCAAATAATTATATAAACAATTTGAGGTGAGTATTTACACAAAATTTACAAAACGTTAAATATTTTGAAATTAGTAAACGTTTTATGGGTATATAGCTAAAAGAGCCAATATATATTGACAGGAAAGTATTTTTTTTATTTGATCGTCACATTAGACTTCAGAATAAATTAACATCAACGGGATGTTCGATTGTGATAATTATGTGACTTATTATATTAATAAATGAACTAGTCGAGATATATACTTGGACTCTGTTGATACGATGGGATTTATCATCGCATCAACAATGAAATTTGATGCCATTTATTATAACTCAACAATCAAATTGGATTATTAAATTCAAATTAATTTAAAAATAAGATTTTAATAAGGGTCTCATTCCGTTGAATAAGATAGGGAAAAAAATAACGATATGAAGAAGATATTATGATTCGTAATGAATATCGATTGAAAAATAAAGTTACACTAGTGCCGAGCTCGTCAAATAGTCTGTCGTGATCAAGAGGATATTACAATATATATATTGTTTGTACGATAAGTGTAAATATGATTTGGGTAAAAAAATAAAATAATGAATAACTACGTCGAAAAATTCTGAGTCCTGTTTATACACTTGATGAGGTTGTGTCTCATCGTTATCTTGATGACACGTGTTCTGTTCGGTGGTTTTCAGATTGTTATCTGCGGATGCGCCGAGCTCGGTTGCGAATATATTGGCCGCTTCTCATTGTTGACTTCGTCTCGTCTGATTGAAGGAAATGTCGATTTTATTATCTCTTCATCATAGTTCTCTGCTTCTCATTGTTGACTTCGGGCTTCGTTCTTTCTAAAAGAGGGACTAACTCAGCTCCCACAGACCCTACTCTAATGTCACCTAGAATGTTATAGTTGGAAAACTCCAATCATGGAGCGTTTTTGGTTTCTCTAATTGTTGCACTAAAAAAAGAGAAAAAGTTGTAACATTTAATTTTGTGCCACAATATTCTTTTTATTATAAAAATTACTACAAAATTTTTATGTAAGAATATATTTACATTATACAAGTGAAAACTATATATTTAAGTTGATATAGTTTTAGTTATTACATTTTTTATTCTAGATTCGTTTGCTAATAATTCTTTAAAACTAATATCTTCAGTCCAAATTTAATATGAAACTAGTAATGGAATTCGTCAGGAACATATATGTTTGAGTATATAAAGCAAAAGCAAATGTGTTTCGAGACTGTACTCGCTATGTAATATATTACATATCGAGTAATGTAGGTTGCGTGAAAAATAATGACAATAGAAATGTTGTAGATTCTCAGCCAATATTGTTGAATAGTTAACAAGAATGTTGCGTATGAGTTATTAAAATTACGTGTATATTATTATTTCTGGCTGTTGTTTTTGGTGGTGGTGACAGATTTAGGATCAAAGAAAGAGCTCAGGTAAGAATCACGGGAACATCTTAAGAACTTTTCCATCTAAAAGAAGCAAAACTGTCATAATTTTCTAAATATAATCCACTATATTCATTCAATATATACAAAGAACATATATATATATTATATATATATATACATATATACTAATACGTACATAATCATAAAAAGAAATACCAAGAACCCTATCTAGTTGAAAATAATGGAATCATTTCCAAACTCTTGTAAAGGACTAGTGAGAAAATCGCACAAACCAAACCCAAAATTAAAGCCAAAACAAAAATCACTCTCACGGCTATCCACGTGCTCGCGAACTTCTTTCTTCATCGTCGCCAATCCCTCGTCGGACCTTCCATTAGTTATGGTCTCGAAGGATCGCTCGGCGTCGGAGTCTCTTCCGGTGAGTTCTTGGACCAGAGCTCTGAACTCCGAAGCGCTGGTTTTCACTTTCATCGGACTCGATATGTACACCACTTTGATCCCTCTGTTTCTCCGGGATTTCTTGAACGCTTTCTGAGATTTCACGGTGCTCACGCCTAGTGCATGATCCATTGCTGACTTAGTCGTTCTTTTGGACTGAGCTTGTTTTTTTTTTTTGGCGACGGCGTCTTTGTTGAAATCTCTGTGTGGGTATACTATATCTATATATAATGAGCTGAAAATGGTTTTTAGTTGGTGATTTTCTGGGAAATAATTGGGTTGAAAATGAGAGGGAATAGAGGAAGGTGATGCGAAATTACCATGGATAGATATAGAAGATTCTGCGGAAAGAAACGCTTGTTGGTCTCGTAGGACCCGTAAGCTTTATATATTTACGTATATAATATTATTATATGGGTAACCAAGACCTTTTTTTGTCATGTGACGTGAAAGTTTGGGGTAAAGAGGACCAATATAAGCAAGACAATTCACACGTTTAAGCAGCCTCGTATGACTTTTGAAATTTTGAGTCAAGATTAAACACGTGGCGATCATTTATTCGTGGACTTTTATCTTTTTTCAAGTCGAAAAATGTAAGGAGTTTTTTTCTGTTGGGTTTCGTTTTTGTCTTGTTCGTAGAATTAAGTACTTCGCAAGGCAAAGAATTGCTGCCACAAAATCTTTCAACGTAACTCTTCCGTACAATGTTTTTGCGCTCTTTAAAAGCAATTGATTAAAGAATATAATACAATACAAATACACACTTACTTGTAATGCAAGTATTTGACATATATAGAGCGTGAGATAAAAGGCTTTACTTTCCCTTATAATCCCCTCAATAGATGTAAATAGAGAAATCTATTGTCAAATATACAAGGACAAATATAAATGACACAAGACAAAAATAAATGAGCGATGTTAGACTTGTTAGTAATGCTTGCGTCGGATTAGTGACTCCACCAAAGCAACGAGACGTGGTACTAGATGATTAATTAACTAAATTTTAATATATAAATTACATCTATGTTTACCATGTCAAAACTTTTTCACAAAGAGAAAAAAAATTGGTCTAAAGAGATTCGCCATCCATGCATCCACGTGCATGGAGACCAAATACCGTGTCTAAAAAGACAAGAAAACAAAAATGGGTGATAAAAACAAATCATTCGGTTTTTGGTATATAGTATTATAATGATTTTACTTTTTAGACTAAAAAGGTAAGAAAATATCATGGTTAGACTTAATAATTTAACAACTTTCATAATTGTACTTTTGTCATATTTGACGAAAATGTTTTTTTAATCAATATAGATCAACCAGACACCATCAGGTATCATAATTTATTGAATTTCACCCCAAAAATATTAACATTCTAATTCACTACGTGATATTTGATTCGTGCAACGCCAAATTGACTCTATACCCACTTCAAACATTGACAATTTGTATATATCCAACGTTTTGTAAACAAGTCGTAAATAACCAGAGAAATTCGTTTACATCTACTTACAATTAATTTTACAGTTAATTTTCCTTCAAATTTTTCTTAATTTTTAATATTTTTCGATATTTTGGTCTGTAAACGAATTTCTTTGACTATTTACGACTTATTTACTAAATATTAGATATATCCAAATTGACTATAGTTTAGTCGTAATGTTACAATGTTGTTGATAATGATGATTAATAAAAAGAAAATTTCATGATGACGATGCTAAATACAATATTTTTTTAATGACGACGACGATGATGATAAATCTAATAAATCATTCATTTTTATTTTTAAAATAACTATATGTTTGGACTGTTATTCCATCTAAATTGACACTATAGTGATGGTGAGAACAAAAATTGACATTGAATATTTATCCCAATTTTTTTAAACAATTAATACATAATTGACAACTTGTAAACATTTGCGGGTCTTTTTCTCTTTTATGTAATTACGATTTTCTTTTAGTTCTAGATGGTAATTATTTATTTGACGATTCATATAGATAAGATTTATCGAAATTAATAATATTATTAATATTTGAAGGTAATAAGATTCTATATATGTATTTAATAAAAAAACATAAATAGAAATTAATAGTTAAATGATAAAAAAATGTGTAAGCTCTGTGTAAAGTTTACATGAATATGTTAGATATAATGAGCGGAAATTAATTAAATTTTCGGAATAAACAGATTACAATAATATGAAGAAAAGAAATAACAACAATAATATTTAATTATAACAAAATAGGAGAAAATCGAGAACCGTTCGACGGTTTCTTGAAAGTAATATTGTCCTCCTACTGCCAAAAAATTTTGTGCAATTTACCTCCCGGGATACAACAGTGAATGAGAAGATCTTTGAGCAGCAACGAGACTTCTCCGGCGAACCAAACTCGTAGCTAAACAAACCGAACTACAAAAGAAACAACTGGAACAACTGGTATCCAAAGGAACAACTCGGAACAACCAACTTTTCAGAAGGAACAACCAAATTTCCTGAAGCAACAACCAGTGTTTCAGAAGGAACAACCACAATTCCGGATGAAAGAAAGAAAGAAATATCTTTGTCTTTTGGTGTTTTTCGGTGTATTACCGTCTGAATGAGAGCACTTGACCTTTTATAGGTAAGGCAAGGTTGGTTTCAGCTTACAAAACCGCCACCATTAACAGCTCTTAATGGTGTCTTAATCCCTCTTGATTATGCTGAGAGTAAATTTCCAAAAACTGCTCAAAAACGTCCAAAACATTTTTTTTCCTTTATTTGCAACAAATGCAAATAAACTTGCAGCACAATCAATTCGGTAGTTTATGTTTAATTGATTCTCAATATAAACTACAAGTTATTTGTGGAATAAAAATTTTCTAGAAGTGAATTTTGAAATAAAAAGTAAGGGATGAGCCCGGAAGCCCGCGAGGGGTAAGAGCTATTTCACTCACACTCTCCTCCCTTGCACTTGGATACCATCTTAAAAAGGATAATCCTATATAAACACCACACCAACTCCCTTGCCCAACCCATGTGGGACTCTTGTGGATTCTCACCATTCACTTCTCTACAACACATAACAAAAAAAATTTAAGCATATTTTAAGCATCAATTTCTCATTCATCATAGACATGATTTTGACAAATAAATACTTAATCTTATACCCGTCGCAACAAGGAATAAAAATTTGAAAGAATTATCAAATTTCGATGAGTGGACCACATTCAAATATTAGCCATAAATCATCCATAATCTATCTTAATAATATTTTATTAACATTTCTTCCAATAGTATATACAATGAGTAAAATTCACATGTATAGACCATGTGTATAATTCACATGTATAGACAATGTGTAAAATTCACATGTATAGACAGTAAAACAAACCTATGTGTAAGCTTTACTATATCTATTTATGTAACGGCCAGGCCCAGCCCAAGGGAAGGATGAGAGAGCCGGTGGCCCAAGGCCTCCAACTAATAAAAGTTTTTGTTTTGAATTTTTTGTTTTTGGTGAGATTTGAACTCATGATCTCTTAATTGGAATCCATTTGTTATTACCATTAATCTATTATAACTATAACTTTCTTTTAAACTATATAAAAAAACTTTTATATTTTTTCTTGATCAAATCCTCCAATTTTCTTTAAATTATATAAAAAAATTTATTTTTTCGTCCAAAACTTTCAATTTGTTTGAGCCGCTTCTTAACAGCTGGTATAGTTGTTTGAAATGCACACATTGTGATTAAATCATTTTGTACTTGTATTATGTGATAGAGCTGATCAGGATTGAAGTTGCTTACCATTGAATACTGTGGATAGTGTTTTCCGTGTGGAATTGGGTAGAGACACTAATTCAGGAAAGAGACTGAATTAGGATTCACTTTATAGTTAAGTACCCTTGACATTGAAATCGATACTATTCATATAAGGTCGTTGTTGTATTATTAACTATATTCTTAGTGAATTCTTTTCACAAAGTTGTATATTATCCATATGTAAGTGACGTTGCATCTGAGTTACCAGTATTTTTATTTTCTTTCTTTTAATTATTTTTATATCATATTTGATTGACAAATTGTTATATACAGGGTCACAACATTATAAGTTACATCTTGCACAGTGTCTAATGTCTAAGAGAATTTCAAAGAGAATATGTTTTACCAAACGTCAAAAGGAGTTCCAAACTTTAAAAAAGTTAATAAGCATACAAGCATATCCAAATTTTGTTACAACTAACCAATTTCGTAAAAAAATAACTAGTCTCATTTTATTTATAAAACAAAATAGTCCACCCGAACTAAAGCAAATACATAAAACCAATTTTGATAAACTCATAGGTTGCAATGGAGGATTCACAAACTTATTGGAAAACATAATTACACTATCCTGCTGGTTGATCAAAGTATTTACCCTTCTTGCCCTGAATTCCATACCTCTGCGTAAAGAGTCCAACCTCGTCCCTTTTAGTTTTGATTTGGTCATTCACTCTATCGTCCCTTATGACTTCTCAAACAATTCATGCTCGGAAATTTACGTACTCGGTTTCAACTGAAATCATCTGGATTTGAACGCCCATTGTATTCTCTCATACTCTTCTTTGTCATCTGCTCGTTCATCACTACAGAAGGCATCGCTGTGGCTCTCATCACTGACTCCATCAGATTCCTTGTCAAGACCTTCATCACTGTTACAGAACTATGTGAAGCCTTCATGCTCGCCACGCAATTATCTCGGCATTCTTCCTCTCTTTCAGACAAAACTAATTTTCATGTCATTATGTTTGTGTTCCACCATGTTCATCGAGTTTATTTTTTCTTGAAACACGAATTTAGGAGTATATACAAAAAGATATTTGGTTGGTCACATAAGGAAGATAACTTCGGACTTATGGTTTATTAGACTTTGCAACTTGTTCTAATGACGTTTAATTACAGACGATACAGATACATATTGAAAACAGATATTGATGTATAAAGATTCTAGCTTTATTATTACTTTGTGAACCTCTTTCAAGGAAATTCATTTTTCCCCTGAGCTTCTCTAAAATGTCTCTGTGCTGTTTTTCCTTTCCCAAACCAATTCCTCTTTCTTATTTTTCTCCATCGAAAACACCCTACTTAGAAATCGAATCATAACGCTCCCGCGACTGGGAATACCAAACGAAGAAGAATTAGAATACTCGATTTCTTGAGCAAAAACTATCGTAATATTGGCTCGGAATCAAGGGTTTAGATGTTATGTTTTGTAGCCGAGTTTCAAAAAAACTTACCCCTCAAGAAAGCTGGCATACAAGTAGCCCTGAGAACAAACCCCAAACATGCATATACATCAGCATCACCCAAACCAAAGTAATTGTATAAAAACACTAAGAATGATGACTTGAATATCAGTTTTATTAAACAATACCTGCAAAAATCTCACAAACACAATTCTTTTTTCTTCCTTAAATTATCATTTATTATGCATAGCGTGATCTGTTTTTGTAATTTAGACTAGAAAATTTATTTTTTGTTTGTCGTTTGTCAGTCATTCTAGTTTCAACGTTTACTTAAGCAATCGATTTTTTCATTTGATTCGAATGACCATATGAGCTATAGAAATCACATTTCAAAGTTGCATCCAGAGAGACAGAAAATATTAGTAAAAACAGGAGAGAGAATTCTAACCTTTAGGTCTGAGTAGGAGATTAGCACCTGATACGAGTCTCTACTGAAGAACCATCCAATAAAGTGACGCTAATGCAAACGGAAGAAAGTAAATAGAGACAAAATGAAAGAGGGAGCTGATTTCTCAATCTCCGAAAAAATAGAAGAAAAAACAACATCGATTTCAAACAAAACAAGCAATTTAGTCGATATTTTACAACATTACACGTATCTTTTTCTTCGATATATGGTTATGTACTAGAAGACTATAAATCATCCCAAGCTCCCATCAATTCGGCCGACACGGATCCGCTTCTGCACGACCATTATTCCGATTTCCCCTATCATGTATACATGTGTTTCTTTCCTCAGTCTGCTTTATTCTTCTGTGTACGTATATATATGTGTATGATGTGAAAGTCCGACCTCATACAAAATCCAAAACATCGACCCGAACTGCGACCCGACGGTCGGAATTCTGCTCCGAAAGAGACTCCCCGTTCGAGCTCTTGGGCTTCTTGCGTCTCCGGTCCTTACTCTCCTTTGAGTCGGAGCCGGACGAGTTTTTGGTGGTGATCCTGGGCGAGCTGTTGATGGCTCTGTGAAGCCTGCGAGCCATCTCCTCGTCCTTTCCGCAATTCTCTACCGGCCCGTTCTTCCGGTACAAGAGCTGAACCGGGACGTGCTTCTTGTTCCTCCTCGGCGTCGAGCGTGGCCGAAGATCCGCTGGTGATTCTTCCGACAAAGCCGCCGCCAATTCGAGAGCCCTTTTCGCAGAAGCCATGGCCAGAGCCGCCGCCTCCGCTCTCTCCTCTGCGGCCGCTCTGGCGACCCTTGCAGCCCTCGCTGCCGCCGCCGCCGCCGATCTCGACGCCTCCGCGATCTCCCTCGGCGAGAGGTCTTTTTCGCGGTGGGAGATCAGAAGGCTTCTGAGACGAGCGTTGAACTCGAAGGAAGGCGGTGAAGGAGACGATGGTGGAGTGAAAGTGGTATTGGACAGGGAGGCGGAGAGAGAGAGTTGCAGTGGACCCTCGCCGGAGTCGGGGCTGTGTTGACTTCTCAACCCAGCGAGGAGCCGTTTCCGAGGCGGCAAAATTACGTCTCCCTCCAAGTGATTTACGTCGCATAAATTCGGGTCCATTTTTTTTATTCTTCCTTGTATTATAGCTAACGGAAACAGCAGATAGCGATTTCGTGCTACATCTACAGAGAATAGGCACAACATTCATAGTTCAAAAACAGAGAATATTGCTATAGAATCATTCACTCGCTAACAAGAAACGTTGAATCCGTTGAATTATACATTTAGTAAGCAATGACGATCCTGGAAAAGGTGTAGATATAGAAGACTCTTTATGCTTAAAACTAAAGTCGTATTATCGTCACTAATTTTCCTATTAGAACTAGAGACTGCGCATACAAAATGAAGCAAGAAAAAAAATCCAACACAGAAATATTCAGCAAAAGAGAAGGCTGATAACTAACCAAAATAACAGATCCAAGCAATTACAGATTTCATCAATCCAACTTGACATAGACAATCAAAGTAAATCTACTTGATGAAATTACGATGGAAAGAAGAAGAATGAAACAAATAGTTACCATCGTAATCTCCTTGAAGTTAACTAGAGGTTACAAGACGTAACCACATAACGGCTCTTTATTTAATAAGCCGCGCTAATCTGCGATACATAAAAAGATCAAGCCACCAGATCAATCAGAAATGGAGATAAAAAAAATATGAACAGATTTAGATGAAGATTCTAGAGAACAGACAGTTTTGTTTCACCTTACATATTCAAATGGCAGTCTCAAAGAAGTGGAAGTTGATAACGTGGTTCAAATTAAATGCAAGAAAGTGAGGTTTAACTAACTAAGGTCGAAAGTCTACGATTATAAAGGCTAACAGTAATAAAATGAAACATTACAGGGCAATAAAGACAGGGCTAAGTATAATATTATTGTTTCAAGATTACTCTTCAAGATTTTTCTTTAATATTAATTTCAGACATCCGTTTCAAGAAGTTGAATTTCATCATTTCACGTGAGAATGTGGTAAATATATGTGAATTCAAATAAACACAACACGATGAAATCAGCTTGCTTTGGAGGACATAGAAATTAACGCAAAAATTCCAACTCATTTTTTTTTCTTCTTTATCTAAAATGATAAATCTCTAATAAGCAACCAAAGATCCCTGAATCAATGGACCGCAATTCAATTTGCAAGCCCGATCGTGTGAATTAATATAAATATAAGATTTGCAGGTGAATTATCAAGAATCAAGTAAACTTTTCCACAGCCCCAAAAAACCCAAAACCAAAAGCAAACAAAAATTGAAAAGAAATTACCACAGTTATTTGAGAATTAATGATCAAAGAACACAGACACAACAATTACCATTTTCCTAATGGAAGTCTTACCACAAACTGAGCTAGATTGAGGAAAACAGAACTGCAAAGTATTTTAGCAGAGAAAACGATGAGTAAATAAGAAGTGAATGAAATAGAACCTGAAGTAATCTGCGAAATTGAATGTTTCGGTGTAGAAATTGAGAAGAATAAGAGAAGAATTAAGGAATCATATTCTCTCTTTCTCTACAGAGTCTTGTCTCTTCCGACAGGAGAAGGAGAGAAATCCAAAAGAAAGATTGGACTTATCGTGCGTTGAGTTTGTTAGAAACTTGTTAGGAGATGGGTTATGAATGTACATTTTTTTAGAATTTTTTGGAATAATTACACTTTTACTCCCTAAACTTTGTTACATGCAACAAGTGTCTCCCTAACTTTTTCTTTCCCATTTATTTGCCCTTTGATTGTTATTTGGCATAAAAAAATCTCATTTTCTAGATTCTAAAATATTTTAGATTGATCATTTGAACGATTTGTTGGTTAATACTTGTTGAAGGATAAATATGTTATTCTTATAATCTAGGGGTTGCTAGTTGTTAATTCCTCAATAATCTATTTACTTATTTTTTATTTATGGTAACCAGGATTAGTAATTAGTGTAAGTTATTATTTTCATGTATATAATCATTATATACATGTCTTCATTAATGAAAAATAATATGTTTCTTCTCCGATCTCAATCACCATATTTCACATGTTATCAGAGCATGACCAAATATAACCATGCAACTTCGACATCTGCTGAAATGACCACCACCATTTTTTTGCCACCAACAACAGTTACTTCTTATTTGGGACTAATATTATGATTACTTATTTATTAAGTTAGCTAGTATATTAGTTTATGTTATGTCGTTTATTTTTTTTAGCTATCTAATACCGAACGACTTGTCATTTACACTATAACCGTTGTAAACAGTATATAACCATTTTCTATGGTAAATCAATCAATAAGTTTTTCTCTCGAAATCATTCTTTCTTCTCAGATTCTCTAGATTCAATATGGTATCAGAGCAATTGCTCCGTGATTGTTCCCTTCGCTTTTCCCTGTTTGATTGTTCCTCTTCGCCGATCTCTTTTTCGCTTCGCCTGAATCAATGGCTGAAAATGAGGCTTCATCGACCGATACTTTATTAACACGAAGAAATGATGATCCTCGGCCAGAAACTCCACCATTGCCAAAACCTCCAATTCCAGCTCCGACTCGATCTCAAAATCAACCCCAGTCTCAACCTAGATCTCAATCTGTTGCGACAGATTTTTCTTGATCTCGATTTGAGAATATTTCTCCATACTTCTTTCACCACTCTGACTCCACATGTGGATCTATGGTATCAAGCGTTTTCACAAGAACGAACTACATGGCTTGGAGTCGATCGATGCTCGTTGTTCTTGAGGCAAAGAACAAATTAGGATTTCTTGATGGAAGTCTGCAACGACCTCAACCAGATCAACCAGAATTGAGGAAGATTTGGAGCAGGAACAACTCCAATATCATTTCTTGGATTATGAACTCCGTCTCCAAAGAAATTGATGCTTCAATTCTTCTTGGAGGAACCACAAGAGATGTCTGGGAAGATCTTAAAGATCTGTTCCAGCAAAGCAATGGACCAAGAATTTTTCAACTGAAGAAGGAGTTCATCAATCTTGCACAAGAAAACAATTCGATCGGAATCTATTTCACGCGACTGAAATCGATTCACCAAGATCTTTGTGAATTCAAGCACGAGTGCATATGTTCTTGCACGTGTGGAGGTATAGTGAAGATTGCTGAATTTAACGAATCTTAGTATGTTATGCAGCACCTGATGGGTCTAAATGAGTAATACACATCGGCGAGGACTCAGATCTTGTTGATGACTCATATTTCAACAATCAGTAAGGTTTATGCCTTATTGTCCGCTGATGAGACTCAGCGATTGGTTGGAACCGAACTGCAAGCTTCTAATGAGCATATCAACACTCTTGCCATGGCTACTCCAGATGGCTACTCACTGCAAACTCTTAGGTCACCGCGCTGACAAATGTTACAAGCTGCATGGCTATCCTCCGGGATACAAATTCAAGACGAAGGCAAATGTTGTTGATGGATGAGCTACATGAAGTGGAATCACTGATGGCATGACTCAGCCTGGACAATTATCTCAAAATCTATCTTTCGATCAGATTCACCAGTTGATCAATCATGTCTCGGGACAACTCACCATGAACACTCCAAGCACCTCCAATGACGCTATCAACATGGCCTCTAGTCACACAGGTTTGATCAATTTGGTAAATTCTTTCCAAACCTTGTTTTTTGAAATTCAGTCTTGGATCCTTGACTCAGAAGGCTCTTAACACATTTGTTCTAGGCGAGATCTACTTCATGATATCAAACCGATCTATAATTCTACAGTTACCTTACCTAACAGAACAATTATTCGAGTGAATTACCTAGGCAAAGTCAAATTGAATGATAATTTAATCTTGACAAATGTTTTATACGTTCGTCGTTTAAAGTTTAATCTTATTTCTGTTCGAGCTTTAACTAATGATTCTAACCTGACTGTTTCCTTCTCTAAGGATTTTTTCTTGATTCAGGACTTGGCATGTTCGAAGACGATTGGCAGGGGTAAAAGTACCAACGACCTCTACATTCTGTCTGCTAATTGCATTGTCAACACAGCTTATCATTCTCAATCAATCTCAGCTACAACTTGGCATAACAGATTAGGTCATCTCTCACATAAATGTTTACAAACTCTGCGAGATTGGTTAGGTTTCATCAACTCTTCAATAAATAATTTGCCATGTATGATTTGCCCACTGGCTAAACAACATCGTTTACCTTTCAATTCACTTCATGTTTTGATCTCATTCATTGTGATATTTGGGGACCGTATAAGGTTTCATCGAGATTAGGTCATAAATTTTTTCTAACCTTAGTTAGTGATCATTCAAGATTCTGTTGGATTTTTACGTTCATAACATAATTCCACAATTTTGTGCCTATGTTAAAAATCACTTTTCATCAGCCATCAAACTTTTTCGATCGGATAATTCTCATGAATTAACATTTATTGATTATTTAAAAAAACAAGGCATTATTCATCAGTTCTCATGTGTTGAAACTCCACAACAGAATTCTGTTGCTGAGAGGAAACATCAACACTTGTTAAATGTAGCCAGATCATTACTTTTCCAATCTAAAATTCCAATCGAATACTGGACAAATTGCATTATGACTGCTACTTTTATTATTAATCGAATACCAACACCGGTTTTGTCAAATAAATGTCCATATGAACTTTTATATAACAAACCTGTTGACTATTCTTTTCTTCAAAGTTTTGGTTGTGTATGTTTTGCTTCAACTCTTAAGGCTAAAAGAACAAAATTTGATCCTCGTGCTAGGAAGTGTGCTCTTATAGGATATCCACAAGGTGTGAAGGGATATAGGTTAGTAGATCTCAATACCAACCAAGTTTTTATTTCACGTGATGTTGTGTTTTATGAGACTATTTTTCATTTTCATAATATGTCTGATTCAGATAAAACTGTTGATCCTTTTGTCAGTTTTCCAGTTCCTATTGTTTCTTTTAATCACATTTAACATGCTCTTGATTTTTCATTATCATCTGATACTCCTCATGTTGAACCTCAAATTTCTCCTGTATCTTCACCTGAACATATTCAACATTCTACAATTCACAGTCCTGTTCAAAATACTGAATTACTTGATTCTGTTGAAGATCATTGTAGGACTGGTTCACAAACTCATATTCATGACACACTTCATGTCTCTACTATTAGGAAAACAACCAGAAAACATGTTCCACGAAAATATCTACAAGATTATCACTGCAATATGGTTAATAGTTTAAATGAGAGCGCTAAACATACATTAAACAATGTTCTTTCATACAATAATTTGTCACAATATTTTAAGACTTTCATTTGTTCTGTTTCTTCAAATATTGTGCCTACCTTTTATCATGAAGCAGTAAAATAATCTGAATGGCGCTTAGCTATGTAAGAGGAAATAGAAGCAATGCACCATAATAATACATGGTCTGTTGTTTCATTACTAGAAGATAAAATTGCTATCGGTTGTAGGTGAATTTTTACTAACAAATAAGATTCGGATGGTTCACTAGCGAGACATAAAGCTAGGCTTGTTGCTAAGGGATTTACACAACAAGAAGGTGTTGATTTCTTTCACACCTTTTAACCGGTAGCTAAGTTAATTTTTGATAATATATTGCTCAGTCTTGCTGCATCTAACAAATGGTTTTTATCATAACTGGACATTAGTAATGCGTTTTTAAATGGTGGGTTATATGAAGAGGTCTACATGCAACTGCCTTTCGGTTATTCTGTTCAGGGGGTGTCACATTATGAAAGATCCAAGTTTGCCTGCAAGCTTCACAAGTCAATCTACGGCTTAAAGCAAGCCCTGTCGCCAATGAAATATCAAGTTTACAGAATGTGTCACTAAAGCTGGTTTTCTTCAATCAAGGTGTGGTTATTCCATGTACACTCGTGGTACTGGAAATTCTTTCGTTTTTATCATTTATATGTATATGATATCATAGTTTTAGGTCCAAATGAAGATCACTGTTAATGTTAAAATGTTTTTGCAAAAAACTTATTTAGGTCAGCTGAAATACTTCTTAGGTCTTGAAATAGCTCGTTCAAAAAAAGGAATTTCACTCAATCAACGACAATATGCCTTAATTATTCTTGAGGAATATGATTTCTTATTTTCTAAAACGATTAAGACTCCAATGAACCCGAAAACTGTTTTGAATAAGACAGATGGTATTTTACTAGTTGATAGTACTATTTATCGAAGATTAATAGAGAGATTACTTTATTTAACAATTACGAGACCTGATATTACTTTTGCTGTAAATACATTGAGTCAATTTGTTCAAAATCCTAGATCAACTCATTTGCAAGTTGCACACCATTTGCTACGATTTATAAAATCAAATCCAGGAAATAGACTTTTTTATTCAGGACAATCTTCAACTCAGATTAGAGCCTTTTTTATGCTGATTGGGGAACGTTTACAGATTCGAGACGATCGATAACAGGTTATTGCTTTTGTCTAGGTGAATCCTTGGTCGCCTGGAAATCAAAAAACAGACAACTGTGGCTCGGAGTTTTGCAGAGGCAGAATACAAATCTTTAGCACTTGTGGTTAGCGAGTTCATTTGGATGCAGCAGCTGATGAAGGATTTTCAGATCAATATCGACAAGCCACGAGTGCTCTAGTGGGACAATCAGACAGCTATTCATATAGCCTCAAACTCGAGCTTTCATGAGGGGACAAAACATATAGAAATAGATCTATATTTTGTTCGTGATCATGTTTAAAAAGGAACCGTGAAACTATTACATATTCAAACTCATCACCAAATAGCGGATATTTTCACGAAACCACTCGCTTCACCGGCATTAACCTTTTTGATGGACAATATGAACTTCAAGGACCTGTTTCGTCCACCTTTAGGGAGTGTATTGGGACTAGTATTATGATTACTTGTTTATTAAGTTAGTTAGTATATTAGTTTTTGTTATGTCGTTTATTTATTTTTAACTATGTAATACCGAACGACTTGTCATTTACACTATGAACGTTGTAAACAGTATATAACCATTTTCTATGGTAAAATAGTCAATAAGTTTTCTCTCGAAATTATTCTTTTTTCTCATATTCTCTAGATTCAATACTTCTCGACACAAATTACTAATCACAAACTAAATGGTCAAAATGGAAAACAAGTGGTCTCAATCAGTCCTCCTCTTTATTTATGGGAAAAGCAAAGTTGATCTTCTTCAAATCACTGCAATTCTGAAAGAAGATGATCCTACTTTCAAGTCCTGGAAAACCAACAACAATATGGTAATGTCATTTTTAATTAATTCAATGACTCTTGATATTGGAGAAAATTTCTTGTTAAAATATCAAGATTAGTAAGATCCCTTCTAAGACTGAAATCAAAAGCATAGTCTGCCAAATGCACTCGATGTAAGCCCTAGGGCCAGATGGCTTTCAGGGATATTCTACAAAAGATATTGGGGTGTGTGGAAAGTGATATGATCAATTTTGTCAAAGAGTTTTTCAGAACATGGGTTTTACCTACTGAATCAACATTTTCTCACATAGTACTCACTCCTAAATCTCCATGTGCAGATATGTTCAAAAAATTCAGATCGATCAATTTGTGTAACTTTGGTTTCAAGGTTGTAACCAAAATCATAAGTGATTAGTTGAGGACTCATTTAGATAGATCGATTTCTCCTAATCAATCGGCTTATGTCTCAGGCCGATGGATTGCAAAGAATTCCATCTTAGCGAGAGAAGTCCTTAAGCATATGAAGAAAAAGAAGGCAAGGTTGGGCTCGTGGGGATAAAAATAGACATGGCTAAAGCTTATGAAGATTGAAATGAAGTTTTGTGATATAATCCTAAAATGTTTCGGGTTTTCTACTCATGTTGTCTCTTTAAAGGATGCATGACTTCAGTCTCATGTGCTATACTTCTTAATAGGAGTCCTTTAATAAAATTTACCCGACGATAGGTTTAAGGCAATGGGACCTTGTAACCCCCTTCATGTTTATATTGGCTTCTGAAATTTTGAGCAGGAGTTTGGCTAAAAATGAATGGATGGTAAGGTTTGAAGAGATCATAATTGAGAGAGAAGCACCTTATTGTAATATAAATCTCTCATGAGTCCTTATTGTAATTTTTTGATTAAATTAATAAAAATTGAAAAGTTCATCATTCCTTTTTTGTTTGTTTGAAGATTTATGATATCCAATAGTCTTATAGTCCTTAATCAAACCTAACAATGTATGAAGAGACATATGTAGATTTGCATGAACAAACTCGTCATGGTTTGCGAAATATTCACAATCTAAAGATCAACGGACTATTGATCCTAGTATGATTGTTGGAAGAATCTATGATGTCTGGTTACGAGGCATAGAGAGTTAGGAACTCTATAGTTGTTCCAGTGTATCTTCCGAAGATACTTAATTGATCAGTGCACCTTTAGAAACAATGAAAGAACAAACCATTTAACCTCTTCTGTCTCAAGGTCACTATGTATGAATCGCATCATGCTTACCTAAATCCTGAAATGAGACATGCCAACATCATCCAAAGAGGAGAAGAATTATTTGCCTTTAATTATTAAGATAATTACCCAAAAAGAAAAGATGAAATGAATTTCCTTAAGAAGGAAACAAATATGCTAAGTGAGGAAACAAATATGCTAAGTAAGGAAACAAATTTCTCTTACTAATGCATTAGGGGATGTCCGGCCATATACTAGAGAAAGAGGAAAGGAAATAAAATATTGTGTCATGAATACACAATAAGAAACCTTATTTACCCTTTCTTGTATTTCCATCTCTTATAAATAGAGTCTCACATAAGATGTGATAATAAGTTTTTCTTCCTCTTGTTCTCTCATTGTTGTCAACCATTCTCTCCTCTCTTTCTAAAATATCTTTTTTATTTTTGCACCTAAGTCCTCATTATACTTAGGCTTAAATTAGCTCTTTAGCTCATAGACTTGTTCTTGAGTTATTGTGTTTCATTTTGCCGACACACAAATCCTTCAAAGCCTATATAGACTCTTGTAATAGAAACCTTACGTTTCTCGAGTTCACGATTAGCTGTGAATGTAACGAGCAAGATGAGACGATCTACCCTTCCTAAGACTTCTCAAAGATCAAGCTACAATATGTGTTATTAACAAGTAATTAAATAATGTTTTCAAATAATACGATGTTCGTGCACTTTACCTAGGTTAGTAAAACTAGTAAAGAAATTTTTATATTCCGCCAATAACTTGTTAATGATAATTTTTTCTTAATCCTAGACCTATTCCAACCGCACCTTCAATCTCCCATTTGATGTTCGCGGAGGATACCATGATTTGTTGTAAACCAATAACTCAAGAAGTGGAAGCAGTGATTAGTTGTGTGAAGCTTTAGGAATCGCGGTCTAGATATAGATAAGTCTGGGGTCTTTTTCTCTCCTAACTGCAAAGCTGAGTTCAAACAAGATATCATGACTAAGGTTGAGATGTCTATGTGTGAAGAGGATATTCAATATCTTGGCAACTCTCTGTTTATAGGTACGAACAGATCAAAACTCTTTGATCTACTAAAAAGAAAAAGTGCTTTCTCGTCTAGAAAGTTGGATGGCCAAATCGATTTCCAGCGCAGGAAGGACAACTCTTGTTAAATTTGTTGTTCAGGGAATTCCCTCATATATTATTGCCACTGTCAAGATCCCTAAGTCCTTTTGGAAGAGCATAAATCAGGCTACTCGTGACTTTTGGTGGAAAGGAATTGCGATGAGGAACAGATACATGGCCTTGCTGAATTGGAACACCATTTCTTAGCATAAGAATTCTTGGGGTCTGGGGTTTTTGCATTTGGATAAGCTCAATATTGCATTCTTGGCCAAGCTAGCCTGGTTTATGGCCACTAAACAAGATCAATATTGGGTAAAGTTATTAAGTTCCGAGTACTACATAGAGGGTTCATTTATTCACAACAATCTAAGCCAAGGTCATTCAGGGGGTTGGAAGGAAATTTTGGGACCTATGTGAGTTCATAAATGCCAATTCGTGTATGAAGATTGGTGATGGTAGAGATATCTCGCTATACCTAGATACTTGGTGCAATGGGGCAAGAGTTGAGAGACTCGCCAACTCTACTGTAAATGGCAAAGCTCTAATTCATGAATTATTTTTCCCCGATACTAGAGTATGAGATCAATCTAAAGTGATTGAGTCTTGTGGAGAAGTCAGAAGCCAAGAGGTCCTAAATTTTTTGCCATTCCCGTCCAACAAAAAAGACAAACGAAACTGGACTAAGAACCCTAAAAGTATATTTAACGTCCGCCGGACCGAGGTATTAATAAGATTAATACTGATGCAGCCTACTCGATAGATCGTGAGGCGATGGACCTAGTCGCTAGGAATGATCAGGGAGAAGTCATTTGGATGGGGAGAAGCAATGTAGAGGCACCAAAGGGTTGAGAAGCAAAGCTGAAGGGAGTCGAATTGGCAGTGAAGATGGCTAGCTTTTACAATTTTTCTCATATTCAGGTGGAGGGAGATAACAAGATTTTGACGAATAACATGCAGATGAAGACTATTTGTTCTAGCTGGAGAATTGAGACTGAATTTGAGTATATTCTTGAACTTAAAAATTCGTTTTATTGCTTGTAATTTTTACTGGGTCAAACGTAAAGTGAACAAAGTGGCTCGTTGTTTGGCCAAATGAACCAATGAGTCCAAAATTTTTGGTATGTGTCATGAAAGAGAGTCCCGCTCTCTATGCATGACAATTTGGTCCAAATTTTTTGTCGGATTTCTTAATTATATTACATAGGAAACTCTTTCCTCATTTCACACCGCATCGGAGGATGAGGTTTTAAGGACGCCTACTTTTCCAAAAAAAAAAAACAGTGTGTAACGCATGTGATGAAAGCAAGGGCATGTTTGCATTCTCGTTATATTATAATTTATTTTAGTTAATAGATAATTATCTTGAGATATATAAAATTTGCTTCATCTTGTGTGAATATCATCAAGGTTTATTAAAATGTAACAATTAAAAAAATCGAAGTAAAAACAAAATCAAAGGTATTTTAGAGTTTTTTTGAAGTACAAGTTATATGATACTACCACTACATTATCTTAGATACCACGGGTACTTTAGAGTTAATCGTGTAATAGTTTGAGAAATATTATATAACAAATATTTTTTTTTAATTGTGTATGCAATTAACGAAATATAGGCATATAAATGAAAATCAATACATTTTGGAGAAAATGTAATAATGCTTTGCTAATCTAATTTTTTCAAGAAATATAGTT
The DNA here is from genome assembly GCA_958296335.1 of Urtica urens. Taxonomy (NCBI): domain Eukaryota; kingdom Viridiplantae; phylum Streptophyta; class Magnoliopsida; order Rosales; family Urticaceae; genus Urtica; species Urtica urens. The sequence continues at coordinate 7,516,603 of OY282530.1, read as the reverse complement.
AAGAGTATTTCAAATTTCAACTATTATTTTATTAATATTTGGATGGAATCCGATCATCAGCATCAACTTGCCACAACAGCGATATAGATATTTTTATTTATTTGTTTTAATAGGAAGGTATATAGCACGATATAAATACAAAAAAGTTGAATGGTGTAGAACACAGTAGACACACAAAGCAACTTTCCGCGTATATGATGCATATAAAGCAGAATTTTCCGGTATATACCGGATTCCAACTTTTATGCAAAAATAATGGTTATCAATTATATTCCTAAATACATATATTTTTTTTCTATTTTTAAAGGATAATGAGCCAAATAAAACTACGAAAGACTGTAAATATTAGATATTTTATTAGATTAAAATCGTTTACCTGGTATCTGGGGAAATAAGTTAAAAAATTGGTGTGGCTGTCAAAAATATAATAAAGCCAGAAGGTTTTGAGTTATATAGCATGTAATTTTCAAAGTTTATTCGAGGGACAAAAAGTAATATAGTCATTTGAAACACAAGAATTGCAAAATATCCAAAATTTTAGTTATTAGTTTATAGTAATAAATCGAAATAAATCGTTTCTGTTGACAAATTTATACCTATTCAAAACTGCAAAAAAAAGGAAAATGAGAATTTCAGAAAATAAAAAAGAAAATTAGAAACGGACATTAATAAATCACTGATTAATGAAAATATAAAAAAAATAAACCCACTAACAAGTATAAAAACAAATATACAATAAGAGAATCAACATTAATAGAAACGTAAAATAAACCGATATAAACGCGAATAAACAAGAATTGAAATTTGAAAACAGCGTAAAAAATTGGAAATAAAAAACAAACATTTTGAAACCGCTAAACAATTATTAAATACGAAAATTGAAAAACAAACAGATAGTTATTTCAAATTCGAAAATAATTAATACGAATTAATGAAAAAGCAGAACATTGTATTTCTCTCTCCAATAACGACATATTAGTAAAAAACAATACAAAAAAAGTCACATCTTCGATATTGACTATTTAAAAAAGAAAAACTAAAAAACGTTTGTCATATAGCAATAACAATGTTTGTTTTGGTCAATTGGAGCAATTTTTGTTTATTTTATATATATCTTTATGGTTATTTTCTAATAACACGAAAACAGTGTTGATATTTACCCTTGTTTTATTTTTCTACGTAACCCTAGTAACAAACTAAAAATAAAATTAATAGTAAAAACTACTAATAGGTATTTAACGACAAATATTAAAACATGTATTACATCAACGATAATCAATTATTCGAACACAAATTATTATAGTTAATATATTCTTATGTAACTATACACACAAGGTGTAGAATCACGATATCACACGGAACATTGTACCAATTTATCGATCTAATCTGAACACTGGTTAACCTATTGGTATGTTTGATAGTACAAAACATAAACAATATCAACTTCTTATGCTATTCAACTTTGCAAGTAAACTAGTAATTAAGAACTAAACACTTTAGATATTTAAAGAAAAAAGTACACCAAGTTGTAACTTCACTGTTCAAAATCCATGAATTGCAACAAAATTTACATGAATACTGATTCTATTATTAGAGAAGACAGATATTATATGCAACAGTTGTCAACAACACCATTTCTGAACAACATGGTAACTAAAATTAACCAACATTTAGGAACTAATCAACTATTACTACTACATAAGATATTTCGAAACTGCGTGACTAAAACAAAACAAATAAAAACCGGAAAATTTGTTAATGCAATCGAGTAAGCAAAAGAAGCTAACCGTGTCCGATGAATATCGCGCGAGAATTAAATATCAGTAGCAGGAATACACAATCATTACCAATCGATCAATCAATCAGCGTTCGAGGAAGCGATCAAGGGAAGTCTTGATTTCTGATTTGTTTTTACTCTCTGGGACGAGCGAGCCAGAGGGAGCTAAGAGCTCGGAGGCGTGAGAAATAATCGTTTATTGCGAGAAGCGCTCGTGCTGACTGGCGTGTCGTCAATATCCGATGCATTTGTTGCAGTGTTTGTTGCCGTAAATTGTCTGCCTGTGTATAATAATTCCCACAAAAGATTTAAACTAAAGATAATAAAGGAAGAGAATGCAACGGACCAACCATTCAGAGAAATCATGGATATTTTCGGCTCTTTTGAGTAGGTTCAATCAGGCTATGAAATACAAGGAATCGACAGATTCTCGCAGGAAGCAATGGGTTTCAAAAATGGTTGAACTCAGGTCATGAATTTCAAGACTTTGACGCATAAACCTAAAAATGGTTCAGTCAAGACCAAACTGTTATGAACTTCGTGTATCGTGATAGAATCTTCGGGCTCTCCAAAATCCTTTTTCAAGTCTCTTCTTCTAATTTCCCTCCAACTTAACCGATTCCTCTTCATTATTACCTTACCTAACTACCCGGTATATCTATATCATCCATCCAAAAACCGGTCTCCTAAGACAGCAATTCAAAAAGCGGGTGTTTGAGTCTCAACCTGGCGGATGAAGCCTTCGAGGGTGCCGAGCTTGCCCATGGCCATGGCCATCTGGCCCATGTAGTTGGCGACGTCGCCGGAGGAGCCGAGGGAGCCAGAGGAGAGGGTCTCGGCCAGGGACTGCTGCAGCGCCTCCATCCCCTGCGACAGCGCGTCCTCCGCCTGCTGCGACGACTGCTGCAGGTTCGTTATCCCCACCACTTGCTGCTCCGTCATCGGCTCCAGCTGGTTCACCAGCAGCTGATACACCCCCATATCTCTTGAGCAAAGTCTACGATACGGATCAAAGTAGAGGACACACAAAGCGTACCTTGAGGAGCTCGGACGATCTGAACCCACCGAGCCAGAGGAAACACCTCTCCGCGGGAGTTTTCCACATCCCAGACAGCAAATGGAAAACGTCGGTCTTCGCAGCCACGCCCTTGAGCCTGAAGATCTCGTCGTAGTGAGCCATGAGCCCGTCGATGATGATACGCAGCTCCGTGTCGCTCGCGTGAGAGTTCACCGCCGATCTCAATTCGTTCGTTTGCCGGTTTTGCTCTTCCAACCACCGAGTGTATTCTACATCGAAGGCCATCGCACCTGTAACAAAAACCGAACGGACGATCTCAAAGAAATTGTTTATGCCTTTAGGGAATAGTCTTTGGTACTAGTTTCGCAAAACTCTATTTGAAAATATCAAACCTCGAAAAAGAAAATACCGTTTCCGCTCATGGAGTGAGCTTGGTCTCCGCTGCTTGATATGAAGATTCCCTATCAACATAAGTAAAAAGCCACTGATAATGATACAATTTTTTTTTAAGAAAAAGGATAAACTAGGAATTGATTGGGATAAAAAATCAACCGAAACCTGTTGGCGCGCACGTTGAAGCTCCTGCTCCAACTGTGTCAGCTTCAAACGACTACTCTCGAGCTGTTGTACATACGCCTGGTCCCAAAAAATAAAATTGGATATTTATTACCCCAAAAAAATGTGTAGCTTCAATTCAAGAGCAGAAGTATCACACATGGGCATGTCTGAAGATTCATCTCATGGGCTAATCATGGAATATGAAACGGAGTCAAGCTTTTAGCTTTCTAATGCAATCTCTCATCTCATAACTTAAAATGAAAATAAAAACTGAAAACAAGGCATAAAGAACCGTACTTTCTTTCTCAGGCGACTTTTCCGTGCAGCCTCGCGGTTCTGAGCAAGCCTCCGAAGAGTCTGTAAAATATGAAACAAGAAGAAGAAAATTAAATGCTTAAAATATTGGTTCAACTTCAACTACATTCATTAACACAGTTAAAAATCAATATTTTCGGGGGTCATAAAATTACCTTCTGATCTGATTTATCCTTTGATCTGTCACTGGAATCCGAAGCCGCATTGATTCCATATTGACTTCGATCAAACTATAAACCCAGATAAGACATGAGAGAGATAGAGAGAGAGTTGAGCTTCAAAAATGATTGAAAGATACAAACTTTACCCTTTGATTCTTCTCATCCGTATCAACATCTGTGGAGATATCAGTCCTAGGACTGGCATCAGCCATGGGAGGGAGAAAGAAGATACTTAATCAGATTCCGATGGTTGACTCTTATGAGACTGTTGAAACCACGAACAGAGAATCAAATTATTTGTCTATAAAATTAACATACTTTTTAACACACAAAAAAAAAAAAGCAATCTTTTTTCCCCTTACCTTATAAGAAGAATAACAAGGAAGTTCTCAAGAGGATCCAAATTCCAAAGAGTGTCTTCTTTAATAGATGTCAGATTTTTAGTTATTTATTATTATTATTTACTCAGCTGAGTAGGGATTTCCAATTCCAGGGAGAACTAAGGAAAGGATAAAAAATGGGAGGAAGAAAGAAGAAGAAGAAGAAGAAGAAGAAGAAAAATTCAACAGAGCATGATAACAATCATCTGAGAAATGGAAGAAATGGATATATTTTCTTTTTCTTTTCTTCTTATTTCTCTTTTAAGGAAAGTAAAGTTGTGACCTTTTTGGGTTCTATATTCTATTGATATTTGACAATAACAAACAAAGTATCTCCAGAAATATGCAAACGCAGATCTTTCTTTTCAATGACAATTATGATAAAAACGTACACTCGTATTCATTTATAGGTTTTTTTTTATCTTATGAACAATATCACAATTACTTTTCTGCTAAGAGTAACTATAATCTACTACGGCTTGGGTATAAATCTTTTCAATACCGCCATGTAAAAGAGAGTACTAGCAAAGCAATGATAAAAACAAGAACTTGAGCGATTTATAAGATGCACGTGACAAGCCCGTGCTTCACTCTCTTTTTTTTTCTTTTTCTTTTTTGCTTGCAGCTTCACTCTTTGTCTTTTTCATTCGTAAAACCTGAAAAGTAAAACCCAACAATTTTTCAAAACCACTTCGAGGTCAAATTTGACACAGCCCTCCTTTTATAGGCCATGAGTTTTGTTCTCTTTCTCTTTCTCCACAATTCATACAAGCAATACTATTACTAATATTTAGAATTCAGGAATATTAATATATGCTCTATAAAATTCAAATAAGGAAGCAACTGTAGAATAAATTGATTTTTAGTAAAAAGAACTTACCTCGTTGCGGTGGAAATAATCACCTTTACTATGCGAATACATGATTGCTCCATTTTAATTTTTGTAGCTAAGAATGAGCATCTATGATTGCCATTTATAATTATATCAATGATGAGAAAATACATGAATATAATTTCAGTTTTCTAAAATTAATTTTTTTTATTTTTTTATTTTCAACCTAGAAATCGCATCATTAGTCATTGGAAAAAGCAAAGAGAAATTGAGAGAGAGCAAATAGACAAATGGATTCTTGCGATCTCTATAAGTCCTTTTACTGTAGAAATCCTCCGGTTACCAAGAAATATGGTTATTTAATTTGTTTTACATTTCAATAGTATGTATGTAGTGCTTTTACGTGAGCCCATGTCTTCTTTTCTTCTTTCTGGTTTAGCTTTAATTATCTAATTTTTTTATTTTTCGTTTTTGTTGCTAACTGTGTCAGAGATGCTGACACAATTAAACTAATAATTAACACAATAAGAGAGATCTGTCTGTGTATAATTACAAAATCCGCTGCACCCATAATCAGAAAACGACTAAAATAAATCTCCTAAATGTCGATCTCTCATTGGGTAATAATTAGACTGCAGATTTAACTGCACTTACTACTTCTTTTAAGCTGAAATCAATACCACTCTGCTTAATAGATTTTTTCATGTTTGTTACCTTGCAGTATGATTTATGATGAGTCCAAGTTAATTAGTTAACTTATTTATTTATTATTTGTGTGTGTGTGTATATTTATGGTGTCAAATATGATTCTTTTTGCTCTCAAGTGGTCTCTCTTGTAGAAGGAATATGTTCACTCAATCATCAACGCCTCAAAATGAGGACCCCAGCCCAAATTCTGGAAAGTGGACGGTATTATGATATAACGCTTTGACTATCTCTTCAACATGATTTCACCGGATTAGTCGACGTTAGAGTGTTTCGAATTCTAATAAAATTCTATTTTATGACCGCGAATCCCATTCAACAATAGTATTCTCATTCAACCACGAAATACAATTCCATTCTATTTCGAGTGATCTAAATAACCTATGCAATTAACGAACTATTATCCTCTCGAGATTATTAAAACAATTACAGACAACCAAAAATGAGTTCTAACAATTACATAAATTCCCTATATTTTCTACTACCTAAGATCAACCATGATGACATGAATATGAGCTCAATTATTAAATCTTTCTCAAGCAATAAACAATCTTAGATAAAATAAATTAATGGCGATTAAAACACTAGAAAACATTAAACATAATCCATGACAAACATTTCATAATATGAAGTAAACAAGTTCTATCTAATCCAAATGAACCCACAAACCACAATTAGACCTAACTACGTCGCAACCTCATAGAAAAATTAGCCGCTAAAGGATCATAATTAAAGTTAAAAATAGAACTAGAATCACAAGCAAAAGAACGAAGATAAAATGAAAAGCTATATCATATTAATTAAACCGATGTTCAGCAATGTTGTTGATCTCACGGCGGAAACCCTCTTTTCCTCTTCATAGCTCTCAAAATTCAAAGGAAAACATATAAACAAGGCACAAGCTAAAAGTAAGAGAATGATATTTTTTTATGCATATTTATAGCGCTAGGATTTTCAGAACCAAAAATTGGTAATGATATTGCATTTCAGGTTAGATTCACTTAAATACTCTTCTGAAAGTTCGCTGCATGTATTTCCAGCTCTTACACGGTCCGCGCGAATGATTCGCACTTTTTAGAAGGTTGAATTCTCCTAGTGCGCGGTGCGTCGAAGGAATTGCACCCTGCGCAGTGTGTATTTTCCAGTCTTGCTCTTTCCGCGCGCGTTGCTCACCATTTTTCTTATCCTGATCCGCAAAAAACCCTTTTTCTCATGCTTTACTCCTTGAAGCTAAATTTTTTAAACACTAAGACATAATCAATAATATCACATAAGCTCATAAACAAACTTGATTTTAGTCGAGATAATAAGAGATTTTTTTACATTAATAAACGGGTTATTAAATATAATAGGCTTTGAAACATAAGGGTTTTTGGAACTAGCTCTCATTTTGTAAAACTAGTATAAATGTGACCCGAAAGTTTTACAAAATTTTGAGGACAAAATTAGCCCAAATTGGTTTATCAACCGAGCTTTTTTTCACTAAAAAAAAACATAAATACACGAAAATTAGGGCTGAGAATAACTGCCACATTAATCAAATCAAATCGACGGATAGATAAACAAAATTGAAGATAGAGATCAAAAGTAACTTCAAAATTCATTTACTAACTATTCATCTAAAAAGCTCTAAAAATCCCTAAAATCTGCCAAAAAAAATTTTGACGATCCATTTTCTCGACGTTACAACAAGCTGCCAATTCAATATTATAGATATTTATGCATCTTCAATCACTATAAATTTTAACGAGCAAAATACATTTGAATATTTTAACAGAGGTCAGTTAATCGCAAAAATATTTTATATGATTTGAATATTTTTTTCGCCTCCCTTTCTATTACAAAATTTTTCTCCTTCTACTTTTTTATTTTTTGTTGTTAAATTCAATATTTTTTTGTTTCGTTAATCACGAATTTTGTTATCTCCAGTTGTTTTTTCTCCTCCCTACATATACTTTTTTTTTAGTTTGCTATTTTTTGTTTTAGTTGATAAATCTCCATCTTTTTGTTTCTATTTGAAGTTTTTCAGACTGATATATAGGTTTTTTTTTAAACTTTATAAACATTGTTATTTACAAGGGTTTTTTTAGGTCTATTAGTTTATGGGTTGGATATTTGTGGATCCAAAAGGACTGGGTCGAGAAGAAGAAAAAGGTAGTTGGGAAGGTTGATAAATCGGGTCCGGATTTTTGTATGGATACCTTATGTCGTGCGAAAGACAGTTGAATGCTCTATTGGAGAATGAGGAGCAATTTTGGAGGCAGAGGAACATATCGCCATGGATGAAGTGTGAGATCAGAACACGAGGCTCTTTCAGCATAAGGCCTCGACGAGACGGAAAAGGAACACCAATAGTGGGCCTCTAGATGATAGTAGAGTTTGGCGTAGTAGTGAAACAGAGATTGAGATAATAATTTCCAACTATTTTCGAGATATTTTTACCCCAGGAAGGCTCTCGGCCCATAATATTGAGGTAGTGATGAGGGCATCCAGCTCAAGATATCGGGCCCCGTGAATTTAGAGTTGGAGAGACCACTTGAGCCTAAAAAGGTGAATATGGCACTCTTCTCAATGGATTCCATCAACGCCCCACATACGGATAGTTTTCCGGCAATTTTCTATCAAAAGTAGTGGAGAGTGTTAGGAGATTCGGTCTCAAAGACTTGCCTAGGGATGAGGTACGAAACATCAACTACACGATTATTACTCTTATTCCAAAGGTTGATGATCCGAGGACGGTGAGCAAGTTTAGACCTATTAGATTGTGCAACATAGTCCGTAATATAGTGGTCAACCGTCCAAAGGTACGATGCACGAGGCTATCTTGGAGGCCCATAATACTATTTTGGGAGGTAAATTCATTTTTTATAACGTCATGGTGGGATTCAAAGTGCTTCTTACAATGAAGAAAGGTATATTTAGTCATGGTAAGTGCGCGTCCCGTAAGCTGGATATGGCGAAGATGTGTGATAAAGTAGAGCGGGTGATTTTGTTGGAATCGATCTAGGATTTAACAATTAAATATCATATCGTATATGGCGGAATATAAAAAATTATTTTTAAGATGTGTAAAACTATTTTACTACCTAGATAAAGTGCATGAACATGTTATTATTTAAAACACATAATAACCATGAAAAAAGGTTAGTACCTTTTTTTGTTGCTTGATTTTCGAGAGCCTTCTCAGATGAAGATCCTTCTCCTTGCTTTGCTCCTTCTCGTCTTTTGATTCTCGAGCAACCGCAAGAGTTTCTATCACTAGAGTGTTCGAGTGTTCATAGAGTTTAGTGAGTGGGCACTATTAAACGCTATGAATCAAGAACGAGTCTTGAATCAAGAGCTAATTCCCTATATCAATTGAGGATCTAGGCGCCTAAATAAATGAGTAAAAGAGAGGTTTGGGAGAGAGATGGGGGCGGCCAAAAATAACAAGAAGAATGTATGTCTCTGTTTGTGAGAGGGTTGATCTATTTATAGGAGAAAGAAAAATCGAAAAGAGTAGCTACCTCTTTCTATTACTTTCCCATTCTTTAAATATCACAAATCAAAGAGAAGAATTCTCTTTCCTTTCTAAATCATTTAGATTATTTTCGTAAAATACGTCTAGTTCAACAATTGAACTCATTTTGACTTAGCTTCTAGTTTAACAAACTCTACTCTAATGACTTGTGATAATGACCTCATGGATCCAAATGAACAAAACTTTAACTAGGACTCTTGGACTCAAAGTTCACTAATTTTTCCAAGTCTAGTTTAATGTCAACTGACTCCACTAAAGAGTTGACACTGAAAATCTCTCGGATCAAATTAATATATTTTCTACTAAAAAATATACTTATTTGTGATGAGTGGATCCACTGAATATTATCGAATGATTGCCCTTCATGAATATCATCAACCAGATAGAATTTCAAAATTCTCATTTTATTTTACCCTTCTAGTTGTTATTTCCTCAACTCCTTTAATACTTGTGATTAAGTTAGAAACGATATATTGACGGGGAGCAAACAAGTCACAACGTTTCATCCAAGAGAATCCTTTATTATATTTGGACATCGGCGATACATTTATTCACAATCCAATTAATAAAGCATGAGGTGATATACATTGCATTTCAGCAATCTTATACATGAATTTCATATCTATGAAAACTTCACAAAGTATACTCATGTCAACTTCATAACTCAATACATCACTGATAGAGCATATCTAGTTCATAAGGTTTTAATCTAGAGTTTAACTTTTTCAAGTGAATATATTAAATTTATGAAATGACATGTCTCATTTCAGTATTAAAGTAAGCACGATGTAATTCATATATAGTGACCTTGAGACAAAATAGGTTAAGTGGTTTGTTCTTACATTGTCTCTAAAGGTGCACTGATCAATTCAGTATCTTCGGAAGATACACATGAAGAACTATAGAGTTCTCAATTCTCTATGTCTCGTAACCAGACATCATAGGTTATTCCAACAATAATACTAGGTCAATAGTCTGTTGATCTTTAGATTGTGAATATTTCGTTTTAAGCAAACCATGAAGAGTTTGTTCATGAAAATTTACATTTGTCTCTTCATACATTGTTAGGTTTGATTAGGGACTATAAGATTATTGAATATCATAAATCTTCAAAGAAACGAAAAAGGAATTAATGAAAATTTCAACTTTTATTAATTTAATCAACTAATTACAATAAGGACTCATGAGAGATTTATATTACATTGATATGTAAATAAATTATCTTCTAGTGGGCATCTCTGCCAACACTTTTTGGAGACGAGGATATTGAGGCTCTGGTCTAGCTCATAGTGGGTGACTAGTCATGAGATTTTTTACATCGACCAGTTTCGCTTTCAACATCAACGGCGCTACATGGGACAAGGTCACCCCCTTTTGAGGGCCCCATTAGGGAGTCCCTCTCTCCGTTTTTTTTTTCTTTTCATTTTCTTTTTCCTCGTTTGTTCGGAGGGACTAGTGAATCTATTTAGAGCGAGTGAGAATGTGAGAGCGATATCAGAAGTTTGATTTGGGAATCTTCACGTGTCACACTTATTGTTTCCATATGATAGCATGGTGTTCTCCAGAGCATGTCTCGAGGAGTGTGTTGTTGGAATAGGTCTAGGATTAAGAAAAATTTATCATTAACTCATTAATGGCGGAATATAAAAATTTCTTTATAAGTAAAACAATTTTTACTAACCTAGGCAGAGTGCATGAACATGTATATATTTAAAAACATTATTTAATTACTTGAACACTAACATTTCTTGTAGCTTGATCTTTGATGAGCCTTGGGAAAGGTAGATCGTCTCGCTCGTTACCTTCACGCCTAGTTTTGAACTCGAGAAACCTAAGGTTTCTATTACATGAGTCTATAGAGTGTTTGAAGGATTTGTGTGTGGACACAATTAAACACAATAGCTCAAGAACAAGTCTATGAGCTAGAGAGCTAATTAACCCTAAGTCTAATGAGGACTTAGGTGTCAAAAATAAAAGAGATTTGAGAGAGAGAGAGAGAGAGGTTTTGATCGGCCAAAAACAAGAGAGAAGTAAAAGGAAAAAACTTGTTTTCACATCTTTATGTGAGCCTCTATTTATAAGAGAATGAAAATCTATAAAGGTCAATTATGCATTCATGAAAGAATAATGCATTAATGACACAATATTTGATTTTCTCTCCCCTTTCTCTTCTAACATGGCCAGCCATCTCATGCTCAAGAGGGAGGAAATTTGTTTCCTCACTTAGCTTATTTACTTCATTCTCAAAGAAATTCATTTCCTCTTTTCCTTATGGGTAATCATCTTTATAATTAAAGGCAAAGAATTATCTCCTCCGTTGATGTGTCTTGGACGAATTATATACCTAGGGAACGGGCATCTAGATGCTTCCTTATTTCTTTTAAGACAATTCTTAAAATATTCATTGTAGAGTTATTATTCCACAAATAATGAAATTAATTTCATAATGCCTCAACCGACTTTTCGGCTTTAGAAAATAATTTATATTTTCATCATATGAAAATATTTAAAATCTTATTTTGACATTCACATCATTTTATGTCCATGTGGACAAAAATACCCTTTAGACATTTTCCGAGAAAAAGTCTAGTTCAACACTTGAACTAATTTTGACTTAGCTTCTAGCTTAACAATCATACTCTAATGACTTGTAATAGTGACATTATGGATCCAAATGAACAAACCTTGAGCGTCTATACTCGGACTCAAAAGTTCACAAACTTTTTCCGAGTATTAGCTTAATGTCAACTGACTCCAATAAAGAGTTGACACTGAGAATCTCTCGGTTCAAATGAATTTATTTTCTACTCAAATTCAACTTAATTATATTGAGTGGATCCATTGAATATTATCTATGATAACCCTTCATGAATATCATCAACTAGATGAGATTTATAAAATTACCATTGTACCCTTCAAGTTGTTATTTCCTCAACTCCTTTGTTATTTGTGAATAAGTTAGAAACAATGTATTGATGAGGAGGTAACAAGTCACATTGTTTCATCCAAATAAAGTCGCTGCTTAAATTTGGATACCGCGCAGTTCATTTATTGACATCCAAGTAATAAAGCATGAGGTGATATATATTGCATTTCAGCAATCTTGTACATGAATTCCATATCTATGAGAACTTCACAAAACTGGTTCAAGACATCTTCATAACTTATTATCTCACCAATTTGTCTAGTCTAGATCACTTAATGGATCTAGAATTTGACTTTCTCAAATGAGAATATTTAAACTATGAAATGACATGTCTCATATGAGGATTTAGGTAAGCATGATGCAATTCATACATAGTGACCTTGTGACAGAAGAAGTTAAATGGTTTGTTCTTACAATGTCTCTAAAAGAGCACTAGTCAATTCAGTCTCTTAGAAAGATACACTAGAAGAACTATAGAGTTCCTAACTCTCAATGCATTGTAACCAGACATCATAGATTCTTCCAACAATCATACTAGGATCAATAGTCTGTTGATCTTTAGATTGCAAATATTTAATATTAACCAAATCATGAAGAGTTTGTTCACGCAAATCTACATTTGTCTTTTCATATATTTTTAGGTTTGATTAAGGACTATAAGATTATTTAATATCATAAATCTTCAAACAAACGAAAAAGGATTAAATGAGCGTTTCAACTTTTATTAATTTAATCAGCAAATTACAATGAAGATTTATGAGAGATTCATATTACATCGATATGTAAATAAATAATCTTCTTTGGGCATCTCTGCCAACATGTGTGAGCATAGCTGAGATTATCCAAGAATATTTTGTGGCGTCGGGTTTGGTAGTGAACTTTCAAGTAAGCAGCGACGTTCTCGTTAAGTCTGTTTTTCAGGCCATTCCTAACTATTTGGCTTCATGCCACAAGATTCAGAAGACTGAATTCAGATATTCATTCGTCAATCACTAGGTTATAGGTTGGAGCATGGAGTGGAGAAGTTTAACCAAACCTTGGTTACGAAGACTGTAGAGTTATTCGACGACCCACCATTCTAGTAGAGAGAGTGTATCGACAAAGTTACTTCTCGGATAGTGACATTATGTCCGCATGTCATGGATCATATAATTCTTTCATGTCGCGTAACCTATTTGGGGTAGAGAGATTATTCTAGATGGGTCGAGATGGAAGATTTGAGATGGAGAGACGATTAACATTGAGACAGATTAGGCATGAAAGATTACTCTCATCTTCTTTGAGTCAAATGCGAGTTTGTTCGTAAAGATGCCCACAAGAAGATTATTTATTTACATATCAATGTATTACAAATCTCTCATGAGTCCTTATTGTAATTTAATGATTAAATTAATAAAAGTTGAAACGTTCATTCATTCTTTTCTTTTTTTGATTGAAGATTTATGATATTCAATAGTCTTATAGTTGTAGAGGTCGGTTTTTGCCGAAACTCTTTCAGTCACAAGGATTAACAAATGATAATTTATATGTGTGAAGGCCAAATTAATGCGTTAATATCCTTGAGTTTTATGTATATGGGAGCTCGGTCTCTTTCGTTTATTAGCTTGGAAGCTTGTCAAAGAATACAAACAATGGTGAACAGTGACGGCTAATATCTCTCTCTCTAGGGTTTCGATCCTCCTCTATGTGGTCTTTACATTGATATTTATAGTCTCTCTTCCTGGTCTGTGAGATCTCTAGGGTTTGTCCCTCCATTAGGGTTTCCCTATTCGGCCCGGCCTTTCTCTGACCGGCTCCGCCATTCCTTCCTGACCTTTACCTACTAAATCCCGTGATTGCCGCTCTTTCGACTGACTCTCTGACGCCAAGCATTCTCGCGCACGCTTCCGCTTTCCCGCTCTTTTCACAGCGACGACATTCCTTCTAAGGCGGGACCCTTTCGAGGAGAAAAGGGGAATACTCTATCGAGGAGTATCGCCTCGCAGGAAGGCCTCCTCGCGAAGAACTTTCCTCGCAACCGTTCCACCCTCCTTGGATTCCAGCCGTTGATTCGCCTGCGTCGCTTTGGATTCCAACCGTTGGATCTGCCCATCCCCTTCCTATAAATTGCGGGTCTTAGTGGGAGTGGGATTTCAAATCCTGTGTCCTCTTGTTCTACTGTACTCCCTCACTTGTTATCCCGCATAATCCTTGTCATTCAAATTTTCCCCATCGTTATCTTCTCGATTTCCCTATGGCCCTGACCCCGACTTCACTAGGCCTCGGCCGCGTCCTCATGGGTGGCTCCGATCGCTCCGCCATGACCTCCGAGCGGCTCCGCGTTATCCGGGAGAGGTATTGTGACGGGGAAGTCTGCCAGGTTTGTTTTCCGTACCCCGGCGAGCGGCCGGAAGACCCTTTGGATGAGGGGTGGGTCGCCGTCTATGAGGGTTTCTTCCTCAATGCGGGGCTCCGCTTCCCCATTCTGTATCTTCTCCTCTCTTTTCTTCACGCGTTCGGCATTCCCATTGGCCAGATGCATCTCAGCGCCATTCGCCTCGTCTTGTGCACCATGGGCGTCGCTGCCGAGAGGGGGGTTTTCTTGGCCCTGGAGGATCTGATGCGCCTGTACAGGCCATTCCGGGTTGCTAGGCGCCTGGGGAGTTTCACGCTCATCCCCTTCGATCGAGACCCGATCGTCCTCAACACTCCCTCCGACGCGCCGGGATGGCAGAGCTATTATTTCTTTGTCAAAGTCGACAACAGCTCCTTCGGCTACCATCACGAGTCATTGCCCACGCGATGGGTAGAGATCAACCAATCGCCTCCAGCCTACTCGCCTAGCTCGGGTGATCCTCACGATACCATTTTCAAGGGAATTCGTCGGGCTCTCCTTGCGAGCACGCGTCATGACTGGGGAAGATTTTTCCGAGACTCTCGGCGGCTGGTGGAGCTTGGGATATATCGGGAGGGGTTCATCAATGGCCCGCCTATCTCCGACTGCTTCCCGGTCGGGTTTCGTGGACCGGGGCCCGCGATTGGTGGCCATTTCCCCGACACGACCGTGGAAGGAGCGAGCTCAGTACCACGAGTCGAAGGGAAAAATCTGAAGACGAGGAGAGCTCGCCCGAGCGACCCCTCCTACTGAGGCATAATCGCGTCCCTCGCATGCCAAGGGGCCCCGCGGGGACCTCATCTCGTGCCAAGATTGCTGCGGGAAAACGACCCGTCGGAAGTGGTGCTAACGACCGTCACGCAAAGAGGGCCAGGAGCGAGGGCATATCCAGTGCAACGCCGCGTGCCGTGGGGGTTCGTATTGCTTCACAACAATGTGCTCCTCCGGACGCTTTTCCAGGATCTCCTCAACTGGAGCCTCTGCAGCGACAGCCGGGCCGCCCGTGCCCTACCTCTCCTCTTCCTTCATCCTCCGTTTCTTCTCACTCTTCGCTTTCTCTTCCCTCTCACTTCTCACCCTCCGTTTCTTCTCACTCCTCGCCTTCTCTTCCTTCTCACTTCTCACCCTCCGTTTCTTCTCACTCCTCGCCTTCTCTTCCTTCTCACTTCTCACCCTCTCTTCCCGCTCTTCTGCCCTTCGCCTCAGCTTCTCTTCAGCCTTCACCTCCTCCTTCGCCCCTCGCTTCGGCTTTTCTTCGCCCTCCACCTTCTCCTTCGTCTCGTCTTCCTCGCTCTCCCTGCCGTTATCCCCCGGCCGGTCCTCGTCCGCCTCCCCTCGTCACCCCCGGTGAGCCTGGCTGGGATTCGCCCGTCGAGGTCTGGAGGGAGTATTCCTTGCGCACGTACCGGAACCTGTCAAAGGGGACCTCCGGCTCCTCCGCCACTCGTCGCTCTACGGAAGAGGTCGAGGGATATTCCGAGGCGATGACCTTTTTTCTCGAGGGGATCGCTCGGACAAACACCGTCGTCCTCCGCGAGGCCGACAGGTCCTTGATGGCGGAGGAGTCCATCGACGCCTCCCGTCGGATATCAGCACTCCGGGGGCAGCTCAATCTCTCCCTCCACAGCGAGCGTATGTCTCGGGGGCGGATCGCGAGGCTGGAGTCGGCCCTGGCCAAGGAGAGGCAGGATCGCGTTTCCGCCAAGGTTGACTTGGCGGAGGTCAAAGCTCGGTCGGGGCGGCAGATCGAGGAATGCGAGCGGCGGCTCTCCGCTCGCGGGGCTCTTCTGGACGAGGAACGGAGGTGTCATCAGGAGGCCTTGGAGCTTTCCCGCCACCAGGATCAGCTCTTCGCTCAGATTAGCGAGGCCGTGGGCGCCCCTGTTGTCGTGAAGGAGGGTCTGCCTTCTCGGGTTCGCGGCGTCTTGCGGACACTAGCTGATAAGCTGGAGGCGGCTCGGGCCGAAGCGGAGAAGGAGCGCCGAGCTCGGCTGTGCCTCTTTGAGGAAGCCAGAGGTAAGCTCGAGCGAGCCTCTGCTCACTTTCGGGCTCTTGGGGACTCCGTCGAGGCCAACCGTATGGCGGCCTCTTATCAGGCCCATACAAATGCGGTCAACGCGCTTCCTCCCGGGGAGCCGGTCGCGCTTCTCCGGACCAAAATTCCAGAGTGGGAGCAGGGCCGCATTCGAGAGGAAGCCCTCGCCTCGGCGCTCGAGGATGAGGCCGCGGCCGAGACTGATTCTCCTCCTCTGTCTCCTGGTGGTCTCCCATCGACCGCGGCTTCTCGCTCGCTGCCCCTCGTCGTTGGGAGTCCCTCGGCTGCTTCCGGGTCGCTGAGCAAGCGAGAGACTACCGAGGCCTGATCTTTTCTCGGTGACTTAGGCTCTTTGCAGCTTGTAAAGTTTGCTCTTCGTCTTTTCGCTGTAGGGCTTTTGTCGGTTCTTGTAGGGTTTTATTTCGTTGTTGTGCTTGTAATTTTGTACACCCTACTTGTAACTCATTGAGATTTAATATAACAAACCTTTTCTTCTTTAAGTTTTTGTCTCTTACCTTTCTTCGCATTTGAGCATGGCTATTTATTTGCTCGCCCCTTCGCGTTGCACTATTTTGCCATACCTATTCGGCCCTCCTCGAGGTTGTCTGCCTCGACGACCCTTTTAAACGACGCGATCAACTTTGGTGTTGATGTGGGGGCCTTCCTCGAGGTTGTCTGCCTCGACGACCCTTTTAACCGACGCAATCAACTTTGGTGCTGATGTGGGTAGGTCAGCCCCCTTTGTTTTATCAAGTGTAAGCACTTGGTAAAAGAAAGAAAAATTCAAGCCCGACAAGCTGCTCGAGGTGGGGTTCCTCTCTGCGCGTGTCGTCTGCACGATTTGGTTTATTTTTATTATTTTTGGGCGCGTCCCCTCGATTTCCGCGACTTTCTCTCTCCTCATCAAAATTGATACAGGTACTTGAGTATTAATAACTTTTCAGAACTCCTATCACTTCGAACGGCTCTTGGGTTCTTGCTTCTTTTGGCGATCCACGTGTCCTTTCGCAGGTCGTGGGGTCGAGATGTGTCGATTCGCGTAGCCTTGCCTCCTTCTCCTATAAATTTGAAAACCCTACCTCGCAGCACAGTTTTTTATTTCCTTCAAACGCCATATTTCCTCTTCTTATTCTTTCCGCTTAACTTCTTTCGCCTTACAAACTTCGATTGACTATGGCTCGCACCCTCGGCGCCGATCCCATATTTAAAATCCGATCTCCTCCTTCGGCGATGACGGAGGAGACCCTGGAGCGATTTCGGGAGGGTTTTGTCCTGTAGCCGCAGGTCACCCTTCGCCTCCCTCGCGGCGGTGAGCTTGCCGACGCCCCCAGGGACGAGTGCATTGCCATGTACGAGATCTTCTTTCGGAAGACGGGACTCTGCCTTCCCATCCAGTCACTCATCGTGGCTTTTTTCTGCGCCTTCAAGGTTCCCATCACCCAGGTAAGTCCGAACTCGATTCGTCTCCTCGTGTGTACCATAGTTGTCGTTGGAGATGAATGTTGACCTTACTCTGGAGGACCTCATGCGTCTGTTCAAGTTCTCCAAGAACCCCAAGAATCCTGGTCGCTATTCTCTCTCCCACCAGGTCCCCGGTCATGTTATCGACAGCACTCCTTCGAACGAGTCCGGGTGGGAGGACAAGTTCTTCTTTGTTTCGTTGGATGAGCACAGTTTCGGGTGCTTTCACAAGCTTTTGCCCAGGGAGTGGCTTGTCGATCAGTCCCCCTTTAAGTATGTTCCCAGTACCAACGACGAGGCCGCTCGTCGTTTCGAGGTGACCCACAGGAGGCTCCTCTCCAATCCTGACCGCGATTGGCAATCGGACTTCTCCAATGTTAGGGTCAAGAACTCTGGGATTTTTTCTTGGCCTTATCCCTCCGGAATGAAGCTCCGGGATCTTTTCCCGGCTTCCGGATTCGGCGGCCTTCCACCGCCCGGGGCCCCGTCGCAGGTCGCTCGAGGGGGTGCTCAGGATCAAAGGAAGGGAAAGGTGTCCCGGGGAGTCCCGGATGACAGTGGAAACGGTCTGTCGCGAAGAGGGAACACCTCTTCAGATGGGTCCTCTGCGAAGAGGTCCCGTGGCGAGGGGGACTCTGCTAGTAGTGCTCCCCATAAACCGAAGGATGCCGGCGAGCATGTTTCCGACGGGTCGGGAGGCGACCGTCCCTCTAAGAGGGCTAGGGTAGCCACTCCGCCTGGCAGAACCCGGGACGTGTCGAATCCACCGGGAGGTGCTTTCCCAAACCAGGTGCCGACGCCGACGCTGAAGAGTCCTGCCCCGGAGCAGACTTCGGCCGCTCCGTCCGCTTTTGCTCCTTCTCGCGAGGCGGAGGTCGTTCCGAAGGGGAATCGCGGTCTTCCACCTCCCCCTTCCAAGGATGAGGGTGGGCTCCCCGTCAAAGGGTCTGTCGGGGGCAAAAGTTCCTCCTCGCGCTCGCGAAAAAGGCTAGCGATCCTGGTGGAGGTTGTCGTTGAAACCCCTGGGTCTGCGGCCGCGGCAGACGGGGCAGATGTTGCGGCCGTTGCCGCAGGTTCTCCGGGGCCTCACGGTCGCTTGGAGGAGGCCGGAGATGTGGAGGCGACGTCGTCTAAGGAGGTAGACGTTTCCGTCGGGGCCTCAGATCCCCTGGACCCGGCTACGCGAGCAGCAGAGGGGAGTTCCCTCGAGCCCGATGAGCCGGCGGTCGCGGGTCATCCGATGTCGTCGGAGGCTGTCCATGCCGGGGCCTCAGATCGCCTGGACCAGGCCGGGCATGCAGCAGAGGAAGGAGTCCTCGAGCCCGAGGAACCGGCAGCCGCGGATCCTCCCGCGTCGTTGGAAGCTGCCCCCACTAATGAGTCTTCCTCGTCCTCCGAAAGAGGGACGTACCGGTCTCCTCTCCGGTTTACTGGGGGTCCACCCTGCGTTCCTGCTGCGGAAGCG
The DNA here is from genome assembly GCA_958296335.1 of Urtica urens. Classification (NCBI taxonomy): domain Eukaryota; kingdom Viridiplantae; phylum Streptophyta; class Magnoliopsida; order Rosales; family Urticaceae; genus Urtica; species Urtica urens. The sequence continues at coordinate 7,497,076 of OY282530.1, read as the reverse complement.
CCCGACGAGGTTTGGAAGACGTACTCCGTATTTATGTGCCAGAGGTTATCGCGCCGTGGACCTGGGACATTTAAGTCCCCTTTGGTCCTCAGCCAGTACGATCAGTACTTGGACGCCATGGGACACATGTTTCAGGGTGTGGCCTACCTGAATGACTTGATCCTCCTCGAACGCGATCAGCGAATCTTGGCCGCGGAGGAGTCGGTAGGTGACAAGTTGAAACTCCAGGAGGTCGGCGAGCAGCTCGACGCATCCATTGCCCGGGATTGCCAGAACCGCGAGCGAATCGAGAAGCTCGAGTCCGAGTTGGCGGACGAGACTGCTTAGAAGAAGGCTTTTCAAACTGAGCTTGCTGACCTCAAAGTCAAGACGGATCGTGAGATCGAGGAGCTTGGCGCGAACTTGGTTGCCCGCGAAGAAGCTCTAGCCGACGAGAAGAAGAGACATCTGGGGGCTGTGGGTGTTTTGAAGGAGAACGATGAGCTCTTCACCCAGGTGCATGAGATCTTGGGCGCAGCTGATTCGGAAAGAGTGTCTTTGCCGGTGGTGGCCAAGTCCGTTGTGGAAGGGCTCCGCGGCGAGCTCGCGGCGGCCCGATCCGTGTCGGTGGAAGAACGCAATGCCCGGTTGCGTCTCTTCGAGAGGGTGCACACAAAGCTCGACAAAGCATCGGCTAGGTTCCGGGCCTTAGACTTGTCTATCGATTCCAATCGCCTCGCCGCGTCGTACCAAGCCAACATTGCGATGATCAACGCTCTTCCCGTTGGGGCCTCGGCCGAACTGCTCCGATCCAAGCTTCCGGAATGGCAGCGGCTCGAAGGCGAGATGCAGGCGCGGGCCGACGAGTTCGAGAGGAGAGCCGATGCTGACCCTGAGTCCCCCCCCCCCCTCTCTCGCCGTGCAACCCTACTGTGGCGGAGGACACTCAGCTCGCGCCTCCGGAGGTGTAGGCTCTCTTTTGCGTAATCCGTTTTTCTTTTATGGATCGCGTGATATAATCTCTCTGTCTATAATAATATTTCTTTTGCTTGTGTGGGATTTTTCCTCAAATAACTCGTTTTGCCATTCTTATTCATCGATATTTTATGACTGTTTATTATCCTGTCGTCTGGAAGAGATGCCTGACATATATATATTGAACGATGCCAATAGAATAATACTTTCGATAATCGTAGATACTTACATGGGGTTGTGTAGATATGATGGGATGTCCCCTTCCCTCCTCTTCCCATTTTTCTTATCAAAGAAAGGGGGTCTTAGCTGGAGGGGCTTTTAACTGTTCCTGTTGAAAATCTTTTAACTTGCTCGTTTGAGAACCTTTTGTGCTCGCACGGGAGCCTTTTGTGCTCGCGTCGGAGTCTTTTACGCTCGCGTGGGAGTCTTTTACGCTCGCTTTGGAGTCTTTTAATTGTGCTCGCTGGGAGGCTTTATTTTCTCGCTAGGAGGCTTTATTTGAAGATGGCTCCCTGTCTTTTAAAGACGGGCCTCATCTGTATGTGCTCACTGGGAGGCTTTGATTGCTCACTGGGAGGCTTTTATTGGCGATGTATGCCTTAAGTAACTTTTGGTCACTCTCGCCTCTTTATTTTGGGCACTCTCGCCTCTTTTATGCTCTGGTCGTATGTTCCAAACCTTTCGATCGTATATAGATAATTTGCCGAAGCCATAACAGTGTTCCCGAATAAAAGGTCGGGGTCCCTTTAAAAATTGACAGATACGTTAAAGTGCTTACCAGGATTTACGATAGGGTCGGGGAGGCGAAGAGCTTCCGATTGATGTAGGCCACCGGCTTCTGCTCTCCGTCCTCTTCTCGTACCAGTACATGCCTGATTGCCTGGTCTGATACGGCGACGTATAGGTACAGGGTCTCTCCCGGGATCGGCTTCGTCATCACGGGGGCAACGAGGGATACGTCTTCAGAGCCTGAAAAGCTTCGTCGCACTTGTCGGTCCACTCGAACTTCTTGTTCTTCTTTAGCAACTCATAGAAGACGAGTGTCCTGTCGACTTTCCTCGAGATGAAACGGCCCAAGGCAGCGATCCTTCATGTCAGCCTCTGCACTTCACGCCGGTTTCGTGGAGACGGCATACTCATGATCGCCTCGATCTGCTCGGGGTCCGCCTCGATTCCTCGCCGGGTAACCATGTGACCCAAAAATTTCCCCGAGGAGATGCCGAAAGTGCACTTGGAGGGGTTCAGCCTCTTCTGATGTCGGTTCAAGATCTCGAAGCACTCCGCCAAGTGTTCGATGTGCCCCTCCACCTTCATCGTCTTGACAACCATATCATCGATATACACCTCCATGCTCTTTCCACTCTGCTCGTGGAACATCTTGGTCACGAGTCTTTGGTAGGTCGCACCGGCGTTCTTCAAGCCAAACGGCATCACCTTGTAGCAATAGGTTCCTCACTCGCTGATGAAGGCGGTCTTCTCCTCGTCGTCCGGGTGCATCCTTATTTGATGGTACCCCGAATATGCGTCCATGAAGCTGAGGAGTTCGTACCCCTGAGTGGTCTCGACGAGGCGGTCGATGTGCGGCATGGGGAAGTCCCTTTGGGCAGGCCTTATTGAGGTCGGTGAAGTCCACACAGACTCGCCACTTCCCGTTCTTCTTCTTGACGACGACCGTGTTAGCCAACCACTCGGGGTACTTTACCTCCCTGATGGTGCCCATAGAGAGTAATTTGTCGACCTCCTCGTTGATTACCCTATTCCTGTCCGGTGCCATCTTCCTCCTCTTCTGGATGACGGGCCGATGGCTCGGGTCGGTGTTGAGATGGTGGGCGATCACAGACGGATCCACGCCCGGCATGTCTTCGTGGGTCCACGCGAAGCTCTTCTGATTCTCCCTCAAGAAGGCTATCAGCTTGGCCTTGACTTCGGGGTCGAGCTCCGCCCCTATACTGGTCGTCCGAGTTGGGTCGGACTCGTCGATGCAGACTTGCTCGACCGCCTCGACCTGCGGTCCTGGTCGCCCTCTATCGGCCGCTCACTCCTCGAACATCTCGGTCGCCGATGGCTCGAGGAGCAGGCTCGCTGAACTTCTCCCTTCATGTCCTCGCGAGCCGTTCCCCGTCTCTTCACCCGCCTTGCCTGGGGGGTTAGAGGCTAGCTGCATAAATCGGCAGCCTCTTCCTCGCTCACTTCTGCCGGCGTCTTCTCTCCATGCACCTGTCGGTGGTGCATCATGTAGCAGACACGGTAAGCGTCCCTGTCGGCCCGTATCTCCTCTATCGTCCCAGCTTCCCCGGGAAACTTGATACATTGGTGGTAGGTGGAGGTACGGCCCTCATCGAGTGGATCCAAGGTCTTCCTAGGATCACGTTGAAGTGCGAAGGTACGTCTAGGACCATGAACTCCACCATCCTCTGCACCCCTTTCGCGCGGACCGGGAGATGGACCGTGCCCAGGGATATAGCCACATCTCCATTGAATCCGGAGACCTTCCGCCGCCGCCCCCCGATCTCTAGGCCTTCAATTTTTATCTTCTCGAGGCATTTGTAGAAAATGACGTTGACGGCGCTCCCGTTATCGACGAGAACTCGGCACACGTCGGCGTTGCCGATCTCGAGCACGAGGACCAGCGCATCGTCGTGCATCTCTGCACACTCTCCGGTCTCGACGAACTCAATCTTCGCCTGGGAGCCGGTCGCCATCGGATCCCCGCGATTGTGCTCTTTCCCCCGGCATTGGAAAGCCTTGATGCTGTTCACGGAGTCGCCGCACAAGCGTGACCCGCCCATGATCACCTCAATCCTGGCTCTCGTCGCCGGCCTATCCTCTGCAACCCGATCCACCACTTGTCTACCTGCGGTCGGGTCTCTCCTCGCTCCTTCTGGAGCGCCTTCGGCGCCCCGCGCCTGAGCACCTTGCGGCCTCCGCCACGTTCGATTGTCATTCCTCCATGGCTCGCGGTGGCTAGGGGCCAAATCCCTTAGCTCCCCTTGGTCGTACCTCCTCTAAAGCTCGCGGTTCAACATGGCGCACTCCTCGGTGGCGTGCCCGCTCATGTTGTGGAACTCGCAAAACTTGCTCGCGTCTTTCGGCCAAGGTTTCCTCTCGAAACCTCCTCGTCCTCCCGAGAGTCCTCTTCCCCCTTCGACGTGGCCTCCTCGTCCTCCAGAAAATCCTCCTCGGCTCGATACGAAGCCTCCTCGCTGACCACCCCTTGGCTCCCCCGAGAAATATCCTCGCGGTCGGCCCTCCTCGACGGGGCCTCTCCTTTCTTCAACCTGATAGACTCCCTTCCTAGGGGCTTCCCGACCCCTTCGCTCCCCGAGTACTCCCCAATCGTCCCTAGCGCTGTCGTCGCTAGGGCCTCAACTCCGTCGCGATGGTCCCTCTTCTCGGGATGCTTCCCTCTTCCGCCTCCTTCATGGATCATCCTCAGCGCGGCTTCCTCCTCCTCTATTTCCATGAAAATCGAGGCCCGGTGAAGGGCGTCCTCGATCGTTGAGGGGCGCATCTTTGCCAACTCCGGTCAGAAAGGGGAGGTATAGAACAGGCCGTTCTTCAAAGCCTGGATCGCGATCATCCCGTCCAGGTTCGATATTCTAACCATGAAAGCCTTGAACCTTTCGATGTAGTGGCGGAGCGTTTCTCCCTTTTCCTGGGCGAGGTTCCACAACGTGGTTATCATCGCGTCGCTCTGAACGTACATCAAATAGTGGCGCAGGAAAGCGGCGACGAGGTCGTCGGAGTCGTCGATGGACTCTGAGGGTAGCTTGGCAAACCAGTCGCTCACCGGACCTTGCAGGCTTTCGACGAATAGGCGGCAGAGGATGGCCTCTACCTTCTCCGTCTCCCCGGTGATACGCTCCGTCACGATTCGGAACGACTTCACGTGGGTGTTTGGGTCCGAGGTCCCTTTGTACGGCGTGATCTTGACCTTCGGGAGTTCTCCTAGCTCTACGCCGCGGATCTTGGACGAGAAAGGAGTGGCTCTCGCCTCCCTGACCATCCGGTCGATCTCCGGCGCCGAACTCATCGCTTGGTGCACTCGAGACGCGACGTGTCCCATCCTGGACTCGATCCCCTAGGATAATTCCTTTACCATCTTCCTTACTTCTTCCGCCATGAGAGGTGTCAAGATGGGACGGGCATTTACGGCCGCCGCCGGATCTTCCTCCTCTGTTGTAGACGGCGTGAGCACGGTGGTCTGAAAGAGGTTTCTGTGGACTGGAGCTCCCGGCGCCGTCCATCCTCCCATCCCTCCGTTGGTCATGAACTGATCCAGGCGGGCCGCAAGCTCCCTGTTCAGCTCGGCTTGCTCCTCGGCTCTCCGGTTGGCCTCTTGCAATGTTGCCAAGGCTTCGGCCAACTGCTGCCGGAGCGCTCCCGCCTCCGCAGTCTCCTCCTGACTCCCTCCTGCACTGCTATCGGTGTTCGCCATGTCTTTGGTCTTCGCGAGCTTCCTAGCTGTGAGATAGAAAAAGACAGGGCCCCACGGTGGGCGCCAAATTGTAGAGGTCGGTTTTCGCCGAAGCTCTTTCAGTCACAAGGATTAACAAATGATAATTTATATGTGTGAAGGCCAAATTAATGCGTTAATATCTTTGAGTTTTATGTATATGGAGCTCGGTCTCTTTCGTTTATTAGCTTGGAACTTGTCAAAGAATACAAACAATAGTGAACAGTGACGGCTAATATCTCTCTCTCTAGGGTTTTGATCCTCCTCTATGTGGTCTTTACATTGATATTTATAGTCTCTCTTCCTGGTCTGTGAGATCTCTAGGGTTTGTCCCTCCATTAGGTTATTCCCTTTCGGCCCGGCCTTTCTCTGACCGGCTCCGCCATTCCTTCCTGACCTTTACCTACTAAATCCCGTGATTGCCGCTCTTTCGACTGACTCTCTGACGCCAAGCCTTCTCGCGCACGCTTCCGCTTTCCCGCTCTTTTCACAGCGACGACATTCCTTCTAAGGCGGGACCCTTTAGAAGAGAAAAGGGGAATACTCCATCGAGGAGTATCGCCTCGCAGGAAGGCCTCCTCGCGAAGAACTTTCCTCGCAACCATTCCACCCTCCTCGCTCGGAGCTAGACCCTCCTCGCGGGGGTGAATCTCTCTCCTCGTGTCACTGTCGCCAGCCGCGGGCCCCGCTTACTTTTTCCGCATTTCGTCGTTTCGAGAGCCGAAACGACATGTGATTATGTTAAGAGGGATTTGACGAAATCTTACCTTAACAATTGTCCTTAATCAAACCTAACAATTTATGAAGAGACAAATGTAGATTTACGTGAACAAACTCTTCATGGTTTGGTTAAATTAAAATATTTACAATCTAAAGATCAACGGACTATTGATCCTAGTATGATTGCTGGAAGAATCTATGATGTCTGGTTTCGAGACATAGAGAGGTAGGAACTCTATAGTTCTTCCTGTGTATCTTTTGAAGATATTGAATTGACCAGTGCACCTTTAGAGACAATGTAAGAACAAACCATTTAACCTCTTCTGTCTCAAGGTCACTATGTATGACTTGAATCGTGCGTACATAAATCTTGAAATGAGACATGTCATTTCATAGCTTACATATTCTCATTTGAGAAAGTCAAATTCTAGGTCCACTAAGTGATCTATACTAGACTAATTGGTGGGATTTTAAGTTATGAAGATACCATGAACCAGCTTTGTGTAGTTCTCATATATATGAAATTAATGTACAAGATTGCTGAAATGCAATATATATCACATCATGTTTTATTATTTGGGTCATGAATAAATGAACCGCGTGGTATCCAAAATTAAGTAACGGCTTTATTTGGATGAAACAGTGTGACTTCTTAGCTCCTCGTCAGTGTTGGGAAAGATGCCCAGAAGAAGGTTATTTATTTACATATTGATGTAATATAAATCTCTCATGAGTCCTTATTGTAATTTGCTGATTAAATTAATAAAAGTTGTAACGTTCATTCATTCTTTTTCCGTTTGTTTGAAGATTTATGATATTCAATAGTCTTATAGTCCTAAATCAAACCTAACAATGTATGAATAGATAAATGTAAATTTATGTGAACAACCTCTTCACGGTTTGGTTAAATTGAAATATTCATCATCTAAAGATCAACGGACTATTGATCCTAGTATGATTGTTGGAAGAATGTATGATGGCTGGTTACGAGGCATAAAAAGTTGGGAACTCTATAGTTGTTCCAGTGTATCTTTCAAAGATACTGAATTGACCAGTGCACCTTTAGAGACATTGTAAGAACAAACCAGTTAAGCTCTTATGTCTCAAGGTCACTATGTATGAATTGCATCGTGCTTACTGTTGGTAGAGATGCACACAAGAAGATTGTTTATCGATGTAATATATAAATCTTTCATAAAGTCTTTATTGTAATTTGCTGATTAAATTAATAAAAGTTAAAACGTCATTCATTCTCATTTAGTTTGATTGAAGATTAATTATATTCAATAGTCTTATAGTTCTTAATCAAACCTAACAATGTATGAAGAGACAAATGTAGATTTGCGTGAACAAACTCTTCATGGTTTGATTAAAACGATGTATTGACAGTCTAAAGATCAGCGGACTATTGATCCCAGTATGATTGTTGGAAGAATCTATGATGTCTGCTTATGAGGCATAGATAGGTAGGAACTCTAAAGTTCTTCCGGTGTATCCTTTGAAGATACTGAATTGACCAGTGCACCTTTAGAGACAATTGAAGAACAAACCATTCAACCTTTTTTGTCTCAATGTCACTATGTATAAATTGCATCATGTTTACCTAAATCCTGAAATGAGACATGTCATTTCATAGCTTTAATATTCTCATTTGAGAAAGTCAAATTCTAGATCCATTAAGTGATCTAGACTAGACCAATTGGTGAGATAGTAAGTTATGAAGATGTCATGAACCAACTTTATGAAGTTCTCATAGATATGGAATTCATGTACAAGATTGCTGAAATACAATGTATATCACCTCATGCTTTATTACTTAGATTATGAATAAATAAACCGCGCGGTATCAAGAATTAAGTAGCAACTTTATTTGAATGAGACAATGTGACTTCTTAGCTCCTCGTCAATATATTGTTTCTAATTTATTCACAAGTAACAAATGAGTTGAGGAAATAACAACTAGAAGGGTAAAACGGTAATTTTATAAATCTCATCTAGTTGATGATATTCATGAAGGGTAAACATATATAACATTCAATGGATCCACTCAATGTAATTAAGTTAAATTTGAGTAGAAAATAAATTCATTTGAACCAAGAGATTCTCAGTGTCAACTCTTTCATGAAGTCAGTTGATATTAAGCTAATACTCGGACAAGGTTTGTGAAATTTTGAGTCCGAGTATAGAAGCTCAAGGTTTGTTCATTTGGATCCATAAGGTCACTATTACAAGTCATTATAGTAGGATTGTTAAACTGAAAGTTAAGTCAAAATAAGTTCAAATGTCGAACTAGACTTTTTCTCGAAAAATGTCTAAAGGGTATTTTTGTCCACATGGACATAAAATGATGTGAATGTCAAAATAAGATTTTAAATATTTTCATATGATGAAAATGTAAATTATTTTCTAAAGGCGAAAAGTCGGTTGAGGCATTATGAAATTAATTTCATTATCTGTGGGATAATAATTCTACAATGGATATTTTAAGAATTGTCTTAAAAGAAATAAGGAAGCATCTAGATGCCCGTTCCCTAGGTATAGAATTCGTCCAAGACACATCAACGGAGGATATAATTTTTTGCCTTTAATTATAAAGATAATTACCCGAAAAGAAAAGAGGAAATGAATTTCCTTGAGAAGGAAGTAAATAAGCTAAGTGAGGAAACAAATTTCCTCCCCCTTGAGCTTGAGATGGACGGCCATGTTAGAAGAGAAATGGGAGATAAAATGATGTGAATGTCAAAATAAGATTTTGAATATTTTCATATGATAGAAATATAAATTAGTTTCTAAATCCGAGGAGTTGTTTAAGGCATTAGGAAATTAATTTCATTATTTGTGCAATATTAATTCTATAATGGGTATTTTAAGAATTGTCCTAAATGAAATAAGGAAGCATCTAGAAGCTCATTCGCTAATTGTAGAGTTCAGCCAACATCATTCAAAGAGGAGAGGAATTCTTTGCCTATAATTATAAAGATAATTACTCAAAAAGAAAACAGGAAATGAATTTTTATGAGAAGAAAACAATTGTGCTAAGTGAGGAAATAAATTTCCCTCGCTAATGCTATAGAATGGCCGGCCAAATACATAAAGAAAGAAGAGAGGAAATCAAATATTGCGTCATGAATGCACAATAGGAAAGGGTAATTACCGTTTCTTATATTTCCTTCTCCAATAAATAGAGCATCACATAGAGATGTGAAAATAATCTTTTCTCTTACTCTCTCTCTATTTTGGCCGATCCTCCCTCTCTCTCTCTCTCTCTCTCTAAATATCTCTTTTACTTTGGCACCTAAGTCCTCATTAGACTTAGGTTTAAATTAGCTCTTTAGCTCATACACATGTTCTTGAGTTATTTTTTTTAATTGTGCCCACACATAAATCCTTCAAACACTCTATAGACTCTTGTAATAGAAACCTTAGGTTTCTCAAGCTCACGACAAATGTGATGGAAATAAGGAAGAATATACGATCTACCTTTCCCAAGACTCCTCAACGATCAAGCTATAAGAAAGGTTAGTAACAAGTAATTAAATAATGTTTTTAAATATCAACATTTTCATACACTTTGCGTAGGTTAGTAAAGAAATTTTTATATTCCGCCATTAATTTGTTAATGAATTTTTTCTTAACCCTATACCTATTCCAACAGACAATGCTTCTATTATGAGTATTTCGAGTGGTGGGAGGGGATCCTAAATGTACATATTGTTGGGATTTGTGCCCACAAAGAATATATAAGACATTTAATACATTTTGTATTCTTTTTGTTGAAAGTTAAATAAAGTTACATATTCATTCTTATTTAAGATTGTGTTTATACATGTATGTCTACGCTCTAAAACTGTCATCAACGAAAGAAGTGTTAAGTACAGACTTGACAAGATACCTTCTTGTGACTAGTTTAAAATAACGGTTTGTAATCTGAAGATCGATTGGGCAATCGTATCTGAATAATGATTGTTTGAATAAATTATTGATATCTTATCTTGTGATATAGAGAGTTGTGACTCTGGATTTTATTATTCATGTCCTAATGAACACATTGAACAAGACTTGTTACACTTTGAAGTCGAGATAAAACTGTTAAATCACTTGAAATTTCAAAAGCACATACGAGGAGTACTTTGGTAATTGCCTAAATCCCGAAGTGAATACATATTTTCTTGTGGCACTTTATGACATTTGATTAGTCAATGAGCAATGTCTAAATTTGTTTTTATTGACCCGACAATTGGTGTCATAGTACTGTTTCGTTGAATTATGTGATTCACATATATTTAATTTGTTTTGCAAGAATGCTACGGCATTAGTATCACACTATGATTTGTTATTAGAGTGTGAGGGAATAAATAGGGCTTGATATTCAACGAATAAAACATTCCTTGAATAAAACATGTGACATGTTGTGGCATCTCACTTTATGTTTTTCTCGTTCACAAATAACAAAGGAGTTGGTGAAATAATAACTCAGGAGTAAAACGGTAATTTTACATTCCTCTGAGTTAATGATACACACAAAGGGTAATATCGTAAAATACAACGTGGATCGTGTGAAGAATAGTTTCATCACATCAAACGGAAATATAAACGTATGTGAACTTAGAGATGTTTAATGTTGGTCCTTATCGACCAATATTAAAATTAAAAGTCGAGAGAAGTTTGTGAATTTTTGTGCCCGAACTTTAATCTAAAGATTCGTTCATGTGGGTCCATAAGGTCTCAATGATAGATTTTTGGATGAGATTCCAGTGAACAAATAAAAGTTGATTTTCTCATTGAATGTAAATTGTGATTTACACTATGATGATTATTTCTTTCATAATTAAATAAATAAATAATTATTTTTAATTACATTTATTTAATAAGTCGAATTGTATAATTATATTGATAAGAATAAAATTTTGGGATTTATATAAATAAAATATGAAGAAAAAAAATTCTCGTTTTGCACTTGTTTGAATAGTATGACGAGAATTGATGACTTGTCATTAAATCGATGAGATGTTCTAATTTAATTAAATATTATTTTAGAAATAAATCAAATAAATTTGAAGTAGAATTAAAACAATGTTGGCCGGCCATAGATGTGGATTTATGAGCTAGAAAATTGTTTAAGCTCATTAAAAAGGATTAACGAGTTTAAGTTGGCTTTAATGGGTATTAACTTGACCTAGACCCGTTATCGCTTAAATAAATGGACACGAACTTCACTATCAACCCTAATTTACTCATTTTGGTCGAGCTCCCTCCCTATAGAGAGAGATATATTCGTCCAGAAACCCTAGGTACAATTTTGCCTTGTTTGGCCGAACCCTATAATTGAGAAAAAGAGTTTTCTCGTTCGTCTTTTTATTTTTTTGAGTGATCATTCCCTTCATCTTGTTCATAGAAGAGCCCACCCTCTTAATTTCAATAAAACTCGAAGATCTTTTCGCTGACTCCGTTTTGTGGTTGTTTGAGCGATTCCCTCCTTTTTGGCCGTGCACAACCTTTTCCACAAGCAAGGATCTCAGCTTTCTTTGAGGTGAGTCAAGGAGGCTGCCCATACAAGAAGACACGTGCGAGGGATCAGACTCAGGTGCGCATAAAGAAGCTCTCGGCCAAGGTGTTGGACGCGTGACGCAGATCCGGATATCACATATTGAAGACGGAAGGACGACTCGTGAATTAGTCGACGACAAGCGTAAGTTTTCTGAGATTTGATCTGTAATTCAATTCTATAATTAGTTATATGATTGTATGTGTGTATGGATTGATTATTTACATGTTTAAAAATTTATTGACATGTTAGGTCGTTTTTATTTCCACGGTTGTTTAATATGTTACGAAACGAGTTTCACATATTAGGATTGAGATTTTAAGATTCTTCCATATTAGATATGTTTCTTAATTTAATAGAATAATTGTTAACCGATTTTCATTAAAAACATGGCAGTTCGCAGAGGATGGATAATACCAATCATGGATGGGTACAGGGTAACGATGTCCTTTATATCGAAGGTTATCTCGTCGGATCCGTCAGCGATGAAAGTATGGTGGAAGAAGTTTTGGATGTTGAGAGTATTTCCCAAGGTCAAACTTTCCTTGCAAGAGTCGGATCCCGACTAAAGTTGCGCTGATATTGAGACAGATTATTATACGGACGACATATGCCCTTTGTTTCAGTGGAAGATAAAGATTATGTTCCACACGATGTTGTGTTGTAGTTGGGTTGGTTATGTTTGGAAAGGAGGGGACTTTAGTCAGATTCTTCTGGCTTTCAAAGACGGCGATGCCTTAGATACCATTCTTAAAGCGACCAATGTTATTGAAGTTAGTGAATTTGAGTATTACATTACTATCATTTTAAAGATATAAAACTACATGAATAACATCATCTCTGAGAGGCAAGCGTTGAACCAGTTAGAGCTTGTCCAATAGACCGAGAGCTTCCTCAAGAAGTTTTGAGCCACTATCACAGTGAAGAGACATACGAGTGGGATAGAGACGACAATCCTTAGATGAACGCCCTCGAGGGATGTACCATTTTGATTAATGTTGACGCGTCACTAGCTTACGACCGTGGAGGATTCGGTATGAGTTATGTTGGACGTGATTATACTGATCGGTGATCGTCTTGCATACATTTTCCTTGGTTAGGGGATTATATCCCAGCTTGCGGAGGCGTATCCGGTCCTCCAGGACATAGCGTTAACGCGCATTGTCGGCGAAATGAGAGTAGAGAACCGGTCTGACTACTTGTGGGTGGTCAGGATAGTAGATAAGGGTTTGACGCCCGCGACGGAGCTGAAAACGATCTTGCACATAATTTAACCTGTTATACGGTGAATTATAACTCGAATTCGACGTGGATGAGACTTATCCCTCTATGTTCGAAGGAGGCCATTAGAGACGACACTCATGAGTTGATATCTCGCATAATGAGTTAGAGCTTGTTATTGTTGGTTTGTATGTCCATTACGCGGGATTTTCAGTTTTATTGTTCCATATTTATCGTAATCACGATTTTCTTCGCCATACATAAGTCATATATGATACGGTTCTTTTTAGAGAAGAGAAAATTTGTATAGCATGGTTGATGAAAAACGACTGTCAAGCTCCTGTATTTGAACAGCTAAACTTATAGAAAAACACTAAGTTTACTGCCAAAAATAGGCTTAATAATGTTTTTAACTTTTTATAAGTCTAGATGTGCTTAAAAGGTTTTCAGCTAATTTTGTACTAGTCTGGACGATCAAATATGATCCAACGGCTGAAAACGATTAAGAATTAATAATTACAAATTTTATCGAAGGCATTTCCCAAATATCGTGTATGACTTCAGTTTTAGAAAATTACTTTTGTTTCTATCTTCATTACCTGTAAAACATCACTATTGCTCTCGTAATGGTGAGATATAGTACAATGCGAACTAGGCTTCAAGCCCAAATATTCACACGTCAGCAGAAATATATGTAGTCATCCGAATGATCGGCAACTTCAAATTACAAGTCGTGAGACATTCAACTGATGGTCGTCTGTTATTTAATCCCATATAGCCAAATAGGGTTTTCAATGAAAATGTCAAAACAAGGTTTTCATAACAGGGACCAAAATAAACAACTGAATGCTAATAAAGCAACAGTCTTTATTTCAGAAGGACGGTCCCAAAGAAAGCAGAAGCAGAGAGAAAAATAAAATAAAAGTTGTTCAAAAGTAATTGCTCTTGTAAAAATCTTTAAGGAAAGCAGATGCTCCCTGATTCTTGTTGCCGGAATCCTGAATGAGACCGTCGTGGTGCACAACGTACTGGCCGATCAAGTGGTGTCGCTGCTTTGCGTGCTCTAACACGTTGTTCAACTCTTCCAACCCTTTGAAGAGTAACATATCAATCACCTGTACCATCGCACAATCAGATTGACCCTTGTTTCTTTCTACTAGCTGTTGATCCCAACAAATAAAAGGAGATTTCTTTCTGGAGAAAAACCAAGTCAGAGTAGATTCCTCTAATTGGTAATGTTCTTAGGACAAGTTTCCTATCTCCACAATGGTGTAACTATTCACTCTTCTCAGCCTATTATTACATGAAAATAATATTTCCAGGCATGGATTTGATCAGTTTGTTTGACTTTACCGAGCAACAAATTCATCTAGAGTGTCTCTCAGTATCAAGAGCTTACTTCAGTTCTGCTCGCGGTATGTTATTAATGGTATACTCGGAACGATTCAAGAAATCCATTACTTGGACCAAAATAGTAAGCAATTGGAAGCCTAAGAAACATGTTCAACGCCTAAGAGTCTAAATAATTTTCAACACTGATCTGAAATTGAGGAAGAAAAAAAAAGTAAAGTTGAAGATATCCCTAATTCATTGATACGAACCCTAAATCCAAACAACCACGCATGAGAGCCTATTTCATTGTTAATTTCTCCAAGCATACACTCTGAATTCAATTCAACCCCTAATTAAACAACCCGAAACCCTCCATGATTAAAGATTAGGGCTTTTTTATTTTTCTCTTTTTCTTCTACTCAAATAACGAAAATACCAATAAATTGAAGTGAAATCGAGAATTACCTTGGGGTTGGCGATGTGAGCGTTCTTTCGGATCTCGGAGGCGATTGTCCTGCGGAGCTGTGAAACGGTGACCACGTCTTCGAGGTTATAGATATCGATCACTGAGGGGATCGATCTGCAAGCCGTTCTGAAAAACTCGAACATTCTCTGCCTCGCTTCTTCCAAGCTTGCCGAGTTCGCCGGAACTTTCAGGGCTCGCTGCGTGAACGACATTTTCTTTTGTTTCCCTCAGCGACTCCAACACAAGCACTCTTTTGTATAAACAAACAAAATTCGGTTCATGAGCTTTTAATTGGTAGTAGATAAATTTTATTTTATGGACTCAATATTTACATTAAACTCATTTTTGAATTTCTGTTTAAAATTGGATTTTTTAATGTGGAATCGGACCCAAAAATAGACAAAATATTTATTTTTTACAAAAAAATTTAATAAATTTATTTAAATATTTGGTGAGGTTATTTTTGTTAAAATTATTCAATGATGTTCGTTTATTATTACCAACATGTATATTAAATCGGTTTAATTTAGTTAGATTTATGTTAATTTTGAGTTTTGGATTTAAAATAATGATAAACACCTTAAATTTTATTGTGTGTACGATAAAATACGATTTTATACGGAAAAAAAATTATACGACACTCTAGAATACATCTAAAGTATCATATACTATTGTACGTATGATGAAATTTAAAGTGTTTATCTTTTCTTAAACTCATAATATAAAATCGGTTTAAATATGATCAAATTAACCCGATTTAACTTATATGTTGCTATAATCATTATACGAACAATATTTAATAAGTTTTAATAAGAAAATCATTAAAAAAAAAAAAAAAAACAACCGATAAATTATCAAATCTCTTATAATATTTTTAAAAACTAAGTGTTTTGTCTATAAAAATATTTTTGTTGGGTCTAAAATCTATTTTTTAATAGAAGTATAAAGATAAGTTTAATGTGGATACTTCATACACTACGGAGCACATAAATTCAAAGTTCTCTTTTAGCAACTTTCTCTAATGACAAGGTTAATATATGTAAAAATTACATGTATCCTTGCTAGGATATATAATAGAGAAATTTTATTTTGTCAGCTCGATTATGTAAGAAATGTCAAAGATAGACTCACTATGATATTTCTAAAACAATTGATTCTTATCATAAAACAATATAGCTATAAAGCGTAATAACAAAATAAATATCGAACGTAATAACAATGAAGATGTTTCTTATTTTATTTCTCTTAAGTACTTATAACCGGTTAGTAGTTGTAATTAAAATTCAATTTTAAAACTATTAAAGTTCACTTATAAACAATTTATTTAAGAAAAAAAAAATGCTAATTTAATCACAAACGTCTATTTTTTGGCTTAAAGGGTCGAGTACTAATATGCGAGTGATCGTTATCATGAAGTATATTTAATTACACATATATATATATATATATAAGTATTTATGCTGTCAATTTTTCTGATAATAATTACGCTTTTGTTCAATAATCGATTAACACTACACGAGAATTTCTTATTTGACATGCGAGCTCCCTGTATAAAAAAACATAGCTTATTAGCCTATGCAAATTTGACAACCTTTAGTTAACAGTTGGTAAGTAGGACATAAATGTTACAAAAAAGCACTTGTATTTCGGCGCAAGTGGATTCAATAGTTCTCTCATCGTTATGAACTTCCCTGAATCCTTTTGGGACATTAAATTTAGTGACCCAAATAGCTTTATTGCAGACTAAACAAAGATCCAAGTCAGTGAGCAATGAAATTATCTAGTACCCGAGAAAAAATTGCACATGTAATAAGTGCACTTCCAATACTATCTTCTTTCCAAAACAACACAGCTACTACAGTGTAATATTAATAATAATTAAAATAAAGGTTTTTTCTTTTCTCTATTTTTACATCTCTCCACATTCAGCAATGACACAAGGTAGTTTAGGCCTGTTGTTGGGCCCGGTAGCAACATTCTCGATCTTCCTTACAACCAAAAGACCGTCCCCGATAACTCTCTGCATATAATCATCATTTGGTTAGCTTATCATTCAGACTGACACAGAAAAGAAAAAAAAAACGCTCTACTCTATCACCATTGACTCTATACACGAGCCAGAATTAATACGGACTGAATTTTCATAGCCAACACGAGAAAGGCTTTAATGAATGAATGAACTCATGGTGTTTTCGACTTGTTTCCTATAAACCGACTCATCATAATTCACTCATCAAACCAGAGGTTAATTATCCATTGACAGATTGAGGTAAACATACCCCGAAAACGACATGCTTGTTATCAAGCCAATCGCACTTGGCACAAGTGAGGAAGAACTGCATACAAGAAAGAGAAAAAAAAAACATAGAATATCATTCAATATCTCTCGTTTAAAGCGTAGTCTAAGATAAAAAAAAAACATATAATCAAGAAAAAGAAGTCATCATCGATGGTGTATCGGCTACATACCTGAGACCCATTGGTATCTGGTCCACTGTTTGCCTATCAAATAAGAAACAGCCATTACACAAACACCCATTAAAAAAAGGTCAGAATCTTTCATTTTTAGAACCATTAAATGAAAAATGTTTAGAATTGTGATTGAGAATCACCATTGACAGGAGGCCAGGACCGGTGTGTTTGGCTATGAAATTCTCGTCGTCGAACTTGTGGCCATAGATGGAAATGCACCCGCTTCCGTCGCCCTGCACTCGCACAGTGTTTCCATTATAACCATGGCCAATTGACAATACTGACTTTTATTTTTACATGGTGTTATAGTCGAAAACACTATTCTCGGATTAGATGACTCAACAAGGCAGGTAACCGAATGGAGCTATAGTCCAGCCCAGGGATTTTAAGATGAAATCTCATGATATATGCTATTATCATAAGTCCAATTAGTGCTGGAAATAGTGAATATGAGCACGCACAGAGCGAAAAGGGCTTAAACCCTAAACCTCACACCACAAAACGGCGTCGAATTAGCAGTAGAGCAGACTAAGAACCATCGCTAATTGGTGTCTATTGGAAATGGATTACGAAGCAACTGTGGAAGTGACCTAATTTCGATAACTAGCACTGTAAGAGTCGACGAGCTAAGCGAAACAAACCTTGAGGAAATCGCCGGCCTGGATCATGAAGTCCTTGATGATGCGGTGGAAGTTGGAGCCTTTGAAGCCGATGGGAAGGCCAGCCTTGCGGAACTCGCCGGTGCAGAACTGACGGAAATTCTCGGCGGTCTTGGGGACGATGTCGGCGAAAAGCTCCATCTTGATGCGGCCGGCGGGGATCGATCCGATCGTGACGTCGAAGAAGACGACGGGGTTCTTCGAGTTCACCGGACGAACGTGCCATTCCACTCCCGACGACGCCATGATAACCACTTCTCCTCTCTCTTCTCCACACACACTGCAGCTTCTCTCTACTTTTGTTTATACTTTTTCTTTCACCGTAAATTGTTTATTTTTTTGTTTTTTTCAAATACGATCAAATTTATGTAAAATTAACCTCGCTTTAATCTCGGTAAGTCTGAGGGGCTACAATCAGTAACGGAGGTAAACACTGCAGAAGTCAAATCTCGTTTATTCATGATATTAGTATTATTATAATAAAGCTGAGTCAATTTAAATCTATTTCATTTAGCTATGTCAAACGTTCAAATTGACTATTTTTTTAACTTCTAACAAATAAAGAAGAAAAACCGATACCAACGATTCATCGTTTGAAACCAAATATTTTTGTAAACCGAATACGGATATGAGAGTCGAGTACTGAAAACCACATGAAGTCAACAATTTGGATCCGTAACAGAACTCCACCGTGGTTTCTATTTTGCCACTTAAAATATATTTTGTAATTAGGAGTAAGGGAGAAACATGATTATTTAACGTGTAAATAATGAACCATTTGTAATTTCATCTTGTATGTAATACGTTGATGAATTCTTCTTTTTACACCTGAATCCCCGATGAAGATTTCACAAATATACATAAGTGTATACTAGAATTGAATTACTCTCTTTTTCCTCTCATTGTCAGCTAAAAATCAAGTGGAAGACAGACATACAATATAACAACGCACAAGAGAATCACAAAATTAATGGGAAACGGACAAAACCCAACTCACACAAAGAATCCCACTATAAGATGCATTTTTTTTACTTTACACTATTAAAAAACGCCTTTGTGGAGAAGCTAAGACGATGATTTGGGTATCTTGTACTGTTTCTTGACGAATTGAGAGGCCTCGGAATCAGCCCTGTGACAGAGTATTCTCAAAAGCGTCTTCAAATCCGCTCCTAGTTTACTTCTACTGCCCTGCATTTCCAACCCTCCCGCCGATCTCAAATCATCGATCAATTCCCGAGTCTAAAAGAAAATCAGAAACGGAAATTAAAAAAAAACAAATATATATATATGTATGTATATGATAACTGCAGCGAATGAAGAAAAAAAACTAACCTCGTAACCGTGCAACTTGACGATATGACGCGCATTCGCCACCTGATTTTCAACCACTCCCCGAGGAAGCCCGTCTCCGCCGGAGATAAAGAACTCCTATCATGAACGGAATCAATTGCGTTAAGTATGAATTAATAGTTTGATTCTCTTGATGTTGAGAATTAAGATGAGGTCAATAATATAAAGGACCTTCAAGATTTCTATGTCTTCTTCGAACAGTTTTGCATCGACGATGGTGAAAACTCTTGAAGGGCCTCCGTCTAGTAGAACCCGGAGAAAGCCGTCCTGAGAAAGCGGAACACTTGACATTGAAATTATAAATATAAAAATGATACTAAAAATTACAGAAAATGGAACGGACTGCTATATGTATTTGGTGAAAGAAATGAGTTGAGGCTCAGACCAGTGCTGCTTGAAGGAGACTTGTCACTATGTGGTCTCTTAGCGGGTCTACAATGAGACTGCATAGTTGACTAAGTTCCTGCACAAATAAAAATCTCAAAAATGTACCCAAGACTTAATACGTATAGAACTTCATTGTTACCAAACCGTTTTTTATTACAAAAAAATAAAAATATGAACTTAAAAAAAAGGGTAGTTCTAGGTAGTAGCCATGTAAACTAGTGGCATTTTGATTTTAGCCAAGGTTTCATTAACAGATAGTAAATGGCCACCTCCTTTCGTTTACAACAAAAATTACAACAATTAATAAGGGCAACCCGGACAAATATGCCTTGTAAATGGGTGACATGTATACAAAGGTGGCTAGTTACTATCTGTTTTTGGCCAATATCAAATTACTTAAGTTAACGTTGACTAAAGAGTCAATTTTTTTGAAAAAAAAAATGTGGCATTTGAAAGAATGTCATATATTCGGAGCTATCATGGAAGGATGACCTAAATGCTAGCGCAAAATGGAAACATAGCTAAAAGAGGATATCCAACCATGTCAAGACGATCAATTACTGCATCAAACCGAGATTGAGAAACACTTGGTTTGTATAGATTGCCGATGAAAGGGTCCCTTAAATCCCAGAAGATTATTTTAGTTCCTGCAGTAAATAGATAATAACATTGATATGACTCTTCTTGTCTACAAGTGAATTCACAGATGTCAATGTAGAGTAGAGTTCTACCAGTGAATTCACAAATGCGATCAATAGCGGCGTTTATTTCTTTCCTACTCCCATCAAATGAGTCCTTTTGTGCAAAACTTTTGGATTTCTGGTCCATTGATTTCTCTACACAAGAAAAGCACGTATTCTTAACATACAAAAAAAATTGATCACCTAAAACAAAGAGAGAATTTGCAACTATAGATTTCTAACACAATAATTTTACCAGAAAGCCGTATAATTATTGTAAAAAAAGTGATCACCTAAAACAAAGAGAGAATTTGCAACTATAGATTTCTAACACAATAATTTTACCAGAAAGCCTTATAATTGTTGTAAAAAATGGGTAAAGAGTATTAATAAGAAACTTCTTATAATTAAAGAGAAAATTATTCGTATACAAAATACGTACTTATAAACTTCTCGTCCGGCTTTTTCATAGTCCATCTCTCCCACATGCTATCTTCCAATTTATTCAGGTGGCTAATGGCATACTGTGAGAAACACATATTTGGGTCAGAATAATCTTTCTTCGAAAGTAATAGATTAAGTAAATTTCTCGACAAACATTCTCCTTTGTGAAATGTTCTGTAATATTGTACCAGTCCTTGTTCAGGTCCGGCAATTTCCTAAGGTGCATAACAGTATAAGAATCTCAGCAGCAAATGTTCACTGGCTATGAATAGCAATAATAGAAGAGGGGGTCTATGAATGACTATTCATAACCTTAATAAGGAGGATTTTTATTCAGACCCTCGTTTAGTGAAAAAAAAAATCTGAGCAGACTAGAAAATCATCAAAATGACTCATTTCTATAAACTATAACTGCAACACGAGATTCTATATATGTATATATGATCAAGATTGAACTCACATATAATGTGTTTGACTGGATGCAAAGTGTCGACGTTGTTAGGACATTTATTTCAACGGACATTCTCTCATCTGGCAGCCTGGGGTCAAACAGTTCTTTTTTAACAAAAGCTTTTATTCCACTCTCCTTCCTGTATCGCGTGAGAACTGGTACTGGTGGAATTAGATCTTCCTTGCTAGCTGCAGATAGGATTGCATGAAAAAACTTATGTAAAATATTTCTTTTTACCAAAAGTCATGTTAGAACATTTTACGCTAACAAGATAATAAACCTTGATGAAAAAGAAAAAGAAAATTCCAATTGAATTGCTACAGCAAGCAGGTTAAAAAGTGATTAAATCAGTTTGAGTGACGGGTATTGATGTGTGTACCGAGTTTTTCAACGACATTCTTGGCATATACTTGAAATGCATTATCAAGGCCACTGAATAAGCAGCTCAATTCAGAAGACCTCATTGGAACTTTTAGATCAAAAAATTGATCAACAGTCTGCAGAGGGAAGTATGAATGTCAATTCACAATTGATTTGTGGAATAAAATAATTTAAAAAATAAATAAATAAAACTGTTATTTCACTATAGTAATTAAGTCAATAAACAAGCTTGACTTGTTGAAGGTTGAGAATAATGAGAAGCTGATACTTATTGTAGGTTTGTTTTTCCAAAGACAAACTGGAAATATAAAATTTATAAGAAATCTCGTACCTCCTCTATGATCCTATATACTTCAACAACTGAGCTCCCGTGCCTCTGTTGAGCAGATATCGGTTCCCACCGCTGTTTAGAAAAAGACATACATTAAGATATACTACAGGTATATTCTGCTCATTTATTTAATTGCCTAAAACAAATACTTATCATTTTAAAGGATAAACAGCGAGGGACTCTTCTTTTTCTTGCCTAGTACATCTAGGCTACAATTATTGCGACTATAGAAATATGGTTTAGCTGTACCTCCTGTGTGATTGCCCTTTCAACCCAACCTAAGATTCTTCCAAGCTGTGCATTGACCCACCGGAGCACCAATGTACCAGATACAGAATCAATCTGAAAAGTGTTTGAAATGAGTAAGTTCTGTACTGTAAAAGAAGGGACAAAACTTATTAACACCGTTTAAGTGCAGATACATTGTTGGTGCATTATTGTAAGATTTTAACAAAAGTCTGGTTAAGGAACAACAAAATGTAAATCACAACTTCCGAAGATCCGACATATCTTAAGGGTAAACCTCATCACACAGTACTTAGCCAGCAATAACATAAAGATCCTAGATAAAGTCAAAATACAGTACCTGGTAAAGAGACAATCTCTTGCATAAGACCTCGGCAGTTTCTTCTTGACACGCCGACTTAATAAGACCAATAATATACTGCTCGAGGCCATCAGCTGCTGGAAATACCATTACTGCGTCTTCAGTCAGATGTTCAGCCGCATCAAGGAAAGGTTTCTGAAACAAGCAATTGAACGAGATGCTCGGTGTCTTGCTAGGGTAATTAAATATATACACATAAAAAGGAAGGGAAAGCACTAACCAACTTGCTTCCATAGAGCCTGTGGAGAAGCGAAGCTGATACAAAAGTAGCTTGTGGGTGCCTCTGAGATAAAATCGGCATGAATACTGCTGAGTCTTTCTTCATAAGTTTCTTGCTCTCTTCTGCAAGCATTGCCAACGGATGCTCCTGCCTTGTTTCTGATTTTTCGACAGCATGTAACGTCTGTATATCGAAGTTCGGTCATCAGTCTCGGAAAAAAAATGCTTATTTTTGTAAACTAGCTCAACTATACAAATTCAAACATGTAAGGATTGTAACTGGAAGTGCTCTTCTCCTTATAAAACCCACACTCAATCCTATATAAAGGCAGGTCCTAAGCTGTCATTTTAACCTCTTCATGAAACACACCATCTCGCCTTTGACGGAAAAAAGTAGAGCTTAAAACCATCCATTGTTCCACATAATAGTCACTGAAGCATGAATAATCTACAAAGAATCCGATCCGAAATACGACTCTTACCCTTGCAAATACATTCTTAATTGATGTTTGTATGTAGGATTCAATCTGATCCCTATCCGTTGTTGTGGACTGCATAGCTGCCTGTTTAAGTACATGAAAAAAACGACACTGAGAATGCAAAAAATTTACTTTACCCTGGCACTAAACAAAACTCACAAATACACGTTGTATCAGAAAACAAATTACTAAATTGCTACATTAACCTTCTCTTAAGCAAAAGAAAGTGGTAGTGTTTTACGAGACTATTAGGAATCTAAAGTACAGTACGTACAGCGCCCGGTTCTTCCAAAAGCAGCCTCTTAGTAATCATTGCCACAGATACTATCTTCTCCATCAGTGCCGAATCCTGCATGGTGTATAAAGCAGATCTGAGACGCAAAACTAGAAAGAACTTAATAACAAAGAACAAAAAAACCTATCATTGGGTAAAGTATTCACTGTTACTCGTCACATGGATAAATTGACTTCATTTTATCTGTAAATATACAATAAGCAGAGAGCGAACTGTACAAAGACTGCAGAGGTTCGGAACATGTAGTTACCTCGGCGAAGTGAAGATGGTAGTCTTTTAGATGCTTATCCGCCCATTTCTGAATGGGTAATAAGAAGGATTGCAAGAAAGAAACTTCTTGGGAGCCGAGTTCACCTTCAGCTTTAGTCAACAAACTTTTCATCTGCGATCTCTCTTGGGCACCTCGCTGTTCCTTCAGTGGTATCCTTTTCAGCTGCTCAATTGCATCTTGTAAAACTCCATGGTTGCTTGTGATAACATACTGTATCAAAATCAACTAATATGAATATGGAGGGAATATATTGTACCACCGAAAAATTCGTCAAATGTTTACAAATGATGTCATGTAAAACAACGCAAGTACGTTTGCTAAAAATACTATTAATAATAGAAGAGGTGAAATTTTACCTGCCGAAATAATACCCATGCATAGCAGGTATAATGGATGGTCTCTGTAATTCCTAAAACACGCCAGGTTGACTTCAACAACTCAAGAATTTCTTCTGTCTCCTAAGGACAAACAAAGAGCAAGCTTTCAGATAATATTTGTTCGGACCATTAGCAAAGTTTATAATTATTTATTTACGGCAAGAAATAATTCTAGACATTGCCAGACAATAGTGGTTGAGCAGACATTTAATTCGTGATTTAACAGGAATTACAATGCTCAAGTTGGAGTTGTTTATGATAGAAAGGAAGAAAAAGGACAATAACCTCTGTCAGCTCTCTGTCGTCTAATACATCAAAGACACTGTGAAGTAGTTTCTCATACAATCTAACGTTCAGGTGATAACCATCGGCCCAATGACATACTTCCCCAGTTAAATCTCCTCTAGCGGGTCTCTCAGCCAGAGGAACGGCTATCTCTCGGAGAGATCTTAAGCAATCTGTCCGCTGGATTTCACCCGTTGAAGATGGGAGGAACTGAGAGCAACAAAATAAAAAATAAATAAGTCACTCTACAGTACTGGTATGATAGTAACTAAAGAGGGACAAAAAATTAAGCGAATAAAATCCATACATGTCACATGACTTAACCAAACAACAATTAGAAATATTTTTAATATCTCCAATTTAAGGAATTTATAAACGTAAATTGTATACAGCAGACTACATTGATTGATGTGTACAACTGAAACACACCTCAGATTCCTCAATCTTCGCCAGCAGAATCCTCAACTCACTCGCCTTGCGTCCAGATTCTCCAAAACCAACGACTGGGTAATTAATCAGCCCCTCCTCCAACATGTTTAACTGAGTAAAAAGAAGATGCCAAATTTAGATCCATCAATCCATCTTAAATCCAGTCGTAACACATATGACTAGCCAAATTAAAGACATCCAACATAACCTACCTGCCTTTTTTGCCAACGTACAAAGGCCTTCTTGTCCGAAAATTCTGAGCGTGAAATACAACATAGCAGCTCCAGTGGGACAAGAAGTGCATCCATTCTCTTTCCCACTTTTCCTGACACAGCATTGAGCAATGCTTGTCTCGTCCTTATATCCATTGCCTCAGATATCTACACTTATAAATACCATAGGTTCCAAATGAAAATGGTATTTCGTGCATAAGATCTTAATGAAAATGGAAATCAGCATTCGTTCGAAATAATATTCTCGTAAAACGGATCTTGAATGCATACTATAGTCCTAAGGGAGGTACATCCTATTACGTGAAAATCTTATGAGTTCAATCACCCACTGGATTTAAAACACAAAAATTGTACCTCCATCTGGACACGCATGGTCTCTAGTAAACCAACCAATCCGGTGTCTCGATGAGACTGACTAGCAAGGCTCTCAGTTTTACTACGGCCGAGTTTCCTTATAAGCTTTGATCTTTTGTCTTTCTTTTTCTCCTTAACCGGTACAATGAGACCCCTGCTTGCAGAATTTAACAGAATGCAGAAGATGAAAGCTGGAACATATAAAACTGACGTATAAACAAGAATCAATAGCTCTTAGTTTGAGAATAGGATTTTGTTTCTTTCTGTAATGAGAGAATATATGAAAGAAGAAGAATTTGGAGAAAGAGTTGTGCATTGCATTAAATGAAAGATCCTCTTTATAGAGATAGGAAGGTGTAGAAATAAATATTTTAGAGTATTCTAAATCTAGAATTCTATACTAAATTATATATTAGACTATTCTAATTCTAGATTGTTCTATATGATGCTAAATTATATAATATATTATTATAATTTTAAATTATTCTATATAATTCTAGATATATCTTAACACTCTCCCTCAAACTTGAGCATATATATTAATCATACCCAGCTTGTTACAAAGATATTCGACTCGTGCCCCATTGAGAGTTTTGTAAATATATCTCCTATTTGATCGCGTGTCTTTACGTATGATGTAGAAATCAAGCCTTGTTGGAGTTTCTCACGAACGAAATGACAATCAATCTCAATGTGTTTTGTCCTCTCGTGAAAAACTAGATTATATGCGATATGATTGGCTGCTTGATTGTCGCACCATAACTTTGCTGGTAAAGTAGTTTTGAAGCCTAACTCTGTCAATAAATGATCTTTCCACATTATTTCACATGTTTCTTGTGTCATGGCTCTGTATTCTGATTCAGCACTGGATCTTGATACGACATGTTGTTTCTTGCGCTTCCAGGAGACTAAGTTTCCTCCGAAAAAAACGCAATATCCATTAGTCGACCGTCTATCTATCATGGACCCTCCGTAATTTGCATTTGTTAAGCATTCAATCCGAGTATGACCATGATTTGAGTATAGAATCCCTCGTCCAGGTGCTCCTTTCAAATAACACAAAATTTGCTCTAGTGCTGTCCAATGGTCAACTGTCGGAGATGCCATAAATTGGCTAACTATGCTGACAGAATATGCAATGTTTGTACGAGTAACAGTAAAATAATTCAATTTGCCCACCAATCTTCTGTATCGTTCAGGATCATCCATTAGTTTTCCCTCTTTCGTAAGCTGCATGTTGGGAGTCATTGGAGCAATGCACGGTCTAGCTCCTAGTTTTCGTGTCTCAAAAAGCAAATCAAGTACATACTTTCTTTGGGATAAATATATACCTTTTTTGTGAGCTAAACTGAAGAAAGTATTTTAAGAAAATGAAGAGAAGGGCGACCTAGGCGGCAGTGTTCTTCAAATGCAGATGTGACGCTGGGACAAGCAATGGATTTGGATGTATCGAGAATATAAAAACCTCCTGATTCATGTCCTTTACCAATAATCTGTTTCGTTGGGAAAAAATGAGATTGAACAATTAATGTTTTTGTGAGTTGGCTAACAGACAAGAGGTTAAATGATAGTTTGGGTAGATGCAAAACATGCGATAATGACAAAGAAAGAGTAGGTGTGACAGTCCAGATCCAATAACATTTGAAGGAAATCCATCGGCTAAAGTAATTGTGGATGTAGAAGTATGAGGTGTAAGGATGGAAAAGAGTTTTGAATTACCTGTCATATGATTTGTGGCATCAGAATCTATGACCCATTTGAAAAATGAGGAAAGAAGGCACATGTTCGGGTCACCTGATTCAGCAATGCCAGTGGCAGAGGGTTTTGAAGTCTTTAGTGATTCCTGGTACTCGGAAAATTTGGCATACTCATCGGCAGAGACACGAACGGAGTTTTCGAATGAGAATTCAACTTGAGCCGACTGGTTCTTTTGATTCTTGTACTGGAGCTTTCGACACTTGTATAGTGTGACCCGGCTTTTTGCAATAGTTACAAGTGATCGTACGCGTATTCTTAGGACGAGGATCAAAACCTCGTGGACCTCCAAATTTGTAGCTAGCAGAGTGGCTTGGGTCATACTTGTTTCGAAAGAGTAAGGCTCCACTGACAGAGTTAGATAAGGACCCTTATGTGCGAAGAACGCGGCTGAATACTTCTTGGAGGGAGGAAATTTTGGATCTTGATATGATCTGAGACTTTGCAGTTTCAAAAGTTGTAGGAAGTTCTGCACGGAAACTCATGATGGTCATTTGCTCCCTTTGTTGTTGGACTTTCACATCGAGGCTAAACGGTATAAGCATGATAAGCTCTTCATATACTTTCTTGAATTCCATGAAATAGGTGGTGAGTGATTGGTCTAACTTCTCAGCCCTGTAGAAAGCTTTACACACATCGAATATACGTGATAGATTTCCTTTTCCAAACTAAAGGAATTCCAAATAATCCATCACTTCTTTAACGAACTCACAGTGATTGACTAAACCAATTACTTCACTGTGAAGAAAAAGACGAGCATCTTCACGAAGCCATGCTTGCTTTGACTCGTCCTTCGGGACCGTATCGGTCAAATGATTATCTTTGTCAATACTCCGGAGGAACAAATGGATGGTCTTGCTCCAATCGAGAAAATTCGAACCGTTCATCTTGTGGTCGGTGATCTTCGAGAGTACGGGAACCATCTCAGATACACCACTTGTTTTTTGTTCAGTTTTTTCAGCCATTTAGATTGGAACTCTAGATACTGACTTTTTTGGAGAAGGGTCTGAATCGGAGAAAAGACAAGAATTTGGAGAAGGGCTCTGATACCACGTAATGAGAGAATATATAAAAGAAGAAAAATTTGGAGAAAGAATTGTGTATTGCATTAGGATGAAAGATCCTATTCATAGAGATAAGAAAGTATGAGAGAATATATGAAAGAATAAGAATTTGGAGAAAGAATTGTGTATTGCATTAGGATGAAAATCCTATTTATAGAGATACAAAAGTATAGTAATAAATATTCTAGAGCATTCTAAATGTAGACTATTTTATACTAAATTACATAATAAACTATTTTAATTCTAAATTGTTCTATATGGTCTTAGGTTATATAATATATTATTATAATTCTATATTATTCTAGATATATCTTTCACACTTTCCTACTAGGAATAGCATTTAGCTTGCTTATAAGTACTTCCAAATCCAATCAAAAAGTTTCCTAATAAGTACATTTGACCAAAGGTTTGAGCCCAATGGCACAGCTATAACAATACCAAAAACACATGATGAGCATAATATCAAAAATACTACAGGGAAATTTAGAATGTATGGATTTCTTTTTTCAAGGTGAACACCAATCATCATTCAGTGTATAACATTAAAAATAATCGACTTTAGCAATTTGCCAAAATTTACAGTAAGCGATATGCATGTTTATATGACAAGGTAGTGAAAGCATACCCTGAAGCACCAGCACATGCCAAGAGAATTTCATAAGCAGTTTCACGGAGATCGTCGTCTGTGATGCCTAGAAAATAATATAAGAACAATCACCGTCGAATTACCATCCAGTGCAAGTTCGGAAATCATAATTCGAACTAAAAATCGATTTCCATATATGCATTTTTGAAATCCTAAACCAACCATGCGTAAATGTTCATGACTTGCCTCACAGTTATAATTTACCTTTGTTGGATGACACAGCAGAAAATAAAGTAGAACACACACTAAACATACCTGTCACAAATGAAGGTAATCCCACAGCAAGATCAGCAGCATCACTTCGGTTTCTCCGCGACGATCTAATATTTTCGACTTCTTCGAGATCATCATCAAAATCGTCAATGTCATCTACAGTTAGTTCACGAACTTGGGCCGAGCTAAACGACTCTGATTTTGACACATTTGAAGCAACGGGGGATGAAGGATCGTCTTCAAAAGGCGGTGTTAGATCGGGAGTTGGTGAGATCACATGCGATGGAGCGAAAACACGTGCCTGTGTAACCGTGGGCATAGGCGGGGGTGCTCTTTTGGGAGGAGATCCCGAACACTCGATGTCTGTAACCAAGAAAAACTCACCAACAGGACCTGAGTTGTTCTAGTCAAATTTGAGAAAATGAAAATCCAAAAATGACCAGAACAAACATATAAAGCAAAGTTGAGTCAGAGAGACCACAAATGTTTGATACAAACTCAAATTACATATCAGAAAATTTCCAGCTTATACTGTCCCAATATTAGATTCCAATAAATAATTACACGAGATTTAATAAATAATATAGCTTACCAGCTGGGGCAAACCAACATGGTCATGATAATCTCGAATTGCTTCGGAGAGGTCAAGCATTCCGCCTTAAAAAAAAAAAAAAAAAAACTTGTTAAACACCCCGAATTCACTCATGAAAATCACTACTCCAAGCCATTGAATCATACATTAATCCTCATCATGTTTGTAGCATGAATGAATGAACTACTTTGACCAGACTATATGATTAAATACTCGAATTCACTCGCTGAATAAAAAGGTACACACCCTTTCCTGCTCAAAATTGAGAAATTAACAAACTTTTACTACTGTATCATTGCTAAGATACTATTAGAGACGTTCGCTTTTTTAAACTACTCATAACAACAAATTGTGATTATCAAAATCCCACCCTTTTTAGCACATCTGAGGACATAATCAACGCTGACTTGATCTAGATCGACATCGTCCAGCGTTACGGCACCGGGAGGCATAATTACTTTCTGGATCATACTACCGGAAAGTATGAAATCAATAAGTACTTTCCTATCTCGCCGGAACTTCTGTAGCACTTCCAACGTGCTTTCACTGCATTAATCCTAAACTTTTAGTACTTCTCCATATTCATCATCAACCAAAAATGGAAACCAAATAAATAATTAAATCTATGCAAGAAACTAAAAAGTTCTTACTCTTCAAATTCCATATTGGAGTGACCACCACCAAGATTGCTGTATTCTAAAAACAAAACAAGAAAAATCCATTAATAATACTGTACAAGCTCATTCTTATCTCCACATTTTAATTCAGGGGTGGAGGCACATTTTGGGCAGGGGCGTTGCATTATATCAATTCTTGTAGTCCTTTATTTTAATTACTCTATTCAAATTTTATTTAATCCCTCCTTTATACTTTACAAGCCAAGATTTATCATACAGAACATGCAAAGCAACACCAAGTCAGTATATAAACGCATATCAATCTTGATAAAAAGAAGTGTTATAGTTAAAAGCTGGAGTACAATGTGACAAACTAAAATTTCACAATATCAGTAAAAAAAATCTGATAACTCTGCTATGGATATATCAATTCCAAACATGAACACACCAGTTATCAGAGTAAAAAACATCATTACAAACTTAAACGAACAGATCAAGACTCGTTATATAAAATAAAAAAGACTGATACACAAGACTATTACTTTCTTTTTTGAAACTGTAACCTCTTTATATGTATATAATCAATAGCCTGTTTCCAACTTTAATGACTCATATACCCAATCTGATGATCCATCACAACACATATCTTAGTCTCAAATTCATTATCAAAATCAGAACATAGATCTCTAAAAGATGAGGACGACCTCAACTCACAAGGACTGACCATCAGCATAAAGTCAAAATGAAACTGAGATTGACCACAATTATACAAAAACCAGGCCTCTCTACTATATCCAGGTAGTATCATCGTTCCTTTTAAACTAAACAAGCACAAAACTATGCTTAGGCTTTAATAGCTACCAATGAATGCATAACTCAGAGCATAAAAAAAAACACACACACATACTAATAGAGGCCATTGAATTTGTGGCGTCTTACTGCCAAACCAAATTGAATATCTATCTCGTACAACTACAAGCCCGGCATCTTAAAATAAGATAAAAAATATAGATAACTCCACTGTTATGCGCAAGATTAGTAATTTCTTACAATGCAAGAGTCCATGAGGTCGAACGAACTCTTGAACTAAAATCTCCTCAGTAAACTATGAATCCGAATCAAGAAAACGTGTAAGAATCTAACACATTGTCTGAATCTAGGAATTCGAATACGAGTACAAGCTCAAGTAGCGAAACGCAAGAGTTCATGTTCAAGAACTTCAGAATTTGAAGCTCAGTACTTAAAAAAACACATAATCTCGGCACAAAACACAATCAAGATTTTCACAAACAAAATATCAGAACTAAGGTGAGGTGGAGAAGAAATGAACTCACAATTGGGCTAGTCACCGGTGTGCAACGAGGAGGAGAGGAAAACAAATAAGCTGGCTTCGATTCGACGGCGGAGATCCACGGAGGCGGTTCGTCGACGTTGTTTGGGTTACCGGAGACTAGTCGACAGCTGCTCTATTTTTCCTGTTCTTGTCTTTTTATTTAAATAAAGAGAGAAGATGAGATCAGATCAGATGCCTTTTCTTTCTTAAGACTAAGCTTTTGTTGAGAAATTTCATTTTATTTAAAATATCAAAAGTGTGAGCACTTTGTCATTTCTATTTCAAATTAGACTTTTAACCTATTTTCGAACAAAAATATTTTCTCTTCGGAACAACACTAAATCATTGTGTCGTGAGCTAAATATCATTGCATAATGGGTACGTTTTTTAACTTTATGTAATCGTTTTAATTTTTAGGCATATAGATCTAAGTTTTGAATGAGCGAAGATGGTAGATCTATATTTTAGTTGAAACCCGATTTTTTTTATTTATTTCCGATAATTTCAGATGGTTTGAGATGAAATTTATCAAAAATTTCCGATGAAATGCATAGAAAAAATAAAAAAAATTCGATATCTTCTGATAAGTTCCGATGGTTTACAACAAATTTCTGATGAAATTAATCTTGATAAGTTTCCGATGAATTTTGATAAGTTTTGATAATTTTTTAAACTGAAATTTCCGATGAGTTTTGATAAGTTTTGATAACTTTTTAAACTGAAATTTCCGATGAGTTTTGATAAGTTTTGATCACTTTTTAAACTGAAATTTCCGATGAGTTTTGATAAGTTTTGATTAGTTTTTAAACTTAAATTTCCGATGAGTTTTGATAACTTTTTAAACTGAAATTTTCGATGAGTTTTGATAAGTTTCCGATGGTGACCTGTTTTTTGACATTTTCGAATGTTTTTTGACAATAATGCAAGTACCTTGAGTGTTGAGGTACCGAAGTACATTACGTACGATGAACTAAAGACGTTGGCGTACGAGAAGTTGGGTGTAGACTCTTTCAAGTATGATTTAAAACTTGAAGTCCCGTACGAAAACTTATCAAAACTCATCGAAAATTTCAATTTAAAAAGTTATCAAAACTTATCGAAAATTTAAGTTTAAAAAATTATCAAAACTTATCAAAACTCATCAAAAATTTCAGTTTAAAAAGTGATCAAAACTTAGCAAAACTCATCGAAAATTTCAGTTTATAAAATTATCAAAACTTATCTGAAATTTCAGTTTAAAAAATTATCAAAACTTATCAAAATTCATCAGAAACTTATCAAGACTAATTTCTTCGAAAATTTGTTGTGTATGCAATTATTTCGTATGATTGTGTTAGTATAAACGTGTAATGAACAAGTACTTTATATATCTAATTAACATAAAACATGGTAATTTATAGCTATCACATAAATCTAGATACAAAGATACATCCAGTGCTATGATGATTTTCCTTATTTTTTAATTTTCTCAACCTGTGTAAACGATATATTAAAGTTTCGAGGAACATGGTTGTAATTCATGAAATTCTGAAAGCACAGGTTACCACACTTACCAAAATTAATTTTTTTTTTACAGATCTTCTTAACTACTCATAACTCGTAAGGAATATTTAGGATACAGTAGAGTAATTAGTCGTAGGAATATTTATGATAGAGCAATTAGGTATATTTATGTATTAGAATTTATTTATAAATGATTGTACTTATCTTAACAAATCGATTTTTTGGATTGATTGATTTTAGGCTTTCTTTAAAAAGATTATTTAGGAGAATTGACTTGAATTGTTATGCTCGTTTGTGAAGTCCATTTTAATTTCGTGGGTTATAGAGAATTAATTGCAGATTAGTAACAAGCCTAAATTTAAGTCAAGAGATTAGGATGTGATTTTGATCGTGTTTTTACAAATCAGAAAATTTATGAGGGTAAAATAGGCAATCCCACCATAAAAACCGAAATATAAATTTCCAAAAGTTCAGAATTCTGGCTTTTAAATTCTTTTTGAGATTATGTTACTTTTTCAATTTCATCCAAAATCGCTTTTGAATTTTTTTTTTTAAAAAGCAATTTTCACCAAACACCCAAAAATCACTTTAACTTTAAAAAAAAAACCAAATCAGACCTTAATAATCGTTAACAAACGCACCTATTATGAATTTGTAGTGGGCACTTTGTGTATCGCACTACATAGATGTTTGAAGATGTTGGGAAATTTAATGTTCAAAAGGGATGCATTCAATCCTTATCCAACTATTCCTCAAAAACGTTTCTTCGGCAATGGCCATATCTCCTCTTCCGACCACCGCGATAAAACTGCAAATCTTCTTTTTTAACAATCAGGGTTGGTCAGTTTCAAATATGTGTATCTTTTCTCTTTGTCTCTACACCAGGTCAGTGCTTTATTGCGAAGAAAGGAGACAAGTAAAAAAAAGTCTTGAGTTCTTTGTTGGATTTCTTTGAAGATTAAACTCCATTGCAAAACTCATTTGCGACCACGGGCGATCACTGCAAAGTCTGAGCACCACAAATTGCTTATGTGGCGATTGTTATGTTGAGGTTGGAGTTTGAGAGCTGAGAGCTGTCAGGACTATCCTTTTCGATCGGTGCGACGATGACCGATTGTGACCTCTTTGAAAGTGCATTCATTCATCAATGATGGCAAACGGACGGACGGAAATTTCGTCTACCGTTTGGGCGGAAATTTTCGTTCCGCGGAAACGGAATTTCCGTCCACCGTTTGGGCGGCAACGGTTTCCGCCGAAAAATTGTCCTTCCGTCAGTACCGTTAATAATTAAAAAAATAATTAAAAAATGGTTTAAATAGAATATTAAAGGGTGTAAAATGTAAGAAATTTAAAAGTAGGTTAATATTATGAAATGTAATTGATCTGGATAATTTGAAAATTCATTACAAACTTTAGAAATAATAAAAAAGAAACATTACACATTTTTACATTTTCTAAAGTTCGTTGATGTTCATACTAGCAAAGTTGAAGTCGTAATTGCTGACAAGATCAATGTTTACAAAGGTTTCTTGAGATCGGTCGTCGCGTTGGCACCAATCTTTGTAGACAGTGAGAGCTTCGACTATTTCGGGCTTCAAACTTTGTCGTCGATCGTCGATGATTCGGCCCGAACTACTAAACGCCGATTCGGATGAGACGGTTGAAACCGGGATCGTAAGAATATCTCTAGCAATTTTCAATAAGATAGGAAACATATTTTGGTGTTTTCTCCACCATGCTAGTAAGTTGAGATCCTCTTGACTCATTGCCAAAAATTGTTGAGATTTGTACAAAATAATCTCGTCGTGCTCCGACGTCTCCACAGGTGGCTCTGGATGCGGTGATGATCTTGGCGTTGAAGTTCCTCCCCATGCAAAACGAGCAATGTCTCGAAAGATCCCTCGACTAGTTGTTGGTGGCCTTGGTGGACTCATCTCTAATTTCACGTCGTTGGTAGGTCCTGAAAAACGAATAAAATTCTTCCACGATCCTTGGATGATCATGTGTAACGTAATCTTGTCCGGTTTGACGTTTCAAATAGTTTACAAAGGTAAGAAAACAACTAAATTTTATTCTAGGATCTAATATAGCCGCAAAACCATATAAGTAAGGAATTTTACCAACCCCCAATATTTATCAAATTTAGCTCTCATTGAAGCAACACAAGGTCAAAAAAATTCAAAACTATTAGAATCACTAAGATGTTGTGCAATTGCACTTACGCTATGAATTGCTAAATATGAAGTTGATGTATAAACAGCGGATAAAGCACATGTTTCATCGTAAAATAATTTTAAAAATCGTATATAACAAGAACATTTAGCTATATCATCTTCCGTTATCTCATGGCATCCAATTCGGTTAACATATTCTACAATAACATTTACGTACCTATCGGCTAAAAATTGGTTTAATATCAAGTAAGTTGAATTCCATCTAACTTTAACATCGGTATGAAATGTTCTCTCCGCTAATCCGTTTAATAAAAATCTTCTTTTTAGTTCATCTACATAGATGTTGAACTATTTAACCATGAAATTGAATTTTTAATTTTATCAATTGAGTCTTGAAAATGTGTCGATCCCGCTCTTACAATGAGGTTTATTATATGTGTGGCACATCTTTGATGTAAAAGAGATTTTTGATTAGGAATTTTTAGACGTAAAACTCGAATCATAGCATCGTTGTTCGTTTCATTATCTAAAGTTATAGAAATTATTCTATTTTTTAAGTTTCATTCTTCTATAACACTTAGTAATATTTCTAAAATAGCATCCCCGGTGTGACTACCTTCAATTCTTTTAAACGCTATAATCTTTTTGTTAAGTTTCCATTCCGAGTCTATGTTATGGACTACAACACTCATATAATCCATTTTAGCGTTTCCCGACCAAATATCCAACGTTAGCGCTACGTTAAAATCACCGGTTTGAAACAAAACTTAAAGTAATTTTTTTTCTTCATTATAATATCTCATTACGTCGTTTCTTAAAGTTTTTCTAGAAACTAATTGAATTGTATGAACTAAATAATGAACAAACCTACCAAACCCTTTAGATTCTACATGTGAAAAAGCTTGATCGGTTGAAACAATATATCTACCTAATTCTTTTCTAAATTGTTCGGGGTCATGGCGTACCTGAAATGAAGAAGATGAATCGGGACCTTGACATTTTCGGTAGTGATGGCGTAAAGAAGAAGTACCTTGTTCTCGACTATCGCATTTGATGTGTCTCCCGCACTTCTGGCAAGCGCCTTTCCGCCCTTCGTCGTCTTCAATTTCTAAGAAATAATTTCACATCTCGGACCTTGCTCTCCTTTTCTTCCTTTGAGTCCTTGGAATGTCTTGAGTCTCGGGGATGTTGCATTCTTTTTCATCTTGTTCTTCTTGTGAATGATGTGTTGGATGTGGAGGATGTGTCGGAGGTGGAGGTTGTGTTGGTGGAGGTTGTGATGGTGGACCGGGAGGTTGTGATCGTGGACGGGGACGAGGTGGAGTAGGATGTGTTGGTGATTGGGATTCGAAACGATGAAGTTGTTGTTGATAAACTTGATATGGATCTTGATAAACATTTTGTGGTTGTACCGAATAACTTGTTTGACCGTGGACGTAAGGATTTACCGGGGCAAATTGAGCTAGCTCGGTCATTTCTTGTTGGGAGTACGGGAAGGTTGGTGGATAGTAATTCGGTATAGGAGTAGGAGTCGGAATTGGGTTTTCGGTATTATCAAAATTTGAAAATTCGGATAGGTTTAACCAATTTTGGGGGTATTGGAGTCGGGGAGATGGATTTCGTGGCGGTTGATTAACTTCTTCCCGATTCGGAGAAGGAGTTACAGTGCGAGACCGATCCCGAGAATTTCTTCGATGAATTGATTCCCGAGACATAATCAAAATTGTAGAACCTTTGAAGAGATTTTGGAGTGAAATTGTTGAAATTAGAGAGAGAAAGTGTTGAAATTTTAAAGAGAAAATCGGATGGATTGTGAAAATGGTTTGTATTTATAGAGAAAAATTCGAATGAGGTTATAGTGTAATAACGGACAAATTTTTTGAGTCATTGGATTTAAAAACGGTAATAATTTAAACGTCCATTATTGCGCCACGTCATCAAAACGGTAACCAAACACCTTTTTCCTTCCTTCCGCTGTCAGTCCTTTTCCACCCGTCCGCGTACCGATGCCCACTCTTCCGCGGAAGCCGTCTACCGCACGCGCTGCGGATGGAAGTCTTCCTTCCGTTTTCCGCTGACCGTATGCGCAGGGTGATTCATCACGCAATCTTGAGATCCTCTCGAAGGCAAACCAGTTTCATTGTTTGAGTTGCGCTTTGTCTGTTTCACTTCTTTAAGGATTCTGAAAAGCGACCAACATGCACGAGGATGATTTTCCTGTCTTTGTTGGCCACTTTCAATATTCGGATACACCTTGCCCCTTTGGTTGTCCAGGACATCCACGATGAGTAAAGCATTACCATATGAGAAACTTCTACGATAAAAAAAAAATAAAAATTAAAAATAAAATTAAAAATAAAAACCGGTTGAAAAGCTTCCGCTATCTCCAAGATTCTGTCTTGAAACCATCTCCCAGCTTTTCTATGGACACATACTGAGCAATCTACCATTGCAATCCTCTTGAATTCTTAAACGCTTTCCCTCCTTCCCTAATGAAACTACGAATTCCTTATTTTCTAGTTTGAACCAGTCGACATTGACGTTAATCATCATCGGAATTTAGAAAAGAATCAAGGCTAAACAATATTTTCTCGCATCAGATGTTACGGGGGTTGTTTTTACTCTGGGCTTATGCAAAATGTGACAGCAAAGAAAAAAGTCCGAGCAGATATTTTAACATTTTATGTATAACCCTTAAAATAGTCCTCTTATAAATACCTCATTTCCTCACTTCTTTTATAAATCAATGAATCGTTTTGCTTGAAGGTTCGGATGCAAAAAAGCATTATTCTAAACAATTTTTTATATCACCTCCATAATGGAAATCAATTAGATTATTAATGAAAATAAAAACAAAACGGTTGTTCTCAATCTGATTAACCAACACACAGACCTAACCACGACCGTAGTCCTATAAAATCCAAAAAGAAAAACAAAAAAAACCATTCTAGCTTAATTAGGAATCAATACATAGCAATATATATTATAAAGTCAGTCAAGTATAAAGCTACTTGTTCCAAAGTTCTAACTAAGTTACACGGGCTCAGGAGGCATTGGTGAGGCTCCGTGGCGGCCTTTTCTACAAATATCTCACCGCTCCCCAGAAACAACCCACCGTGACACGAGCTTATGAAAATTAATAAATAAAAAGTGTAGATAGAGTAGAGAAACGGGATCAGAATTTACAGGCTGCGAGATGAGCCGTCGGATCAAGAATCTTGCTGCTCGGTTTTCATCTGCGTACCAGATGAGGAAGCTGCGCTTCCATTTTGAAGGTAGAGGCTGTTAGCCACCATGGTATCGCTTACCAAACCAACATCGGCATCGTCAAAGTTTAGAATGCCTCTGAGCTTCCGGGGACTGAAAATAAGAAATGTTGGGACCTCATGATTTATTTTTTATTCTTTATTTTTTCTAACAAACAATTGGGTAATAAGCCAACATAAACTTATGGGATTTTGATATAGCCGACGTTTTTGTTAATTGGTTGTTGAATAGCCAACCAGCTTATGTGGCATCAAATTTCATAAATTTCTTACCTGTTTGCCCTTTCGGTTTTGATCATTGGAAAGTTGTAAACGGATTGGGCTGGCCATTTATCAACAATTTACAAAACCTAGGCCAAGTACAAAATTCATATAGTTGGAAAGGCTAGTAATTACAATTACCCTTTTTTAAAGAAACAACAGACTTTTATAGAACGAAAAAATCGAGAAAAATATTGGGAGGTGATGCTTTACTAATATCAACTATGTTGTAAACTGAATGATGAAATTGGGAATCGTGGATATGTAAACGAACCCGTGGTTGTTCAATCGGTTATTGATTGCAGAGAGATCTTTGGAAGGGCTTTGATACGCATGAGTGCTCTCTCCCACGCAAGCGTAATAGCTTTTCGAACTATGCGAGATCAGAGCATCCATCTGTATAAATAAACAAACAAAACAATACAAATGTGATGCGGAATGAACAATTGTGTTGTCCTTTTCATGGAAATAGCTCAAAGTTGTTCCATGCGCTAAAAACAAAGAGTAAAGCTATGATATATCAGAAGTACCTTGGAAGACCTCAAAGGAGACACGTATACGTTCCGGGATGCAGAAACTTTTTTCGGAGACATATCAGGTAGACTTGGAAACGGAGATACCTTAGGCGAGCCGGGACATTGAGCTGTTTATACATGGAATAGAAATCAATTTTTCTACAACCAAATCAAGACACCAAACCTGTATAAAGATGCGAAAAACATGACATTACTAAAATAAAAATGGAATACCGTCATTGTTAGTATTAACTTCAGGAGCCCTGTTCGTCGTAGTACTTGTTGCACCGGGTCCAAGCTCAACCAACAGAGGTTTTACAGCGGGAATGAAAACCTCGTTGTAAAAAGTGATGATATCCACATGGTCTTGGTTTGATCTCTGCTAATCATTGAAATGATTAGATGTGCAGAGAAAGCAAAACTGAGAATCGAGGACTATATAAACATACCCCACTTCGGCGTGCTGATGAACCAACAAAAACACTACGAAAAACTTGTGGTTTGCATTGTGGTTGTTTCCTGTAGTTGTAAACTATTTCCTTAAAGGTGAGGCTCAGCTGAGAAATCTGTAAAATAGAATTTCAGATGGGTCAAGTACACCCATAAAATAAATGCTGAACAGAACTTGATAAAATCATGAAAAGTTGTACTGATCAGACCTTGGCCACTCCATAGAAACTAGCAAGAATAATCTGGTCGATGTGGCGGTTAAAAAAGAGAGCTGTCCTCTGACCAATTATTTGTTGAAAGAGAAAGTAGACCTTTTCTCTAATATGTTGAGATAGTTGAAGTCTTTCAACCATACCGTTAATTCTTACAGCCGCCAACTTTGTAATCTGGGATAAGGGTCAAAATCAGATAATGATAATATAGACAAACCATTGATATATTAAATTTTCTATGAACTTTATTCGGACAGTTAAGTTAGTATCAGAAAGATTGTTCATGTTGTATTAACTAATACCTTGCTGAAGAATACATTTATTCCAGTCTCCGCACATGTTTCCCCTCCGCCACCTGGATTTGGCCGTGTTGGACTGTTCACCATATATAACGAAAATCATCGACTTAGATTTAAAGAAAGAAAACAAACTTAGCACAAAAAAAATCTATGCAAAAAATAAGAATACTTTCTGATCCAATGCATACCTTGCAAAAGCAGATTGCAGTGGAGGAGGAAGCTTTGGTTTCAGGTTATTTAAGGCTAGAAACCGATCTTTCACAGGTGACGTAAAGGAGTTCCGCTCTACTAATGCGCTCCGATAGTCTGCGCACACTCTCTTTGGAGATCTCATATCCCCATGGTTGGCTGTAATTAAACATAATTTTTTTATGTGTGTACTATTAAATAGTATTGTTCTGCAGCAACACTTTCAAGCCGTAATAATATCCAGTCTTTTACCTGGCGAAGTCTCATGCCTCTGCAGAGTAGGTTGAGGAGGAACGACACCACCAGAGAAATTAATAAGCAAAGCAATTGCATCTAAGGATGGCATTGGCTCTGCCAATAACCCTAAACGGTTTATTTCTGCAGAGAGGGCAGGTCTGGCAACAGTCAAAGAATTATACATCGAAGACCCTTTTTCCCATACCATGCTCTCCAAAAGCCGTTCTTCCAAGGAATTCAGATGCCGCCTCAGCTCTCTCGGAAGAGAGTCCTCGTGCCGGATGAAGCTTTCTATCACCTTGCTCAGGTCAAAAGCTGTAATACCAGTCCTCTCCAGCACTGCAGGGAAAAGCATCGTAACAGTCTTGTGCGTCGCGAGAACTAATTCAGCGGAGCAAGCAAGCATGCATCTGTGGAACCTCTCGTTGGTCAACAAAGATGTTAAATTAGAGGCGTGCAAAATCTGAGCCTCGGCTCTACACATTGCCTCCAAAACCCTGTAATATAATTTGACTGCTTCTAGTCTTCGCTGTTCTGCCCAGACTTTATCCATGAGACTGGCGCTTTGAAGACTTCCTGGCACACAACGTTCCCCGAGTGTGCTGCTGGGAAATATAGCCTCTAGTATTATCTGTGCCCTCCGAGTCACGTCAGTGCTAACATCCTTCTTATCACATGATACAAGGAAACGTTCCAGTTCCGGCGAGGGTCTTGAAGGAAGCGGAGAAATGACTGTGCGAAGCCACTTTGCTGTGGTCATAGCAGTGCTCACGGGCGTGGCTGTTATCCTGGCGCTGGGACCACCGATGACCCGATGAGCGTGAGAAGAGGGTGAACGGTGTGGAGAGAGAGGACTCGTGACTGTCTTTGTAGGAGAAGACATTGAATCGAGTTTTCTCTGCATGACACAAGTTGAACAGATGTCCAAGGTTTTAACAAACTAATATCCCCAACAAAAAATTTAGTGGAAAAGCATTTAGCCAGAACATGTCTAGAGTTTACTGCAGTTGTATTTAAAGGGGGAGGGAAACCTTGACACCAGTCATATTAACTGAGCCTCCAGACGAACTCCCTGATCCAAGTAAGCTGTCTCCTTTATTCATAAAGACCCTCTCATCCAGCTCACACTTTTTTCTAATTGCATCATTGTAATCACCCTCTAAAATTTCTATAGTAGTTGGAAACGATGAGTTCATCAGATCTTCAAAATAGGTCAATCCATCTGCATAACAAGTATCAGATTTATATTAGACATTAAAACAGATAGTGAGTTATGAAAATGTTTAACTCCTGGTCTTTCGCGTACCTAAACTGATATTCTCAAGATTTTCACTTTTACACTCAGATGCCGGACGCGGGTTTTGGTTCAAAAGTTTAACGATCAATGAATTGGCCTCTTCCACTCTCTTTTTTAAGTCCTCTTCTGAGCAGTCATAAATGTTGCAAAGGGATGCATACAAATCCACGGTTTTGTCTTCTTTTTTCACTGTGAAAGAGACCGATATGGTCAATTAGAATGAGGAATGTCGAATAAAGTAGATCATCTGCTGAACTTTTAAAAGCTAATTGGAAGTACCCAGGTTTGGAAAGTCATTGATGCTAAAATTTCTGAACCGAACAGGGACATGTATGATTAGAACCGCCTGCAATTTACCAAAGTAGTTAGGAGAAACACGTGTTACAATAGAAATCTAAATGTTTTTGGCATAGTACACAATAATTTCGTGTACTTTCTTCGCTTTCATAATTAGACTTTGGAGGATAGATTGCTCATGATTTGTGTAA
The DNA here is from genome assembly GCA_958296335.1 of Urtica urens. Lineage (NCBI taxonomy): Eukaryota > Viridiplantae > Streptophyta > Magnoliopsida > Rosales > Urticaceae > Urtica > Urtica urens. Next base: position 7,454,567 of record OY282530.1, on the reverse strand, counting down.
GATTCAGTTTAGGCTGTTCTCTTGCTTTATATAATAGGAGTTCTTTACATACTAATAAGCCTCTTTTGTAGAGAGAAAAGTTAGTAGCTGACCAGTATAGAGACCAAACAGGTAGAACAAGTCACTAGGTCTTGCCAATGGCTTAACACATGGGTGCGAAAAGCTAAGAACAGCAACCATCCAAAGCGATGGTACTCGGAAAGATAACCAGTAGGATTCTCGGCAGTAGAGTTCTTATCAATTACTGCATCACTTGCCACAAAGAGTTCCAAGTATGCTCGTTTATAGAACCTATAGAAAGTAAATTCAATAGATGTATAAGGATAACCAGATTAAGTATATGCTTAAAATCACTTGATAAGACAATTCGGTTAAATCAAGCATGGTGTTTATTTATTTAATTTTAAATCCTCTATAGAAAGAGTATGTACGCATATCAATAAGAGCTCAGGTAGTTATAAAGACATTCGGGACCAACGAACAGCTAATATTTCAATCATATCTTGAAACTTTGAGCAGCTCTAAACACAACTTATTATACTCCAGTGAATGTAACCTAAAAAATATCTATAATTTTAGTCAAAGCAAAATAATCACCATATTCCATGGCTCACATGCATAGGCAACACAGTGGTCAAACCCACGTAAGAAAAATCATGGATTAGCAACTTGACTATATAACTAACTAGAAAAGGAAAACATCTGAAACAAGACATGCTCATGACTTATGATATAGTAAAAAAAATAACACAGATTGCAAGCACAGGGAAAACTTGGGAGCAAACTCACTCGCTTAGAGCATCCAAGACAGCAAAGTTTGCTTGCAACTCCTTTGCCTACAATGTAACCCAGCAGATTAAAGAAAACGCGATGCAGAATAGGAAAAACAAAAATACATTCTCATTAAAACGTTAGGCTATACAGAGTCAAGGTACCTCAAGTCTTTTTTCCCAATCCGCTCCATATATAGTACTCAAAACTGAACCAGCTCTCACCAGAAACTGAGGAAGCTCTTTGAAAAATCCCAGGATACTGAGAGAACGGAATCTAAATTAAAAACCCACAAGCCAAACGTAATATAACCCCAACTCAAATACCAGATAACAGGACATTAAACTTACGTCAGCTTGGAAGCTCTCAATATCTTGCACAACGAAATCCCACCATCTTCCGAACTTCGCTGGATTTCCTCTTGTTCCTCTTCATCTTTTAAACCCAACCTCTGTGAGGAGTACAAGACAAACGCAAACCAAAACCGTTCTGCTTCCTCGGGCTGGAAAAATCAATCAATGCAGAGAAAGGGGAAGGAAAAAAATCCATATTTAGTCAACGATTCTCCCGCCAAATCACCATAATCCGAGGCAAAAACCCACACTAGTCAATATTAGGGAGAAAAAAAAGCTGAAGCCGTAAAACAAAATAAATCGATCTTGTTTAGCTCGAGATCTCCCGCCAAATTCATAGTTGAATCGACTAAACCAGAACTCATAAACCTACCGTTACACTTCCAATTGCCGAACTGTTAGTCTGTAAAAGATGTTTGGTCTCCTTGAAGAGCCTGAGAGCTCCGGAGAGAGCGTTCGAGTCCAAACCAAGTCGATTCTGCGTTTTTTTAGGGAAAAAACCCCACCTCAGTCAAACAACTCAACCAAAACGAAACTTAAGCTTTAAAAAAATCCAGAACCGAAATTCTGACAGAAACCTTAGCAAAATCTGAGAAACGAGCTTCAGGTTGCTCCGCATTCCCGCCATTTTTACCGTCCGACAGTGCAGGGGATTTAGGCGCGGGAATCGACGCCTTGGAATCTGTCATCTTTCTCAGCTGGGAGAGAAAATTTAAAATCCTCTTGAAAACCCTAAAATCAAAAAGGACAAAACCCTAAAAAGCGCACTATAGGAAGAGCATTATCTGATGGAGAATTGAAAGAAAAATTAACTCAGCGGCTGTGATCTGGGATATTCGGAGGAGAGAGATAAAGATGGGTCCTTTGAAGGAGGGAAATACAGAGGGGAGTCAAAATTACTAAAATACTCTTTATGTTCATTGGTTGTTAATCTTTGTGTATAAAGACCAATTACCCCTAACAACCGGCTGATCTTTTAAAAAAATATAAAATTGCCCTTGATATAGCGCCGAAAATAAATTAATGCTTTATAAGTTTTTTTTTTTTTTTTTTTTTTTTTTGTGTATACTAAATGCATGATAAGGTTTAAAGAAAAGAGATATCCCTCCAAAAGTTTCGATTTTAATGCTTAAATTTTTTATTTTGGATTTTGTTTTTAAAGCTGTGAATTAGCTGATTTTATTAATACAAATACAAATAAACCAATATTTTTTTAATGGAAGAACCACTAGATCACTCTACTACTAATAGGACGAGTCGCAAATCAAAGCATTCATTTATCGTACACAACAACAACAAAAATCCTATGATCGAACATCACTCACAAGAGAATTGTTATAGTGGATATTTTTCCGTACAAAAGAAAATGCAAAAATGTAAAATAATTTTGGACCTAACTCAACGCCAATGTCAATGCCAACGTAACGCCAACGTCGACGCCAACGTCGACGCCAATATCAATATCGACTCCAACGTCAACGCCAATGTCAACGCCACCTCAACGGTGACACATCTCAACGCCAACGTCACCTCAACGGTGATACATCCCAATGCCAACGCCACTTCAATGGTGACACATCCCAATGATGACAAGTCCCACGACATCGCCTCGTCAAATGGCGAATCTACCCCGACGCGTCACCAACACGCTATAAATACTCAAGCTCAAACATAAAATGGGGAATTTTGCAAATGAGAGACAAAACTTCATAAAAAAATCTTCTCCAATATCACTTTCTCCCATAAAAACGTCCCTCAAGATCACAGAAAAATCCGATATCACACATCAAAGAGGAAATTATTTTTTTTCGCTTCTCTCTATATTGAAAAAAAAACACTCTCTCATTCTCATACTCAAAGACTTTTGGGCCAAATTTCATCCTCTCTATACGAGTATTTAAAAACACGAGAAAATCATTTTCGTGTTCTTCACTGTACAAGAGAAAAATATCATCGTTTGTTCTACAAACTCGAAGACACGTGACCTAACACACATTCACCATGTGTCTATAAATGTTAATCCAAAAAAACGACTTAACATTTTGGCGCTAGAAGGAGGGTTACCGAGAACAACCACACTCGGCTTTCCACCAGCAAAAGCCATTTTTCTAAGCTCATGAGAAAGTCTCACAACCACGTGAGAAACGTTGTTACAGCGAAGCACCACCACGCCAAGCCGAACTACGATCTCTGATAACGTCACTGCATCAAGCGGAGAGCGTGGCCTTCTACACACGAGCGCAAGTGCAGACGTGAAAGACCTCGTCGACGAATGTCAACCCGTTGACGAACGCCGTCCCATCAACCAGCCCAAACGGCGTCGTCCAAATGCACGCCGAGAGGGGCGACCAGATGCCAAATCGTGCAAATACTTCCGCAAACGTTGTTAGGTAGCATGGAACTCTACACACGAGCGCAAGTGCAAGGGAGACAGATGCTGACGCGAAGTGCCTCGTCGGCGAATGCCAACCCGTTGACGAACGCCGTCCTAGCAATCAGCCTGAACGACGTTGCCAAAATGCACGTCGAGCGGGATGAACAAATGCCAGATCGTGAAACTTCCTTCGAGAACGTTGTTCCTCATCCAACAGGTCGCATGACACTCTACGCACGAGTGCAGGTGCAGGCAATACAGGTGCAGACTGCGAAGGACCTCGTCGGCAAGTGTCAACTCGTTGACGAACGTCATTCCAGCAACCATCCCAAACGACGTTGCCCAAAAGCACGTCGAGCGGGAAGACCAAATGTCGAATCGTGAAACAACCTTCGAGAACGTTGTTCCTCATCCAGCGGGTAACGTGGCACTCTACACACGAGCGCAAGTGCAGGCAAGACATGTGTGAATGTGAAGGACCTCGTCGGCGAGTGCTAGCCCGTCAACGAACGCCGTTCTAGTAACCGACCAAAACGACGATGTCCAAATGCACGTCAAGTGGGACGAGCAGACAGAGCGCCTCCATAATATTCTTCTCTTACCAGCCGAAGAATTTGCTAAAGATAAGATAGAAAAAATATAAAGTGTCACGCCAAAGCAAATGGACAAGTCAGTGAACGACGACGGCCTACCATGAAGGGATACCACAAAAAAATCCAAATAGGATGATGTGTCCAATATGAACATGGTAAACGAAATACATCAGCACCATAAGGAGTGCATGAGCACCCAAGAGCAGGAACAAGTACCCCAACGTCTAAGAGTTCACCAAAACGAAGAACAGAAAAACTTGCGTCTGTGACCCGGCTGTTGGCAGAGATGCCCACAAGAAGATTGTTTATTTGCATATTGATGTAATATATAAATCTTTGTAAAGTCCTTATTAAAAGATTGTTTATTTATATATTGATGTAATATATAAATCTTTATTATTTGCTGATTAAATTAATAAAAGTTGAAACGTTAATTCATTCCTTTTTTGTTTGATTGAAGATTTATGATATTCAATAGTCTTATAGTCCTTAATCAAACCTAACAATGTATGAAGAGACCAATGTAGATTTGCGTGAACAAACTTTTCATGGTTTGACTAAAACGATATATTCGCAATCTAAAGATCAACGGACTATTGATCCCAGTATGATTGTTGGAAGAATCTAGGATGTCTGGTTACGAGACATAGAGAGTTAGAAACTCTGTAGTTCTTCCAGTGTATCTTTCAAAGATACTGAATTGACCAGTGCACCTTTCGAGACAATAGAAAAATAAACCATTTAACATCTTCTATCTCAAGGTCACTACGTATGAATCGCATCATGCTTACCTAAATCCTGAAATGAGACATGTCATTTCATAGCATTAATACTCTCATTTGAGAAAGTCAAATTCTAGGTCCAATGTGTGATCTAGACAAGGCCTATTGGTGAGATATTAAGTTATGAAGATGTCATGAACCAACTTTGTGAAGTTCTCATAGATATGGAATTCATGTACAAGATTGCTGAGATGCAATATATATCACCTCATGCTTTATTACTTGGATTGTGAATAAATGACCTGCGCAGTGTCCAAATTTAAGTAGCGACTTTATTTGGATGAAACAATGTGACTTGTTAGCACCTCGTCAATACATTGTTTTTAACTTATTCACAAGTACTAAAGGAGTTGAGGAAATAACAACTAGAAGGGTAAAATGATAATTTTATAAATCTCAACTAGTTGATGATATTCATGAAGGGTAAACATAGATAACATTCAATGGATCCGCTCAATATAATTAAGTTGAACTTAAGTAGAAAATAAATTCATTTGAACCGAGAGATTCTCAGTGTCGACTCTTTAGTGGAGTCAGTTGACATTAAGCTAATACTCGAAAAAGGTTTGAGAACTTTTGAGTCCGAGTATAGAAGCTCAAGCTTTGTTCATTTGGATCCATAAGGTCACTATTACAGGTCATTAGAGTAGGATTGTTAAACTAGAAGCTAAGTCAAAATAAGTTCAAGTGTTGAACTAGACTTTTTCTCGAAAAATGTCTAAAGGGTAATTTTGTCCACAAGGACATAAAATGATGTGAATGTCAAAATAAGATTTTGAATATTTTCATTTGATGAAAATCTAAATTATTTTCTAAAGCCGAAAAGTCGTTTAAGGCATTATGAAATTAATTTCGTTATTTGTGCAATTATAATTCTACAATGGGTATTTTAAGAATTGTCTTAAAAGAAATAAGGAAGCATCTAGATGCTCCTCCCCTAGGTAAAGTTCGGCCAAGATAGTGCATCAAGAGGAGAGTTTTATTTCCTTTTTCTTATAAGGATAATTACCCAAAAGAAAAAGAGAAATGAATTTCCTTAAGAAGGAAACAAATGTGCTAAGTGAGGAAACAAATTTCCTCACTAATGCAAGGTGCATGGCCTGCCAATCTAAGAGGGAAAGGGGAAGGGAAAATCAAATATTGTGTCATGAATACATTATTCATTCATGAATGAATAATTGACCTTTATAGATTTTTCCTTCTCTTATAAATAGAGCCTCACATAGAGATGTGAAGGTTAAGTTTTTTCTTGCTCTCTCCCTCTTGTGGCCGGCCCTCTCTCTCTCTCTAGAAAATACTCTTCTTATTTTGCACCTAGATCTATACTAGATCTAGAGAATTAGCTTATGATCCACGAATTGTTCTTGGTTCATATTGTTTAATTGTGCCCACACACAAATCCTTCCAAAACCTCTATAGACTCTTGTAATAGAAATCTTAGGTTTCTCGAGTTCAAGATTAGGTGTGAAGGTGACGAGCGAGCCAAATTAGAAGATCTACCTTTCTCAAGACCCTTCAAGATCAAGCTACAAAGAAAGGTTGGTATTCTAGTAAATTAAATCATGTTTTTAATATATAACATGTATATGCTTTTTCTAGGTTAGTAAAAATTGTTTTACTTGAAAAAGAAATTTTTAAATTCCGCCATTAATTTGATTAATGTTAAATTTTTCTTTAACCCTAAACCTATTCCAACACCGGCTTCACCCCATCTGCGTCCAAAATGAGACCCGAGTTGTGGAAGTCAGCATTCATACATTTGGAATAATATGAAGAGGTCGCCGAAAGCGAGATGCGAGAAGATTATCGCCGCCACGGCGCCGTACGTTCCCTAGACGTCTAGAACCACTCATGGACCTAAGGCGTTACCTCAACGCTCGATAGAAATTTCCCTGACGAAAAACCATTCCAAACTCAGGAACAACAAGTGGTCGCCCTTGTCGCAACGACCAAACCATCAACCCCCGCTCTGCACGCCACGAAGAAGTCCGGGAGCTACGCGCGGTGCAATTCTGAACTCCTCTTATCAAAAGCGTGATGAAGGGAATAGATTCGTCGTTTGTCGCGCATGTGCTTGATGACGACGTCAGAGGGAACATTCACCCACCTGTCATGCCACTATACGATGGAAGTTCAAACCCCTTGTAGCACGCTTATCAATACCATAAAAATATGAGGATGACCGGATAATCGCCCTCGATAATATGTCAAGAATTTTGCCTCACCCTTGTCAGTACTGCGTTCAAATGGTTGCAAAGACTCGAGCGAGGGACGGTTCAATCGTTCGAAGACCTCCAAGAGAGGTATCTTACACGATTCTCCACCTCCAGAATACAGAGTAAGAGAAAGTTCTACCTCATGAAGATCAAGCAAGGAGGCACCGAAACACTTCTACGCTACCCCAATAAGTTAATTGAAGAGTCGAACAAGGCAACCCAGCGCAAATCGGTCGAAGAATACTATGAGAGTAGAAACATTCGCAAAAGAGGAAGTCGATGCTGGGACGAGAAAGAAATCGATGAAGAATATCAAAGGGAGGAAAACTGAAGAATCGACGCCAAGACCTTCAACGAGCAACCTCCGTCGAGGCAGAGACCCATCCAACCCAGACTCGGCTGCCGAGATGAAGACGACCCATGGAAAAAAGCGACAAGACCACAAGGAAGAAGCCATGATAGGCGAAGGCAACAACGACGACATGCAGGGAATCAACACCAATGCCCTGCTCAACATCGTCACCATCACTTGCGGAGGATTTAAAGCAAGAGATACTGCACACAAGAGAAAAAATAACCGCGAGCAACAGCATGAGAACGATTATCCCACCACATCAACTTAGAGAAAGTGGCCAATCACACCATACGAGACAATCCACCTCATGGAAGAGAAAGCGCACCAAGTACTGCACTTGCATAATGACGCCATCTTCGTCAGGGCACAAGTAAAAAATAGCATGGTAAGAAAGGTCTTTATCGATAATAGGAGTTCAGCTGACATCACATTCAAAGCAGCCTTCAATCGAATGTACCTTGATGGAGTCCACCCTACTCTCATCAAGACCCCGCTCTTCGGATTTGCCGAAGAATGTGTATATACAAGAGGTTTCATCAGCCTCCCAGTCACTTCATGATAGGACGAAGGAGTCCAGACCACACACTTAGTAAACTTTCTGATCATTAACGGAGGAGTCTAGACTACACGCCTAGTCAACTTTATGATCATTAACCGACCAAATACTTGTTGGAATAGGTCTAGGATTAAGAAAAATTTATCATTAACACATTAATGGTGGAATATAAAAATTTATTTTAGTAGTAAAACAATTTTTACTAACCTAGACAAAGTGCATATACATGTTATGAATTAAAAACATTATTTAATCTACTTGAATACTAACCTTTCTTGTGTCTTCAAACTTGATCTTGAAGCGTTTTGAGAAAGGTGGATCTTCTTCCTTGGCTCGCTCGTCACCTTCACACCTAAAATGTGAACTTGAGAAACCTAAGGTTTCTATTACAAGAGTCTATAGAGGTTTAGAAGGATTTGTGTGTGGGCACAATTAAACAATATGAACCAAGAACAATTCTTGAATCATAAGCTAATTCTCTAGATCAAATATGGATCTAGGTGCAAAATAAAAAGGAGTATTTTTCTAGAGAGAGAGAGATTGAGGGTCGGCCACTATTGAGAAAGAGCAAGGAAAAAACTTATTTTAAAATCTCTATGTGAGACTCTATTTATAGGAGAAGGAAAAATCTATAAAGGTCAATTATTCATTCATAAAAGAATAATGTATTCATGACACAAAATTTGATTTTCTCTTCCCCTTTCTCTTCTAATATGGCCGGCCATACACCTCAAGCAAGGATGAAATTTGTTTCCTCACTTAACTTATTTATTTCCTTATCAAGGAAATTTATTTCCTCTTTTCCTTTTCGGCAATTATCCTTAAAATTAAAGGGAAATAAAACTCTCCTTTTGATGCATGTTTTGGCCGAAATTATACCTAGGGGGAGCTTCTAGATGCTTCCTTATTTCTTTTAAGACAATTCCTAAAATACCCATTGTAGAATTATAATTGCACAAATAACGAAATTAATTTAAGACAAAGCTTTTCCGAGTATTAGTTTAATGTCACGACTCCACTAAAGAGTTGATACTGAGAATCTCTCGGTTCAAATAAATTTATTTTCTACTCAAATTAAACTTAATTATATTGAGTGGATCCATTGAATGTTATCAATGTTTACCCTTCGTGAATATCATCAACTAGTTGAGATTTATAAAATTACCATTTTACCCTTCTAGTTGTTATTTCCTCAACTCCTTTGTTATTTGTGAATAAGTTAGAAACAACATATTAACGAGGAGCTAACAAGTCACATTGTTTCATCCAAATAAAGTTGCTACTTAATTTTGGATAATGCGCAGTTCATTTATTCACAATCCAAGTAATAAAGCATGATGTGATATATATTGCATATCAGCAATCTTGTACATGAATTCCATATCTATGAGAACTTCACAAAGTTGGTTCATGACATCTTAATAACTTAATATCTCACCAATTGCCCTAGTCTAGATCACATAATGGATCTAAAATTTTACTTTCTCAAATGAGAGTATTAATATTATGAAAGGACATGTCTCATTTTAGGATTTAGGTAAGTATGATGCAATTCATACATAGTAACCTTGAGATAGAAGATGTTAAATGGTTTGTTCTTCTATTGTCTCAAAAGGTGCACTGGTCAATTCAGTATCTTCGAAGGATACGTTGGAAGAACTATAGAGTTCCTAACTCTCTATGCCTCGTAACCGGACATCATAGATTATTTCAACAATCATACTGGGATCAATAGTCCGTTGATCTTTAGATTGCGAATATATCGTTTTAGTCAAACCATGAAGAGTTTGTTCACGCAAATCTACATTTGTCTCTTCATACATTGTTAGGTTTGATTAAGGACTATAAGACTATTGAATATCATAAATCTTCAATCAAACTAAAAAGGCATGAATGAACGTTTCAACTTTTATTAATTTAATCAGCAAATTACAATTAAGGACTTTATAAAGATTTATATATTACATCAATATGTAAATAAACAATCTTATTGTGGGCATCTCTGCCAACAATACCCACACCATAACCATAGGGCAACCAACTTTGAACATGCTCTGCACGATCACTTCAACATAAAATCTCATCATCAAGTTCCCAATACCAACGAGAATAGGGATAATACGAGATAGTCAGGTTGACTCGAGAATGTGCCACGTCCAAGCGTCTCAAGGAAAGGGAGACAAATTCACGGAAAGAAAGAGACATTTCGTACAACACCGCAGATGAAACGTTCATTCATTCCTTTTTCGGTTGATTTAAGATTTATGATATTAAATGGTTTTAAAGTCCTTAATCAAACCTAACAATATATGAAGAGACAAATGTAGATTTGCGTGAACAAACTATTCATGGTCTGGTTAAAATGAAATAATCAGACTTTAAAGATCAACGGACTATTGATCTCAGTATGATTGTTGGAAGAAGCTATAATGTCTGGTTACGAGGCATAGAAAGTTAGGAACTCTAAAGTTCTTCCAGTGTATCTTCCGAAGTTACTGAATTGACCAGTGCACCTTTAGAGACAATGTAAGAGCAAACCATATAACGTCTTAAGTCTCAGGTCACTATGTATGAATTGCATCATGCTTACCTAAATCTTGAAATGAGACATGTCATTTCATAGTTTCAATATTCTCATTTGAGAAAGTCAAATTCTAGTCCACTGTGTGATCTAGACTAGACTAATTGGTGAGATATTAAGTTATGAAGATGTCATGAACCAGTTTTGTGAAGTTCTCATAGATATGGAATTCATGTACAAGATTGCTGAAATGCAATGTATATCACCTTATGCTTTATTACTTGGATTATGAATAAATGAACCGTGCGGTATCCAAAATTAAGTAGCGACTATATTTGGATGAAACAATGTGATTTGTTAGCTTCTCGTTAATACATTGTTTCTAACTTATTCACAAGTATTAAAGGAGTTGAGGAAATAACAACTAGAAGGATAAAATGTAAGTTTATAAATCTCATCTAGTCGATAATATTCATTAAGGGTAATCATAGATAACATTCAATAGATCCACTCAATATAATTAAGTTGAATTTGAGTAGAAAATAAATTCATTTGAACCGAGAGATTCTCAGTGTCAACTCTTTAGTGTAGTCAGTTGACATTAAGTTAATACTCACATAAAGTTTGTGAAATTTTGAGTCCGAGTATTGTACCTCAAGCTTTGTTCATTTGCTATTGTTTCTCTTGTTTTTGGCCGACCAATATCTATCTCTCTCTCTAGCTCATAAACTTGTTCTTGAGCTATTATGTTTAATTGTGCCCACACACAAATCCTTCAAACTTCTTAGACTCTTATAATAAAAACCTTAGATTTCTCGAGTACAAGACTAGGCGTGAAGGAATCGAGTCAGACGAGAAGATCAACCTTTCTCAAGACTCCTCTAAATCAAGGTACAAAAAAAGTTTGCATTCAAGACCTTTAAATAATGTTTAAAAATTTAGACATGTTCATGCCTAGGTAAGTAAAATTGTTTTACTTCTAAAGAAATTTTTATAATTGTCATTAATGTCTTAATGATATTTTTTTTCTTGACCCTACACCTATTCCAAAAAATGGTATCAGAGCTATGGTCAAAGTATAAGCATGTACATGTTATTTAAAATCATTATAAGAAAATTGTTTTCAAAAATTTGCTTAAATAATGGTTTTTTCAAATACTAGATCTTACACAATTTTAATTTTTTGGTACGAACTCTAAAATTAAATTTGTGTTGATATTCCACTTATAAAATATGCTATATAAGTACATCAAAAATGGTTTTTAATTATTTTATGTTTAGCATACTCGAAATCAATTTTTTGACAGGTTTCAAAATTTGTGTACATAGTTTAAACTAGTTTATTACACTTCTAGTCTAAATTTGTTATTGAATATTTGATAGAATATTGTTTATTATATTTTGCGTAAATTATTAACATGTAAATATAACACACAATTGAAATCAAAACATACAAATAACATGTTTTAATAAACCTCTTTCTCAATACGCAAGATCCGACATACCTTTTAATTCTTTTTTCAATTTCTGGACAAGTTGTTATGGCTCCATAAAACGGACATAACTCTTTGCTCAGAACTTTAAACTTAGTGGTTCATAAACCAAATTAAAGGTAGGGAAGTTAGCTATCCAATGCAATTGGTTTCAGCTCAATCGGATACCGGATGTGTCACTTATGACTTTTTAAGTCCGATGTGTACGACAGTCCGCGAGTTCAGGATTTTGAATCCGGATTTGCGACTCCTAGCTTATTCCCCTCTTCTTGATGCTATCGTGGCTTTCCGAGGTTCACGCACTCAACCACCATGAAGATGCCTTGAAAGAAGATGTCACGAAGATGAAGAAATTAGGTTTAGGAGGTTTTGAATCTCAAAAACTTTCAAGTGCAAAAGTGATGATTAATTAATCTCACACACTTTCCTTAGGAAAAAAAATTAATAGAAAAAAAGATCCGAGTATGTTCCTTGTGTCTTAGTGCATTAACACTGATCTCCCCTCACAATTATTGATTTTAGGGTTATTTTTTATAGTGATCCACTCTATCTCTTTTTACTCATGGAAACGTGTTTCCAAACGTACAAGAGATGATGTGCATATTCCAAAAACTAAGTAGGAGGGTTGTACTTATTGTTTGCAATCCACGATCCACAACACTATTAAGTGCATATGTCGCAACACTAAGAGTCACCCTCGTGACCCTCTCTTTAATGAGAGTACTCAAAGACGCATTGCCCTTAACATTGCTTGTAGAGCTATGTTCAAAAGTGAAACCATGAAACAAGGCCTTCTCTCAACGGATTGTTTTCAAAGTAGATCTTGTTGAACTAAGTGGTTGGTTACACACTTAGAGTTAATCTCTAGTAATCCTCCTTCGAGACCCTGCGAAAAGATTTGAGTTATCAAACTTTTTTATAAGGTGGCTAGTCAAAATATTGATGTATTGACACCATGACTATGCATTAATGATGTGTTATTTACTTATGAAAGGTGACTCTTTGCGGCCTTCCCTCAAAGGAATAAAGTGTCATTATTGTTCATAATACCTTTGGATTTTTCCTGTCTAAACCTAAACTTAAAATCCTAAACAAAAAATTAATCATAAATTATTTCAACAATCAGCAACATGTCTCTAAACACTATCTCAATCATCATTTCCTCAATAAACTGGAACGGAAAACTACATATATTATAAACATAACCTAAACATCGTTCTTACTATGGACAAGCACAAATGGGTACTCACCACCCCATGTCTTTCTGAAACGAATAATGATACGACTCAAGAGGACAAGGACACCCTAATGGCCTGGATCCGATCAAATGATATTGCGAGGTGCTATATTTTAGCATCGATGAACAATATGTTGCAACAACATCATCGTGATATGGATTCGGCCTATAGCATGCTCTTCAATCTCCATGAGATGTTTTTAGGGCAAAGGTGTCAGGCTAGACAACAAGCGGTTCGACAGTTTATGAACTGTCGCATGAATGCAGAGACTCCCGTTAGAGAACATATGATGCTGATCATAAGTTATCTAAATGAGATGAAAATCCTTTGATCAAAAATTGATGTAGATACCAAAATAGATATGATCTTGAAAACTCTCCCTAAATCTTTTGATACTTTCAAGCTGAACTACTCCATGGATAAGCTAGGGTACACTGTTACCGAGCTAATGAAGAAGCTTCACACTGTTGAGGGACTCTTAAAGAAAAAGAGGGCTAATGGAGAGGCTCGTGCTACTGAGCACAGAGCCTCCACCTCTGGATCTAAGAAGAGATCTCATAGAGCCGATAAGAAGAACCCTATCAAGGTTCAGAAGAAGAAGGTGCCCCGGGCTATGAAGATGGACAAATCTAAGGACAACTGTCATCATTGCAATGAGCCCGGACACTGGCGTAGGGGCTGTCCTACCTACCTCAAGGATAAAGGGAAAGGTATTGTACTTATTACCGAAGCTTGTTAAGTAGGTGATAATGTATCATCGTGGATTCTTGACTCCACGGCTACTAACCATATTTGTTGTTCCTTGAATGGGTTCAGGAAAAATAAAAGCTTAGAGAATGACAACTTCTGCTTCAAATGGGGTGATGGGAGCTTGGTGTCTGCTAAGGTTGTGGGATCCGTGACACTGTCTTTTGAAGAAAAAACTTTAAATTTGAATAATGTATATTTTGTTCATTACTTTGAGAAAAACTTAATATTTGTAGCTCAAATTGTTGAGCAGAATTATTATTTAAAGTTTATTGATAATGGAATTCGAATTTCTTTTTCCAATTCATTTGTCACAGATGCATGGATGAAAAATAGTTTATACTATCTTTATCCTACACACCTTTGCCATTAGATACTGAAATAGATAATGATATAATTAGGGAACCAAAGAGGATCAAATCTAGTGATTCCTCTGATCTAATAAAATCAACACATCTCTGGCACTTAAGACTTGGTCATATTAGTCTAGATAGGATTAAGAAACTTGTGAGGGATGGTCCACTCAAAGCCTCTACAATAGGCTCATTTTCGACTTATGAATCCTGTACAGAAGGAAAAATGACCAAATGACCAAATGACCTTTTTCTGATAAAGGTCGAAGAGCCACTGACCTGCAAGAACTAATACATTATGATGTATGCGGTCCACTCAGAATTCAGGCACGGGGAGGATACGAATACTTCGTTACCTTTATCGATGATTACTCAAGATATGGATTTGTCTATTTGCTTAAACACAAATTCGAAACCTTTAACGTATTTAAGGTTTTTCGGGCTTTAGTGGAAAAGCAAACTGGCAAATAGATCAAAATCTTTCGCTCCGATCGAGGTGGTGAGTTCTTGTCTGAAGAGTTTGATGACTTTCTTATAGAAGAAGATATCGCTTCTGAACTTAAAGCACCTGGCACACCTCAACAGAACGGAGTGTCAGAGAAAAGGAATCGAACTCTGATGGAGATAGTTACTCATCACTCCCTAATTCCTTTTGGGGATATACCTTCGAAACTGCCGCATATATTCTAAACCAAGTTCCGTCTAAAACGGTCTCTGGTACTCCTTATGAGCGATGGACTGGGAGTAAAGTTAGTTTAAGCCACATCAAAATTTGGGGTTGCCCTGCACATGTGCTAAGGAAAAAGACTAGCAAGTTCGCAATTTTTTTAAACTCTTTTGAATCATAACCAAATGCCAAACGCAGATCTTCAAAACAGGTTAAGAAAAGGAACGCATAAAAAAACCAAGTGCGCATCCTCCGTTCGTTCGGATTCCGCCGTCGCGACCAGAAGTTTTTTCCTCCTCCGCCGCCGCAACCATCATATTCTTTCTCTTTCGCCGTTGCGGCTAGTTGGATCAGTTTGATTTTGCAGTTGTATCAATTGTATTTTACAATTGAACTCATTTTATATGATTATATCATACTTGATAGGTTTGGATATATATAAATTATAAACATTTGGACCAGTTGTTCGTGGTAACTAAAAGGCAGAATTTGTAAGGCATTTGTAGATTATCATCCGTATTAATAGTTGGATCTGCTAAGATAGCAGTAAAACCAATCAAATATTTCTATTTAATACATAAGAAGAAAATTTAATTATAAAGTATATTTATATGTATGGACGTGCTAACTATAACTGTATGACCAATAGGGCATTTGTAAATTATCGTCCGTTGGATCAATTGAATCTGTTAAAATAGCAGTAGAACTAGTTGAATATTTCTATTTAAAACACAAAAAACTTATTATAAAGTATATTCAGTTGTATCAGTTGGACGTGCTAACTTTAACAACCCAATTGGACCAGTAGAGTATTTGTAAATTATCATATGTAGTACTAGTTGGATCTACTAAAATAGCAGTAGAACTAGTCGACTATTTATATTTAAGACATAAGAAAAAAAATTAATTATAAAGTATATTCAGTTGTATCAGTTGGACGTGCTAACTATGAAAGTAGGACCAATCGAATATTTTATAAATGAAGTTTGTGGTGAAAATGTGATTAAATATATTCAATTAGACCAGCTGTGCAAATTTTTGCAGTGAGATAAGTCGGCTATTTATAATATGTAAATAGTTTGATTAGTCAGATCAAACTTTTAACTAGTAAGATATTTTAAAAATTAATATAATAGGACGAGTCAAATATGTTAATAATATTTGTAGAAGTGTTCAAGCTATTAAATTAAACTATATTTAAATTAGATCCGTTTTGCACACACTTCCTCCTCGAGTAATACACTCTTAGTGTCTTCATTCTTTGATAATCATTCACATGGGCCTTCATATTTATTTTTTCATTTTCTGTCGTATAGAAAATAAATGACAACCTTGACCATTGGACTTATAAAAATTAAACGAGTTATAGAAGAAGAATTGCATAATCTAAAATAATTTCTACTAAAACAATTCATAATATGATGATTTCATAGGTCACATTCAAACATAATTTGAAAAAACTTACTGGTTAATAAACATATTAAAAATGTTCATTTCCATCATCACCTAACTCATTCGACTAGTTCAACGAGTTTGATTGGTCCAATCGATCAAACTGCAACAGTTTCAGTCGAACCAGTTGGACCAGTTGGAGGTCGCCGGAGAAGCGACAGTGGTGATGCCGTGCAGATGAGGAGAAGCGACGATTGCTGCATTTTTTTTTCTACACTAATTTTTTCTTAATTTAGTTTTTCTTTTATTATTATTATCTTTAAAAATAATTATATGAAGGGAATTTCAGTTTCTATGTGTGATAGTGGGGGTAATTCTTTTTCCATGTGTCTCAAAATTAATTATAGTTTCTAATACCCAACTGAATAGAATGCCCTTAAAATTTAACAAACACGTTTAACCTAAAAGTCTCATCTTATTTCTTCCCTCTATTTTCTCTGGTCTCTCTTCACGCACGCAGACCCGACGAAACTCTGCACACCCGAGATCTCGTCGTCGCTGCACCAACTCCTTCTCGCTCGTCGTGGGTGTTGCCTTCTCACTCTTCTCCGCAGTCTTTGACTCTACTAGAACTGTGTGGATTTTTTTATATTAAGTTTTGATTTGAGGATTTGATGTTTTAGGGATTTCGTTTAATCGTGTTTAGTTTAGGGATTTCGTTGATATTGAAAGAATAAGATGAATGCATGAATGTTGGATTTCGTTGATATTGAAAGATGAACACTGGAATCGTATTGCAGTAGGTTGCTGGGTTTTTGTGGATTTTTATCGATGTTTTACTCTTTTCGGTGTTTATGTGTTTGCGGTGGCTTGTGGTTTGTTGCGGTGTTTATAAACTTGCGGTGTGTCTATGCTTGCGGTAGGCTGCGGGAGTTTGCGGTGTTCTCTAATTAGTTAACATTTTAATAAATTGTTTTCAGTATATTGATGTGGCCCTTCACTTACTTCGACGACGCCGATGTTTTATGAAAGACATGTTTAGAAATGATTCATGCTGTATGGATACATTGTGGGTGCCACTCATTTGCGGACGATATCAATCTATGAATGAGGTAAAAAAAATCGAAGAAAAAAATCCGACCAAGAAGATATTTTGGAGGATAACATGATTTTGAAGTCGATCCGCGGAGATAAAGAAATTGTCCACGATGAATAGGCATGACCGATATCTATTTCATCGTCAATCACGAAGGTCACCATTGGCTCGCTTGTGAGCTAAACATCTCGAGATTGCAAATCACCGTCTATGACTCTAATTTAACCTAAAAAACAGGCAATGGCTAACACGCTGAAACCGTTCACCGTGTTGATACCAAAAATACTTTAAAAGATAGACACCTTTGGAGATATATTAACATTGAAGGGTCCGATACCCTTCAAAATAGCAACATCCGAGAACCAAAAATATGAGTAAGATTTTCTTGATTTGATTAAAATTTTAGTAAAATTCTCTAACAAGTTATTATGTATTTTGCAGCGGCGATTGTAATATGTATTGCATCAAGACCGTGAAGCATTTGATGGGTTCAATGCCGTTGTCGGACGTCAGTGATAGCAAGATGGAGTTTTATAGAGAGAAATGGGCAATAGATTTTTTGTATTAAAATCTAATGTCATATATTTTAAAGTATTCGGGCACATTATCATATATTTTGTGGAAATGTATGTGACTTATTATTAGGTGGAATCATGTTTATGTGTTATTTACGTCTTTTTGACACATTATCATGTATTTTGAAACATGTTTATAAGATTTGATTGTTATATCGTAGTTATGTATTTTGATGTTTATGTAGTCAATATAAACAAAATGTGTTTCTTTGTTATGTATTATTTTTGTTGTTATACATGTTATTGTGTTCTATTGCGTTGATACATGTAACAATTTAAGAGTAATTATCAAAATAATTACTCCAACATGTTGCAGTGTATTGCGGTATGTTACGGTATATTGCAGCCATAAATAAATATCAGTTCAACAACAAAACAAAAAGTTGCAAAATGAAAACAACATAAATTTAAACCAACATCGAACCTGAATACAAACATGACATCAAAATCTATAAGTACATGAAACTCGATTATGATCTTGGCCGATGCATTTGCTACATTTGTATTGAGAGACAATTATTTCACCTTGAGATTAAAGATGTAATCAGATAACACCGCAAATTCCCACAAGCTACCGGAAACACAGACACACCGCAACACACCACAAGCCACCGCAAGCACATAAACACCGAAAAGAGTAAAAAATCGATAAAAATCCACAAAAATCCGGTAACCTACTGCAATACGATTTCAGTGTTCATATTTCAATATCAACGAAATCCACTGTTCATGCATTATCCTATTTTTTCAATATCAACGAAATCTTTAAACTAAACACGATTAAATAAAATCACTAAAACATCAAATCTCCAAATCAAAACAGACCGCGAAGAATAGTGAGAAGACAATACTCACAGAGAAAAGTGAGAAGACAAGACCCACGGCGAGCGAGAAAAAGGTGGTGCGGCGGCGGAAAGAAGGTGGCGCGGAGACGGCGAGATCTCGGATGAGTTTCGTCGGGTTTGCGTGCGTGAAGAGAGAAAAAAGAAGAAATAGGGAATGAATAAGATGAGATTTTTAGATTAAACGTGTTGATTAAAGTTTAAGGATATTCTAGTTAATTGATTATAGTTTAAGGATATTTTTTATTAAAGTTACATAGAAAAAGAATTACCCACATTCGAAATGTTTGTAACATCTTGTACCAGTTTTTCTTTTGAATTTCTGACATGACCAAATTTTGATGAGGTTCCCAAAGAGACCTTAAAATTAAAACTACCAAGTAAATAAATAAAAACCTGTGTTCTTCAACCCTGAATATATCCCAAGAGATTCAGAAACACCGCGCGAGGTTTCAAAACCCAGATTTCCAAATCAATCACTGAACGCGAAGTTGAGTTGCTCAACGAGACGGTCCGAAATTCTCTCTCTCTCTCTCTCTATATATATATATATATATTTATATACATGTATATGTAGACATATGCGGTACCTATGACACACATCTGTTGAGTAGGCGATTATAGATTGGCAGCTTATCGTCGCTTACAGTATAGTTCGGCGTCTTGATGAAAAATAAAGTGTCGTCTCTAATCACTGAAATCTATGCATGATGTTTGAATAAATGTCGATATGACCCCGAATTACACTACAGAATGAGTGGATTCTCATTGGTTTGGTTGTAACATTTGCATCACTATTACAAGCATTTCGTTTCAATCGATAAGCATTGGGGGGTGTTTGTGTGAGAGCGTGTTTTGCTTGTATTGGTTTTCATCTCTTTGAGGATGGTTTAAACACATTAACCAAGCTGTTGTTAGGCATTGCGAGTTCCTGCTTGTAAATGTTAGTTATGACTTGGACTGTTTTGGCCAAAGTAAGCTTTGAAATCTGAAGGTATTTCAAACAATTTGATTATGCAGTTGTTATTTGAATTTGGGATCAAGAAGAGCCAGCCACATGGTGAGTTGTTATTTCTTTTTTCCTTTTCGTTTTTAACTTTTTATTAGTGCTTTGCACTGTTTGATATGTTGGTCACTGTCTTACTGAACATGAACATTCGTTGTGTAATTATTTATTTCAGGAAGTTTTCAAGATTGCTATATTACAGCCCGGGCTGCCAGAAACTTTTGCTTTACAAATAGTTCAAGAGGTTATCAAGCCTCAGGTATACACTTAGTTTTCAGTACTATTTCTAATTTTACTAGATAAGTTGGATAGCATTATGCCTGTAAGTATCTCTCAGAGTGTTGCTTGTTTCTTCTTTCTTTCTTTACTTTTTTTTCATGTGGTTAAACATTCCCATCTGTATGCACTTTAATCATTTACTTGGTTTTTATTCTTGTTAACAGAAGCAAACAAAGTTAGCATTAGATGAGAATCAATTATTGGAAAATATCCTTCGAGCTTTGCTCCAAGAACTGGTGGTATGTATATATGTCCTTTTTCTTGTTCTGAAAATTGATTATTCATGTTAACATTCGCAGGTGAATGATCGTACGGATATCATTTGGAAAGAATAACAGCCGTGCAGTTTTCCGTGCTGTCTATTATGTTTAAACGTTTTGGTTTGACCGCAATATGAGTGTATTTTTTATTGTTTGTTTTTCAGGATTCGGCAGTAAAATCAGGGGAGTCAATAATGCAGTATGGACAGTCTATAGATGAGGGAAATAGTAGTCAGGCTGATATTCCTCGTCTTCTAGGTGTGTACTTTTTCCGACTAATTAAGTTTACATTTGGTGTGTCTTTTGGGAAGAAACGGATTATAAACCGTGATAGCAAAAATAAAGTTGAACATGTTGATCATCACTATTTCTAATAGTCATCCTAGCCGATTTAGTTAAAATGGCTATTATAAATAAGATGAGTTAGCCAAAAATTTTAATATCAAAGTTGGTTATTAGCGCAGCTTGTATCCTATGCTTTGATTTGTAATACCATTATTCTCTACGGCTCCTAGACTCATCCTTTCTAAGCTTTTGGTAGTCTTCAGGAACAGTGGCTAGAGCAAAATAATTTTTACTTTTTTAGTTATGATATCTAGCGGTTGGTTTTTCTATTCTGGCTTCTTTATTTATCTTTTATATTATTTTTAACTATTGGTTTGAAGATCCTTCTTATTGAACTTGTTTTGGCATTCAAATTTCAGTTTTCCTTTTCTCACGAACATTCTTGCTCTTAACCTTTCCCAAACAGATGTTGTGCTGTATCTATGTGAGAAAGAGCACATCGAAGGGGGGATGATTTTCCAGCTGCTGGAAGACTTAACCGAAATGTCTACGATGAGAAACTGCAAAGATGTTTTCGGGTATATAGAGGGTAAACAAGATGTACTGGGGAAGGTTTGTCATTTTTTGTTATATCAAAGCAGTGGGTGGTTTTTTTATTTATTAGTTATTATATTATTTTTTTCCATCATCAGTTTTTAATTCTCAACCAGTTTATTAAATTATGGTCAGCAATGGTAACGTGCAGGTCGAGCTTTTTGCACGAGGTAAATTGGTTATGCTGAGAACATGCAATCAACTTCTTCGTCGATTGTCTAAGGTTTGTTCCTGGTTCATAAATTGCTATACATGTCAACCTCTACTTAAATTTTCAAAATGTGTCTCTCTGTTCTTTCCCTCATTGGAATTTGCTCCTCTAGGCAAACGACGTCGTATTCTGCGGACGAATCCTCATGTTTCTTGCCCACTTTTTTCCATTATCTGAGCGCTCTGGTATTTATTGTGATAGTCTCTTTTTTATTGTTTTTTGGTATGTTTTTTTCGATTTTTTCCTTTGTAATATTAACTATGATCTTCTTGTCATTTTATGCAGCTGTAAATATAAAAGGAGTTTTTAACACATCAAATGAAACAAAATATGAAAAAGACCCTCCTGAGGGTACGGTCTAGTCTGCCTTTATTTGATGAATATTTTGTTTATTAATTTAAGATAATATACTTTGTTGATCATATAAATTTTTTCATATCACTTTTGTTTATCAGGGATTTCCATTGATTTCAACTTCTATAAGACCTTTTGGAGTTTACAGGTGCGATTACCATTTTGATGTACGATTCACAAAAAATATTGCAAACTACACAACCTACATGTCTGTTTTACCTTAAATATAAATTACAAGTCAATCACATTATTGTTAGGAATAAACTTGCTCCGCTAGTATATGTCACAGTATAGAATACGGTTAAGACAAATCTTATTTTGATTTAGGAGGTATAGTCAAATTTGTTAGTAATTGCAGGTACAATCTCTGATTTTTCTTGGGATTGGTCTGGAGCTCTTATAACAAAATATAATTGGATCTGTATTAAATCTTTTGGTCATCCGCCCCTTTCCATTATAGTTCTGGATTTATGGGACGTATGATGCATATTTCTTTTTGTATCCTACTTTGATAAATACTCCGAAATAATTCCGAAGAAACCTGGTTCTTTAGATATAGTTATTGATAGAAAACATGCTCAAGAGTCCTTACTTAACAAATGCATTTATGAGTTATATCTAACTCCCCTTTTTGGATCTACAGGAATACTTTAGCAACCCAGCTCCCCTAGCTGCTAACGCCACCAAGTGGCAAAAATTCGCTACTAGTTTATCGGTACGTTGGATCTCCTTATAACACTTTTCGTTTAATTTATTTACACATTTCAATGAAAGCTAATTTAAGTATCCTTGAGTTTGATTATCCACAGATTGTGCTAAATACATTCGAGTCTCAACCTTTAAGTGACGAAGAAGGGGATGCGAATAATTTGGAGGAGGAAGCAGCGACTTTCAGCATAAAGTATCTTACTAGCAGCAAGCTTATGAGTTTGGAGGTAAACTCTGAAAATTGATGCTCATTCAGTTTGTAGTTTCCGATTTATCATTATTCTGATTTTAAGTTTTTTTTAATGTTTTTACGAGGCTACAGCTAAAGGATCCGAGTTTCCGACGCCATGTTCTTGTTCAGTGCCTCATACTGTTTGATTATTTGAAGGTAGTATTATATAGGGATAAGTAGTAAAATAGCCATTATAAACATATTAATTGCTATATAGCCAATGTTTGAAAAAATTTTGGTTAATAGCAATTAACCAAAATAAACCCGTATAAGAAAAAGACAGATTAACAAAAAGTAATAACCAAATAATGACACCTCATTAAAAATGGCTATAAACTAAATAAATGAAAAGGTTTGGCCAAATAGCAACTTCAATGTTTCATTTGGTTAATTAGAGCAATTTTTCTATTATATATATATATATTACTGATTTACCCTTTGATGTGTGCCTAATCTGTTTATTATCTACCATTTAGGCCCCGGGGAAAAATGAAAAGGAATCAATTTCTGAGAGTATGGTTAGTACTGATAATTTTGTATAGTTTGACTACTTGAATTCTTGCACATGTTTTCTTTAACAATAATATGTTGCTTCCAGAAAGAGGAAATAAAGTCTTGCGAAGAGCATGTTAAAAAGCTGCTCGAGTTGACACCACCTAAGGGTAAAGACTTTCTTCGGAAGATCGAGCGTATAATAGAACGTGAAAAGAATTGGGTAAGACTTTTTGTAATATCACTCTTAGTTCGCCACCGCTTATTTGGACCTTTAATTTTACCAAGGATGAAAAGATGAGACTTGTCATTTTCGCTTCTGTACTAGAAAATAAAAAGAAACTATATGTTGAGGGATTAGTGTTGAAAATTTAAGAATATTGTTTCCATAAATTTTGTTCGTTCTAGCCATCACAGTACTCTTATTTCCATCTGTTTTAATTCCAAGCATTAATTTGATTTAAATTTAGAATTTTACTTGCGCTTTTTTCTTCTTCTAATTCTAATTTATTACTCTATATTAGACTTTGGAATGTAAATATTATCATTGTCAATCAACTTTATTTTGGTTTTCGTTTTCTAGGTCTGGTGGAAACGTGATGGTTGTCCTGCGTTTGAAAAACAGCTGATAGAAAAGAAATCAAGCCAAGATGGAACTAAAAAAAGGTGTAGTTTGCAAGTTACCTGTCTCTCGCTTCAACAGATTTCTTCTCCATATATCTTTTTCATTCCGGAAGCAAATTAATCAATTTCCCATTAGGATATAGTTATAGACTTCGGTCCAATTTCTGCTGTCTGGCAACAGCTATGAAGTTTTGAATTTATGGAATTCGTTAGCAGCTTGGTCTTGGACATTGGTCCAAAACTTTTGGAAAGTGGAAGAATGATCTTAAAGAGAAACAGGAAATATGTAGCCGACTTGCATAACGTTTAAATTGTTTTCATACCATTAGAATAACTTTTTTTTGTTCAGAAATCTGCATTATCAATCAGAAAACTAGGAAGCAAATTGTTTTAATTTTGTAAAGAAGATATTCTGCCATTTTCTTATTGTTATCAAACCAATCAGGAGGCCAAGGTGGAGACTTGGAAATAAAGAACTCTCTCAATTATGGAAGTGGGCGGATCAGAATCAGGTTAGTTACTATTTTATGATGCCGACTGTTTTATTGATTTAGAAAGGAAAATTATTTCTAAACTGGCTATTTTGTGATGTTTTATGATACTGACAGTTGCATTTTTTTTGTCTAACTATGAATAACGCACAGGATGCTTTAACTAATCCTCAACGAGTTCAAACGCCGTCCATCTCCGAATACTGGAAACCCTTGGCCGAAGATGTGAGCACTCTGATTTTCTTACTTGAATCTTGATGAGATATCATAAACTACTTTTTTTTTTTTGCAAACTTGTTAATTTATTTACTGACAATCGTTTATTTGTGGTGATCATAGATGGACCCAGCGGCAGGTATAGAGGCTGAATATCACCATAAACACAACAAGGTGTGTTTTATAATGTTTTCCTATTTAAGTGAGAAGTAGGAATATTGAGGGTAATTTTTTTGGCCTTGTCTTAATGAACGTGGTATACTCCTATCCAGGGTTGACGCTTCTGAAAATTACATAAAATGAACCGAATAAAACTTACACTCCATTGGGATTCTGATATATTAAGCGAGAAAAAAGAGTAATAGTTCTGCATCTTTTTATCATTATTATCCACCCGAAAAATAACAAAGTGCTCTCTGTTCAGGTTTATTGCTGGAAAGGTTTACGGTTCTCGGCTAGACAGGACTTGGACGGGTTTTCTAAAGTATGTCACATCAACTGATATCGAGGACATTGGTTTGCGTTAAGTCTTGTTAACGAACCATTTTTGTTGCAGTTCACTGACCTAGGTATCGAAGGAGTTGTGCCTTTGGAACTCTTACCACCTGATGTCCGCTCCAAGTATCAAGCAAAACAGAACGAAAGATCTAAACGCGCTAAGAAGGAAGAGGCGAAGAGTGTTGCACCGCAAGGTGAAGAAAACCAGGTATACTATTGACAAATTAGGTTGGTTTTTATTTCTTATTGCATTGATTTTTTTGACATCATTTTTTTCAGGAAAATTATTATAACAAGAAAATATCATAGTTTTTTTAGATTCTTTTTCTTGAAAGTTATATTTAATATTTACACCTTCTATTTTCAAGTCCATAACCTGAATTTGCACAAAAAAGTATCACCCCATTAGCTCAAATTCTGTTGGATTATTTTTAGCATATTCAGCTATAAAAAGACTATATTACCTGTGTATAAAAGTATATATAAGCATAAGTAAACAATACATAAAATCATAAAAACTATAATTTACTTGCGTTGATAGAGAGAGAGAGAGAAATTGCCCAACCTACCATTCTTTATTAATCTTTTTCCCATAATCCACTAATTTTTTTTTCTTCTCTCGTTTCGGAAAAAAAGTTGTTTTTTTCTCATTTTACTAGTACAAAACAAATGACGAGTTGCCCCTGGGAATAAAAATTTGTAACATTTCAGTCCTCTCCAAATTTGAACCAGTAAAGTTGGAAAAAAGTTCAAAAAAACAAAAAATCTGTCCATCTTCTATATACTCTCCCAAATTTCATTTTTTTTTTTTTTTGAAATATTCTAGCCGGTTAATGTGCTAAGGATACGATTGTTAAAAATTAAAATTAAAGGACATTTGGTCTTTTTAACTCAATTTTACAGAGGGAAAAAAATAATTTAAGTGGTTTATGAGAAAAACAATTAATAAAGAGTGGTAGATTAGACAATTTTCTCATATTTGTGATTTGACTGATCGATATATATATATATATTACTCCATTTATATTTTAATCAGTTCATTTTATTTCCTTTTCTTCGTAGATTGATAATGTCTTTACATAAAAGAGATGATATAACATTAAACAAAAAAGCTGAGGAACATGCGATCGGTAGTGTTTTCTTAGACACAAGGAAAAACTCTAATAATTTCCTAAAATAAAAATGACTAAAACTACAAATCCTTAAAATAAAAGTGTCAACTTTCATTTGATCTTTATTTTTTGTATGTAGACTTCAATGCCAGCTAGCGATACAGATGAAGGGACGAGGGTGGATCTGGAAACCTCTGCGACCCCAATGGATGCTGAATTAACGGCTGCGGGTGGTGATGTGTCACAAGGCGAGAGTCCAGCCCTTGATGAACACCAAAAAGAAGGCTCCGATACAGAAGCCGGGCAAGAGGAAGCTGAGGCCGAAGTAGAAGAAGGTACGATCGATGCTGACGCTGAAGGTGACACGGAGGCCGACTTGGAGAAGACTACCTGACACATCTCACACAGGTTTAGTTTTATTTATTTTTTTGCTTTTTATTTCTCTTGGGATATTATTTTTTCCTTCCAATTGAAAATTTTAGACTTTTCAAGTCTGTACTTGTACTAGTGTCTGTTTTGTTCGATCTCTTGTGGGTGAACCAGATTTGATGTGTATGGTTCTTCATATAAAAGTACCATGAACTTCACATTTGTGAGAAATAGCATCGACCTGCTAAAGCACAGTTAGCCCGGTTTAATCAAAAGCTTGGTTACTTGAAAAGTACACTATACTATCGATTCAGATATGATTTGTTTTTTTTTTTCAGTAGAATTGTCTTAGGACAAGGCAAAATTTTCCAATAGTATATCTAGTGAATGTTCATATTGAAGTCTTTACATTCCAAGTAATGGAATAGCTTTGAAATTCCAACTTTAATCCCAAAGCCACGTCATCCCAAGTAGTTTAGCTGTTGCTCACCAAAAAAGTCCTGGTGAAGGTACTTTAATCCTCGTGCGATCCCAATTGTGATATCGTACATTGTTTTCCTTCCTAATCGGCTTGTAGCAACGGACGGTCCTAGTTGGTCGTACATCAACTTCTCAAGTGACCCATTTGGCATGTACTCGTATAGAAGCAATCTCTTGATTTCGTAGCAGAGCCCAATAAGAGAAACAGAGACTTCATTGATGAAATCATCATGGTCGGTTTTTGTCGTTCATGACTTTCGTGGCTGCGAGCCTACTGTTTGGAAGTTTTCACTTGTACACAAAACTGAAGCCTCCATGATCAATCTCGTTCAGAAGCCAATCGGTCATTTTTTTTTTTTTTTTTTTTTTTTTTTATATCTCTAGGTAGGTGTGTTGCTTTGGAGAAGGTAGATCTTAGAATGCCCTAATTATTTGGGTGCCCAAATATTCCGTGGAGAAAATACCTTGCAAGCCATGCTCTACCGTTTAAAAAAATGATTACTATTGGTAAGAGAACCATGGACGGAAGCTGCTTGCACAAAATACGCTTAAAGTTAGATACCATGGTATATATAATTCGTAGGTTGATTCGACACATAATTGAATTGATGCTCGTAAAAGGTTTAAACCAAAAGAAGCCTCCTTCTATCATGTCTTTGAACTTTTTGAGCTATAGCAAAATGGTCCATTTTTCTGCTCTATACTTGCTAAAACTTCACACCATTTTATTTTCTGACCTTCATCTAAACTTTACTGAAATTGACATTTTAATAGTCAATATTATACTTATTTAAATAATAATAAATAAATTACAATAATTTATTAACATAAATTCAAGTAAATGTAAAATTGAAATAGTTGCAGTGCCTATCTCAAAACACAGACATGTCAATTTTCATTCAAACCGGGAATCAGAAAAGAGGCGTGAGTTTTTTTTTTTGGGTATGTACTCGTGTCAACAGAAGTGTTTTGAGAGTAGAATTTTCACAGCCCCTAAAGTCGAGGAAGATAAGTGCAAGGAAATAACAAGTAGAAAACTCAATGAAATAAAAGAGAGATTAGGGCACAAAGGCTCAAAGTTATCCGTTTGTAGGATTTCATTAAGTTGTTCCACCGTTAAGATTCAATGATCAAAAGAGATGATATAATTGAGCCTCGAATACATTTACTTCCTAGCAACAGACTAATTGACTAATGCCATGATAGTAACTTTATTAACGCAATTTCACACCCTTAAGTTTTCACCAAACCGTCCTTCCTTTGTCTTGGCTTATCTTGAGTTAATTCAAAACTGTGAAAAAGTAATTTTACTGCAAAACCCCAACTAAAGAACTTCCCATGTCCTTCGATCGCCCGCGGTCAAGTCAAGCCTTCTGCAAAAACAAAAACAGAAATAAATCATTCAGAATTTAGCGATCCACATACATACAGAAAACAGTTTTAAATTTTAATTTATTTTGACCTGTGTTGGAAGGTAGAGTTTGAACTCAGGTGGGAGTTCCTCCTCGGAGTAGAGGCGATCGGCGAAATAAATACGCCTCAAACGACAATTAGCGTGAACCTGAACACGCAGCGTCTCAACATAATTAGTTCCGTATGCCCTTTTGGTAAAATCGGCAAGATTGAACTGTATTTGGTTCCAGCCCTCGTCCATCTTCAGCGGCATCGTGCAGATATACGGCTTAACACGCGTAACACCCTTTCAGTACAAATAAAGACAGATTAATTAGGACTTGTCTCGCATTATAATTATGAATAAATAGGTAAAACTGTTTTTTACAAGAGAGTTCCAACGATGCTAGAATTTTGAGTATAGTTTTTTATTTATTTAATTTTCATTTGATTTCTAATAAAATAACGTATAGAAAGCTATAAACTAGACATTATAGTGAGATTTTTTTTGTTTGCATTATATTTCCGAGTTATTTTCAACTGTAATTGTTGAAATGAATATTAATGAAAAAACTGTTTTAGAGAGCTATAGAAAAAAACATACAATTTCCCAGGAAACACCATACCTGATTTTTGTTTTGATTATTTAAACAGATTCATACAGATTAAAAAAGAAAAAGTTAAAGACAACGATCGAAGTAGAAATTCTGGTGGGGCTTAATTTGTTCAATGTTAGTTAGCTAAAGAAATGAACAAATCAATGCCAAAGGAGAAGCTGAAAACGGGACTGAAAAAATAGGTAAACTTACAGACTTGAAAATTTGAAGCTCGGAAACGGCGCCTGACATTCTTGTCGTCGAGCACTTGAATCTCAAAGGTGAAATATTTCTTCAGATTCTTTACTATTATGACAAGGAACGGAAGCTTTATGCCGAGTGTTGCGTTCGGGTCCGCCGGACAGGTGATAAAGGTCGACTGTACATTAGAACCCACTATTTCGAGCACGTTCGACTGTATATCTTCATCTTGTGGCCGTTTTATATGCCCGTCAGAAACTGCTTGATTGGAATACAACACGAAAAATGAGTGAAACTTAGAAGAAGAAAATCTATATATAAAGTTATGAGATGCTAAAGCCAGCAATTTTTTTTCTTTCTATGCCTGAGTTCTTTTCAATCCTGGTTGATGATGACAATGCCTCCAAATGGATAATCGAGATCCTTATCTACTGAGCTTAAATCTATACCTACAAATATCAAGTTGGTTTGGAGCTTAAATCTATACTGAGCTTAAATCTCGGAGGCGGTCGAAAAAACTTAGATTTCATCGAAGTTGTTTGCTTTCTTTTCCGTTTACAAGAAACTTCAGTTTTTTTTTCCAGGAATCAAAATCAGCCTAGAATATCATGAAAGGCTTCGATTTGGATTATTGAACAACCTTGCGAATGGTGATATTATTTTGCATAGTGTAATGAAGAGGAGCTTTTGGTAAGTGTTCACGTGCTCGATATGAACTAATATTAAAAAGAAAAACCTCAAAACCAGATTATGAGGTAATGTGATACTAGAATGGACATATCTACTTATGAAGGTCTCAAATAATCAAGTAATCTTCAAGAGCAAGCACAAAACTTGGCTTATTTAGCCTCACATTTTCATCTTTCCTGCTCCAATATAATCACCCCTAGGACTGAGGCTAGGTTAAGAATTATGTGGTACCTAGGATAGCCTAGTGGTAATACCACATAACTCCCCACCCACAGCAAAAAGCTGCCTTAAAAAAATATATGGCTGAATTATAATCCAACTACTACTTAAGAATTATGTTCTGCCAATTATATCACTAAATATTTGGTTTTTCCTTTTTCTTACTATACCATATATAATTTGAGAAAGTTATAGAAATTAAACATGTACCGTACATCAAGCTCAAGTAATAACACAGTGATCATGGTTATCAATAAAACATGATAAACACATTCCTAACAAGATTAAATTGATGGGTAGCAGAAAATAAACCTGAAGAAATACTCACCTTCTTTATCCCAAATCTGCAAAGGCTTGCTCCTAGACAAACACAGGAAAGCGATACGCATTAACCTCAAAACGTAAAAAAAATGGAAACTAAAAACTAAAGAGAAAGTCGCATACCCAAGACTGTACAGAATCGAGAGAAAACCAGATTGGAATGTGTTCTTGAACATGGTGTTACGTCACTGCGAGGCTTCACCTACAATCAGAATAACCCAACCTTTTGTATTTCAATAATTATTAGGAAACGGTGAAGCAAAACAATCGATTTCGCTCCGGAAGATTCAATTCGAGAGGGAATACTAGCTTTTCAGGCGGATAACTTTTTTTAACAGGGTTTCTGAAATTTACCAAATCAAAGTTCTCTCTCTCTCTCTCTCTCTCTCTCGTGTCGGCGAAAAGTGCGAGCGAGAGAGCTAAAGAACAAGGCGGCGACGACGAAACGACAGCAGTTCAGGAACATTCAGAAGAAAAGCTCATCATTATATATATATATATGCCTTCCAATATATATTATATATATTACAGTCATTTTGAAAATACTTAATCTTTGATTAATAAGCCGTAAAAATAATTAGTTTTAAAAGAATTTGAGACGAAATTGCTGAAAGTAATTAAAAATGAGGAGAAATATTAAAAATAATATGAATTAAAATTTAATTATAAATAAATGACACATTATAACAGTATTATTTACAATTTATTTACGAAATATCATATACTATCTAAAAGGTCAACGTTTGAAATGACTACAAAGCTCATTATACATATATATATACACAAAATATTGGCTCTATAGCCTTATAAAACGTCATTTTTTGTCGGATTCATTATATATAATTAATAAGTCGGAAATAGCCACCTCAATTCGTTTATATAGTGTAAACACACAAAAATATCGTTTATGTATTGAATTAATTATGAAAATCGAATTTAAATGCTGTTTTCGAATTTGAAATTCAAAATTCAAATTTCAAACGTGGGTTGACCAATTTTGAGCGATATTTTTTTTATTAATTATAAAAAATATTTAGTTTCCTAATTAGTTATAATTATATTAAAGGAAATTATTTATTTATAATTAAATATTTATTATTTCGTGATATATCTACTTTTCATCCATTTCTCTCTCATTTGTCTGGGCAAAACAAAAAAAAATTTCTACTATTTTTATCGGAAAAAAATTATGGACACTATGTTTCGTGATATTATCTACTTTTCACCCGTTTCTCTCTCATTTGTCTGGCCAAAACAAAATAAAAAAAAAGCTTTCTACTACTTTTTATTGGAAAATAAAATTCTGAACAGTTATGAGTTTGTTTGATGAAGATGGTTATTCGCTTCAAGAATCCAGTATGTGTTTATATACAGTATAGTTTACATTATGTTTACGTTCTTTTTACACTATAATACTATTACTTACACGAATAATTTTCATTTTTTTACAGTCAAACTTTTTGAACGACATTGTTCAGAGTCCCGAGAACTTGAACTGATTTCCAAAAATAGTCAAAATGAATCTGAAATTGTTTTATATGATGAATCCGACGTTAAAAACTCTCCGATGAACATGGATTTCAATACTAGAAACGTTTTTCACTGAAAGACATCCTTCAAAGTGCTATTAGTATTCTTGCAGTTCGAAACAGTTTCGAATTTCGAACTATTAGGTCTTGTACTGAAAAATCATGTAAATAACTTGTTAATTCCAGTAAATATATTGTAAACAACCCTGTTTTATATATTTATTTACTTGCTATTTACAGGTTAATACAGTAAATGAGAATGTATTTGAGATGGTTGATGGTGCCATTCGTAGAGTTGTGGATATTCACCGATTTTGGAGGAAGGTGATTGGTTGCTGCCTCCTAATGCTCAGATTATCAAACCACTCATTCACAAACGACAAGCGGGGATGCCAAAAGAAAAGAGTTTTAGATAAAAAAAAAAGTGACAGAATCCATCCGTATAGCCAACGGTGCATAAGTTGTGGTCAATGTGGGCATAATAAGAGAAGTTATAATCAGTAATATGTTATTTTTTTTTTTGTTTTTGTTCAGATGTTTTATGGCATATTTATGTATTAGCTTTTGTTAGAAGCTAATTTTTTTAAATAAATCTAAGGGTTGTTATTGTTGTTAATACGTCGTAAATATGTTTGTAGGATAATTTTGATGTATAGCTTTTATTAGAAGTTAATTTTTTTAATAAATTTAAGGGTTGTTATTGTTGTTAATACGTCGTAAATGTGTATGTATCATTGTTCATTACCAAACAAACAAAACAAGACAAAATGTTAACATGTAGTTAATACGATGTAAAGTAAATAGTATTGTTATAATTTTTACATAATGTATGCTTCTTGACATAGTATTGTTAATAAGTCGAAAATAACCACCTCAATTCGTTTACATAGTGTAAATAGACAATACTACACTTTATTTATTGAATCAATTATGAAAATCAAATTTAAATGATGTGTTCGAATTTGCTATTCAAAATTCAATTTTAAACGTGGGTTGACTAATATTTGAGCGATATTTCTTTATTAATTATCAACAATATTTAGTTTCTAATTAGTTATGTTCCTATATAAAAGAAAATTATTTATTTAAAATTAATTATTACGTGTTACACTGACTAATTTAGGCGAGAAATTTCACTTTTGGAAAATTATAATCGACATTAGAAGCGACTAGCCGCTTCTAATTTCACAATTTCTGTACTTAGTGAAATTTTGGCGGAGAATTTTTTGAGTAAAATAATGTGGGAATTAGAAGTGACATTCCCAAATATACTGAAAAAATTGGTGGAGAAGAAGCGAGCCAAAATTATTGGGCATTGGAAACGACTAGTCGCTTTTAATATGTCGACTAAAACTTTTAGAAGTGACTAGTCGCTTCTAAAAGTAAAAAAATTTAATTCTTTGAAAAAAACCAAGATGTTTACGTTAGAAGCGACTAGTCGCTTCTAAAAGTAAAATGCCGCTTCTAATTCTTCATGTCACTTCTAAAAGTGTTTTTGGTAGTAGTGGAAGTCTTGTTTTGGAGTATTGTTGTCCTCAACAGTTTTTAAACGAATTCGCTTGAGTATTTTCAATCTATTTACGAAACATTAGATATATCCAAATTAGCTTAATTTATATATATATATATATATATATATATATATATCAAAATTACCCATATAAATATGTTATAAAAATTATGGATAAATATATAAATAAAACAGGTAATGTCATTTTTTTTCATTATGTTATTTTTTAAGTAACATAATGATCTGCAATCGAACTTCTCAGTTAATATTAATGATATGCGACGTAATGAAGTTTCTTAATTTTTTTTATTTCACAAAGTTTGGATTATATACTCTTGAATAGAATAATATCTAATAATACACACACAAAAAGCTTGATTACAAGTTATAGCTTGTCTTATGCAAGGTTCCCATACATGATTGGTGAAAAAGGATCATTCAATCGAAGTCCCATAATGATAAGAAACATGATTTATCAGTTTGTGTTTACAAAATTTTAATAAAAATATCAATCGTAAGACGAGGAATGACGACCAAACAATTGGATAGGAAACCAAAAATTCTAATCACGCACAAAAATAGGAATAAAAAATGAAAAAAACTACAAAACAAGACAGAACTGCAAAAAAGTAAACAAGAAATTAGAGACGTAAAATCCAAAATGGACATCACCTTTCGTCTTTGCAAGAATCTCCACCCTCTCCGAGGCAGAAGAGAACCAATTGGACCGAAGTTCCACCAAATTTAAAGATACGTTTATAAGTATTTACAGGGATAGAAGTAAAAAAAACTGGTTAACTTTTTAAGGCTTACACCAACGAAAAGGAGATTAGAAACTTCAAACTTGTTCTAGTTAACAGTTGTGATTGGTTTCTATATCGCTTCAAGTTTGTTGAATTTTGTAGCTCTCTAAATTGTATGATATTCAAATTTTGGATTTTTTTCAAACTCAAAGCGATGTAGAGGAAATCAATGAAAAATCGACTTGAATTTTTGAAGAAACAATAGATCTGAACCAGGAATACTAAAAGAAGAGAATGCGAGATAGCCTATCTCGATGAACATGTCAACGACGCGATGCTGAAGGAAGAGATGCTAAAGAATGCGTAAAAGATAAAAAGAAAATTGGTTAGAGTAACCCATGTCTTGACCATTGAAAATCTGCAAAAAAAGGTTATGAGATACCTTCAAGGAACAAAGAACTACATTTTTATATAAGACATGTGGTTGGTATTCGGATTGGTGTCCACAAATGAGATATTATATATTATAAATACTTTTTATTTGGTTTTTGCTGAAACATTAAATAAAATTAAACATTCATTCTTGATTAAGTTCGTGTTTATGTATGTTTGTTACGCTTTGAAATTGTCATCAAGGGTGCTAAGTATAAACTTGACAAGATGGCCCTCTATGACTATTTTAAATATTAGTTTGCAATCTGAAGATAGATAGAGAAATCGAATCTGAGTAATTATTGTTTGAATGAATCACGATATCTTATCTTGTGATATAGAGAATTATGACTCTGTGTTTCATTCTTGATATCTTATAAAAGATATTGAACAAGACATGTGATACTTTGAAACTCGAGATAAAACCGTTTAATCACTCGAAACTTCAAGGTCACATACGAGGGGTATTTTGGTACTCACCTTAATTCCGAAGTGAATGCATAATCGATATGAAACCTTATGACATTTGATTTGTCAATGGGCAAGGGCTAAATTGAAGTTGCATCTGACCCGGTGGTTGGTGTCATAACGCTGTCATGTTGGGTTATGTGATTCACAAATATGAAATTCATGTTGAAACAATGCTAATGCTTTAGTATCACACTATGCTTTGTTATGAGAGTGTGAATGAATAAACCAGACCTGATATTCATAGAATAGAACATTCTTTGAGTAAAACACGTGACATGTAAAGACATCTTACTCTATGTTTTTCTCATTCACAAATAACAAAGGAGTTAGTGAAATAATAACTCAGGGGTAAAACGGTAATTTTACATTCCTCCGAGTTACTAATACACATGAAGGGTAATATCGTAAAATATTATGTGGATCATGTGAAGAATAGTTTTGTCACATTAAACGGAAAATAAACGCATATGAACTTAGAGAGTTTCAATATTAGTCCTTTAGTGAAAGCGACTAATATTAAGAATTGAAAGACGGAAAAGGTTTGTGAAATTTTGAGTTCGATCTTTATTCTAAAGTTTCGTTCATGTGGGTCCATTAGGTCTTAATGATAGACTCTCAGACACGATTTATTGAACTAGGGCGATTTGATTTTCCCATTGAAAGTAAATTGTGATTTACACTAAAAAAAATGTTATTCTAAGTAATTGAATAAATAATTAGTTATTTATTATTACATTTATTTGATGAATCATATTATGTTACTATATGGTTAATAATATATTTTAATGATTCAAATAAATTGAAGATGAAAATAAATATTTTCTCGTTTCGTACTACTTTGAATAGTATGAAAATAATTAATAATTTGTGATTAAATAAATAAGATGTTCTAAAGTAATTAAATATTATTTTATAAATAAATCAAATGAATTTTTTCTAGAATGTTATAGACATCACTCTGTCATAATTAATGAATTAGGTAAAAAAATTATTTTTGAAATTCATTTAAAAGAACAACGGGCTTAAGTTTGACTAATGTGTTTGACCTAAGGAAAGCCTGCTTTCTCTCTCTACTTAAAGGTTTTTTCGAAACCCTAATCCCCTAACCCTAATTAAATCACTCGGCCAAGCCCCTCCCCTGAGTGCTCTTCTGTTGGCCGAGAGAAATAAAGAAATATTTTCTTGATCTCCCGAACGTTCTTGAGTGATCCCGAGTGTTCTTCATTGTTTAATTGAAGAGCCCACTCTCTAAATCTCTCAAAAACCCGAGAGAATTATCGATGACTCTTCTATCGGTGTTTGCGTGACATTTTACCTGCAGGAATTCACTCGAAACACGAAGAAATTGAGCGAGACGCAACAAGGCTCATTTCAGTCTCCCTGTCGGATTGCCTCGCCGGACAGAGTCACCGGACTAGAGCTATTGTTGGGCCTAAAGTGCGCCTAGGCCACTACAAGAGTTTGACGCGGATCTCGGTTGAGCTATTGATTTTATAAATGTGTTTATGTGTTATTAGATCGTTTTATTCAATTTGTTGACAAGATGTTTACAATAAATAGTTTATTGACATTTCAGTAATTTTTAATGCCTAGATTGTTAATATGTTAAAATGAGTTTTAATTTATTTTGATCTTATTATATATTTTTGCCACATATAGATGTGTTATATAATAATATTGTTTAAATTGGTAAATAATTTCCAACACATGGCTACTCTGATTCTGACTTCGTTGGCTGCATTGATTCAAGAAAATCCACTTCAGTATGTTTTTATGCTAACTGGTGGAACACTGTCTTGGAGAAGCACAAAGCATACATTGACTACTACTTCCACTATGGAGGCTGAGTTCGTATCTTGTTTCGAAGCTACATCACACGGTGTTTGGTTGAAGAGTTTCATTTTGGGCTTAGAGTTGTCGACTCTATTTCTAGGCCCCTGAAGCTGTACTGTGACAATTCAACTGCTGTTTTTATGGCTAAGAATAACAAAAGTGGAAGTCGAAGCAAACACATCGACATCAAGTATCTAGCCATTAGAGAATGTGTTAAAGATGATAAAGTGGTCATCCAACACTTTAGCACTGATTTGATGATTGCTGATCCTTTAATTAAAGGCATGCCACCAAAGAAATTTAAGGATCATGTTGAAAACATGGGACTTGGTTCCATGATGTAATCTTTTAATTGTATGGTACTTTTATAAACTCTTATTCAGTTTGAAATTTCTCATATTATTGTGCACATTCATTTACTTTATTGAGAAATATCGTTTAAGTGGACCAAGAATAAACATATGGTTTATTCACTAAAGAATTAGAAGTCTATTGAGATAAGAGAGATATATATTGTAATACATGGAAAATAATACTCGCCTATAGAGAACCTATCGCCGTGATTCATATATTTTGTTTATTTTAAGGTGAGCGTTTGGGTTATACGGATCAAGTGGGAGAATGTACGATTAGTTTATTAATAGAGAACATTTCATTGTACACTTAAAGAAATAATAAGATATAATATCTCCTCATTATGATCCATATATTACGAAATTAATCCATTAATCACGTTCATATTAATGCCGAAAATCAAATTGTTATCCCGCAATTATGAAGGCAATATTCTCCATTTGATGGTTTGTAACTTATAAATACAACGCTTTTGGGGTCCCTAATCTCACTCGCACATTCATTCACAAACACCATCTAAACGTGAGAAAGAGAGTTTAGAAGATCCTCAAGACACCTCGCAGGAGTCGAGTCCAAAGCTCGCTGGAATCGGGTTCCGAAGTTCGCCGGAAAATCACAATAA
This sequence comes from Urtica urens, assembly GCA_958296335.1. Lineage (NCBI taxonomy): Eukaryota > Viridiplantae > Streptophyta > Magnoliopsida > Rosales > Urticaceae > Urtica > Urtica urens. The sequence goes on along the minus strand of OY282530.1, from coordinate 7,416,519 downwards.
TGACCGGAGGTAAACCAAGCCTTTTCGCTTCCGCTTTTACGTGTTTATATAGTTAGAATATCTTTGGTACATGTAATAAATTCTTAGAATACCGTGACCAAAGCCGTACAAACACACATTCAAATGTTTTACTTGTGATGTGCACGACGAGTGCCAAAAGTTCTGCCATGGTCAAGAAGAGGTGGTAAAGCTCATATTGAATGCCGATAAAAAATTGGTGGCACTTCTGTGATCGACATGTGAGATGATCGCAACTATAGTCTTCTTGATTCCACGTGTAGTTAGAGCTTCAAACTCTATACTACAGATGTGTTTTTGCGAAGAGAAATCATATTAAAGTGGAAGCTAGTAATCGATAAAAGAGATGTTTTTTTCTATCTTCCTAAACTGAACGTCTCGGAGAGTTTTTCTATTTTTAAGGCAAATTTTGTTGTATTTTTTTTAAGGCAGTTTTGCTGCTGGTGGAGTTTGAACCCGCGCCTTTTTAACTGAAAGCACTAAACTATCTTAGTTACCACAACAATTTTTGTTGTATTTGATGATTAAATTTATGATTATTTGAAAGTAAAAATGATGTGATATTAATAATCAGATTATTCTAAGTACCACTAGCTCGAAGAATTTTTAGAGGCCCATGTTACCGAAACATATTGATCTACGTATCCGTGACCAAGAATTACGCATAATTTCATACGATATGCAATTTTATATTTGGAAATAAAATAATGCGTGTAGAATATCTAGTCAACCACATGTGATACTTATATTAGATGCCACAGGCAGATATAACTTTCTTTTGGAGGTGAGGACTATAAGAACAGAAGACTTCTCAAGTCTCGTTCAGATAGTGAGAACAAAAGATGTTTTTATTGTAAGAGAACAAGATTATGAACTCGTTTATCTCGGAAACAACTTTGAGAATTGTAAAAGTTTCGATCGGTTTCTGATCAAACTCAGGGTAGTTCAAAGAAAATATGTTTGGGTATATACATACATGTAACTAAATTCTTGTTGAGGTGTGGATTGGAGAGTTGACGTGCTCGAAGTGGATGTAAGATTGTTTATAATATGAACCAGTATAAATCTCTTATGTTCTTAAGTTTGGTAATGTCTTTTAAAGTTGGGTAATTTTGATGTATAGCCGTGTAAACTATGATTAATTTGAATATATCCAAAGTTTTGTTAATAGATTGAAAATATTCAGGCAAAATCGTTTACAAAAGTTTGGAGACAAAAATACCCCAAAAAATGTTTTCAATATGTAAACGAATTACGAGTATATTGGACTGTTTATGATATGAACATGAATTTGTCTGGGTATTTTCAATCTGTTAACGAAACTTTAGTTATATCTAAAATTGAAATGTTTTATAAGGCTATAGAGCCACTTTTTTGTTTAAAGTTATATTTTGTAAATAATATTTAAAGCCTTCCATATCGACAATTTGTATTTTTCAACATAATAGATGCCTCACCTCATTTAAAACAAAAAAGAAACGGAAAAACTTTACACAGCACATGCAATTTACCCAACTTTATTATCATCATCTATTCATAAGTACTCCGAAACAACAATGGTTGGACACAACGTTGTATCGAAACCGTTGAAGTTGGACTTGAGCACGTAACAATAGGCTCTCATGTTGGGAAACCCTAGCCACTATCCGACCTCCATCTCCTGAAGCCAATGATCCTTCAAAACTGTGTCCAACGAATCCGACGTCTGTCCGTACACCGTGGAAACGAATGACGTCATTTTGCGATCAGTAGACAACGAAACGCACATCAAGTCAGTAGTCTTAGAGAATATTCTCCCTATATAGGACGAATGAATTCCGTCGTTTATCCAATACTCCCTCTTCTCTCCCCTGGCCCGCTTTCCCACGATCTTTGCCGCCAAAGTAAAAACCCTCTTTGAGAAGAACCGCCCAGGCTCCGCCATCAGGCTAAGGCCCTCGCTGCAATCACTGACGAAATGCTCAAAGACCGCCGATTTGAAGGCCGAAGCCGCGTCCTTGAAGACTTCGTTGTTAGCGAAGAATCCGCCGCGATGTTCAATATTCTCATCCACGGCATCCCGATATTCTCTGCAGCGTTGAAGACTGTTTTGGCGGCGGCCACGGAAGCTGTGTAGGAGTGGACGTTGGTGACGGCGGTGCCGACGTGGAAGGCCTCTCCGGAGACGGAGAAGCCAGAGTCTCGGGCGGCGCAGAGAAGCGGCTGGAACTCCTCCGGGAGAGCGCCGAACTTGAAACTCGTCGGGCGACCGCACCCAGATTCAACCGGTGACTTGATCTGGAGAAGATGGGTAGTTCTCGGGTGGAGCTTCCAAATCATATGGAGCTCGCAGATGGAGTCAAAGGTGGTGAGGTCGACTCCGGCGGCGGCGGCGGCGAACTCGATGTCGGAGTTGAGCTTGCATGGGTTGGCAATGATGATTCTCTTCGGGGAGACTCCGAGGGCGAGAACGGCCTCGATCTCGGCCCTGGAAGCGCAGTCGAAACCTGAGCCCATGGCAGCGAGGGCGGCGAGGAGAGTCGGGTCAGGATTGCATTTGACGGCGTAGAACGGGCGATACTTCGGCATAGTGTGGGCCCACCTCTCCATCAGACTCTCCACTACTCCCAAGTCAAGGAGGTAGAATGGGTGGTCGGCGTTGGGAGTGAGAGATCGCATGAAGTCAGTGGTGCTGATTAACGGATCTTTGGATGATAGCTTTCTGTCTTTCATTAAGGGTGATTCTTTGATAGTTTGTAGGTGCGTCTTGGACGTTGGGAATGAACTCATTTGAAAAGCAGATCGAAGAATTGTGGGTCTAAGAATGATGTTACTTTGGAAGATGTTGTTTTTTAGATAGATATAAACAAATTTCAGTTGGGTCAGATTATTAGAGCTTAAGTCATAGTTAGTTTAATTATAAGATAAGTTACAGGTTTAGTTATATTTTGGTGTCATTTATATCTTATGAACGACACATTATCATGGAAAACAGTTGTAACTATCTTTGACTATGATTGACTGAGATTTCAAGCTTAAGCTCTCAGTATAAAAAAATATTATGTATTCGATATTTTTGGTAATGAAGTCCATACAATTCATTCCCACAAATTCTCTCATTCATCTTCTCATAATTTATTTTCTCTCAAACACTTTCGTTATATAGGATTCTCTCGTTCAATATGGTATCAGAGCTTATTCAGCGTTCTTAGAGAATTCTGTATTCAACACATCTTCATCTGTATCTATATCTCCCAATAAAGTTTTCTTGATTTCAATTTCAATTCAAGAAAATGGAACATTCATCGACCTCCACTGAAAATCCAGATCTGAGTCACAATCCGAGTCCAAGAGCTCCAACACAGTCTACGACACAAGCTCGAGCTCCTACACAGGCTCTACGTCCTAGGTCAAATGTCGAAAGTCCATATTCTCCATACTTTCTTCATTATTTCGATTCGTTAGGAGGAAGTTTGGTAACTCATGTCTTGACCAGATCGAATAACTACAATTCATGGGGTAAATCGATGCTCATCATTCTCGACGCCAAGAACAAGCTTGGTTTCATCAACGGAACAATCGCTAGACCGCCCTCAAATGAACTAGAACTCCTCAACCTCTGGAGTCGTATTAATAGCACGATTATGGGTTGGATAATGAATTCTGTCTTTAAGGAAATCTCTTCTAGCATTCTTTTTGGTGGAACTGCAAGAACTGTTTGGAATGATTTGAAGGAACGATTTCAGCTCTCAAACGGACCTATAATTTTTCAACTAAGGAAAGAATTTGTGAATCTTGCACAAAATCAACAGTCGATAGGCATTTATTTCACTAACCTCAAAACTGTTCATGAAGAACATTGTGACTTCAAACCGATTTGTACAGGTCCATGTAATTGTGGAGGAAAATGAAATATTTATGAATATGGTGAAGCAAAGTGTGTGATGCAGTTTTTTATGGGACTCAACGAGACTTATACTCATGCAAGAGGCCAAATCTTGTTAATGGAGCCGATACTGTCTATCACCAAAGCATATGCAATGCTCATTCAAGAAGAAACACAGAGGCCAATCGGTTCAGAATCTTCTCACACTCAAGATCAATCCAACACTCTCGCAATGGCATTAAGAGATGATCAAAAGAAATTCAGACCAAAAGAACGACCTCTGTGCACTCACTTTAAGCTGTTAGGTTACACAATCGATAAGTGTTACAAGATCCACGGCTTTCCACCTGGATATAAGTTCAAGACCAAACCGCAAGCAAACACTGTGAAAGGAGCATCAAGATTTGTTGAACAGACTGCTTGATCAAGCTCAAGCAATCTCTCTGCAGATCAAATACATCAACTGAATCATCACATATCTACTCAGATGTTTAGTCAGGCAACTAGTTCGGGTGAAGTCAACCTCACATCCGTCCATACAGGTTTATATGGTTTAGTCAATTCAACTTTTTCAAATTCTATTACTTCTAACTCATGGATTATGGATTCGGGAGCGACAAGGCACATTTGTGCTGATAAATCTTTATTTTCAAATTTACGGCCTTTATATAATTCTAATGTTACACTTCCTGACAGATCAAGCATTCTTGTACATGCTATAGGAAATGTTAAATTACATACAAATGTAGTATTAGAAAACGTTATGTATATTCCCTGTTTAGAATTCAACCTGATTTCTGTTACAGCACTGATCAAGAATTCTGTAGTTACTGTTACATTTTTTGATAATTTTTTGAAATACAGGATTCCAATCGGGTGAGGACGATTGGCAGGGGTAGTTGTATCAATGATCAGTACATCCTCAACAGAAATAATTTCATTTCATCATCTACCTATGTCAATAAAGTCTCAGCTCAGATTTGGCATCAACTACTTGTACATCTTTCTTACAAAAATTTAGAAAAACTGCATTCTTGATTAGCATTTCATTCCTGTAAATTAGATCTCGATCCTTGTTGTATTTTTCCATTAGCGAAACAACATAGACTTCCTTTCATTTCTGAAAATAACTTTGCGAAATCATGTTTTGATCTCATTCATTGTGACATTTGGGGTCCATACTAGACACCTTCACATCTTAGACATAGATTTTTTTTGACATTTGTCGATGACCACTCTCGTTTCTGTTGGATCTTCTTGATGAAATATAAATCTAAAGTACATGGAATAATACTTAAATTTTGTGCATTTGTTTCTAATCAATATTCTAGTACCATTAAGATGTTTCGTTCCGATAATGCTCATGAACTCACATTATAACGGTGTATGTAGAATATATATATATATAATAAAAAAATAAATATTAATAACAAATCTATTCCATAGAATTTTAGAAAAATCGGTAAGTGTAATTGCATTTGAAAATTATGTTAGCCGCACAGGTCACACAAAAATGTTGTAACAATGTGTGTAACATATGGATAAGTAAATATAAGACAACATGAAAAAACGAGTGCGACATAATAAGTAACATAAGAAGTGGTAAACCAGTTGAGTGCAACGTCACTTACATTTGAGGGGCTCTCAGCCTAGTGGAAAAAAAATTCACTAATAACAATCACTAGTACAACAATGACCTTATATGAATCTCAACATCAATGTCATTTTGGTTAATACTATATGTGAAAACTAAATCAATGACTCCCCCTGAATTTGAGACCCTCTCAATTCCACTCTTCACTGACTTTGAGACCCTCTCAATTCCACTATTTAAACAATCACCCAACGTTTGACCACTTCAATGAACATTCGTAAGGACTTCAATCACGCAATCACAACACTGATACTTTTCTAATCTTGTAGTATATGAATAAGTGTTTATAGAATTAAAATCATTTACAAATCAATAGTTTCTCAATCCTCCAATCGAGCACGGCTAAGAACCCTATAGACATGTTGAAGATGACATTTTTTCCATCTTAATGCTAAGGGAGAGCTACTAGACTTTTATAACACTTCTTCAAAGTGGAAGTATTCCTAACGTTTCCTTACCCTTTAGTGCAACCTTCCCAAAATAGACAGATGTAGCAGACGTTCGTTGCAACATTATGAAGAAATATGTCAAAATAGAAAACTTACGAAATATCATATAATCAGAAATTAATACATTTGTCACCAAATAAGCCAACATGTAGAACTTTCCAAAATGTGCATACAAAATATCTTGAGTAAGTTAATACGTTTATCATGATACATATAATTTGGATATTTGACCAAAAATAAGCCAACACAATTGATACCAATGAATGTCATTGTAATAACAATCTTCCCCTTTAGCTATTTTTTGGGCAAACACATCAAGACTGGTCCGATCCAAATACCTCTCTTCCTGATTGCCTAAAAAACATACAAAAAGCAAGGATAAACCAACTACAAGAGGAGGAAACGATTTACCATTAGAAACACCTCCGACCAGACCATCGTCACTTGTTGAGATAATTAAATACATGATCTTGATCATGCTTCTCAACATCCACAAACTGAGTAGTTGATGCACATTCTTTAGTCTTCCAATAGTTATAGTTAGATTCATCAAGTAATAGAGGTCGATTGATTGATCTTTCTCCCCTGGTACTAAACATCTCAAATTGCATTGTTAAACCAACATGAAACCATCCTAAAGTTCAAGGTGACTGCTCTAATACCAATTGCATGTCATTGTAATAACAACATTATTCCATGCCAAGTTTCAATTTAATTATTTCTTATAGTTTTTTTTAATGGTATTTAAGTAATAATTAAATTGAAACTTAACCAAAACACGCCACGTGAAGGCCTACACATCACGTCGTGCGCAAAAATCTATTAGAAACTTAACCAAGTTCCACGCGTCGCGTAGACCTCTTAACGCGTCGGGTCCGACCAAAACTCACATCCACGCGTTGCGTGGTGTGCCTTGCGCGTTTCGTCAGCGCCGCAGTCATAAACTTGAGTGTTTTGTTTTCACCCGTTTGATGGCATTCAACGACTAAAATAGGTCCGAACCCTTACATGGAAACCTATATTGGATTCATTTTGAATAGAAGAGAGGGAGTGAGGTTTTGGAGGCCATTTTTTGAGAGAGAAGTTTTGAGAGTGTTCTTGAGTTTGAAGAAGAAGAAGAAGAAGAAGAAGAAGAAGAAGAAGAAGAAGAAGAAGAAGAAGAAGAAGAAGTTCAACCCCATTTTCATTCTCCCCTACAATAGTTTTTTCTTATCTCTATCTCCATTTGCTTTTTATTGTTTTGAATAGTTTACATTGATTAGCCTCTTGAATCTTATTTAGGCTAATATTAGCATTTTAACATTTTGGTTGATTAATGGATATTATGAGCACTTGATTTTGATAACTTGAGAATTTGTATATTTGATGGATTATTGAAGTTGTTTTTAATTTATTTATATTGCAATATGGTAGCTTAAATTAATAACAATGTCTAGATTGTCCTTGATTTTGTTGTTATTACTTATTTTGATATTGTTGTGCTTGTTTAAGATTATGTTAGGCTACATTGTTTAAGGGAGGTGATGCAGCTAGAGCGTTGATTTCGCCAAACATTAGGCAATGTTGTGCTTCATGGTTGGATTAGTATAAATATTTAATGAGTTGGGTTATGTGTAAGTGCTAATTTAGCTACCTATTATTTAGGAACCTTAGGCGAGTTTAGAGACCGAAATGTAATAAACGAGCATGCTTTTATCTAATAATGTTTTTGATGTCACCAAAGTTTATAATATAAAGATTGAAATTTATAAACACTCACTTAAATTTTATTTTTATATACTAAAAAAATACTTGATTATTATTATGAATAGAGTTTTAATTATTAACATAGATTTTGGATATAGCCAACGTTTGATAAATAGTTGGTGAATAACCGACTAAAACAATTTACTGTTTTTTTAGGACCAATTAAACCCAAAAATTTTTCTCTCATATCCCATTAACAAAAGTGACAACTGGTTAAAAAAAATTAAAAATAAGTATGCCACGTAAGCATACCGACTATTTAAAACAAATTAATAAAACGTTAAAATAATCAAAATCTTTTATGTTTACATTGGCTAATTACCTAATTTTTGTAAATATAAATACATGTTTTATATATCACTAAATCAACTTTTACTAACAACTATTATTATTTTATAAAAGTTTACGAAACACTTATATACTTTTTAAAACAATATTTTTTTCGAATAACAAATCTAAAAAAATAATATACCAAACGAAATCAATGTATAATATAATATATAATGAAACTATTGAAATATATTAAGAAAGTAAAAGAAAATCTCATTACATAACTAGTATTTTAAGTCTCAATGTCATGTCCATCTCGTGTGTGTATATATATATATATATATATCACACTGGGTAAACGTACACACGTAGTGGATTGTAATAGTTGGATTCAATAAAAAATATGAGTTAATGATCGTTGGTAGTAAGAATGGAATTTTTTTATAAATATGTTACAAATGTAGGGACTGCAAGAAGAGGAAAAACTGTTGTATGTTATCTAAACTATGCAGTAATAGGTGTTTAATAATTGTCATTGAAAATATAAATAGGTGTTTATTAGTTTTTCTTTTGAGTTCAGTCGAAATAAAAGATGGGAAAATAGCTTTCCAAATCTGGACAAAGTGGTTGATTATCAAGATGCTGTTATCATGCCTAGTTTTATTGATGTGTGAGTAGTCCGTGACAACAAAAAACTAAGTTAGTGGAATACATGATATAAACTACTACATAAATCAGTTTAAAAGATAATGAAATTAAAATTATAAATCAACATGACGGGCTAAAACGACTTCATGACTGTAATAACTAAAGAAATTGGTTACTTGGTAGCTCGATTGGTTTACCAAATCAGACAACGAATGATTTTTTACTAGGAAATAATTAAAAAATGTAATTATTGCATACCAAAATTATCTACCGTAAGTTGGGCAAATAATCTTTGACGAGTTGATGAACGCAATCTTGGATTTTGACGTGCATCAGTAGATTCACACTTGAGCTATAAAAGTATACAGAAGAGCATATAACCATACAAGTAAACATCAATAATCCCATAAGCATTTAAGTGATAGTTGAATCAAATGAAAGAAAACATGAGTACATTTTTAAGTTGTCGTCACTACCATACTTTAAATAGAGGAAACGTTCAATACATTTACCGATGTACAAAAAATATATGACGAACTGAAATGTAAACAAAATTAAACTAACCCGAATGAAGTTGGTCTACAAATATGTCATGTCTAATTCTAGGTGTAGCGAGAAACGATGCTTGACCTTCAGAAGATTTGGGTAACATGTGAAATACGTAAAGTCGAATACCACACTTTTAGTAATTATAAAATATAGCAGATAATGCATAACAAAGAAGGAAATAATAAAACATTACGAACCTTCTGACAACGGTGTAATCGAATATTATCCATGTATGCACCCAAAACAGTATCTTACGGTATAGAATCATCAAGGCCTATAATACAACCGCACAAATAATTAAACAGTTTTTCGAGGTGTGGTTATTTTTTTATGACGCTATTCTATATTTTTTGTCCGAGATAATCAAATCATTTGTTTGTGTTTGTAAATTATACAAAAACAATAGACGTTTTGAACTCATAATCTTAACGTTTAATATGAGTAAAACAAATTAAATTAACAGGTTATGTGTTAATAAAATATCTCAAAAAATGATTAAATTATAAATTGGAAGTTTCAATATCGTTAATTTACTAAATAAAATGACCAACTGAGCTTGACCTTTTATTATCAATTTATCATAAAAATTACATTCTTTAATAACATTTGCATAGTACAATCAAAGATTCGAACATAAACATAAAAATAAAAAAGATTTTTTTGTACATACAAACATTAAAAACGGATATGAAAATCTTAGAACACGGCGCTTTCAGACCTCTAATATTTGTCTATCTTACTGTTCTTCTCTAAAAGTATGAGAAATGGAGAGCGATTTAATATAATAGCTATTAAGGTAATGGATTGATATCTCTGAAATACTATAAGTTTAAAGACAGGAAAACAAACAAAAGAAAATAAACGCTTTTGATTTGCATAAATATATCTTCATGTGGTAACTAAATAAAGGACTAATTATATGTATATGGCTTGTTCTTAATAGTAAATTAAAGGTTCACCACTTTGTTCCATGAAACTGGGTGTAGTGAAGATGAAAATCTTCAATAACAAATTGCAATGCACTGACAATTGGCTGACCAACACTCGTTGCAATAGCTGTCCACTACGCCTACATGGATTCGAAATCTAAGAAACGTCACCACAGACCACAATGTCCCTCTTTGCTCAGTTTCGAGTCTTGTGGCTCGCTACGCTTTCATTTCAAGCTTCCCGGTAAGAAACTTGGATGACAAATTATCAGAAAATATAAGGACAAACGCAATGGTAAAAGATTGCATGTCAAAGTATTAACTGCTTACCATACCCAGAGCGGAATAAACTTCAATGTTTCCCGAATCGACGCAGCGTTTGAGAAGTTAGTGAACCGAGACGTTCCAAGTTTTCACTCTCCCAGAATTCGAACAATTTTTCTCTACTCTTTATGACTATTGCACAACTCAAAGAATTCAATCCTCGAAAGGCATCCCACCCAATACGATCTCTCCCTCCTCACCACCAACTTCCAATCAAGCTGACGATAACAATTTCAAGTTTAAAACTTTACATGACAAACATAAATGAGTTTGTTTAGTTTAGCAGAAAATCAGAAAGATTTGATTTATGTTAAAACATGAATATATGCCATTTAACTATATGTACAAATTTAAGAATAATGATGCCTCAATATTATTCAACATTGTATTAAAATAGTTATTTGGTTTTCTCCTAGTCAATTTTGATACTTAAAATATCATATGAATAGCTTCCAAGATTTTGATACTTAAAAATCACCAAATAAACTTCCAAGATTTTAGGCTAAGCGATTTGATAGCTTCTGTTTTCATATGAATAGGGCTCATAAATATTTTAAAACGAAAAGGCTGTGAATCATCCATGTGAATATCAGAACAGAAGAAATTAAGCCACAAAGAAGCTCTTCCAAAACAAAGGACTAATTCATCTAATCTCAGATTTCTTTAAAAAGTTCCATTAAACTTTAATTGAACAGACACGTGATAGACAATAATATATTATACCTTGAGAGTGATAAAGCCACATAGAGCCTCGAACTGTGTTATCGCTAGAGCCATCTCAGGTTTAAGATTGTCATCCTTGTAAACACTCGATTTCAACTTGTGCAAAGCCTCAGCCGAATCCTTATCCGGATGAGCCTGTACCGACAATGGTTTCGCAACCGAATGAACCTGAAACAAAAAATAATGAATATAAATTAAGAAAAACAAGACACCTGTTGATCAATAGCTGCCACTTAAAAAAATTGAAAAAGAGAAAACATAAATGAAAAACATGGAAAATTATGATTGGGTGAGCCTTATGAACAGTAAAACAGTATACTTATTTATAATATTAAAGTAGATATCTTATTTTTTTTTATTGAAATATAAATTCTATTACAATAAATATTAAATTTAGGGCAACAATTTATTTTAAAATGATTAAATGTTAGTTATTTTGAAAATTTGTTCGCTAATATAAATTTTAGTGTCAATATTTTATCCAAACTATGAAATTTTAATTATTTTGATATAAATAAATTAAAAAGATAAATACTAATTATTTTCAGTTATTTCTAAATCATATTTGTATAATTTTAACATCAAAATAAAATGATTTTCTAAATTATTGTGTTTATTAGACACATAAGCAGATTTGGAAATAGCAAAGATTTTGTAAAATTTGTGTAAATAACCATCACAATAGTTTTACAAATTTCATAAAACAATTTAGCTCAAAATATTTCATGTCCATGTGTTGTTGCCGATTTCATAAATTAAACAAACACAAATTCGACGGAATGACCTTAGCTTTCAAACCTATTTTGCAATTGACCGATGTTTGGTTTATGTTTTGTAAATGTCCAAAACGCTTAGGTGGCACATTCATTACCTATGTTTAATTACTATTTTGTCCATATTAATTTTCGGCGTTAATATTAACCACGTCTTTAATTTTTTTTTTCAAATTTATAATTTATAATTCAAATTTTGAATGTTTTTGAAATACTGCCGGTTTTTAGATTAGCCATTTTAGATCCTATAATTTAGGGCAGTTAGTTGACCAAAATTTTTATATCACAATTAATTTAAAATATCTGCTTTTCATGCCGGGATCAGTTATTTTTTGAAAGTTTTTATTTTAGTGTATATTTACATAATTTTAGCTCGAATTAAAAAATAACTGTTATTACTTGAGACAGCATTACCTCACGTCAATACAATTTACGTGAATCATATCAATTTATATGTCTTCATTTGTATCGTCATCATATTTACTTTGTTATTTATATTCTTATTAACGCATGTTCATCTTTATTCAGTAAATGCATATAAAATTAACATGGTTATTGATATACACAAACAAACAAACAACATTCGGTTAATTTTGAATAATAATTTTATTCTTATATAGTTAATTGGTATACTTTGGAGCACATGATTTATATTCTTTGTTAATATTTCAATTTTTAAAGACGATCGAGTTTTGTAAAGTATATAACAGTAATACTACACCAATTACGACTGTACGGTAAGCAAAATAAACTTAAGAATTCAACATTAACAGTACTCAAAACCAAATCCAAAGTCAAAATAAAACAGAGTTAAACATTAACAATCATCAAAATACGATACTACGATGACCCTAAGCATTACATAAACTATGCCATAGTTTACAAAACATAATACATCAAACTTCTTGTTCATTAAATTCCTAAATCAAAGGATGTGAGGCTACTTGGATTTTCTTCGTTTGTAGATGCAGAGGCGTCGGTAGGTGCTGATATTTGAAAAAATTTTGGGCATTTTTCTGCGGTGTAAGGAGGCTGTTGGTAAACAGACTTTCTAGCAGTTCGTTTTGGCCTCTTCTCTTGGTTTGATTTCGACTAAGATGTCTTCTCAATTTGTTTCATAGACAATTAACAGCGTAGATTTTAAAATATTTCAGTTTACAAAGTTAACAACGTTAATTAACATACATCAAAATGAAATTTACTTTTGGGAGTGGTAATTTTTGGGAACCTTATGAACATTCTTAACTTGTGGTTGTACCTGTCAACATACTGAAAATGAAAGAACGGTGATTTTGCAAACAATCTTATTTGTTCGTCGGTTACTAATCTGGTAAGATTTCTTTCATCGCTCCAACACGAAATATTTGTCCGACACGAAATATCAAATAAAAATGGTTTGGCCTGAGGAAATCATACAAAAAAAATTTGCTCGGTGTTAATAAAAAAAATCCTTGTCGGCTATAAATCATCTAAAATTTCGTAAAGGTTAACGTAAATAACTTTGAATAGCTGTGAATCGGTCGCCGGGAAGGTTTATTTGTCGACGAAAGGATTACTTCTTCGATTCTTCAAGTGGATGATTTCGAATCGGTGGGGGAATGAGATTTCGAATCAGTGGAAGAAATGATTTTTTTTTGGGGAAATGAGATTTTTGCATGCCGTCATTAATTTTCTAAACCCCTATAGGACGATTAACTTCTTTAACCCATAACTTTCAATAAATGCATTAGTCAACACTAATCTACACGAGATTTGATGGATAATAATTACATCCTTAAATAAAAAACACAATTAGAAAAGAGAGAAAAGTCATTTAAAAAAAATCCACCGATTCTTCTCCCAAAATTTTAAATCAGTATTTATTAGTCCATAAATCACCTTAGGAATCGATCTCTCTTTTTTTGGCAATTCATTCTTGAATAGTTGCCTATAACTCAATACAAGGCATCCAACAAGTCATCCTCTCACTTCACGCAAAACAATGTTTAAACATTCTAAAATATTTGTGATCATAATATTAAAACTCTTATCTAAGAAATGGCTACGATACCATAACTCGTGATTGAATTTGAGTAAATACTTCTTAATTTTATGATCTCCGTTTTTGTTTGAGGGTCTTTAACCAAAAATCAAACTCTCTATCCATGTAAGCCTTTACACATCTATAAAATAGAGGCTGAATATGACATTTACCAAATTGAGCTTTGATATTTTTCCATAAATATTGCATGCATGAGGCAAATTTGTTCCGGGTGCATTATGTTAACTGCTTTTGGATAGAGTTGTGCCTTTCTAAAATGATCACCAAATCTTTCCTTACACCATACGCAATTCTAATATGCATCAAAGATAACAACATATAGTTATCATTTTCATAATCCACAATATTAAACGCCAATAAAAGCAAATGATTATCCCCATCTTGAGCCGTAGCAAGAAGAAAGTCCTTTAAAAAATGTATCATCCACTGAAATGATGGGCCTAAATTTTTTTTAACCCAAAGAGTAGCACCAAATGAAAGGAACAAATACTTAAAAAGTCTCATCTTCTTCAATATTAGTACTAGTGTATGAGCGTGCAAGTAAATAAGATGTTAATTAATTTAAAACTTATGCTAATGACTTGTATACTATATTGTAATTTATAGAACACGATTAAATTCTTACCCGTCTTTTTTTAGCCATTTCACAAATAATTGGTGCATGACTATATGACAAATCAAAATAACCACAAAGGTCTTTCAACACATTTTACGACCCTTCTATGCTCAATAATATGAAACTTCTACTTCTAATCGAGTCCTCATAATTTCAGCTACACCCGCCAATATAATCTCATTTTCTAAGCAACCCCTAAAATAATGTTTTGCACATTTGCTGATAGGCATTGAAGATGCATGCTTATTCTTATTAACTAACGATTTCCCATAACACATATGAAGTTTTGAATATGATCTAATAACCGACATTTTGGATGTAGTGCAAACCAATGTATTTAGCTTCCATGAACAAAGTAAATCCGAACATCCAATCCAATGTTATATATTGTTTTACTTGATCTAAGCACCAAGAGCAGTTTGAAATATATATTGCGTCTAAAAACATTATTTACATCTAATTCAATGTTCATAGAAAATTCTTCAAATCGACATCATCATATAACATTATCTCAGACTATTTATGCCCTTCAACTTCTAAAAGATCATCTTTCAAGGACTGAGAACAATGGTGTTTAAACAATTGAATTTCGAAAAAAATTAAAAATAATATAAATTTTGGCCAAAGCTTCGATTGAAATTTTTTGTTAATAACATAATAACCGATTGAATAATTCAGAATTTTGAAGAGATGAAGAACCTCCATCAAACAACTCCATGGATAGCGCACATATTTTTCAAAGTTTTGGATGAATTAAAGAGAGAAAAATCCAGCAAATAAAGAAAAAAAAAATAGATTAAATGATTTAGTCAACTACAAATCAAAACATACCATTAAAACACAACACTAAAATTTAAATTTCAAAATCAATTTCAAAAAATTAAAATTGAAATTTTGAATTATTTTTTCTCAAAAATTAACAAGGACAATTATGTAAATGAAGTATGTGAATTATAATGACATGTATGCATTTTGCCTATTCAAAGAAGTTTAATAAAACATTGGCCATTTCCAAAATGTGTCAATTAACGTTGACCATTTAGCTTATATTTTTTAATTTTAATCTTATTTTGTATAACTTCGACCTCTAATTATTTTCATTAATGTTATATTTAAATAAAAATAATTTATTTCTTCATAATATAAATTAATTACGTAAACAAATTTTTTCCAACCTCTAAAATTTATATATAAGTCAAATATTTAGTATTGTATTTATTTTCTTCATTTATACATTAATTAGATAGGGAAAACCTTAAACTGGAGTGACAAGATTTTAATACACATTGAATTTAATTTCGAAATTCTAAAATTATATTTTAGGATTTCTAAAGAGTTAAAAGCTATGTTGAAACCACAAATTCAGTGAGAAAGTCTCAAGAGAATTAATTGTCCTCAAACTTCTTTATATTTTTTTTTCTTAGTCGTTATGGATTTTAATGATATTTTATTATTAAAGTCCAAAAACTTCATTACTCACTTCGTTTGGGCATCATAAATGTCATGGCTAGAGTTTCACAAGCCACCCAAAACAATTTTCAGATTATATTGATTTTTATTTTCAATTGAAATAATTTCTCTTTTTTGAAATAATTTCTCTTTTTATGCTGTCTTTACCGTAGGTCATGGAGAGTGTTCTCTATTTTGAACAATTTGGACACATATTCTGAGTCGAACTTTAATGGTTTTCCATATTTTTGACGAGATGGAATAGAAAAGAAAAGTTTCTCCGATCTCGAGATCATATAGTTGATGAGCCAGTGCATCACTATGTTATTTTTCGTCTTTCAGACTTTGTATGCTAGATGTTTGCACTTCGGTGATGCAGTCAGACCAATGAGGTAGTCGTCCATATTTCTACCAGAGTTGAACATGAGCACGAATTGTGACTACTGGGTTTGTGACTCGTGAGTTTATGACTCGTGGTGGAAAAATTGTTCAAGTTTTTTGACTAACTAGGCATAGGATAAGATAACGGAGTGATCACGCTGTTTGAGTTTTTGAGCTATGATTTCAAGTAGAATTCGAGAGAGAAATTAGAAAAAGAGAGAATTCTCCCATAATTTGAGAATTGTATTCTTCTTAATTTATACAAAAGAGGAAAATAATAAACAATTACACAAAGAGGACAACTTTCAAAGCGCGTTGATACTCGAGAAATTCTTACATATACCAAGAAAGAGTAAGAGTCTTGAGAAATAAGATAACTTAAAAATTTGAAGAGCTGGGGTGGCGAGCTGAGAATGACAAACTGAAACGTTGAGGGATGACGAGTGAAGTGACGAACCGAAATGCCGAGCTGAGATGAAGAATTGAAAGCTGAGCTTCGGCGGTAGTTCACCTTTTTGTGTGAACTCTCCCTGTCAAAGGACTGAGCAAAGCTGACACGTAGGCTCAAACTCACTTTTAAATCTCAATATACACGTGGTGAGCAAATCTATGACTTGCCTGACTAATTTGACTTGGATCTTTCGATGATGTTGTTGTATTTTGTTTGTTATATCGTGGTGCCATACTAAACTGTGGTCTTATTGTGATTGGTCATTATATTTTTTGTGTGGACTTTATAATTATTATTTTTTGTTGTATTTAGAAACGTGTTTACATCTCATGGGTGAAACTTTTGTGACATGTATATATGACGTTGAATTTATAAACTATATTGTATATTTGATGGTGTAGAATGAGCGGTATTCCAATAGAAAATGGTCCACCTCTACGAGACGCCCAAATCAAGGATGTCGAAAAGGGTGGTCAGTTTTAAAGAGCTAGAGACCGCCTGAAGTCAAGGTATACTGTGATTTGTCATAATCTTTAGGTAGAGAGATTATTTACTTGCAACCAATGAGAATTGAATTCATGATTGGTTGGTTGGATGGAATTAACACTAGTTTATACTAATTACTACGAGCGATACATGCTATTACTTCCTGAAAATTAGTCATACAAATTTACATTTTATGAAGAAACTCGTGTGGCTAGTCCAATGACTATCCTCTATTAAATTAAAATTAAAGTTCAATTACCCTAATACTATATGAATACCTTAACTCCTGTCTACGCTTCATGCGTCTTGTTTAAGATATTTTTCAACCGATTAAAAATCAGGAAAACGTAAAAAAAGACAGCCATAAGTTTAGTTATGCTACATAATTCTTTTGTCAGTTTTGCTTTAAGTTTTCACGGCTGAAATGAATTCTCTCATTTGAGGTGACATAATTGTTATAAACTTCTATATAATATTCTTTCCCTTTCTCTATATGGAAAAGCGTTGTCCAAACCTCTACTTCACCGTCACTTATTTCTCCGTGATCTATCTAGATTGCAGTTTTAACTCGACCACTCTGCCTCTTTCTGACCCCATGATCATCTAAATTTATATAAAATTTTGTCCCGAATACTTTTCATGAGTGGATTAAGAGTCTACAAATTGATGTTCATTGGAACAAAAATATGTAGTTTTCAATTGGATCATTTGACCGAAAACACATAGGAATAATGTACACTGCTTGCTTTGCAAATGACAATTGACTACTCTCTTATATTGGCTTTTGGTGGAGTTGATAAAAAACAAAAGAGACTATAAAGAATTTTTTTGCTTAATATTGTCGAATGAAATACAAATGCAAGTGGGAGGTGAGTTTTCATACATACTACATGTCTATATATATATATATCTAATAAGTATACGTCAGAATAGAAGATTATTATTCATAAGAGTTTGCCTACGGTCGGCGCCCAGTAGCGACAACGGTTTTTTTGATCTCTCTCTCAGCCTTTCTTCGCCTCCACGTCTTCGTCTGTCATATCAGATCTGCGTCTTCGTCTCTCTTCGTCTCAGGTAAGAATGTCATTTCTCTTTCCGTTTTGTTGGGTTTTACAAATGATTTAGGTCGCGCGTTAGGGTTTGGAATTTTGTGTTTTGGGGATTTGATTTTGTTGGGTTTTACAAATGATTCAGATCGTGAGTGCAATCTTTACCTACTCTCTCTCTCTTCCAGAAAGTGATTGTCGTTACCGAAACCCTTTCAAAAACCACAAAAAGAAAATAATGGTCTGTTTCTTTCTCTGCAGTGGGACACGGCTGGTCAAGAGCGTTTTCGTACAATCACAAGCAGCTATTACCGCGGAGCTCATTGAATAATTGTAATGATTTTCCCTCTCCTGGTGCAGTCGGGTTGACTGGTAATAGATTTTTCTCACTCAAAATCACAACCCAGAAAATTCAAATCCATTTTTTTATATATGATTTTCCCTAAAATTGCCCACGGTAGTTGTACTCATTCCGACTTATATATTTCTTGAACATGGGCTCTCTCAGGATAAAAAGAAAAAGTTGGCGATGGTGATAAATTAGAATCTGGTAAGTATTGTTATGTAGATGTGTGGGTAAAAGGAAACTTACCATGCTCGTCTTCGTTTCAGGATATGTTGGTCAAAACAATATTTTTTTTTTGGTTATAGGATCATTTATAAGTAAATCACTATTGTTATTTGTTTTTTCCTCATAGTTATTTATTTATTTTTATTGCGGTTAGTCGCTTTTGTCATCACTGCAACATCCAAGCACACAGAATTTTCCACAGAGTATGAGTATCGAAATTCGTTTTTAGTCCATTTTACTTTTCTCTTAACTTTTTAGTAAGAAGAAACAGAGGTAGACTATTTTTTCTTATTGTTGTTTTCCTCTGAATTCAATAATCTGTGCACTAAAGTTATTTATCAAATAATTGTGTGCTTTATTTTTCTGTTATTAAATAATCAAAATTTGTGTAGTGAAATCTGAAGAGGTGAAAACGTATGTAATTTTTTCCTCTTCTTAAGGAGGCTCAGATTTTTACTTTTACAGCTTTTTCTTCTTTAGTTGTGTAATAAATATAATTTTTCCTGTATGCTAACCCGTTTGAAGTCTGATTACTAAGCTTCATATAACTTGTACCACTTTATTGTTATAGTTGACCCAAGTTAGGTTGAATCTGTTTGGTTTGCGCAGGAGTATAGGGATCACAGAAGCATTGCGGTTACAAGTGGAGCTCCAAAAGCGCCTTCATGAACAACTTGAGGTAAGAAATTGGTCATTCAGCTCTGTTGCGTGTTATTTAACGATACAAGTCATGTTGAAGGATCCCAAATCAGCGTCAGTAATATAAATATAATTCAACTTAAGATTCCAATGTGTCAAACATTCGATATTCTAAATCGTGCTGAAATCAAAAGCTTCAATATATAGCACGATTGGTATAGAGAAAATGCTCTTTTTGTCTCTTTAGGCTTACTGTTTTCTATCCAAGTTCTTTGCATTTAAATGAAGGCTGTCTCAAATAAAAGCATGATGTTTGGATGGAATGAAAACAGGACATTCTTATATACCATAATTATTTTTATGATTTACTATTTATGTATTTGTGTGTGTGTGAAGTAAACAAATACACACACACAATAAACTGCTGTAAGTTTATATTTCAAGATGTGCCTTCACATGTTGAAACAGGGAATTTCAGATGCTGAATTGTGTTTGTGTCATTGTTCCAATGTTGAAACAGGTTCAGGATAAGAAGGTTAAGAAAATTAGTGAGGTGAATATAGATCCTTCAAAGCCCATGCTAAATGGTCGTGTCCTTGCAAATGGAGTGTGTAAAGATACTTCATTTCTACCAGGAGGAGTCTCATCCCTAAAATTGCCGACGGTAGTTGTACTCATTCTGACTTATATATTTCTTGAACATGGGCTCTCTCAGGATAAAAAGAAAAAGTGGCGATGGTGATAAATTAGAATCTGGTAAGTATTGTTATGTAGATGTGTGGGTAAAATATTAAGATCAAAAGTTGGCCAGCTAAAAAGGGTTGTTTATTTTCCCATGATCTCCCAAGTAATACTTTCTAATAACTAATTTTCCTACTTTTCAGTTTTTTTAGTGCAGATTTACTATCATAACTGGTCTTATTTATGAAAATCATATGTTTACAAGTGTCCCGTGATTTATAAGCATAGCTCTTAAATATATAGTCAAGATAGTCTATATCCGTAAGTAAAAGATATGTGAGTTGTCTTTGCAATTCAAATTTACTTTTAACTGAATCATTTAACTTCATTTGCTCTTTAGCTGACATGGAAAGAAAATGAGTACCTCTTTGTTCTTACTTCACACATATTTTTTTCCCTCTTCTTTTCAAGGCGAAACACAATTAGTGAACCCATTTGATTTATCTGTCACTATGCTCCCAAACAGGACATTGAGACTGAATTGGGATTAAAAAGAGAACAATTGATTAGCATACCACTTCTCCTTGGAAGTTATTACACCGAAGGTGTCAGGTACCATTTTTAATTGTATTTTTTACCATGTAAACAACGTTGGAGATTACATGAGCCTTTTGTTCAATGTTTTGGATATATTTTTGAACTCGTCGATGTGTTTTATATACTTTATGTTCCTTTCAAATATTAATACAAATAAATCAAAAAATTTATTACAAATTATTGTTGTTCTTCTGTCAACTTATATATATATTGCATTTGTATTTCAGTGTGAGTTGCAAAAAATTTCGAGGCTCTGAATTTTTTTCTCAACTTAATTATTTGTGTATTTAAATCAGTGATATTATGGATAAACTATACTTACATTTGATTTTGACAATTTCCTCAATTGGCTTTATCAGCTTTCTTGTGGCTATGATTGTAAGGGTAGGAGATTAGAGATTTAACTTTGATGAAATATTGGTCTTTTAAGCAAAAGTATGCATACTGCTCTCAAGTTAGCTCTTCGTGTATGTTTCTGACTTGGATTGTTATTTGAGAGACAATTTCTATGTTTTCTCCGCGTCAACATAAAAATGGAAGTGAGTTTCTTTGAATAAAATATATGTTGTTGACTATAAATTTGTTTCCAGATTTTTGATCGTCCTGTCATATGTTGTTAGCGGTACAATGACTGAGCACGGTAAGAAATCTACATTAGAAGCCAATGACTTTTATTTTTCCACATGTTCATGCTTTCTGACTGTGTACCACTTTTATTTTCTTTTTGTCATATCCAGTATCATCGAATACAACGCTAGCATGTTACATGAATTCCAAGCGAAGAAGAGAATCTGATCAGGTTTTCTTTATTTTTGATATTGTTGTACGAAATTTGTTTCGTTACTTATTATTTCCTACTTTATGTATGCTGCAATGTTCTTACAATATTAATTTTTTTTATAGGAGATACATTGCGACGCTATTTCAAGACCTGCAATTCACCATTTCAAACGTCGATCTGCACGGCAAACATTCTTTGTTAATGCAGTTCCCACGGGTAAGAAAGTTTAGTTGTTTGTGGTTTGTTAGTTTTGTAAATACAGCAGTAATTAGGTGTAACCTAATATGTATTCAAATATACATATTTGCATTGTTGGTTGTTAGTATTTTATCATTGTTTGTTATAACATGATACTCAAACTTTATATGTATCTGCATTAGGTATCTCTATTTCTGAGACATTATTTCGAGGGTACACGCTTCCAAAAGAACCACGGGTTCTAAAAGACAGGAGAACTTGTCCTATGTGTGGTGCGATTAAATACTAGTTCGAAACTCAAAGTTTTTGTTGTTCATCTGGACAGATATGTTTGACGATCCATGAACCACCTGTACCTCTTGTTGATTTGTATTGTAGCTTTTCTGAAGAATCTGATAATTTTCGTAAATATATACGCATCTATAATTCCAGTTTTGCTTTCAGCTCAATGGGTGTTCAGTATGATGAGACACTATCACAAACAAATAGTGGAATTTATACTTTTCGTGTCCAAGGACAAGTATATCACTGGATCAAACCTTTAAAACATGCGCTACAGTTATTCTTTTATGATACAGACTCTGAGATCCAAAATTGCCAACAATTTTATGACTATTTATTGACTGGAGTATTGCAAAAACTAAGTTCAATCATGAATATGAATCCGTACCAAAAAATTTGATAACTATTGCAGATGTTAATGATTTGTCAATTATTATTAAAGATAATCCTGGACTTGATCAACGTGTATTCAATGCACCATCTGTCTCTCAAGTTGCTGCTATTTGGGTTGAGGATGATTGTATGGGTGATCTAACATATAGAGACATTGTTGTTCATGGTTTAGATAATCAATCGCATAATATTGGTTATGATTATGGTTGTTATGATTCACTGCAGTATCCTATTTTATTTCCGTATGGCGAAATAGGCTGGCATGTCAATATTGAACGTGCATCTAGAAATGAAGAACGTTCATTGCCTTCTCACACTACGGTGCACCAACTCTTGACTGGAGAGCAATCTGGTTAGTATATCTCTTCAAAAAACAACTATGATATTTCATAATTTGTTTATAATTTTTTTTCAATACTTTACTTAGCTTCTACTCTATCATTCATTAGAGTTTTTTCCTCTTACGTTATCGTCCTTCCTTGATTATCTTGGTTTATCAACATTTCTTCTTTATTAGGTTCTTCTCACGGCCATCGTAGTTCTAGAGTATCATGTCGCGAATATTATTGTTACAAATTACAGATTCGGTCGAATGAGAAATCAATTTTATTATATAGCGGTCGACTACTCCAACAATATGTGGTTGATATGTATGTGAAAATAGAGTCAAATCGATTAAATTTTATTCTAAAAAATCAAGAGCATATTCGTGCTGATTTATATCAAGGGCTTGTGGATTCTGTTGAAATGGGTTTCAGAAAAGGTTCAGAAATCGGAAAACGCATTGTTCTTCCAGCAACGTTTATTGGTGGTCCTCGAGATATGCAAAAACAATATTTTGATGCAATGACTTTAGTTCGAAATTTTGGTAAACCAAATATATTTCTGACTATGACTTGTAATCCTAATTGGCCTGAAATACAAGACGAATTAAAACCATTCGAGCTACCACAAAATCGTCCTGATTTAACAGCACGTATATTCAAAGCTAAATTAGAGCAGCTGAAAAAAGACTTAATCAAAGAAAAAATATTTGGTCCAGCTGCTGCTTATGTGTATGTAGTGGAATTTCAAAAGAGAGGCTTGCCACATGTTCATTTTCTGCTCATATTGAAGACTGGTTTTAAAATTTATTCACCTGAACAAGTAGATACACTTGTTTGTGCAGAAATTCCTTCAGAAACTACGCAGCCATATCTACACTCTCTTGTTATCAAACATATGATGCATGGTCCTTGTGGACTTTTAAATCCAAAAAACGTTTGTATGACAAAAAAAACGGGTTGCAAAGATCGTTATCCAAAAGAATTTTTTGAGTCTACTAAACTAATTGATGATTGTTACCCAACTTATAAACGTCCATTTTTAACTTTACAGACTGTAGTCCGGAACAAAAAATTGGATAACCGGTGGGTTGTCCCATATAATCCTATGCTGTTAGCAAGATTTAATTGTCATTTAAATGTTGAGGTATGTTCAACTGTTAAAGCTGTGAAATATCTTTACAAATATGTTTATAAAGGACATGACAGGCTAGTATTTTCTTTAGAAAACAATTCCAATCCACAGAATATTGACGAAATTCGTGATTTCCAACAAGCTAGGTGGATAACACCCTCGGAAGCTGCATGGAGAATTTTTGGATTTTCTCTGAATGAAATATTTCCACATGTATTGCCACTTCAAATACATTTGCCGGGAAAACACCAGGTATCATTTGCATCTAATCAAAATATCCAGTTCCTTTTGTCATCGACCGCTGTAGGTACGTCTATGCTTACAGATTTTTTTGAACTAAATAAGCGCTGCAGTAAAGCCAGATCAATACTATATAGAGATATCCCAAAATATTATGTTTGGAACAAACAAGCAAAAATGTGGACAGAAAGAAAGAAACAAATTATGGTCGGCAGAATGGTTTCGATTAACCCTGTTGAAGGAGAACGATATTATTTGCGAATATTACTTTCTCACTTTAAAGGATCAACATCTTTTGAAGATTTGCGTACCGTTGACTCACGAACAACCACAACATTTAGAGAAGCTTGTTTATTGCATAATTTATTACAAGACAATGATCACTACGGAATTTGTTTCGAAGAAGCTTGTTCTTTGGGTATGCCATCGAAATTCCTTCATTTGTTTATCATTATCCTAGCTTACTGCATACTTGATAACCCTACTTCAATATGGGCTAGATTCAAAGATGATATGTCAGCTGATTTTTTCCACCGTCGAGGTTCACATCAATTAGCGGAATACTAAGCTCTTACAGAAATACAACATGCATTAGATATGCTTGGAAAAAATATCAATGACTATGCGCTTGTCCCTTACAATATGAATCCAGACTTTGTAGAGCAAAGTAGTAAAATGATTGCTGATGAACGAGGAATTGATATTGACGATAGGCATGTGCAATCTTACTATAAACTGAACAAAGAACAAAAAGCATTTTATGATCATGTTATGCATTGTGTTCATACAAAGTCACCAGGAATATTTTTCATAGATGGTCCAGGTGGTACAGGGAAAAGTTTCGTATATTGTTGTTTACTTGCGAATATCAGAAAAGCAGGATTTATTGCATTGGCAACTGCATCTTCAGGAGTAGCGGCATGAATATTACCAGGAGGTCGTACATCGCATTTTCGATTTAAAATCCCAATTGAAGTCAAACAATCAATGCAATGCAACGTTAGCAAACAATCTGGTTTGACTACTTTATTACGTATCGCCACTGTTATTGTGTGGGATGAGGCACCAATGATGCATCGCTTCATTATAGAATCTGTCGACCGTCTGTTTCGTGATTTGACAGATTGTGATTTACCATTCGGTGGGAAAATAGTTGTATTAGGTGGTGATTTTCGTCAAGTGCTTCCAGTTATTGTTAAAGGTTCACGGAAAGACATTAGTAACGCTGCACTTGTCAATTCTTATCTATGGCACAAACTCCATCATAATATCAGAGCTATTTCTGATACTGAATTCTCAAATTTCTTATTGCGCATTGGAAATGGCAGTCATTATGTTGACAACGATGAGAATATTTCAATTCCTGAAGATATGCTTATCCCATATATCGATGAAGACAGTTCATTGAATGAGTTACTGAAATATGTTTTCCCGTGCTTGTACAGTAATGGTGAAGTTGATTCAACTTTTATTAACCGAGTTATTTTGACACCAAAAAATGAATACGTAAATCATATCAACAATCTCATGATTGACTCTTTCCCTGGTAAGATTTTACTTTACGTTATTTTCTCGTTATTTGAAAATAAAAGTTATTTTCTTATCTTTGCAGAAGAACACATATTTTAAATGATTGTTAGATAACCAATGATTGTTTATATATTCACAGGGCATACACACACGTATTTCAATTTCGATACTTCTATTGAAACTACCGATAAAACTTTTGAGCAGGATTTCCTTAACACATTATCTCCAAATGGGATTCCACCACACGAACTACGACTTAAAAAAGATTGTCCAATTATGTTATTGCGTAATATAAATTCTGCAGAAGGATTATGTAATGGTACGCGCCTTATTTGTCGAAATTTTTTGCCAAATTTGATTGAAGCTGAAATATTTGAAGATCAAAATAAAGGCAAAATTGTTTTCTTACCAAGAATACCTTTTGTACCAGTGGAATCACAATATAATTCATTTTCGTTCAAACGTACTCAGTTTCCAGTTCGATTATGTTTTTCAATGACTATTAATAAAGCTCAAGGTCAAACTATAAAATATGTTGGTTTGTATTTACCTCAACCAGTATTTTCTCATGGTCAATTATATGTAGCATTATCAAGAGCAAAACAAAGAAACAATGTTAAAGTTCTACTAAAGCCAGCATGTACTATTAGTAACTATAAATATACAAAAAATATTGTCTACCACGACGTACTTCAACTTGTTGAAATTTTATGAGTATAACGAATTCTATATTATATCATCAGGAAGAGGATGAGTACGAGGATGACGATTTTGGGTCCAGGAAAGAAGGCCCTACTTCCAATTCTAACATTTCCAACAATAAAGGTTTGTTTAATTTATTAATTTCTCATCATGAATGGTAATAATGTGTAGATCCGAGTTTAAAACATCCAAATACGAACTTGTTCGATTCGGGTCAGAGTTAGCAATTGCGATCTTCCATCGAGTCTAAAGTTGGTTTAGTTTACTAGAATCAAGTTCTGGAGTTATTTACTTTATATTGTTTTGTATGATTGTGTTGAGTTCTGAAGTCTGAACTTTTTTGGACGGGCTTCATGTTCACTGTTCAGTTATACCTGTTCTTGTGTCGAGAGAAAAAAAGGGTAAAGTTTTAATCTTTTTCAGTCTTAGAGTACAGGTTTTTGTTTTTTTTTTATTTTTTTTTATTTTTATTGTTATTAGTATAGTATTTGATTCTTGTGACCCTTGTTATTAAATCCTCTTCTAGGCAGGTTTTTAATTTTTTTTTTCTGTGAAAATCAGATACTAGGAATCACGACAAGGCTAGTGCTACGCGGTCGAAACATTCAGTGACGGAGCAGCGGAGGCGGAGCAAGATCAATGAGAGGTATACACTAATCAGAAAGTGTTGAACAGAGCCGATGAAAATGTTAGTGTGATTGGGAAAAATAAAAAAATACTCAGGTTTATTAACTCGATCACTTTATCATAGTTCATATTGGATTCAGATTTTCATACCCGTGAAGATTTATTTTTTGCATTGCCGAATTGGGGTCTTACATGCTCGAGCTAAAGTTGTAGCTAAAGTGCAGAAGCGGTGTCTCTCATATTAATTTCTTTTTCATATTTTTTGTCTGTAATTGTTGATACCCCTTGTATCAGGTTCCAGCTATTGAGAGATCTTGTACCACATAGTGATAAAAAGAGAGACACCGCTTCATTTCTTCTAGAGGTTAGACTCTTCATTCGTGGGATAATCGGAGGAAAAAAACTTCTTCAGTTTCGGACAAAGTTTCATTTTCTAATATATGCTTTCCCTGTACAGGTGATCGAGTATGTTCAGTATTTACAAGAAAAAGTGCAGAAGTGTGAGGGCTCATATCAGGGATGGAATTCAGAGCCTGCAAAGTTAATACCTTGGGTAAAAGTCTGACCATAACTCGAAATGTATGAGTCTTTCTATAATCATTTCATAGATAGACGAGTAGTTTAAAACGTAACGGTCTCTCTTGATTAAGATGATTTTAATCATAAATATTTTTTTATTACCCAAGCTAACAAGTTAGTACCTTGGGTGAAATTCTGAGTGCATCAAACGTATGCCTTACTCAAACCGTTACATGGTTAAACAGAAGTTGAAAATATAGTCGTCGCTCTTGATTTTGATCATTTTCGTCATTGCATAGATAGGTGAGTTATCAAACACGTAATGGTCTCGTTTGATTAAGATAATTTCATTGTACATATCCTCTTAATCATTCAACTGAATATGTATTGTAGTTTGGATTTTATGTGTTTTTATTTATTTATTATATGTTGTGAATCCGCAATGCAATTTTCTCAATTTCTTACGATCTTCGCTTAAATAAAACAGCGAAACAGCCATTGGCGCGTTCCGAATTTCGCGGGTCATTCTCAAGAAGCAAAGAACGGAGGCGGGTCCGGATTTTCCGGCAATCTCAACGAGAATAACATCGTTTTTTGTGTACTGGCACACTCTCTGTGAACATATATGACAATAGTTTGATGCGGTGTTACTTTGAAAAAAAATGCTTCTCTGTTTCACGCGGTGTTACTTTGAAAAAAAATGATGGAGATCTAGAGGTAATTATTTACAAACGTAACATGCATAAATTTAAATTTTGGAGGGCTGAATTATCTGCTTCATTAAAACTTAGAAATAGGCAATAATCAATGCAACTGTTCTTTTCTCATGTATTCAACGACAATAGCCAATACAAGGAACCGGTAAGAAAATAAGTTTATCATCCTTCATTATAAGTTGATCTTTAACTTAATCATAACAACCAAGACAAGCTTTCGTTTCGCCACTACTTATTTCCGCCGTTCTAATATGTATTATGTTGGTAATGATTGTTTAATACTTTTTGAAAAATTTAGAGCTATCAAAACGATACTAATAAAGATCTAAACTATAATAATAGAAATAGATCAACAACAGTTTTTATGTATAAACTTAATGTTGGAAGAAATGTTAGTAAAATGTTATTAACATAGATTATGGATGATTTATGTCTAATATTTGAGTGAGGTCCACTCATCAAAATTTGAAAATTCTTTCATAATCTTATTCCTCATTGCGACAAGTATAAGATTGAGTATTTATTTGCCAAAATCATGTCTATTATGAATTTGGTCATTCCTTCAGAAAATTTTGTCGTTCCTTAAGGAAAAACTGGTCGTTCCTTCAGGAGACGTCAATACGTGTCACATGTTTTAGCAAAAAATTAATTAATTTCCGCCCATTATATCTAACGTTTAAGAATATCATAGTCAAATAATTTCAATAATTTGAAAAATAAAATTAGCATAAATATTACAATTTTAGAAAAATTACAAATATTCAGTATCAGTAAAATGTTTGAAGGTAAGAAATCAGTTCTACATATCAAAGAACGTACTCACACATCTAAAGTAGAGCGTTTATAATAAAAATAAACATGAATATATTCATTTCTTAATATGTATAATAAACATATTCAGAAATTCAAATTGTGATGACATTTTCTTTTTTTACACTATTTTCGTGACATGAATCACAAAAAAATATATTTTGATCTAATTTTGGACAAAAATATTTTCAAACTTTCAGTGACAAATTTTTAAATCCGATGAATTCTTACGCGAACTGGTCGAATCCAATGATTTGAAATTGTATTTCTGAATTTTGACCATACAATAACAGTACGATTGTAAATTCAAAATTGAATAAAAAATATAATTTTAATTTTTCTTATGTAATTGTTTTATTTCGATATTTATGTCTATAAAATGAAAATTATGGTAATAAATTAAACCAGAAATCAAAATCAGAATCATGTAAAAAAATTTAGACAAAAGTAAATGATGTGTTTTTGCTTATAAAGAAAACAACGGGTTGTTTTTCATATTAAATTTATTTTGGCTTTGATATCCCACGCGCCGAAGTACCATTTGGTAATATAGCTACCACCGATGAAAATAAAGCTGGGCCTCTTTACGAACCAAGTTCGAGCGACGCTCCTCCGCGAACCCTAAAGGCTGGTCGACCTCCCTGGCGTTGACGTGTTCGTGTCCACCGCCGACCCCGAGAAAGAGCCTCCCCTCGTCACCGCCAACACCATTCTCTCCATCCTCGCCGTCGATTATCTCATCGAGAAGGTCTCCTGCTACATCTCGGACGATGGCGGGGCTATCCTCACCTTCGAGGCCATGGCCGAGGCTGTCAACTTTGCTCAGGTCATCATTTATAAACACATCTATTTTCCATTAATATGTCCACATCACTCCATTTAGATGAGGATAAACAGCTTTTGAAGAAACTGTTCAGTTTGTGGAGGGCACCACCAAATTCAATATTGCAATAGATTATA
This sequence comes from Urtica urens, assembly GCA_958296335.1. NCBI lineage: Eukaryota > Viridiplantae > Streptophyta > Magnoliopsida > Rosales > Urticaceae > Urtica > Urtica urens. The sequence continues at coordinate 7,386,397 of OY282530.1, read as the reverse complement.
TCATTAAAATCTTCACAACTGCTGTAGGTTGAATCCCTTGAGGTTTGTTCATCATATTTTCAGGGTCTTTTCTAAATTTGAAACCTTTCAGGTCATACTATATATACATGACGTAGCATGTCGAGGGTCGGAAAGATCAAGAGAGGATGGACTGTTCAGCCAGTAGGCATCCAAAATTTCGTCATAAAACCGAGTTTCAAAGTCATGAACCTGGGGTACCTTTCTTCCCTTGTTTCTATGATTATAGTTTAATATATTTTATTTCTTTTTTTTTGTTTTTATATGCTAATAAGAACTTCGTGCTTTGTATAAACAGTTTGATTACCTTAAGAGTTTGGAGATTGAGGAGTAAATTAACAAAATTCGATGGTGCCAGACAGCAAATGGTGCGATGTTTCTTCTTTCAACCAATGACAAAACCATAAAATACTGGAAGGTAAAAAAATCTCCTGATTAAATATTGAATGCGATGATCAAATAGTGAAGGGGGAAAATTGAACCAGAGAAATGCTTAAGAGAAAACACTGTCTAAGAATTGTGTGGGGTTTTAACTTTAAATATGAATGGTGGACAGAGTCTCTACATAATGGAAATAGAAGGAAAAAAATGTAAACAAACCTTTGACTTCTTTTATTTGGTTATTTCAATAAACTGCTGTAAGTTTATATTTCAAGATGTGCCTTCACATGTAATGTTTATATGGCATATTAAAAATGAACATGGAATTTCAGATGCTGAATTGTTTTTGTGTCATTGTTCCAATGTTGAAACAGGTTCAGGATAAGAAGACTAAGAAAATTAGTGAGTTGAATATAGATCCTTCAAAGCCCATGCTAAATGGTCATTGCAACTGGAGTGTGTAAAGATACTTAATTCCTACCAGGAGGAGTCTCATCCCTAAAATTGCCCACGGTAGTTGTACTCATTCCGACTTATATATTTCTTGAACATGGGCTTTCTCAGGATAAAAAGAAAAAGTTGGCGATGGTGATAAATTAGATCTGGCAAGTATTGTTATGTAGATGTGTGGGTAAAAGGAAACTTACCATGCTCGCCTTCGTTTCAGGATATGTTGGTCAAAACAATATTGTTTTTTTTTTTTGTTATAGGATCATTTATATCTTGTTGTTTCAATGCTTATTGTTTTTTGGTGTTGTAGATCAATTGTATCATTTTCTCTATGTTGTGTATGTATATATGATGTTACTTTAATACTCACTTTAGTACTTCTGCTTTTGGATGTGATAACACGCTATTGATTCCGTATTCGCACATTTTTAATGCAGAGGTGATTACAGCTGCGGAATTTCACCAAAGTCAGTGTAACACATTAGCTTATAGTAGCTCAAAGGGTGCAATATGTCTCATTGATATGAGGCAGTCAGCTTTATGTGATACCCATATCAAGTCGTAAGTTATCTACATACTTCTCTGTGTTCTAAATGCTTTTTGCATTTGCATAAGAGGGATTATATTACTGGTCTTAACTTCACTTTCCTACTTAAAAATAAAACAGATTTGAGGAACTGGAAGCTCCTGGTTCCAGGTCTTTTTTCACTGAAATTATAGCGTCAATCTCAGACATAAAGTTTGCGAAAAATGAAAGACATATGCTTAGTCGAGACTATTTGACTCTTAAGGTTTGAACCTTAGGCATTAAGTAATGCTTCCAGAATTGCAAATATATTCACTTCGATGCTTGTTTCTGCCTCTGATTTTTTTTTCCTTCCTTTTGATTCAAGTCAGCGCTGGTTAGGTCTTTAGAAATATAAACAACTTCCTCCTCTTTGTTTTGTGCTTAGTGTGTTTGAGATGGGCATTTCATTCAGGGATATATGATACGGATAAAGAATTAAGAACATACTGTAATCCTCAATAATAATAATAACATACTATTTTGTTCATTTAGTAAATATCTCTTGTTGCCTTGATATTGTAGAGATCCAGAAGCTATATTATTCATATGGAATTTTTTCCATTTACACCATTGTGCAGGAGTAAATTGTTTGACAGTACAAAAGTCATCAATGTCTGATGGGTCTGATTTTCTTCTCACTGGAAGCTGGGACCTTCAACTCTCATGTGGATTGGGTACTTATACTTGTGCAGAATACATTATTTATCGTGTTTTATACTTCCATTGCAATCATGAAAATGTATTGCTGTATCCAACCCCGTTTTATGTTTTTGTTAATCAAGAAAGTAAGTCCTGCATTTTAGTAGTGGTGTAGGTTCTCAATTTCCCTACTGGAAAGGTAATTGCTGGTTTTTAATCTACTGGCGCAGATTAATGATGCGGTTATTGTAGGAGACAACACACTTATTTCGTGCTCTTCAGATGCTACCGTTAAGGTAAATTACAATTTATATTTCCCTCTTGACAAATTTTGGGTTAAATTTGTTCCGTTAAGGATATGGAATAAGGATGTTACTGTGGTTCAACTGAACCACATTATCTGCAAGTCACCTCAATAGGCAGGAACTGCTTGTAGAGAAGGATATGCCTTTGTTTCTCAATCCCATCTTCTGATCCTTGTATAGTGTCGTGCATTTTACAGTATTCATTTGGGATCTCGAAGCGGTACTTGCGCCAAATTCAAAATCTGGCGATGCAACGGACGACGATTGTTCCAATGCTGTTAATGGCTCTGCGCATCATCAACTCAAACAGTCATTGGACGATTGTTCCAAGGATTGTACATAGCACCCAATCACATATATATGTACCCGTAGTAGCAAACGAACATAAAGAGTCAGTATATGCCCTGGAAATGAACGACACTGGAACAATCCTTGTGTCTGGTGGTACAGAAAAGGTACATTTCTATGCCAGCAGTTGGTTTACTATTCTGCTATTGGTTGAAGATAAATAATAATCACAGCTGCATATAATTTTGGAAATGCTTTTCTTACATATTAAAGATTATCACAATGCACTTTTGCTGGTTTGTTACTAGGTTGTCCGCGTTTGGGATCCAAGAAGTGGTTCAAAAACTATGAAACTAAAAGGTCATTCCGATAATATCAGGGTATTGCTACTGGATTTTTCGGGCAGGTTGGCTGTTCTGTTTTGCCTCTTTAATTTATTTAATTATTTTTCTGTTAAAACGATATCAAGAGTTGTTGCCTGAGACCTTATTAGTTAACATGGAATTGGTTAAAACGGTAAATTCATTTCAGTTATGTTTTCTACTTTTTTATATATATATATATTTCAGTTCCGTTATATTTGATTTTAATGTTTGCATACGAGAAGGTATGTGCTTTCATTCACACAAACGTTTAAACTTTCAAAAAATCTGAAAACACACAAAACATTAATACGCCAACTACAGAAAACCGTTACAAAAATTTTAATACCCCACGGTTCACAAAAAAACAAATTCTCGAAAACCTCAGTTGAATACTCAAAAAACTTAAACCACGTCACTGGCTAAAAGCACGTAAATGCATCCAATCCAATACACAACATTAACTTGAATTTATTGTCAGTTTCTTGTATATATCTTTTACCGATTTTTGAAGCTGACTATTACATTTACTGCAAACATTTACACTTTCAAACACTATTTTACCTTCCCAAGTCTAACAATAACAGCGTCTGAAACCAAACAATACATTACTACACATATTAATTTTAGAAATAATCAATTTACGTTCCCAACTTTAACAATAACAACATATCTCGGAAAACAGGAGTACATACTCGAAAAACTAAAACCACATCATTGCCTGAATAAATGATTACATATCAACAATAAAGCCAATTTAATGTTAAACCACGAATATTTATTATTATAATTTTCACTCTGTAGTCACGAATATTTATGTTAACATAAATACTTTGTATATTTGTGCTGTTGATCCATAAATACCATTTTCTGGATTTGTAAACATAAATACTCTGCAGTCACGAATATTTATGTTAACATAAATACTCAGTTTATGATTACAAATCAACAATTTTCACTCTCATCAAACACCATTTTACCTTCCCAAATCTAATAATAACAGCGTCTCAAACCAAACAATACATTACTACATTCATTAGTTCTAGATACAATCAATTCATGTTCCCAGCTTAAACAATAACAAAATTTCTCGGAACAATGTTTTACTAATACCATTTACACAAACATTTAAAATTACACGCATTTCTACAATATTCCTGCTTATCAAATATAATACCATTTACACAAACATTTAAAATTTCAAAAACTACTTGACCTTCCCAAGTCTAACAATAATAGCGTCTCAACATAAACAATTCATTACTACACCTATTAATTCTAGATGAAATCAATTTTGTTTTCTTCCAACGAAACCAGGACATATAGTTTCCGTTTCCAAGTTAAATAATAACAAAACTTCTCGAAAACCAGCACTACAGATTTGAAAAACTAAAACCCTTTACTTAACTTAACAACTGATCACATATCAACAATGTTTTCATCAAGTTATCACCGGTTTTCAAAAATAACAACTACATTAATTACGAATACTCACCAATCAAGTTTATAATACCCCAAAACACATTAATTACTTACAATACACAACCGATTTTTCACTCAAAACCAATATTATACTACATTTTTCACTCAAACCGATTTTTTTCACATAACATTCCCATTTTTGAAGTAACACGGATTTCTGGAATATTTATGTTCACAGAATATAATTACAGTTACACACACATTTAAAGATTAACCAATACTTTATTTCCCTACCAAACCGTTACAAAAAATTTAATTTCCCAAGTTTAACCAAAACAATTTCCTCGGAAAAAACAAGTGTATACTTGAAAACCTAAAACCAAATAATTGACTACATAAACTGTTACATACCAACTCCCAACTCAATCATTCTATGTACATATAAATATTAACTTTCAGATTCATATCTAATAACCCCTGTGAGCTTTCAAATCTTTTATAGTATTCTTCTTTGTCTGTACATATACACTCTACGTTACTCTGAAATTTCTTCTTCAATTCCTACTTTCTCTCTCATTCTAGGAGAATTAATATCACTCATTCGAGCATTTAGCATGTTGTTTTATTCAGGTCATTTTTTCGGGTTACATTTCTTCTTAGTCAAATATAACTTCTTCATACCTTGGTGTTTAATTTTTTATCAGGTATAACTTTCTACCCATATTACATATATGAATAATTAAACCTATTCATCCGACTACCACTGCCTTTTTAATTTTTTTCTACTATTGTAGGTTTCATTTGCTAACTCACTCAAATAATTTCACATAAAATGTTATCATTGATATCCAAAAAATAAGAGTCCTGTTTCTTTAATGATAGCTGTTAATATGAGATTGATGATATTAAGTGGTTATTTACATGTGTATATACGTATACATATACATACATATATATATATATATATATATATATATATATACATTTGAATGCGCTTTTTGGTTGGTTCTGAACTCGAAGTTGCTTTTTTCCCTGTTTATCCGACTGCTTACCTGTTGAGTTTTATTGAATAGGTTTCGTGTTTGGTTACCCAAACATTTATATTATATATACTATACAAATCTGATATAAATTACGTTATTACATTCTCAAACCTACTACATGCATTCAATACCTTCTAAAGTATATAGTTAGTAACCCAACCTGTTAACAAGATTCCACCAACCTGTGATAGAATGTTTACATTCCATCTTCATCACCTACTACTAACACCTGTCTTAATTATACACACACAAAAACCACATGGCCTCTTACCACAAATTGTCTCCACTAACTTATTCCATATACTTTTTCATTTTCAATTCACTAACACGCTTTCATAACTCATGCAAATCCATTTCTCAAATACCAAAAACATCGCAACTGAAAACTTTTGACACAAAAATGATGTCTTCATCCTCTAGGTATGTTCTGTTTCTCAACACTGCATGCATCAGATTTCACTTCATCATAACTCCATCTTTTATTGTTTACTTGTAGTTCATCTCCAACCAAGCATCCAACTCAATCTGTTGAAAGTCTTCAGCAACCTAAGCTTATGTCCGAGTTAAAACCACGAGAAAAAGAATGGACATCCAAACTTGTTGTCTCTGAAAAACCAAGCATAAAGCTGAGTAGTACCGCCAAAAAACATCAAAACTTGGTACTTGTTGATACGAAGGTACTACTTCTCGATCGTCCTATTAACTGCAGTTAGTAACACAAATAAAAAATACATAGTACATAATTTAATGTATGGTACTACCTAATTTCAAATCATCTCTTAATATACTGAGTTCTCTTTTTCATTTATTTCTGAAATATATATACATATATATATACATATATTCGTACATCTATGTAAATATACACATACATCTATTGGATGCAACCATGTACAATATACACATACATTTATTTAACATATATTTATTGTATAACGTATATTTCTTGTGCATACCGCAGGCTCATAAGATAAGAGCAACTATCTTCAATGAAGATGTTGACCCACTGAACCACACTCTCCAACAAGGCAAAACATATTTTATCTCAAATGGCCTATTGGATATGGAAAAAATACCATACCAAAATCTGGGATCGGGTCTTCACATGACATTGAAACAACAAACCATCATTGAAGAAGTGAACGAAGATAATTCGTCACTACTCGACGACGTCTACCATTTCACTCCATTGTCACTATGCAACAACTACTACAAAAGTGACACAGACATAAAGTATGTTCTCTAATACCATTTAAATTCGATCATACTTTCAAACTATATTCTCAACTACTTTAACACCTATTTCCTCATTCTACAGATGTTGTCGGTATAGCACTTCATGCCAGTCTTACAGAAATAAAAAATAATTCTGATTACCAACAACTCACATTGATCAATGAAAGGTAACACACAACCAAATTCATTCATAATTCTGTCACATAATTTCTGAAACTACAACTTCTTTTTGCAGCAACGACATCATTCAACTATCAATGTGGGATAATTTTGTAATAAATGAAGCGAAATCCATCACAGCCATCATAGACACAAACCCTATCATAACTGCCATTGGTTTACGAGCACAAAATTACCGTGGTACTATTCCATACTTGTACACAGCTCAAACACTTGTACATCTTTCTGATTACTTTTGTATTACCTACACTATGTAGGTAATGTTGTTCTATCAACACGACCAACAAGTTCACTCATACTGAAGACTAACTTCCCTGCTGCAAAGAAATTACAGATCTGGTACACTTTTCCACTGTCTCCATTCTTAAATTTAATACACTATTCATTTCTGACTTTGACCCCATTTGCAGGAAAACCAATAATGCAAATACTCTACATGACTGGTCCAAACAACAACAACAAAAACCCTCGACACAACCCCTACCGAAACCAACTGAAACCGAGATCATGAGTCTAGGTCAATTTATTGCTCTCAGTGAAAAGGTATTACAACACTTTTTAATTCTATTCAATATTATAGTTTGTCTTTGCTTTTCAACAAAAAATATCATTACAACTTAATAACAATAGGCTGTCTTGAATCACATCAATATCCTGTTACTCAATTTTTAATCTAACATATTCGTATTTTTCAGGATATCAAATTCCGAAGTGATTGGATACGAGCAAAAACATCAATCACAAAATACAATCAAGACTTCTACTACTATGGTTGTAGCAATTGCAAGAAAGGAACTCGCATCAAAGGCAATCGTTTCTTCGACTGCTACCACTGCAAAACTACAAGGAATACAGTCATCCCGTGGTACGGATATTACATATATTCACGTTTATATAATACTCTTGTTTCTCATTGTCTAACGTAACAAGAACAACTGTATAGGCTACGGGTTGAAGTCACACTCACCGATGATACGAATGACAAGACAATTAATGCTACTTGCTTCGAGAACACTGTTGAGAAATTTTTTTCTTGCGACGCTAAACAAGTAACACAAACTCTCGAACAGGTACGACTGGTTCACTTTCTTTTCAGAGACAAAGTTTTTAAGTTTGAAACTACTAAAAAATAAGTGAAATATTACTACCATGTACAAGTGAATAAAAAATAGACTAATAGACAGTCATATAGTTAGTTGCGCGTATATAGTTATTGGATCATATCATTTAATGGGAAATGAGATGAGTATATAATGAAATATGATCCAGTAACGTTGCACTAAGCTCTAACTTCAATCAAGTATAGCGTTAACGTGACTAAAGAAAGGCATACATTCGACTGCTACAACAGGAAGCTTCTCAGTTTTAAACTGCTGCTACTTTTTTTTTGTAAAACTACAGCTTGATTCTATAGCACATTATTACTACTGTATAACATGTAGCAGATTCAATCATTGATCGCATGCATGATTCACCCCCACTTATATTTCCTACATTCTTTTTTTCAGGGTATAAATCTACCTGCACTTCAAACAATTTTCAAGCACGATGAACAAGTTATCAAAAGTTTTTACTTACAGAAAAAAACCACAACCGAGACTTCAGATGTACAATACACTATCAACGAAGTCTATGACTTCTCTCATGACCAAATCAAAGACAAATCACCACTCCCTCATCAAAAATCAGATACGAACTTGAAGAAAAAACAGAGAATGGAGTAACAATTAACAACCTACTATCTACCAGCATGTTTAAAATCTCTTTTTGTAACACTCTTATGTTAGTTATCTTTGCAATCTGGAACTTTTATCTTATCTTTGCAGTATGAAACTTTTATGTTACTTATCTTTGCAGTATGAATACATGATGCATAGTTTCTGTAACTAAACTATGTTTACAACTCATACATGTTTACAACTCAAATCACAATCACCTACGTGCGAAGCACGTTCTAAGACTAGTATATATATATATATATATATATATATATATATATATATATATATATATGGACATCAACATAAACTTTGTGTCCAAGTTTTCCAATAAAAAATTAATAAAGCAAACTTGATAAGTAAGCTTAAAAAGACAATTGAGTATCAAAACTTGCTAGGCAAGTAAACGTATTGAAAAGTCAAAATTAATCTTCACAAAATATATAAAATTAGATTGATGAAATTAAAATATTTAAGTCGACATATCAACTTTTATTGATATTGTTATCATCGATTTTTTACATCATAACACCAACTACCGACTATACATTTGACCAAATAATAACAGAAATGAACATAAGTTAAGTTAAACATACCAAACAACATAACCGAGTAATTCGAATAAGTTCTCGGTATAAAAAGACTAATCATTCAAATTTAAACTCACTAAAGTTACGTAAGCATCGTCAAATATAACCATAAAACATTTATTAACGATACAGATACATGATTCAGATAACCGACATCGATTATCATGAACATGGTTCTGATCAACCCACGTTCTCGCTAAATTAGGTATAAAAGCAAGAAGAAGAAAAAAGAGGATAATCACACGCACACATCTTTTTAGACACATGCACATCTGACTTAGAGTTAAAATTTCTTTTATAAACACTTTTTTTATACCAAAAATTAATCTTCTATAAATAAAAATTCGACTTAAATATAAAAATTATTTGTTTTTCTTTTATTAATTATTTTTATCGAGAAATTGTTATACTTTTTTCATATATTAACGTATATATATATATAACATATATATATATATAATATATATATATATATAATCCATTATTTTATTCTTTCTCAGCACGAGTTTTTGCTGTGTAATTTCAACAGGTTAATAATGACTTACGGCTGTACTACTGTTTAAATAATGCATTTGTGTGGACGATATAAGTGATATTGCAACTATCGTCATATGTAGGCTACGAAAAAGTCAAAATAACAAAATAACAAAATAAAAATAATAATATTGGGATACGGAAACGAATCACATATATTAACTTAGGAAATACATCGGGATTCCTTTATTACGTAGTAGCCCCTTAATTGTTTCCGCTACTGAATTTATAGAGCATTAAAAGTACACACAACTAGCATGAATACGTAACTAATGAAAAGGTGATCCTTTTATTTTGGAGTTACACTGATCACTACACAATTACACAAAGACATTACAATACGCTTGACATGAATATAGAACACACTGCGTGAGATTTTTACCCCACACGTTATTAATATTGTGATTGTTATCTATTTTCACGATATGAAATTTCACCAAATGTCTGGTCTAGTGGAGAGCTACACACGGGATCACTGATCAGCAACAATGGCAAAGGTTGAACACGCCGTGGTATGGAAGCCGTTGAAATTCGATTTGAAGACGTAACAATACGCTCCCATATCTGGAAACCCTAGCCAGTCTCCGACCTCCATCTCCGGTAGCCGGTGACCCTTCACCACCGTGTCCAGAGAGTCGCACGTCGGCCCAAACACTGTGGACTCGAACCACGTCGCCGCTTCGGTTTCTTTGCAAGCATTATTATTCCCAAATAACGGCACGCACGTCAAGTCGCTTATTCCGTTTCCTGTTCCGGTGACGACTCTCCCCAGAAATGAGCCGTAAATTCCGTCGTTTATCCAGTACTCCCTCTCCTCTCCCCGGGCCCGCTTTCCGACGATCTTCACCGCCAGACTGAATGCCGACTCTACGAAGAACCGCCCCGGCTCTGCCATGAGGCTAAGCCTACCCTCTTTGCACTCGCTGCCGAAATGCTCGGAAACTGCCGAGTTGATCGCCGTGGAAGCTTCCTCGAAGATGTCATCCACGGCAAAGAACCCGCCTCCGACGTTCAACACGCTCATACGTGGCATCCCGAGATTCTCCGCTGCGTCGAAGACTTTTTTAGCAGCGGCGATGGAGGCACTGTAAGAGTTAGGGTTAGTGGCTGCACTGCCCACGTGGAAGGAAACTCCGGCGACGGCGAGACGATATTTCAAAGCGGCGCAAAGGAGCGTCTCGACCTCATCCTGGAGAGCTCCGTACTTAAACCCTAATGGCCGTACGGCTCCGGATTCGATTGGAGGCTTGATTCGGAGGAGAAGGGTAGATCTCGGGTGCAACTTCCGAATCTTATGGAGCTCGGAGATGGAGTCAAAGGTGGTGAGGTTGACTCCGGCGGTGGCGGCGAACTCAATGTCAGAGCTGAGCTTGCATGGGTTGGCGAAGATGATTCTCTCCGGGGAGACTCCGAGGGCGAGAACGGCCTCGATCTCGGCCCGGGAAGCGCAGTCGAATCCCGAGCCCATGGCAGCGAGGGAGGCGAGGAGAGTTGGGTCAGGATTGCATTTGACGGCGTAGAACGGGCGATACTCCGGCAGAGAGTGGGCCCACCTCTCCATCAGACTCGCCACTACTCCCAAGTCGAGGACGTAGAATGGGTGGTCGGCGTTGAGAGTGAGAGATCGCATAAAGTGAAGGCATTTCGTCGTCACTGACACTACTTTGCCTTTCATCAACTGTGATTCTGTCATTATCTCTAGGTAGCTTTTGGAGTAGTTTGGAATTGAACCCATTTCCTAAGGCAATTTATTACGGGGCACTATAACAACTGATGGTGTTCGAAAGAGATATAAATGATAATCGCAATCAGTCTTTGGTGAGTTGGAAAGTAGGTCTCCATGACTTACTATTTATAGAGTCAGACGTATGATCTCTGAATTCAAGTGAGGTCTATGATTAGCGACAGTGACAGCTAATGGTCAACAACAATTTTATTTTTGGAGCGGAGCAAAAATACCACCAAAAATACTGTTCAAAATACTGTTCAGGCAAATATTAAAAAAAATAAAAATTATTTTATACTTACAAATACTTTAAAAAATAAATATTAATAAAAATATATATAAAAATAATAATATTGAATAATTTTTTGGTGTTAAATTTGATGTTATAATTGGAAGTGAAAATACTTTAATACCAAATTTAGTGCTAAAAAAACACCAATTTAGTGTTCATAGTTGGAGTTAACATGTATTCGTTTATATTGTCTTATTTAGTGTATACGTTCCAAATTATATTTTATTTACATATAAACATGGTGGATCCAGCTCATTTTTCTTAAAAAATTGTATGATTTATTTTTCAAACGAGATAATGCAGATACTAGAATTGACTCGTACAATATGCCCACCAATTTAAATGTGCTTCTTCTAGAAACCATTGAGACGGGTCCGCCAGGCTGGCCGTACCCCCCTTCAAAATTAAAAAGGTTAGATGATAATTTAGTTCTACAAAAATTTAATTTGCAATAGAAAGTATTAGACAATATCATTAATAATATTGAAATAAATAGAAAATAAATACAAGAAAATAAAAATAATACTAAATCAGAAATAGTAGAAAAAATAACAAAGTAGCTGAGACCCGTTGGACGATTTTCTTGAAGTTTTTTATCACCCTCCAGAAGTGCTGGATTACTTGAGCGAAACCCTTTCAAGATACAACAAGAATTTCGAGACGAGTATAGCACCATTTGAAACGTCTCCGGCGAATTAGAACCAAAAGTCGAACTTCCACGGCACTAAAAAAAAAAAAACAATTTCGGAGAGGGAAAGAAGGATATGAACGAGAGAGCAATGTTTTGTCTCTGTTTTTAAGGTGTTTTCGAATGAGGTGCTTAGGCCTCCTTTTATAGGCAAGCAAATCGGAGGGTACATCACAACCATCAACTCGACCATTTAAGGTTCTCAATTCTCTTTACTCCGGCAACTTCAATGGTAAAAAACCGACAAGCCTTAATGTCACCTAACCGGCCATAAACATGCATTTTAATGCACTTAAACCGATTATCAAACGTCCAAAACCATTCGGAAGTATGGCAAGAGTTTTAAGTTAATTCCTATAATAACGTATAAGTTATTTATGGAATTAAAACTCATTTGAAGTGATTTTTGTTATAAAAGGATAAGGATTGGGCCCGAAAGCCCGAAGGCCCAAGAAGAGTCCAAATTGTCAAGATCCAAGATCCAAGGCCTAAGGTCTGGGCCCGAGCCCAGCCCGGTTCAGCGGCGGCGCGTGTGCGCGCGAGGGGTTAGAGGTAAACCACCCACACTCTCCCCCTTACACTTAGATGTCACATTAAGGAGGAGAATCTCTTATAAACCCTTCACCATCACACACTCCCCATCTATGTGAGACTCTTTTCATTACACAACTTTCACTTCTCTAAACAACACATATCATATATGATATTTTAGCATTCTTAGAGCATCAATTTCCCTTTCATTATAAACATGATTTTGGCAAATAAATACTCAATCTTATACCCGTCGCAACGAGGAATAATAATATGGAAAAAGTATTCAATTCTGCTGAGTGGACCCCACTCAAATATTTATCCGAAAATCATTAACACACTAGCTAAAATACTCTTTTATCCTTTTATTCCAACATAAAGTTATTTCTTATACTAACCAGAAAGTAAATAACACAGAGTTGGTTATCCAATTCAAAACATGTCCATATCTGGAGATATTTATGTCGATGAAAAAGTATATTTAAATCGACAAAACAAAAAAATTACAATGGTGTCATAAAAACTCTCAATATTCTAAACCTAATTAACTCGTTTTTACATTATTACTATCTAAGGATCCCTGTAGGTGTAAGCTCCACTTGCTTTTCACACTAATAATCACATCATTTACAATCAATGTTTGGTTAGAAGGAACTTAGTACAACATAATGCACTTATAAATTTTACTCTCTTTCAAGCAACAAAACCCTACAAATGGCGTGCTTTAACAAACTCTTCAAAGTTTCTTATGGAAGAGTGTATAACTCTACCAAAATTTGACACAAAGTATTTAAACTACATATAAAGGAAGAATCGTGTGTATCGAAATATAATCAACTGGCGGTGTTAGGGTACGCCAAAAAGGCAGAAGAGCCGGTGAAAAAATGTCTTGCACCAACAATATAATTCAAAAAGGTCATATTGGACATGTTAAATACACCTTAACTTACAACATGATTTGCCTTACTAAAACACCCAAGACTCTATACTAACAACGATCAAGAAAATTTCATTATATAGTTTTTGTTTCCTTATACATTGAAATATTTGATCATATGTTTTACTAGTAATATAGCTCGATGAACTATAAGTTTATTTATGGGTCTATTAGCTAAATAACCAGAAATATATTTACCAATTTCAATAGATCTAACGTTATGTTAATTTTGCGTAAATATTCATTGGATTTTGTTTACAAAAATTTTTGGACTATTTTTTTCCTTTTTGATTCCCGCCTACGGTTGCCGCTCAAATTTAAGTAAACGAAATAAAATTAATTAAATAAGTTATTAAAAGAAAACGTGTTCAAATTGGAAAAAGAATATCGGGAAAACATTTATGTTGACGGCTTGAAGAGTATTTTTGACCAATAATCTTGTAAACAACTTTAATTGAATATTTATACAAAATCACGAAACGTTAGGTATAATGAAATTCGTAAACATAAACATGGGTAAACAACTAATTATTTATTTATTGAAAGGATTCAGTTTAATTAAGGTTTAACTTTTCGGTTTGGTTCGTTTAGTCAGTTAGTTCTTTTGATAGTTTTAGATGTCAGCCTACCTCTCCCGTCGGTCCGAAGACTCCAAACGTCGTTGCTGGCTTGATAATCGACTACAATTGCCTTGTAGTTATATTTCATTATAACTTTAAATATTTTATCAAGTATGCCAAAGAAAACTGGGACTACGATTATAATGATTTAAGAGTGACTTCTTGGTGACTGATAGTTATAAAATAATCTTGAACACAAGGAAGGAAAAAATATGAGATTTCATATTAATAATCGAGAAGAAATTCATATAAATTAAAGATCTGATTCAAAAAATATGGATTGTTAGACAACAATATAAATTCATAATAAATGACTATTTACTAAACAAACAACAATATCAATGTTTCATTTAACTATTTAGCACTACTACAAATGTTGGATCCCACAATAGGTCTCCTACAACGCTTATAATAAACACTGTGGAAAATAGGGTTCCCACAACGCTTATAATAAGCATTGTGGGAAATAGGGTTCCCACAACTCTTATTCTTAAGCGTTGTGGGAATCAAAGATCCAACAACGTTTATCCTTAATCATTGTGGGAAGATCGATTTCCCACAACGTTTATTCACAAACGTTGTGTGAACTTTGATTTCCACAACGCTTAAACTAATCATTGTGGAAAATTGGCGGATAACAACTCTCCCACAACGCTTATTGGATCCGTTGTGGGACCTTCACTGCAGCTACGTACAAAACTCGCTGCAGCAAGAAGTTCTCACAACGCGTAAACTAAGCGTTGTGGGAGTGGGATATGGAAAAAATCTCGCTGCAACAAGAAACTAACATCGCTGCAGCGATAATTTCCCACAACGCTTAGTTTAAGCGTTGTGGGAAAGTTCTCGCCGCAGCGGTGATAAAATCTCACTGCGGCGATATTTTTTTTGCCCATAACTAGTCTCGCCGCAGCGGTGCCTAAATCTCGCTGCGGCGAGACATCACGATTTACCCTAAATTCACATATAAAAACTTTTTTTTTTCTTTCCTTCATTTACACCCTCCTCCAATTCCAACCCTCTCTGGTGATTTTCTGCCTATTCCCGCCGCTGCGAGATCTCGCATCCTCCCCGCCGCCACGTGTTCTCACCTATTCCCGTCGCCGCGAGATCTCGTCTCTTCTCCGCCCCCGCACTAATATCGCTTCTCATCGCCGCCGGAGTTCTGCCCTCCTCCCTGCTCCTCGCCGCCCAAGTTCTGTCCTCCTCCTTTCTCTTCTCCGCCATCTCCTCCCCGCTACAAGATCTTCTCGCCCAAGTACCTAGGTAAGTTCCATTTAGGTTCAAACTTTTGGATTTAGAATTTATTTCATGTTATAACTCGAATCTAGGTTTGAAATTGGTTAGGTTGATAGTTTCTAACCTATATTTAATGGTTGAGGGGTTTGGATTTTGAGGCTCCGGCGAGATTTCCGAAGAAAAAAAAATTGTGGCATGGCTGCAGCGTGATTTATGCACGGCTGCAGCGTGATTTTGATTTCCGCTGCAGTGGTTTATATTTGTAGCTGCGACAGATTCAAAATTTTGCATTCTCTCGGTTTTTTAAGAAATTTTGAACTCGGAATTACATGTTAATATTGAATGTATATTATGAAATTTAATATTATTGTTATATTGAATCTTGTTTATGCGATTGTGATGTATAAATTGATTAATTTTTTTTGTGTAGGTGAAAATGGTTAACACGAAAAAAGTTTCGGGTGTAGTCCCTTCTAAGGAGGCTAGCGCTTCTGAGCAAAAAGGAAAAGCCAAGCGTTCTCCTCAAGCGACACCTGAGGTGGACTACAACGACCAAATATTTTC
Organism: Urtica urens; assembly: GCA_958296335.1. Classification (NCBI taxonomy): domain Eukaryota; kingdom Viridiplantae; phylum Streptophyta; class Magnoliopsida; order Rosales; family Urticaceae; genus Urtica; species Urtica urens. The sequence goes on along the minus strand of OY282530.1, from coordinate 7,370,069 downwards.
AAGTAAGGATGGCGAGCTTCGCTATGACATTCTCATGGGGCGTAGTGTAATCCTTGAGCGAGGATTTCAAGTTAGTCGAAACACCGACATCGGAGCGCTAATCTACTTCTGCCGCAGCGGTGTAGAAAATAAGCTGCAGCGAGATGACTTCGCTGCAGCCAATTTTCTACACCGCTGCGGCGAAAAAGTTCTCGAGAGTCAAAAAATATTTTTAAAAAATTCCGCTACGGCGGTGTAGAAATTTTGCTGCAGCGAGGTTGCTCCCACAACGCTTAAAACATCCGTTGTGGGACCTCGTCGCAGCGGCGAAGGAATCTCGCTGCAGCCAGACTCTCCGGCTGCAGCCAATTTATGCTCTATGTTGGCTGGCCATGTACTAGCAGAAAGAGGAGAGAAAATCAAATATTCTGTCATGAATACACAATTGAAAGGGGTTATTACCATTTCTTGATTTTACTTCTCCTATAAATAGAGCCTAACATAGAAATGTGAAAACAAGCTTTCTTGCTCTTGTGCTCTCTCTTTTGGCCGACACACTCTCTCTCTAAAATTTCTTTTTATTTTGGCACCTAAATACTCATTAGACTTAGACTTAATTAGCTCTTTAGCTCATAGACTTGTTCTTGAGTTATTGTGTTTAATTGTAACCATACACAAATCCTTCTAAACCTCTAAAGACTCATGTAATAGAAACCTTAAGTTTCTCGAGTTCACATTTAGGTTTGAAGGAATCGAGCCAGAAGAGAAGATCAACATTTCTCAAGATCCTTCTAAATTAAGGTACAAAAAAGGTTAGTATTCATGTACTTTAAATAATGTTTTAAATTGATACATGTTCATGCATTTTGCCTAGGTTAGTAAAATTGTTTTACTTGTAAAGAAATTTATATTCCGCCATTAATATGATTAATGATAATTTTTATTAACCCTAGACCTATTCCAACATTAACAACTTATGAAATTATATAACTACATTACAAACATAACTATTCAATTAGCTACAAAATCCATTATGAATTCATTTATAATTAACATTTATTACTTATATACAAACAAACATATTATTAATTAAGTGATATAATTAACCACAAATTCAATTATTGATTAAGTTATCAACTACAAATTCTCTAATTACATAAACTAATAGTTAACTACACATTTCATATTTTCTCTAATTAAGTATAATTAACGTCGTCAAAATTATCTAACAAATTTCTAATTATTTTATTAACTAAATAATTAAGTTAAGAATATAATTAACCTTGTTAGATGATATGGGAGACAACGAGCAAGGGAAAAAGAGGCAGCGACCAAAATGTGGCGACGATCAATACGAGGCTGCAATCAACTCGGGGCTCCGACCAAAACAAAAAACTAAATCAACATTGAAAATCGGATTAAATCAAAACTAATAACCAAAAAAAGAGAAATTAACATTGATAATAAGCGAGGAACTAAAAAAGAGAAATTAAAAATATATAACTCACCCGGAGAGATGAGCGACGAAGGGAGCAAGAGGAGACTCGGCCGGAGGCACGGCGGTTTAAATGGGGGCTGAGAACGAGGCTACGAAAACGTAAAAATGAGAAACAACGAGAGAACAATGTAAGAGAGAGATAAAAGTGAACCTACCGGAAGGTGAGGATGGACGCCGGCAGAGGGAGAGACTCGGCCGGAGGCGGAGGGAGGAGGTAGAGACTCGGCCAGAGGCGGCGGAGGGAGAGACTCGGCCGGAGGGGAGAGCGAAGTAATATTTGAAAATCTGATGTAATATTAGATGATGTGAGCTACTTTTACTTTTTTTTTACGGTTTCAAACTTTGGCTATTTTCAAACCAAAGTGAATTGTTTGGTTAAGCCGATTAACCACAAACTTCGTCGACTTTATAAAATCAAGGTTAACTCGTTAGCTGGTGAACTAATTGGCCCAAAAAATATAAGGTAATTTTGATATATAGCCGTATAAATCATAGGTAATTTGGATATATCGAAGGTTTCGTAAATAGATTGAAAATATCTAGGCGAATTCGTTTACAAAATCTTGGTGACAAAAATACCGCAAAACAAAACACCCCGTCTAAATTAATTAGCCTAACACGTAATATTAATTATAAATAAATAATTTTTTTAATATAGGATCATAACTAATTAAGAAACTAAATATTGTTGATTATAAAAAAATCTCGCTCAAAATTGGTCAATCCACGTATAAAATTTGAATTTTGAATTCCAAATTTGAAGATACCATTTAAATTCAATTTTCATAATTAATTCAATAAATAAAGTGTATTTTTGTCTGTTTACACTATGTAAACGAATTGAGGTGGCTATTCCCGACTTATTAACAATAATATTGTCAGGAAACATACATTATGTAAATACTGTAACAATATTATTTACTTCACATCGTATTAATTATATGGTTGTCTTGTTTTGTTTGTTTGGTAATGAACAATGCTACAAACATATTTACGACGTATTAACAAAAATAACAACCCTTAGATTTATTAAAAAATTAACTTCCAACAAAAGCTATACATCAAAATTACCCTACAAACATATTTACGACGTATTAACAACAATAACAACCCTTAAATTTATTAAAAAAAATAACTTCTAACAAAAGCTAATGCATAAATATGCCATAAAATATTTGAACAAAAACAAAAAGAAAATAACATATTACTGATTACAACTGCTCTTATTATGCCCACATTGACGTCCGCACCGCTGGCTATACAGATGGATTCTTTCACTTTTTTATCTAAACCTCTTTTCTTTTGGCCTCCCCGCTTGTCGCTTGTGAATGGATGGTTTGATGATATGAGTATTAGGAGGAAGCAACCAATCACCTTCCTCCAAAATTGGGCTAACATACACAACTCTACGTATGGCACCATCAACCACCTCACATACATTTTCATTTACTTCACTTTGAAGGATGTCTTTCAGTGAAAAACGTTTCTAGTATTGAAATCCATGTTCATCGGAAAGTTTTTAACGTCGGATTCATCATATAAAACAATTTCAGATTCATTGTGAACAGTGTCTTTCAAAAAGTTTGACTGTAAAAAAATGGAATTAATCGTGTAAGTAATAGTATTATAGTGTAAAAAGAACGTAAACATAATGTAAATTATATTGCATATAAACACATATCGGATTCTTGAAACGAATAACCATCTTCATCAAATACCATAATTCTTTTCCTGAAAAAAATAGTAGAATTTTTTTTTTGTTTTGGCCGGAAAAATGAGGGAGAGACGGATGAAAGTAGATAGTATCACGAAATAATCAATATTTAATTATAAATAAATAATTTCCTTTAATATAGGATCAAAACTAATTAGGAAACTAAATATTAGTGATAATTAATAAAAACATTCGCTAAAAATTGGTCAACCCACGTTGAAATTTGAATTTTGAATTTCAAATTTGAAGACACCATTTAAATTCGATTTTCATAATTAATTCATTAAATGCAATGTATTTTTGTCTGTTTACACTGTAAACGAATTGAGGGGCTATTTCCGCTTATTAACAATATGTTGATTATATAAAAAATAAAAATGTTTTATAAGACTATAAAACCAATTTTTTGAAAAATAGAAACGATTGTAAAAATTATAGTTTACATTTAAATAGTATAAATATTTTTATAAAAAATGTGTGGAATGCGCTTATTGTTGGGTGAGGAAATTGTCAAAAAAACTTGTTTAGGCGACTCATGCTCTCCGTATGTGTCGCACCAACTCTGATAATCACATTGCATCATGTTGCAAGCCTCCCAAAACGTCTCGAACTGCTTGAATGATCACCCAATGATCCTAAATAACGAAATTTATGCACAACCACATTAAATATTAAATTAATAATAAAATAACGCGTAAGTCCTGGAGTAAATTTAAACATGAATTAATCACTCTACTACTATTAATTATTTATACGTTATATCCTCCCAACAGTGGCAAGTCATTTAAAAAAATCTACATAACTAATTTAAAATGTGCAAGATTTTCATAGCTTCGTCGTGTTATTTAAACATTTAGCAGTACTTCTTTTCACAAATTTGGTCCACAAGTTTTTAAATTATGTTTAAGACTATGAAATTTGATTAACAATTATTAAAATCTAAATTGGCACTGTTGAATTCTGATTCATATTTATTAAAATATGATTAATTGTTCTAGAAAAAAAATGTGGGTATATTATCTGATTAGCAGTTATATAAATCTACTTACCAATTATTAAAAGAGTTAATGACGACATAAATACTCAATATTTAGTCAAATTTATACTTAAATGTCCAATGTTTAAAAACGGTGGGTAAAATATCCAAAGTCGTATTATGTTAGCACCGAACAAAAAATCGTTGTTAAAAATTAACGGTTGCCACGTGTAGCGTAGAGATTTATTCAACATTTTTTTCGGTGGCCATTTACTTAATTTGATTGTCGTTATTTTCTTGGCCAGGTCGAAAACATTTATCCAAAATATAAAATTCCCAATTCCATAAAGTGAATAAGATATCTCTAAATTCTCAAATAGACACGACGAACAAGAAAAACACGAAAGCCCTAAAATCTCAAACCGTTGAATCTCCAAGCTCCGTCGTAGACCTAATTCTACACTCATTCTTGCGCGGGAACCTAATTCGCGTATCATTATCATTGCGATGGGAAAAATCTCATCTTCAATCGGTTCATCATCTGAACGCGATATTGGAATTAGTTTTTGTCATTGTGGTCGAGCTCCGGTTGAGTGGAATCGTGGACGACAACGAATCCTGGGAGGAAGTTCGTTTCTTGTTCGTTGAATCGGGTAAGCTTTCGATATGTCGAAAGTCGAGTCTGAACTGCGAAATGGACCTATGTTGTTTATTTCTTTGATTGAACAGGCATTTGGTGGTTGTAGCTTTTCAGGTGGGTCGAGCCAGAGTTGTGCCAACGAGTCCAATCAATCATTCCAGGGTTGCTGAACAAATTGATAATGAAGGATGTTGAAGAAGCAAAGTTTCGAAAGCAAAATTTCTGGTTGAGAGTTATCATTGTGATATTGGTTGTACTGTATTATTTTCTACTGTAATTTAGAATGTAGAACCTGGTGGTTGTAAGCCTTTTGGTTGTAGTTATATTAGATGTATTATTTTGAATGTTAATGTAAATTTCATTGTATTATTCGACTATTTTGAATGGTAATGAAAATGAACTGTTTGTTTTACACATAAAGCTTGAGTCAACAACATTAAAACACCATAAACCTTGATTGAAGAAGTTCAACATAGGACAACATAAACATATATAAACAACATAAAGGTTGTCCAAAACAAGTTCAACAGAGAACAACATAAACAACATCTTGTCCAAAACAACACAACATCTTGTCCAAAACAACACACCACTTAAAACCACTACCAAAACATAATCAGTTATCCAAAACAGAATAAAAATTATAATTGTGTAAAAGTGCTCTTTCTCGACGTCCATTCCTACTGATAGTTGCCGAAGATGGATTCGCCTTCTTTGGTCTTCCACGCTTCTTTGGTGCAGATGCCACTTCAACTCGAGATTGTGCATGGCATCGTCTGATGTTGTGACCCGGTTGTTGGCAGTTGTTGCACCTGTTCAATTGACCTTTCCGAGATTTTTTGTTGCATGATTGTGTTTGACTGGGGGTGGTTCGTCGTCTGCCATGTTAGGTTTCTTCTTCGGTCAGCAAGAAATACATGTGCAGTGGGTGGTATGACTGGGTTGCGTCCTGGATCTGGTCACTGGTCAGGGCTCGTCATTGGCTCGATCACGCCTCTATATGTTGCTTCGTACTCTTCCTTTTTGTAATAGTCGTCGATGTAGTCGACTAGGTTGTGGCCAGCAAGCCAAATGCATGAGAGAGCATGTGGGCAAGGGATGCCACTAAGTTCGTATCCATGACAGGTGAAGACTTTAGCCACCAAATCAACCACCAATGTCTCTCGGCCGAGGAATGCCACCTGCAAAACAGAATAAGTATACACAACATTAAACATAAATAAGCAATTGAAAATTAAACATAATTAACGCACAAATAAACATATATAAACAATTGAACATTACATGGAAGTTTCCATTGCCCGCAATCGTGGCTTGACAATGTTGTTGGAAAAGGTCTAGAGTTAAGAAAAATTTATCATTAATCATATTAATGGCGGAATATAAAAGTTTTTATTACAAGAGTCTATTGAGGTTTAGAAGGATTTGTGTGTGGGCACAATTAAACACAATAGTTCAAGAACAAGTCTATGAGCTAGAGAGCTAATTAAACTTAAGTCTAATGAGGACTTAGGTGCCAAAATAAAAGAAGTATTTTGAGAGAGAGAGAGAGAGAGGGGGTTCGGCCACTATTGAGAAACAGCAAGCAAAAAACTAGTTTTCACATCTCAATGTGAGGCTCTATGTATAGGAGAAAGAAAAATCTATAAAGGTCAATTATTCATTCATGAAAGAATAATGTATTCATGACACAATATTTGATTTTCCCTTCCCCTTTCTCTTCTAATATGGCCGGCCATGTACACAACAAGCAAGGAGAAATTTGTTTCCTCACTTAGTTTATTTATTTCCTTCTCAAGGAAATTCATTTCCCTTTTCCTTTTGGGAAATTATCTTTATAATTAAAGGGAAATAAAACTCTCATCTTGATGTATGTTGGCCAAAATTCTACCTAGGGGGGAGCTTCTAGATGCTTCCATATTTCTTCTAAGACAATTCTTAAAATACCCATTGTAGAATTATAATTGCACAAAAAATGAAATTAATTTCATAATGCATTAAACGACTTTTCGGCTTTAGAAAGTAATTTATATTTTCATCATATGCAAATATTCAAAATCTTACTTTGACATTCACATCATTTTATGTCCATGTGGACAAAAATACCCTTTTAGACATTTTCAGAAAAAAAAAAAGTCTAGTTCAACATTTGAACTTATTTTGACTTATCTTTTAGTTTAACAATCCTACTCTAATGACCTGTAATAGTGACCTTATGGATCCAAATGAAAAATGTTTGAGCTGCTATACTCAGAATCAAAACTTCACAAACCTTTTCCGAGTATTAGCTTAATTTCAATTGACTCCACTAAACAGTTGACACTGAGAATCTCTCGGTCAAGTGAATTTATTTTCTACTCAAATTCAACTTAATTATATTGAGCGGATCCATTGAATGTTATCTATGTTTACCCTTCATGAATATCATCAACTAGTTGGGATTTATAAAATTACCATTTTACCTTACTAGTTGTTATTTCCTCAACTCTTTTGTTACTTGTGAATAAGTTAGAAACAATGTATTGACGAGCAGCTAACAAGTCACATTGTTTCATCCAAATAAAGTGGCTACTTAATTTTGGATACTGCGCAATTCATTTATTCACAATCCAAGTAATAAAGGATGAGGTGATATATATTGCATCTTAGCAATCTTGTACATGAATTCCATATCTATGAGAACTTCACAAAGTTGGTTCATGATATCTTCATGACTTAATATCTCACCAATTGACCTAGTCTAGATCACATAATGGATCTAGAATTTGACTTTCTTAATATTAATGCTATGAAATGACATGTCTCATTTCAAGATTTAGGTAAGCATGATGCGATTCATACATAGTGACCTTGAGATAGAAGATGTTAAATGGTTTGTTCTTCTATTGTCTCTGAAGGTGCACTTGTCAATTCAGTATCTTCGAAAGATACACTAGAAGAACTATAGAGTTCCTAACTCTCTATGCCTCGTAACCAGACATCATAGATTCTTCCAACAATCATACTGGGATCAATAGTCCGTTGATCTTTAGATTGCAAATATATCGTTTTAGTCAAACCATGAAGAGTTTGTTCACGCAAATCTACATTTGTCTCTTCATACATTGTTAGGTTTGATTAAGGGCTATAAGATTGAATATCATAAATCTTCAATCAAACTAAAAAAGAATGAATGAACGTTTCAATTTTTATTAATTTAAGCAGCAAATTAAAATAAGGACTTTATAAAGATTTATATATTATATCAATATGTAAATAAACAATCTTCTTGTGGGCATCTCTGCCAACAAATGTCTCTCGAATTTTTTATGTTTCTTAATGATTGCCATTGTCTTTGGTCCAACATTGTCTTTCCATTCAGTAGTTGCCTCTCTCTTTTCAACAAACCGACACATAAGGCAATAACGTATCCTTTCAAGCAGAGACACAATTGGCTCTTCTCGATCTTGAAGAATGGATCTGTTAAATGTCTCACACAGGTTGTTCAACAACATGTCACATTTGACATCAAGCCTGAAATGAGATTTACTCCACTCCGACGCATTTCCCCCCGGAGTAGCCAGTCGTGACACATTCTCAGTCTATAGGTCAGCCATCCTTCTCAAAAACTCTGGGGGTGTTGTCGCTCTTGCACACATCCATAAATGTTGTTTTAAAAGAAAACCTGGAAAATCTTTTTTTAAATTAGAATGAAGATGGCGCACACAAATCTACACTATGAACCTGAAAAATATGTCGAGGATAGTCAGCTCGAGACCTTTTTTACGATCGCTCATCATTGTAAACACTGTTGTGTTGACTATTTCTAGGTCTTCACAGAGTAATGTAAGAAACTACGTCCAAGTTTCTTTGTTCTCTTTCTCGACGATGTCAATAGCGATAGGGTACTGGGAATTATTTCATCAACACCAACAACCGCTAACAACACCCCTTCACAGTAACCCTTCAAAAAACAACCATCAAAAACTAACAGTGGCCGACACCCAATTTAAATCCCATCTTACAAGCATCATGACATATATACACACGCTCAAACACTCGTTGACCATCACTGCATATAATCGTTTTAAAAAATGTCGTCGTTCCTCGATTATGTAACATCAGTTGCTTACAATAATCTTCCAGGACTGCATATTGATCTCGGACACTGCCCTCGATAATTTCCCTCGCTTTCTTCTTGGCCCAATAAAAGATTCTATTGGACACATTAGTGAACTTCTTTGACGTACACAACTCCTTGAACGCGGTATACTCCATGTGGGGGTTTAGCCTAAATTCGTCGATAAAATAATTCCCTAACTAGGTGCTAGTCACTAATTTGCTCTTGAATACGATACCACAGTTGTGTTCACCGATGAGCGTATTAATTCTTACAGATCTATTATCGGATATTTGGACTCGGGCGTAAACAAGCAAATTACACCCCGGTGCTTTGCATTTAACTCGTACCCGGCGTTTGTCGTTAGAAACGATTATAAAATCTCGAGATTGAGCAATAAACAACTCCTTCAACACATAACAAAACTAATCCATGGTCGAAAATACCATACCAAACTTCAGCCTAATCTCTTCATGTGCGGAATTGGGGTTAAATTCTGTTTGAGTCGACTTCCGCCTGCCATCTCCGTCGTTGCCACTACAGAGGCTGTTGAGGTCGCTCTAACTGACACACACATCCTCGTCTCCATCGACACCCCCTTCACACGCCTCGTTCACCGACGACCACCATTGATTCGACTGTGGTTCGCCTTCACAAACGTCCTCGTCACCAGATTCTTCGTCGGACTCCTCGTATACTCCTCTTCTTCCATCTCAAAATCCTCATCGGATGAAGACATTTCTCCTCTTCTTCGTCGCTCTAATTTTTCGGTTGTTCGTTCGAGTTGGTTGTATTTGGGGATTTAGGGTTTTCGGGATTTAGGAATTTAAAATTTGGGAATTGGGTTTACGTGTTGGACGCTACTACTCAAATTAAGTAAATGGCCACGGAAAAAAATGTTGAATCAATCTATACGCTACACGTGACAACCGTTAATTTTTCACAGCGATTTTTTGTTAGGTACCAACAGAATACGATTTTGAGTATTTTACCCACCGTTTTTAAACATTGGGCATTTAAGTGTAAACTTGACTAAACATTGGGTATTTATGCCGCCCTTAACTCTTATAAAAAATACGATTAACCATTATTAAGGGAAAGATATGAAATAGTCAAAAACTTAAAATGATAATTGAAATACATTACGAAAAAATGACTGCAGCTTTCTCATTGTTTCGTATGTATTTGGGACGTGACGCTTTACAAAGGACTGATTTGGGCCTGTCATCGATTGACTCGTTACATTTGGAAGCATGCGCCGCAACTTCTATGTCACTGCAAAAACAACTACACAGAAATGAAGTGTCTTGCGACATATTTTATGAAGTATGTAACCTTAACAAAGGTTGACACCAATTATATATGACACAAAAGAAAATATCCATTTGACCGAAGTACAAGCAGCTGACGGTAATATATATGTAAAAAAAATGAGGAGTTGGCGAAAAAGTGTCTAACACAAAAACAATGAAACACAAAAAATGTCATGTTCTACATATTACAGACACCTTCGCTTATAACATGTTTGCCTTAAGGAAACTACTCAAAACTCTTGACTAAAAATTCAAAACAGCAAAAAATATGAATGACAACTTGAATATAATATTTTGATGAAATAATCAATATACTCATGTAAAAACGTTTACAAATTTCAAAATATACAATATTTTTAAAATTTTGTGTAAATATTCACATCAAATTGTTTACATTAATTATTTGGACTGTTTTGGTCCGAATTTGGAATGTTTACAAAGATACAAAATGATGATAATATTGACTCAATATTCGTGTAAACAAAACTAAGTAGCTATTTACAAAAAATTTACAATACGTTGAATATATTGAAAGCACTATAATAATAATAATGGGTAAATACTTAATCTTTTGCAAAAAAATAAATAAGAGATGCGTACAAGAATCATAATAAACATATAAGGCATACTAATTCGAATTGACAATGTATTGGGCCCGCAAGCTAATATTACCGATTTAACTATATATTTCACCATCGTCGATTCCAAAATAGCCACCGTCAATTCGAACCAGCAAATATATCAACAGTAAATTTATAATTAATTGAAAAAAATCAAAAGAACTCAGAGTTGTTTACGAGAAATCTTAAAAAAAAAATTCAGTTGAGGACAAATCGAATTTATTACAAAATGAGTTTTATCAATTAAGCTAATGAGGTTTACTTTCTATTTTTAACGAAATCAAACTTTGGCTATTTTTAAATCAAAATGAATTGTTTGATCGCTTAGCCGATTAGCCCAAAACTTATACACAAACTTTCCCTATTTTATAAAATCAAGGTGAACTTGTTGGCTAGTGAACATTTTAATAGTATAATATTTTTTATAAGCGAATTAAAAAAATACATTTTAATAGTATAATATTTTTTATAAAAAATCTGTGGAATGCGCTTGTTACTCGGTGATGAAATTGTTGAAATTTTTTGGTTGGGCGACTCATTCTCTCCCTATGTGTCGCGCCAACTCTGAAAATCACATTACATCATCTTGCAAGTGTCGGTTTGATGTGCTTGATTGTCCCAAAGCGTCACAAACTGCTCGAATAATCAACTAATTCTGTAGTGACTCTTAATAATGAAATTTAATCACACACATTGAAATAATAATAAAATAACACGTAAGTTCGAGAGTAAAATTTAAACAAGGATAAATCACTCTAATACCATTAATTATCTATACGATATATCCTCCCAATAATTGCAAGTCATATTTGAAAAAACTACATTACTTATTTAAAACGTGCATCCTTTTCATATCTTGCTCGTGCTTTTTAAAAAATTTAGCAGTACTTGTTTTTTTTTATTGTTTCATAAATTTTGTCCGCAAGATTTAAACTATGTTTAACACTTTGTAATTTGATTAACAATTCGTAAAATCTAAATAGTTACTGTCGAAATTTGATTACTATTCATTAAATTATGATGCATTGTTATTTAAATCTGGTCTAAACTATTGGTATAATAACTTATTAACAGCTATATAAATCTAGTCAACGATTATTAAAAATATGATTAACCATTAAAAATATAAAGGATGGGCCTGTCTTCAGTTGGGCCGTTACAGTTGGAAGCCCGCGCCGCAGCTTCTATGTCACCTGCAAAAATAAAAGACACTCATGCAACGCGTCATACAGCGAGAAGCTAAGCCCTCCACGTGTCATGCGCACAATGCAAGATCCGACCTCGACTTTTGATATCTTAGCGCAGAGCTTTGCCTGTCTTAGAAAGACGAAACTGCCCTCATACTTATCCACTGCACTGTGGATATGGTGACTCTGGTCCCACCAAGTATCAGACCTTGATTTGCTTCCCCGAAATCGGTCCCACTTTTGCAATGTGTACCAATGAGGTTCGAGTTTTAGATGGGACGCTCTCTCAGCCACTAACTCAGAGTCTTACTTCTCAGCCACGAATTTCGAATACCAAGCGGAAAAGTAATAAAGAAGAAAAAGAAATATAGTTGTTTAATTTTTTTTCTGCAACTTGCTAGTAGTTCTGCCTTTCTGTGGATATGAGTATAAGAGACCAATGAGCCTCCGAAAATAGAAAAAAAGCCAACTTTGTTGTTTTGCAATTTTAGAGCAAAAATAAAAAAGAGAGAGAAGAAATAACTTCAACAGAACTCATCAGAGTTTGCGCACCAATTCTCGATCTCCATTCGTTTATTATCTCTCAATCGAGGCCTGATTGTTTCTTGTTTCTTCGCAGACAATCAACCACAAAGGTAATTTATTGTACTTCAATGCTTGAATAGGATAAGAATTAAGTTGTTCTTCGTGATTAGGGTGTGTGTTTGTTTCTTTTGGTTTGATTTAGCTTGCTAGCTGTAATTTGTGGCTCGAAATGGTGAAATTATAGTAAATCTGTATGTTTGAGAAAACGAAATTCAGAAGCAAAAACGATTTGGTCTTCTCATCATTATTTCAACTCTTCATTTCTAGATTTCCGTTGATATAAACACTGAACATAGATTTGATCAAATATATGTTAAAAGTCCGAATCTCTCTATAACTAGGGCTGAACTTAAGTTCGAGTTTCACACCTATGTTTCCAGTGGATTAAGAATTTCTTTTGCTAATAATAGCCTGTACAATTCTTATTTATTAATTTGTTTAATTTTTTTAGGGTTTCAGATTTATCAGGATTCATGGATTGGTATTTTGGATGTGGAATCGATGATCTCGTCGTCCCCAGAGACGGAGGGATCTCCGATAGGCTTCCGTCGCCGGATAGTTGGTCGGAGTGGGGGATTAAGGAGCCTGGAGTCTTCCAATCCCAATACAAACGCGGCGATTTTGCTCCGGCCGGTGAAGAAGATGAGAAGAGTCTCTCTGAAGATGCCGAGATGGAAGAATTCTGTGGAGGCTTCTCTGATGAGTGTTCTAGGAGAACCAGGGCTCCAAATTATCACCTCGATTTCATGGGATCGGAGAGCACCGATGACATTTTCTTGTACGAATTTATTGCCTGTAGGAACTTGAAACATAAAGCCAATACAAAAGAAATATTTTGTGGATTTTTCTTTACATGATTTGTGTTTCTTTCTATAATATTTTGTTGTTTCAATGTTCTGACCTCTTTGGACTCTTTTTCTTTCTTCTCTGATTCAGGCGTTCACTGAGTGAAGATCTTCCCCCGATCGAAAGCATGGATGGCTCGTACTACTCTTCTCCTAGATCTAAAATCTGTGGTCAAGAGAAAGATGTGCGCGGCCATGGAGGCGCGAGGTATCTGAAGACACATGCCTTTTCTCCGCCCTCGGAGATGGTTGCCTGTGATTTGAGAGATGAAGATGATCGTTATACTGAGGTGAGGCTCAATGATATATTTGATCTGTTAATGAGTGAACTTTTTGGTGCTTTTGGTCACGTTTTACACATTACTGATGGTAATTAGAAAACCAATGGAAGGCATATTACAGGATTACAAGTTTTCATATATTTTGTTTGTTTGTATGTTTATATCAAGATTAGTATGGAATCAAAGCTGGATAAAAGTTGGAAATTTAGGAATTCACATGTGAGATTGTGTGCCCATTTGTGAAAATTATTTTTTACTAGAAAAATCTCCGTGCAATTATTCCAATGTTTCTTCTTCAAAACTTACAATACACTTGTAACTGTATTTGGATGTTCCAGTATCAGAAGATTAATTTGTAGTCTATATTATCGCCTGCAGGATCCATCAAATGTCGAGAACTATAACATGAACGAACACTGCGAGGAAGAGACATCTCTCGAAGAATCTGTGCTGTGTGAGCTCAAAACGGCCATGAACCAGTTCACAGAAAAAACCCGAATCTCCTTTCGCGACTCTTTATACCGCCTCGCAAAGAGCTCGGATCAACACCGTGGGAATCAGAACCAACGCAGTGGCCTATTCGTGGAAACTCATCCTAATCAATCACTCGATGTAGACACAGAAAGGTACAACACATCAGATGGCTCTTTCTCCTTTTTAAAATTTGAGAAAAATTGACCATGCTTGGTTCATAATCTACATGCACCAATTAAATTGATTAATCTTATGATCAAACATTGTTGATGACTTTTCCTTATTAATTTACCGAATTGGCACTTCTCGATGAACATTAAAGAGTAAACTAAATTGTTAACTTCAAAGGATATATAAAGCATAGGGTAAATTGTTTACTAATAATTTTTTATTTTATATCTTAGGTGTGAGACGAGTAGTGCAACGGAGTTGGGGACCAATGTGATCGATAGAGCTATTGCGAGCCTTATGTTCAGCCGAACCGACTACAGAGAGCAAGACCTTCCCACGGATTTGTCATCAAACTTCGGAGAAGTGGTCTCAGGATCAAGGAAGCCATGCGATGATCAACAATCTTTTCAGACCCAAAATCCCGATTCCAGCGACAACCAATTCCAGATAGATGACGCTGAAGTTCCGATCTTTGGTCAAATGTATAACAACCATTCGGTCAACGGTGCCATGGTTCTGGATTTCAGCTCCGGGGCCTAATCGGACGGCTCTGTTAAGGGTGTGTGTTAAGCTCAAGACACTTTTTGTTTGTGTGTAAAGACAATGGTGTTGTTAAGGTGGTCAACGAAGTGAGAGTTCAAAGTACTCGCTGTGTCATTGATCAGCTCAATTTTGTTTATTAAAACCATACATATAATTATATCTTTAGCTTATTAAATAAATAGTATTGAAGGGATTCTGTGTGGTGGTCTGTAACTTGTGTATATAGTTGAGTGTTGAAGAATTCTCATGCTCTTGCCACGTGTATTTAGTTTTATGGCAAAACTGGTCTTCCAAGTCTTAGCCACCGACAAAAAACATAAAATAAATGCTTGAATCTCTTCTTCATTTTCTTCTCTCTTTCGTATATGTCAAAAAGTATTATGTTCGAGAACAAATGTGTTTTTGTTTTTTCACCCACCTTTCAGCAATCAGACTCCATGTATTATGCTTTATGATTCGATGTACAATAATCTACTTGGATGTTTCTTTCAAGGAATTTGAGCGGCACAAATTAAAACCAATCTACAATAATTCACCTCACATACAGTGAGTGACATAATAGGTGGTTTGGCATTACTAATGATCATTATTTAAAGATGTTATCTTCTAATAAACTCAAATAAAACTAATAAAAGGTAATTTTAATATATATATATATATATATCCATCTGAATTAGGATCATTTTTAAATTATTTAACGTTTAATAAATAAGTCGTAAATAATAATAAAAAATTATTTACAATAATTTTGAGACGAAATACTTAAAAATTGTTGAAAATTAAGTGAAATATTAAAGATAAATTAGACCAAAATTTAACTGGAAACATATTTTTCATGGTAACAATGACTATATATAATGATTCTGGCCCCTTTATTTATGAGAAATTTCATCTTGTAGACTCAAAAACATTAAAATTATCTAGATAAGACCCATTTGTTTAAAAATATCTCAAACTGGATTTTAGGCTCAAAATCGGACATACCCTTAACCTCATTTATAGAGTTTCTTAGAGATTTCACTCTCATTTTCAACTCAAATTCTTTCTAAATCCGTTGGAATCATCTAAAATCATCAAAATAATGAATATGTTACTTCATTAGTTCTATTGAAAACACTTTTGTAATCGTTTTTAGTGTTAAAATCATTTTTCGATCGGAAAAAAATAAGTTCGTCAAAAATCTGAAAATTTAATACGAAAATTTAAGTTGAAGGCCATCGTACGACATCGTACGACGACGTACACCATCGTACGATGTCGTACGATGGCGTACGATGGTGTACGTCGTCGTACGATAGCTTTCAACTTAACCTGTCGTCCAAAAAATTTCAGATTTTTGACGAACTTATTTTTTCCCGATTGAAAAATGATTTTAACACCAAAAACCGACTACAAAAGTGATTTAAATGGAATTAATGAAATAACATATTCATTATTTCGATGATCTTAGATGATTCCAACGGATTTAGAAAGAATTTGAGTTGAAAATAAGAGTGAAATCTCAAAAAAAAACTCTATAAATGAACTTAAGGGTATTTTTGTCTGATTTTAGACATAAAGTTCAGTTTTATATATTTTTAAAAAAATGAGTTTAATCTAAATATTTTAAATATTTTTGGGTCTGCAATATGAAATTTTTCTTATTTATTTATTTTTCCCGTCTATCCGCTGTATTATACTAGTTAAGCTTTTGAGCTAAAATTATACGAGACAAGTTGATTGAAATCACGATTTTCTTTGAGCCCATTTTAATGAACAAGGACTTCTTTATCGTTAATATCTTGTGAACAGGTATTTAACAAATAAATATCGCAGCTATTCTAGTTTATTTTGTAATGGAAAAATGTTATTTATATATTTTCGGATAAGAGCACTAACATGATATACTATAATATACACGTGTTTTTAATTAAAAATATCTTTTGCCTGTTATCCATTTTCTCGAACTACTTTGTAAAACTTCTAAAAAGACTTTGTGACTATTTCGCTTCAAGCCTTAAAAAGAAGGATAAGTAGCGAAATATTACTTTAAAACATAAAAATGGTTATACAGTACACGTTTCGAAAGAGTTAGGTTTATACCGATTAACAAATATAAATCACTATAAAAATACAAGACTATCCCCTATTATTAATGGCAAATGAAAAAAAATATCATTTCCATGTTTTTTATATATTCCAACTTCTGCTTAAAAAAAACAACATAAATTTTTAAAAAAGTATTTAAATAATTATTTTTTATTTAAGTAGTTCTAATTTCGATCTTTAAATTTATTTATATGATACGTCGTTGATGTAATTTAATAAAAATATAACTTATATTATTTATTAATATTATAAAAAAATTTGTGGTTTTTTATTGCGTCATTTTTTTATTAAAAAATATTTTCAATAATTATAACATTTAAGTAGATATATTAATCAATTTGCAATGCGCAATATTTTTGCTAGAAGAAAAAAAAACAAGACATAAATCTACCTACGCTATCATTACACAATATAATAATACAAAAATAAATCAGCATGCGATTTAGAGCTCTACAATTTACACATCCCAGGAAAAAAAAAACTTGCGGCTATTTTATGGTTGATTTGACCTCTGTCTTGGCCATTTTGATAGATCCCAACAATGATGACGCTGCTAAGCAATGATCAATGGCTTTCGTCACTTTTTTGGAATCCTACCGAATAATGATCCAAGTTGAAGCGACAAGGCAACCGCATGAAATATCTAGTTAGTTTGAACTTTGTACAAGATAACTTCATTTTTT
Source organism: Urtica urens (assembly GCA_958296335.1). Taxonomy (NCBI): domain Eukaryota; kingdom Viridiplantae; phylum Streptophyta; class Magnoliopsida; order Rosales; family Urticaceae; genus Urtica; species Urtica urens. The sequence continues at coordinate 7,352,373 of OY282530.1, read as the reverse complement.
TTACATAAATATCAAAGATTAGATTTAGTAGTTAAAAGTATTTAAATATGAATTTTCAATTTATATTTAAACAAAAATAATATCAAGGTGAATTTCAGCTAAACGGATGAAATCAAATATATGTCATTCAAATTCATCGGAAATCAATTTAAACTTTGATGTTCGTCGAACATCATTGAGATTTATATATATTCATCAGGTGTCCACTGAAATTAACTTAATCACCAAATCTTTAATTTCATCCAAATCCATTGCAAATTATTTTTAAAATTAAATTAAAATTTTGAAGTCATGATACCCAATTATGAATTCCAACGAGTTTCATCTTAATTTATCGAGAAAAAAATAAAATTCAAGATCATAATTTTAAAAAATTGATCTAGATAATATACAAGTCACTCTAACCATTAATAAAATCATCTTATAACATTTCAAACAGATAAAAATGTTTGAAGCTCAGAAGATAAAAATGATCTCATACGATTACAATATAATTTATTGCAAGAATGTTCGCGTGCGAATTCGCAAGAATGTTCGCGTGCGAATTCACAAGAAAAGTTTGAATCTTGCTCGTAAAAAGGATATATCAATTTTTGCCCTAATTTTTTTTTTCTATTCATACGACAATAACAATTATTATAATTTTTCTATATTTTTTCCTTGGCTCTAAACATCCAGTAGTAACTTCAGGAAGAAATATCAAGAGAAAGATAAATTTTATACTTTCAATATATAGTCAATGCTCTATGACAGAGAGAAATCTGGTTTGTATAGGCACTACTCAAGATAGTATGTTATTTTCGAAGAAAAATAAATTCTATAAACATAATAACGACATTAATACTTTCTATTCAAAGAACATTGTACGAAATTATGTTCCGGTTCCTTCAATATACTGGAACATACGTAATTTCCAATTAACCGCATTAAAGTATTCCAATTTTTTTTTTATAATTAGGCTGTTTAACATTCCGAATTTTTTAATTGTTTGATAAAGTATAATGTCAAATCGTTAGCATTTTATAAAAATACCGATACAACGTCGCGATTTATCGCAGGTTTTTCAAAATGTCAATATATTTTGAGAGATCATAAAATGCAAAATATTGGTGATATTTAGCAAAAGATCGTTCAATTTTTTACCATGCAATATCGACTTACAAAGATGAAATTTAATACTTTACCAACGACATCAACGCTATAGGTGCTTATCCACCTAATACTTTTTCGCATATAAAGAATTTTACGAAGTATCGATGGTGTACCTGTTGGTAGAGATGCCCACAAGAAGATTATTTATTTACATATCGATATAATATAAATCTCTCATGAGTCCTTATTGTAATTTTTTTATTAAATAATAAAAGTTGAAACGTTCATTCATTTCTTTTTCATTTGTTTGAAAATTTATGATATTCAATAATATTATAATCCTTAATCAAACCTAACAATGTATGAAGAGACAAAGGTAGATTTGCGTGAACAAACTCTTCATGGTTTGGTTAAAACGAAATATTTACAATCTAAAGATCAACATACTATTGATCCTAGTATGATTGTTGGAAGAATCTATGATGTCTGGTTACGAGGCATAGAGAGTTAGGAACTCTATAGTTCTTCCAGTGTATCTTTTGAACATACTTAATTGACCAGTGCACCTTTAGAGACCATGTAAGAACAAACCATGTAACCTCTTCTGTCTTAAGGTCACTATGTATGAATTTCAGCGTGCTTACTTCAATCCTGAAATGAGACATGTCATTTCATGACTTCAATATATTCATTTGAGAAAGCTACACTCTAGATCCAAGTTTGTGAACTAGATGCCCTCTATTGGTGATGTATTGGGTTGTGAAGTTGAGATGAGTATACTTTGTGAAATTCTCATAGATATGGAATTCATGTACAAGATTGTTGAAATGCAATGTATATCACCTCATGCCTTATTACTTGGATTGTGAATAAATGAACTGTGCGGTATCCAAAATTAAGTAACGACTTTATTTGGATGAAAAAATGTGATTTGTTAGCTTCTTGTCAATACATTGTTTCTAACTTATTCACGAGTAACAAAAGAGTTGAGGAAATCAGAACTAGAAAGGTAAAATGGTAATTTATAAATCTCATCCAGTTGATGATATTCATGAAGGGTAATCAAAGATAACATTCAATGAATCCACTTAATATATTTAAGTTGAATTTGAGTAGAAAATAAATTCATTTGAACCGAGAGATTCTCAGTGTAAACTCTTTAGTAGAATCAGTTGACATTAAACTAATACTCAAAAAAGGTTTGTGCACATTTGAGTCCGAGTATAGTAGTTCAAGCTTTGTTCATTTGGATCCATAATGTCGTAATAGGTCATTAGAGTAAGATTGTTAAATTAGAAGTTAAGCTAAAATAAGTTCAAGTGTTGAATTAAACGTTTTCTCAGAAAATATCTAAAGGATATTTTTGTCCACCTGGACATAAAATGATGTGAATGTCAAAATAAGATTTTGAATATTTTCATATGATGGAAATATAAATTAGTTTCTAAAGAAGAGAAGTCGTTTGAGGCATTATCAAATTAATTTCATTATTTGTGGGATATTAATTCTACAATGGGTATTTTAAGAATTGTCTTAAAATAAATAAGGAAGCATCTAGAAGCTCCCCTCTAGGTAGAATTTCGGCCAACATCATTAGAGAGAAGGAAATAATATCTCTTATTATTTTGTGCATTATACATATTGGTAATTGCCCAAAAGAAAAGAGGAAATGAATTTCTTTGAGAAGAAAACAAATGTGTTAAGTGAGAAAATAATTTTTCTCTCTAATGCATCAAGGTGGCCGGCCATACACATAGAGAAAGAGGAGATGAAATTAAATATTGTGTTATGTATGCACAATACGAAAGGGTAATTACCCTTTATTGTATTTCCTTCTCCTATAAATTGAACTTCACATAGAGATCTGAAAATAAGTTATAGCTCTTATTTTGGCCGACCAAATTTCCCCTCTCTATCTCTAAAATATCTCTTTTATTTTGGCACCTAAGATCTTGTTAGACTTAGGTTCAAATTAGTTCTTTAGCTCATAGAATTGTTCTTGAGTTATTGTGTTTAATTGTGCCCACACACAAATCCTTCAAATCCTCTATAGACTCATGTAATAGAAATCTTAGGTTTCTCGAGTTCAAGATTAGGTGTGAAGGTAACGAGCAAGAAGAGACGATCTACATTTCCCAAGGCTCATCCAAGATCAAGCTACAAGAAAGGTTAGTATTCAAGTAATTAAATAATATTTTAAATAACAACATGCTCATGCACTTTGCATATGTTAGTAAAATTGTTTTACTGTAAAGAAATTTTTATATTCCGCTATTCATGTGTTAATGATAATTTTTTCCTAAATCTAGACCTATTCCAACAGTACCATGCTATATCGGTACTAAGCTTCAAATCTAAGTTTTGAAATTTTTCGATTTTGTTTTTGTTGATTAGAGCGTTTTAGCTCATGTTTTATGAAATATTTTTACATATTTGAGATTAGATAGTTATTTTCTTTGAGATTCCTAAATATTTTGATGTTTTGAAGAATTTTTAGTTTTCTCGACTCTCGACCTACAACTGATTCAAAAATTGTTGCCGTGTTTTTAAATTTTTAACATTTAAAAACTATTTTTAAAAATATTGTTTGTCATAGACATAACTGTACAGTTCTGTATTTTCTTAATTTGAATTTAATGACTCATATAGTTTAAATGTTTAAAATAATAATTTTTTATAAGAGTTTTGCCTGTATATATGTTGTTATTTGATATATCATCAAGATATCTGTAATTCGTGTTAATATTTTTATAAAATAAATCGAGATATTCGTCGAAGTTTGATATTTTTTTGAAAAATCTGAATTTCAAAAATATTAGTATTAATATTTGATACCTTGATTTTGTAAAATGGCTAATGTTTACCATCTCGTTTTCAATATGACAACATTTGTTAAACTTCTGCTAGTAATTTATATGATTACATGTCAAACTAATTAATTATGTTTATTTTACTAGATTCACTACTACAAACATGACTTTTAGAAGCGACATAGACTTTTAAAAGCAACTACTCGCTTCTAATTAGAAGTGACATTTTATCTTTAGAAGAGACTAGTTGCTTCTAACATAAACACTCAATATCTCCGGAAAAAAATGAATATTTTTACTTTGTTGGAGTTGACACATTAGAAGCGACTAATCGCTTTTAAAGCCCAAAATCTTTGGCTTGCTTTTAATGTCGCTTCTAATACCCAAAATATTTTGCTTGAACTTTTCTCCGCCAAAATTTCACTAAGTATAGTCACTTCTAAATGTCGCTTTTAATGTCCAAAATTTTGGGCCACTACATGTCCTTGTTCGGACCCTCGAGTGCTTCGAGTTTACAGCATACACCGGATCAGCCTTCGCTTCCCACCGATACCGAGTCAGATGAGCCTCCTCATGAACCCGTCGGAAGACACGGAGGACGACGACGAGGACGAGGCGGGAGAAGATTAGAGTGCCTTTAATGGTTTAGACTTATCGATTAATGTTTATTGACATATCGACTTGCGTTTATGTTTAAATTATCGACTTTATATCTATTTGGTTTATTATTTATTTGAATTTAATTAGTAATTTTTCATTATGATTAAATTTAATTATATGTTTATAATAAATTTAATTAATTAATAATAACAAACCGGATAAGAAATATAAAAAAAGATTTAGAAACGACATTGTCGCTTTTAATACCACTTCTAAAATTCGGCGGGTTACAATTAGAAGCGACATTAATACCATGTCCATAAATTTTCGAGACCTTTTAGAAGCGAGTATTCGCGTCTGAAATCGCTTCTAAAAATATGGCGGGTAACTTTTAGAAGCGACTAGTCGCTTCTAAAAGTTACTCGTCATATTTTCCCACGCTTTTTTTTGCGTTTTTTTTAGACCCTTTATAAGTACTCTAGGAGTGACTAGTCACTTCTAAATTCGTCTCTTTAAGACATTAGAACGACTGACCTTTAGAAGCGACTAAATTGAAGCGACATTGTCGTTCTAATGTCGCTTCTAAAAGTCATTTAGAAGCGACTTTTAGGCCTTTAAAAACGATTTTTGTCTCTTATAAATGTCTTTTTTGTCCTATTGATTATTATTTAAATTTCGACTATTAACATAAATTTAACTTGAGTAGACACATTAAGGCAAAATGTGAGCCACATTAAAAATGCATTATATTTATAAATCTTTTACACTTAATAACTCTATATTAATAGCAATGACTTTAAAAAAAATAGCACAATGACCGCTTTATTACGTAATAAATAAACTAGAAATCGCTAAGTCGTGTAATATATGGAAGTATGCGACTACTAGCCAAAGAAAAGCACAATTAACGAGATTAATAAAATTCAATTCCAACATATGAAACCAGACCGTTTCATTCCACCGTTGACTTGTAAAACTTACCAGATGAGATTAAGATCTCGTCTCTCTTATACAAGGCCAAGTGTTCCTATCTGTTTCTTAGAAACCTAGAGCTGACTTTTTGGCATGTCACTTACCCACGTCCAAATTGTGGGATGAATAGAGACATCCTTATAAAATACATATGTAAGAAATTTATCATACTTTAAAAACATAAGATTCATGGTACTTAGTTATGCTTTTATAATACAAGTAATTAAATAACTAGTCAAATTTATACCTTTATATTGTTGTATAGCGTAACATTATGTAAATACTAAACAAATGAACACAAACATGGGGTATCATTTATGATTAATCTTTTCATTAATTTTTTTTGAATATTTCATTTATTTACGCCTATAACTACAAGATATTTACTATTTACTTGATACTTATAAAACATGTGGATCAATGTATATTGGTTCAATTTTCTTTTCTTTTTTTGAATCTCATCAGCTCTTTAAAAATCGCTACGTAATACAAAATCTCTGATTTAAAAGTTCATTGGATGCATTCAATTATCAGCGTAACCTTTTTTTTCTTAATTATTTGTAAAACCCGTTTCCTCGAAATCGTTATTACCATATTCGAACTAGTGAATTGGAGATCATAAATTCCTACCGCAACGAGTTTCTATGACACATCAGCGAATAAGGCTTCGGTAACTATTATTGTATGAAAGTTCAATAAGTAACAGTTTCTTGTAACAACTCTCAACAAAAATCACTGCATACACTTTTAATTAGCATATCGTCTAACATTTAAAAAGCGACATTAGTTTTTTTATTGGTTATATGTCTAATGCTGAAAAGTGATCTCAAACTTTAGTTACGATTCTACCCGGGCGAACCCTGAATGACAGGTAAAACTACATGCTTTGGGTCCTTGACATTGCTTGTCGACATGTCTACAAAAGAGCGTAGACTAGCGACGGGTGATGCCATGTTATTCTACCAATTTGGTAAGGTTAAACCAAATCAAAGACAAAGAAAGTATAAAGACATGATAACCTCAAGTTCGAAATGGCCTTGTTGACGTTATAGTCTTCTTCGAGAAGACCCATTAGCCCATCAAAACAGGTAGTTCTCTCCATCGGATGCCAAAGGAGAAGTCTAGTAAAATTCTTTCGGCATCTCTGATACTGTTTGTCTCTAAAAAGTTATAGAAGTCTTTATCAAAAATTTTGTTTTTATTTTTTCTGAGAACAGTTTTAAGACTTGTGTAAGAATTTATCCTGCAAATTTCGTACTAATTTTTCATCATTATCATCAACAATACAATTTTAATTCAATAAAAAAAAAGTACATAAACCTTTGAATATTATGAACACTTTAATTACCGCTATACAGTTTTATTACATTTTATAAAGCACTGATGTAACATTATAGCCACGTACAAAATGTTTAAAAGTCTGACCATCCCATTTATATTTGGTACCGTAAGGGTTTAAATAAATTCTACGGTTTGGTAACCGGTAAAGTATGGGTAGATTAGACGGTTTTTAGTTTTGGTATATAGTTCTATAATTATACTATTAAGTTATTTGCATCCCTAATCTGTATGTAACAAAAACTGATCTACAACTAGAGTTGCTTAATAGAAACAATCCGGTAAAAAACAAAATCAAAATTGTGAAGAATAAACCAAGAACCAACAAATGACAACTAAAAGCCGAAACAACCCACTAGCAGAGTCGTATTTAAGCTCAAATAAAATTAAAACCTGTATAAAAATAAATTAACCACACACCAAGGGCCAAAAGTTTCCATTTATACTACGGACGACCATCAAATTGAACGGCCAAGTCGTGTTATTGAAATCAAATTGAACATCAGATATAAAATGACTTAAAATTCCATTAATCATGTTATTGAACTCGTGTCAGGTATACATACGCAGTGCCCCATGCTTTGTCGCAAGAATATTGATTTCCTCCATATATAAATACCTACCAAGATATTCTTCAACAAGAAATCTATTTCTATTTTCAGTGGCTATATAAACCAATACACACCCATTTAATATACGGCGATAAGTATCAAAGCATCACCAACCCATTTATTTTTACATAAATACAAGTTTAAGGTTTTTTTTAATTTTTTTCTACATTTTTATATCTAAATTTATATTTCTTTTGCTTTGAAAATTTACATATATAATAGTATATATGTAAAGTTCCTCAGACAACCTTTCCACGTAGACAAATCCAAATAAATAAATTTAAAAACAAAATCTTCTTAATCCCCAAAAAAATTCGTCTTCATTTACAACTCTTTTATAAATAAAATAAAAACAAACCTTCCACAAAAAACGTGCGACCCACAAACAAACCCTTTTATAAATAAAAGGCAGAAAAAAAGTCCATCCCGAAAAAACAACATAGACCACGAAAAATCCCCCATCACCATCGATCAACCGAGGAGATCGAGGCAATCACCAGAGACCAACCACGAGAACCGAAACGATGGCGTTACCGCCGTCGCCGAACAACCGGCCGGCGATATCCCTCCAACCCTCCCACAAAAGCTCAAACCGGTCAAGCCAATCAGGCCCGGCAAAGATCCTCCGCCGCGTCCGCTCCGTCTTCCGGTCGTTCCCCATCATCGCCCCGGCCGGGTGCAAAATGCCGAACATGTCCGGTCTCCACCACGGCAACGACCACCACGGAGCCCACGCGCACCACCACGGCCACGTGCGCGTGACGGGGACGCTCTTCGGGCAACGGAAGTCCCGAGTGAACCTGGCGATCCAAGACAGCCCGCGGTGCCTCCCCACGCTCGTCCTGGAGCTGGCTGTCCCCACTGGCCGGCTTCTGCAGGACATGGGGGCGGGGCTCGTCAGGATCGCCCTCGAGTGCGACCGCCGTGGGCCCCGCGAGCGCGCCACTAAGATCGTCGACGAGCCCGTCTGGACGCTCTTCTGCAACGGCAAAAAGTCAGGCTACGCCGTCAGGCGCGAGCCCACGGACGATGACCTGGCTGTTATGCAGCTCCTCCACGCCGTCTCCATGGGAGCCGGAGTTCTCCCCTCCGCCGACGCCGAGGTTTCCGGCGAGCTCACCTACCTCCGCGCGCATTTCGAGAGGGTCGTTGGGTCCAGGGATTCGGAGACGTACCACATGATGAGCCCCGACGGGAATAATGGAACCGAGCTTAGCATCTTCTTTGTACGGATATGAGAAGTTTTTTCTTCTTCTTTTATGTACGTGATACGGTATTGGTTATAATTTGTATATGTATTAAGTTTCATACTTGGCTTTGATGATACTAACGTTACGTGTAACTCCTCCCGCCCAACCGGGCTCTAACACTTTTTTTTCTGCATGCGGCTGTGTCTTTTTTTCAATTTTTTTTTTTCACATCGAGCTATTTACTTGCATGATTTGTCTTGGTGAAAATGTAAATAAAATAGAGGATTTAGTTTGTTTGATTACGGTGTTTTGTCTTTGTTGATCATAAGATGATTTTATTTTACCATGACGATCTCATATGTCTTCTTGCTTGTCTCATGCCATGTTTTTAGGTGTTGTAATGGATTTGTTATCCCGTTGAGAATGTCTAAATTAAGAAAAATAACTATAAGGATGAAAATGTACAAGTACCTTAAGGTGTTGTAATGGATTTTATCCATGTTTTTAGGTGTTGTAATGGATTTTATCCATGTTTTTAGGTGTTGTAATGGATTTTTAGCAAGCGAGAGATCTAAATGAAAGGACTAATTTAAAATGAAAAAATTATATAATATAGCCGTTCGATTTATTTTAAAAAAATAGTTCAAAATTTCGTTACAGTAACTAAAGCTATGCTGCCAATTTCTTTTGACACTGAGATTAAAATTTTATTTTTTTACAATAAAATTTATATAAAAAAAGAAATGAAAAAAACAACAACTACTCTTTTTTAAATTAGAAATTAGCAACAATATTTTTCTTCCTAATAAGAAGAGTTAGCAACATCTGACGATGAAAAATAATCGTTTGAAATTAATTGTTTAGTAGAATACCCAAAGTTTCATAAAAAAAATACAAAAATTATGTTGACACAAACATTACAAAATTTATATGGCTGTTATAAAATTTTAAACAGCAAAATAACATGGAAAAAGAGTAACATCGAGTCTTTCTTAAAAGTGAATAGGAACTGAGACTCTAGTTTGTAGTCGTGTCTCATGTACTCCTTTTTTTTTGGCGATAATTAGCTATTGCTAACGCCATTTTGTGATGAAATTCATCATTTTCTTCTATAATATTGTCGTAAACGTTAAAAAGAAGGTGATTTCGGTTGTTATTATTTAAAGCATTCCTATTGGGTTCAATAAAAATAATACACAAGTTTCAATAGTTTCACATTGATTAAATACAAAGGAGAATGGCTCTTTAGAACATCTCCATGCAAAGCAAGTCAAGTTACACATCATCTTATTTTTTATATATTTTTTTTATTATTATATAATATTTATAACAAAATTGTAAATTTTGGCACCGATGCCATCTTTTTCTTTGGACAAAAAAATAATAAAATAATATATGCACGAATAGTTTTATTTATGTGATCCATTTATAATAACTTTTTATATCAACATCACTTGAATACTTTTATATAGTATTTTAAATATAATAAATAAATAAAAATTAAAATATTTAGTGATGTGGAGAGCATTTCCAATGCAACTTCTCATAGTTACTTTACATATTATAATAAATATTATTATTAAATTAGTTTGATAGTGATAGAAGTTAATAATGATTGAATTTGGTCCCACTAAAACAAAATCATTGGTTGATATAATATTATAATAATATTTTCAAAACCAAAATCAAAAGCACCGGTGCCAATTTTTACTCTTATGTAATAATTATTGCATGACAACTAGATAATAAATAAAAATAAAAATAATTTGACAATTCTCCATAAGCAATAAAGCAAATTTAGTTGCTAACATTGGAGAGGCTCTTAGAGCATCTACAATGCGAGCTCTTATAGTTGCTTTATATATTATAATAAATAATATTATTAAATTACTTTGATAGTGATTGCAGTTAATAATGATTGAATTTGGTCTCACTAAACAAAAACATTGGTGGATTTAATATTATAATAATTTTTTAAAAACCAAAATACAAAGCACCAGTGTCAAATTTTACCCAATGTCATAATCATTACATGACAACCAGATAATAAATAAAAATAAAAATAAAATGATTTGGCAATTTCAAGTAAGCAAGAAAACTTTAGTTGTTACCATTGGAGATCCTCTTATAAATGAACTAATTAATAATCTATATTAATTGTGTCGTGAGCTAGTTGAGTGCCAAGTCGAGGTGAAGAGGCGGTGAGGTGACGAGATTATGCCAATTTTCACTCTTATCAACACCCTCGCCGCTGTCGCCTCCGCCTTAGAGTCGTTTTTGTACGTACGGTTACAATTTATACATGTGTGTGCATGTGTAGTTTACTATTTCATACTTACTTTGATGATACGTTACATATAAGCCTACCGTAGGCGTTAATATCATTTTCAACTCACTTTTAATTTGTAGTGAGATGTGACACATTTAGAGTGGATGTGGTCCAACACATCTTAAATATATATCCAAATTTGAAGTTGATGAATAATATTTATCCAATTTTAAAATCCAACAATTTATTACTTAAATTTGGGTTATGAACTGCTTTAAATTATAAATTCACCCACAAAATTAATATGTAATTTAAACCATAATTTAAATGATTTATAAAAAATAAATATTATCAAAGAAAAAAAATATGATATTTTTTAAAGCATAAATAATATAACATTCATAATAATACTTCACATTAATTAACACAATACATGTAAATAAAACACATATAAATAATACTAATAGTTATACAAGTGCAATCATAAATAAAAATGAAATTACAATCATATTTAAGTTACCTACAAAATATAATGTTTATATAATATCTTTGTTCTATTAATATTATCCCAAATAATATTTATTCTTATTAATTAATTTTTATATTTTTATATTGTAATATTAACATAATATTTTCTATAAATATAATTTAATTTAATATTTTTTCCATAATCATATAAATTAATGTTTATTGACCTACCATATTAATAAAGAGGTTAATATGAAATTAATATAAAGTAATTTTGAAAAATAGAAAATGAGAATATTATTTTTGTAGTATGATTTGGTGTTGTGTGGTGGAGCAATCTCCCCCATGAGTGAGATCTCATCACCATTCACTCAAACATTCACCGGTGTTTATTTCGAACATAGGCTTCCCCTAGGACTGAGCTCACTCACTTTTCATAACAAAACTCACAACGTTTACCATCAAATGTTTAGTTTAGGAGAAAAAGAAACAACTTAAAAAAACACGCACATGTTTGTTCTCGCTCAAGCAACAAAATCTTAACATAATCCTTATATGGTTGAACACCCCAAACTTGATCTTCTTTTCGACGCAGTGGAAGTGTTAACCTAAACATGAAAACGGCACTTCGTTTTATATGAGACAAACAAAAAGGTCGATCTCAAATTTGGAGTGGAGACAACGGACACAATAGAAGACATCATGGTTCCATTAAATAAAAGATTCACAATACAAAAAACTTTCGGACGGTGAGGTGACACAATACCCTGACAGGAGATGTCTTATCTACATGTAAGAAAAATCTTGGACAACATGAGTTTTGCCTTAGTGAAAATATCCAATAAGCTTTTACGAACAATCTCCCCCATTGAATTTGAGTAGACAAAACTCTAGTGTACTTCTGTATCAACAATACTTTGAGTCGACTCGTGTCACAATGACTAGACTTTTATCAACGAAACCGAGATGTGACATATATGGCTAGTTTTTTTCCTTTCTTTCTAGATCAGTATGAATTCCGTGGAGATAGTTCTAAAAAATTTGCGAATAGGATGAGGAGAAACTTCGAGTACGCAATATCACTAAATACAACGCGACTACCTTGCCATAGGCCTTGTGTCACATGGTTGTTACCAAACACTGATAAAAACTAACTGCCATGGCATAATTTATAGCTCTAGAGATCCATTTGTCTTATGAAACTCATCTCCTACATATGATGCATTAAAGATATGCCCACTTAATTTCATATGTTTTGCACACGTCGAGCTTAAGAGAGTAATTTCTTTTATCGTGGCTTTGTGAGAATCTACTAAAAATAGTGGCTTCAACGACGGAAAAAACCCTTTAAACAACGAACATTGAAGTATTGTCTTGTCTAGTTTAAATGACGAGAATACCTAGGGGCGCGAGACAACTCTCTCTAAGGAACTCGGCAAAATAGTCCCGTAACTTCGAGAGAAGGGGTGCCCTTTGCACAACAAAGAAAATAATTATGCATTTAAATATAAAATTGAGAAGATATAAATGGGCTTCCCAAATGATATTTTCATCATCCACCACGAACTTTTTCAATAATCGAAAATGCCTAAATTATTTTTCTCTTCGCCAAAGAAAATATTTTTGTCACTACAAAAATGTATATACGGTGGTTTTCATACGTCGTTCAATCATTTTGTCATGAAAAGACTAGCACCCTTGAAAAGTTATATCGTCATGAAAAATAATATTTCTGTCACGATGCACCAAGCCCATACGAATGGAGATTATACGACAATATTTATTTGTTTGTCATACATGTTTATCCCGTTGTGACATAACATTTCTAGTCATGAAGAAATAATAACAATTTTTAAATTATTTAACGACGTCTAATGAGCGAGTCTCGTCTCGACTGAAAATTTACAGGTCATCACAAAACTAGTCCAAAAATATTAAATTTTAGTACTTATTTAAATAATTATACGACTGACATATCTTTCGTTGTTTAGTCAGATCTTATCGCGACAAAAGATGTAAAAATCACGATGAAATCAGTCATTAAATATAAATTTTATTAAAATTAAATATTTAAGTGAATGGCATATTTTTCGTTGTTTAATTACTAGAACATTTTTTTAAACAATAAACCTCAAAGTCGCCGTTTAAAGCGAAATAAAAAAAACTCTTTAAACCATTGACTTTGTAGACCGTTATTTAAAGTGAAATGTCGAGACTTTAAAAGACGGTTTTTGAATACCGTTGTTTAAAATCTCTCATATAATTCATTATTTGTAACACTAATCACTACCAAAAAATGGAGTCTCTCTTGCAAAGATCTTCGCCCGCATGGAATATTATATTATTATGGTTCTTGTGAATGGACGAAGAGGAAGGAGAAGTCAGTGTAATTCCCAAACTTCAAAAGAAGAAAATAAGAGAAATTTAGGGATGACGAAAAGTTCACGAAATCTTCCCTTGGCTCAGCAAATGCTTAGGTAAGATACAAATGCAATTATTAGTAGTAGCCAGTATTTCCAGAACAACGTGTTCATTTGGTAGTTATGTCTCCATGAGCCGGCCCAAGTCATGCAATCCGCAGATAACAATTGGGAATAATAAACCAGTACCTTCTTTTCAGACTTAATTTCTTAAATAAGTACATTTTAATGTTATAAATACATCCTTTTTATTATATGGAAATATAACTATAAAAATCATTAATTATAGATAATGATTTTTATATATGGAAACACGTCATTTCCAAACTTAATCATAATTTGTTGCAAATCTGTGGAAATATAAATTTGTTTTATTTTTATTTATTTAGGGAACGAGGTGAATTAACCAAACAAAAAAATTGCGCGTGCTGTTAACATGCCGATGACTAAAAAATTGCGGTGGCCGAAAAAATTACGACATAAATAATGTGCAAATTTGAAAATAAAATTGCGAGAAAAATTGCGGTAGTTGACAAAAATAATGTTGCCAAATAATAAATATAAAGATATTTATCATAATAAAATAATTTGATAATTTTAAGAAGAAAATTTTTTGATTGATTTTAATAAATATCTTAGATGAATATTATATAAATGGGCTTAAACTGATATAATTAAACCTAAAATCCTAATAAATAAAATCCTAATAATCTATTACTTATTTACCCACTAAAATTCTAAAACACAAAAAACATATTTCTATCAATCTGTCTCATATTCTCAGTCGAATATGTTCTCTCTCTCTCTCTCCCTAAAACACAAAAGTGTCTCTCTCTCACTAAAACCCTAAAACACAAAATCAATTTCGATTCAACTTCAAAACTTAAGTTTTCAACCTGTCCGACACATTTCGACACTTCGGTGTCATTTTTGCATCGACTAAACGACGTCATTTCGGCGTCAGAAATGGGCGAAACGAAAAATTGCAACAAAATAACTGTCTTCTTCATTTTAGCGCGATTTCGACGCCAAAACGACGTGATTTTGCGAATTTTTTTTCTTGGACTTAACAACTCATTCATGGAGACTTAACAACAAAAATAAATTAATGGTTGAAGGTAAGACAAAGTTAAAAAAAAAAAACTTATAATACTATCATGAATGATAGACATCATTATAAATTGCATGATGGTGATGTGCCATTTGGGAAAATGTCATCACTCTCGTTAAAAAGCAAGTAAAGTCAGGCGTATGTCATAATCGAGTATTTTAGTGAATTTCATTCCCTTTAATTTTTGCCATCTTATACTCTCGCGTAAATTTAGGACATCTGTTCATGAAATTTGGATATAAATTTACGCTAAAAATGGTTTAAGGATGTAAAATTATTGAACGCTTAATACTATATAGCTCGGTTATGCCATTATCTTCTAAATATTGTTATAAGGTGTCTTCGTGGCAAATCTAATTCCAGAAATAATTATGTCCGAACTAAGGATTAAACGTGCGAATGCCGATAAATGACCGATAACTAAAAAATACAGGAATGCCGTTAATCAAACGGGATTTCGATGGAGAAAATCTGAAAAACGGAAAAAGAAATGCTGATTAGATTGTTGTTGGCGGGACAAAATTTTGACAAAAAATAAAAGAAATTCAACAAAAAAAATATTAATTATAAAAAATTTAAAATTACAAAAATTATATCAATAATGTTTATAAGATTTTAATAATATATTAAAATGTAGATTTAAAATTTAGCTAAACTAAATTTTTATTATAATATGTTCAATGTTATAAGAGATTTGACATTATTAATATTAAATTTTAGATTAAAATGAAATATTGTTGATTGATTATAAAGTTTAAATATATAGTTAGTGTATATAAATAAATAAGTTTAAAATTCAAAAATAATAATTTTAATAATACATTAAAATTTATACATAAATACCGTTGAAACTATTTTTTTTAATTATTTTTCTAATATTATAATAAACTAGTTATATAAAAGTAAAACAGTACATTACTAAACAAAATTACATTTGAATTTGTAGGGATTCGAACCCAAACGCGCAAGGAGCAAGTTATGACACAGTCTTTTGAGCTGTTTGTGGTTTTACCGCCAATTTATACTGTAGTGGACATCGGCCAACGACAGTCAAATTTCGACGACCAAACTGATGAAAATCCTCGCGCAAAAATAACGAAACGCGTAAATAGAAATTTTTGGACCGACTTTGAGCGAAACTCGACTTTTTTATGAGACTTCGGCGAGTTTGATCGGCTATTTTTTCCAGTTGGCATGGTCCGAACATCGTTTGGCATTGCTTGACCAGCTTTTATTCTAAATATTCTATATTATAGCGATAGCATATTCTATTGCTGTTGTAAGTTTTTCTTTTATATAAATACATTTGTAATTCTAGCTTATCCGTGACCGTGAGTAGTTATTATTAGATATAATTTCTTTTTGTGATGAAAAAGAATAAACAACATAAATTCGCGGGGAAATGTGAAGTAGGAAAGCTTCTTTTGTCGCTCTACTACCATTGGATTAATGGATCAATAATAGAGCACGGAATAAACCATAAGTGATGAGAGAATATACTCTTTCGCTCCCAACAGTTACGTCTTGAAGAAATAGTTTTCTGTCATTTATTCTAGAATTTATTATTAAACATAAAAAACTAATAATTACAATTTTGCATTATGTGGTTGAGGATAGGTATTGGTGTCGTCATTGCTATGGTCCCATTGATGTAGCTTTATATAAGTGATGGAGACTTTAAATTTGGCAATCATATGAATTCTCGGCTGATTTATTTATTTAAAGGTTTTCTATATTCGCATATAGCTTCGGAACTATTGTGTTTAATTTAGTAAAATGAGTGAGATGAATTATACAAACGGTTCATTTGTAGTATGCTTATAAGCATGTCATAATTTTTCAAAATTGATATTATCCAATTAGATTGAAATACGATGTTTTCGTATCGTGATCAAAATTCAAGATCATATTTAACAATGGAAAGATGAGCTTGAGCTTGAAATGTCACGAACGCTAAAATGATCACTAACATTTTCTTCAGTTTACGATGATTATTTTGAACCCAAATTTCCATCACCAAAGCTCCAAAGCTTCATGGAATAAGAGATTGAGTAAAATTTTGTATTTGGGGGAAAATTAATTGAGGCTAGTTTATAAAATTTCAAGCTAAAAAATGAACAAATAAAAAAATTAAGCGAGGGCTTAAGCCCATGGTGAGTCTAACTTGGATCTCTTCTCTCTGCATAAAATAAATAATCAAATCTCTTACCTTTATCTTCATTAAATGTAGCTATATAATATTTTCGCTTTTACAAATAAATTGAGTATTTACTCACTTTTATATATAGTGTTTTCAATGTACTCAACGTTTTATAATTTTTTTATAAATACGCATTCAATTTTATTTACTATTGGATCCAAACTACCATTATCTTGCAACGTTATAAACATGTCCAAATTCGGACCAAGACAGTCCAAATAATTGTAAACAATTTCAGGTGATTATTTAAACAAAATTTACAAAATATTGGTTATTTTAAAATTAGTAAATATTTTTATGATATATAGCTAAAAGACCCATTTTTATCGCATGCGCTTTGACGTTCAACCATTCCATAGTTAAAATGTGATATGAGACACCGTACTTAGTATTTTAAGTTAGTAGAGAAAGTAACGAGTGATACAGTATTTTGGTATTGTTTCAACTACTTATTTAGGTTACATATATTTTGACTATAGTGATGTATTTATTCGAGATGTGGACGTGGGATGATATATAGGCAATCTCGAAGGCCTAATATCTCAAGGGTGAAGAAAGTTGGACGACATAACCAAGGCATAAGCGCATAAGATTTTTTTCATGCAAGAGTTGGGAATCGAGCAATGGATTAATTTAGTTAAAGAAGCTCTTTAGTGAGGGACGACACCTGTTATTGAGGAGAGCAAACGACGAACAGGCCTCTCTCGTTCATGATACGAATGAAATGTGGAGGAGATCGACTAAGGAAAATCACCTTCTTCTACGGGATGTGTTGAAATAGGTATATGTTTATAAAAAAATTATCATTAGCAAATTAATGGCGGAATATAAAAATTTCTTTACCAGTAAAATAATTTTACTAAGCTAGGACAAGTGAATGAACATATTTTTATTTAAAAACATTATTTAATTATTTGTTACTAATTTTTCTTGTAGTTTGATATTTGAGGAGTCTTGGGAAATGTAGATCGTCTCTTCTTCCTCGTTTCCTTCACACCTTGTCGTGAACTCGAGAAACCTAAGGCTTCTATTACAAGAGTCTATAGAGTGTTTGAAAGATTTGTGTGTGGGCACAATTAAAAACAATAACTCAAGAACAAGTCTATGAGCTAAAGAGCTAATGTAAACCTAAGTCTAATGAGGACTTAAGTTCCAAAATAAAAGAGATATTTAGAGAGAAAGAGGGGGGGGGGGGGGGGGGGGGGGGGGGGGGGGGGAGGATCGGTCAAAATAGAGAGAGAGCAAGAGAAAAACTTATTTTCACATATCTATTTGAGGCTCTATTTATAGGAGATGAAATCCAAGAAAAGGAAATTACATTTTCCTATTGTGCATTCATGATGCAATATTTGATTTCCTTTCCTATTTCTCTATACATATGGCCGGCCATTCTATAGCATTAGCGAGAGAAATTTGTTTCCTCACTTAGCGCATTTGTTTCTTTCTCTAAGAAATTCGTTTCCTCTTGGGTAGTTATCTTTATAATTAAAGGCAAATAATTCCTCTCCTCTTTAGATGATGTTGGCCGAACTCCTACACTTAAGGAAGGAGCTTCTAAATGATTCCTAATTTCTTTTAAGATAATTCTTAAAATACTCATTGTACAATTAATATTGCACAAATAATGAAATTAATTTCATAATGCCTCAAACGATTTCTCGGCTTTAGAAACTAATTTAAATCTCCATCATATGAAAATATTCAAAATATTATTTTGAAATTCACATCATTTTATGTCTTTGTGGAAAAATATACCCTTTAGACATTTATGAGAAAATGTATAGTTCAACACTTGAACTTATTTTGACTTAACTTCTAGTTTAACAATCCTACTCTAATGACCTGTAATAGTGACCTTATGGATCCAAATGAACAAAGCTTGAGCTATTATACTTGGACTCAAAAGTTCACAAACGTTCTCCGAGTATTAGCTTAATGTCAACTGACTCCACTAAGGAGTTGACACTGAAAATCTCTCGATTCAAATGAATTTATTTTCTACTCAAATTCATCTTAATTATGTTGAGTGGATCCATTGAATGTTATCTATGATTACCCATTTATAAAATTACCATTTTACCCTTCCATATGTTATTTCCTCAGCTCCTTTGTTACTTGTGAATAAGTAAGAATAAATGTATTTACGATGAGCTAACAAGTCACATTGTTTCATCCAAATAAATTCGTTACTTAATTTTGGATACTGCGCGGTTCATTTATTCATAATCCAAGTAATAAAGCATGAGGTGATATACATTGCATTTGAGCAATCTTGTACATGAATTCCATATCTATGAGAACTTTACAAAGACGGTTCATGACATCTTCATAACTTAATATCTCACCAATTATTCTAGTCTAGATCACTTAGTCGACCTAGAATTTGACTTTCTCAAATGAGAATATGTAAGTTATGAAATGATATGTCTCATTTCAAGATTTAGGTAAGTATGATGCGATTCATACATAGTGACCTTGAGAAAGAAGAGGTTAAATGATTTGTTCTTATATTGTCTCTAAAGGTCTACTGGTCAATTCAATATATTCGGAAGATACACTAGAAGAACTATAGAGTTTCTAATCTTTATATCTTGTAACCAGCCATCATAGATTCTTTCAAGAATCATACTAGGATCAATAGTCCGTTGATCTTTAGATTGTGAATATTTCATTTTAACCAAACCATAAAGAGTTTGTTCATGCAAATCCACATTTGTCTCTTCATACATTGCTAAATTTGATTAAGGAGTATAAGACTATTGAATATCATAAATCTTCAAACAAGCGAAAAAGGAATGAATGACCGTTTCAACTTTTATTAATTTAACCAACAAATTATAGAATTAGGACTCATGTGAGATTTATATTACATTGATATGTAAAAAAATAATCTTTTTGTGGGCATCTCTACCAACAGGATGTACATAGATTTTGCACCAAGAGTATTAAAGGACACTCCCTCAGATCTAACAAAAACATAAACATAACCCAAGATTTTGTTAAAAGGCCTCCTTGGAAATGTCCTTTAGGACATACTCATCATTTTCCTCTACGTCACCAAAGAGGAATTTCTAAACGGGACTTCCTCTGGAACCTTAGTTCTTGGATTAATGGAGTTCTTGTCCGATGGAATTTTATGAACGTCATGGAGATCAATTATGTAATCTACCGCTGAATGAACATTCTTTACTTTTTGCATGGAAATATTACTCATACCAGAATCAACAATTGAGGAAACATTTTTGAGTTGCCTTCTCTTATAGAAGACGAGGGAGGAGACCTGAAGCTTTAGTAGGAGCGACAACAAATGGAAGAGATTTTGCAAAAGTCGACAACAAGTTTAGTTTTCTCAAGTTTTCCCAATTGTCTTCACACCATACTTGCTGGTTTGAATCCTTGAGACCGACAGATTACTTGGAACTTTTGGCTTTTCTTTCATCGAAGACCCACAGATAATATTTGAGGACTTTACTTCTCGAGTGTAACCAAGGAGATTAGAAATGAAAAGATAATTTTATGTGGAATTTCTTAGAGATGAGAAGAGAGAGCAACTGACTTTGAGAAGAAAAAGGATGAGATGATGCAAATCACCAGTTCCCTATTTTGAATTTCCCTTTGTAGGTGGGAGGGAAATGAATTAAAATGCATAGCTTTGATGAGAAAGAAACATAAGAATCCTTATATTGGTCTTGATGAATATTCTGAAATCGGCCCAAGAACAAATAGCAATAAAAAATGATTTCTTAAGTTAGGGAGACAAAATACCCAAATTTGTTCGACGCTTTTCGAATTGAACAATATCAAGAGGTTTGTAAAAATATCAACCAATTGATTTTATGTACCAATGTGCTCCATAGATAAGATCTTGTACTCCACTAAATTTTCGATGAAATGATGTATGATTTTAATGTGCTTCGTCTTGCTGTATTCAACTGGACTTTTAACAATGTTGATAGCACTAATGTTGTCATAAAAGGTAATGACATCATGAGACATGTCATATTCAACCAACATATATTTCAGGTAGACCAATTATGTACAAGCAGATCCTAGCTCTGTACTCAACTTCTTCAGAGTATGCGGAAACGCTAGTATCGATGTCAAAGAAACTGTTAGGGACAACAACTGGTGGAATGTTAGGAACAAAAAATAAAGTGTCATCACTCCTATCATAATTAGAAGGTTCTTCTTCATCGTTAATATTAGGATAATTTACATAAATTACCCCTAAACTATACCACTTGTCCAGGTTCACCCCTGATGTTTGAATTTTCTCAATAAGCCCTTCGAACTTAGTTTTTTTGTAATCTTGTGTCGCTTCTGTTATCTTTCCATCCGACATTTTTGGAATCCATGAGACTTTTCTTGAAGGAATTCCACCCACGTGTAGCGAGATGAATCATCTACAACAACGAGGATATAACACTTACCATCGAGGCTTTCCAATTGCATTGGACCCATAAGATTCATGTGAAGAAGCTCAAGAACACAAGAAGTAATGATGAAATCGACAATCTTGTTGAAGCTTTGACTTGTTTGCCTACTTGACATTATCCACAAATCTTTTGAACATAATTTTGAAGTTTGGGAATACCAAAGATTGCTTCCTTGGAGATATTTTCTCAAATTCTTCGAAGATTAAGATGGCGAAGGCATTTGTGCCATAAATCAATGACATTTTGCCAACCGACAAAATAAGTAGAGGAAGACGGAAAGTTCCACATGTAGAAATTATCTGAAGACATGATCTCGGTATTGTAGACTTTAAAAATTTGCACTAGATTTAGTGAAAGTGACTATGAGATTCTAATCACACAATTGACTTATACTTATCAAATTCTCTTTTAATCCATCGACCAGAAGAATGTTGTCCAACAAAGGAGACAACAATATTCCTTTTGTTGGAAAAGATGCCCACAAGAACATTATTGCATATCGATGTAATTTAAATTGCTCATAAGTCTTTATTGTAATTTGGTTCTTCAAACGCTCGGAGATTCTAGTGGTAGAAACTTTCGTGGTTGCTCGAAAATCCAAAGACGAAAGGCAGCGAGACAAGGAGAATAATTTTAATCCAAGAAGGAACTCCAAGATCAAGCAACAAGAAAAAGGTTGTAATCTTTTTCATATTTATTATATATTTTAATTAACAATATGTTCATGCACTTTGTCTAGGTAGTAAAATAGTTTTACACATGTTAAAAATAATTTCTTATATTCCGCCATATATGATATGATAATTAATTGTTAAATCATAGATCGATTCCAACACCTTTTTCATCGACCAACAATTGAATAGGTTGATCAACCACCAAAGATAGCACTGCCTTTTGAACATGCCTGGATG
Source organism: Urtica urens (assembly GCA_958296335.1). Lineage (NCBI taxonomy): Eukaryota > Viridiplantae > Streptophyta > Magnoliopsida > Rosales > Urticaceae > Urtica > Urtica urens. The sequence continues at coordinate 7,329,945 of OY282530.1, read as the reverse complement.
TTTACTAGAAAACCAGAGACTCCATTCATGTGACGAGAACAACCTCTGTCAAAGTACCAATCCTCCTTAGATGTGGCTTTCAAAGAGGTATCTGAATCATATGCTCGGTGATCTTTTTTTACTCTCCACTCCTTAGTGACACGAGGTAAGGACTGATTCAGATAAATTTTCATCATTGAAGCATTGCTTTGAAAAATCCTACGCGTATATCAGTGATTAGTTAAAAAATGGTTCATTCCAAAAATCTTGAATATAAAAGGACATATGTGACCAGATTTTCCACAATAATGACATATCCAAACGTGTCTCGCTTCATGAAAATGAGAGATTTCATAACCAAGAGGATGAATGTTCCTGGAAGAGCGTCTAGAATTCGTAGAAACATTATGTATATGTTTCTAGAAAGATAGTTGACCGTGTCGTGGATGAGATTCGGTCACGACCTGAAAGACGCGGTGAGAAATGATCATATTCTAATCCAAGCGATCCTTGGAATTTGAATCCCATAATGAATTGGATCCGATAACCACAAGAGAAAAGTGAATCATCCATAAATATTGGATCCCTTTACATTGCATAAAGAATTTGAGCTTCGACTCCTTTTGTCTAATATATTTTTTAACGCCAAGTTAAACCTGTTTTAATCAGTTTAGGCCAAATAAGTTGTCATTTATGTTTCACTTATCTGGATTTTACAAAGCTTGAGTCTAATTTTATAGTCTCGTCTCTTAAAATAAAAACTCGAGAGTAATATTGGGATCATAAATAGCGCAATAATAATTCAAGAATTGTTTATCATGAAAAGTCTACGAGTAAAAACTAAGTGTCATCATCTAAAGACTATAATAATAGCCTGTCTATAGCTTTGTAATTGCATGTCAAATATCAAGAAACAACACTGTGTTGTACGCTAGCTAATATATACAAATTTACACGAGTCCCGTAAGAGATGCTCAATGACATCACAATTTTTATGAGATATGATTAAGACATTGAATAGAAAAATATAACTCATATATATAAGGGCATTGGACAATTGTAAGACCCAATAACCTCCCTATTCCGGAAATGTACATAATTTTCCTAAAAGACAAATATAGGAGTGGTTCAAGGAGAGAGGTTTTTTTTCAAATGAGAGAGAGTAGTGTAAAGTCTTTTTTACCCTTTAGGCAAAAAAAAAACATAACCCCGGCTACACACCTAGGTTCCAGGTAAGGGCTTTTGCAATCCCCATTTCTAGTGTAGGGGCGCAGTCCGATCGGCGTTACGAAAGTGGTCGTCGTCGGAGGTCGGCATCGGAGGTCGGAATTGTTTGGCGGTAGTTCTTGTGTATTGAAATCGGTGATCTGATTCGAAGGTTTAGGTAAGTTCGAAAGTTCTCGGAACTCGGGATCTGCTGTGGTTTCGTATCGGAGATCGGCGGCGCGGTGAAGGTATTGTGCTATAGTTGTTGCCGCCATGGATTAACTCTGTATTTTAAAACCGGATTAAAAAAAATGGGTATGGGTCGAGATTAATTTGAAGTCCATTTTCATTTTCAACTACCAGGTATGTCCGCCGTCGGAGGTGGTGTCTGAGGTGGTCGTCGCTTTGCTGTCCGCCGTGTACCAGGTATGTCCTATTTCTTTTATTTTAAACTGTGCTTTGTTTTTCTATTTTTTCCGATGAAGGCAGTGCTCTGTTTTTCTATTTTTTCCGACGAAGGCTTAAACTGTGCTCTGTTTTTCTATTTTTTCCGACGAAGGCTTAAACTGTGCTCTGTTTTCTATTTTTTTCGACGAAGGCTTGTTCTTGTGGCATTCGCGGGAGTCATTGATTTGATTCTGTTCAATTAATTCGGGCGGCGTGAACCTCGTTTTGTGTAGGTGAAGGTTTTCCGACCAACGTCATTGACGACGTGTATGCGTTAGCTGCGGGTTTGAATTATTTCCGACGAAAAAAATAACAGCAAAAATTATCATCTCTGTAATTAAGGTACGAAAGATTTGCAACTTTTGAGATCTGGGTGGTGTACGTAAGTAAGTAATACAACTGTTATGAAATTCGTAGTTATGAAAGGCGATATTTTCACGTACGTCAAGCACAGCGGCGAATGGGTTCGGGATGATTATTACGAGGCCGGTGGTTCGTTCGCAGCCCTCATACCACCGAGCACCACATTTGAAGGTTTACAGAAATTGTTGTTCACGTGCTCGGGGGGAAAATTACATGAGAACACCCATAAGGTATTGAGCGTTAAGTACGAGACAGAGGGATTGGTAAAACCTGTGACAATTGACTCAGATATTAGTTTGGCTTGTTATTTGCATATTCGTAAAGAAAAGAATGACACATCTAAAATGTCGCTGGTGTTGGAAGTCGAGTCATTGAATATGTCGTCTACGCATGTCGGTTCTAATCCAAACCCGATAGAAATTAAGCGTGAACCGAGAACTCCTCCAGCCCATGGCGAACATAGCGCTTCTCATGGGGCCGGAGAACATAGCAGCCCGACTGTAGGAGTTGCAGAGGGTGCAGAAAGGGCGTCACCAGCTTCCGACGAAGACGGTGGTGAACACAGCAGTGGTCCATCCGCAAAGTCTGGGACACCCAACAAATCAACCGATTCTACAGTGCTTGACGTGATGGACATACACTCCCCGCTAAGGGTACGACACGGAGGATTGTACGCGAACAAAGCTGCGTTGCAAAAACATCTGTCGATGTATGCAATAAAAAACCATTTTAGTTTCAAGGTTAGGACGTCTACCACATTATTTTACCATGTGGTCTGCCGTGACGAAAGTTGTTCGTGGAGCGTCCGTGCAGTCCAGTTGAAGCAAACTCGTATATTTCAGATTCGGGGGTAAGGTTTTACCAGCAACTATGTGTTTAGTTACGTGTAGTTACAATTAATTACCATCTATATGTGTTTAGTTACATTCAAATCCAAGTATTAAGTTATCTAATATGTGTTTAGTTACAAGTAGTTACGTTGAGATCCAATCATAATTATAAAATATAGTCGTAGTTACATTCAGATCCGGGTAGTTACATTCTAATATATGTTTAGTTACATTCATTTCCAATTAGTTACCAGTAAGTATATGTTTAGTTACGTGTAGTTACATGTAGTTACCAGTAAGTATATGTTTAGTTACATTCATTTCCAATTAGTTACCAGTAGTTACTATAAAGAATGTGTTTAGTTACGTGTTGTTACCAGTAGTTACTATAAAGTATGTGTTTAGTTACGTGTTGTTACCAGTAGTTACTATAAAGTATGTGTTTAGTTACGTGTTGTTACCAGTAGTTACTATAAAGTATGTGTTTAGTTACGTGTTGTTACCAGTAGTTACTATAAAGTATGTGTTTAGTTACGTCTAATTACAATTAGTTACATTAACATGAAATTAGTTACGATCAGCTACTTCTTCTCTATAGTTACATTAAAATCCTCTCTAATTGTGATGTTGTAGGTTTCGGCCCGAACATACTTGTGGATCAAATTTCAGGCAAGGAGACCATCCTCAGGCGACCATGAAGTTGGTCGGGGAGGTCGTGAAACCTAGGCTTATTGATCCTTCGTTATCACCTTGTAAGGCGAGAGACATCATGGCTCACATGGAACAAGATTATGGGGTTCAAATGAGTTACAAAAAAGCTTGGAGAGCTAGAGAAAAAGCATTAGAGTCGTTATATGGAACCGAAGACGGGTCATTTTCCCAATTGCCGGCGTTGAAATACATGATGGAGACGGCAAATCCAGGTTCTACTTTCGACCTACAGACCACCCCCCGCTCAAACTATTTTAAATATTTTTTTATGTCCCTGAGCGCTTGGAAAAGGGGATGGAAGTATGTTCGTCCCGTTGTTATCATAGATGGGACTTTTCTGACGAACTACTACAAAGGCACACTGTTTATCGCTTGTGGCATGGATGCAAACGAACAGATTTATCCACTTGCGTTTGGGGTCGGGGATTCAGAGTGTACGGACTCCTGGGTTTACTTTCTGACGCAGTTAAAAAAGGCAATCGGCGAGAGACAGCATCAGGTGATTGTGTCGGATAGGAATAAAGGAATTCTGAATGCAGTTGCACAAGTTTTTACAAAAAGTGACCACGGGTATTGCATGTACCACTTGTTAAAAAACGTTCGTAATAAATTCAAGGGGTTGACGAAAGAAGCGTCATGGAAATTTGCCAGCGCTGCGAAGGCCTACACACCCGCCGAGTGGGAGAAGTTTATGTCTATGCTCGACGATGAGGATCCTGGTATCCGAACGTATCTCTCCGACGAGGTAGGTAACGATAAATGGGCTCGGGCGTACTGTAACGGGAAAAGGTACTCCATTATGACTTCGAATAATGCAGAGTCATTGAACTCAGTACTCGTAAGAACTCGGGAGTTTCCTATTTCGAAAATATTCGATTTCTTGAGGGAGAGGATGACGAAATGGTTTTATGAACGAAGAGAGAAAGCTTCTAAAACCAATACTATATTGGCGGTCTCACCAAACGCACGACTTCTGGACTACATTTTCGACGCAGGTGCTATGAAGGTACATTCTTAACTAAGTCTAGTTACATACAATCCAAAATAGTTACATACAGTTCCAATTAGTTACGTATAGTTCTAATTAGTTACATTATACACTGAGTTTAGTTACATAGAATCCATAATAGTTACATGCAAAACTCGGTTTAGTTACTTGTAGTTCCAATTAGTTACATCATAAACTCAGTTTAGTTACATACATTCCAAAATAGTTACATACAGTTCCAATTAGTTACGTATAGTTCCAATTAGTTACATTATACACTGAGTTTAGTTACATTGAATCCAAAATACTTACATGCAAAACTCTGTTTAGTTACGTATAGTTCCTATTAGTTACATTATACACTGAGTTTAGTTACATTGAATCCAAAATACTTACATGCAAAACTCTGTTTAGTTACGTATAGTTCCTATTAGTTACATTATAAACTGAGTTTAGTTACATACAATCAAAAATAGTTACAATCGCTTGTGGCATGTTACCTTTATTTCAAATTAGTTACTTTCAGATCTGTTGTTTACATTAATAATCTGTTTTGAGTAGGTGCGACCGGCTTCTGTCTGCGAGTTTGAAGTAGTTGACAGTACTGGACATTCATGGGCTGTGAATTTAGCCACAAAGACATGCACGTGTCGTGTATTTCAAACTGACAACTTCATATGCTCCCACGCAATTGCATGTTGCCGTTTCCGAAATTATGGTGTTGAGTCATATTGTTCTGCTTATTACACTACCGAGTATTGGAAGTCTTGTTATACAGGAGTTATTCATCCATATGGAGATGCCCAATCTTGGAGTATTCCCGACGACATAAAGAATATAACTGTAAAACCACCTAAGATGATGAGACGACCGCCTGGCAGACCGAAGAAGAGAAGATTCCCGTCGCAAGGGGAGGAGTATAGTGGAAGTGGTCGAAAGTGTTCTCGTTGTAAACGTGGAGGACACAATAGAGTAACTTGTAAGATGCCAATTTAGTTTCAAAATGTTGGATTATGGTGGGTTTGTGTGTTTAATAATTTTAAATCGAAGTTTAGTGACATATTATTCAAATTTAGTAACAAATTATTCAATTTTAGTAACAAATTATTCAATTTTAGTTACGCATTATTCAAGTTTAGTTACGTAGTTCTACATTTTAGTTACACATTATTCCATATTAGTTACACAATTTAGTTACACAGTATTCCGTATTAGTTACACAATTTAGTTACACATTTTAGTTACACAGTAGTCCATATTAGTTACACAATTTAGTTACACAGTATTCCATATTAGTTACACACTCCTGCACTTTACTACATTATCATTTAATGACATTAAATACAGCAGGAAGTAGTTGGCCAACCACATTAATGATATTAAAACTACATTTATGACATTAAAAGTCGGGGTTCACCAACCACATTAATGATATTAAAACTGCCGCCATTAATGTTGTTGTTGGTGCAACCACCTTATTTCTTTATTCTAGTATTCCGACCACCATATTTCTTCATTCTAGGATTCCGACCACCTTATTTCTTCATATCTTCCGGTAATGGTTGTTTTGGAGGCGCCATTTCAAGCAGGTGACCCTGATTCTTCAAAAATTCGACGTAGTTATCTCCAAATATTTCTTCCAACACAGATGGAGCTACCAATATTGGACTACGGTCTTGGGGTCCCGAATTATTCTCGACGTACTCTTTGATTTCTTCTTCATTGTGGTCGGCGGCGAACTTCTTCATAAACTTATCGGTAGTTGACGAAGACGACTCATCAAGAATAATATAAATTGGATTTTTCGGATATGTAGTACGTGCGTTGGTTGAGGGTTTTTGCTTGTCTCCCATTGTTTGATGTTTGATGTTTGGTTTTGGTTTGTTTTAGAGGGAGTATGGAGTTCTTATATAGGGCCAGAATAATAAAGACTTACACATAGGTACACGCTTGTACATTTACGTTTAACATAATATTAACTCGATTTAGTTACATATAGTTCCATTTAGTTACATTTAGTTACATTATAATTTGTGTTTAGTTACATACAACCCAAAATAGTTACATGCAGAACTCGATTTAGTTACATATAGTTCCATTTAGTTACATTATAAACTGGGTTTAGTTACATACAATAAAAAATAGTTACATGCAGAACTCGATTTAGTTACATATAATTCTATTTAGTTACATTATAAACTGGGTTTAGTTACATACAATAAAAAATGGTTACATGCAGAACTCGATTTAGTTACATATAGTTCCATTTAGTTACATTATAAACTGGGTTTAGTTACATACAATAAAAAATGGTTACATGCAGAACTCGATTTAGTTACATATAGTTCCATTTAGTTACATTATAAACTGGGTTTAGTTACATACAATCCAAAATGGTTACATGCAGAACTCGATTTAGTTACATATAGTTCCATTTAGTTACAGTATAAACTGGGTTTAGTTACATACAATCCAAAATAGTTACATGCAGAACTCGATTTAGTTACATATAGTTCCATTTAGTTACATTATAAACTGGGTTTAGATACATACAATCCAAAATAGTTACATGCAGAACTCGATTTAGTTACATATAGTTCCATTTAGTTACATTATAAACTGGGTTTAGTTACATACAATCCAAAATAGTTACATGCAGAACTCGATTTAGTTACATATAGTTCCATTTAGTTACAGTATAAACTGGGTTTAGTTACATACAATCCAAAATAGTTACATGCAGAACTCGATTTAGTTACATATAGTTCCATTTAGTTACAGTATAAACTGGGTTTAGTTACATACAATCCAAAATAGTTACATGCAGAACTCGATTTAGTTACATATAGTTCCATTTAGTTACAGTATAAACTGGGTTTAGTTACATACAATCCAAAATAGTTACATGCAGAACTCGATTTAGTTACATATAGTTCCATTTAGTTACAGTATAAACTGGGTTTAGTTACATACAATCCAAAATAGTTACAGGCAGAACTCGATTTAGTTACATATAGTTCCAATTAGTTACATTATAATTTGTGTTTAGTTACATACAACCCAAAATAGGTACCCCTTTTAGATACACAGTATTCCACTTTACATACATTTAAGTTAAGTTACACACACGTGTAATTGGTCCCAAAATAGTTACAACATCTCTCTCTGCCTCACTTAATACATGTATAAACCAGTTTACGGCAGTTCGTTCCAAAAATACCAAAACTCCAACTTCTATGTCATATACCTAAACTCTAACAGCTTCAGTCCTCATTATCTGAGAAAGGGCATGCGTTCATGCTCTTGATGACCCCGTGTTTGAATAGTTCGACACACAGTTTTTTACGGTACAGTGGCATGTCGGAAGCTTTCAACATTCTCAGAGGCTCGGAGTGCGTTAGAAACTCGGCGGCTTTGATCGTAAACATTCCGCAGTCCCCCCTGTGAAATAATATATTAGATAACATATGGTATATATGGTATATATGGTTCATTCGTGTAGGAGTTATTACCCATTGGTCTGACGCGGCATATATGGCTCATACGTGATGGAGTAAGGAGTAGGAGACGCATATGTATTTCCACTGACTTCCCACACTCGTTTGAACAGGATTGCCGGTATCAAGTCAGCCATCCTTACGATCTCGCTATACGTCTGGTCCGGCGAATACAAGGAATCGTACACGTTAATGTGATTTTCTAGTATGCATACCCGTGCAAGTACCCAATGATTACCTGTCACATGGACAGGTACGTATATGTAGCCTGCCCTGACCCATGGCATTTCCGCTCGATTTTTCGGTCTCTCAGCCAAGATGGCTTCGACCAATGAACTACGTCGGAACCAGTCATACTCCGTTTTGTTCTTCTTCCACTCGGCGTGGGTCCTGTTAACCAGCTGACAAAAATGAGTGTCGGCTGTCGTGTACATATTTCCGGTGGTAGGTTGCAACTTCCGGAGGTAGTAGAAGGCGACATTAATATGCTGGTTATAACATGTAGGTAGTAATTAGTGTCGTTAAAAAACATAAGTATATGAACGTCACAAAAACAAAAAAGCTATGTAACTAGTGATAACTGCATGTAACTAAAACCGCCATGGGCACGTAACTAAACGTAACTACTGATAACTGCATGTAACAATTAGAGTAACTACAAGTAACTGATGGTAACTAATAAATAAATGCTTTGTAACTAATGATAACTAAACATAACTAAACATAACTAAACGTAACTACGTCTACAAGTATCTGAAGGTAACAAATAAATAAAAGCTATGTAACTAGTGATAACTGCATGTAACTAAAACTGCCATGGGCACGTAACTAAACGTAACTAACTCTAACAATTACAGTAACTACAAGTATCTGATGGTAACTAATAAGTAAATTCTATGTAACTAATGATAACTACACGTAACTAAGTCTACAAATTATATGTAACTACAAGTATCTGAAGGTAACAAATAAATAAACGCTATGTAACTAGTGATAACTGCATGTAACTAAAACATTCATGGGCACGTAACTAGTGATAACTGCATGTAACTAAAACATTCATGGGCACGTAACTAGTGATAACTGCATGTAACTAAAACATTCATGGGCATGTAACTAAGCGTAATTAACAATAAAATTAAGAGTAATTACAAGTATCCGAATGTAACATATCAAAAGTCGTAACTGAATGTAACAACAAGTTTCATTTAGAACTGGAAAAACAAAATTAAACTTTAAACTACATGGAATCCAATTTTGAGTTCAAAACAACTTCGACTTACAACATCCAAACATCAGATACTCTAACAACTTACCGATCCACAGAGCCAGTACCCCGAGTTCCATATTTTATTGAACCAGGTTTTGTGCTCAATAATCTCTACTCGGTAATCAAATGGACGGGGCTGTAGCAGTTCCTCATCGGGAGTATACACCCTGCCGGCGTCACAGACCCTGTACAGAATACGTATTCGTTACATTCATTAACAAATGATTGTATATTAATCCAAAACTGACCTCGAAATTCCAAGCACAAGCCAATTTTGCATTAATCTGATATCTTTAGTACTAGCGCCCCTGAATGGGTCCTCCAAAGGATGCTTCGTAGGTTTGGGATGACCTCTTGTGAAGGTGTCGAAGATTTCAGGCTGGCTACTTGGTGTAAACATAATAGCCCGACGGCGGACACGTTTTGGTCGTTGAGGTGAATCTTCGATGGTGATTAACTTCTGTGAACTATTGTCGTCGGAACTGTCCTCGTCGGTCCCGGGACCAAAACACTCCACTCCGCCATACTTGTATGCCTCTCCAGAACGAAGGGACTTCAACGTCCCTGAGATTAAATCTGGACTTCGATCTCCTCCCCCTACGTTAACCACTTCCTCTTCGTTGTTCTCCTCTCCGTTGTTCTCTTGCTTCTTATCGTCCTCTTTCTTCTCCTCCTCTTTCTTCTCCTCCTCTTTTTTATTGTCATCTTTCTTCTCCTCCTCTTTTTTTTTTTCATCTTTCTTCTCCTCCTCTTTTTTGTTGTCATCTTTCTTCTCGTCTTCTTTTTTATCGTCCTCTTTTTTCTCCTCTTCTTTTTTGTCCTCCTCTTTCTTTTCCGGTGTTTTATCCGGTTTCTTCATGTCTTCATCTTCATCTTCATCATCATCATCGTCCTTCTTCTTCTTTTCCTCGGTCTTCTTCTTCACCTCTTCTTCACTACTCTCGTCATCATCACTACTTTCCTCGTCGCTTGAATCCGAAATTGATGCTTCAGCTTTCTTTGGATTGGGGGGAATGACTTGTGCCAATAAAGTCTTTTCCGCCTCTTCTTCGCGAAGCTTCTCCTTCGCAGCTTTCTTGACCATTAAAGTATTCATGGTCTCTAGAACGTGAGCCAGGTCCTCCGACATTTTCTTCATCTCACTAGTTAGAGATGTGAAGTCTGACCGTAGTCCTTGGAACTCCGTCTCCAACTTGCTTAACCGACCCTACAAATTAGTTACACGTACTCCTAATTAGGTACATTCATAACTTTGTTTAGTTACCAAAAATCCCAACTACTTACATACACATATGGATTACTTACCTACCATACCAATTAGTTACATAAGAACATGGATTAGTTACCTAAAATCCTAATTATTTACAAACTCAACTCGATTTAGTTACCTGTTATCCTAAATAGTTACATACGCAACTGGATTTAGTTACATACTATCCTAACTAGTTACATACTAAATTGGATTAGTTACCTGTTATCCTAAATAGTTACATACGCAACTGGATTTAGTTACATACAATCCTAACTAGTTACATACAAAATTGGATTAGTTACCTGTTATCCTAATTAGTTACATACGCAACTGGATTTAGTTACATACAATCCTAACTAGTTACATACAAAATTGGATTAGTTACCTGTCATCTAATTAGTTACATACGCAACTCGATTTAGTTACATACAATCCTAACTAGTTACATACAAAATTGGATTAGTTACCTAAAATCCTAATTAGTTACATACTCAACTGAGTTTAGTTACTTTTACTCTAGATTAGTTACATTCGAAAAGGTTTTTACCTCGACTATTAGGGGCGACGTTGAGGACGAAGCACCGACACAGACTGTCGGGGGAGTACCATCACCTTTCTGTACCTGCGACGGGATGATCTGCAAGTCATCTTCCGGCCATGTACTTCCCATTGCCTTGAACTCCGCCTATAACAAATAATTAAAAACTTTTTACATCGTGACATTTAAAACATAAAGCACAAATTGAGGAAGTTACTTACATCATCCAACTTCATGGCATGCATGATGTTGTCCTTCACTTTAGCTGAGGCTGACCACCGAAGCATCAGCGGGGTTGCAGTGGGCTGAAGAATGTCGCATAAACCCAATAGCGACAACTTCGGTATGCATTCATACGCCCAAATTTGCAACGGCAATAAGAATCCTTCTACATGAACCTTCTTCGTCTTTTCAGGATCGCAAGGGAGCTGGGCTTTCTGAATGAAGGACAGGACGCTCGCCATAAAGTGGTCCCAAACCACATTCCCCCACGGGAATCCGTTGAATTCACACGGGTTGTCAACCATCTTGATAAAGGACTTGTTCTTTATGGCGACGGTACGTTGGCCTGGCAGTAGGACGCTGTACAGAAAATGAATCAACAGAAACCGAACGCGTTTCTCGTCGTCGGTCCACTGTTGACTATCCTTTACAAGGGCGGCTATGTTCGCTCTGGTGGCAAGGAAACCGCCCTTGAAAGTGTCCATGTATAATCCCCCCGGGATTTCCTTGTCGAAGGCGTTGGAATGAGTCAGCTTGAACCCCTCCTCAACATGCAGTCCAGTTATGTCACTGAAATGCTTTCTCGTGAACTCTCGTGGGTGTCCACCCACGTCAATCAGCAACCTAGAGTTTGATTTCTCAACTCCTTCCAAATATCCTGTCCTTAACATCAGGGTGCTAAGGATCTTCGACGACCTCGTGATCGACGGCATGTCCAAAAATTGACCGAAGCAGGACTCCCTGAACAAGTCCGCTTGGGTCTTCGACATGCCGGCTTCGTCCTTGAACGACATGACGTTGCCATGGAAGTTAAAGTTGAATTGTCCAGCTGTTTCATCGGGGACATACCTCTTCCAACCCTGTAACAAAATAAAAATCAGTGTTTTCTGTCTAACTAATAACATTTAGTGTGTAACTCACATCAACAACTTTTTATGTGTGTAACTAAATGTAACAATAACACTTAAACCTGTAACTATTGCAAATTAGTTTATCTTAGTTACAATACCTAAATTGCAATGGTGTGTAACTAAACATCAAAATAACACTTAAATATGTAACTATTGCATATTACTTAATTTTAGTTACAACAACTACTACGCAATGATGTGTAACTAAACGTCCAAATACTTCTTCAACATGTAACTAATTCTAATTAGTTTATCTTCATACACTAATAACTTCTTAAAATACATTCTCTAAATGTAAAATGAATCAACCTGTAACTTACAAATACTACATACAATTTCACTCACCGACGTTCCTGACCCTCGGCGTGTCCCATCTTCTACGGTGGACTTGGATTTTTTGGGGGCTGGGAGTTTGGGTGTAGACCCACTTCGTTTTTCTGCCTTATTGTGGCTTCCAGATCCACTGCCTCTCTTTTTGGGTGAAGCAATGCGTACACTACGGCGTGGAGGGGAATCATCGACAAAATCAGATGTTATGGTTCTCTTGCCGCTTGCATTCGACTTCGCCTTAGACCGAGAACTCATTTTTTTTATCACTGTGAAAACCCCAAAAACTGTATTTACGCGAGAGAATGGTTTGACGATGAACACATAATTTTATGGGTTAGGCATTTTATCAAACCTGATAGACGCGCCGGTCGGAGAAGGGGTTGACGAAATTGGGAATTTAACGAACCTGAAAAGTATGTACACCCAAACAAAACATGCATTCAAAGTAATACCCGAAATGGGTTTGGGTAAAAATGTTTTACTACGGCGAGCGGAGGCGACGAACAGTCACATGCGAGATGAGTTTAGGTTACAAACTTACCTCACACCAACGCGCGTCGGTCGGAAGCAAACGTCGTGACGATCGGCGAAGACACGACTGTAATGATCGGCGACTGGGTATTTGGGTTTAGGGATTTACAACTTTTGAGCAGCGGCGAGGATGAGCGGCGGCGACGATCGACGGAGGGAGAGAAGGAATCGGGGTCGGTGCGACTGGGTATTTGGGTTTAGGGATTTACAACTTTTGAGCAGCGGCGATGATGAGCAGCGGCGAGGATGAGCGGCGGCGACGATCGACGGAGGGAGAGAAGGAATCGGGGTCGGTAGCTGAGAGGTTTTTGAAACGTTGGAAAGTGTAAAAATGGGTTTGAAGTTGAAGGAGGGAGATGAGGGTATATTCGACTTTGCACTACCCACTTTCAAGTGGGTACTCTTATTTCTGTCTTTTAGGAGAAATATGTACATTTTTGGAATAGTGAGGGTAGTGAGTCCTATTTTGGGCAAATCCTATATATATAACTTGCATCAGAAATAACAGAATTATCATTACTATTCCAGAAAATGACATAAATACATATATATCACGCGTCTCAGCAAAATGTCAAATATAACATTCAGTTTTTAAAAATGTCAAGTTTATGTTTTCTGCTTAATTAAAGACGAAATTATTAATTGGTTGTTTATCTACATTAATGTTTACTGTTTTAGAAATACCCGACGTTTAGTAAACTTTTCGTAAATATCCAGAAAAAATTGTTTACACTTTTTTATGAACTATAATATCTTTATTAACAATTGCTAATTATAGTCTATAAAAACGTGTAAACAATTTTTTTTTGGGTATTTATACTATCTTAATCCCGTTACTCCATTTTGCAGTAAATGTCACATCAAACACCACATCATCTCCATCCGCACTCCATTTTTTTTACACCAAATTGATATATTAATTTTATATTCAACTTCTCTTATTTATTTTTATACCTCTATATTTACTTAGTATCTTTCAATTATATCACTTATTTAAACAAAATATTACTCCATAAAATAATATTGTTGCATTGTGTTTCTTTACGTTAATGTATTTATTTTTTCTAATTTTTTCCAACTATTATAATGTTTTATTTCGACTTTTATATTAATGTTATTTTCTTTCGGTATCAATATTATAAAAGTATTTGTGGTATTTTAAATATTTAATATGATAAACTTATACTTTTTCAAACATCATATAATTTTACAAATATGTAAATTGCAAATTAATGCGAACATAATATATTTTTACAAATATGTTAATTACAAATTAATGTAAACATGGTATAATTGTTAAAATATAATCAATGATTTTAAAAAATAAATGTATAAGGACTAAAAAGTTAATATGGAGAGATGAACACTGCCACGCTAAATATGTCGTGACACATTAGCATACTCCAAAATGGTGGTCATTTTGAAGTGGGGATGGAGTAAATCTCTACTGCATTTTGATATTTTGCAGTAAGAATGGAGAGGCTCTTACGAAAAGTTTACCAAACACTTTATATTTTAAAATTAGTGAACATTAATATGAATATATAATTAAAAGACCAAAAAAACTACAAATAAATAGCAGTTGCACAATTTTTTTTGTATAATTTTCATTGACGATAACTCTAATATTTCTATATTTATATGTAAATCACAATTTATTCATATTTATTTCTATAATATATGCATGAAAAAGTCAACAACAATTTTTAAGCGCTGATCCGCTGAGAATGCATATAGAAGAAAGGTTAATTGATCAAAGTTTTTTTTTTTTGTTTTATCAAAATCCACCGAAACATGTTTTATTTTTCTAAAATGAAATTGAATTTTACATGAAAAAACGAAATTTTAAACTAATACAAATTTCCTACACTACATTATCGGTAAAAAAAATTAAAATTAACTTACAACAATTGGTTAGGCTGTTACAAGCCTGTTTCATAATAATAAAAATAGATAATAACCGATTAATATGGATATTGAATAAAATGTAAAAATATTTTTAGGGGCATTTAATTTTTTGTACTAGTATTTAAGAAAGAAAATAATTTTAAATAATTTTAAGAAACCGACAACAAATGATAATACTTAAAACAATTTGTCTAAAGAAATAAGTAGAATTGAAATTTATCTAAATTATTTATTCGAACGTGAAATAGATGATTTAGAATTACTATTTGACATTGAAGGAAATAATTTCTTCGTTTTTATTGAGCTATTTTGGTTTAGAAATTAAGGTACTAATTCGAATAAAAATTTAAAAGTTAAATTTTCTTGATTTAAAGTTTGAGATATCAAAGTCGACATCAATTAAAAATCAATATATATTTTATGTTAAAATATAATTTTATCATCTTTATAATTACAAAAATTGTAAATTTTACAACTTTTAATTAAAATTTAAACTCGACACTAAATAGAAGTATATATATGTGTTATTTTGTTTTTATTATATTAGTAGAAAACAAAAAGTTGAAATTTATTAATTTAGTTTTCTGGTTGAAACAAAATTTTGGGTTTAACCTTGCGGCCCCACATGTGGGAAGCTGAGAAGTGACAATTTGAGTGATTAGCGAACCAACTTGGCCCATGTAGTCACGCTCTTTAGAAAAGCGCGTGATAGTCTCACTGAACTGATTTGTCAGAATCCTGATATCGTCATCTTATTTAAAACTTTAATTTTAATTTATAAACGAACAAAAATTGTACTTAGTACTTACAAACAATTGCTCTGTTGTATCTCCTTCGTCAATTTGATTTTGGCAACAAAGCTCCGAACAGAAAATCCTCGTCCATTCTCTGCAAATGCAAGGACGCCATTTTCAAGAGGTTAGCGTTACCTTTTATTTTTGGAAGTCTTGTATTGCATTGCATATGGTTTTTTTTCTAATGTGGTGAATCGTGTTTTAGATTTGCCCTTCGGGTTATTATGTAAATGTAATATGCTTAAAGGAGCTTCCTGAAAATGGTTTATTTTTTTTTATTTTATGAACTAAAACATTTTCAGCTTTAGGATTTGTTTTTTTTTTTTGAAGGTAACCTTTGCATCCAGCTTTGGGATTCTCGAATGTGCTTTTGTTGATTCTCTTGGTTCTGGTCTGGATTCTGAGTTGAGCTCTTTTGTATGGATTTTTTTCTTTATTATTTTGAAAAAATCATTTATACTCTGTTTCAGATGCAATGCAAGTAAATATCTTTCTATGAGATTGCACCACAATTTTATTTCTTCCTCATCTGTGATCAATAAAAATAAAATAAAATAAAATAAAAATAAAAATAGAGACTTGAGCATTAGCAAATATAGGATGTGTACATATATCCCATGAATACAAAATATAGTGTACATAAGTACGGATTTATGTTCGTCAGCTAGTTTAGATTTTGTTCTGCTGATATGTATATGGAGCTCAATTATATTAGTTTTTAGATCTGAAGAAAAGAACATGAAAACCACACTACACTTGATTTTGGCCTCTTTATTTTAATATTTTTTTATCATTATTATTATTACTAAAGAACTCTATTTTCTCTAAACAGACAAGCTAGAGAGCAAAAATGTGAGAATAAAGAGAATTAAAAAAAAAAAGTGAAACTCGGTCGCCATGAACCACCAGGAGGGACGGAGTTTATGGTCCGGCGAGTGCGTATCGCCTTTCATCCGTCAAAATTCCGGCGAGCCGATGAGTCCATTATCAGCCAACAAACAGCCCTTTTCTCGGTCCTCGTTGTTCTGCACGAGCCTTTACCAGTCCTCGTCTTCAAGCTCAGAGACCACTCGCCACCTCGGCAACTTGCCGTTTCTCCCGCCTCCGACGCCCTCTCACTCGATCTCGGCCGTCGATCTCAGCGCCAACGATGACGAGGGCGGAGGAGAATCAGAGGCTCTGATGAAAGACTTCCTGAACTTGGACGATGGTGAGCCTCGTACGACTTTAGCTCTCACGGAGCAGTTGGAGCTTCAATACCTGTCCGACGAGCTTGACTTGGCGATCACCGACCATGGAGACTACCCCGGAGTTGATGTACGTTTCTAAGTTCTTTTATTTATTTTAATTCACCAATTCTCTATAACGTGCTCATTGTTATGAATCTCGAGTCTGATAGCAAAAAAGAAGCTTAACACGGGTTATAAATCACGAGTTTCTCGCTTGATTTATATTATAAGCGACTCGTCACTTTTAAAGATTCTGCGACTTTTTTTGTAATAGTGAGAATTTCATTTGATGAGGTTTCAGAGATATCTGAGTTACACATTTGATTTGCAGTTGGTCGTGAGACTTAAACATTAATTAACAAAGCTCTTTTTATAAAACAGCCACGCTCTGCGGAAAACGAGTGATATTGCCAAAATACTCGAGATTAAGATTTAAATAACTTTTTTGTTTCCTATTTTGTGAAAGCAAGAAATATTCAGTGTAACAAAAGAATTGATACTGTAACATGGCCATTTTTCTGATAAATTATTTTCAAATGACTTTAGTAGAATTTTTTCCAATTAATATAGGCCATTGTTTCGAAAAATAAAATGAAGGAAATATACGAGGCGTATCATCCTTCGCCGGAGCCAGCAATGAAGTTGGTGAGGTGTGAGAGCGCACGCTCCGTTGGGGAATGTGTCTCAGATCTCCCGTCCCCCGGGACAGCTGGCGCTTCCGGACACAAGCAGAGGATGAGGTGGACCCCGGAGCTTCATGAGCGGTTCGTGGAAGCTGTAAACGCGCTCGATGGAGCCGAGAGTAAGTGATGGTGTCATTATACTAATCACTAATCTGAATCTATACACACTTATTTGGTTCTGAATTTTCTTGAATTATGAATATTTATTCATGCAGACGCGACTCCGAAGGCTGTAATGAGGGCTATGAACGTTGAAAGCATAACAATCTATCATGTGAAAAGTCACTTACAGGTACTTTTGTTATGCTAAGTTTGTTTATTTGTTTTTTGTTCCCGTTTCTTTTTGTGCGCTTCTGTTTATTCCGTGCCTTTTTCCCGCTTAGAAATACCGACTCGCCAAATACATGCCGGAGAGAAAAGAAGGTAAGGAAATACAAGGCTGAGGAAAGCTTTGATGTGTTACTCTTTACAAATTGTTCCATTTTTTTTGTGTGTGTTCGGAACTCTGCAGAAAAGAAGCCATCTGGCTCCGAGGAAAAGAAGACGGCGTCGAGTTTCCGCGAAACTGATGGTCGGAGAAAAGGGTCTGTATTTTCTTTTATAATTTTTTGCTCCTCTTAAGGATTTTGCTGATTGAAAGCTGTTCTCATTGTAGAAGCATTCAAATCACGGAGGCTCTTCGAATGCAAATGGAAGTTCAGAAGCAACTACATGAGCAGCTCGAGGTACACAGAGTTCGTGTATATAAATTGAGTAGAATATTTTTATGTCCCATTTTGAGTTTGTTACCCAACCAAAATTATTATGCAATGGTGAGTTATTATTATGAACAAAACGTACAAGAGCACAAAAAACCTATTATTATCTTAAAAAAAACAAACAATTAACACCATTTTCCAATTTTCAGAAAGCTTTAATATCGTTTTTATTATTTTCTTACGTTATTTCGATCCTTAAAATTAGAACAAAAGAATAGAAAAATTGCCCAAGATACCACTTATTTTTATGTTATTTTCCATTTACCTTAAATTTGTTTGTTCCCAATTTCCCACTAAAAATACGTGAACATTTACTTAAAAAAGTAATTAAAAAGTAAAAAAAAAAACTATTCAAAACCCGATATTTCATCTTCTCTGTGAATAATTATGTTTTTTTTAATTAATTAATAGTTGAGATAAAAATATTAAAAAACTTAACGTTAAGTGATCTTTTTCAGTAGCAAAGCGGGAAATATTTTTTTAAGAAAAATGAGAATAACTATTGCTCAAAGTAGCTTTTCGAGCAATTTCTCAAAAAATGTATTCTATGAATGGGGCTGAAACTCGCCCAGTTAGCAACAGTGTAATTAAGATGAAACTATTTTGGTCTAAAACTTGGTCCCATATACTTTCTCATAGATTGCTAGAAAGCCCTTTTGGTAAAAAAACTCATTCGACTCAGGTCCAGCGGGCGCTACAGCTGCGAATAGAGGAACACGCGAGATACTTGCAGCAGATCTTGGATGAGCAACAAAAAGCCGGGAAATCGCTTGCGATATCTTCCTCTCAAGCCGTGTCATCGGTGATTAGCCCGGCCCGCCAAGACTCAGGACACAACGAGCCTCCGGGCCTGGAAGTTGGCCCATCTGCAGACTCGAAGCGCAACGCCTCCTCGTCATTTCTGACACCAAAGAGACAAGCAAGCGGAGTCGATGATAGCGACTGTGAGAGCCACAAACGCTCGTGTCTCGACAAAGATGTTGACGTGATCGTGGAGGAATGACCGATGAGAGTTCTCGACGAGTCTTTTGTGTGGACTGGTATTTCGTTACTCAGATGATTATGTATTGTATATAGCTTGTAGTAAATACATGGGTTTGTTTTGATTCGTCTGGTCTAATTTTTATTTATTTTTACTCAAATCAAATTTTGAGTGAAATTAAACTTCGCCACTAGATCAGTTATTAGCTCTTTATTGTGTTCGGAGTCTTTGAGTATAACGGTTAGAGTTAATGGCGGCATAAATACTCAATATTTGGTCGAATTTATATACCTAATGTTTAAAATCGGCGGGTAAAATATCCAAAATCGGCTTCTGTTAGCACCTGACTAAAAATCCACGTTAAAAATAACGGGTTGCCACGTGTAGCGTGGAGATTGCGTTAACAATTCAATACGTTTTTTCTTTTTTTTCTCGTGTACATGTACTGAAAATTGTTTGTCGTTTTTCTTTTTTATTTTCTTTTTTGTTTTCTTTTTTAATTTTCGTGGTCATCCCAAAATTCTCCATTAAAACCCTAAATTTCCTAAAATCTCAAATAGAGTCGACGAACAAGAAAAACACGAAGTAAATTCTCAAATAGAGTCGACGAACAAGGAAAACACGAAGTCGAATCTCCAAAGTCTGTCGAATCTCCAAACCCTAATTCCACCCATTCTCCAAACTGAATTTGTCACCAGATTCTTCGTCAGACTCCTCGTACTCCTCTTCTTCTATCTCTAAATCCTCATTATCGGCTGAAAACATTTCTCCTCTGCTTCGTCGGTCGTGTTTTTTCGTCGGTCGTGTTTTTTAAATTGTTCGTCGAGTGTATTTGGGGATTTAGGGTTTTCGAGTGAGATTAGGTTTAATTTTGAAATTGGTTGTGTACGAAAATTAAAAAAGAAAACAAAAACAAAAATAAAAAAGAAAAAAGACAAACAATTTTAAGTACATGTCCACGAAAAAAAAAAAAAAACTTATTGAATTGTTAATGCAATCTCCACGCTAGACGTGGCAACCCGTTATTTTTAACGTGAATTTTTAGTTAGATGCTAACAGAAGCCGACTTTGAGTATTTTACCCGCCGATTTTAAACATTAGATATATAAGTTTAAATTCGACCAAACATTGGGTATTTATGCCGTCATTAACTCTAATTGTAATAAGTTATATTGCACAATGAAGTGATATAGTCAATTAAACATGATTGTTGCTGAATAGTCATTTATTTGACATTTTGCGTTTATAGCTACTAACCAAAATAAACGAACTTTTTTAGATTAAATTATCCTTAAGATTTAATTGCCTGAAATTTTATTTTTGCGAGTTTGCTGATTATTTTTGGATTTCGAGAAGGCAACTATGGTTGTCAAGATTTAGGGGCGAGAAATCAAATTCAAATTTAATGTCTTTAATGAAAATAAATAAAATTTATTGGTTATCCATAAAAAAAATACGCCTCTCTCTACATTTCTCTCCTGATATTCTCAAATCTTTGACGAAAAAAATATATGAAAAAAGCCAAAAATTGACTAAAAGTAAAAATGATAAAAACAGAAAGTCATACCAATCAAGATGTTGATATGTGAATTATGATTGGATGAAACACGATAAAAAAAATGTGAAAACAAAACCATTAAGAGAACTTACAACATAAAAACTATGAACAATAAAATCACAAATCGTTGTACGAAGTTAAACAAAATTAATACATTATTTACTTGGGCTTCATCGAAGACAAGAGAAAATCACGGACACAAATTTAAAAAAAATTGAATTTGAATTGTTGGAGAAGAACTGATGAAATTTAAATATTTAAACGATTTTCATTATAATTAATAGGCACAAATCAATGATCTCTAAAATTATGGCATACAATTAGGACGGTTACAATTTTCATTTATAAACCAATTAGATATGAAACCGTTAAAGGTTAAATGATTTAATCTTTCTCTAGAAGTGCACTGGTTAATTTAATATATCTTTAAAGGATACATAAGGAGAACTATAAAGTCCCAACTCTCTACGTATCGTAACCAGACATCATAAGTTCTCGTAACAATCATACTGGGATCAAAATTCCTTTGATCCTGAGATTGCAAATATATTGTTTTAAGAAAATTAAGAAGAGTTGATCATGCAAATCAATATTTGTCTCTTTATTTGTTTTTAAATTTGTTTAAGAACTAAAAATTAATGTTTATCATAAAACTTCAAACAAGCGAAATAGAATGAATGAAAGATCCAACTCTTTATTGATTTATTCATCAGTTACAAGTAAAAGTTTTTGAGACTTTATTACTCTTCTTGTGGGCATCTCTAACAATATCAACAACGACGATGAAGATATTCCCGTAGGCGATGCACTACACGAGCCCCACAGAGGTGCAATGCCATGTGAAGGTAGGGATCAACGTTCATGAGCAAATTTATGACGAATGAATAATGTGGTTACAAGAGATATAATACAGGCGAGGATCAAATGCGGGAACAAATTTATGACGAATGAATAACGTGGTTACAAGAGATATAATACACTGAAACCACATGTACATAAGCAATAACACAAACAATAAGGACTCTAACTTCTGTGCATGATCGTAATTCTCAATTATCGGCCCTAAAGACCTCCTCTGAACACGGGGGGACAAGTCCCACTCAAGTAATGATTCACCAAAAAACGAGCTAAATTATGAGGCGCAATTTTACAAAGACGCGAAAATAACGTCTCAAATTATATCGTCAACGCCAAGTCCTCAGTCACCACCTTCACCACACCCAAGCAGTTGGATTGAAACTCCACTCGTGATGTTGATACTTTGTGCTAACTCCATGTCTTGGAGGACCACAAACGTCTATGGGAAAAAATTCCATAGATAGAAAATGTGTTCGCGAGGCGATTATCAATCCGGTGTGGTATCGAGCAATACAACCAACACGAATCTTCCATGGTCTCTAGCTAGCGCCGCATTAACATTAATCTGTTTGATTTCTTCCTCAGAATCTGAGTGACACTGTTTTTTTATTCTATCTTCCGCGCCTCTCCCTTGGATATATCTTTAGCACGCACAATTGGTTATATAATTTAGTGCAAAATATGATTTATGAAAATTGAGTTTATTTATAGTAAAAAAATTAATAGGTCAAATATGTAAATAAATATAAAAATTCAAGCGTCGAACATCAAACTATACAAAAATAAATAAACAAAATTAAATCAAAATAAAAAGTTAACTTTTTATTTTGCATACCCTCTATTATTTCATATTATTCGCGAAAATGAGCTCAACGGTAAACATCACACACAAAATGCTTTGCTCAAAGTCTTCGTTCCTTTCCGTATACCGTCACTCCACTCAGGAGGATACTTATACCACACTTATTATATATTTCACCCAGTCATTTAATGCAAGTCAAATTAGTTTTGGTTAATAGATAAAATGCAAAATTTACACAAAAATAACTGGATTAAAGAATCAAGTTTCAAAATGACTAATTTACAAATGTGCCCTTTAACTTATAATCTACGTTAGAACAAATATGAAAATTTATTATTTTCGGAATTAAAATTAACATTCAAAATTTCATGGTTATATGAGAAAAAAACGGATTTAAATGCTATTTTATACCATTTATTGTGTACATGGTAGATTTAACAACGCTATTCAAACATCGACACTTTTGCAACTCTTTGGCTTTGAGTTGATGTGCTAAGTAGCATAATATAGTGGTAATGCACACCCCCTCTAAATTTGAGGGCGTGAGTTCAATCCCCACCGCAAGAGAAGTTTGCCTTAAAAAAAAACTTTGAGCTGATTATTTAATCCAATTCTCTCATCAAATAAATTTTTCCAGAGAAAATTAAAATTAGTGTTTGGATACGGTTTCCCGATCGGAGATCCATGAATTACAGACGGTATCTCCCCATGGCCTTTCGCAAAGGCAAATCGTCCTTCCTTCTCAATGCCCGGGCATCTATCCAATGCATTCTTTTCGATCTTTTTTTTGTTTGATAGAAAAACCTGCAATTTTATAACATTAATATTGGGATAAATGCGGAGACCAGAAGTAAGTGAAAATGAAATTTAAACCCAAAATGGAAAAGGAACAAATGGAGAGGTCGTCGAGGCCTGCTGGACAATTTCATTAAATTTTTTTATTGCCCTCACATGTACGAGATGTCATGAGCAATAACTTCTGAAGATACAATGACGTACGAAGAGCTTGTAGTATCACTCCGCCCGACTTCATCGAACTACCATTGGATTACAAGGATTAAGAAAACAATTTCAAGTGAGGGAGAGGTGTTTCAGTTTTGTGAAAGTGTCTGAATTCCCTTCCAAGTGTATCCAAATGAGATTTTCAGTACTATTTTTATAGACATAGAACTGAACTTCGGATGGTTACAAAACCGTCCATTAATAATAAAAATTCATTTCCATTAAAGTACATTCATTGAGCTCGCCAAAAACGTTTGTCACAAATGTTGTGTATTCATTTACTGCAAATCATCCGTTAGGATGCAGTCAAAACCGTTCTCGATTTACAATATAATTTTTATAATAACTTACAAGTTATTTATGACATTAAAATCATTAGAAGTCAGATTAGTAATCAAAAGATAATATTTATCACAAATAAGCCAAATCTGGCCCGCAAGCTCGAAGGCCCAAGAAAAGTCCAATTTACCAAGACCCAAGACTGCGCGTCCGGCCCGGCAAGACGGAAGTGGCGCGCATGTGCCTGAGGGGTTAGGATTAACCCACCCACACTCTCATCCCTTATACTTAAATTTCAACTTAAGGAGGAGAATTCCTTATAAACACCTCACCAAAACACCTTCCCAACCAATATTAGACTCTTTTACTCACTCCAAGAATAATTCATGACAACATTGATACACATATCAATGTGTTTTTAGCCATACTTTGAGCATCAATTTCTCATTCATTATAAAATTTATTTTGGCAAACAAGTATTCAATTTTATACTTGTCGCAACGAAAAATAAGAATACCAAAGAATTATTCAATTTCATTGAGTAGATTTAACCCAAAAATCACTCTTACACTGTTGGAATAAAAGGTAAAAAGAGTATTTTACCTAGTGTGTTAAATGATTTTCGGTCAAATATTTGAGTGGGGTCCACTCATCGGAATTGGGTAATTTTTCTGTATTCTTATTCCTCGTTGCGACGGGTATAAGATTGAGTATTTATTTGCCAAAATCATCTTTATAATGAATGAGAAATTGATGCTCAAAGAATGCTAAAAATCACAAACGATATGTGTTTAGAGAAGTGAGAGGTTGTGTAATAAAAAGAGTCCCACATAGGTTGGGAATGTGTGTTGGTGAAGGGTTTATAAGTGAATCCCCTCCTTAAAGTGACATCTAAGTGTGAGGGGGGAGAGTGTGGGTGGGTTAGCTCTAACCCCTCGCGCGCGCACACACACGCGCCGCCGCCGCCGGGCCGGGCTCGGGCTCGGGCCTCGGATCTTGGATCTTGGATCTTGGATCTTGGATGCTCTTCTTGGGCCTTCGGGCTTTCGAGCAAATCTTATATTTATATTACTACAATAACGTCAAATGAATTTTAATTCCGCAAATAACTTGTGTGTTATCTTGGGAATAAAATCAATCCGTGCAAACCTTTCTAAATCGGTCATGGCCTTTGGTTAGCCGGAGTTAGGTGCATTAAGGGAGAGTTAGGTAGGCATTTAGGTTGGTCATTCATGGCCGCAATGAATGCCAAAACGTTTGTAACCTATACCTCAACCTTGCCTATAAAAGGAGGCTCTCACTCTCATTCGAGACACACCTCAAACTGAGACATAGCATTGCTCTCTCGTTCTTATTCTCTCTCCCTCTCCGAAATTGTTCTTTCTTTTTGTAGTCCGGTGGAAGTTTGGCTTTTGGTTCTAGTTCGGCGGAGACGTTTCAAGGGGTGATAGAATCGTCTCGAAGTTGTTGTATCCTGGGAGGCTTTTGCTCAAGTAATCCAGCACCTGTGGAGGGCGATAAAAAGCTTCAAGGAAACCGTCCAACGGGCCTCAACCTTTTTGCTATTTTTCTACTATTTCCGGTTTATTATTTCCTTGTATTTGTCTTTTATTTATTTCAATATTATTAATAATATTGCTAACAATCTTGAAGCTTTTTATAGACAAATTGCGAGGAAATTATATTAACTTATCCGGATTTGGATATATTTCCAATTAAACTAATCATATTGATTTTCTTGTAGAAAAATGTCAAACATCAATGACACGATGAATGTGGGGACGGATGAGAGTACTCACGGGAATCCCTCCATTGTGAACACCCCGACCACGATGATCAGTCAAATTCGAGTGACCTTGGGTCAAACCTCGATGACGGCTACGGCCGGGAACGGACCTGCGGGTCTAGTCCAACCAATGGCCTCTATGGCCATGAACGGTCCGAGCGGTTTAGTGGCACGAGTGTCCACCGTCATATTGGCGGAAAAACCGGAGAAGTTCACGGGGTTGAACTTCAAACGTTGGCAACAAAAGATGTTGTTCTACTTGACAACTCTTGGTCTTGCGCGTTCCTTGACCAAAGATCCACCGACTCCTCGCGAGGACGAAACCGATCGCAATGTGCTAATGGCGTTTAGTGCATGGATGAATTCCGACTACTTGTGTCGGAATTTGGTAATGAATAGTCTCAACGACTCGCTATACAACGTGTATAGCTCCAAACGCTCTTCCAAAGAGCTTTGGGATTCATTAGATCAGAAGTACAAAACTGAGGACGCGGGCTCAAAGAAGTACATCGTGGGCCGCTTCCTCGAGTATCAAATGGTGGATTCGAAGACCGTGGTGAGTCAAGTGCAAGAGCTGCAACTTATCATACACGAGATTCATGCAGAAGGGATGACCATAAGCGAGTCATTTCAAGTTGCCTCGGCCATCGAGAAACTACCCGCGGGGTGGAAAGACTTCAAGAACTATCTCAAGCACAAGGGAAAGGAGATGAGTTTTGAAGACTTGGTTGTGCGTCTCCGCATCGAGGAGGACAACCGCGGCTCGGACAAGAGGTTCAAGACTCAATCCGAGAGGGCTAATGTCATCGAGCATAGCGAGAGCTCAAAGGGGAAGAAACCCGCCCATAAGCTTGGGCCAAAGGGAGGTTCTTTTAAGAAGAAGAAGCACCAGCCGAGATTCGCTGGCAAGTGCTTCAATTGTGACAAAGAAGGTCACAGGGCTGCCGATTGCAGGAAGCCGAAGAAGAAGAAGGAAGCCAACGTCGTTGAAGGCGATGAAGAGCTCCTTGTCTCTGTGGTCTCCGAGGTGAACATGGTGGACTCGAACCCGAAGGAATGGTGGCTGGATTCTGGAGCAACCCGCCACATATGCTCGGATAGGAACTCCTTCTCCACTTTTGAGGCATCGGAAAATGGAGAGAAGTTATTCATGGGAAATTCCGCCACATCTGAAGTGAAGGGGACGGGGAGCGTCTTTCTCAGGATGACATCCAGGAAGGAATTGAAGCTCACCAACGGGCTCTATGTGCCCGACATACGGAAGAATCTCATTTATGGGACTATTCTATGTAACCATGGTTTTAAGATGGTTTTAGAGTCTCAAAAGATTGTATTATCAAAGAATGGTATGTATGTGGGCAGGGGCTATATTAAGAATGGCATGTTCAAGATGAATGTAATTGCCATTAAGGCCAATGAAATTAATAAGAATGATTCTTCCGCTTATATTATTGAGTCCTTTAATTTATGGCATGATAGACTTGGTCATGTGAATTATGACACGTTGAGAAAATTAATTAACTTGGATTGTATACCAAAGTTTAAAATTGACTCAAAACATAAATGTGAAATTTGTGTTGAAGAAAAATTAACGAGAACTTCATTTCATGGTGTTGAAAGAAGTAACGAACCTCTTGACTTAATCCATACCGATTTATGTGATTTAAAGTTCATGCCAACAAGAGGAGGTAATAAATATTTTGTGGCTTTCATCGACGATTGTATAAAATATTGTTACGTTTATCTGCTTAAGAGCAAAGACGAGGCAATTGAGAAATTTGCCATCTTCAAATTAGAGGTTGAGAATCAACTTAATAAGAAGATTAAAAAGGTCCGAAGTGACCGAGGAGGTGAATATGTTGAACCATTTGGGGCATTTTGTGCACAACATGGTATTATTCATGAGGTAACTCCTCCTTATTCTCCTCAATCGAACGGTGTTGCTGAACGAAAGAATCGCACTCTCAAAGAAATGATGAATGCGATGTTGTTGCATTCTGAGTTACCCCAAGAAATGTGGGGGGATGCTATCTTGTCTGCAAATTATCTTTTGAACAAGATACCCCGAAAGAAGGAGGATAAGTCTCCATCGGAGTTGTTTATAGGTAAAAAGACCTTCCTATAAGTATTTACGAATGTGGGGGTGCCTAGCTAAGGTAATGGCTCCTCTACCTAAGAAAATGAAGATCGGACCAAAGACGGTAGATTGTGTCTTCATCGGATATGCACATCATAGTAACGCATATCGATTCATTGTGTATGATTCGAAAAACCCAAATATACACAAAGATTCAATCATGGAATCTAAAAATGCTTCGTTCTTTGAACATGTGTTTCCTTATAAGTCTAAGGAAGATGAACCGAGTTCGTCAAATCAACTTCTTGAAGATATTGATGAAATAACTTAAGAAAATGATGACACTTCTGAGGACGAGATAACTCAAGAGTCTGAAGGACTTAGACGAAGCAAACGAGCAAGGGTAGAAAAATCATTTGGTTCTGATTTTCTGACCTACATGCTTGAGGCTCCACCTCAAACATATAAGGAGGCTGTAAACTCCGTTGAAGGTCACTTATGGAAAGATGCCATAAGAAGTGAGATAGATTCTATCTTACAAAACCATACTTGGGAGTTGGTTGATCTTCCTCCTGGAACTAAAACTCTTGGTTCAAAGTGGATCTTCACGAGGAAGATGAAAGTTGATGGTACTATTGATAAGTATAAGGCAAGACTTGTTATCAAAGGATATAGACAACAAGAAGGGTTGGATTACTTTGATACTTATTCTCTTGTGACGAGAGTAACATCCATAAGATTGATAATTGCAATTGCCGCATTGTGGAATTTAGAAATTCATCAAATGGATGTAAAAACAGCTTTTTTTAATGGAGATCTCGAGGAAGAGATCTAAATGGCTCAACCTGAGGGTTGTATCGCTAGTGGGCAAGAAAGGAAAGTTTGTAAATTAGTCAAATCGCTTTATGGCCTTAAACAAGCCCCAAAACAATGGCACGAGAAATTTGACACTGTAATGATGTCAAACGGATTTAAAATCAACGAGTGTGATAAATGTGTTTATATAAAGATCACTAATCAAGGATATGTGATTTTATGTTTATACGTTGATGATATGCTCATTGTCGGAAGCAATGATCGCATGGTACATTCCACAAAAGATATCTTGAACTCAAGGTTTGATATGAAAGATCTAGGACTTGCTGACGTAATCTTAGGAATTAAGATTACTCGGACGAAAAACGGAATTGTCCTAGATCAATCACACTATGTTGATAAAATTCTAGACAAGTTTGGTAATAAGGATTCTAGAATCTCTAGAACTCCAATTGACATAAGTCAACACTTGTCTAAGAATAAAGGAGAAGGTATATCTCAAATTGAATATGCTAGAGTGATTGGCAGTCTCATGTACTTGATGAGTTGTACGAGACCTGACTTGGCCTACACAGTTAGTAGATTAGCTCGATATACGAGTAATCCAAGTGCTGAACACTGGAAAGCAATTGTGAGAGTACTTCGGTATCTATGATTCACTCGTGATTATGGTTTAAACTATACGAGATATCCTGAGGTAATTGAAGGTTACACTGATGCAAGTTGGATATCTGATATTCAAGATTCTAAAGCCACTAGTGGATATGTATTCACTCTGGGTGGTGCGGCCATATCTTGGTAATCATCCAAAAAAACAGTGATAACTAGATCCACGATGGAATCTGAGTTCGTTGCATTGGATAAATGTGGCGAAGAAGCTGAATGGCTTAGAAATTTCGTGGAAGATATTCCTGACTGTTATACACCTATGCCAGCAATATGTGTATATTGTGATAACCAATCTACTATTGGTAGAGCACATAGTGTGATGTATAATGGTAAGTCGAGACATATTCGTCGACGACATAATACCATTAGACAACTTCTCTCGTCTGGAGTCATAAGTATTGACTATGTGAGGTCCAAAGAGAATATTGCGGATCCGTTAACTAAAGGGTTAAACAGGAACCTAGTAGAGAAGACATCGAAAGAAATTTGACTAAAGCCCATGGCTAATAAAGCTAAGACAAAGGAAACCCAACCATGATGACCGGAGATCCCGCTTGGTTCAATGGGACAACCTAACTGTCAATGGCTAAGTGAGAACACTGTGGGGGAAACTAATGCTCCTATTCCTATTATACAGTGATTCCCGTACGAGGTTAACCTTATAACTTTTAATGATTATAATAAATTGGATTGTTGAAAATCTGAATGAATAATGCGGGATTATTCTTGAGTGAAGAATCACCTATGTGAGAGAGAAGTGGAGCCGCTTCGAAAGAGAATTAATATGGCTTAATTCTTTAGAAACTCTTGCAGAACCAGGCGAATGTTCAATGCCAAAATGAACATAACCATGAGAACTGAACCTGTGTCAGGGAAACATCGATGGGGGATATGTTTATCGTTTGTGCATAACGACTAACAGTTCAAGGACATCGTGTCTACTTAGTGGTCAGTAAAGATGACATATCTTACCGAGGGAAGGTTCAAAGGTTTACCTACCTATCCTATACTGGTGTTGACCGCAGAACTTTCACCACCGTGAGTCGTGTCGTGTTTTTATAATTGTCGTATACAATTTCATTCATGTGGGGGATTGTTGGAATAAAAGGTAAAAAGAGTATTTTACCTAGTATGTTAAATGATTTTCGGTCAAATATTTGAGTGGGGTCCACTCATCGGAATTGGATAATTTTTCCGTATTCTTATTCCTCGTTGCGACGGGTATAAGATTGAGTATTTATTTGCCAAAATCATCTTTTTAATGAATGAGAAATTGATGCTCAAAAAATGCTAAAAATCACATATGATATGTGTTTAGAGAAGTGAAAGGTTGTGTAATAAAAAGAGTCCCACATAGGTTGGGAATGTGTGTTGGTGAGGGGTTTATAAGTGAATCCCCTCCTTAAAGTGACATCTAAGTGTGAGGGGGGAGAGTGTGGGTGGGTTAGCTCTAACCCCTCGCGCACACACACACGCGCCGCCGCCGCCGGGCCGGGTTCGGGCCTCGGATCTTGGATCTTAGATGCTCTTCTTGGGCCGTCGGGCTTTCGGGCCTAATCTCATTTTTTTATTACTAAAATAACTTCAAATGAATTTTAATTCCGCAAATAACTTGTGTGTTATCTTGGGAATAAAATCAATCCGTGCAAACCTTTCTAAATCGGTCATGGCCTTTGGTTAGCCGGAGTTAGGTGCATTAAGGGAGAGTTAGGTAGGCATTTAGGTTGGTCATTCATGGCCGCAATGAATGCCAAAACGTTTGTAACCTATACCTCAATCTTGCCTATAAAAGGAGGCTCTCACTCTCATTCGAGACACACCTCAAACTGAGACATAGCATTGCTCTCTCGTTCTTATTCTCTCTCCCTCTCCGAAATTGTTCTTTCTTTTTGTCGGTGGAAGTTCGGCTTTTGGTTCTAGTTCGGCGGAGACGTTTCAAGGGGTGATAGAATCGTCTCGAAGTTGTTGTATCCTGGGAGGCTTTCGCTCAAGTAATCCAGCACCTGTGGAGGGCGATAAAAAATTTCAAGGTAACCGTCCAACGGGCCTCAACCTTTTTGCTATTTTTCTACTATTTCCGGTTTAGTATTTCCTTGTATTTGTCTTCTATCTATTTCAATATTATTAATAATATTGCTAACATACACTAGATATAAAATACTCTTTTATATCTATTTTCCAACAATTAGACCTACTATTATTTTTGTTTGTTTTATTTTTGTTATCTTAGTCAATGTAAATTAGGAGAAAAGACTTTTCTATATTATCCCTTTTTACGTGCTTAAGAACAGTGAAAAAATTATTAATGAATTTGAAATAGTACATGAAGAAAAGGCATATATGGTAGAAGAAAAATGGCATCTCGCATACCTTTTGACTCTTAAACGGAAGTTCTTGAAAACATAATTTAAGCAAAAACAAAATATTGAAATTGATTTGATGCATAAAAAAGGGCACAAAACGCTAGTACACGACCATGTTCATTAAAAGATTTCTGAGCAGGATTGCTCTTAGAGATATTTGAAAAAGCTTCAGATTACATAATAAAGTAATCTACACTAGAAAGAATATGGAATATTTTTCCATTCGAAATTGAAAATAACTTTCAAAGTATAAGTTTTTAACAAGACAGAAAAGAGAAAATTGACACGTCTATTCGTCTTTGTAACTCATTCATCATATTCAACCAAACTGATAATTTGTACAATTATACCAATAATAAAAGAGAAGAGAAAATATAATTTTATCCATTCTATGAGTCTCGCATATGTCAATAAATCTGGATTCGTTGAGACATATATGTCAACAATTGACTAATTAGTGTGTTTGGCGTGGTGTTTTGTGATATCAGTTTTAGAGACTAAATCGCTGTATAGTCGACGTTTGGAGGGAAACACTAGTATAAAGGCTTATAAAACAGAAACTTTGTTAAATATTATTTTTGTGCTATAAACGTGGAAAATAGTGAGCGAAAAATTCATGCTATTTTAAACAATAGACATTTATTTGCTGACAGTTGCAGTTAAACATAATATAAAGGTTGAAAACCAGTATTTACATATAATTTAGTGCTAAAGTGGAAAAAATATTAGTAAACGTGATAAATTAAGCAGTTTCTCAATCTTTCATTTGACTGTGCTTGTACATACACAATATAATATTTGTGTATTTTGATGATCCATTTCACTTGACAAATATGAATATATTTACCTAAATTTTCAACTTTCACTACAAATATTGGATCCCACAACTGACTTTTCACAACCTTTATTAATAAAGGTTGTGAATTCGGAGTTTGCACAGTCCTTATTATTAAGGATTATAAGAAGTGCTTGATTTCAGGTTATTTCACAACCCTTATAACTAAGAGTTGTAAAAAATGTTTAATTTCAAGATATTCCAAAATCCTTAAAATATCGGTTGTGGAATATAGCTTATTCTATAACTGTTATTCTAAGGGTTGTAAAATTTTACTTATTTTAAATATTCCACAACCCTTAATCTATCCGTTGTGGGAGCAGTGCCACGTCGATAACCACTCAGGGACGCAGCGCCATGTCTCATAACGAATCCCAAGATCCGTTGTGGAAAAATGATCCAAAAAAATTTCAGCGCCGCGGCCCCATAATCCGTCGTCGGGCACTGCTCCCACAACGGATCCCTATCCGTTGTGGGATCTGACGGCGCTGCAGCTACGAAGGAAAGTGCCGCGGCGATGGCATACGGGGCATCGGCGTCGTCGTCGATTTCGCACTATAAATTCAAAAAATTATGTCATTTCGACTTAACCCAAACCTTAATTCTCTCCCAAAATCTTTTTTGGCCGGTTCAGTCCTATTTCCGCATCTCCTTGGTCGTCGCCGAGGTCGTGTCGTCCTTCTCCAGTGCCTTCACGTCGCCGCCCTTCTCCCGTGCCGTCTCGTCGCCGCCCTTCTCCCGCGCCTTCACGTCGCCGCCCTTCTCCCGTGCTTTCACGTCGACACCCTTCTCCCCCGCCTTTACGTCTCCGTGTTCTTCCCTATTTCAAAGGTAAATCCGGCCCCACATACGGATTTTTAGATGTAATTTCTAGGTTTTGATGATTTGATATTGTTAAAACCTTGTTGATTTAAATAAATCCGACCTCAATTGTTGATTTTCATGGTTTTAGGGTTTCTGTTAAGATTTTCTTGATTTGCACGATTTTAGAATTATTATTTAGGAATTACCCGAGATTAATGTGTTTATTTTACCCAAAAATAATTATTTGTGTTTAAAAAATTTGTGATTTTCATATTTTGTTTAGGTTTGTGAATTGATTTCAAATTTGTTGTTATTGTGAATTGATCCGAAATTGTGTTTATGTTGAAATTGTAAATGTTATTATAATGTTAAAATTGTATATGTTATTATGTTCTTGTAGGTTAAAATGCCTCCGAAAAGTTACTCGTGCTACGACTGCTCAAAAGGGCAAAAGCCCGACCATAACATCAAAACCTCAACCAAAGTGTTCTCGTCAAACAATTGTTGAATTTTCTTCATCATCATCGGAAAGCGAAGAAGAAGTTTATAAAAGCAACATTTTCACGTCACAAAATGCCGAGGATCGCTAAGAGTTGCTCGTTAAGCGTTTTGTAATTCAGGAGAGTGGATTTAATGTTCCCTGGGATGGATTCGACGTGGGTCACCAAATCCACAACTTCATCAACGCATATGGGGGAGAATTTTGAAAACCTTCGGAGTGCGATGGAAACATCAACATCGTTAAGGAGTTTGACGTGAACTTACCGGATGCTGTGAATAATGTAGTCACGGTTCGGGATGACAAGGTGGACGTGAATCCTGAGGCCATCAATGGTTATCTTAAAACCCCCAACATTTCATTTGATACGGAGGGCTACATTGAATTTATAAGGCATATTGATAAGACGGAGATGAAGAATTTGTTGTGCCTCCCGAACCAAGGTTGGACCGTAAAGAAGGGAAGAGAAGTCATGCATCGTGATCAACTCACAAAGTAGATAATTATATATCGATTGGTTTTTATAATTTGAAATGAATAAAAATATGATAGGATTACATTTTAATTGTTTTGAATTTTGTTATGATAGAATTGCCAAAGTTTAGGTTTACTTTGTGTGCGCTCGTATATTCCCGATCACGTACTTATCTAGCCTCGACGAGGGTCGCATTCAAATCTTGTACTGTATCGTGAAGGGTCTTGACTAAAAAACTAAGAAGACTGATTTACCTTATCTGTCGATCATCAGTGCGCTTTGCATGAGAGCGGGAGTTAGAATTGTAAGGATGGACACGATCAAGGGTCCAATGAGGCTTATCACAAAGTCTATCATCGATCGCTACAAGATTCAAGATAAGAGGGCGGAAGGAGAAGTGGAGGCGGCGGAGGAGGTGGCAATGGAGGAGGAAGCGGCGGCGGCACCACTGCTTAGAGTGCCGGTACTTCAGATTACCGCACCTCCAGGGTACCACCCGGCTACTGAAGAGTACATTTCTCACGATATTGACTATCTCGTCGACGGGTATCAGCATACCCAAAACTACCTCCACGAACAGGGAGTCTACAATTACATGTCGTTCCAGGAGATGAACGACCTCGTAGATAGTTGGGACATCAACAAGCATGTTAGCTAGCGATTTCCTCCGTACCTTCAGTACCTGTGCAATACTTACCCAACCCCAAAACGGCCGTCTCACATGTAATATCCTCCGGGAGCGCCACCACGACGGGACAACAACGAAACGACAACAACAACAACAACAACAACAACAACAACAACAACAATTTATAGTGCTTTAATTTTTTACATTTTTAAGACTCATGTTTAGTTTTATCGATGTTTTATTTTGTTTTAATTAGTTGTTTAAGACTTATATCTAATAATTTTAGTTATGTTTACGATAGTTGTTGTGGTTTTAAAACAATGTTCAATATTAATATTCATATGTTTGTTTGAGATATTCTGTAGAATAGAGTACATAAGAACTTTAAAACATGTATAATAAAGTAAAACATGAAGAGATAAGACATATAGAGAATATATGTCAACAACACCATGGCCCTACGGCGCCTGACATAATATTTGGAGGACCTGTAAGTTATCGGCGCCGCGGCGATATAGGTGTAGGGCCGAGACAGTGGACCAGTACCGCGGCCCCATAAGAGCATCGCCGCGGTGCTGCTAACTTACAGAGTCTCCATAGTCTCTGTAAGTGAGCAGCGCTACGACGATATAGTTTCAGGGCCGCGGCGATATAGTTTCAGGGCCGCGGCTCCGTATGAGAGTCGCCACGACGCCGCTAAATTACGGAGACTATGAAGACTCTGTAAGTTAGCAGCGCCCCAGCGATGCTCATATGGGGCCGCGGCGCTGGTATCCCACAACGGATTCCTATCCGTTGTGGGATTAAGGGCCACGGTGATTGACGTTCAGGGCCGCAACGCCGTGTAAATTCAATACTAAAGCTTCTCTTAAACATTTTATTTGAATTCGAACTAATATAACATTAAAAATACAACCTTTTCAAACAAAAGTAGGAGCTATGCCAGTTCAAAGTAAATGAGAAACATCATTATTGTCGAAATCATTCATCTCTTTATCGATCGGTGGTAATCCGGATATGAATGGCGGAATACTAGACAAATCTTCGTCTTCTTCTTCTTGAATATTTCTCGCTTTCATATGAACTACTAATGATAACTCCGGATTGATTGGATCTGTAACATAAAAGACTTGACTCGCTTGTGAAGCGAGTATGAATGAATCATTCTCGTAACCGATCCTCCTAAAGTCAACAACGGTAACTCCTTCATTATCAACTTTAACGTGATTATTGTCAGCCCATTTGCATTTGAACAATGTCACCCGCTATCCGCAATAATCAAGGTCCCATATGTCTTCAATATATCCATAATAGCTCATTAAACCCTTTTTGGGATTCTTATCTTTGGCCGACGAAACATGTAATGCTTCGGCCAATAACGTTACACCATTATTTTGAACCGGATGTTTGTCGTCTCTCTCTCGTGTAAAATGTAAAACCTTTAACAGACCAAATAGTGTACCTTATAACCATGCTGGAAGGCCCTGATGATAGTTTACTCAATGTAGTTGAATGACCCGCCTCCTCAAATAGTCACTTCCCAAGTCATATCTGAAATAAACAATTGTGCTCTTCTTGCAACCATTTTTTATTTCTATCTTTATTTGGATCTTTAACTCTCAGCTCATTCAAATGAATATCCACAAACGGCGGTACATCATAAACGTTGTGCAGGACATGTAGCGAGGTTTGTTCCTATTCTTTCCGGTTAACACTAGAATATATACCTATATATATGGATACTACTAGATTAACTAAAAAAGAATTAAATAACTCATATTTGATCTATAGAAAAGGTAAACTCAAATTGACGTAGTTGTAGATTGTGCTTTTGACTCAAAATTTGTGTCATTTGTTAATCCAATTTCATATTCTTTAGCTAAATACTCAGAGCAAAACTCGGCTATATAATTTTCCACGATACTCCCTTCTGGCCGATTGTAGTTCTTCACATAACTCTTCAATAGTTTCATGTAACGCTCGATTGGATTTATCCATCGTAACAAAACAGGTGCACATAATTTCACTTCAGATACCAAGTGAACAATTAAATGAGCCATGATATTAAAAATGATAGTGGGAAGATCATTTCCAACAAGCACACAGTTTTCAAAATTTTCGACTGCATCGCTTCTAAACGAGTTGGATCAATGATCTTTGAACACATCGAATAAACATATTTTGGATATTGCGAACCTCGCATCTTTTGACAAAATGCCTCGCAAAAAAAGCAGTAACATTTGTTGTAGGAACACATGACAATCGTGACTCTTCATTCCAATAAGTTTTAGATCTTTTAAAGATACGAACCTTTTATAGTTTGAAGAATGACCATCGGGGACTTTGATAGATTCAAACCACTTACACAATTTTTTCTTCTACTCCTGCGATAGAGTATAGTTTGTCGGTGGTATATTTTTTTTTTTTTCAGTCTCATTGTCGGAATGCAAAACGCTTCTTATATTCATTTTCTTAAGATCCATTCGAGATTTTATCCCGTCTTTCGATATATTTGGATAATCAAGTAGGGTACCGATAAAAGACACATACATTTTTCTCAATATGCGTAACATCCAAACAATTCCGAACATATAACGTCTTCCAATACGAAAGGTCGTAGAAAAGCGATTTCTTCTTCCAAGGATTCTCTTGGAAAGACTCTTTAGTACTAGCACGCCGCTTTCTTTTTACGAGCACTTCATTGACGTTTTTAACCATTTCGAAGACATCTTCACCAGCCAATACTCTAGGAGGGGGTGATTCTTCTGTATTTCCATCAAATGCCCGTTTCAACCTTCTACACGAGTGATCTCTCGGTAAAAATTTCAATGACCAAGAAAAACAGTTTTTTTACCATGCTTCAAATGAACGGAAGATGTTTCTTTCATGCAGATCGGACAACCAATCGAGCATTTCACGGAGTATCCTGACAAATTTCGATACGCTGGAAAGTTGTTAATAGTCCACATCAACATCGTTGTTAAGTAGAATGAATCACCGCAGTAATCGTCTTTGACCTCAATTTTAGTCTCCCATAACATCTTCAAATCATCGATCAATGGTGCCAAATACACATCGATATCAGTTCCTGGTTGACTCGGTCCTGAAATCAGAAGCGTTAACATCAAGAACTTTCTCTTCATACACAACTTTGGAGGGAGATTGTAGTTCACAAGAATAACCGGCCAAACACTATATTTACTACTCATCATGCTGAAAAGGTTCATGCCATAACATGGTAAACGAAGACGCAAATTCCGAGGTTCAACACTAAAATTTTTGTACTCCAAATCAAATGATTTCCACTGTGAGGCATCAGCAAGATGCCTTAACATACCGTCTTCGTTACGTTTTTCAGAGTGCCAAACCATGTTATTTGCGTGTTTGGTAGTATTAAACATTCTTCGAAAATGTGGCATTGGTCGTATGTACCATAATGACTGAAACAACAATATAAAACAGTATAAAAAACATAATTGTTTGTAAAACAAGTAATTATTACGTACGTACCTTGATTGGAACTCTTTTGCCCCCGTCACGTGGCAATTTACCTTTTCTCCACCTCGACTCTTTGCACCTCGGACATTCATCTAGATCTTCATACTCATGTCTATATAAAACATAATCATTTGGGCATGCATTGAATTTTCGTACTTCATACCCAATGTGCCCCAAGTCTTCTTCGCCACATACATACTTTGCGGAACTTTATTGTCTTCCGGAAATGCTTCTTTGAGCGTATCCAATAATAGAGTAAAACTTGTGTTTTTCCACCCACTCGACGCTTTCAAATAATATAAAGTAACTAAAAATGACAACTTCGAGTAATTTTTACACACTTCATATAATGGTGTCTCCGCATCATTCATCATCGACACAAACAACTCCGGCCTTTCCACAAAATTGTTCTCCAAATCATTCATCATCTCGCACATATCATCAAAGTCATCATCTTCAACATCATTATTTCTATGTTTTATGGTAGAACAAAATTCATCACCAAGATAATACCATACTTGATAATTAGTCATTATTCCGTAAACTAACAAATGAGTTTGAACAATACGTACGAAGAGAAAAATGTCTATGATTTCAACATTTCACACATGGACAACAAATTGATTCCAAAACACTGATATTATCTTTATCGAATTCAAAAAACTCATTAACACCATTTCGATATATCTCGCTTAACCTATTCTCCCACATCCATTGTCTCACCATCTTAGAAAAACCTTAATTACACACTAATTCAAATTTTTGATATGGTTAATACTATTTATTTAACAAATTTGATTGATTGATACGAATTGATTTTCTATTACGATAAATTGATGATACAATAGCAGGTCCAATAGCTGCTTCAGCGGCTGCAATGACTATAACAAAAATGGAGAAAATATGTCTTTTAATTGGTGGCTATCAAAAAAATAAGAAAATGTTACTAAATTTATATTAACAGTATTCAGTATAAGTTCAAGACACATAATAGCTCTATAACAAGAAATAATAAAAAAAAATTCAAATTTTTTACAAGTTAGAGGTATGCGTGTGAGTTGTAACCGAAGATGATACTAAACGAGTCGAAATGTTGTTTGTATAGTGTTTCCGAATGAAGTTTTGAGATATCTAAAGTCAAAACACGAGAAAAAAAATCATTTAAAGCAGTCCAGTTCAGCGGCGCCGCGGCCCTCTGTGCACGTCGTTGTGGCGCTATGTCCCACAACGGATCCAAAAGGTTGTGGAACCCTGGTGGAAGAGTTGCGGACTTCGCGCTGCGGCAACGTTTACAAAGGGCCGCAGCGCTATCAAACCCTAATCATGGGGTCGCGGCCCTGTTAGCCGTCACCCCGGCACCACTGAGTTACCGAGAGCACCCTAACTCTGGAAGTCAGTTACGTCGCAATGATGCTCTTTCGGGGCCGCGGCGTGTATATCTGAGTTTATCAGGGCCGCGACCTCGTATACACGCTGCCGCAGCGCCGTTCCTAGAATCTTTCCCCCTAAGGGTGGTGGAATGCCTAAAATTCGTGAAAATTTAAATATTTCCATTACACGCCCAAATTTTGCACGAAACAAAAAATTTGACTCTTCTTCTTCATATTCTTGTTCTCACTTCACTCTCACTCTCCCTCTCTCTCACTCTCTCTCTCTCCGGCGTCTTCTCTCTCTCTCGCTCACTCTCATTTTCCTCCACCCGCCCTCCGCCAGCCCACGCCCACCGCCCACGCCCCCTCCCTCCGCCCGCGCCCTCTCTCCCTCCACCCGTGCCCTCCCTCTACCCTCCGCCCATGCTCGCCCTCCGCCCTCTTTCTCTTACTCTCCCTCTCTCACTCTCACTTCACCGTCTATTCCTTTCCGACATCTCTTTCCCTCTGCCCTCTTTTCACACGCCCACGCCCTATCTCTCCCATTGCCAAAAACAGGAAAAAGTATCTTGCAAGAAGCTATGGGAACAAAGAAATATGTTTGCGGTCAATTCAAATATGTTTCCAAGCGTTTTAAGTACTTTGTTCCTCTGACTCCAAACGAAGAACTCAACAAGATGCGTCTCGAGATGCTTCTCGAGTTGATGGAGTTTAAAAATCAAGTGTTGAAGGCAGTTAATGGCCGTGGTAGTATAAGTGTTGGAGAAGATACTGTCGATCAAGTTGAAGATAATCTTGATGCAAGTGGCATTGGTGATGAAGAGATGGCTAGAGTTCAAGAAGAGGTCGTCGAAGAGGTCGTCTCTTTAGATAATCTTTATTCATGCTTATTTATTTAAAAAAATTGATTTATTTTCGGAATTAAGTCGGTGATTTTCATAGGACATGACGATGTATATAATCGTCCGAAAGTCGATCCAACTATTTTGGAAAAACCAACTAGTGTTCTAGTTGCTCATTGAATCCAACCACGCCGGTGACACCGTATTCGAATGAAAGCGTCGAGTGTTTTCTCTACATTGATGATATCGTGAAAGGTAAAACGATTCATGTTTGAAAAGGGCGAGTCTATTTGAACGAGGGCATAGTTTACTTCTCACATTTGGAGGAAGGAAATGCACGGGTGAGCCTTACGGGTGTTTTGGTTAAAAAAGCCAAATTGCCGATCTTCACCAAAGAAGCTCTAGCCGTAGAAGATGCCATGAGAGGTTTTGTCTCTTAACCGTGCCGATTGATAGAAATAGACACGACAAAAGAGAGTCGCGGTCCATATATCAAAGACTCGAAACTCGATTCCTCGACTCAACCTACTCCCGACGATGATAGGAAAACTAATTACAAGGTAATATATGTGTATGTATATTAACTTACTCTTTACATATGTATTGAATGTCTAAATTAATTCAAAGGTAATTAATTCAAAGTTAAAATTGTTACAAGGTAATTAATCCCAAATTTAAATTGCTCGCTCAACATGCAATCAAAGTGATGTTAGCACAATGAAACGTTATCGAGGCCAATGTTTGTCCAACAATCTCCTCTATCTCGATTATGTTGAGATTTGATGATATTTCCGAATTTTTACAATTTTCGGAAATTGGCGCATCAAGTATAACGATTTATATGGAGTACGTGTTTTTTTTCATGAATACTTTTTTTTAACTAATGATTAAAAATTTAGTGTTTTAACTTTTTGAATATTTTGATATAGCTATTTACGCGCATCGATGTCAACTATGAAGAATAAATCTTTCTTTTTAAACGCTGCTTTAACTTCTCACATGTCGACAAATGACAAAGATTGTCATTTGTCGACACGAGTTAAAGGTGTTGGAAATGCGGTGCGAGGATGCAAAGTTGGACAACTAGTTTTCATGCCGTACAATCAAAACTTCCATTGGATGCTTGTTGTACTTGACTTGTGGAAAGATTGCGCGATATTTTTCGACCCATTGAAAAGACAAATTCCACAAGACTTAGTTTCTTTGATAAAAATGTAATTCTTTGACTTTTTGAGCGTTTGTTATATAAAAGATACTCATACTTTCCGTTTTGTAGGATGTTTTCAAATTTCAAACTCGAACACAAAAACGCTCTTGGTCGCGGACAATCAACTTATATAAGGTCAATGGCCGCTGCAAGACAAAACGGTAAGACGGAATGTGGATACTTTGTTTTATGTTATATGCGAGAAATAGTTGTAGGAGGTATAAGTAGATTAGAAAACAAAAATATGTATACACCTTTAGAAATAGAGAGAGTAAGAAAAGAATGTATTAGCTATGTACAAAGGTTTATTGAATGTGATTAGTTACATTTTGTGATTTTGAATGTATATAATTTCGAATTAATTCGGAATGTATGTGACGATTTGGATGAATTTTAAATGTATATATATATATATATCATTATGCACGTATTATATATAATTTATGTGAGTTTGATTCATATAGTTTTAGGGGGACACTCTGGCCAACGGCGCCGCGAAGATGTATAACTGAAGTCGCGACACCATGTCCCACAACGGATCCAAACATCCGTTGTGGGACACAGCGCCGCAACACAGGATAACGTGACCGCAGTGCCGATGATTTTCCTACGGGCGCCTCGGCCATGTTATTCTATCGTCGCGGCGCCGTGTCCCACAACGGATGTTTGGATCCGTTGTGGACAAAGGGCCGCGGCGACAGAAGTCGGAGCCGCAGTGCCGTAACTGATACATGGCGCTGCAGCCACGTTGTTTTAGTGCCGCGGTGCCTACTTCCACAACAGATGTTTGCATCCGTTGTGGGACATGTTGTCGCGGCGCCGTACAACGTGGTCGCAATGACAAATCTTAAAAGAAATTGAATTTTACAACTGAAAATTATTTAGTTACTAAATATTCCACAACCAATAGACAGTCGGTGTGTAAGTATGAACATTCTACACCGGATGTATAAGGGTTGTGGAAAATTCCACAACCCTGCATCTCACAATCTTTATTAAGGGTTGTCGATATTTTCCACAACCCTGCATCTCACAATCTTTACTAAGGGTTGTAGAAGAATTCAACGACTCTTATTAAGAGTTGTGGGATGCAATTTTCGTAGTAGTGTTTCTATATATAATAAAATAAATTTGAGAGATAAATGTGTAATAAAGATATATTTTCTATATTTAAATGGCCGAAGATGCCAAGTCTATATTTCATTTATTATTATCACTCTTGAATCTTGATATATAACATAATCAAAGACGAAACCCACGCTTCGTAAATATCAACATATAGTCCATGTCGTACACTTATACACGTAGGTTATTACATCATTATATAGAATGACACCAAACGAAAGAAAAAAAAATGAAATATCATAAAGATAGATTCATATAACACACGTTTTTATTCAAGCATTTCCCCCATTAGGTTACATAATTATATAGAATGACACCAAACGAAAGAAAAAAAAATTAAATATCATAAAGATAGATCGACATATAACACACGTTTTTATTCAAACATTCCCCCGCATCACCATTCTATAAGTTGCTCGAAAGGGATAGCTCTCAAACACAAGCTCATTTTTCTTCCAACACTAGCCCCAAATTGTTCGGACATGTCCAAATCCTCGGGCTTCATCCCGCTCGGAAGTTCCCAATTAAAGTGGTATAACATATGAGCAAGAACAAGCTCGGCGGCGACCATCCCAAAATGCATCCCGGGACAAACTCTCCTTCCGGCTCCGAATGGTATAAACTCAAAATCGCTTCCTTTATAATCGATCGAGCTATTGACAAATCTCTCTGGCCAAAATATTTCTGGATTTTCCCAATAGCTAGGATCCCTCGCCATCGCCCAAGCATTTATTATAACTTTGGTTCTTAAGGGGATTTCGTAG
The DNA here is from genome assembly GCA_958296335.1 of Urtica urens. Lineage (NCBI taxonomy): Eukaryota > Viridiplantae > Streptophyta > Magnoliopsida > Rosales > Urticaceae > Urtica > Urtica urens. The sequence goes on along the minus strand of OY282530.1, from coordinate 7,286,259 downwards.
CCGTTGATTTTGCACACCTCTCTACATTCTCTCGGGATCATCAAAGGGGCCGGAGGGTGAAGCCTTAGGCTCTCTTTGAGGACGGACTTTAGATAGGTCATTCTTGAAATATCATGTTCATCGATTTTCTTTTTCCCTTTTGAAACTCGTCGCACTTCTTCTTGAGCCTTCTTCATTACCGCTGGGTGTTTCATCATTTCAGCCATAGCCCACTCGACTGCTTTAGCGGATGTATCCGTTCCCGCGATGAACATGTCCTGAAATAATTTTATTTAATTTAGTACAAATCTATGTCCCTTTTTCTATTGGAGTTATGTAGCTAATTAGGCATGTACAAACTTAAAATTTGATAAATATGCACCGGTATGATAATTTTGCAATTAACAGATAATGTCCAAAGTATGATAAACTTTGTAATTTCATACTAGATTTGAAACGCTGGGCAAAAAACAATATTAATGTCTAAAGTGAATTAATCCGTTATATTTAGGAATTTTATTTGAAAAAAAAAAAATTGAAATGCAAAAGTGATTAGAACATCGATATCATTACAGATCAACACGTGGTTTAGATTAAAGACATGCAAAAGCTTTGATTATAAATGATACAAAAAAAACATGAAGGAATGCAAAGATGATATTGATACTTACAAAGATTACTGCTTTTATGTGCTGGAGTGTGATTGGAACTTTCAGAGAACCACTTTGTTTGATCTTAAGGAGGGTATGAATGAGATCTTCCTTCTCTATCTTGTCGTCTTCTTCTTTTCTCATCTCTTCGATCCGATTATCGACTAGGGCTTGGAGAATCTTGTCTACTTTCTCGTGTATCTTTTCGAGTTTAGCTCTAATATTGCCGACGGATTCCAAAAACTTGAACGAAGGGAACAAATCGGCCAAATTGAAACCCGTGGCCATTTCCGATCCTTCCTCTATGCCCGTTATCAAATCGAACCCATCTCCAAACTTAATCTTTTCACCAAACGCTGCTCGAGAGGTCATAATGCTCATCAAGGTTAAAAGCTGCTCGGTGAGATTGACCAGCAATTGCGATGAACGAATGGATTCGACAAAGTTCGAAACCTCTTCTTCTCGCATACGAGCGAAAGACGAAACCCTAGCAGGGCTTAGCAACTCGAGAACACACACCTTTTTCATTTGCTTCCAATACTCTCCGTAAGGTGCAAAGGCGATGCTCAAATCATCGTAAGCCGCGTATTTTCCAGCGATAAGTTGAGGCCTTTGTGCGAAAGAGAGGTCGTGAGTTTTCAAGACTTCTCTCGCGATGCTTGGCGATGAAACCACAACCGCCGAGATTTGGCCCATTTGTAGGTGCATGAGAGGGCCGTACTTTTGCGACAAATCTCGAAGAATATGGTGTGGAAGAAGGCCGGTCAAGTTGTGCAAGTTTCCGATGATCGGAAGCTTCCATGGGCCCGGAGGAAGTCTTTTGTATGATCTATTTGTGAAAATTAAACTGAGGATTATGATGGCCAAAACTGTTGTGGGGATTATAATCATGGAATCAAATTGGAGCCCCATGGCCATAATTGAAGGCATATAGATATGTATTTGTTGAGAATGTGAGTGATTTGTGAGATAAACAAACTTGAGAAAATGTCTCCAATTATATAGAAGGAATAAATACTCATGCGTAAATATTGTTAACTATTTATGGCAAATGAAGGAAGTAATGAACGGGTGACATTTTATGTATATGTTCATTATGGCTCTACTTAGTCAAATTAATTAATGACATGTTAATTATGGATGAAACCTATAGCTATGAAACATGTGCCGACGTATTTAATAGTTAATGTACTGAATTATCATTTTAGTTTTTGTATATTAACTCAGTGCTGTAAATCTTTAGAGCTAAAAACTTACTGATACATACTATTTTATTTACTTTTAATTTCAGACAGGTTCGTAGGGTTCTAATAATCTCAACAAGGGTTTCGATAATACCAGCCGCTAGCTCAACCTTGATGTCTTTGCTAATTAATTGCATGAAATTAAACATTACCAAAAATGTTTCGAAGTTTTCTCAAAAGGAGTACCTTAATTTTGTCATAAATTTGAAGAAATATGATAGTATGAGTCTCTATATACGGAAAGAGTTCTGAAATTACACACTTGATAATTGCTTAAATTAATGAGAAGATGGGTATAACAAATACATGCGGAATAATAAACAAATCCACAAACTGGTGATCCAATTAAGATAATGATATTTTTGCCTTATGAAAGATATTATACATTTACATTCCACGATTTTCTCATTAATTAGTCATATCTTTGCAATTACACAACTTATGCGCTATATAAATTCGATATCTCTTCGCTTTTAACGTAATATATTTCCGAAGACTTCTACAAACGCTATTCATGTTTCACATAAAATAATTAGCTTAATTAGAAAGAAGAAAAAATGATATAGAATATGAACAGGGTCGGTTCAAGGGTAAGCCACCTAAGCAATTATTTAAGAACTCAATTGTTTTTGAAAAATAAGCTCAAACATAAAGGGCAATAAGCCTCGCATTTAATCAAGAGGCCTCTTCAATATTGAAAAACACACTTTAAAATTGATATTGGCTTTAGGTCTCATAACAACATTGGGCCACCATGCACATGAACAATACACACACAAGATAATAACCAACTCAAGCCGTGTATCACCATCGCACGTCATCGTCCACTAAAAATTATGTAATTAGTTAATAACATGAGTATTTATCAAACACCAACGTTTTGTAAATTTTTTAGCTAAATTAGTAAAAAAAAAATTGTAAATGATTTGGGTTGACTATTTATCAAATATGAGTTATATCTAAAGTCCATATAATTTATATGGCTAGTAATTACATTATTGTATCATATGTTATTGTATGTTATCGTACGTATCGTATTCTATTGTATACCCCACAATAATCAACTAAGTCCTAATGGGCCACCTGATTCATGATTGTCTCATTGTAACTCCCTATTTACCTTGCACTCTTAGAACACTTTTTTGTGACTCATTCTCGCACTTTTCGCGAAAGCCCTTGATCAAGCCCCCGACTTCATCAGATCGAGGCAAGTTTTGTTAACTTTAGTCTAATTAAATGAAGTTTTTAATAATTAACTGGTTTAAGTACGCTCAATAATAATTTACGAAATTGTTAGTCTACAATTAATTCAATTAGTATGCATTTCATTGGTTTAGTAATAAAATTAAATTGTGAATATTTTATTTTGATATTGTTAGTGCAAGTGTCTTGTCTATTTTGTTAAAGAAAATTTTATTGTCTTGTAAGGTGTCTCTAACATTTCAAAGAGGACATCTCTCTGACTTCTACACCGCTGTCAAACTTATTTTCACCAGCTCTCTGTAGCATACCCTTACCGCTAGCTAGTTGTACTTTGGTACAAATGATGTTTTCCTTTGTGCGCCTTTAAATACTTGTGTTATCATTTTGGTAGGGTTACACACTTTTGCGAGCAACGAGCAATGTCATCGATGGTGGCAGATTCAATCCCAGGAGCTCTTATATGCAATCCAGATTGATTGGACGGGGGTTTCTCTCCCTCCTCTTCATCCTAATCCGCATCATCTCCTCCTTTGATATTTTACCGCTCAACTGTCTTATCATTAATAGGCAACGAACACTTCATGATTGAATAGTGTTTTTTACCTACTACACCTGCTTGATGACAAATACCGTAAATGATGGACGAATATGGCAAACCATGCCGTGTATTGTTGTACTTTATTCTCATTATCCAATTGATATTCCGACCCAAGTAAATTGTTTTCCCTCAGACAACTGAATACAACATCTGGACATGATCCTCATCAAGATGGGTAAAATTCTTGATCAAAAATAGTCTCGAGCAAATAAAGTATGTCCAAACGTTTGCGGACGTGTGGAAATATTATAATTAAATCAATAATTGTAGTAATTAATAAAATAAATACAATATACTAAGTAAAAATGTTAATGAAACATGCGCAATTGCTCGCGACGGAAGTATATCTTTCCATGATCGACGTTCCATCCATCTCAATCAATCGTCAACGCCCTTACCATTTGTTGGTAATTTTGATCTCTAAGCCACACCACTTGTTCTCGTAATCAATATCTAGAGTGAATAACAAGCTGTTGATTGCACTGACCCTAATGTCAACTTTTCTTCCTCGAAGCGTTATGACGTCATTCTCGGCATCTGGTAAGCTCGTGTAGAACTCGTAAATGATTGTAATGTTGAGTTTATGTTAGGGTTTGCCACAAAATACTATACATCGGTTTCCTTCTATGGTGTTCCAAATATAATGTGGCAATTTTGGTGGTACCGGAAACCTTCAATTCCTGCTCAAGAATAGGACAACATAAGACAAGTTTATCGTAGCGTTCTTCGGCGAATTTTCTTGAAAAACCCGATTGTTGTAATCTATTATTGCTTCCGCCAAAGCTTGACAATAATGTTTTCCTTTTTTTTGCCAAAAGTCTCAACAAGCTCGAGGCATCCACATGACTAGATTTTTCGATCACACCATGGCTACCTAAAGCATATCCATCAATAACATTTTAACATTCATTAAAAATATCTCCCCGCGGGGGCAGAAGAAAATTATGGTCGCGGTGAGTATGATAAATTTCAGCCATACAAACAAAAACCCATCAAAATAACGAAGTAAGAGTAGAATAGTAAGTCTCGTTGCGGCAACACATAGGTACAACCGCAGAGAGGATGATAAATATTCATCCCGAGTTAAAAAACAATTCAAAACCCAAATTTTTAAAGAAGACATAGGCTTGCCATGGAAAATGCAACCCATTATCGCGGTTAACAATACAGATCTTAGAACCAACACGTTATTTTCCAAAATTTCAAACACAAACAAATAAGAAATCATAAACACCTACTCTAAATATAATATGTAGTTAAAATGAGCGAGTAAAACATATACAAACTTCATAACATACCTTTAGTGAAGATGAGAATTAACGAAACATAGAGAGGAGGAGAAGTTCAAGGTGGCGAGACTCTTCGCAGGGGTGGAGAACAAAAAATAAGGAGAAAAATCTGGGTCTAACGTTTCGAGATATGATTTTAGGTCAAGAAAAAATGAGAGAGAAAGTGAAAGTGTGAAAAATGATTTTTATACTCAACCCTAAAAACATTACGAGGATTTCCTGTAGTGAGATATGTACTTCACTGCGGAAAAATGTCTCACATCGGGTTAAATTTCTTGGTGTGGGATATTTCGCCGCTGCAAATTATATCACTCACCGCGCATTTATTTTTAAATTTGGAGTCTCGCAACATTTCATAAATCTCGTCGTGGAAAAATGCGTTGCAGCGTGAGATGTATTTTGTTGCGAAGTTTTCCCACAACGGAACTTATGACATGTTGTGGGAGTAACTTTTCGAGTCAACATATCCTGCAGCGGGTCATTTGACACGTTGTTGAAGTATTCTTCCCGCGGCGAGGTAGATATATCGCGAAAGTGAGGACTTGTCGTCGACTGTCTCCTATAACATATGGGCATCCCGCAGTGGTATATTTTCAGTCTCATAACGAGATAGAGTCCCGTTGGCGGAGTAGACAACTCCCATAGCAGGAGAACCATCCTACTGTGGGATTATACATCTCTCATAGCGAGATGACATTATGTTGTGGGAGCCAATATATGTAATAGTAGCGGTAACAGGAGAATGAGATTCATCAGCAATAATAATGAAATGATTCCAATAATATGGATTTAAGGATGAAAAAAGAGAGCAAGTGTCAGACCTGTGTTCTGGGGCAAAGGAATCAACTATAAAAAAAACTAACCATTTAAATCATGTGGTAGAGAGATTTTACGACGAGTCATCAATGAGGTAGAGGTGGAAAAAAGTACGCCAATTTGATCCATATGAGCTTTAGAAAACACGACATCAGAGGATTCTGATTTCTGCCCAATCTGCAAGTTTTCCATGAAGTTTCGAACAAGTGGCTTTGATGTGGTGCGGATGATAACAATGATCACACCAAAGAGTGGTTCTCTTTGATATTTTTAATCAAAGTGGCGAGCAACCATTATTGATACCTCATATGACAGTGGGGTCACCCCAAAGATGCTCAAATGAGTAAGCATAATTTTTCTCTGATGTTCTCCACGAAGAATCCAGAAAAGATAACATCAATGACATGCAATGGTTTCAAGCTGAGAATTCTTTCACGAACATCATCAAGAGAGGAATAGGCATGCAAATAAACCGTAAATACGATCTTTGGAAAGATTTATCTTGTAAAATTCAGCATCAGAGTGATCTTTTCAACTTCGTTAGTTAATAATTTCTATTTCTTGCCATAATTTTGTAAGAGTATTAAAATAGTGTGTGACCGTCTGCTCTTCTTGCTGTAGATTTTTGGCTCATAAACTGCAAGATGAAACATTTAATTAGCATCTTTAAGGTTGGAATAAGTCAACGCCACTGCATCGGATATAGATTTCCCATAAGGGTATGGAAGATAGATCTAAGCTATGTTCTCCTCTATTGAGTTGATAAAGTCATGCCATGACCACTGATTCTGGACATCTCACTCAGGAAAATTGGGATCAGATGACACTGGTTGTGAAACAAAACCATCAATGACACCAGAATTTTATTTTCCTCATATAACCAGCTTAATAGAACAGGACCAGTGAAAGTATTTTAGGCCTGTGAGTTTAAAGCTGGAGATTTATAAAGAAACAAATCTGGGAGTTATTTTAGTTTCTGGTCAAGACGCCTCCAAGGAGGTTTTTATAACGTCTCTTCTTGTTGGCGAAATAAATGTGGTATTAGACATGAACAATCGCTCTGATACCACTTGTTGGTGATTGATACACCTTAGTAACCATATTAAATGGGGAAAATCATTAATTGTACTCACAATAGCCAATTAATGATAATGATTGCTAAACAAGATCTAGATTTTTTAATTTAATTAATTTATGGAAGCAATTCAGCAACCGATACTAACTAAGTCGTTAGAAAACTTATATGGATTTTGACTCAGCTACAAAACGATCCAATCCAACGCGTGCTCCGTCTTCAAGCTTTCACAACTCCTTCGTCTGATTTAGTACTCAAGGGTGACACCGTAGTCTGCCAAAACGTATCCGATATGAATAAGAAATATGAGTTGACACAATCGATTCTCACTAGATCTCAAAACCATATTGTTTCAGGATCTCGCTCTTATTATTTAGGATTGGAATTAGCAATTCCGAGACATAAGAGAAGATAAAATTCGGCCAAGAGAGCGAGAGTTGGCCGAGAATTCTATGAGAGAATGGAGTTCAAATAATTACTTATTTACTTGATCCAACAATAAAAAACAATTATGCTATAAACTTTTAGTTAATTCTGCGAATACCCGTTTTCCAGAATTAATGATATCAATCACCATTACAGCAAGTGAGATTAAATATTGATTCAACACTTCAAAAGTTCTTATCCGCCTTTATAATAACCGAATCGAGGACTATAGACCAAGTAGTCGAAGCTTAATGAACCCGACGAAAAAGACGATACAGTCATATCTCTTTTTCATCGATTCGTCTAGTCTTTATCAATACTCCACCGTGTAATCTAAGACTGAACTCTTCTTTAATACTATAATTATATTTACTCATCTTGACAAGTATCCGCTGATGTACTCAATACGTGATCAAGATCCTCCAGATTCAACCTGTGTCAAGAGAAGTCAATTTTTTTGTTATACTTCTCTTGATACGTATCTGTCCTAAGCATTCTTGCTTCCCCAACGAAAGATTCTTTCGAATGTTAACTTACTTCGAAAGTGCGCACAATCAATTGGTTATGGAATCAGCCCTTACCTGAGTGAACATTAACCTCCTTTCATGGAAACTGGATTCTGTATCTGTAAATCACTTTCCACTCAAATCATGCTTTGAGAAAATTCTCAAGACATAAGCTGTGATTAGCATGAATAGCCTTTTAGCGAATGAGTTAAAGAGCTCAGAAACATGATCCAGTGTCAATGATCACTTCAGGATTTAGATCAAGTCTCACTGTGATCATCAAAGTAGCCTTGGTAAGTGCGTCGTAACGGTCCTTAAACGACACATCTACCCCAAAACCTGTCCAGGTCGTACATATACCACAAGTGTTGAATTCTCTCCCATGATGATCAGTCTGCACCCATGTGTTCCACATATATGACTTTAGATATAGCTTTCCAGGCATATATCAGTCATCGACCTTGTTTTAGCACACCGCCTGAACTCAGGTGCCCAACACGTGACTCAGTTTGATACGGAGGCTATGGAAGATAGTTGTTATTGATATTCTAATTAAATATTTAGAACTCAACCCACTTATCATATAATAATTATATAGTAATCTAATTACCGAATTCAATATTTATTAAGTCGTCATCGTCAAGTGGAAAATATTCCTAACACTTCTTACTAAGAATTGTTTTAGGATTTTAGAATAATTTAACACATCATAACTAGCAGAATATAACTATTTCTATGTAAACAATTTACAACCTAGATAAAATGTATGAACATGTAATTTATATTAAATTAAACTATGAACAATATTAAAACACGGTACCAGTATTTGATTCTTCAAGAGCTCGTCTCCCCTCCGCAACGAGTCTTACATCCATCTCTCTGAATTCGATCAACCACGATAGTTTCTACCACTAGAATTTATAAATTGTTCCTTGGATTTGGTGTTCGGGTACTATTAAACTTTTTAACTCAAGAACAAGTGTTCGATCTAAAGGGCTAATACAAATCTTAGGTCTAATGAGGACTTAGGTCCCAAAACGAGAGAGAGAGAGAGAGAGAGAGAGAGAGAGAGAGAGAGAGAGAGAGAGAGAGATGAGAGAGAGAGAGATAGAGAGAGAGAGAGAGAGAGAGAGAGAGAGAGAGAGATAGAGAGTGAGAGAGATAATTTGGCCAAGTCTCAAAAAAATGTTGATTATCGAATTTTGTCTATTTTTAAATTTAATGTGGAGGTGCATTTAAAGAGGAATGAGTGGGCTGAACCAAATCAATAAAGAATATCTCGTATTCATTTATATGATATGCACTACCCATTTATCTCAAATACAATATCTCTATTTCCTCTCTTACCATAGATGGCCAAATTTATTAAAAAAAACAATTTATTTCATTTTTTTTTCTTTATTTGGTGTATGTCTTCATATAACTCTTTCAAAAATAAATTATTTATTCCTCTATAATATCTCTTGGCCGACTATTTCACTCTAGAACATGCATCTAGATGTTTTTTCTTATTGTCGAAGACAATTACTAAGGCAAATACTAAGATGCGATTAGCATTGATTTCGTTCCCATGAGAACTAAGGCAAATTTTATTAATTTCTCTAGTTTGTTTTTTTTTCGAGTAACAGTGGGGGATTTTTAGATGATTTTGTTTTTAATTAATGCAAGAAACAAATGATTAAAAACGATTAACTCAAGATAAACAAATAAGGGATATGACTTCACTACTTCATCAATTCGGTCGACTGCGGTAACGGCTCTAACTACGGGCTAGTAATAGAAATCATAATCCACTCCATCATAAAATATTCACTAATCTCTCTCGACTTTTAGGAACCTAAGTATTTGGTGAACTTTCACATCTTGGTTTCGGTTCTATTAAAACAAACACCCGCATTACGCCCAGAATTCCAAACGACCACACTTACATCATATCATGTATCTAGTTTTAGGAAGGTGAATTACATGTAGGATAGAGCACACTCGTTTATTCCCTCTAGGTGTCTAAACTCGCCTAAGATTTCCTAAATAGGTAGCTAATCTAATTATGAATTACACATAACCCAACCCATTAAATTTTTATACTAATCCACCATGAAACACAACATTACCTAAAGTTTGGCAAACCGAAATCAACTCTCTAGTTACATCACATCCCCTAAATAACTTAGACTAACATAATCTTGAAAAATATAACAAAATAGAAATAAGTAACAAAAAAAAACCAAAAACAAGCTAGACATTGATTATTTATCTAAACTACCACAAAGCAATATAAGTAAAATCAAAACAACTTCAACAATCCATCAAATAAATTAATCTTTAATAAATCAAACTTAAGTGCTCATAACATCCATTAATCAACCAAAATTGTCACAATACTAATATTAAACTAAATAAGATTCAAGAGCACTACTCAATATACACTATTCAAAATAATGAAATGTAAATGGAGATATAGATAAAAATAAAGAACTAGAGAGAAGATGATGGAAATGGAGATGAACTTCTTCTTCTTCTCCTTCCTCAAGAAAATCTTCAAAACCTTCCAAACTTCTCTATCTAAAAATGGCCTCCAAAACCTCATATCTTCTCTTCTTTTCTAAATGAATCCCATATAGGTTTCAACGAGAGGATTCGGACCTATTTCAGCCATTGGACGTCATTAAACGGCTGAAAACAAAACACTCAAAATGTTGTCGGTGACGCTGACGCGAACGCCTTAGACACACCACATGACAGGTGGCTGTGAAATTTGGCCTGACGTGACGCGTGAAACACTCATCGCGATGCGCAGAAGATGGCAAGGCTCCTGTTATACTTTTTCCTACGCAATGTTACGCGTAGGCCTTCACGCGACGCGTAGGATTCCTTCGTATGATTTTATTGATTTTTTGTTCACTTTCATCTTTTGGGCTGAATTTGCTCATTTTTGCTCCGAAATTACTCGTTTTTTGCTTCACTTTCGTTTCACGCTCTCTTATATATGAAAACACACTAGAAACTACAAAACACTATAAAAAAAATACTAATAACAACTTACGATTATAGCTTAAAAAAGCATAGATAAGGTGAGCAAATCACACTTATCAATAGTTCAATACTTGAAATTGTTTTGACTTACCTTCCAGTTTAACAAATCATACTCTTATGACTTTCTATAGTGATCTCATGGAATCAATAAATCTTGAGCTAGTATACTTGGTCACAAAAGTTCACAAATGTTTTTCAAGTTCTAGTTTAATATCAATTGTCTCCACTAAAGGCTTTACACTCAAAATCCCTCGGTTTAACTTAATTGTGATGAGTGGATCCATTAAATATTATCAATGTTTTACCCTTCATGAATATTCTCAACTACATGAGATATAGGAATTACCATTTTACACTTTATCACTTGTAAACAAATAAGAAATATGTACTGACGAGAGGCTAAAATAAGTCACATTCTTCATTGCAAAGAAGTCACAGCTTACTTTAGACATTGATCAATTTATTTATTCACCATCCAACGGACAAAACATGAGGTATCAATACATTGAATATCAAAATCTTGTACATGAATTTCATATCTATGAGAACTTCACAAAGTCATTCATAACATCTTCAAAACTTATTACTTAACCAATATCTCTTGTCTAGATATCATATAGTGAATCCAGAACTTCGACATTCACAAATAAGAATATGTAAGCTATGAACACATGTCTCACTTCAAGATTGAGGTAAGTATAATGCAATTCATACATTGTGACTTTGAGACAAAAGAGGTTAAATGATTTATTTTTTCACTCTCTAGAAGTGCGTTGGTCAACTCAGTATCTTCATAAAATACCTAGGAATAATTATATAGTCCCAACTCTCTATGTCTCTTAACCATACATCATAAGTTATCCTAACAATTGTAATGAGATCATTAGTTCTTTGATCCTAGGATTACATAAAATTGTTTTAAGCAAACCATGAAGAGTTGTTCATGCAAATCTATATTTGTCTCTTCATTTGTTCTTAGGTTTCCTTAAGGACTAAAGACTAATGTTTATCACTTCAAACAAACCAAAAACAGCTATAGGTTGGATTCTTTGAGATGTTATTACATCAAATGTACATAAGTAACAACTACTACTATTCTTGTAGGCATCTTTGACAACATGTTTTCCATAAGAATGAGTTTCTCTCGATAAAAAAATTGCCTTTAATGCTCTAATACCATAAAAGCAATAAAGTTAGAGAATAACTCTATACAATTCTGATTGTACTTTTTATTTTTATTAACTGAACAATTATAAAGAGCCTTTATATATTACAAACTTAAACGTTTATATTGCTTATAAATAGGAAACTAACTCGTAGTCTCTAGGTATTTAATAGCAAACATTTAGACTAATTCAGCAATTTGTGACATAAACTATTTTTTTTTTTGTGGAATTGATCGAAGGGATATGAAATTAAATATTTCAAGAACACGAGTTCTAGATGTTAACCTTTTTGCATGAGTCAACTTTCTTAAAATATAAATTTAATCTAAATTATACGGTTTATGAAAAAGTCTACAAAAGTTTAGAGTGTGATATACCTTAAATGTCTTCTTAATATAGGAATATTTCAAATTCGATATGAGAAAAACTGGAAGCTTGATGAGAAAAATTCGATATCTCACAATATCACTCTTCAAAATTCTCTTAGTGTTTGGTGATTTTATGTATCAACGAACGTGAGCACTTAAGTGACACTAGTGATCAGAAAATTACACTTAAGTGATCAAATCTTGGTTTCCAGTCCGTCAGTCGAGCATGTTTAAAATTAGATTTAATATAAGGCATCAAAACTGATAAGAGAGAAACATGTTACTCTTATAGCAGACACCAAGATGTTTTATGGTTTCCTTAGAGAGCAAAGATAATGCGAAAGATGTCTTGATAGAAGCAAGGAAATCACGACACATCTTTCTATTGAAGATTGCAGCAAAAACTCAGCCAGCACATCCTGTTCTCCCCGGTCGGAATAGGGGAAAATTTACTTCCCTTAGAACCGTACTTGCACGTAACCACAATTTTGTTAATCGAGATAATTTTAGTTGAATTAGATGTTGAGTTATTTCAAACAGTTTCCTTGAATATATAAGTATCATAGAGTGATTTCTCAAAATTCTAGCATTTAAAAGTTCACAAAAAAGTAAGTTATGATTTTTTTTTTTAAAAATCTTAAGCACCCGTGAATAGTTCGTTTTCTTTATTTACATACATATGGCTTAAAATAGGAAATTTTCTTTTGAAAGGTGTATTGGATCGTAAGCAAAATATTATGTTGTTTACACTCCTACAAAATATCAATAAATAACATTTGTTTAGTAAACTTAAATAGTAACACATATACCAACAAAATTAAACACTGCAAATAATAGCTTACACCAAATGGGAGACAATAAAGACGAGTTATAACTCACAAGTACAATGCAACTTCAAGAAATTATTACTTTTGCTCACCGACATCAGAACTTTGTCAACAATGATAAATCACAAGAGAACATACTATGGGCGTAGCTCACACTAAAATCATAAACTACGATGCCTGAATTAGTGAGGTAGAACAAAAGTAATAATGAAAAACTTAGAGAACTAATCAAAAAGGATAGTAAAGTTCTGCACAGAAAATTGTGTGCGCTCTTTCGTCGTATTTCATTATTTTCAACATCAACTTTAAGTAAGCACACTTCAAACGAAAACAGAAACAGGACCATCTGCATTTAAGAAAACAAACATTGAGCTAGAAATTTGATATTATCCGAAGTTCGCTTAAAGAAGCTAATTAGACAGTAGATATACATTTTAATTGGAGAAAATTATTCTTAAACTTCAAACCAGACGTGCTTAATTTTTGTTCCATCACTCTTGACATTTTGTCAACCATTTGTGGGCTCAAATGGTTGACCCAGTCTCCCACCTTTCCTTTCCTGAAGAGCTTCTTATTCTCAAAGTTCTTTATAGATTTTCCATTTTTGTTGACCTCCAACTCCTTTAGACTCTCAAAACTACAAAGCTTCACTATCTTCTCCACCACCCCGTCTCTCTCCTCCTCCAAAGAAAAGGGACACCCCAAAAACGTGGCCAACCTTTTGAGCTGAAAGGAAGTGTCTTCTTTGAGGTCTTCATAGGTCATGAAAAGCACCTTCTCGGGCCTCTCCAAGCTCTCCTTCCAATACCCCAATATGTGGTCCCAAAACGGCCCGAACCCTATGACCCCGTTGCTACACATCTCAAAGGCCTCCTCCAGCGAAAAGCGAGTCATAGACCCGATGAAATTCCACGACGAAACGAAGGTGTCCAAAGGGTTTCTGCAAAGATACACGAGGCGAGAATCAGACTCCTTGATGGAGTCAGCCAGGGAAGGGTAGGGTATGTGCGTCCCGAAAAGCCTAGGCTTGTTCGAGACAATTGGGCCGGAGCCCATCGAGAGGTCGGGGATTTTGTTATTGGCATAGAGTTTGTACTCGAAGAATGGGACGAGGTCGTGAGGGTTGTAGGAGAGCAAAGGGTTGCGAATTTTGGCCGTCGACGATTCTACATCAACCGAGAAAACATCTCGGTTGACCAAAGCGAAAGTCAGCGCTTTGAGCCAAGTGGTGCCGGATTTTGGTATGGTGGCCAAGACAATGTCATCGTGACGGGCTTGAAAGTGTTTTTGGAAGGAAGAAATGGCCTGAATCTCGGCAGCTTGGCACCAAAAACCTTGGTATTTGTAAAGATAAGAAGTTCTCCAACCTTTCTCCTTTGGGAGCAAGGCCAACATTTTTTGGCACTCATCAGTTAGAGTGAGCTCTTCTTCCGATCCGATTGCAACGCCTATCGGAGAGTCTTTGGCCAACTTAGTGATTCCCATATTGCCAATGGAGATAAGTATAAGGGCTATTTGGTTTTTGTGGGCATTGTAGCTAGTCTTGGAGTGGTATTAATATATCCGGCGGAAATCATGCACTTGCGTAACAAGTGACGTCAACTGATCATTTTCAAGTGCATGCAAGTATTCCGTGGACATATCTTATGCAACTCATGTGCTATATGCGTGGAAATTGTGTTATTATTATTATTATTATTTCTACAATTAGATATTGCCATGTTAGTTGCTTTTGACGTGTACCGGCCGACTAAAATATCGACACGAGGCTTACACTTTCCAACCAGGTTTCTTTTATTGGCTTTATATTTCACGTTGAAAACTTTTGATTTGTCTCCTTTTATATGCTTAACTTTCTAATTTATACTGTGACTTTATAGCATTCCTTATTTTAGTATAATTTGATTTCCTTGTTAAGATTCTTAATTTTGCAGTTGGATTAGGTGGTGTGTATATATACAGACCATGATATGAGCTTATCCATCCAAATTATAAAATACCAATATATCCCTTACAATGTAAAAATCATAAATTTGAATTGCTCTTGGTTCTGTGTACTATGCATTAAAAAAATATTTGTGCAATAAACTATTCAAATATTCAATAAAAAGGAAATTACATTTAGTTTATAGTATATATATGTATATATATATATATATATCCATAATAATTATTTACTTTTAGAAGTAATGGAGCTATGAATACTATTAATAGTTTTCATTCTCTCACGAGTATGTATCTTTTTTTGGTGGTATAAATATTTATTAGTATTAATTAGTTGTCCCATCACTGCAAACATCGGTAAGTTTAAACAAAAGTATGCATAGATGGCTCAAACGCCAAATAATTTAAAATTGGTGTAATTACCTAATATTTAATCATATATTTATTATTTAGTGGCATGAATACATAAAAACTATTTTGTTTTTGTTTTATAGAAGAATATAAGATCTACCAATTTTCTTATATATCTTTTTGACAAGATCAATCTATTTTATTGACGATTCTAATTATAGTTTATATAATAAATCATTAATTATTTACTAAATCATTATTTTAAGCCATTGATAATGAAGTATGCACGGCATGATATGTTCCAGTATTTACCAACCTTTTCCAAAACAAAAATAGACAATGTGGGTTAATATAATAAAAATTAATTGTCTTATTTATAGCTTTGCAACTCGTGAGATTTTCTTAAGTGTAGAAATTAAACATTTATTATTTTGTTGTTATAAATTAGACTTTTTTTTTACAGGATTGTTATAAATTAGATTGTTTTTATTCTCTAACACCTAACAGTAATCAAAAAAAATAGCAGGCCAACGAAATGCCAATATTTTATTGAGTTGAAATTAGCTGAACTTTCAGCTTGGTTGCGTGATTTTCTAATATTTTGATACATGATTTTGTTTTTAATTATTTGAATACGTAAACGTACAATGATAAGTCATATTTCAACCACGTAGGTTATCGCAATAAAGTAGGGCCTGCGATACAGATATATGGACATCACACACATGGGTCTCACATACTTTTTTCAATTGACATCTATGACATTATAGGAACACAGATTCAGAGAAGATGTGTTCGTTGAATCTTTGGGATTGGTGCTTACAAATGAGAATAATAGATATCTTATTTATTATTTGTAATATTTTGCTTAAATATTAATATTAATAAATAAGCATTCTTTTCTTATAGTTTGTGTTTATGTATGTATGTTACACCCTGTCATCAACGAATAGAGTGTTAAATACAGATTTGACATGATAACTCCTTGTGACTAGTTTAAACCATTTGTTCACAATCTTAAGACCGATTGAGCATTCGAGTCTAAGTAACGATTGTTTGAATTAATCATGATATCTTATCATGTGATATAGAGAGTTGTGACTTTATGATTTCATTATCGATATCTTATAGAAGATATTGAAGAAGACCTAGTGATTATATGGAAGCTCGATATAAAACCGTTTAATCTAGAAGCTCCAAGATCACATACGATGAGTACTTCGATAACTACCTTAATCCTGAGGTGAGTGCATAGTCAATGCTGCACTTTATGTCATTTGATTTGTCAATGGGCAATGGCCATGTAATGACTGCATCTGACCCTACGGTTGGTGACATAATGGTGTAGTATTGGATTATTTGATTCACAGATATGGAATTCGTGTAAACATAATGAAAGTCATTGTATCACACTATGATTTGTAACGAGAGAGAGAGAGATAGAGAGAGAGAGAGAGAGAGAGAGAGAGAGAGAGAATGAATTAATCTGGCCAGATAATCATTGAATGTGAGATTCCTTGATTAAAACATGTGACACGTATTGACGTCTCACTTTATGTTTTTCTCATTCACATGTAACAAAGGAGTTAGTGAAATAATAACTCTAGGGGTAAAACGGTAATTTTACATTCCCCGGACTTACTGATACACACGAAGGGTATTTTGGTAAAGTACATCGTGGATCGAGTACAGAAAGGTTTTGTGACTTCAAACGGAAAAATATGCGCGCATGAACTTAGAGATTTTCAATATTTGTCCTTTAGTGGAGTCGACCATTATTAAGAATTATAAGCCGGAAATAATTTGTGAATTATTAAGTCCGTGCTTTATTCTCAAGCTTCGTTCATGTGGGTTCATAAGGTCTCAATGATGCACATTTAGAAGAGATTAATTGAACGCAATAAATTGATTTACTCATTAAATACAAATTGTGATTTGTATGGAGAAATTTATTTTCCAAGCGAATTAATGAATAATGTGTTATTCATTAAATATTGATCTTGTGAATTAAAGAACTTTATTATTGTGATAATAATTTTCTTGAGAATTCATAATAACAATATTAGAAAATAAAACGTTTCATGTTTTATGTTATTCGATAACCATGAAACAATTTAATAACAAGTTATTAAATAGATGAGAGTTCTAAATTAAGTCGAATTTGGAAATTAAATCAAGGCAATTTGGGAAACAAAATTGAGAGACGAGTAGGACATAGGGGTCTGTCATTAACATGGTTTTGGGCTGAATATTGATTCAACAAAAGACACATGAGAGCCTCTTAATAATGCCTATAAATAAAGGGTTTGTGGAAACCCTAGGTTTAGCCTTCCTCATTGTTTTTAAGCTGAAAAGTCAGCTCTCTCTCTCTCTCTCCCTCTTGGCCGACCATTCCATCACCCGGGAAGACGAAATTTCATTTCTTGTTTTCTCGTGTGCGTTCATCTCGAGCCCACACTCACCTTCTCATATTTTTCTTGTGTCATCGTTGAATCAACTTGTGGTTGTTTGGTCTATTTTCATTAAGATTTATTTTTCTGGAAATCTTACCTCCGAACTAAAAATTTGAAGAATACAACGAAACCGAGTCCGGAAACTCTGAACTCTTTCCGAACCCATTTAAGTAAGCTTTTTTTCCGGCGCAACGCAAAAAACAGCATCCGGATCCGAGCTTTCATGAGCTCTCAGCATCGTCGCGAAGTTTTGCCTGCGATCTGCCAGTGCCTGTCCGCGCCCGATAGCGTCCCAGCGCCCTGCAGACCGCGCCTCCTATTGCGGAGCCTCCGAGTGCCACCTGCAGCCTTCAGCGCTCGAGTCCAGCGCCGCTTGCAGTTCCCGAGCCCCCTTGCTCCGCTGCAACATCAAGGACCCGCCGGCGAACGCTCCCAGCCAGCCGAGACCGAGCGCTCGCCGCTGCCTGCCAGCCCAGCCAACCGCGCCGCCTTCCCGCCGCCGCTCATCCCGCCGCTGTCAAGGAGTCCGAGTCGAGGAGGTCTCTTGCAAACCTGAAACTGGAGAAGCTTGAAGATTCTCGCGTCGAACTCGTTTTCAATTCCTCGACCGAGTTATTTATAATTCGACGATGTAAGTTTCGATAACTTTAATACTCTTAATTAATATAATTGTTATATGATTGTTTGGAGTGTTTGATTTCATCGAAATAACATGTTTAGAATTAATCGTTAATTAACATATTCATAGATTAGAATTAAATTATTAATTCACATGCTTATGATTTTAATGCCAATAAATTGTTAGATATTAAATAGTTTAATATGTTAAATCATTTTTCTTATTAATTCCGCACATAATTTGTTATGTTTGATAATAATTTACTTAAATCGTTAAATAATTTTCAATAGAATCTGCATAGAATAATTCTTCATTTGCTATGCAGTTCATGGCTAAAGTGTTATATTCGTTTATGCTTTGACTAATAAACTATACTACTATCTCATGGAAAGATTCGATTACAATAGGTTTGAATTGTTTTTTTGGAGGAACCATATAACTTGTCAAAATAAAAAAAAATAAAAATAGAAAGAAAGGAAGCGGAAGAGAAAAAAAACGAAAATAATGTGTAGAAGCCGTGCATTAGTAGTGTTTCTTGGTGCATGGGGTCAATGTGATCACTTATATGAAACTAAAATGAGGGCTTATTCATTCAAAAATCATTAAGAACCTGGTTGGAATTTAGCGTCGACATCGATAAACCACCGAATCTCAAGTTGATTTATAAAGTTACAAATCATGAAATCTCACTGTATTTTCTTTTGTGCACCATTGTATGTAAGATATATACGAAAAAATATTTGGATAATATCTCATCAAAAATAGTATATAGTTGTCCTACATTAGAACGTATGCTTACTGCATTGAAATTTATTTTCCGAATGTCGACATCTTAGCACTATAACAATAAATCATAATATATATATTTGCCCATATAGCAACTCTATGAAGCTAGGTTTCCTACGTATCTTTTATTTCACTTTTTGGGCACTACTAAAATAATGTTCTTTGCTGGCAGTTTTTATACTTATCGCAATATGTTTTCTAATATGATTAGATAAGTATCCATATATTCGACTTTCTATTTCTTTTTCAACCTTAATTGCACTCTATAATTATAGACATTTCAGAAAAGATTATTGTAAATACATTTCAAGTTTCAACAAGTAATTACATTGGATAGGACTGAGTTCTGGTTGACTTGTAGAAGCCACACATTTAGGATATATTTGACTTTAATTACTATAATTTAGATGAAAAATAAAACTTGAGAACATGATTGCTCAAATTTATGCTACATTTAACGTTAAGATGTATGGCGCCAAACGCACAAGAAACTCATTGAAGAACTTTATATAATGAATCAAATTTGAGTTTGGAGAGGGATGTGACAAAAAAAAAATACATAATAAATATTCATATAAAAAATAATCAGCTAATTATATAAATAAAAAAAACACATAGTAATAAGTTATTTTGCTGTTTGATGTGAAATTAGATTTTTTTCGAAATTTAATTTTAATGAGCGATATTCTTAAAAAGAAAAATTAGCTTAGGTGCATTTTCTTGATATTGATTCTTGAAAATCGTTATATCCAAGAAATATCATGGTAGAATTAATTTCTCTGTTTTTCAATTTAGATGATAATTATAAATTTTAAACTCACTGAAATATATTTACGTTCTTCAAATTTCTATATTTTTATATTCGTAAATTATGTTAACATTTATTTTATAATTATTAATGACTATTTCGAACAGTTAACTACTATAAACCTTTTTCAAAAAATCAGCTATTTTTAACTAAATAAATTGCTTTTAATACTTTGATATTATACCTCATGTACATTTGTCATTCCCTATAAATTTAAATCAAAGTATATAAATATTATGACGGCCAATTTATCTGCTTACATTTTCAACAATTTTCTTTTTGTTCTCTTCTCCTCTCTTATTTCATTCATTTCGCTTTTTACCTATCCCACATTTTTTCACGCTTGGAATTACTAATTGCATTCGTCGACAATTCTCCGAAATATATATATATATATATATATATATATATATATATATAACTTTCTCTCTCTTCAATTCCAATTTTGTATAAATTTTAAGAGTTCATTTTTCTCTCTCTTTTCTTGACCACTGCCCATAACACCATCTTCGCCTCTAAACTTTACATTTGCCTTCTCTTCTCCTCGCCGTAGCCTAAAACATCAGAAACCGTCTCCTTAACGCACGTAAACCAAAAAACTAGAAGATAAAGAAGATTACCCTGTCTCTGAAACCTTCACCCTGAAAAGGTGAAAAATCATAGTTTGAGTCACTAACCAGACCACTTAAAATACTTTCAGATTCTTCATTCACACTCCACCGGAGTCCAAGAGTGGGTCATGAAGTGGTTATTATAAAAAAAAACAAACTGCAATAACTGCATTTTCAAAGAAGCGGAGATCTCGTCGGTCTCAGCCAATATCCGTGAAAAAGTTGAGGAAATCCAATGCACCATCTTCTGGGTCATTCGATTTCGATCTCGACAGTTATATCATGTAAGAAAATACAAATTCTTGCGGAAAAGAAGTGTCGACAATAAGGAAACTTTTAAATTTTAGTGTTTTCATGACAACATCGTCAAAATGTCGGACATATCATGACTACTTTGTCACAAGACTATATGTTTCATGACAACGTTGTCACTAATTTGTTCTTTCGTGACAACGTTGTCATGAAAATCGTTCAACTCTATTTTTATATTTTGTAATAAATAACTCGTGATGGGATCATGTTAATTAATGCTTGACTTTGTTTGCAGGATTAGATTCGACATATTCAAATAGAGGATATCAAAGAGAGTTACTCTTTTAACTTGGAAACCATAATGGTTACACTGCAGAGATTGGGATGATAAGGTCCCAAAAAGAGCTATTCAATAAGACTTGTTTCGGGCTTGATTTACCAATTCTAAGGAAGTCCTTCATAATTATATGTCACTTGATTTTATGATCAGGCTATTTTGGCGAGTCTAAAGTGTCGATACATGTTCTTTTATTAGAGATCGATGAACGCCCCAGCGAGTTCAACAAAGAAGACTTTGTGCAGATAACGAGGCTGACATTTGATCCTGACTTTGAACATTGAGAAATGAACATGGTTGTACCAAAAAAACGTTATGTATGGGCGCTTTGTGTAATAAGTATGGAAACATTACTTCTGCTACGAGGGAGGTCAACAAGATTTAGAGTGGCAAAATTGAGGGTTAGGTATGTTCTCATACACTTTATGTACAATTTCCTCCTCGCGCATGAGAAGATAGTTAACCTGCCCACCACAAGCGTCATCAAGATGGTGAACAACCCTGGAATGTTTAACGCGTATCCATGATGAAACGTAGGCGAAGAGGAGCATATCTTCGGGGAAGAACTCTAAAGTTCATCTTCTGGGTTTCCTAATCTCGCTCTAGACTTGGAGCATTGGATGTATCCCCAGATTTTTTGGAGACCGGTTTACTCACGTTCTGAACCCAAACACGAGTCCATTGATTAAGAAATGAACTGCTGTCAAAGGAAGGTGGTTCATATATTATATAAAATTGTATATATCATTTTCAGGAGATAATATATCATATAAAATTGTAAACATAATTATTTATGCCTAACTATTCATTTTTCAGCTTGGATTCAAACTGTCGGCTCCTCGATAGAGTTTTTGGTACATGTTATATCATCACCCCAGTCGGGGACGAAGAGGAAAGCTGTTGACAACGGCCTCATATTTTCAAACTTTGAGATAATACTAAACTTACAATATAGTTGAAAAATAGTAATATTTTGTGACAATATTGTTACGGAATGCTTGTGGAAATATTGTCACAAAGAAGAAGAAAAAGAATAAAATGAAAAACAAGTAAAATAAATGCAGGAAAAGAAGGAAAAAAGAAAATAAAAGACAGGAGGAGATTGCAAATGGAAACGATGTTTTTCATGAAGATACTACTACAGAAATATTTTTTAGAAGTGGCGCTTATCTTTAGAAGCGGCAAGTCGCTTCTAATTAGATGAGAGATTTTACCTTTAGAAGCGACTTGTCGCTTCTACGTCATCAAAACTAGTTACTATAAAAAAATGATATTTTTGAGCTTTAGAAGCAACAAATCGCTTCTAATTATCATCAACGAAAAATTAGAAGCAACTTGTCACTTATATCCTACCAAAATATTTGGATCCTACTTTCTCCGCCAATTTTTCAGAATCTTGGACATAAGAAACAACTTGTCGCTTTTAAAGTCGTTTTTAAGTCCCAAATTATTTGGCACCAACTTTTCCCTGCTAAGAGTTTTGCTATTAAAATGTTTTTTTTGTTCGCTAAATTTTTAAAGTCGTGGTCCCAAATTCGTTCTCGACAGGAATATAAATGGTTTAATTTTCTTTTTTTACTTGGTTCTCGTCAGCCGGAGTTGTGAAATTTATTTTCTCAGTCTATTGTCGTGGTGATTGCTGCCGCTTTCCTACTCGTCGGCCAAACACATTAACAACACTAAGTGTAAAATTAAAAAAAAAAAACTAACTAAAATATATTAACAAAACAAAAAAAATCCAAACATACTGAATATGTTTTCTTAATATATTTTAGTTAGTTTTGTTAATGTGTTATGTTTTTATACTAAATATTATGTGGTATAGTTTTAATTTTACTTTTACTTTTAATCCGGTTTTTTTGTTTTAGTTTTCTCTTTGACTCATTGGTCTCACAGTGTCGTTGACTCGGGTCAATCTGTTGGGATTGGTGCCCACAAAAGAGACATTATAAATACTTTGTATTTTGGTTTTTGTTGAACTTAAAGAGTTTCAATATTAGTCATTTAGTGGAACCGACTAATATTAAGAATTAAAAGACGGAAAAAGTTTGTGAATTTTTTAGTCCGATCTTTATTCTAAAGTTTCGTTCATGTGAATCCTTTAGGTCTCAATGATAGACTCTCTGACGAGATTTATTGAACTAGAACGATTTAATTTTCTCATTGAAAGTAAATTTTGATTTACACTAAAAGAATGATCTTCCAAGTAATCGAATAAATAATTGGTTATTTATTATAACATTTATTTAATTTAATGAATCATATTATGATATTAAATAAATAATAACATATTTTGATGATTCAAAAAAATAAAAGATGAAAATAAATATTTTCTAATTTTGTACTACTTTGAAGAGTGTGAAAATAATTAATGATTTTTCATTAAATAAATGAAATGTTCTAAAGTGATTAAATATTATTTTAGAAATAAATCAATTATATTTTTTGGAAAATATTAAAGGGGTACTCGGCCATAATTAGAGAATTAGGTCAACGAATTAATTTTTTGAAATTAATTTAAAGGAACAACGGGCTTAAGTTTGAGTAATGAGTTTGACTAACAAAAGCCCGCTCTCTCTCTATTTAAATGATTTTTTAAAACCCTAATAAAAAAACACTCTGCCAAGTCCCTCTCATGTGTGTGCTTGTGTTGGCCGATAGAGCTAGAGAGAGAGAGATCAAGAAATATTTTCTTAATCCCCCGATCGTTCTTGAGTAATCCCTAGCGTTCTTCGTCGTTCAATTGAAGAGCTCACCCTCTAAATCTCCCCAAAACCAGAGAGAATTATCATTGACTCTTCTCGTGGTGTTTGAGTGACATTTTACCTGTTGGGATTCACTCAAAACGCGAAGAAATCGAGTGAGACGCGACAAGGCACATTTCAGCCTCACTGTCGGCCGGACTGACTCGCCGGACAGGACAACTACCCGGCCCGACGGGCGCCTGAGCCACCACATGAGCTTGATGCCTTCGGGTAGATGTACAAGCTTCCAGACCTCGTTGAAATACATCGAATGCATTTCAACGTTCATGGGTTCTTGCCATAGGTTTGCTTTGGAATCTGCACCGTCTGGGAAAATGATATTGAATCATCTTCCTCTTTGTTTGCGACAGCAGTGAAAGTCTCTCTTGTACCCATGTATCATTCAAGTTGTCGTACAATCCTGATACTGCGACGAATCACAGGAGGCTCTGGTTCCAAATCTGGTTCTTCCACTGTAGGTATAGGACTCGTCTTATATTGTGAAGTACCAGCTACTTCACCTAACAACTCCTTCAGCACAAGTCTGCTTCTTAGTACAGAATCCTTCATATAGTCTGCTTCAAGAAACCTAGCGTTCGTGCTAACGAATGGTTTCTGGTCAGCATGACTATATAAGATGTACTCTTTCGTTTCCTTTGGATATCCCACGAAAATGGATAATTCTGAACAACTAGCCAACTTGCTGGTCTTTTATCTCAGCACGTGTGCTGGACAACCCTAGATTCGGACATGGTGTAAATTAGATTTCCTACTAGTCCACCTCTTCTAGGGACATGGTTTAATTTATTTTTAGATCTTATTATATAATTCTGCCACGTATAAATAATTTCCAACATAGTCGATGCCTCGTTTCCATCGGCGCCTCGTCTCGCTTCATGTCTCACCTCGCCTCTCTCGCGGCGTTTAGGGTTAACTTTATTTTTAATTAGATTACGAGAGTTGAAAAGTTAATTATATTTTTAACTTAATTACTTAGTTAATTACTTAATTAGAGAATTTTTAGTTAATTACTTAATTAGAGAATTTGATGTTAATTACTTAATTAGAGAATTTGTAGTTAATTACTTAATTAGAGAATTTGTAGTTAAATTAATAATTTAATTATAATTTATTTGTTTGTTAAACTTAGTTATAAGTTGATAATGTAATTACGTAATTTAATAAGTTGTTAGTAACTTAGAAAATTTGTTAATATAGTTATGTTATTTAATAAGTTGTTAATAACTTATCAAATTTGTTAATGTAGTTATTTAATTTAATAATTGAGTTTTGTTATATTGAATATGTTAAGTTTGTTTTATTCATGTTTGAAATTTATTGATCAAATATGATAGTTTTGGCTGGTATATATATGTTTACAAAGTTTCAAGTTTTTGTATTGTTCATATTTTAGAGAAAACTCTATCCAAATTTCTGTAAATTTTTTAATAATTTAGTAATTATTAAAACATTAATCTCAAATAATTATCAAAATCCCACACTTTCTGACAGCAATTGATGTCCAATATGGTCATTAAATATATCTTTTATTAGTTCTCAATCTATAAGAACTATATATAATTTTCATTTTATTCATTTTCAATATTCAACGTTATGTCAAATCTAAGTAAATATTAGATTACTGAAAATGATCGAATTAGTTTTGAATTCTAAATGGGCGTGCACGCATTTATCCGATGAAAAAGTGACATGGTTGAAAGCCCATGGCCTCCACGTGATAGTGGAAAGTTTGTTGGAAAGTGAAAATTGGTCCTTATGTTTCGAAACAAATCAAGGAGAATGTCGCAGAACTTGATAACTTTTTTAAGTTAGTTGTTCAAAAATGTTACAAGCAGAAGACCTCTAAGAAGCTCGGGACGCCATCGTTGAGATGTACTGTGAGCTGGAAAAAAAAATCGCCAACACTTTTTACGATCATGATTCATGTTATCATTCATCTACGTGAGAGAACTCTTGAAGGTGTTCCACTGCATACGAGAAGCATGTATCCATTTGTAAGATATCTTGGAATACTTAAGCATTTTGTGAGAAATAAAGTGACCAAAAGGCTCTATAGTTGAGGCATATGTTGTCGGAGAAGTTTTATCATTTGTTGCAAGGTACTTCAAAGATTCCTCAAACAAAACCGTTCAGGCTCACGAATTCTCTATTTTTCAATCCGAGAAGTTTGTGCCTTCTAGAGAGATGAATCCGACCCAATTTGATGACAAGTCGAGAGAGATGCAGAGTGGTAAATCTTGCATATTGTTCTGAATTGATCATTATATGACGTGACTTTTTTTATCGTTTCCATATAAACTCATTAATTAATTTATATTTCCTAACTTACCGATTCATTCTATAAACAATGAGCATTATAATCTCATTGTATTTGAACGTCGACCTGATTCAAATTTTTGTTCGCTAAAAAGGTTTTCGACTAGAAAGCCAATGAAGTTGATGTGTCTGAAGAGTTGTACAAATTGTCGGTCGGACCATTTCAGCATGTTTAAATTTTTTTAGAGCTATGTAGCACACAATCTAAAGTTTATAACATCCTGTTGCGATGAGACACGTATTACTCAAAATAGTGGAATGTGCACTTGTAGACGACTACACTTTCAACAGAAGGATGGATGATGTTGTCGTGTTGAACTATCGCCAAATTTCCTATTCGTACTATTCTGGTGTCGGTATGATGACAAACACAATGCATGTAGATGCTTTTGTAAGAATAACATATGTTGAACGGCAAGTGCTTACGTGAAAAAAAAAATGATTCTCAGACAAACCATTTATACTCATTACTCAAGCCAATAATTTTTTTACTGTCCCAATCCTTGAATTCTTGACATAGGGAAATGATATGTCGTCAAATATTGTAATCACTGGTATCTATGATATTTACTTGTCATTGATGTTTCATTGTTTATTGGAGTCTTAATTGTTGGAATATGTCTAGGGTTAAGAAAAATTTATCATTAATCATATTATCGGTGGAATATAAAAATTTCTTTTACTAGTAAAACAATTTTTACTAACCTAGATAAAGTGCATATACACGTTATGAATTAAAAACATTATTTAATCTACTTGAACACTAACCTTTTTTGTGTCTTCAAACTTGAAGCGTCTTGGGAAAGGTTGATCTTATCTTCTAGCTTGATTCCTTCAAACCTAAACGAGAACTTCAGAAACCTAAGGTTTCTATTACAAGAGTTTATAGAGGTTTAGAAGGATTTGTGTGTGGGCACAATTAAACAATATGAACCAAGAACAATTCTTGGATCATAAGCTAATTCTCTAGATCAAGTATGGATCTATGTGCAAAATAAAAAGGAGTATTTTCTAGAGAGAGAGAGGGTCGGCCAAAAGCAAGAGAGAACAAGGCAAAAGGTTAACCCTTCACATCTCTATGTGAGGCTCTATTTATAGGAGAAAGAAAAATCTATAAAGGCCAATTATTCATTCATGAAAGAATAATATATTCATGACACAATATTTGATTTTCCCTTCCCCTTTCTCTCTTAGGATGGCCGGGCATACACCTCAAGCAAGGAGAAAAATTTGTTTCCTCACTTATCTTATTTATTTCCTTCTCAAGGAAATTCATTTCCCTTTTCCTTTTGGGTAATTATCCTTATAATTAAAGGAAAATAAAACTCTCATCTTTTATGCATGTTGGCCGAATTCTAGCTAGGGAAGGGGCATCTAGATTCTTCCTTATTTCTTTTAAGACAATTCTTAAAATATCCATTGTAGAATTATAATTGCACAAATAACGAAATTAATTTCATGATGCCTTAAACGACTTTTCGACTTTAGGAAATAATTTATATTTTCATCAGATGAAAATATTCAAAATCTTATTTTGACATTCACATCATTTTATGTCCATGTGGACAAAAATACCCTTTAGACATTTTCCGAGAAAAAGTCTAGTTCAACATTTTAACTTATTTTGACTTAGTTTCTAGTTAAACAATCTTACTCTAATGACATGTAATAGTGACCTTATGAATCCAAATGAAAAAAGCCTGAGCTTCTATACTCGGACTCAAAAGTTCACAAACCTTTGTCGAGTATTAGTTTAATGTCAACTGACTCCACTAAAGAGTTGACACTAAGAATCTCTCGGTTTAAATGAATTTATTTTCTACTCAAATTCAACTCAATTATATTGAGCGGATCCATTGAATGTTATCTATGTTTACCCTTCATGAATATCATCAACTAGTTGGGATTTATAAAATTACCATTTTACCCTTCTAGTTGTTATTTCCTCAACTCCTTTAGTACTTGTGAGTAAGTTAGAAACAATGTATTGACGAGGAGCTAACAAGTCACATTGTTTTATCCAAATAAATTCGCTACTTAAATTTGGACACTGCGCAGTTCATTTATTCACAATCCAAGGAATAAAGCATGAGGTGATTATATTGCATCTCAGCAATCTTGTACATGAATTCCATATCTATGAGAACTTCACAAAGTTGGTTAATGACATCTTCATAACTTAATATCTCACCAATAGGCCTTGTCTAGATCACAAAATGGATCTAGAATTTGACTTTCTCAAATGAGAATACTAATGTTATGAAATGACATGTCTCATTTCAAGATTTAGGTAAGCATGATGCAATTCATACATAGTGACCTTGAGATAGAAGATGTTAAATGGTTTGTCCTTCTATTGTCTCAATAAAAGTGCACTAGTCAATTCAGTATCTTCGAAAGATACAGTGGAAGAACTATAGAATTCCTAACTGTATGCCTCGTAACCAGACATCATAGATTCTTCCAACAATCATACTGGGATCAATAGTCCGTTGATCTTTAGATTGCGAATATATCGTTTTAGTCAAACCATGAAGAGTTTGTTCACGCAAATCCACATTTGTCTTTTCATACATTGTTAGGTTTGATTAAGGACTATAAAACTATTGAATATCATAAATCTTCAATCAAACTAAAAAAGAATGAATGAACGTTTCAATTTTTATTAATTTATTCAGCAAATTGCAATAAGAACTTTATAAAGATTTATATATTACATCAATATGTAAATAAAAGATCTTCTTGTGGGCATCTCTGCTAATACTAATGTCCATACAACAAACACACTTTGATAGTTTGTCTCATCTTCGCAAAAATTGTGAATCAACTCTTGTGGATGATGATACCGAATATAAGCATACCAATTACTTATTAGACGACGATGATCACACTGACGTCGTTGAATGTTTTCCGGGGATAATCTTAATGATTACTTTGAATTAGATCAAATTAACTTCATAAACGACGATGATGAAGATTGAGTATTTTTTTTAACTAAATTTAATGTATTTTTTGTAAATAAATTTAATGTACTTGAAACTAAATTTGTAACTAAAATTCCTAATTATTTTCTATAACATTGCATTATGTCGAGTAGCGGCTCAGATCAACCTCGGGCACCTTTGTCTGGGCGAGGTCTTATCACGGGTAAAGACTCTTAAAAGGCACAAACGGGGGACAAGCTTACAATTATCTTTGATCACATTCTCCTCACGTTTTATCCACCAGTTAGGAGAGGTGAAGGAGAGAAGTTGAAGAAAGGCGAGCGAACTGGCACATTTTCTAATATTGGAACTTTTGTACAAGAGCACATTCCTCCTACGACGCCTTCGTGGAGCAGCGTCACACCATAACAACAAGTGACAATTTTGTCAGGTCTCTATGCAAAGTACAACTTTGTGTGCAAAGACAAGTCCGAAAAACTTGTTTTAGCATCATGCCATACAAGTTTCATTGAGAAGACGATCATCTGCAACACGTAGAAGCATCTTTTTGACGAAATGGAAAAGTAATATCGGACTGATTTTGGTGGAAATCAAGAGTTGGCGCTGCTTGTTCTTGTCCACTGGGGTGATTCTCTAGACAAAATGGAATCTGAGAAGTTTCAGGTACATAATTGATTCAATGTTTAATCAATTGTTATATACTTAAAATTAATTTTTCTTACTCTAAACAATATATGTTTGTAGAAAATGTCTAAATAAAATCAAGCAAATCAAACCAAGAAGACCACAAAGAGCCTCAAGTCATGATCTCATTCGTTAAGTATCGTTATACAAACTACTTAAGAAGTTCGTATACTAATTCATTATATGTTATCGTTGCAGAGGGTGCTGGATTCAGGATTCATTTTATGGCCGCTCACTATGTGCGAAATACTGCATCAGACTCCCAGCGATTAATACACTTCATCTTCTACTGGAGACTATTATGTAAGTACAAATAATGTTTTTTATGTTTGCATTATCATTTTTGTAATTAATTTTATTTGTATTGTATATGCAGACTCGCATCGTAGATTGGCTAAATGATATCCAAGAGCAAGCTCGTGCGGATGGGAAGGACGTGAACCAGAACGTTCTAGATGATACTTTTATGGCTCATGACCTCAACATACGACTTGATTGGGGCATAAGGATTGGGTCACTCTCCCCGAGCTCGGAATTTTTAGAAGCAAGGGCCCACGATCACGACTCAGTAGCTTGTGGGGAGACTCGAGCTCGACAACAATGTCCGATATGAAGGAGAAGTTCACTAGGACAAAAGGCCTTTACAAGCGAGATTTAACCAATACATGGCTCAATGCGGACCCTTGAGCGCTTTAGAACCGGCGCAGCGCACCCTTGACCATATATGATGACAATCAGACGACCCATCGTCTTCAGCACCTACGACCCCGAGCCAAATTAGCCCGCACACGGATCAACAGAAAGATGATGTGGACTAGGACTAGGACGCGCAAGAAAATAATCGGCTTTATCTTTTGTAGTTTCCTTTTTGTACTCTAGTTTACGTTTTAATATTATCTAATATATATTTATATTATCTAGTTTATGATTTATTGATTATCGACTTGATTAGTAATATTTGTATCTTCTTTGTGTACGTTTTAATTGAATTCCATAAATATCTTTTTAATTATGATTAAAATTAACATTTAATTATATTATTTAATAATTGTAATTAATATTTAATTATATATAATAATAATTTTAATAAATATTACAAAGAATTAATATTTAAAACAAACCCAAATTTTTTAATTATAAGCGATATTTCGCTTCTAATGTCGCTTCTAATACAACATATAAAAAAAATTGAAGTAAGATTTGAAGCTACAAGTCGGTTCTAACACCAATTCTAAAATTTGGCGGGTAAATATTAGAAGCCACAATCATCTTCTAACGTTGCTTTTAATTTCAAGTCGTTTCTAAGACTACTTCCAAAATATGGCGGGAGCAACAAGTCTCTTCTAAAGTCGTTTCTAATATTTATCTACTATATTTTGAAAACTATTTTATCGTTTTTTTAACCTTTAGAAGCGTTTATAGAGGCGACTAGTCGCTTTTAATATTTAGAAGCCACTTACCTTTAGAAGCGGGGTATTAGAAGCGACTATTTTGCTTTTAATGTCGCTTCTGAAGGTAAAATATAACCGATTTTTTTTACCTTTAAAAGTGATTTTTGTCGCTTCTAAAAAAATTTGTCATAGTGAGAGCCGACAAGATGAATCCAAAATCGAAGAAAAAATAATGAAGAACCACAAGGAGAACAAAGGAAGAAGAAGAAGAAGAAGAAGAAGAAGAAGAAGAAGAAGAAGAAGAAGAAGAAGAAGAACGAAGAAGAACGAAGAGAGGAAAGACGGTTGTAAACAACTTTTTAATGAGGAATGATGGTGATGATCACGATGAAGACAGCCACATCCATGTTTATCATGTATAAAGATATTTAATGTAAGTCAGAGCATTCAGAAATAGAAAAACAAACATTCGTCACGACGTTGTCACGAAAAATCTATATTTCGTGACAACATTTTGTAAATTTTTTAACACCTTCGTCACGATATCTTGAATTTCGTAACAATTTTTTGTCACGCAGTTGTCATGACACTGACAAAACTTCGTTGCAATGTTTTCACAAACTGAAATTATTTTGTGACAAAGTTATCAAGAAATTGACAAAATGTTATCACAAAATCTTTAAAAAAAATCTACGAAAACTAGCTAGGTAAATCGAGCTGATTTCCAATATTTATCTTCCCAATAGCCCTTTTGTTGGTAAATATCACTTGCAAGTAACATACCTTCAAACTTGTTCTGTAAAATGTCATAGCATTATTTTTAGTTAGTTAGTTACACGTAAGTAGTCTAGTAATAATATAATTTGAGTATCATACTAATTGAAAACGTAAACTTATAAGTTAGTTTTGGTTTAAGAGTCATATATTAATATACTTTGTCTAGATCTCTTAAATAGTTGTCTTGATGTTTCGTACATGCACAAAACTGTACGTGGTTATTTTTTTAATATTTAAATTTTAAAAAAACGTTGTCTATGGAGTTGAACATAGTCCATAAACTACATCCAACTTAATTCTTACGGATTTGGTGAAAGAAAAAAAATAATTTGTGATAAAATCTTCATGTATATTCTAGATTTCGTGACAACATATTGTTAGTTTCGTGACAATTTCGTCCCAAAATTATAAATTTGTCGCAAAATTTCGTGACGAAATTGTAACAAATTTGACAAAATGTTGTCACGAAATGTAAAATATTTTTTAATCTACGACAACTAGTTAACTAGCTCGAGTGAATTTATAATATTGATATTTTCAATAGCTCTTTGGTTGGTAAAATCTCACTTTCAAGCACCATATATTCAATCATGAACATGTAGCCACTACTACAAAAAAGACTTATAGAAGCGACAGAGAGCATTAGAAGAGATTAGTCACTTCTAATGTTGTTTCTAATGTCGCTTCTAATGTCATGTCAATCATTTTTGGAGACCTTTTAGAAGCGACTATTCGCTTCTAAAACCGCTTCTAAAACTATGGTGGGTAACTTTTAGAAGCGACTAGTCGCTTTTAATGTCGCTTCTAAATGTTGCCCGCTATATTTTCCCACTCTTTAGAAGCAACTCTAGGACCGACTAGTCGTTTCTAATTTCGTCGATTCAAAACACTAGAAGCGACTTTAGCAGCGACTCTTTAGAAGCGACTTTGAGACCTTAAAGGTCATTTCGTCGCTTCTAAAGGTCATTTAGAAGAGACTTTAAGACCTTTAAAAACACATTTTTTTCGCTTCTAAATGATTTTTTTGTTCTAGTGAGCGTGAAGGTTTCACCCCTCCACTATACTTTACGATGTACGAACGTGTCTCATCGCTGCCATAATCCAAGTATACAAAATATTTCAAAGAAAACCATGCCTCATCGTATAGTGTTTTTTTGTTGTTGTTCCGTAATTATAAATTTCACGAACACATACGGTTTTTGACAACATTGTCACGAAACATGGTTCAGGTAATAATGTTGTCACGAAATTTGAAATAATATCTCGATTTCTTTCTAATGTTTTGTGTCACGTACATATTCTCTTGTGAGATAAAGATTACGAAGCATTCATCAAAAAACCAGTATGAATTTGTGATTACTGCAAATCTTCGTCGAAAACGCAGGTCATATGAACACGAACAACTTACCGGAGTAAATTGGTTGTAAGACAAAGATTAGTCGGAGTTTCATTTGTAGAATTGGGCGAGATTTGAAATTTCAAAACTTATGGGTTGCTTGATGTCTGGTGTCCAGACTTCTGAGTGTTTAACTACATCGATGTTCTCGTGTCCAGACTAATGAGTTTTTTACTACATCGATGTTCTGGTATCCAGACTTATGAGTTTTCGACTACATCGATATTTTGGCGTCCAGACCTATGAGTTTTTTACTACATCGATTTCTTATGTTGTGGAGAGGGTTTGTAGACTCACACTGAGTTGAGAAATGTAATTTCTGAGTATAGTGATTGACGGAGATGAAAAAGTGGAATGGAAATGAATTTCATGAGAGAGACAAATGAGATAAATAAGAGTAGAAGAGATAAAATATTAACCATAAAAACATATTTAAAAAATTATATGCCGAAGTTTTACTTAAGTCCTTTAGTTTTAAAAGAAAACATAAGTGAAATTTTCATCCAATTTATTACTATCAAGCGAATTTTGAACATTTATTCAGAACGTGGGCGTGGTTTATAAGGTATTAAAGCTATTGCTTTTGGGCCCTATTTTGAGAAGCTCAAAAGCGATTTAGATAGAAATATTTGGAGAAATTCCGTAAGTTACTAGAAATAATACACAATTCCTGAAATTCACCTTGTTTGAAATTACTCTTAAAAGTACGGGAATAGCTAAATATCCGGATGTAGAACTAAAATCTGCTTTGTTTTGCGAATATAATCGTCTATCTACCAACGCCTGCAACTTTCAAACTGTTCCGTCCATCTGGTTTGTTATATATCTTTACCTACGTCTACGTGGAGTCTTACTAGATATTATATATATATATATATATATATATATATATATCTTTTCTTCAAATTTCTTTATCGCTCTTCCTCAAATCATCATGAAGCTTGAACGAAATACAACTACATTACGGAAAATAAAAAACTATCCAATAATAATAAAAACTCAATAACAACAACCCAAAATAATACAACACAACAATGTAATAATAATATCACGACCCGTTATATCCGTGCATGCATGCATGGCGTAACTGCATGCTGGACATATATTTGTACTGAAAACCTAAAATTTTCATCACACCTCACAAAGCAGAAGTTCAAATTGAGAAATATATAAAATAAAATAAAAAGTAATAGATGGTGCATAAATATAATCAAGGCTTCACATCCTCTATGGTATGGTAGGTGAGACCTGAAGCGTTGACTTTTTCCGCGACCATGTCAGAAATTGATTGAGCAAGGGAAGGGGTGAGATGATTGACCCAATCTCCAATCTCTCCTTTCCGAAAATAACTCTTGTTTTTGAAATTAGGGGAAAACTTTCCGGTTTTGTTGACTTCCAATTCCTTAAGGCTTCCCAAGCTACAGAGCGCCACGATCTCCTCCACCGCTCCTCGGCTCTCTTCCTCCGGAGGGAAAGGAAGCCCCACAAACTCCGCGATCTTCTTCACCTGAGTCGCCGTGTCTCTCTTAATCTCCTCGTACCGGAGAAACAACACCTTTTCCATCGCAGAGTCGCGGCTTAGGATATTTATTTTGAGAAATGCGTGTTTTTTTTACAAAATGAAAGCGGTGATGAAGAATTTCAAAGCGGCTAACATAATTTGAAATTACGTTTTTTTACACAGAATTTCAATTATGTTTATTTTACTTGTTTGTGTGATTTAGTATAGTTTGTTACTGTTGACATGAATCGTATCTGCAGCGTAATAAGTTGTGGTAAAGATATTTGGCATTGCTTTTTCAAGTAGAATCATGAACTCCTATGGTCTTCGTTAAATAAAAAAGGTCTGAATAACTACCTTTCAATTAAATTTATAGCTTAATTATTAAAACGTTAAGGTCATAGGCCATGTCACGTACAGTATATGGCGCGCATGCGATTATCTTAATCTTTTTCTTAATTATTAGATAATTAAATTAAGGTTTCATCCTAGCTCCATATATATATATATATATATATATATATATATATGAAACATACCTTTTCCGGGTTTTCGAGGCTAGCCTTCCAGAACCCTAGAACATGGGCCCAATAGGGCCCAAACCCAGTCTCACCTTTGCAGAACTTATCGTCGATGTACTCCTCCATAGTCCACCCAGAGTTGGTCGTGGCAAAGTGCCACGACGAAACGACTACATCACGGGGGTCTCGACACACGTATATGATCCGACTTTTCGAATCTTTTCTCTGAATGCATTCAGGCAAGGATGAATACGGCATGTGTGTGGCATATAGCCTCGGATCTGGGTTCGGGTTAGGGTTCGGGTCAGGATCCGGACACTTGGCTCCGGCGTAGAGGATGAACTCGGCAAAGGGCACGAGCTCGTGGGGATTCTTGGAGAGAAGAGGGGTTTCAGACGGGGTGTACTTAGCACGGTTGACAATGGAGAATGTTAGGGCTTTGAGCCACGTGGTGCCGGATTTCGGGTACGCGGCGACAAGGATGTCTTGGTCTTGGGCCTCGAAATGGGTTTGGAAAGCGATGACATTTGGGACGACCATCGAGGGGTACCAAAAGCCTTGGTATAGGGTGAGAGTTGACGTTGGGCCGTTCAAGAAGCCTCTTGTTTTGGGTAGTTTGGAGATGATATCATCGTTGTTATCCTTTTCTTTTTCTGTTTGGTTTTTGGAGATATCACCGTCGTCACTGTCTTTGCTACTCGGTGGTTGCAATGGTAATGGTAATGGTGATTTCAATGGTAATAGTAACGGTAATGGCTGTGGTGGTGGTGGTGGTGAGGGCTCTGTGAGACTCATCATGGCTAGTTATTTTTTTTCTAGTGAGATGTGTTGATTATGGGATTGCATGTGAATAAGAACGTCAATATTTATATACACACGCACACACAGCATATAGTTGAGGGATACTCATACTCATAAGTATGTTTATTATATTATCGTAAATGATATTGAGTTAGATTCTTTACTCTCCTTTATTTTTGTTAATAATTAATGTCGCGTTGATTGAATTATGAAAAGTACGTTCTTTCCATTGTAATGATGTTTTATATGTTAAATATTGAAAGGAAAAGATAAGTGTTGGTAAAACACTTTAGGTCTAAAACTCTAAACCATTGCAATATATATGATGAATTTGTTGTAATTATGTTAAGAGAAATTGCCAATTTGCCACCTTTAATAAGTCAATTTCCTAAAATTCTTTAAAAATAATTTTTTCTCAAAATGTCAGTGAAAGAGACCAAATATCCCTAACATATTTTAATCTTCTTTCTTTCCTCTTCTTTTTACTTCTTGCAACCGGCCTCTCTCTCTCTCTCTATCTCTCTCTCTCTCTCTCTCCGTAGACGCAATAGGCTCTGTACAGTTTTGTAGACGACATTATAGACTCTGTTACAAATTTGTAGACACATTGTAGATAACGGTAAGAGGCTAACCTCGTCGGAGATGAAATGGAGCTGCATCGGAGACGTCAGAGATGGAGCGGCGCTGCGTCGGAGACGTCGGAGATGAAGGAGTTGGAGCGGACCTTCGTCGGAGATGGTTGAAAAATTGTACAGGTCCGCTCCATCTCCGACGAAGGCCCGCTCAAACTCCTTCATCTCCAACGTCTTCGACGCAGCGCCGCTCCATCTCCGACATCTCCGACGCAGCGCCGCTCCATCTCTGACGTCTCCGACGCAGCTCCACTTCATCTCCGACGAGGTTAGGTTATTATAGTTATCTATAATGTTGTCTATAAATTTGTAACAGAGTCTACAATGTCGTCTACAAAACTGTAACAGAGTCTACAATGTCGTCTACAAAACTGTATAGAGCCTATTGCGTCTACGGAGAGAGAGAGAGAGAGTTCGAAAATGAAGGAGAGAGAGAGAGAGGCCGGTTGCAAGAAGTAAAAAGAAGAGGAAAGAAAGAGGATTAAAATATGTTAGGGTATTTGGTCTTTTTCACTGGCATTTCGGGAAAAAAAATTATATTTAGAGCATTTTGGGAAATTGACTTATTAAAAGTGGCAAATTGGGCAATTTCGAAATTGCCCAAAGTACCACCATTTATAATTAGTTTTCCCAAAATCCACTAAAATTAATTTTTTCCCAAAATGCCACTACAAAAGTCTAAAATACCCCTAAAACAATTTCTTTACATTTTACTCCATATTCATATTAACCGGTTATTATCTATTTTTTTTTAATTTAACTTTAAAAAGTAAAAACTATTCCACCCTTAAAAAGTTTAATTTTTTTAATTTTATAATTTTTTTTCTTAATTTTTTTGGCCGGTAGTATAATGTAAGACATTTGTGTTAGTTTTATTTTTTTAAAAGTTATTTCGTCTTTTCACATAAAATTTACTTGTATTTTGGGAAAAAATTATGTTTGGGTGGATTTTGGGAAAATGAATAATAAATAGAGGAATTGCCCAAAGTACCACCTTTTATTTTTGATTTTCCCAAAATTCACCTAAACATAATTTTTTCCCAAAATACTAGTAAATTTCATGTGAAATGACGAAATACCCTTTAAAAAAATAAAACTAACACAAATGCCCTACATTATACTACCGGCCAAAATAATTAAGAAAAAAATTAAAAAATTAAAAAAAAATTAAAATTTAGGATTGGAACAGTTTCTACATTTTAAAGTTTAATTTTAATAAATAAATAAATAAATAATAACTAATTAATATGGATATGAAATAAAATGTAAAAAAATTGTTTTAGGAGTACTTTAGACTTTTATACTAGTATTTTGGGAAAAAATTAATTTTAATGGATTTTGTGAAAATCAAGTACAAATGGTGATATTTTGGGCAATTTCTCTAATAAATAGTGGTACTTTGAACATTTTTTCTACTTTCAAACTCCAAGATCTTCTTAGGTTTGAGATTATTTCCAATAATTGTTTCTCCCGTATAACCACGCAGTTCTCATAAACGGTATACACAACAAAAAATGCTTTTGCAAATATGAACAGAAATAGAACATCGCAAAAATTTGTAAAAGCTTCTTAGAATATATATATATATATATATATATGATTCAGCTTGTGCTTAGCCCTAGAAACTATTAACTACAACAAGAAGGAATTGAAAGAATTTCAACCTGTATACTATTAGTACGAAACACGGTATAGAATTTGAAATTCAAAGAGGTCAATGACGATAAATAGTACGAAAACGAAACCCTAAACCAATACGACTATATTTTATTTACCGAATTGAAAAATAAGCCACAAGCTCATAGAATCAAAATGTTACACATTTTAAGCAAATCGATGAAGAATTTTCGGACACAATAAACAAGAAGTCGAGACCATAAATAATGATGTCGAGAGGGAGGAAGAGTGAGGTGATGAGTTGTTTGCTTTTACAGCTTGTCACGCCAATGAACAGAAGCCATAAGCAGCTTGA
This sequence comes from Urtica urens, assembly GCA_958296335.1. NCBI lineage: Eukaryota > Viridiplantae > Streptophyta > Magnoliopsida > Rosales > Urticaceae > Urtica > Urtica urens. The sequence continues at coordinate 7,247,217 of OY282530.1, read as the reverse complement.
AATGTATATGTCTCCCTATCCACGACTTTTTTCAAAAGTGAAATTACCACGCCAAATAGGAATCATATTATCATACACACTTTCGATTTTGACTTTCTCATGAAGCACATTTACACAAATGGTGGGACCCGCTATGACAATTTCACACTGTGTTCATGCCATCCCACTACGATGTCTAATAATGCACGTATATCTGGATTCTGGACCACGGATTCAACAAATTAAACACATGGTCGGTCTTTGCAAGAACGAAAGAAAACTATGTCAGAGAAATCGGGTGATCTGCATTTCCAACTAACTTTTCGGTCTAGAATTTATGAAAGTTCGGTAGCACTCGCACATGTTAATTGTTTTATTCACTCGCAATCTCGTCTTCAGTATAATTTAAATTGATTACAAAAGATTAAGACAAAAACACTACAAATGTGCAAATTAAATAAAGGTCACCTCACGTGAGGAAGAGGTTTTGGCGACCTCCTTGACTAAGCTATTTGGTAAAATCTAGACATTACCGCCAATTTTCCCTCAATTTTAATTCAAAAGGTAATGTTTAATATTTGCCACTATATATGAATATGATGTATCATGATTGTTTTACATTCAATGCCACCACTACTTAATGCGGAGCCAGATTGTACTCCAGTGGAGAGGAGCTTTAATCCAGTGGCCCAGTGATCTTTTCTGATATTTTTCTAATCGAAGATAATAAACCTGCAAACTGCTCAATATTTGACCCTGAATAAAAAAACATCAAGGTGCTCCACAAATCTTCAAGGAAGAAACTTTTATAGCCAAGTCCTAACCAATGTTCAACATAATATATCCCAGTCCAGACATCCCCAATGAAAGAATTATTAGGATTGAAGGATTAGGTTAGTTGTGAAGGTGGGAATGGTAAATAGTGTGGGGCGAGAGGGAAGGAGTGATAGGGGAGAAGGTGAATGAGAAGGAATAAGGGATGGGAGGGACGAGATATTCATTGTGTACGCACGGTGACCAACTATCATCCCCGCCAACTCCCATGTGCTTGTGGTCTAGATGAACCTGTCATATCATATCAATTTTACAATCTATTTACAAAACCACAAACGTATTGCAGCAATTGCAAGGTATACGACCACTTCTTTGTATTCAAAATAAATCTTGAGAAATCATTTAAAAATTTCATTTTTTAAACCCGTAACATAGGGAAATATCACCATTAGGGACGTTATTTAAAAAATATACAAAATTAGACTTTTGGCACATTTTCAGACAAAATTACTCATAAAAAAATTATAAAAAATAAGATTGGATGGTCGTCTTAGTCATCGGAAACCATCAAAGTTTGTCGAATGAAGTTGTTGATCCTAATTTTATTTTCCTCGACATTGGTCGGAGGTTTATCGGATTGCAGGAGATTTTCGGAGAAAAACATTGGTCCGAAAAAAATATTTCTTTTTAAAAGTATTTTGGTCAGAAAACGTGACAAAAGTCTATTTTGGATAGTTTTGAAGTACGAGTCTAACGGTGATATTTCACTTGGGTCTAGAATAACGAAATTTCTCCATTTATTTATCCCCCCATAGTCTATTTTAAGCTAGAAAACCGCTTCATGAAATTTGTGCCTATCGATTAATTAAAACTAAACAGCAATAAATAAAAACTGACCTGGATGGTGTCTCCTTTGACTAGATCTTCGTTGTGAGTTGCGCGCTCAAGCTCGGCAGTGGAGTAGTAACTCGCGCTGATCTGCATGGTCGGAGAGCTTCCAGAAACCGAAGCAAAGAGCCCAAACCCGTCACGGTTCCGAAACGCGACCCATCTCACGTCGGCCCGGCCCGCACATTCCACCGGAAAGATGTACGGCACGTGCATCTCTTCCACGCTGTCCTCGTACACCCCCACGTGGGCCCCGGCTTTCCTGTCCGGGTAGCACTCAAACGGGCCTCGCCCGTACCACTCGGCCCGGCCCACCGACCCGTCCAGGCCCAGCTCGACCCCCACACGGGGCAGGGGAGGCAGTCCCGGCCCTGGCGACACCTGGCAGGCCACGGTCACCTCCCCGGAGGCGCTGATCGTGTAGGCCACCTCGGTCTTGACGATCACAGGGTGGCTTTCGTCATTTTTGGTGGTTTCTCCGGGGACGCCGAGGAAGAAGACCGAGAGTTTAACGAAGCTTTCGGTCACGACGCTTTTCACGGAGGATTTTTCGATGACGTGGCGAAGGGTGTCGAGTTTCGAGGCCTTCCATTGGGAGAGGTAGCTTTTCAATTCTCCTCCGTTGTCGTTGTCGGTTGGAGCTCGCCAGAAGCATGGAGTCACGCCTTTGTTCATCACCGGAACTCCCTCCACCTGTCGATTCAAGATATTCATGTTAACGTAAACAGAATTGCTAATCATAGAAGAAAGGAGTGTTGACTGTAATACAATTTCAGGGAAAAGGAAAAATTCTTTTTTGGCAGAGTGGAGAGTCTCTCGAAAATCTGGCAACTATCTTTGGATTCTGTTTATCTTTTCTATGTTTTTTTAGTAAAAATGAGTGATTAGAAGAACATATATACCTTCCAGCTCTCGATTGTACCGGTTTGAGTATTGAATATAATATCCCAAGAGTCACGCCTGCTTATCTTAATTTTGTCGCCTATAGTTTGAGTAACAAGAGTTTCACCAGTAGCCTTGATCTCCTGAAAAAGAAATCATCGAATACATGTAAGCGAAAAGAAAAAAAAGTCCCTATAAAGAGGAATTAGTTAGTTACATGTGGGACAAAATCTCTTTTGGAAGGCAATTGCAGTTGCGAAGAAGAAACAACGTGACCGGACTCAGCCCAGATCGTCGAATTCACAAGCTTGACAGTTATCGTGACGAAGAACTCCACTGCAAACGATTTGTCCCACAAATTGTACCACGGACACGAAGAAAACTCAATTTCGTGGCAATTCTGAGGTTCGATTAGAGGAATAGGTAACCCTCCAGACCCTATCTCGTGCCCGTCTCCAAGAGCACTCCATGTGAACTCCAAATCTTGCGTCGTTTTGAAAAAATACGCATTTGTTATCTGAAAAGATAAACAAAAAAAAATCAGAAAGTGTGCTAAAAAATATCGGAAAACATGTAGAAGCAAGTTACCTTCAGTTTTCGGTCGTGGAACGCGGCCTTGATCGGTTGATACACATACTTAACCTCTGAAAAGTAACAAGACTGTGAAGCTTATTTGTAATAAGATTTTTGTTGCATAATGAGTGTCGAGCGTACCGTTTATTCCAGGGTGTGGCGTTCGATCGGGCCACATGAGTCCGTTCAGACAGAAGTTCAAGTCATTGGGAACGTCCCCGAAATCACCACCGTAAGCCCAATGCTTTCCCTTTTCTGTTTCCTTCAGAAGCCCCTATTTCAGAGACGAAAAAAGCTTTTTTTATTACCGTTATGTAATATCTTGCGAGGATAAGAGAATCATAATCCCGAACCTGATCAACCCATTCCCAGATAAAGCCACCTTGGAGACCAAAAGTGCTGTCAATGGCCTCCCAATATTTATGTATGTTACCATTGCTATTTCCCATGGCATGTGAGTACCTGTCATTTAAACTCTCAGTACAGCGGAAAATATCGCACTTCATAAGATGAACATGAAATTTCGTACTCGCATAATATCAGGGGACGCTTTTCCTCTGGATCATTTGCGATTCTCACAATGTCCCAAACACGCATGTACATGGGACAAACAATGTCCGTCGATGAAGTCCTCGACCCGCCTCCTTCGTAGTGTACCAGCCGAGACGGGTCTTTCTCTCGAATCCAGCCTAACAGAAAATTACAACAAAAATATCATTTTTTTTATTTTTCTTTTATGATGGTTTTATATGGGACTCAGAAACTTAGTAATACCGGCTGAGGCTGAATGGTTGGATCCGTATCCAGCCTCGTTCCCGAGAGACCAAATGATGATAGAAGCATGATTCTTGTCTCTCTCCACCATCCCTATCACGCGGTCGAGCATCGCACTAGCCCAGCTCGGCTCCAAAGTCGGATGCTTGAACCGAGCCGAATGGTCAAACCCATGAGTCTCGATATTAGCTTCGTCGATCATGTAAACCCCGAAGAGATCGCAGAGCTCGTACCATCTCGGGTGTTGCGGGTAATGGCTGTTCCTCACCGCATTTATGTTGTTTTTCTTCATTAGAACCAAGTCCTGATATTTTCACACGATGAGTCGAGTGAAAATGTAAGAGCAAAAAAAGAGGGAGAAGGTTGAGTATATGATCGATGATGACCTTGATCATGCAAGACTCGACGTTGGTCTTCCCTAAGCGGGGATGGTGTTCGTGTCTATTCACGCCTTTTATCACGATTGGAAGGCCGTTCACGAGCATCTGCTTTGGAGCTTTCGACACCTGGCGAAAACCCACCACGCACGATTCGCAGTCGATAACTTTCCCCGAGGAGTCTTTGAGGACGATCACGAGAGCATACAAGTTCGGCTAAAACATAAATCGAGAATGAAAGACTAATGAGCTCACGTGAACTTATCATTGAAGATGTAAATTGTGGAACGAGATTCCTTACTCGCTCAGCGGACCAAAGTCTCGGAGCGTCAAGTTTTGCTCCAAGAGTGAAACCGTGAAATCCCAAACGGTTAGTGGTTGAGATTTTGTGGTTCATGGTAGCCACAATAGACGAGGTTAGATCGATGTTTGAGTCGCCCTTGTACCAATCGTGGGTGTCATAAAGTGAAGCTTCTATGGTGTATCTCGAAAGAACATCGTCTTTCGGCGTTTCTCGAGAGTTATCTATCGCCACTTCAACCTTGTGAAATCATTTTACGAACGAATAGAAATAAAATGACTCTTGGATACGTAATTTCAAGAATAAATTGCAATCAAGATACACCATAAAAGTATTGTAACAGAGGTAATGATAAGAAAATATATTCTTTTTCTGATAATCGATATACAACTTAAACGCTTACCCCAAAGTCTGCCTGAAGGAAGTCCTTAGCCAGGTCTGATTTGAAAAAGTAGTCCGAGATAAATACCTTCACACAAATGGTTTCAATTACTAACGAAATTCTCTCTTACAACTAGCTAAGAACTATCCAGTAGTCCTTTTTTTACAATAAAGACTAGAAATTATATCAATATATATATAAACAAACTTGTATGTATTTAAAGCAACGATGAACACAGTGAATTTGCAACCTAGAAAATTTGAAACGAACCGGTGGCTTGGATAGAAGAAGCACATCGCGGTGGATCCCCGAAAGCCACCAATGGTCTTGGTCTTCGAGATAAGTCCCGTCGCTCCATCGGTACACTTGAACAGCGAGAACATTCTTGCTCTCAGACTCAAATGGATGGCAATGATCGGTGATTTCAAATTCAGCTGGAAGTCTACTGTCCTGGCTGCTCATCCACAAAGTCACAAGACTCACCTCAGACAAGAAAGTCAAAGATACCGCAAAAATGTTTACAAGCTGTAAAGTCCGTAACTTTCACCTGTATCCCACAAGAACCCCATTTATCCACACAAAGAAAGCAGAGTCGACGGCTTCAAAGTGCAAGAATATCCTACGGCCTGGTCAAATTTAAAGAGTCATGGGACTGTGAGACTTTCACATCGAAACAATTGTGAAAATAGAAATCGGGATTCGTTCATTACCCTGCCATTGTTGAGGGATGTGGAAGTATGTCCTGTAACAACCGGTCGGGTTTTCGTGGGGAACGTGAGGCGGGTCGAGAATGAACGGGTATATCTGATTCGTGTATATCGGTCTATCGAAGCCGTGCATCTGCCAATTCGAAGGAACTGTTCCATTAGAGACAGAAATGAGTCAAATCAAAGTCTATGAAGTCGAAGGGAAAAAAACGGGTCAGGGCGTTGCTCACCAGGCAAAGCATCCCATTCGGAATCACAAAACTCAACATCGTAAAAGCTCTTCGGGACTTTCTCGGGGTTCGAAGCCAAGTGAAATTTCCAATATCCCGAGAGAGACTTCACAAAAGGCAAATCCTTTGCCCAGAGAGCCGCGCTGTCAAGCGCTCCGCGAACCGCCTCGTCATTCCAAACCGCCGAGTTTCCCGCCAAAAAAGTGACTTTGTTCCGCTCGTACCAATATCTCAGGGACCCTAGTATGTAATGGCAGAGGAATATGAGACCCATTTTGTTGTTCGATCGTATCAATTCGCGGTGTTATAAACGCAACTAAACGGTGAATCTGAGGAACGGGAGACGTGTATAAAATCGATTCCATTTGAGTCGAAAAGAACGAATAAAAAAGAAAAATATGTGATAGTTAGGTACCTTGAAGAGATTCGTGGCAGCGCAAAGGGACGTGAGGGTCTCTCTTGTTCCACTTGATGAAGGACTGGTCTTCCCACACTTTGTATCGATTATTTCCACTTTCTGGGGGAACAACTAAGTGACCGCTCATCATCGCTGAGCGACTCATTAGAATTTGAGCTGAACCACAGAGAGAGAGAGAGAGAGAGAGAGAGAGAGAGAGAGAGTTGCTTTGGACTGGAATTTCCTCTATATGATACAAATATTACTCAACGTGCTGCTTCTTCGGATCATTTGAACTGCGAGATTCGATTAAATACAGACATCGAGACCGTACACGTGGAATATGTTGTATGACCGTACACGTGGAATATATATATATATATGAAGCTTCTCTTTTTTTTTCTAATTTGAAGCATAAACAAAAGAGAAAATTCCCATTCTGCCACCATTACTAATCCTCTTTCCCTAAATCCACCAAAAGTGAAATCCTTCCCAAAATACAAGTCTTTTGGAGTTGAAAAGACCTTTTACCCTTAAAAAAAAAAATACTTACATTTTCACCATTCAAAAGGGGAACCGGCTAAAAAGAGAAAATGTAAAAAAAAAAAAAAAAAAATAATCAGCAAACTCCCTATAGCCGGTCTATTAGCTCTAACTTTTCACCTCTCTCCCCTTCTCTCTTACATTCTCTCTCTTCTTGTCTTTTCACCTTCTCTATTTTCTTCTTCAACACTCAACCTTCTTGAATGTGGGTTTATTCAGGCTGAAAGCTTCATGAGTCAAACAAATCTTCATCTCCAACAACACTTAACGAAAGCTTCATCTCCGACGACAACACTCACCCAAACGTTCATCTCCGGCAACACTCCATTCCTCCCGTTGTCGGACGTCTCAGAGTCATCTCCAGTCCATCTCCGACGTCTCCGACGCAGGTCCTCTCCTTCTCCGACGAGTTTAGCTTATTCTCGTTATCTACAATATTGTCTACAATTTTTTACAGAGTCTACAATGTCGTCTACAAAAACTTACAGAGTCTACAATGTCGTCTACAAAACTGTAACAGAGTCTACAATATCGTCTACAAAACTGTAACAGAGTCTACAATATCGTCTACAAAATTATAACAGAGTCTACAATGTCGTCTATATTGTAGACGTTATTGTAGACATATTTGTAGACGTTAGTGTAGACAGATTTGTAGACGTTATTGTAGACATATTTGTAGACGTTAGTGTAGACAGATTTGTAGACGTTAATGTAGACAGATTTGTAGACGTTAGTGTAGACAGATTTGTAGACGTTAGTGTAGACTTCAGTGTAGACATTCCTGGTTATTGTAGACGTTATTATAGACGCTGCTGTAGACAAAATTGAATACGTTAGTGCTTAATGTAAAATTGATTTTGGAGTTGTTGATGCAGATATGGGGGAAATATATTTGTTATTCAAGCATGGTGGATCTTGGATTGATATTGGTCGGTATCACGAGAAAAAATCATTCGGAATTGTGGTGTCGGAAGATATAAATTTTGCTAGTTTGAAGCAAGAAATTTACGAGTATTTAGGCAAACCACCACCCGGTCATACAATTAGCATTGCGTACATCATGAACGGTGCTCTTGAACCAGTTGAGATAACCAACGATAAGACGTTGAAAGGTTACTTATATTTGAGGAGAACGATGAAAGATAACTTGGAGAAATATCAACTGATATTGGAAGTGAAAGAAACATCATCGGTGCTTAATTCTGTAGGATATGTTGGACATGAATATAGACCATTTTTTCCAACGCCATCGATATCCGAAGAAGAGGGGGGTACGTTTCCTTCCGGTACGATTGGTTTGGAGGATTTTACGTTGTTCGAGTCAAGACAACGGCTTCCATCTTCCCCTCGGTTGCGACCGCGAACACATCAATCTCCACCACCACGATCTCCACGAACACATCAATCTCCACCACCACCACAATCTCCACCACCACCGCGATCCCCACAGCCATCTCCTCCGAGATCTCCACCACCACAATCTCCACCTCCGCAATCATCAAACTTCTCTCCTCCACCTTGTCGTGAAGCAAGTCCGCCACCATCACCCTATGTCGCAAGTTCCTCAACTACGACCGGTGATAAGAGTAATGAAACATTTATTTTGGATAGTAATTCCCCACTGTTTATTAAGCGTCACGCTCTATACGCGAATAAAAAAAGTCTACAAAAGCACTTGATGTTGTTCGCCATAAACAAGAACTTTACATACAAGACAAAGAATTCGGACAAAGATTCGTTGCACGTCATTTGTCTAGGAGAACGTTGTAAATGGGCTGTTCGAGCTGTGAGAAAAGCACCATCGCCTATATTTCAAATTCGAAGGTACACTTTTTTTTTGTCTAAGTTGTTCTTGCATTCTAGACATTACAATCTACATTAACGTCTATTGTAGACTGAGGTTGTCAACTGTAGACGCAATTGTAGACTTCTAGTTTACATCCGATTACATCCTACAAATTACTGTCTACAATAACGTCCTATGTAGACTGCACTTAGTATACTGTAGACGCAATTGTAGACTTCAAAGCTCAGACCCGATTACCAACTTAAAATTACCGTCAACAATATCGACGATGGGAGATTCACAATTTCATTTGCCCACATGGAATCGCTGCATGTCGAGTTCGTAATCGTCCTGTAGAGCCACATATATCAAAGTATTATACTACAGAATATTGGAGGGCTACATACGAAGGTGTACATCATCCTCATGGCGATGTATCAAGTTGGGATATTCCTCAAGAGATAGAGAATATCAAAGTTCTTCCCCCGACACACAAAGCTCGTGCTGCTGGTCGGCCAAAAAAGAGGAGAATACTCTCACAAGGTGAAGACGCTACGCGGCGCAAGTGCAGACGTTGCGGTGCGATAGGTCATAATCGTCAAACATGCAATAGTGCTACTCCTTTATTTCGAGGATGAGATAATTTGTATAATTCTGTCTACAAATATGTCTACAATTCTGTCTACAATTCTGTCTACAAATATGTCTACAATTTTGTCTACAAAAATGTCTACAATTCTGTCTACAAATATGTCTACAATTTTGTCTACAAATATGTCTACAATTCTGTCTACCAAATATTATAAAATTATGTCTACAAAGCTGTCTACAATACAATTGTTCAAGAGAAAATTTACAATAGAGAGTCAGTCTGTCTACAAAGTTGTTCCCACTTACACATACATATCCCAACATACACATACATATCCCAAAAATAGAAGAGAAATAGTTTCCAATTAACAACTATACATTCGAACATACAAATAGTCAGTCTACAAATCTAATTTTCAACATCCGAATTCGCACGTTTCGCGAACTTCAACCATCCGTGTTGAAACAAATCAATGCATAACTGTTGACGGTAGTCGGGTATGTTTTCTTGACAAACTCGTGTAACTGATTGGCCGTGGACCATATAATCCATGGCCTTAACCACAAACATGCCACAATCCCCGCTGTTCACATGAAGAAACAAACATATTTAATAAAAAAGAATACCCTTGCATACTAAATTCGTATTAGTCAAAATAAATACGTACCCGTTATTTTGTTGAGGCATCATTTGCATGAAGTTAACCTTCAACGGCGCGGAGCTGCTATCTTCAATCCCTAAATGCTCGAAAACATTTAGGTATGACAGAATTACTGGGATGAAGGCAGCCCAAACCTCGACCTTGCGAACAGTGACAGCCTTGTGGTACTTGTTGTCGGATAGAGAGTCGTACACAGTCAACGATCTATCCGCAATGTTCACAACCACAAGATACCAATGACCGATATCAGACATACATATAGGCATGTAAATGTCTTTCACATTAACCCATGGCCACGTATAGCGCATTGACTTATTGGTTGCCGTCACGTAGTCAATCACCCGTGCATGTTGGCTCCAGTCGAACTCGTCTTTATTCGCCGTCCCCATCCAGGCTGTATAGCTCTGCTCAAGGTAGGACGCGAAATGACAGGTCATGATAGTGAAAGACGTGTCCAGCTCGCCAAACCACCTCTTCTTCCGAAGGTAGTACGAAACGACGTCAATATGCTGTCAATATACAATCAGGTCTACAATTAAGTCTACAAATCAATCTACAATCAGGTCTACAATCAAGTCTACAATAAGTGCTACAATTAAGTCTACAATCAAGTCTACAATCAGGTCTACAATCAAGTCTACAATCAAGTCTACAATCAGGTCTACAATCAAGTCTACAATCAGGTCTACAATCAAGTCTACAATCAGGTATACAATTAAGTCTACAATTCAATCTACAATAAGGTCTACAATCAAGTCTACAATTCAATCTACAATAAGGTCTACAATTCAATCTATAATAAGGTCTACAATCAAGTCTACAATTCAATCTACAGTCAGGTCTACAATCAAGTCTACCAGTCTACAATTCAATCTACAATCAGGTCTACAATACGATCTACAATCCAATCAACAATTCAATATCAAGTCTACATTCAAGTCTATAATACGTACCTCATCTGACAACCATTGCTCCGATTCCCATAACGTGTAGAAGAAGGTTTTCGAAAACACGTCAACCACGTTGAAACTCCATTTCCCAGGTAAGCTCTCCTCGTATTTCTTGAACCAATGCCCTTCTGCATTTTTTTTCCTAAGCTTGTCAAGCTTCATCCAAGATCTCATGATATTGGCTTCTTCGTGAGTAGGGGAAGTACACGGTAGAGAGAGCGGATGTTTGAGGGGCTTTTTCATTTTATTCATGAAATATTTGTAGATCGGATGGGGAGGGGATGGAGTGTATCTACTCGGGGACCGAGTTACCCGGGATGGTCGGACTGAATCATCTTGTATGACGATGGGCTGCGACATAGACGGGGCTGAGTCATCGTATACGACGATGGCCTGCGATGGCGTTGTTGCTGCAGGTGTTTCTTTGCTTGAGCAGGATTGGCTCTCTACGTCGGGTACGACATAGTATTTGTCCAACGACGCTATCTGCGTATCTGTAAGCCATTTGCTGGATTCATAACTCTCGGCTGAACCAGGTCCTACATTCAAAAATGTAATCAATTTCAACACATATGACTCTTCAAATAAATATAAGAGAAATCAAATAAGTACCTTCGTTTTCTGGGGCCTCTTTTTCTCCTTCGTCTTCTTCGTTGTTTTTATCTTCTGTGTCTTCGTTTTTCTCTTCCTTGTCTTCTGTGCTCTCTTCCTTTTCTTCATTTTGCTCGTCATTGCCTTCTTTTCTCAGGACCTGGTCGTCTTCGTCGTCTTTGTCTTCTTCTTTCTCTTTCTCTTCTTCTTTCTCTTTCTCTTCTTCATCTTCTTTCTCTTCTTCATCTTCTTTATCTTCTTCTTCTTGAACCACAACTGGTTCATTGGGTCGGGGGTTCGCCACCGGAAACTGGTCACGGATAGTTTGTTTGAACTCTTCAAACATTTGCTTCATTTCTAACTTGAAGCTTGTCCATTCTCCCTTCAAATTTTTGACTGTTTCTTCAACAGTCTTCAACCGAGCCTGCAAGAGTTAGTCAACTAATCAATCTACAATTCAGTCTACAATTTAGTCTACAATCAGGTCTACAATTCAGTCTACAATTTAGTCTACAATTAACTCTACATTTCAGTCTAAAATCAGGTCTACACTTTAGTCTACAATCAGGTCTACAATTCAGTCTACAATTTAGTCTACAATTAACTCTACATTTCAGTCTAAAATCAGGTCTACACTTTAGTCTACAATCAGGTCTACAATTCAGTCTACAATTTAGTCTACAATTAACTCTACATTTCAGTCTAAAATCAGGTCTACACTTTAGTCTACAATCAGGTCTACAATTCAGTCTACAATTTAGTCTACAATTAACTCTACATTTCAGTCTAAAATCAGGTCTACACTTTAGTCTACAATCAGGTCTACAATTCAGTCTACAATTTAGTCTACAATTAACTCTACATTTCAGTCTAAAATCAGGTCTACACTTTAGTCTACAATCAGGTCTACAATTCAGTCTACAATTTAGTCTACATTTCAGTCTAAAATTCAAGCAACAAGTCGTTCTATATACTTACATCCGAATGGGTATCGGTGATGGACTCGGTCGATGTCGGGGTACGTGTTGTCGGGGTAGGTGTTCTCGGGGTTTTTGGGTCTGGGGCTACAAATTCTCGAGCTGAGACCTGCAAAACAAATCAAACATCATGAGTACATAAACATAATCATTAAAGTTACAAACTCACGAGATATACCTCATGTGCGCCGCAAAGGTTGTGGAAGGGGAATTTCGGATTTTGAAAATTCGTTTTGTGGAAGGCGTCTCCCACCCTCGACGACGTCACAAACCGGGGGAACGTAGTTATCCACTACTCGGAGACCGGTTATATCCGCAAATTGTTTAATTGTGAACCCCCTGGGCAAGCCGCCGATCTCCATCTGTAGGAAGTTGTCGTTCTCTACCCCGTCGAAAGTTCCAACCCTCGAGAGAAGGTTGTTTATGATCCGTGACGACCGAATCACCTTCGGGAGGTTCAAGAATTGCCCGAAACATGATTTTCCGAAGAGAGCCTTCTCCTCTTCGGACAATGCCACCTCGGTCTCAAATTTTTCAAACGAACCATAAAAACTAAATTTATGGTCCGCTATACATTCTTCTTTTATGGCCCGAGTCCATCCCTGAAAATAAGTAAATAAATCAGGTCTACAATCAGGTCTACAGGTCTACAATCAGGTCTACAATCAGGCCGAAAATCAAGTCTACATTTAACATCAGGGATACATTTAAGGTCTACAATCAGGTCTACAATCCTACAATCAGGTCTACAATCAGGTTTACAATCAGGTTTACAATCAGGACCAAAATCAGGCTACAAATCAGGTCTACAATCGGGTCTACAATCGGAACCAAAATCAGGCTATAAATCAGGTCTACAATCGGGTCTACAATCAGTTCTACAATCAGGTTTAAAATCAGGTTTACAATCAGGACCAAAATCAGGCTACAAATCAGGTCTACAATCGGGTCTACAATCGGGTCTACATTTTAAATCAGGTCTACAATCAGGTCTACATTTTAAATCAGGTCTACAATCAGGTCTACATTTTATATCAGGTCTACAAAAATGATCCACATAACAGTCCACAAAATTGTATACATCTCAAACATACCTTCAGGTACACGTTCCCTGCTTTTTGAGGACGTTTTGGGTTTGTCTTTACAAAATCAGAGTCCGAAGACTCAGCTATGCAAGGTCGTTTTGGTTTTTCAGACGGTATGCGAATGGACTTCCTTTTTTTATCTTTTTTCTTCGAAGGCTCTACGTGACCAGCTACCGGCTGAGCGCGTGCTTTCACCCTCTCGCTTGTACGTTTCTTCTCCATTTTGATTACCTGTTACAATATCTATGAGAATCTGCAAATAACCCCTTGCAAAACCGAAAACAAGACGACGAACACCACGACGAACACCACGAACTCGAACCCAAACCCTCGCACGAAGATACGAACCCGAACCCAAACCCACGCACGAGAAGACGAACCCAAACCCAAACCCATGCACGAGAAGACGAACCCAAAATCAAAACCCTCCCCCGAACCCAAACCCCAACCCAAACCCACGCACGAGAATACGAACCCGAAACCAAACCCTCGCACGAAGATACGTACCCGAACCCAAACTCACGCACGAGAAGACAAACCCGAACCCAAACCCTCACACGACGAACCCAAACCCTCGCACGAACCCAAACCCGAACCCAAATCCTCACACGACGAACCCAAACCCTCGCACGAACCCAAACCCGAACCACCAAACCCCCGAACCCAAACCACCAAAACCCCCGAGCACCAAACACCCAAACCCCCGAGCCCCAAACACCAAAACATAAAGAAATCGCGAAGTTCTTACCTGAGAAGTGAAGTGAAGAGTCAACGGCGGGAGAGAAAATAAGCGGGATAAGCGGGGGAGAGAGAGAGAGAGGTGGATACGCGGGGGAGAGAGAGAGAGAGGTGGATTCGCGGGGGAGAGAGAGAGAGAGGTGGATACGCGGGGGAGAGAGAGAGAGAGGTGGATACGCGGGGGAGAGAGAGAGAGAGGTGGGATAAGCGGCGGAGAGAGAGAGAGAGAGGTGGGATACGCGGGGAGAGAGAGAGAGAGAGGTGGGAAGTGGGAACGGTGGGAATGGGATACGCGGGTAGAGAGAGAGAGAGAGAAGAGACTTGAGAATGAGATGGGAGGGAAAATTGAAAGAGGGAACCGGTTACAAACAAGTAAAAAAAAGAGGGACTAAATTTGAAAGAAATATTTAATGTCAAGGGTATTAGGTCATTTGTACTGGCAGATTGGGAAAAATTTATTTTTAGAGGATTTAGGGAAAATGGGTTAGTAAAAGTGGCAAAATGGGCAATTTCTCTAAACAAAATGGTCTTACAATAATTAATATGAATTAGCATCTCAGTGCCCTTCTTCATGCATCAAATTTACTTGAAGAATTAACTTATAATATAGTTTAAAGAATTGAAGAACATCGTTGGAAACAATCTTATTTTCGACTTCACTATCTTTTTTTATAACTCAACGGGAAAAGCTGGAGGGTGTTCTAACTATATAATAAACTTAACTATTTCGCTCAGTTTTTATATTTTTTTTTTAACTTTCTCAATATGTATAATCAATTGGTTTAAATTGGTTTAAGATGTTATAGTGACTTTTGAAGAAATACGACATTTTTGTGAACAAATTTGTTTGTAATGGAGAGCACGTTGTCTTCGAGAGCTAGCAAACTTGGAGTGCTAAGTTTATTTATTTTGCCAATTAGTTAGTTAAAGATGTTATTTTCTGTAGAAATACGCGTTTTGATGAACAAGTTTGATTCTCATGGAGAACAAGTTATCTTGGAGAGCTAGCAAACATAAAACATTAAGTTTAATTTTTCTTTTCTCCTATAAATAGACACTGTATAAATTTGAATAACAACTCAAATACTTGTATTCACATATACTTTCAATAACAAGTATCATAGCCTAAAAATTCAAACAAATCATCAATCGCACTTCTATATAAGGGATACATGTTCAAACAAATCACCATTTGTTTTAGTTAATGCTTGGGCACATGTAAAGATTCAGAGTCGGCCATGTTGATCTTCGGAAGGAGATCATGTAGATACTTCTTCTAAGTGTGATTCCTCGTTCGTGTCTATGTGCTTCTAAATCTAAGAAAAGATTGACCGACCCTAGAGTTTTCACCTAACATGACTTGTTAAACTCTGTGATTGTTTTCACGATAAGTTCAGGGTTGTTTCCAGATATTAATGCATCATCGACATGTACTACTAGGAATAGACATTGAGAGTCTTGCTTGTAGATAAATAAGGAGCTATCAAAAGTGGAGGTGATGATAGAGGAGTTATCGACATTTACTATATCCTCGACTACTCCGACCGCAACGTCCACGTCCACGTACACGACCTCCAAGTCGCCTACAACTTCCACGATGAGCGAAGCTTGTCATCGATGATAAGAAGTTTGTGGCGTCAATCGAATAGAAAGAGTCAACTCGCATATCTTGATATTAGAAAGAAAATTGGAGTTCTGGTAGAGACGAAGTATTTGCATGATTCGTTAGATTAGCGACGGCTGGCACATACTCTGATCTGAGGCCGCGGAGAATGTAGAGGATTATGTAATCGTCTTTGATGAGTGCTTCGGCGCTGCTGAGATCATCGACAATTGTTTTCATCTTTAAAAGGAATTCATTGATGCCAAGATTTTCTTTCTTGGTAGTTTGCACTGCAAGTCAAAGTTCCGAAACGAGGTTTGGAAGATTCGGCGTAGCGTTGACCAAGCCATTGCAGATGTGAGACATCTGTTCACGTGACCCAGCATTCCTTTCAAGATAGACGATGGAGGTTCATGGAACTCTTTGGCAGTGTAGGTCATCGAGGCATAAGCCCTGATGAGAACAATTTGTCGTGAGAGGCGTCAACACAAGAAGTGAGCCCGAAAGACCAAGTATTCGAGAAGAGTGGACACCGGAGTGCCTCACAACGCCGCCAATGTGCTATCTTACACGCTTCAGAGGAGCACATGCAGAAGTCGGGGTGGAAAAGACAATTTTAAGTTAAAGGCAGACCGACTCGGTTGAATTTGGAGGCTGATATTGGAAGTTACTTTGAAGAAGGGACTAGGGCACCCTTGCGACTAGTCAAGAGCTAGAGGCGTTCCCATGAAGGACGACGAAACCAGTTGAAACCATTAGAAGAGGTTGACCGACCATGTGACCCGCCATAAACGTAAGTCTGACACATAGCTCTCAAGTTATACCACAACATAATCAAGAAATTATGGAAATTGATTCAAAGCCTAAATAATTCATTGGTGTGATACTCCAATACAATCTTGCAGTGTAATTCAAAATTTCAATCCTACGAAAAAACATTCAAGGAATTTCGACAAAAGACTTTATAACTTCCGATTAATTTAAATGTTCATATATTGGGGATAACATAAATCTAGTTTGAAGAATCAACAGATTTTCAAGACCCATGGCTAACGGAAAGACCTCCCAATCTACCTACCAAAAGAAAAAGTTAAAACTGTTGATGAGGAGAGTGAGAGAGAGGGCGATACTTACAGGACCATCTGCCAGTATTTACAAGTCAAAAGAGTAGATGGACAACACAAACTAAACCCACATTTCCTCATCACACAAAACAGACGCAAAATAGCTTCAGCCCCAATTCCCCTGCGAGCTCTTCTTAGTCTCTGCACTCCGGCCCCAGTTTCCATCGTCAGCCTCTGCTGATGACTCTTGGGTCGAACTCGTTCCCCAGTTTCCTTGCTTCTTCTCAGTCTCGGACGGCTCTTCGCCCCACTTTGCCTGAGTCTTCCCAGACTCCGGTGGCTCCTGGGTCGGGCTCTTACCCCAGGTCCCCTGAGCCTGCTCCGACACTTGACTCGAGTTCTGACCCCAATTCCCTTGGCCCTTCTTGTTGCCCCAGCCTCCTTCCTGCTTCTCAGTCTCCGATGGCTCTTCACCACACTTTGCCTGAGTCTTCCCAGACTCCGGTGGATCCCGGGTCGGGCTCTTACCCCAGGTCCCCCGAGCCTGCTCGGAATCTTGACTTGAGTTCTGACCCCAATTCCCTTTGCCCTTGTTGTTGCCCCAGCCTCCTTGTGCATTCTCGTTCTTAGCCCAGCTGGGCTTGGATTGTTCCGGGTTGGAGTTTCGCTCCCGATTTTCTCCTCCGGTGGGTCGGGGTTGGGGTTTCCGGAAATACTTGCCCAGGAACTCAGCGGCCACGTCTGGGTATTTGGTTCTCACAAGGTTGTCAAGGCACTTCCGGTATGAGAAATCGTTTTTATGGCCGTCGGTCGAGACCACGAAAAAGCACCTGCTGTCCGTGAAGCTCGTATGTTTGCTCACCTGTAATATCAATGAAATTAGCAGAAAATAGTTGTAAATTTTGTTGGGAAAATTCAATTACTTTTTTCTTGTCCAGTATGCATCAGAATAATGGTGGGTTCGATGTTGCAGGTCTTGTTAACGTACCATGAAATGATCTATTCCCGCCCCCATTTTTGCATCCTTTTCAGGATGGTAGTTGAAAACATTTTCGGTCATGAATGCTTGATCTTCAGGTGGAATCGGCTCTCCGTCACTTTGCCTTCACAAGCACAGAACCAGAAACACCGACTCAGAACATTACATTGCAGACAGAAACAAATTGCAAGTAAATCAATATAGCTCAAACAATACAAGCAATTGACTATAGGAATTCAGCTGTTTTACGACAGGAATGCCTTCTTTATCACGACAGAAAAAGAAAAATACCCGGATTGGTGCAGGATTCTTCTGATGGACTTCATTATCGGCTCCATAAAAGCGAGCACTTCTTGCTCGTCTGAGGTAAACATGTCCAGCCTCTGCCTGGTTTCGGTGAACAACCTCGCTCCACCGTGATCCGAGCTCCCACCTCCAGGAGTTTTATTGTTATACGGACGATTCTTATTGATCTTCCAGTTGCCGGAATCTTGGCCCCACCCTCCCGGGCTTTCAGACTGCCTATCCTGGAAAGAACTCTTCTTCCCCCATGGATTGTCAACACCACCAGAAGCAGGCCCGGCATCTTTGGCCCACGCATCGCTCGTTGCTTTCTTCGGCGTTGCCCAGTCGTCAATCAGTTTCCCTTGATCAGGCGAACTCTGATCCTTGCTCCGAATGGAGTCCGACCAGCCGGACCCGGAGGGGGCTTTCTTTGCGGGAATCATGCTGTCCCAAGCACCTGGTACTGTCCCTTGACCAGACTCCTCGTCTCTGATGGAGTCTGACCAGCCAGACTCGGGCGTGGCTTTCTGGGGAGCTTCTGCTTGGCTGTCCCAGCCACCCGGTTCGTTCCCTCGATCAGAGTTTGACCAACCACCGTTTCCCCTGCGTGGCTTTTCTTGTCCCCATCCGGGCGAATCAATTTCCACTACCGCTGCCTTGGATCTGGCGTTCCAACCACAAGACTCGGAAGCATCTTCCACAGGAGCTTTGCCCCAAGTGGAACCAGTTGCAACGTTCTTCTCTGCAGCTTTGCCCCAAGGCTCTGGTGAGTTCCCAGACTTTTCTTTGCCCCATCCAGGAGAGTCACTTTCCACTGCCTTAACTCTGGAGTTCCAACCACCAGACTCGGAAGCATCTTCTACTGTAGCTTTGCCCCAAGTGGAACCAAATGCGACGTTCTTTTCTGCAGCTTTGCCCCAAGTGGAACCAGATGCGACATTCTTTTCTGCAGCTTTGCCCCAAGGCTCTCGTGAGTTTCCCAGCTTTTCTTTGCCCCATCCAGGAGAGTCACTTTCCACTGCCTTAACTCTGTTGGAGTTCCAACCACCAGGCCTGGAAGCATCTTCTACAGTAGCTTTTCCCCAAGCGGAACCCGACGTAACGTTCTTCTCTGCCGCTTTGCCCCAAGGCTCTGGTGAGTTTCCCGACTTCTCTTTGCCCCATCCAGGAGAATTACTTTCTACTGCCGTAGCTCTGGAGTTCCAACCACTAGACCCAGAAGCATCTTCTACAGTAGCTTTGCCCCAACTGGCACCAGATGTCACATTTTTCTCTATTACTTTGCCCCCCCAAGGATCTGGGGAGTCTGAAGATGCAACATCTTTCTCTATTACTTTGCCCCCCCAAGGATCTGGTGAGTCTGACGATGGATTATGCTTTTTAGCCGCACTTCTGCCCCAAGCATCAGCTACACTGCCATTCCAACCATTAGACTTGGCCCCACTGGCCCAGCCCGATTCTTCTGGTAACTCCTCAGACAAGTTTACGAACTCAGTCTGATCTTCAAAGGCTGGCTTGCCGGAACTGAAGTTTTTCGGGGATTCACAGTGCTCGACGTCGACCTCCGGAATGATGTCATCAACATCAACACCTAGACATCCAGGAATTGGTTCAGTTTCTCCATTTTCTGCGCCAACCATGTAAAGGAAGCTATGCACATCCACTCCACCCTTCTGGTTAAACTCCACCTGGAAAACAAAGGAAACATCAAAGGATTCTGTCAGCTGATTGAATATGTGAACATAACTTTTTAAAAAAAAAAACATAAAAAATAGTGAATCAGAATCATACCCCGCGTGTGTCCCATAGGATGTCAAAGTTAGTGCCTGTGCCAACTGCAACATGCTTTCCCCAAGAACATGATGCCACAATACTGTTTAAAGAATCCACATGACACTTCTCGGCCGCACGCTCAAAACATTTTTTGGGTGCCTCAGGGAAATAGAAAAGATAAGAGAAATAAGCATTATTTATGTAGAACAATAAAACTTACATAAAAAAATTAAAAAGAATAATAACAATAAAAACTTAAACTCTTACAAGAAGCATAGCTTCAGTGAATGGCACTTGGACGTTCATTGACTTCGATAACGCCTTGTAACCACTAGCATTGAAGCCGACCAAAGTCCCAGAATACGTCATGCTGTTTGCCAAGAGGAGAAGATGCTCTTTGAGAACACCTTTACTAACTGCTGACACCGACGACGAGAGGCGCTGCGAAATCAGCACAAAAAATCAAATAAAAACAAAATATAAAATTTCTAATTTAGAACGCTAAAAAACCATTACTCTAAGACCTAAACTATTATTTCAACGAACAGATTTTACCTGAACTGCTTGATCAAAGACACAGGAAATCCCAAGCAGTTGCTCGATTTGTTTGACTCCGTATGGTGTGGAACGACTGGTGTCAATCAAATGTAAGACGGGGAGGCACGAGTCGATGACTATCCTCCACGCATCACCACTCTGCTTCACAGCTTTCCTTTCCACAAAGACATCAATGGCTAGTTCGCCATTGTCAGAATGCTGAGGGTTTCTGATCCACGTAATCGAATCTGGGCTGCTCCATGTTATGTTCGCAGAGCTTATCCTGGTGTCCCCTGCACAAACACAGCATTTTGCAGATTAATATCCTATACGCCAGTTTGTATCAACCTCGTGGAAATGAGAGTTTGAAGGAACTTTGCGAAGTAAAAATTCAATAAAGAAGTACGTGAACAAACAAAATATTATATGCATGCCTTCAATGACGGTTAAAAGGATGTTAGCAAGAGACTGGTTTTCATTCATCCTCTGGCAGTTGCTCTCTTTTTTAATGCATTTTTTTCTTTAAACTATTCAGTTGTGGGTTTCTCTTTTAGGAATATAAAGATAACGGTTTAGGAATAACAC
Source organism: Urtica urens (assembly GCA_958296335.1). NCBI lineage: Eukaryota > Viridiplantae > Streptophyta > Magnoliopsida > Rosales > Urticaceae > Urtica > Urtica urens. The sequence continues at coordinate 7,226,201 of OY282530.1, read as the reverse complement.
ATGAAGTTGAGAATATGGAATTTAAGACGCTATCATTATAATCATTGTGCGTGTGAATGTGCGTGTGCGTGTGCGTGTGTGTGTGTGTGTGTGTGAGAGAGAGAGAGAGAGAGAGAGTACCCTTAATTATGGTGTCAAGAAGAAATGGGCAAATTGAGTCCGCGAGTATGCGTAACGAGATCTCCAAAGAATAATCCACGTCATCCTGCAAGGATATCAATAAGCATGGGACTTGACAAGCTTCTTCTGAATCTGAATGTCTGAAGGAGCAACATTCACTGCAAGGAAGCAGATGCCAAGAGTTACTACTTTGTACTGAATCACAGTTATAAACAAAAATAATGAAAAAAAAGAGCTAAGACTACTGCAAATAAAATCAGCATCCCAGAAATCATGATTAACTAGAGCTAGAATAATATAGTAGGCATCTCTGCAAGCATAAAACGTCAACCGCAAGAGGCTTAGGTTCTATTCAAATACACGCAGAACCACACCGAAATAAAGTGCAGGAAGTAGCTCCAAGGGACTGAGGAGCGCCTCAAGGCGAAGCGGACGCCTTATTGGTTCAAAGCGCCCGCCTTATTGGTTCAAGGCGCTCAACGCCTCAACTTTTGCTAGGCGTAAGCCTCAATGCGATAGTCGTCGTCGGAGGCGTAAGGCGCGCCCAAAAGCGTGCCTTTTTAAACATTGGTAGATTGAGAAAAGCAAAATTCCTGAAATCCTTCAATGAGGTCTACTCAAATATAACTTTAACAAAGACAAGACCAGTTAACTTGCATGAAAGTAAGAAAGAAAAAATAAAAGGGGAGTTGAAACTTCATAAAAAAATTATAAATAAAACCAAAAACAGCTCCAACCCGCAACAAGTATTAAGCTATTACTATGGTTAATGCCCTTGAAGACAATAAAAAAAAGGCAGACGTAGCGAGATTACGACTTCAATTGAAACACCCAATCCCTGAGGTCTTAGGGCGATCCCAGAACAATTGTCATCCAGGTTCATATATTACATTCAAAATAAAGTTCGAGTAATTACTTGGTATACAAGTACGTGTTGAGCTTGAACTAACCTGACAGACAGAACGGCTTTCTTTAGATGTCCGCTCTTCTTCCTCCGAAATGAAGAAATAGTGCCTTCGCACTTTTCTAGAATCTGGATCATGTCAATGCTCTTCTCCCTCAACATCATCTGATCAGTACAGATAGATTAAAAAGACCCCTTAAAAAGTCTGGTTTTAATAATTACAAATTTTATTACGTCTATAGAGGGTTGAAATGATGAGAAACAATGTCAGGGAAGACGTGTAAACCTCATTCAGATGAACATGGCCAACAAGGCCTGCTTTCCTTTCAATGTCACCAGTGATAGAGGCCTGGTTTCTATACCTACACACAGATCCAATCACCATAAGATGCCATAAATATCAAGAAAAATGTTACCCAAAAAAAAAAGACATACTCTATCAGAAACTCCACTGCAGTATCTCTGAGGCTGACTTTTGTCAATTGATTCTTAATCAGGCATGCAGCTTTTTCTCGGCAGTAACTTTTCCCACAGCCACAGTCATTCAAATAGATAACCACCCTTCGATCGATAAGCTCGTTCTTGAAGTTAGCCTTGCAAAGCAGTATTTCCTGAATACTAAAAAGTCAATTCTACGCAATCCAGTATAAATGAAACTTAAACATCAATAAATCAAAAACAGGAGTGATTTCAATATCGGGCAAAATTCTAAATTACCTTCATGAACTCCCATGACGAGTTACTCGCCGGAGAAGCATCAAGAACTGCCTTGTATGCAGGGTTCGACATTGCCGTCGCAGCAAGAACACCCACAGGCTCACCGGGAGGGTATAAACTCCGAGTCCTTCTGTCCCCGTAGCTGAACTGAATGATGGAGTTGCTACAAACATTCCTAACAGTTCCATCATAGCAAACGACAACATCGCGAAGTATTGCCATTAAGTTCTTGAACAGAGTTCCTGGCTCGGACAGCCCTCTTGACGACCGAACAATGATTTCTCTGGTGCAGATCGAATGAACCATCGCTTCGTACGGATCTAGCCCTCGAAAGAAACAGCTTCTGATGAATCCAAATTCGGCTTCCGGATAATCAACATTTTCTGGGTATTTTTCTCTGTAAAGAGAGGACACATCCTCGACCAGCGTCTTTGAATAAAACTTTCCCCTGTCAGATATTTGCAGCCCCAGAAAGCCTATCTGTTGAGAAATCTTGTTTATAGCCCCTTCACTTTTCGTGTCTATCAAGCTACCCAAACTTGACGATCTCAAGATGAACTTGGTAACTGGAAGTTTTGCAAGCCGAATTTGATTCTCCAATTGCAGTTCCACAAGCTCATTGTATGTTGACCTCAAGCTGGACAGAAGCTGAGAAACACCTTTGATATCCTTCTGAATATCTTCTGCCGACTCATGGGAAATGGAGAAATCTTCCAACCCGACACTGAATCCATGCCCAAAGAGATTCTCCATCAGTAAAGGCTGAAGGGCATTGAAGAACTTCAAGACTTCTTCAGAACCTTTCTCAAAGCATATTGAGGTTCCGATTTCATTCACAACAGAGGCGACGGTCTCTCTTTTGGTATCCAGCTCCATGATCTCACTACCTCTGATCAGGAATCTGTCTCCATAGCTGGTGAACGATCCAGGTAGAGCTGTCTGTAAAACCTGAAGCGCTGTCCAAAAGGGGACTTTAGAACGAGTCAGCCAAAACGCAGGAGAAGGTAAACGGGATGAAGTGAACATCGCAAGCTGCTGAGCTGCGGCTTTGCCCATGAACTGCGTCTTGAACAACATCTTCAGCGAGAGCAACGAATCGCTGGCCAACTGCATGATCAGACTCCCACTGTGTGAGCTCAGAATCTGCTTTTCCAAAGCAAAAAGCTCCAAGACTTCTGCTTTAGCTTCCGGAGACTGAGGATAGAACAAGTGGATGCAATCTCCATCGAAATCCGCACCCAGCGGTCCACAGATAAGTGGGTTTATTTTCACTGTGTGATCTTCGTGGATATAGACTTTCAATGCCTGTAAGGAGTGCTTATGTGTACTCGGTGGCCTATTTATGAAGACTATGTCGCCATCCATAATCCTCCTTTGCACAATCTGACCGGGTTTTAAAAAAGTGTGACCTTTTGACCCGTCCCTCAGAGAATATTTTGTAGAGCCGTCACCATAAGCCAGGCACATTTTGTTGTCGACCAGTTCTTGTAGTTTCTTGACGTTATGCTGGCTAACTCTTTCCTCAAACGTGATGTGCTTCGCAATCTCGTACGGCACCCCCACTTCGTTCACCGCTTTGTAAGAGTCTCCCGTGATCACAGATCGAGAAGAAAACCCCGACCCCTTCCGAATGAACAGTGTCTTCATTTTCTCCGTCCACGCTTTTGTCGAAGAGCTGTTCTCCTCATTCTTAGCTCCATATCCATTCCGGCCGTCCATGTTGTGAGGTGACTTCACTGTTCCGCGAACTTTAAGATATTGGTCAACTACTAATTGTAGTTCATTAGCTTCAACTTCTTGAGATTCGAAATTCGGTAAGCTTCTCGAACTCTTTATAATCTCAATCTGCCTTAAGACCTTCTTCAGCATGGTCATGGCAGGATCCTAGGAAGAAGAAAAAAAACAATTTGATCATAAGTAAACAAAATAAAAATAATAATAAAAATAAAAACCAAGGTCAAGAGAAATTTAGAACTACAGCGATCGGCTTACACTTGACATAACGGTGACACCATCGGAAATTTCGGGTACCGACAAGCAGTTTGGGGGGACAGGCAAATACTGAAGGATATAGCCATCTTGGGGAGAAAAGCCTTTAGCCCTAAGCTTCCTTTTGGTTTCTTCTGAGGTTTTCTTAAAAATTTCCAGTACCTTCACATATAAATTTTGATATTACAAGAAATTACGATTAAAACGTATTAAAGAGAAACACTTTAGATACTAAAGCATGAACAAAAAAAACAAGATTGAGACAGCAAGAACAATATAGCTTATAAAGCCGAAAATTAAATACTGAAATTCCTTTGCAAAAGATTTTAGCAATACCCTTATCATCCGCAGTAAATATTTGCGACTGGTGCCGGTAGAAACAAAGGATGAAATAAACTTCCAAACATTGTTTGGCAGAAGCATAAACCCGTACACCTCCAAACATTCTTCAAATGATAAATAAACAAATAAAGACGCATCGTGAACAAACCTCACAAGGAAGTAGAGTACGTTTAGCCAACACATCACCATGAGAACCACCATATCGATAACCATATTTGTCCAAGAAATTCCAGAAATTCTCTGGTAACCTCTTCTTAGATGGAACCTTCAGTTGCAAGTACCGATAGCCATCTTTCTCGACCTCACCAACTGAAACTAACGCAGCCACCTGCATAGTTACGATATTAGAGTAACGGAAAAATTACTAACCCTGAGACTATGTTTGGAAGTTGCAAAATTCCTTCGAAAATATATGAATATCCTACCATTTTTATCTGTTCTTTGGATTGAGGAGAACTTGATGACAATTTACAAGTAATAAGGGAATTCTCGCACACCCAAGATTTACCATCAGATCCTTATAGCATGCCAAAACAAGAATGGGATATACTAAGAAATCCAATTCTCAGTCTCAGCAATTCTCAGTTCCTCAAACAAAGAATAGTGAGAATTTGCGTACACTTGTACATTTTGAGGAATAAAAGAAGAGATTTACAAATTAACAAAGACACTAGCTCTTAAAACGTGTAATAAGCGAATAAGTAGTTTTTAGGAATTTATCACAACATCTTTCACACTGAAAAAAGGCAGAAAGTAGGTTGAAAGTTTATACACACCTCACAGCATGAGAGCAATTGTTCAGCAACACCAGCAGTCTTTCCCGGAAACTGAAAGGTGTGAAAACTCTGTCAGCAATCAATGGTATCACAGTAACAACACAGCTAAAACCCTGCTAGAACTTAATCAAATTGTATGGAATACCTTGCTCTGTTTAATCTGTAAGCAATTCATGCATAGAACGCTTAGCATCCTCTTCAGCTCACTAACATGGCTGGGATGGTATATTGGTATCGGAAGCTCGATGTACCCAAAATGCCCTGAACATAATACATAACAAATGTTACTCCGATCACACTACTTGAGATTGAGGTCATCAATGGTATCTTAGCTTTGCTTTCTTTATATATCATAATTTGATATCACAGCAACATTCACAAGAAACATAAGAGTGAAGTTGAAAATGTACCTTCACATCTTTCAGGCTCAGAAGTACCACAAGCTTCGCATTTACCAACCTCCAAGGGAAGCCCGAGATATGGATTGGCAAGCTGACTGGAATGACTGATCGCGGATCCACTAACAGAGGCTATAGACTGCAGGGAAAAAAAATAAGGACAATAAAAGAAATACAAAATCATCATTCGAATTCCATATACTCATATTATTAACAAAAATCATTAAGAACTAAAACTGCGCTTGCACTCACGATTTCCCTGTGAGTAGCTAGGCTGAATCTGATCCCCGTAATCTCTGCATCGGCTGTGGGGAAACTAGGTTCATCCATTATCTGAAGCAGTAAAAATCACAAGACAAGTATGCTTAGTTTAGAAGAAGAAGAGAAAATTCTCTTGCATGAGATGAAACAATGTATGGTTTAAATTCCTAATATTTTCTTAGGTACCAAATGCTGGAAAAAAAACACATGCAAAGAAGAGGAGAAAAAAAACACCTGAGCCATTTGATCAACCTTACTCATCACCGCAATGTCAAAATCTCTGATAAAGAAAACAGACGGTTACAAGAAGAAAAAACAAAGTAAACAAAATTATGGAAATAATCCTTTGTTCTCTCTTCAAAATGCTACATAAGTTAGAGGCTTTTCAATACCCAACAGAGAGAATGGAAAAACCAAAACCCATTTCACTCTATATCTCACTTTCCCAGAAACGAAACCCACTTGTAACTCGAAATACAAACGCTCTGAGCTTAAAGAAACGGCGTGAGAAGAATTACGGTGCCAAGAGAACGAGTATAAACCCTAAAACTAAAACCCATAAGAAACAATAAGGGTTTTAGGCACAGAAACTTTTCAGAAAACATATTGCGCTCCCGCGAATAGAGGTGGAAAAATGTAGAAAAAGAATGTATTGGACCAACCTCGAAGACGAAATGAGCGTTCACTGAACTTTTGATTTGCTTTTTCTCAGTCCACTATATTTCCAGTGAAGAGAGAGAGAGAGAGAGAGAGAGAGAGAGAGAGAGAGGGAGAGGGAGAACGAGATGTGGTACTTTTTGCATGAATTGTGTAGGCGAACGAGCAGTTTTGGGGAGAGAATCGCAATTCGCATAGGACAATAGAACGTCATGAATCTACTGCTCTGTCCTCGTTGACGGTCTTTTTTGACCGAGATTTTCACTGCGTTTGCCGCAAGACCGTAAGGGTAAAAATGGACCCCAAAAAATGATTTGTTGTGTCTTTTCTTTTTGCAAGAGAAATTTTATTTTCTGAAATTAGTTGTAATTGTGCTAAACTTTTTTTTTCGAAATTTAACTTTGACTTTGAATTTATTGGAATTGATCTAAGTTCGTCAAAATTCATCAAAATCTGACAGAATTCTCGGACAAAAGGTTTAACTTTTTATTTGTAATCATCGAATTTCATTTGAATTTATTGAAATTCGGCGGGGTTCGTTTAATTTTTTATCATAATTTAGAGGAATTCGCGGATAAAATAAATAAGAAAAAATTATCGAAAGTTATCGAATTTCATCGTAATTCATCGAAAAATCAGGATTTTAAAATCTTTTACTAATATATAACCCTTAATCGTCACATAATCTCAAAAAACACCTCTTAAATGAACTTAAAAAATATTAAATCATTCAAACAATACCAAAATAAAAATAGAAATAAAATTTTATTGTCATTTTCGGTAAATGATGAAGAACTGTGAAGAAGAAAATAGAGAAAATGAGTTTATTTGATTCGGAAGACATGGTCCAAAATTGAATCAAAAATCTAATTTTACATAAAATTATCATAAAGGTCTATCTTTGATATTTTCAACGTAGTTAAGCATGCAAATACAATTTCTCTTACAACATGGCCAAAACACATTTATTTTTCCACTTTTATCTTTGGTTTTTTGGATAAAAATACAAAAATGCCCAAACACATGTAATAGTTTTTAAAATTTTATAAGACATTCACTTAAATATTTGGTAATTGTCTCACTTTACCGTTTATTTTGTGATTTGTTTTTGTTAAAATATATTAGATTTTGTTTGACTAAGAGAAACATATATATAAAACTGAAATGATTTAATTAAATTTAAACCGATTTACGATCATTTAAAGATTAAATAATAAATATGAAAAGAATACATAAAACCTCCATCTTAAAAGTTAGGGGGCGCTCATTTCTCCGCACAAATTCCTACTTATACTTTTTAGGAAGATGGATTTTGCTTGGTATAGACGATCTCATTTTTTGACAGATTGTAAATCTTTTTTTAGCTATATTCAGATATGATGTCCCCGAACCAAGGAAAAAAATTACGCGTGCTTATAACGTGTCGATAGCTCAAAAATTTGAAAATTGCGGTGACCGATGAAAAGTGCGACGAAAATAATGTAAAAATTTGAAAAAAAAAATTGCGAGAGAATTGCGGTAGCCGACGAAAATTGCGTTAAATTACGAAAATTGTGACGGAAATAATGTTGCGAAATAGTAAATATAAAACATAAAAAACAAACACATAATATATTTTTAATTTTCAAATTTTTTTTAGAATAATAATAATAAATTGGGCTTCATTTTTTTATTTGGGCCGAATATATAGAAGATGCCCATTAAATTACATAATATATAAGTTAAAATCTAACAAACTCTAACCCTAAACTTCTCTCTCTCTCTTTTCCATTGCTGCATACTTCTCCCACTCCCACTGCCGCACACTTTGTTCTCACTAGTCGCATCCATGTTCTTCCTCTATTCCTCCCTTCTCTCCTCACGGCCGCAACAAATAATCGGGTGTAGACACAACGTGGATATGGCGGCGAAGTGATGAAAATTTTGCTGAAATTGCACTAGGACGGTCAGAAAGTAACGCACTACCTGAAAACTTTGCCGATCGCCGGATCGAAAATTTTAGGGTTTTTTTGGACGATATTTTGGCAAAATGATGCAAATTTGAAGCATTTTAATCTTTGTATAACGACATCTACCGAAACGATATGGACACAATTCGGACGACATTTTTCCGCAAAAATGACGCGATTTGTAGCGAAATGTAACAAAGTAATAAACATGTTGATATGTAAAAAAAAAACGAAATTGCAGCGCAATTCTCCGAAATTTTTTTCCTTCACCCGAACACAAGCAACTCATATTTATAAGGGAACCGCATAAGCGAAAGTTCAACTTTATAGAAAACAAGTTTTATTGGCTCAGTTCCCTTTCCTTGATGACGTAGTATTAAATACATTGATATTTAAAGTCACCCTCCCATAAAACAACCCAAAGGCAACTAAAGTGGATTTAAATCTCACTCTCTAGTGCAACAATAGTATATTTTAGTCGATAGTCATGATGAAATATGTGAGCACTCTTTCTTCTCTTCACACTGATTCGAGGTGGAGAGGTTTTACCGAGCTCCTTTTAAAAAAAAAATAGTATGTTGCAGTGAAACCGAATATTTATGAATTGTTAAACTAAAAGATCTAATACATTCTAGAATTTAAGTTATAAGTTGTGACAAAGTAAGAAATGAAATTTGTATCGATGTATTCGAAATGGCTGGAAATGAAATGTCTCAACTTGTCTTTATGTTTTCTAGATTTCAATGATGTCCAACCACGATTGTACAGTGAGGTTACTAGGTCAAATGATTCCGCTAAAAAATTGTAAAAATATTTATTACAACACACAAAAATAAATACATATTATACAAAAAAATCAAACTTACATCCACATACCCAAAAAATAACAAAAAACTTGTCAAACCAAATAAAATTAAACAAAAAATTAACATTAAGGGACAAACAAAAGAAATCAAAACCAAAATTTAATGTATTGTATTTACTTGTGTCCCCGCAAACTTGAAATTCTGCATCTATCACACAAATTGTGTATTATGTCATGAAACGATTGGTATCGCCATATATGTTCAAAGACTTAATACTATATTCACAAAGTCACTCTTGCAATGAATAACTATACTCATGTTGGATGTTGTTTTCCCCCGAGTATAAAGGGCACTTTAAATGAAATACTGAACTTAAGACTTTGTTTGATAGGAGGATAGAAAAATAAGTGGATGGATTGTTTAGAATGGGAAGGAAAAGAAATGAAATGAGTGAATTGTAACATTTTATAAGGTTGATTGGTATGATGAGAGAAAAGATTAATATACATTGGTGTAAATGAAAAAATAATGGTGTGAATTATTTTATAATAGTAATTTACAATAATAAGCGATATATTATCAAATTGATCTTTAATTTACACAATTTATTTATATTATAAAAATTAATATACATGTAATTATTTCGCTGCAAAACTATATATAATATATCGCAAAAAAAATTATATTTAATATATATATATATATATACTAATATAGTTATCTAATCCAAAATTTCATTTACTAGAGCAAAATAAATTTATGAATTAAAGCAATATAGACATTATTAATAATTTTTCACAAATTATCTCATAAATTCTCATCTCTTGGTCTTATCTCCCAATCAGTTATTGAGTTTTCTTGTTCATCTATTTAAATAGAAAAAGCAATTTATAACCATACATCACATAAGTTGTAATACCCAAACACACAAAATTTAAAAAAATCGATAAACAAAGTCATAAAAATATTCAAACTTTTGTTTGAGCAAACAATTATTTGATCATGACGAAAGATAAAAATAATAAATTTTATAAATTTTGATAATATTGCTAGTTATAAGTTGGTGATGAAAAAAAAAATACATAAAAAATTGAAGATCAATGTATATAATAACCAACAACAAAAATAGAAGGAAAAAAAATATTAGAATGCACAAAAATTTCATATATACCAAAAAGAGGAAAAAAAATATAAAATATTTTTGTTCTCCCTTCTTCAATCCTTCCAAAATGGGAGGAGAGCATTTTTGGTGGGGTCCACGAATACAAATTCATCCATGTACCTCCCATTTTCTTTCATTCTTTAATATCAAACAACAAATTAATACAATCAATCCTTTCAGATCTCTTTATCTTAATTCATCCCTCCAAAATCTTTCCTACCAAACAAGGCTTAATTGTCTCAATTTTCAACGCTAGACAATTATGCTCATTCAAATATTTTATCTGGTTTTGTTTTCCTTAAGAGACGAGAAGTTTACCTACATGTGGAGCATGTATGACATGTTTTGAGCCATATTCACGTCAATGTCACTTAACTGAAGCCTCGTTTATAATTAAAAGCGAGCCACCCAAGTAAGAGTTTATCTCAATAGACGACAAGTCAACCACCGATGCTTCGCTTTTCCATCGAAGAGATAGCCGAGTGAAGTCGTGGAGTTTCATATGGACTAAGAAGATTGTAGTCGGAGCGACGTCAACGTCTAATAAGTTGAATTTAAAGACGACATTGATGAAAACTAATTTTTTATGTTCTCCGATAAAACAAATATTCCTATAATCTTCAATAACTCTATTCCGATTGAGTTGTAAGACATTTTGAGTTATTTTCAAGATTATATATGATTTGCCAAAAATACGTTCATTAATGAATATGAGTGGAATAAAGTAGATTCGAGGCTGCTGACGACGTTGAAATTGCCGTTACATATACAAAGACAATTGGCGGTTAAAACACTGACATCACATGTGTGGTATGGGCTAAGACGACTAGTGAAACCAGATATTTATTTTTAATTGTATTTAAAATGGTCATATCACAGATGTACCATTAATGTTGTAAATTAAACAGTGCAACACTAGAACTTCTGCCAAAATTAATAATCACATTTAAAAAAATTAAATAAACTTTTATTCATAAATCGTGATCTAATTTCGAAATTGTTTGAAAACTTTCTATTGATTATTGCGGACTATAATTCTTTGAAAGTATTTGTGTTAGGTCACTTCCAACTTATTGTATTAAATTTGGTGTTAATTTAACATTAAACTTGATGTTAATTTAACAGCAAATTTGATATTAAAACTTTTTCATCTCCAAGTACAGCACTAAATTTTAACATCAAACATATTATTCAAATACTATTAAATTTATATCGTCTCTTTATTAATATATATTTTAATAAATAATTATGAACATAGAAAGATAAAAAAACAAACAAAATTTTTTTTGCTATGTGAATAATAACACGCCATGATATAATTCATAACAACATATTGATGTTAAAATGCAGTGTAGTTAAAGCCATTTCTACATGAAATATGATTGTTTGTACATAAAGCCATTGCCATTGAAGATAACGTTACCATATAAAGCTGCATCTACTACTTTTCCGTACTTTTATACATACTTTTGTTTTATGTTGAACTCTTTCTTACGTAAAATCGACGTTATATCACAATGTGACAAATTTAATTTATTCATGTGATATTTAAATTCACATGTAAGCCATTTAAGAATATGGATTTCATGAATTTAGTTTAACAAATTAGCTCTACAAAATAAATTGGTTTAGCGAATTAATTAAGTAACACGCAAAATAATAATTAAATCAGTAACTAAAAGTTATTATTATTTACTAACATACTTTTATTGTGCACTATTGAAATGTTGGTGAATCTAGTGTGGTATCAGACCCGAACAATCGATCTGATACCACTTGTTGGTGAATCACACGCGTATCAGACACGTACAATCGCTTTAATACTGTTTGTTGATCAGTCTACTGTGATATCAGACACATGATACAACTTGTTGGTGAATCAAGCGCGTATCAGACACATACAATCGCTCTAATACTGCTTGTTGGTAAACGATTCACATAGAAAATCATATTAAGTGTCGAAGAATATTAATTACGATCACAATAGCCAATTAATAAATATGGTTACCAAACAAGATCTAGGTTTACTTTATTAATTAACAATGAAAGCAATTCAGCAACTGGTATAAAAGAAAAAGTTTATTAAAAAAACTTATAGGTTTGGATCTGCTACAGATCGTTCGGATCCAATGCCTCTTCCAATGGCCTTCAATGTCGCAATGGTGACATTTTCAAAAGCTATCTCGCTTCTTCTCTTTTTCTTTTTCACTTCTCTTGAAGTTCCTCCTTTCCTTCTTAGCATGACCTCTCCCCTTAAATATATTCGGATGTGCCCTAGATGACTCAGCACCAGAAGTCCACTTCTTCTTGGTTTTAGGTGAAGAACTCTTGTCAGCATAAAGAGTTGACCCTTTGATCTTCACATGTCGAGTGACTCGAAAGTCTGTAACTCATTCAACAGTTGAGACAGTCTGTAATTCAACTTATTCATTGTATAGTTGGACGTAAACTTTATGAAGTCACTCGAAAGGGAATTCAGGATTACTCCCACCTAGGTGACCTCATCCATCTGTGCTCCATGGAGTTAAACTTCGGTGAAGTAGTTAGTCATTTTCATGACATGATCCCTCACCGGAGTTCCCGCAGTCATCCTAGTGCTAATGCACTTACGAGTGAGTTCAATGCAGGATTTCTCGCTTTGCATCCCAAACATTTATTGCAATGAGTCAAGGATCTCCACAACAGTCTGTTGGAATAGGTCTAGGGTTAAGAAAAATTTATCATTAATCATATTAATGGCGAAATATAAAAATTCCTTTTACTAGTAAAACAATTTTTATTAACCGAGATAAAGTGCATATACATGTTATAAATTAAAAACATTATTTAATCTACTTCAGTACTAACCTTTCTTGGATCTTCAAACTTGAAGCGTCTTGGAAAAGGTGGATTTTCTTCCTTGGCTCGATTCCTTCACTTCTAATCTTGAACTTGAGAAACCTAAGGTTTCTATTACAAGAGTATATAGAGGTTTAGAAGGATTTGTGTGTGGGCACAATTAAACAATATGAACCAAGAACAATTCTTGGATCATAAGCTAATTCTCTAGATCAAGTATGGATCTAGGTGCCAAATAAAAAAGAGTATTTTCTAGAGAAAGAGAGAGAGGGTCAGCCAAGAGCAAAAGAGAACAAGGCAAAAACTTCACTTTTCACATCTATATGTGAGGCTCTATTTATAGGGGAATGAAAAATCTATAAAGGTCAATTATTCATTCATGAAAGAATAATGTATTCATGACACAATATTTGATTTTCCCTTCATAATCAATACCTTCCTTTTGGGTATAACCCTTAGCCACTAGTCGCGTTTTGAATGTCTCAACGTTCCCATCCGGACCTCTTTTCTTCTTATAGATCCACTTACATCCTACAGGTTTAACCCCTTCAGGTAGGTCTATCAGTTTCCAGACTTTGTTGACATACATCGAATGCATCTCAACTTTCATGGCATCAAGCCAAAGGTTTGATTAAGAACCAGCCATCGCTTGGCTGTAGGAAACAGGGTCATCCATGTCAGCGACGGCTACGAGAGTATCGCCATAAGACATGTACCTGTCAGGCTTTTCAGAAACCCTCCCACTACGTCGAAGTACTACTTGACGAGGTTCTGAATAGTTAGGTTGCGTTTCAGTTGGGGTAAGAACAGTTCTTACAAATGAGGTAGAAGCATCCTCACCCAACTTTTCTTCAAGCACAATTTTGCTTCTAGGTTTCGTATTCTTCATATAGTCCTCCTCAAGGAAACGAGCATTAGTGCTGACAAGCATTTTGTCAACCTGGGGACTATAGAATGTGAAACCTTTAGTTTCTTTTGGATATCCAACAAACACGCATAATTCTGACCTACTAGCCAATTGCTAGTCTTTTGCCTTAGCACATGTGCAGGGCAACCCCAAATTCTGATGTGGATTAAACTAGCTTTACGCCGAGTCCATCGTTCATAAGGAGTACCAGGTACCGTCTTAGATGGAACTTGGTTCAGAATATATGCGGCAGTTTCGAGGGCATATCCCCAAAACGAATTAGAGAGTGATGAGTAACTCATCATTGATCTAACCATATTCATCAAAATTCGATTCATTCTCTCTGACACTCCATTTTTTTGAGGTGTTCCAGGTGCTGTAAGCTGAGAAGCGATACCTTCTTCTTTAAGAAAGTCATCGAACTCTTCACACAAGTACTCACTACCTCGATCAGATCGAAGGGTTTTGATCTGTTTGCCAGTCTGCTTTTCCACTAAAGCCCGAAAAACCTTAAATACGTTAAAGGTTTCAAATTTGTGTTTGAGCAAATAGACAAATCCATATCTTGAGTAATCATTGGTAAAGGTAACGAAGTATTCGTATCCTCCCCGTGCCTGAATTCTGAGCGGATCACATACATCAGAATGTATTAGTTCCAGCAACTTAGTGGCTCTTCGACCTTTATCAGAGAAAGATCATTTGGTCATTTTTCCTTCTATACAAGATTCACAAGTCGGCAGTGAGCCTATTGCAGAGGCTTTGAGTGGACCATCCCTCACAAATCTCTTAATCCTATCTAGACTAATATGACCAAGTCTTAAGTGCCAGATATGTGTTTATTTTATTAGATCATAGGAGTCATTAAGTTTGATCCTCTTGGGTTCCCTAATTAGATCATTATATGTTTTAGTGTCTAATAGCAAAGGTTGTGTAGGATAAAGATAGTATAAACCATTCTTTAAACATGCATCAGTGACAAATGAATTGGAAGAAGTAATACGAATTCCATTATCAATAAACTTTAAATAATTCTGCTCAACAATTTGAGCTACAGATATTAAGTTTTTCCCAAAGGAAGGAACATAATACACATTATTTAAATTTTAAGTTCTGTCTTCGAAAGACAATGTCACGAATCCCACAGCCTTAGCAGACACCAAGCTCCCATCACCCCACTTGAAGTAGAAGTCGCCATCCTCTAAGCTTTTGCTTTTCCTGAATCCATTCAAGGAACAACAAATATGGTTAGTAGCAGCGGAGTCAATAATCCACGATGATACATTATCAGCTACTAAACAAGCTTCGGTAATAAGTACAATACCTTTCCCTTTAGTCTTGAGGTAGGTAGGACAGTTCCTACGCCAGTGTCCGGGCTCATTGCAATGGTGATAGTTGTCCTTAGACTTGTTCACCTTGGCAGTACGAGGCATCTTCTTCTTCTGAAACTTGCTAGGGTTCTTCTTGTCGGCTCTGTGAGATCTCTTCTTAGATTCAGAGGTGGAGACTCTGTGCTCAGTAGCATGAGCTTCTCCAGCAGTCCTCTTTTTCTTTAAGAGTCCCTCAGCAGTTTGAAGCTCCTTCATTAGCTCGGTAATAGTGTACCCTAGCTTATTCATGGAGTTCAGCTTGAAAGTATCAAAAGATTCAGGGAGAGTTTCCAAGATCATATCTATCTTGGTTTCTCCATCAATCTCAGATCCAAAGATTTCCATCTCATTAAGATAACTTATGATCAGCATCATATGTTCTCTAACGGGAGTCCCTGCTTTCATACGACAATTCATAAACTGTCGTACCGTTTGTTGCCTAGCCTGACGCCCTTGCCCTCCAAACATCGCCTGGAGATTGCAGATCATTTCTTAGGCTGACCCAATATCACGATGTTGTTGTTGCAACACATTGTTCATCGACGCTAAAATATAGCATCTCGTAATCTCATCATATCTGAGCCAGGCCGCAAGGGCGTCCTTGTCCTCTTGAGTCGAATCATCATTCGTTTCAGGAGGACATGGGGTGGTGAGAACCCGCTTGTGCTTGTCCACGGTAAGGACGATGTCTAGGTTACGTTTCCAATCTATGTAGTTATCACCTTCCAGTTTGTTTGAGGAAAGGATAGTAGAGAGGGGGTTAGAGACATGTTACTGAAAGTTGAAACAATTTACGATTAGTCTTTTGTTTAAGATTTTAAGTTTAATTTTATTTAGACAAGAATAAATTCAAAGGTGTTATGAACAAAATGACACTTTACTCCTTCGAGGGAAAGCCGCAAAGAGTCGCCTTTCATAAGTAAATGATACATCATTAATGCATAGTCATGATGTCAATACATCAAGGTTTGACTAGCCACCTTATAAAAAGTTTGATCACTCAAAACTTTTCGCAGGGCTTCGAGGGAGGATTACTAGAGTTTGAGTCTAAGTGTGTAACCAACAACTTAGCTCAACAAGATCTACTTTGAAAACAATCCGCCGAGGGGAGGCTTTGTCTCATCGTTTCACTTTTGAACGTAGCTATAAAAGCAATATTAGGAGCAATGCGTCTATGAGTACTCTAATTTAAGAGAGGGTCACGAGGGTGACTCGTAGTCCGGCGACATATGCACTTGACATTAGTGTTGGGGATCGCGGGTTGGAAACAATAAGTACAACCCTCCCACTTAGTTTTTATTAAAATAAAGGGATCCTGGGTTGCAACAATAAGTGCAACCCTCCCACTTAATTTTTGGAAAAAAGCACGTCTACTCTTGTACGTATAGGAAACTTGTTTCCATTAGTAAAGAGAGATATAATGGATCACTAGGAAAAAATAACCCTAAAATCAATATTTGTGAGGGGAGAGCAGTGTTAATGCACTAAGGCACAAGGAACATACTCAGATCTTTTTGTCTATTAAATTTATTTTTCCTAAGGAAAGTGTGTGAGATTAATAAATCGTCACTTTTGCACTTGAAAGTTTTTGAGATTAAAAATCTCCTAAAACTAATATCTTCATCTTCATGACATCTTCCTTCGAGGCGTCTTCATGGTGGTTAAGCGCGAGAACATCGGAAAACCACGATAGTATTGAGAAGAGGGGAGAAAGTTTGTAGTCGCAAAATCCGGATTAAAAATTCTGAACTCGCGGACTGCCGTACACCTCGGACTTAAAAGGTCATAAATGACACATCCGGTATCTGATTGAGCTTAATCAAACTGCATTGGATAGCTAACTTCCATATCTTTAATTTGGTTCAAAAACCACTAAGTTTCAAGTTCTGAGCAAAGAGTTATGCCTGTTTTACTGAGCCATAACAATTTGTCCATAATTTGAAAAACAATTAAAAGGTACGTCGGATCTAGGTGTAAAGAGAAAGAGGTTTATTAAAATATTTTAATCGTATGTTTTGATTTCAATTATGTGTTATATTAACATGTAAATAATTAAACACAATATAAAATAAACAACATAATATAAAACATTCAATAACAAATTTAAACTAGAAGTGCAATAAACTAGTTTAAACTATGTACACAAATTTTCAAACTTGTAAAAAAAAGGTTTTGAGTATGCTAAACATAAAATAATTGAAAACTGTTTTTTTATGTATTTATATAGCATATTTAACAAGTGGAAAATCAACACAAATTGAATTTTAGAGGTCGTACTAAAAAATTAAAATTTTGTAAGATTTAGAAAACAATTTTCTTATAATGATTTTAAATAACATGTACATGCTTAACTTTGACCATAGCTCTGATACCATTTGTTGGAATAGATATAGAGTTAAGAAAAAATTATCATTAATCATATTAATGGGGGAATATAAAAATTTCTTTTACTAGTAAAACAATTTTTACTAACCTAGATAAAGTGCATATACATGTTATAAATTAAAAACATTATTTAATCTACTTGAATACTAACTTTTATTGTGTCTTTAAACTTGAAGCGTCGTGAGAAAGTTTGATCTTCTCTTCTAGCTTGATTCCTTCAAACCTAAACGAGAACTTGAGAAACCTAAGGTTTCTATTACAAGAGTCTAGAGGTTTAGAAGGATTTGTGTGTGGGCACAATTAAACAATATGAACCAAGAACACTTCTTGGATCATAAGCTAATTCTCTAGATCAAGTATGGATCTAGGTGCAAAATAAAAAGGAGTATTTTCTAGAGAGAGAGAGAGAGGGTCGGCCAAGAGCAAAAGAGAACAAGGCAAAAACTTCACTTTTCACATCTCTATGTGAGGCTCTATTTATAGGAGAATGAAAAATCTATAAAGGTCAATTATTCATTCATGAAAGAATAATGTATTCATGACACAATATTTGATTTTCCCTTCCCCTTTCTCTCTTAGCTTATTTACACCTCAAGCAAGGAAGAAAATTTGTTTCCTCACTTAGCTTATTTATTTTCTTCTCAAGGAAATTCATTTCCCTTTTCCTTTTGGGTAATCATCCTTATAATTAAAGGGAAATAAAACTCTCCTCTTGATGCTTGTTTGGCCGAAATTCTACCTAGGGGGGAGCTTCTAGATGATTCCTTATTTCTTTTAAGACAATTCTTAAAATACCCATTGTAGAATTATAATTGCACAAATAATATTAATTTTATAATGCCTCAAACGACTTTTCGGCTTTAGAAAATAATTTATATTTTCATCAAATGAAAATATTCAAAATCTTATTTTGACATTCACATCATTTTATGTCCATGTGGACAAAAATAACTTTTAGACATTTTTCGAGAAAAAATCTAGTTCAAAATTTGAACTTATTTTGACTTAGCTTCTAGTTTAACAATACTACTTTAATAACCTGTAATAGTGACTTTATGGATCCAAATGAACAAAGCTTGAGCTTCTATACTCGGACTCAAAAGTTCACAAACCTTTTCCGAGTATTAGCTTAATTTCAACTGACTCCACTAAAGAGTTGACACTGAAAATCAATCGGTTCAAATGAATTTATTTTCTACTCAAATTCAACTTAATTATATTGAGCGGATCCATTGAATGTTATCTATGTTTACCCTTCATGAATATCACCAACTAGTTGAGATTTATAAAATTACCATTTTACCCTTCTAGTTGTTATTTCCTCAACTCCTTTAGTACTTGTGAATAAGTTAGAAACAATGTATTGATAAGGAGCTAACAAGTCACATTGTTTCATCCAAATAAAGTCGCTACTTAAATTTGGACATTGCGCAGTTCATTTATTCACAATCCAAGTAATAAAGCATGAGGGACATATATTGTATCTCAACAATCTTGTACATGAATTCCATATCTATGAGAACTTCACAAAGTTGGTTCATGACATCTTAATAACTTAATATCTCACCAATAGGCCTTGTCTAGATCACGAAATGGATCTAGAATTTGACTTTCTCAAATGAGAATATTAATGCTATAAAATGACATGTCTCATTTCAAGATTTAGGTAAGCATGATGCAATTCATACATAGTGACCTTGAGATAGAAGATGTTAAATGGTTTGTCCTTCTATTGTCTCAAAAAGTGCACTACTCAATTTAGTATCTTCGAAAGATACACTTGAAGAACTATAGAGTTCCTAACTCTCTATGCCTCGTAACCAGACATCATAGATTCTTCCAACAATCATACTTGGATCAATAGTCCGTTGATCTTTAGATTGCGAATATATCGTTTTAGTCAAACAATGAAGAGTTTGTTCACGCAAATCCACATTTGTCTTTTCATACATTGTTAGGTTTGATTAAGGACTATAAGACTATTGAATATCCTAAATCTTCAATCAAACTAAAAAGGAATGAATGAACGTTTCAAATTTATTAATTTAATCAGCAAATTACAATAAGGACTTTATAAGGATTTATATATTACATCAATATGTAAATAAACAATCTTCTTGTGGATATCTCTGCCAACATCCTTTATGGTAATTATCGTTATAATTAAAGGCAAAAAAAATTCTAGAAATAATTTCCTTCTCTCTATGATGCTTGGCCGAAATTCTACCTAGTGGGGAACTTTTAGATGATTCCTTATTTCTTTTAAGACAATTCTTAAAATACTCATTGTAGAATTATTATTACACAAAATGAAATTAATTTCTTAATGCCTCAAACGAATTTTCGGGTTTAGAAAATAATTTATATTTTCATCATATGAAAATATTCAAAATCTTATGTTGACATTCACATCATTTTATGTCCATGTGGACAAAAATACTCTTTAGACATTTTCCGAGAAAACGTATAGACTAGTCTAGAAAATGTCTAGTCTAGTCTTTAGACACTTAATGGATCTAGAATTAGACTTTCTCAAATGATAATATTGATTTAGGTAAACACGATGCAATTCATACATAGTGACCTTGAGACAGAAGAGGTTAAATAGTTTGTTCTTACATTGTTTCTAAAAGTGCACTGGTCAAGTCAATATCTTCGGAAGATACACTGGAAGATCTATAGAGTTCCTAATTTTCTATGCCTCGTAACCAGAAATCATATATTCTTCCAACAATCGTACTAGGATCAATAGTCCGTTGATCTTTAGATTGTGAATATTTCATTTTAACCAAACCATGAAAAGTTGGTTAACGCAAATCTACATTTACCTCTTCATACATTGTTAGGTTTGATTAAGGACTATAAGACTATTTAGTATCATAAATCTTCAAACAAACGAAAAAGGAACGAATGAATGTTTCAACTTTTATTAATTTAATTAGCAATTACAATAAGGACTTATAAATATTTATATTACATCAATATGTAAATAAATAATCTTCTTATGACCATCTTTCCCAACAGATGTCACATTAGCTAAGACATTTATAACTACTTGAAGCTGAAAACTATAACTACAGAGGACTTCATCAAGTAAAAGGCATTCCATTTTAAAAATTTCATTCAAGACTTTGAGACAATGAGAATAAAAGATATTTGTAGTGTTAAAGAAAACGAGATAGAGATCTTGTTTCTCAAGGAAATAGACTGGGAACTGTAAGATACTTGATCAGATTGTGATCAAGCTCAAGGTAGTTCTAAGAATTCTTCTCGAGTACAAAACCTTCGTGTAATTGAATTTTTTGTTATAAGTGGATTGGAGTGTTGACGTGCTCTTGATGGGTGTAAGATCGAATCGATCTGAACCAGGATAATTCTCGGTGTTTATCGCTCTATTTTTTTTTCCCTTTTATAGTTTATGTTTTAGGAACTTGTGTCGCAAGTAATTGATTAAACTGGTTTTAATCTGCTGATTCTTTGAACAAAAATTTGGGGAATTGACCCTACCTTACAAACGTTTTTTGGTTATGTCCAACGTTTGGTAAATTTTTTGTAAATGTCCAAAATGATGACATAGCATATTTAATAACATTATTAATTTACCTTTTTATCCTTTATGTTTAGTTCCAATTTTAATTTTATTTTGAATTTAATTCGTATTCTAATTCACGTTTCAAATTTGAATTAATTTCTTTTTTGTTTAACTAACTTTTGGAAATTTAATATTTCCTTTTAGATCCTAAAATTATGGGCGGTTTAATTGACCATTATTTTCAGATTAATTAATAAAAATCATTCATTAATGGCCGGATTATCTTATTCAATAATTTTTGGGAATTATTCAGTAATTTAAATATTTTATTATTTGATATCATCTCTTTGTCGTGATATTCAATTTACACTGAAATGATTTTGTTTCCGACGTAAATTGAATGGTGTTTTACAACGTAAATTGGTTTTTACACTGATAATTTTTGTTATTTGATATCCAATTTAAACTGAAATGAAATTGTACTAACGTAAATTGAAATTCACACTGATAATTGATTTTTATAATGGAAATTTAGTTACGTTTTTTAATTTTTTAATTTGTTTTTAAAATTTCGTTTCAAATTTTCAAATAATTTCTTTTTTTATTCAAAAAATTTATTAGTGGGTGATTAAGTCCTTTTAAATCCTAAAATCGTGGATATTTAATTGAACTTTTTATTTTGAGCATTTTTTAATTAAAAACCTTTCTTTATTGGTGGATTAGTTTATTTTTAACAGTTATTTTGGAAATTTTACATTTCAGCCGATTTTATTTCTTTGATATTATCTATTTTCGCTGATATTTATTATCTATTTCAGCCGATTAGTTTACTCTCTCCGAATTTGTTATGGGATCGTTAATTGATATTCAATTTACACTGATATGGATTTGTTCCAACGTAAATGGAGTTGCAGTTTACAACATGAATTGCATATTAATTAACAAAACATGATTTTTGTTAATTTTACTACAAAAATTAATCAAAATTTAATCCATAAATTTGAAATCAATATCAAAACACGAAAAAGAAGAAGAAGAAAAATGAAGAACGATAGTCGTGTTCATTAAAGCTTCATATCCTTCTCCGCCATGAAAATTTCAGATCTTCTCCACCACGAAATCTTCACCTCATTATTATTATTATTATTATTATTATTATTATTATTATTATTATTATTATTATTATTATTATTATTATTATTATTATTATTATTATTATTATTATTATTCTTCTTCTTTTTCTTCTTCTAAAAAAATCGATTTACAAAAAAAAAATTAAAAACAAAAAAAAAATAAATAGAAAATAAATACCTGTTAATCGCTGACCGATTTACGTCGTTGATTTGTTCGTTGATGATCGATCGAAAATGGATTGAGTTTGTTCGTTGATTGATTTTGGTTTCAGTATGAATTTTTTTAAAAGTGGAGTTTTTTTGCATGCGTTTGAAGTTTCTCTCTGTTGAAATCCGAAATTATATATATGGTGCAGTATTATTACATAATTTTCGCTGTAAATTAATTTCCGAAATTAAGTATTTAAATTTCATTAAAATTTGGGCGGGATTTTTGTTTCTGGGGGTAATATTGGAAGAAATTTTTCGTTAAATAAAGGAGTGGACATTTATAAAATTTTTACAAAACGTTGGAAAAAATCAAATTACCAAACTTATATAAGGTTAGATTATACATTAACCCTTCTTTGTATTTCATGTTGTTTACTCTAACACTTTGATTATCACTATAAAAAAATTGAAGGAAAGAAAATCGAAGACATAAAAAAAATACGAGAAGCCATATAACCGTCATTGTAAAAATTTGTGAAAAATGAAATCCGTCATAGCATATGAAACCATAATATTCTCTTATACTTATGCAATCGTAATCTTTTCTCTCATTGTACTTTAAATATTTGCATTTTTTTTCTTCTGATTTTCTTCAAAATTTCATTTTCCAATTCCATATACTGAACATAACCGTGAATCCGGAGATTGTGATGTAAGAAGAAATAAATAAGTGCAAGGTGAGACATGCCAACAATTTTTTTGAGAACATGAACTAAAGTAATGGAAGAAAGGAAATTCATGAATTTCGTCCGCAATATACACTAAAGTCGTGATTTGTAATTAGCGTCTCTTATTTCCTAATCCCTCACGTTATTGTCTGCTTTTGTATAAAATATTTTTGGTTTAAGACCACGATCAGATTCTAATTCTAATATCACATACAAATAGGTAGATACGTGAATCACAAACACTTTGGGTTACACCGACAAAGCCAATCCATTTACTTTCATAGTGGAAAGAGAGAACTTTGATGGAATAATAATAAAAGGGTATATCAATGGACAAATTTAATGAAGCAATACTAGCAGTGAACTAATTATTATCTGCACACAAACAAGTTCTTTTGATAAATACAGTGCCATTGTAATCAAGCAGCCACATATTAATTTATAGATTTAGTAATGCAAAAAGATCTTTTTTGTTTCTAAATTTCTTGAGCGGCTATGCATCAATTTTGATTATTGCGTGTGTGATCTGTATTTAGTAATAGTGTCTTTTATTTTCAGCCTCCCCATATTGCGATCAATATTGGTCTTGAATATCAATTCGGAGATGACATTTCACAAGCAAGAACTAAAAGGTGTTCTTTTTGTATGAAATCTTGATGAGCAGTGAAACAAATTGAACCTTAATAAACATTTATGTGTTTTTCTAAGACGCAATTATATTGGTTGTCATTTTATGTTTTCTTTGCTACCATAATCTCAACTATATATATGGGAATGGGAATATTGTTTTCTTTGTATAATAAATTAGCTTACGTCACGTTATGTAATATATATATATATATATATATATATATATATATATATATATATTCCGAATTAAACCTCGCCTAACGGACCGGTTCGGTCGGTTAGTCAGCTAAGGTCCGGCAATTATTACCGGACCCTTAACAGACCGGACCGATCCGTCCGGTCCATTAAGAGAAAAAAAATTATAAATTGTTTTTATAATAGATTTTTGGATAAAAAAAATAATAAAAAAATATATAAATATTTTTCTTAGCCGTTGGATCTAAGATCCAACGGTAGTTTTTTTTAAAAAAGAAAAAATTATTGGACCTTAACGGACCAAGAGGTCCTGTCCGTTACTTTACCGCCGGTCCGTTAATACCTTACCGGATGGATCAGGTCCGATCCGGTTCCAATAAGGCAGGTTTGGTCCGAATGTCAATTTTTTTATATACTGAGAAAAAAATCGTCGAGTGATTTTAGCAGAAAGAGACGGAATCCTTATTTGATTTTTGCCGCTCTTCTTCTTTTTCCGGATTTTTTTTTGTTTTTATTTATCTTTTGGAGTCGAGCCCAAATATTATTCGACTAATTGCATTTCGTCCGCAAATTGTCTTTAGGGAATGTCTCATATGCTGTGCATATTATGATCGGATCATTTGTAAATCAATTGGATCATGATATATTTTTTCTCCTTTGATTTTCGATATAGATTTTCTTTTCCATGAATATTTGGGGTGAACAAAAGTAGCAAAAAATACACTGCACAACAATAAACACGAATATTTCCGTCCGGCCGTATTTATTGTTCTGTAACTAAAGTATCTTCAGTATTTAAAGATACTACATATATGTAAAGGATATGTAATCAAACTTTTAATTAGGCGGATCATTTAGGTTATGTAACAATTAAAGCAGAAAATCGCATATCATGTCTGTAAATATTTGGCTTTTGTGACGTATACTGAGGTCTAAAGTTCCAAAAAAAAAGTAAATATATAAATGACATACACATGCACATGGATTTGTTGCAACCGCAGATAAACTATTCAAACATATACATACTGTTATAAAAATGACGATATTCATATAGCTTGGTAATTACTTATTATGACAACCTAGCCAATTAAATCTTAAAAAATTGTAATTAAAATACACAACTAGCATGCTTAAAAAACATAAATACACGATTTTAATCATCACCATTCACCACGATTACACTTCAATGGTGTCTCTTTCACTATATGCGGTTACACAGTGCTAAAAATATAAAAACCTATTGTTTATATAAAGCATATACGTGTAAGAGCTAAAACAACAAACCCCCACAAAATTCTCTCTTTCTCATTCAGAAAAGAGAAGAAAAAAAACCCACTTCCCCAACATGTATATATACATGTGTGGTGTTGTTACACATTGAAACAACTTAACACTCTTATAAATAAATATTCTCATCTCATCAAAAAAGCTTTCAATGGACAGCCATTCTGTAGCACCAATGTCAACGGACAGTGATCACTATTCCAAGAAGAAGGTCAAACCCTCCAAAGGTGGTTGGAGTGCCGCTCTTTTCATCATATGTAAGTAAGCCAAAAAAAAAAATCCCTTAATCTAAAGCCATGATTAATTTAAATGAATTTCATTTTGTTAATGAAACAGTCGTGGAAGTCGCGGACCGGTTCGCGTATTATGGCTTAGCCGGGAATCTAATCATGTTCTTAATAAACGTCTTGAACCAACCACTGACGACGGCAGCGAAAACCGTCAACACGTGGGTCGGCGTTTCGTCGCTCTTCCCTTTGCTCGGAGCTCTTTTAGCCGACTCTTTCCTCGGCCGATTCAAGACCATACTCTTCGCCTCCGCCATCTACTTAGCGGTTAGTACGTAATACATATGTTAACAAAAAAAGGAGCTATCTTTAATGTTTTTATTCGCAAATTAGTGATTTGTGAAATGAGGAAATTTGCGTCAGGGATCGGTTATGCTGACGATATCAGTGTCGGAGGCGGTGCCGTTGAGTGGAAGAGAAGCGTTGTTTTTCGTGGCGATTTACGTGCTGGCGGTTGGGGAAGGAGGGCACAAGCCGTGCGTCCAAACATTCGCCGCCGATCAATTCGACGAGGCTTTGCCCATCGAGAAGAAGGCGAAGAGCTCTTTCTTCAACTGGTGGTACTTGGGAATCGTCTTCGGATCCACCGCCGCTGTTTTTGTGGTCATCTACATCCAGGTACCTCTTCTTTAATTACTTCTTCATACTTACTACTTCACATTATTATTCACTTTATATATATTTGATTCATCCCAAATTATACCACCATATAGTCATTAATGACGAGTATATATATATATATATATTGCCAGCTGCATTATTTATTTATTTATTTTTCCAGCATGTACACAGCTAGCTTATATATATATATATATATATATATATATATATATATATATATATTGGGACGCAGAGCCAAATACGTATATAATTTACATATGCACGTTCTTCCTATTCTTAGCTAAAAAAGTAAGAAAAGAAGGAGAAAAAGAGAGAGAAAAAAGGAAACATTTCTTGTTGTAATTCATTACATGTAGTGAGTGGATCTTTAAATTCTTGGCCATATGTTACTGTGTGTCATTATCAACCATGCAAATAATTGGATTTTTGAAAGTAAACCTTCTTCATGCACACATAATATATCATACATGCAAATGAAAATAATAATAATATCAATATCGAGATTAATGTTCCGCTTACTTTCTTCATTTACTTGTATTAGGACAATGTTAGTTGGACGATCGGGTATGGGATTTTGACCGGCGTTCTCGTCGCGGCGATCTTATTATTCATCTGCGGGATCGGAAGGTACCGGAAGCAAGTCCCGATCGGAAGCCCTTTCACTGTCATGGCTCAGGTTCTAGTGGCCGCGATTCGGAAGTGGCGCGTGGACCCCATTCGCCACCAGGAGAGAGTGGCTCTTGGTCCTGGTCTAGGTGTGGAGAGTCAATCATCTGATGCCAAGCAATTGGCTGCTTGTACGGAAAAATACAGGTATGTGTCAATTCCAACTAATAAGTCTGTCGTTTTTTTCACAGTCAAAAAGAACATTCAATTTCTTACCTCATCTCTATCAACTGATATGACGTCCACAACTATACATTTAAAAAGTATTCCAAAATTCATCATGTAGTCTTTTTATATATTCAAGTGTAAAAATAATTGCTAATATTGTCCTATAGATATCTAATTCTTTTAAAAAATATAATTTAACTACCTGAATTCATGTAAACTTTTTGGAGAAGATAAACCCAAATATTTTAAGTCGTCGCAAGTTGGTACGGACATCAAAATTTAGATTAGAAAAAGAGCAATCATATTTTACCATTTGCTTGAATATATACTAATAACTTCAACTTTGACAAGAGGGGTATAATTAATTCACTTGAATGTTAAGAATAATGAGAGTTAAAAAAATATATATTATTTTAGTGAGGTAACAATACTTGAATAAATATTTTACAAGCCCCACAAAAAGGGTCTAGAAATGACGAGGACCTCGTGGTAGTCAGGAGAAAGAGGGCATAGTAGGCCCAATAGACCACAAATATTGGATCAATTTGAGATAGCTCCAACTTTTTCAGTTTCCACTTTGCCACCACCAAATCAAACAATTTAAAAAGACAATTGCGATGGACTTCCACATTCAGATTGAGGGTCCTTTCCCACGACAACATTTATAAAAAAGATGAATAAATAAATAAAAATATTCATTATCATTCTAAATTAGATATCTTTCTTTCAGTAAATAGACCTTATAGGTCCTAGAAGTGATGTATTGCTAATTGTACATTTGATACATAGGAGAAATATATATTATAGAGATCGAGTTACTTACGACTTTCTCTTCCTCTCAGGCTTATATATCAGAGTATTTTAGTTCTGTAGCATATTAAAACTAATAAATTGTAAAATAAATACATATTCAAAAATGATATGTATAAAACGAGTTTAAGTATGATCTATGAATTATTTTTTCTGATCGTTTCAATTATTGTTTTTGAAAGTGGTAGATTATTTATAGACAAGTTCCCCAACATTTGTTAAGGATGTCAAAAAAGTAACTATAAATTTAAAAATAATATTTCATTTATAATCAATTACAAAAACCTCATAAAAATGTATAATCTTTCATTATCTCAATAATAATTTGGTTTCAAATAACTAGTTTGAATTTTTTTATTTATTTTAGGAAATAGCTCACAAACATTGAAATCTTAACCATTTTGTTGATGATAGCTTCTCCACGACTGTCGAAGTTTCCACAAGAAGTTTTTTTTCTTCTTTCTTTTATAGTAGCGTTCTTTAGTGACCAAAAACATTTTATAATGATATACACACATATACACACACATACATACAAATGTGTATGCAAAGGTGGGAAAAAGTAAAACTAGATCTAGAGCCCTTGATACGTGACATTTATATAGTCGTATCACGTGGAAATCCTAGTGCGGAAGGGTGCATGGCCATATACATTGTACTCCATAATGCGTTTACTCTTACATATACATATATATCTTTGCTTTCTGTGGATTTCCTTCTTCTTCCTTTCGTCTTCTCTACTTTTTCCTCTCATAGAGTCTAGATCCTATTCATTTTCACTTTTCTAACTTGCCACTTTCACTGCACTCTATTTCTCTATTCCACCACTTCGAGTCAACGCCACAGTCTCAACTTTATACAGAATAAACTATCAAAACATAAAGTCAAAAGCCATCTTGAATTTTATTCATTCGATAACATACTAAAGCGGATCCTAACTGTTGCCGCTGAGAAGGGGTAGGTACTATGTTATTCATATTACCTTGACTAAAAGAGGAGCATACATACATACTTACACACATATGTATATATAATATATATATATATATATATATAGGAGTTATTAATTCGTGAAAGTAATTATGGTTGATTAACTAATTCCAAACTACATAAGAGACTAAAAATCAGTGAATCGAAACAAGGAAAATTGTTGGTTAATACCATGTACATATTAGTACTATCATCTACAATAAACTAAAATTACGTTAATTAGATGACAACCCCCCATTAATTTTTTTACGCTATTCAAGTGTGTACGACCTAATTAACCACCCTTTTTCAGTTACGACTTATCTCAAATAAACTCTAGATCAAGTGACTAATTTCATCAAAACATACTAAAACTGTCACACGTGTCATGGTTGACTTTTCGCAGGTTTCTAAACAAGGCAACAATTGTCGACGACGAAGACAAGAAGTCCCCGAAAAACCCGTGGCGGGTTTGCTCGGCGAGCCAAGTGGAGGAAGTTAAGCTGGTGATTCGTCTCGCCCCAATATGGCTAAGCTGCGTAATGTTCAACGTGGTCCAATCCCAACTCCACACGTTCTTCACAAAGCAAGGAAGCACGATGGATCGCTCCATCGGGCCCCACTTCACGCTCCCCCCGGCCACCCTCCAAGGCGTGGTTGGCCTCACAATCCTCGCCACAGTCGTTCTCTATGACCGCGTCTTTGTGCCTCTGGCACATAGACGCACCGGTCACCCTTCAGGCATAACCACTCTCCAGAGAATCGGGTTCGGACTCTTTCTCTCGATCCTCACCATGGCTGTGGCTGCACTGGTCGAGTCCAAGAGGGTTCGAGCTGCCGAGGACCACGGGCTTTTGGATAGTCCTAAATCAATAGTGCCGATTAGGATTTGGTGGCTATTCCCTCAGTATATGATATGTGGGCTCTCGGATACTTTCGAGGTTGTTGGGCTTCAAGAGCTTTTCTACGCAGAGATGCCCGAGTCCATGAGGAGCCTCGGAGCCGCGGCTCATATAAGCATCGTTGGATTTGGGAGTTTCGCAAGTAGTTGGATCATCTCTCTTGTTGAGGTTATTAGCTCCAGGGTGGGCCGGAGATGGCTTGAAGATAATCTTAATCGTTCACGGCTCGATCGGTTCTATTGGGTTCTGGCTGGGATGAGCGCGCTTAA
Source organism: Urtica urens (assembly GCA_958296335.1). Lineage (NCBI taxonomy): Eukaryota > Viridiplantae > Streptophyta > Magnoliopsida > Rosales > Urticaceae > Urtica > Urtica urens. The sequence goes on along the minus strand of OY282530.1, from coordinate 7,196,279 downwards.
TCTATGTCTCTATGTTTGGTTGGTCAAGGGTTTCGTTTATAGAGAAAGTGTATGTGGTGGTCAAGAAAAACTAGATGACGATGATGATAAGGTTACAAAGAAGGGTTTTGTTGATGGAGAAGCTTAATTAGTAGGGTTTGTCTAAGAAAGTGGAACAAAGAAAAAAAACACAATATAGCATGTGAAAGAGAGAGGATCTTTGAAAAATTAACTAAAGCTTTCAAATTCTACGATTTGCCTTGCTTTGATAAGTGACTTGGAATTTGATTTCTGGTCAGCAATATATGTGTTTAGTGTATTTGTAGAATTAAATTATCAAACCCTACTCATGTATTTACTGTTTACCGTAGCATTAAGTTATCGACCCCAACTTTGGAATAGTAAATTAACCCTGCTCATTTCGGCTTCCTCACGTGTCAAATGGGTGTACCTTTCAGATTTAGGAATATAAACCAAGTAATTGTAGCATTAACATATGTACCACAATTGCATCTTCAGAAAAAAAAAAACATATGTACCACAATTATTTTATTCTTAATTTTTTTACTTGCATACGGTACGACGACATAGATGCAACCCAAATCAAATTATCCCTAAAGAATCCATAAAGAGCTTTATTGAAAAATCGATATGGCCCAAATAAAAATATTGTTTATGCTACATTAATAACACACTCTCTTTCATAATATTATATAATCTCATGTAATTAAATCTATTTTAATGTATTGTCACGTGTAATGAATAAGAGAGGAGAAATTTCAATTCGTAGACCTAAAAACATCAAAAATATTTACATTAGACTCATCTTGTTAAAAATATTCTAAAAAGGACTTTAGGTCACAAAATGGACAAAAATACCCATGAGTTTATATTTTTCTCGTTTCCCTCTTTTCCTCTCTTTCTTCCGTATCTATTTTCACTCGGCTGAAACACTCTTCACCTTCCTTCAATTTTTTTTTCCAAAACTCTACTTCAACGACTGCAATAATATAAACAACGATTATATACATTAACAATAATGTCGTCAAGCTCGGATAACTTCCTAACCGGTGGTGGAGAGGACCCGAAATCTAAAAAAACCTCTCAAAAGAGAAAATCTAAAAAAAAGAGGTAAGATTTTTTTTTTCTTAGTTAAATCTATTGCACGTGGTTTAGATAGTGTTTTCGAGTGTAATGTATGTCAAATCGGATTGATTTGAGAAGATTTGAGCTATTTTTGAGATTTTAGGTTTTTCGGAAACGAAGAACACTTTGAATGCCATCGCCAGACGGTAGGTTTTAAAAATTTACGATGGATTACGATGTATTACGATGGAATACGATAGGTGGAAGATAGGTTACAATAGGCTTCAAATGAGACTAGATTATCGTCCGGGCGATAGGTTACGATGGCCTACGATGGTGGGTGATGGTTTACGATGCAGGAAGATAGAGGACGATAGGTTACGATGGGGGGAGATAGTGGACGATAGAGGACAATATAAGGCGATAATTTTGAATTTTATGATACTTTAAGATGATAAAATTGATTTTTTGATGTTTTGTTGTGTAGGAGCACTTGAAATTCCTTGTCGAAGACACATTCTCGAGGAGAATCACGTATGATGGATCTCGGGTGCTAAAAATTGTCATGCAGCGCTTTGAAGAGATGAATTTGATCGAGCAACTCCGAGGGACGGTGTTCGAGAAATTCTTCATCACCTCCGACAGTACACGCTGGCTGGAAACCTTCATACCTTTCAATATTGGGCATACGAGGCTGTCCCGGAGCTTGGGCACGCCTTCAAAAACGGCGTCGGAAATCGAATACCGAGAATACATTCGTGGTCAGCAACCATCGTCGTTCTTAGCAATGACATTGAGGAGATCTTGAAAAAGAAATCGGTAAATTTTATCGTTATTTAATAATGTTCTTAAAATTTACGGTTAAATATTAACATTGTTTTTATGTTTTCCGTTAGGCGTCCTTCAAATGCTGCAACCGCGGCTGGGGGAAAATGGTTATCTTCAGACCCTTGAAGAGCAGACGCAGAAATGTCTATATCCGATAGACATCGAAGGAGAGGATGCGGCATAGCCGAAGAACATCGACGAAGAAATTAACATCGTCGGTTCTGCCGCAGAAGAAAGAGACGTACTCGGCCACGACGAGGACAAGGACGATGACGAGGATAAGGACGATGACTAAGATCACATATATGATACTCCTCGAGAAGCTCATCCGCGAAAGAATCTGAAGCTCGTCCTTGTCCTACCTCTCCTCGTCCTCAAGCTACGCCTCCTCCTCAATCTTTGCCTCGTCCTCAAGGTCGTCCCGAGGATGAACCTATTATCATCACTGCAGGCATGTGGGAAGACCTTCGTCAAGGAATCGAGTACATCCTCCAGAACATCGCGAACATAGGGCGCGGCATGATAGCACTTAACAGGCGATCATTTCACATTCACGATCAAATTGAGCGTATACGCCATGATCAGGTAATAAGTTCGTATATTTCGATTCATAGTTTATTACATATGCTTAACTAACGCTTTTTGCAGATTCGCCAATGGGAGCGTCTGAACCACGTATTTCGTGACGTAACTGGGATGCCCGGTAGACCTATTTCTACCACGCAAGCCCGTGGTCCGGATACTCAAAGCAACAAAATGTCGATGCTGCTCAACCTCCTCCCCCTCAAGCACAAGATAGTAGGCTTCCTTCGCCGTTTACGCCTGTGAGCAAGACGGCTTATTCAAAAGGTCTAAGAAGCAACATGAAGAGAAGATGAAGGTTCCTGCAGAACGATGTTGAGCTGATGCAATAGCATGTTCGCAAGGGATACCTAAGAGTTGAGGAATTCCACAAGTGCAAGTATTTTCTTGCAATTTTAAGTCGTATTCACCCCCGATGTCTTTAACGTGACATTCGTACAACCCAAGCCCGTACACGTGCACGAATTGTGCTTTGTTGTTCATATTCTCAAAGTCAGCTTGCCACCTTGGTGTAAGTTTCGTGTTTAACTTGTTCGCAATTTCCTCTCGTTTGAAGAAACAATTCTGTAGCGGGAATCTTATGAATTCAAGGAGCGTCGTTATCGGGAAAGACCTTGCATGCCTTGTTTTAGCGTTAAAACTTTCGGCGTTGTTACTCGTCATAATATCAATTAACACTTCATGTAATGAATATTCTATAAAAATTTATTTAATTTTACCTTTTCCCAGGAAAGAACGGTCTTGCCCATCTATCGAACCCGATATCTTCAAGATATTTTGCCATATCGACATCTCTTTGCCTCAGTTGCCTGAAGTGAGCTTCGAACGAAGTCTTATTAAAACAATAAGCCGCTTCATACAATTCACCGCGGCAGTGATCTTTCTTAAACTTGTGTTGAACATTGAGCTGCATATGATGGTAGCAGTAACCATGCGGTCTTCCTGGAATAGCAACTTCGACACCATGACTGAGACTAACATGTCGATCAGATATGAATGTTAAATCAGGTACGTCTTCACCAATAACTTCTTTCAAATTCAACAAAAACCACGTCCATGATTCATGACACTCACTGTCGACAACGCCAAAAGCGATTTGATTCAAATGTGAATTTCGCATCCAATGCAATAGCGACAAGCAATTGTCCCTCATATTTAGTCTTAAAAATGATCCATCCAAAGAGATGACTGGTCGATAATACTTAAATCCTTTAAGATACGCCAAAGTGGCAAAAAAAAAATACTTGAGTTTGTCACCATCTCTCACAAAATCAGTAACTGTGCCGGGGTTTTTTTGCTTCAACATGTACAACCACAAAGGTAATTTCTGATACGACTTTTCAGCCGTACCACAAACAAGTCCAGTAGCTACTTCCTTAGACCTCAACGCCTTCAAACAAGCCGTACCACCTTTTTGTCGAAGATGATTTAACTCGAAACTCGAAATTATTTCTCGTGGCGTACAAGTGGACATGTGTCTTCATTTCCGATTTGTTCTCAAGCTGTTTTCCAAGGTACAAGTCTTCTATGTTACCTATTACATTAAACGATAAACGGTTAAGTTCACGACACAAAAAAAATTTAAAATCTTTAACCACATAAACAGTTAAGATATATTACCTGTAGAGGATTGACTTGGTTTTTCACGATATTCTATCTCTTTAACTACTTGTTCTTGTGTGAATTCAGGATCTTTCCAAGTATAAGTTCCATAAGATCCTTTACAAGGATTGACTTCAGGATGGTTGTAGCCTGAAGGAACTTCGAAGTTCTCAACAAACTCGTCATACTCTTCATCATTTGCAAACTCCTCGAATTCTTCAGCGTCTTCAACATCATCATTGTCTCTGTTATCTTCGTTTCATTCAAGATCTTCAATATCAACGTCAAATGGATCTTTATCACGTCTATACGTATCATCTTCGTCCTATGCGAGAAAATCATCATCGGCAATAAATCGTTCATCGTTTGGTTTCAGATTACTTTATGAGACTTCAATTGCGAGAGGATGATATTGTCTTCTGCTCTCAATGCGATGAACCTTCAACACTTGTTTTCTTTTTTCACTTCGGATCCACATCGTTAACAATCGGTGACATGATTCATTTCGGTTCCAAGCTCACGCAAATAGGAAATTTACTCCAGTAGTCGTGATTCATATAATATGCGACATCATCATCGGTTACCAAGTTTGCAGGCGCCAACACAATGGTACCTAAAGTGTACGGGACTTCAATTTTCAAGTCATACGCCATCCTACCGATCTTTGAAATCTTGTAAATCATATCGATCAACTCATGATATGTCGTTTCTTTTGTAGCTTCCATCGTATACGTACGAGCTTTACTAAAATCTAATCTGTCGCTCAATCTCACCCACTTTCCACCAACACTAACGAAAACAAAAAAAAAACATCACCCATAATTGTCAACAACTGTACAAAAATTTCAAAAACTATTCAAACATATCAAAAACTTAACAAAGTTGTCAAAAACTATTCACACTTATCATAAAACATATCAAACATGTCAAAAACTATTCAAACATAGCAAAAACTTAACAAAGTTGTCAAAAACTATCATAAAACGTATCAAACATGTCAAAAACTGTTCAAACATATCAAAAACTTAACAAAGTTGTCAAAAACTATTCACACTTATCATAAAACGTATCAAACATGTCAAAAACTAAGAAACATGTAACATATTCATGATAACTTGTCATAAACTAAACAAACTTGTCTAAAACTAGTCAAACATCTAACAAAAACATAAGAACTTATCATAAAACCATCTTAAGTTTTCCAAAAATCATTTTAATTAGTAAAAAAACCAAGTTTTTTAAATTCCATCATAGCCTATCGCCCATTATCGTATAGCGTCGTCCTCCGTCATATTATATCTTCCTCCATTGTAAGTCATCGTATGATGGAGGAAGACAACGTGCGATGACGTATAATAGACAATGATGGAGGATGATAGAATATAACAACATTCATCCAGCCTATCGTAAAATTTTGCCCAGATTTTGGACGAACTTTTTCCTTTTCGATCCGAAAACGATTCTAGCACAAAAAACGACTACAAAAATTATTTAAATTAGAGGGAATGAAGTAACTTACCCATTATGACGATGATATTAAGTGATTCTAACGGATTTGGAGAGGTTTTTAGTGAATTCGAAGTTCAAAATGAGATTAATATGAGACATAAACTCTATATATGAGCTGAAGGGTATTTTAGGCCTAAAGTCCAATTTTAGATATTTTAACAAGATGAGTCTAATCTGGATATTTTTAATGCTTTGAGGTCAACAAAATGAAATTTCTTTAAGAGAATGAGTTTGTAGGGAAAGTGTTTTAAATTTATCTTTTATATATTGAAACACTAACTTTTAGGCTGTTACTTTTTAATAGTTCTTTCAGGTCTGTAATTGTTAGCGTTGAACTTGATATTTTACTCTTTTAGTTCAAGAGTGTCGTCACCTTGACCTAACCATTTTAAGTAGTTCTATTCGGCAAGATGCGTATAGCATATTCTATTACGATTGCATGCTAGACATTTGATGGAGTTTTTTTGTTCGAGATAGGCATTATTAGTAGAGATATAAAATATAATATATATATATATATATATATATAGGAGAATGTTGTTTAACAAATATATAAATTTAATATGCTAGTACAAACAAATTTTAAATTAAATCATTCAAGTATTTAGTACCGATGGGATTCGATCCCAAGTTTTCACTGTGGGAGAAAAAAAGTGATTATCAGTGCACCGAATATGCTTGTATTAGACGTTGATTGAGTTAACCACATCAACTATTGCGACACATATGCTACTATAGCCTTTTTGTTTTTTTTAAGGAAATATATATTACTATACTCTTTATACTTTTTTTTCGGTAGACATATAACACGGACATGAATGTTTATTTTCCATTGGTATAAGAAAAATAGTCAATACTCTCGGTTATGATTTATTGTAAGAGGAAGTTTTCATAAAGATATACTCTAATTTTTATTAAATTGTGCAAAATAACGTAATCGATCGCAATATATCGCAATTGGTCCAAACTTTATTAAAGATTTTTTTTTTGTCTTTTTCACATGTATTTCAAAATAAAATTTTATCACATATAAAATATAATTTCACCCCATTATCACACATATATTTTGAAATTCTCCCATATTATATGCTGTTATTTTTTTTGCTGACCATTGCATTTTTAAAAATTTATTTACCAAACGAAAATCATAGCTAAGATAACGTAGTAGGTAGGATAATTTAGCGGTAATACCTACTACGCTATTCGTGAGTTTGAACCCCACCCGCAAAGAACCTGCCATAAAAAAAATATAAACAAAAATGGTCTTTTTTTTAGTACAACAAAAATGGTCTATTAAATATGCCTAAAAGATGATGTGAGTGATGTTATTTTTGTCACTAAGTTTATGAGTATATATATATATATATATTAAAACATATATATATATATATATATATAGGTATACTGATTTGGTCTACTTCAGTAAATTTATTTAATGAAATCAACTTCAGAAATATTTGAGTCAATTGCTACCAAATCAATAAATATACTCAACTTATATTGCAGCAAAAGAAATCTCTAACAACCAAAGGAGCAACAAAATAAATTAGCTGGTCTTAACCGTATATATTTGATTCAACCCTCACATAGATATATGATTGAATCAATCTTTCACACAAAATTAACAATCTCTAGTGCATCAAAATAAATCTCTTTCAAAGAGAGTATCGTACCAACAAAATAAATAAGTTGATCTTAACCATTGAGATACTTTTATCCAAGATAACTTTCACGTACTTATCCTATTGAAGATTTCACACGGAAATCTAATATATCTATTAAAAGCTTTTTTGTTATTAAAATAAGAAGATTTGTGTCCATTACATTGGTGATATGTTTGATAGAGTTTCCACCGGAGATCAAGCTCCGAGATCTCCGGGCCCACCGAATCGGTGGCCACACTCATCTTATCCAAACTCTGCAGCGTAAAAGGAACTAGTTGCGCAAATATAACCTACGAGCCAAATATAAACGAAACTATCACCATTATACCTCGACACCAAACCACCACATTAGAACGATGTATTACGTCTTCTAAAGTCTCGCGCAGGCCCGACACACTTGTAAGGGAAATAAAGCAAAGTCTTTAGGATAGACATGAGTCTATAAAAGTCCAACAGCTAGACATGTGTTACGAAAATAAAAAGTCAAGTCATAATTTAGATTAACATTTACGGACACGTAGCGTGAGTGAACTCGGTCACGTGTCTTTGAATTGTCTAATTTGACTAAGGCGAGATGGCTAGGAAAAAAAGGGCTGCAACATTATAATAACATGTAAGACGTATACTGAAAATCAAGAGTAGAAGAGAATAACTCACCAAACGAGAGAGGTCCGCCACATGATCAAAATAGTCGAGATCACTTTTCTCAATCAACGACTTGAGTTTGCAAACTTTTTTTTGTTGACCATATGCATCATATTTTTCCGAGCCTTAGATTTCTTAGAGCCCTTTACAATTCTCGTAGGTTATTTATTCCATAATCTTATAATGTAGGAATATATTATAAAAGCTCATCATTGAACTTGTTATAGCTTAAAAAGGAAAGGAATATACGCGAGTATTTAAGTCTCTCGAAAATGATCAAGGTGAGTTAATCTCACTACAATGCGAATTCGTTTAAAATAGTATTTATTGATGATTGTTATATAATTATATGAATGTTTACGCTTTATGATTTATAATTTATGATTATGTTTAGGTTATATTTATATGCATATGTTATCAATCATGACTTGCTAAGTATAAAATTAATTTAAAGCTTATAACTTTTCTTCAAGGTTATTAAGTAAGTATTAGATTTATTTTATTCATGAAATTTACAATGCAAATATTTTAACAAGTATGTAAGTGAAAACAATAAGTAACTAACGTATCGTCCTACGCTAGAGTAGATTCTCGCGACCACCATTTAGACATTTATGTCACGATAAAGTGAGTCATACATGTTTAATAATGGCGGAAGCAATGTTTGACCGCATTGCTTTTCATAACTTTAGCGAACGATACGATACAATCACTAGGGGTCCCCAAATTCATGAAACAAGTAATAAGATGTGCATCACATTGATATTATTTAAATAAAACGTTTTAGTTTTTATTTACTATTATGTTAAACTAAATGCTTTGTGAGCTTTTTATATGAATTCTATTGAACTTTAGCTCACCAGTTTGCATATGTACTTTCTGTTTTCATTGTAGGACTTACATAAGATAAATGATTTTGAGTTGAGATCGTAGTGACAACAAGAGTGAATGGTGGGGATGGATACCGCTACACTAATATGTTTTTCACTGCTAATTTTATTTTTGTAAAATTTCTAAGTGTATTTTCTTCATATTTTAAACTTTTGAAGATGGAAATTTGTTTTAGTTAAGAACAAGTATTTTTGTATTTACTTATAATATGCTATATGATCTAGAATTATAAATTATCTAAAAAATAATATATGTTTCATATATAGTTATTAAAAAAATTAAGTGCAAAATTTTACAAGTATGAAATATGTCAAGCTTATGTATACATGTACTTAAAGAAATAACGGATCGTTAGACTTCATCTCTGCATCGCATGAGTAGTGGATCTTTGCAGAAGAATTGATTTCCATCGAGACTTGACAAATTCAAGATCACACTTGGGTGTTTTTGTTGGCAGAGATGCCAACAAGAAGATTATTTATTAACATATTGATGGAATATATAAATCTTTCGTAAGTCCTTATTGTAATTTTCTGAATTAAATTAATAAAAGTTGAAACGTTCATTCATTCCTTTTTCGATTGATTGAAGATTTATAATATTAAATAGTCTTATAGTTCGTAATCAAACCTAACAATATATGAAGAGACAAATTTGGATTTGCGTGAACAATCTCTTCATGGTTTGGTTAAAATGAAATATTTGCAATCTAAAGATAAACGGACTATTGATCCTAGTATGATTGTTGGAAGAATCTATGATGTTTGGTTACGAGGCATAGAGAGTTAGGAACTCTATAGTTCTTCTAGTGTATCTTCCGAAGATACTGAATTGACCAGTGCACTTTTAGAGACAATGTAAGAACAAATCATTTAACCTCTTCTATCTCAAGGTCACTATATATGAATTGCATAATGCTTAACTAAATCCTGAAATGAGCCATGTCATTTCATCGTATTAATACTCTCATTTGAGAAAGTCAAATTCTAGGTCCATTACGTGAGATATTAAGTTATGAAGATGTCATGAACCAACTTTGTGAAGTTCTCATAGATATGGAATTCATCTACAAGATTGCTGAAATGCAGTGTATATCACCTCATGTTTTATTACTTGGATTGTGAATAAATGAACCGCGCGGTATCCAAAATTAAGTAGCAATTTTATTTGGATGAAACAATGGGACTTGTTAGCTCCTCGTCAATACATTGTTTCTAACTTAGTCACAAGTAACAAAGGAGTTGAGGAAATAACAACTAGAAGGGTAAAATGGTAATTTTATAAATCCCATTTAGTTGATGATATTCATGAAGGGTAATCATAGATAACATTCAATGGATCCGCTCAATATAATTAAGTTGAATTTGAGTAGAAAATAATTTCATTTGAACCAAGAGATTTTGAGTGTCAACTCTTTAGTGGAGTCATTTGACATTAAGCTAATACTCGGAAAATGTTTCTGAACTTTTGAGTCCGAGTATAGAAGGTCAATCTTTGTTTGTTTAGATCCATAGGATCACTATTACAGGTCATTAGAGTAGGATTGTTAAACTAGAAATTAAGTCAAAATATGTTCAAGTGTTGAACTAGACTTTTTCTATTAAATTGTCTAAAAAGTATTTTTGTCCACCTCGACATAAAATGATGTGAATGTCAAAATATGATTTTGAATATTTTCATATGATGGAAATATAAATTAGTTTCTAAATCCGAGAAGTCGTTTGAGGCATTATGAAATTAATTTCATTATTTGTACAGTGGGTATTTTAAAAATTGTCTTAAAAGAAATATGGAAGCATTTAGATGCCCTTCCCTAGTGTAGAGTTCGGCCAAGATACATCAAAGTGGAGATAATTCTTTGCCTTTAATTATAAAGATAATTACCCAAAAGGAAAAGAGGAAATGAATTTCCTTGAGAAAGAAATAAATGTACTAAGTGGGGAAACAAATTTCCTCACTAATGCACAAGGGATGACCGGCCAAGTTAATAGAGAAAATGGAGAGAAAATCAAATATTGTATCATGAATGCATAATAGGAAATGGTAATTACCCTTTCTTGATTTTCCTTCTCCTATAAATAGAGTCTCACATAGAGATGTGAAAAATCAGTTTTTTTTGTCTTGCTCTCTCTATTCTAGCCGACCTTCTCCTCTCTCTCTCTCTCAAAATCCTTTTTTTTATTTTGGCACCTTAGTCCTCATTAGACTTAGGCTAAATTAACTATTTAGCTCATAAAAGTGTTCTTGAGTTATTTTATTTAATTGTGTCCACACACAAATCCTTCTAAACATCTAAAGACTCATGTAATAAAAACATTAGGTTTCTCGAGTTCACGTTTAGCTCTGAAGAAATCGAGCCAGACGAGAAGATCAACCTTTCTCAAGATCCCTCTAAATCAAAGTAGAAGAAATGTTTGTATTTAAGCACTTTAAATAATGTTTTACATTTATACATGTTCATGCACTTTGTCTAGGTTAGTAAAATTGTTTTACTTTTTTTTTTTTTTATATTCCGCCATTAATGTGTTAATGATAATTATTTCTTAACCCTAAACCTATTCCAACAATATTTTGGAATATTTCTGGAGTAGTTGCTGTGAGATAAGCTGAAGAAATCCAAGAAGTTTACATATGTGATGCTAGGAGGAATTTGAGCAGACAATTTGTTCCAAGAGCGATCAAGAGACTCAAATGCCATCATGTTTTCAATGTTCTTGCGAATGCTTCCACACTGATGAATTTTGGAGAGATTCAGGAAGCGTAGTCGTTGGAGTCTTGCGAGTTCTTCGGGGATCTCTCTAGATAAATTGTTTCTTGAAAGATTAAAGGCAGTCACAAGAAAAATGGTGCTTTCATGCTCGTTTTCCTTTCCTTTAATCACAAGAACCATATTTTCTATGGCCAAACTGTTGTTGATGCATGTATATGAGGTTCAACTAATTCATACTCCGGAGAGTGTAATGCATTGTTGAAAACGTTGTGGTATGGCTCCATATAGATTCTTGTCGGCGCCATCAAGAATTTTGAGACGATCGAGCGCACAAAGCTCATATCGGACTTCACTGCTCAATTTTTTTGAATGAGGAATGAGAACACTCAGTTTCGTAAGACTTCCTATTCATTTTGGAATTGTTCCAACAAGCCTATTCCTGTCAAGGTTGATAGCTTCTAAATTTGAAAAATTCTTGAGTGAGTTTGACATTTCTCCAATGAGGTTGTTATTACCCAGGTTTAATTAGTGTCAGTAATTCAACAAATTTATAAAGCTTGGAATATGACCAATAAGATGATTGTTTTGCAAGTGTATCACATCTAATTTAGTCGAATATTCCCAACAGCCTGGAATATTTCTTTGTAAACGATTGTCTCTGAGACGAAGTGCATATGCATGACGATTACTATGAAAATAAGTCCAAAATGCTCTCCAGAAGTGAGCTGTTGGATAAATCCAACCATTGAAAATTAACATAAAGAAAACCATGAATAACTCCATTGTAACTCCATGTTGTATAATGAGAAGAAAAATTTAAAAACCAGCTCGAAGGGACTCCTGATATTCCAGTAATGGATAACGCTATGCTCTCAACTTTTTTTGTGACTTTAACCATAATGGAAACCCAAGACCTAAACTCCAACCAATCAAGTCAGGAGATGAAAGATCAAAGAGAGGAATCCAGTCTAAAGTTACGTCCAAAGTCATCTGACAACGAATTTCTATAAGCATTTAAGTGTGTTCAAATTTGTGAGAATAGACAAATGAATTTGGAAACAACGCCTTGTATATGGTTAAGGGCATCACTAACCTTTAGCACTAAATTTGGTGTTAAAGTTTTTTCATCTCCAATCACAACACCAAAATACTATTTATCAGTATTATATTATTAAGTTATACAATTTTTTATTGATATATATATATATTAAAGTAATTGTAGTTATAAAATTAATTTTGTTTCAAAAACAAAAAAAATGCCGTGTGAATAGTACAACGCCAGTATCACGCCAAATTTGGCGTTGTACTGTTCATATCATCAAATTTGGTGTTGGATATACAGTGTGGTTGGAGCAAATTCAACACCAAATATGCCGATATGGCGTTGACTGCAGATGACCTAAATAAAATATCTAGGAATTCAAATTCGAGAGAGACCCGAGTGACACCGAGATAAGTCCAAAGATATTGTTAAATTTCAAAGAGAGTTTTGACGTTTTTGAATTCGTTTATTTGATCAGAAATTTCACCTGCAAATAGATTTTTTGGCCAATAGTTATTGAAATGGCCATTATTTATGACTATTATCAATTTTTCCAAGTTTGAGGTTTAAAGAGTTTTCAGGGAGAAAAATAAAGTCTTCAAGTTTGTTAGATACGCTTGTTGAGATTCAGAAATAATACTCGTTAAATTATGTACGATGCCAGACTTCCGTTGATTTATAAGACATCTGAAATAATAAATATTAGTTAAATAAAGTGAAATTTTCAGTATCTCCATCACATGGAAAATCGAAAACTAACATGTGAATGTTATTTTAAGTCTTAGGTGGAGATCTTACGAAGATATTACAATAGAGAAATTTCGTTAAATGGGCTTAATAACCACTAAAATATCAAAGTTAGACCTCATATGTATACCTCTATCTCAAATTAGACTTTTGACCAATTTTCGGATAAAAATACCCTTCGAATCTCTTTAAACCTATTTTTTCATTGATGAAATCCGATAGAATCAAATGAATTTTTTTTTTGTTATTGAAATCAGATAAAATCCGATGAAATACGATGAAATCTGATAAAAATTGATGTTTTTTTTTTGTTTATTTAGGCGATAAAATCCGATAGGAATTGATGATTTTTTTAACGAAATAAAATAAAATTCGATGAAATAAGATGAAATCCGATAGAAATAGATGATTTTTTTGTTTATTTACGCGATAAAATCCGATGAAAACCGATAGAATCTGATGAATTTTTCTTGCTAGTGAAAGAAGATAAAATCCGATGAAGTAAAAAAATGAGAAATTTTTTTAAAAAGCATTTGAAGGGTATATTTATCCAAAAATGGGTCAAAAGTCTAATTTGAAATAGAAATATACATAAAAAATCTAATTTTAATATTTTAGTGACTATTAAGTCCAATTAAAGAAATTTCTCTAACAATACCACACATATCTGCCGTTTTCAAAACTATAATCAATTCAACTCGTCTTTTAGAATCATGCATGTTTCTTTATTCTTTTAAAGTAAAATACATGGTTCATAATCATGAGTATATTTACAAAGAAAATACATGGTACTACACAATAGTAATTGAATCTTTTATCAGCTAATCAACATTGCCATCCTTTCAGAGTAAAGGCCAAGGTAGAAGAATCAATATAAAAATAAAAATAAAGTCATTAAGCCTAAAATGGTACGGTTATAACATTTCGGATAGTGCAAAAACGTACTAGTATCATAATATTATCTTGACTTGCTCAATAAGCGATAAATACTATGCATACAATAGTATTATATAATGACACGATAATGTTGAGAAAAGAAGAAATGCGAAGTTACCCAGTTAAGGCATTGAGGGAGAGCCATAGCCAAACCAACCAACCAAACCCAACCCACGTAAACTGGCTTCATACAATTAGCTACCATGAAAGCTATTACAAATAATCTTTCTCAATCCCTAGATTTCGTAGAACGCGCTGTTTATCGTCTTGAGCGATTCGAGTTCTTCCCGGTTACTGATTCCATGATCAACGTAACACAGCTGAATCCAACAATTACGTTAACCCACATTCTTGAAAGAAGGAATAAATAAAATGTAATCACTATTTAAAATAATTGATGACCACCTGGTATTGTGGCTTCTTTAGCGTATGAACTCCTCTCTTTATAGCCTTTTGCCATCCTACGTTTTGCTTCAACGATCTTTCCAAAGCCGCAGTTTTCTGGAAATAACAGAACAGTGAGAGCCAACGATCGACATTGTCATTTCTTTACCAACATATAATTTGGAAAAAGCTTGTAGAATTAAAATTACATGAGCAGGGTCCAATATCAAGAGCTTGTATAGTGGCTTTGCTTTTCGTTCATGGCTTACTTGAATCCCAACGATGGTCCTCGAATGTCCGTTGTGTTGAAAGTACAATGGCCTATCCACAAATCTCAATATTTCAACACTCAAACCAAGATTACCGAACCAATCTAAAACCAAATATCATTGTTTAAATGAAATTTGGATTCGGATAAACGATTCAGTTCAAATAACTGAAATGAGACTTGGATTTTGAAGATAAAGACTCACGCTTTCCCAGTTTCAATTACCCGGCGGCGATCGCTAGGGTTAATCGGTTTTTCACCAGCAAAGTAATTCCATATCCAGTCAATCAGAATCTGCCGACCCTTGCTTTCTCTCGAGCCCGAAGAGTCACCGATCTCCGTTGTCGAACCGCGACTCTTTCGCATCACGAATCGATCCATTGGCCCACGAACCTCGACCCCTTTCCTTTTCTCGCCGATGCTCGAACCTGGAACGGTGAGATAAAGCGACTCGGACTCTTTGGGACCGAAATCCACAACCATTGCTCGGAGCCCGAAAGAGCGAAAAAGAGCAGCGCATTCGGTGGTTCCGATCCACTTCTTCGTGCCGTGGATTCTCTTCTCGAAGTGCTCCGATCCGGGCTCGTCGAAGCCCTTTTCCCAAGCGATTTCGAGCCATCTCTGCAGAGAAGAAATGTCGGGAACGAACCCGGATCCACTGAACAGAGCTTCCATAGCCTCTCTCCGCTGCGAAAGCAAATGCGAGCTCAGCATTTGGACGTTGCGATACCCACAACCCCATCCGATATCTTCCGACTCGAGGCTCTCGAAGTGGTCCACGTAGCCTGACAAAACGCTGGTCGTGTTCTCGGGTTCCGATTCCAAACAATTTCTCAACAAAGAAATTAGACCGCCTTCGATTTTACGAAATTCGCTTTTGATCTGCAAATGAATCAGCCGATTGGCCTTTTCGCCGACACTACCAGAGGTTTCCTCAGACCCAAAGTCACAGTTTACTTGATTTTTCTGCATTATTAAGCTTATGAAAATCAACATCTAATCCATCGAGCTTCTGACAAAGTAAAACGCCCTTAATTTGGGATATTCCTCAAACCATTTAACTTACACTATTAGAGTTTCCTATGGATTAGAACGAACATTAATTACCTCGAATCGAGATCCAAAATTCAAATTCTGATATCAGAAGTACCGGAGAATGAGGAAAATTGGAAGGAGAAGACGCCAATTGTTGAGCTAATTCAAAGTCTATTGCGAGTTGTTGCTGCTCTTGCTCGTCCTCGAAATGACTATTGGCGTGTCTGCAGAATATAGATATGTGATATAATCTAGGATCATATACAAGATATGCATAGTTATATATTCACACGCAGACATACAAAAACGAGAACGTGATTGATTCGAACTAGAAGACAAACCGTTGTATTTCTGAAGAAGGAACGCGAAGGTCGCAGAAAGGGCAAGACGCGGACTCCATTTTCGTTTCTTCAACGATAAGTTTTAAAATTTATGAATAGATCATAAACCCTAAGTTGGCAACGTAAGAAGAAAAAGAAGAAAACGAAGAAGACGATGAAAGGGCGCGAATTGTTCTTAGTGCTTCAAATTCCCAAAAGATGTGATTTTTAGGTTGCAGAAAACCTTTTTTTTTGCTACAAATAAGATGGTGCTTCAAATTCTTAGAAAATGTTTTTTTTTGGAGGAAGTCTCAAAAAAATGTTATTTTAGGAAACATGGTCGTTGCCACGAAATAACATAATTTTTTTTACGTATAGCGTATGAAAACCGTGATTATATAAATATTAAATAAAGTAGAAACCACAAGTAAACTCAATAGATAAACGTATCTACGTTATCGTACGAGGACTCAAATTGTGATTATCGGGTCTAGTGACCTCTTCCGAACAAGTCGGGACTGAACCCACCCAAGTCGAACTCGAGTAATGGTTAATCGTTGCGCACTATATTATGCGTTGTGACATTGAATATGTTGGAATATCTATAGGGTTAAGAAAAATTTATCATTAACACATTAATGACGAAATATAAATTTTTTTTTACTAGTAAAACAATTTTTACTAACCTAAACAAAGTGCATATACATGTAATTAAAAACATTATTTAAAGTACTTGAATATTACTTTTCTTGTATCTTAAAACTTGAAGCGTCTTGAGAAAAATAGATCTACTTCCTTGCCTCGATTCCTTCACTTCTAATCTTGAACTTGAGAAACCTAAGGTTTCTATTACAATAGTCTATAGAGGTTTAGACGGATTTGTGTGTGGGCACAATTAAACAATATGAACCAAGAACAATTCTTGGATCATAAGCTAATTCTCTAGATCAAGTATGGATCTAGGTGCAAAATAAAAAGGAGTATTTTTTAAAGAGAGAGAGATAGGGTCGGCCACTATGCAAGAACGAGCAAGGAAAAAACTTGTTTTCACATATCTATGTGAGGCTCTATTTACAGGAGAAAGAAAAATCTATAAAGGTCAATTATGCATTCATGAAAGAATAATGCATTCATGACACAATATTTGTTTTTCTCTTCCCCTTTCTCTCCTAAGATGGCTGGCGATACATTGTGCATTAGTGAGGAAATTTGTTTCCTTTCTTAGCACATTTGTTTCATTCTCAAGGAATTTAATTTCCCTTTTCCTTTTGGGTAATTATCCTTATAATTAAATGAAAATAAAACTCTCCTCTTTTATGTGTTTTTGCCGAATTCTATAGCTAGGGAAGGGACATCTAGATGCTTCTTTATTTCTTTTAAGACATTCATTAAAATACCCATTGTAAAATTATTATTGCACAAATAATGAAATTAATTTCGTAATGCCTTAACGACTTTTCGGCTTCAGAAAATAATTTATATTTTCATCATATGAAAATATTCAAAATCTTGTTTTGACATTCACATCATTTTATGTCCATGTGGACAAAAATACCCTTTAGACATTTTCCGAAAAAAATCTAGTTCAACATTTGAACTTATTTTGACTTAACTTCTAGTTTAACAATCATACTCTAATGACCTGTAATAGTGACCTTATGGATCCAATTGAACAAAGCTTGAGCTTCTATACTCGAACTCAAAAGTTCACAAACCTTTTTCGAGTATTAGCTTAATGTCAACTGACTCCAATAAAGAGTTGACACACAGAATCTCTCGGTTCAAATGAATTTATTTTCTACTCAAATTCAACTTAATTATATAGAGTGGATCCATTGCATGTTATCAATGTTTACCCTTCATGAATATCATCAATTAGTTGTGATTTATAAAATTACCATTTTACCCTTCTAGTTGTTATTTCTTCAACTCCGTTGTTACGTGTGAATAAGTTAGAAATAATGAATTGACGAGGAACTAACAAGTCACAATCTAAGTAATAAAGCATGAGGTCATATATATTGCATCTTAGCAATCTTGTACATGAACTCCATATCTATGAGAACTTCACAAAGTTGGTTCATGACATCTTCATAACTTAATATCTCACCAATTGGCCTAATCTAGATCACATAATGGATCTAGGATTTGACTTTCTCAATTGAGATTATTAATGCTATGAAATGACATGTCTCATTCAGGATTTAGGTAACCATGATGCAATTCATACATAGTGACCTTGAGATAGAAGATGTTAAATGGGTTGTTCTTCTATTGTCTCTAAAGGTGCACTTGTCAATTCAGTATCTTCGAAAGATACATTGGAAGAATTTTAGAGTTCCTAACTCTCTATGCCTTGTAACCAGACATCATAGATTCTTCCAACAATCATACTGGGAGCAATAGTCAGTTGATCTTTAGATTGCGAATATATCGTTTTAGTCAAACCATGAAGAGTTTGTTCACGCAAATTTACATTTGTGTCTTCATACATTGTTAGGTTTGATTAAGGACTATAAGACTATTGAATATCATAAATCTGCAATCAAACTAAAAAGGAATGAATGAAGATTTCAACTTTTATTAATTTGATCATCAGATTACAAAAAGGACTTTATAAAGATTTATATATTACATCAATATTAAATAAACAATCTTCTTGTGGGCATCTCTGCCAACAGTTTGATCCTCTTGGGTTCCCTAATTAGATCATTATCTATTTCAATGTCTAGCAGCAAAGGTTGTGTTGGATAAAGATAGTACAAACCATTCTTCATACAAGCATCAGTGACAAATGAATTGGAAAAAGAAATAACAATTTCATTATCAATAAACTTTAAATAATAATTCTGCTCAACAATTTGACCTACATATATTAAGTTTTTCCCAAAGGAAGGAACAAAATACACATTATTCAAATATAAAGTTCGGTCCTCGAAAGACAATGTCACGGATCCCACAGACTTAGCAGACACAAAGCTCCCATCACCCCACTTGAAGCAGAAGTCGCCATCCTCTAAGCTTTTGCTTTTCGTGAACCCATTCAAGGAACAACAAATATGGTTAGTAGCAGCGGAGTCAATAATCCACGATAATACATTATCAGCTACTAAACAAGTTTCGGTAATAAGTACAATACATTTCCCTTTAGCCTTGAAGTAGGTAGGACAGTTCCTACGCAGTGTCCGGGCTCATTGCAATGGTGATATTTGTCCTTAGACTTGTCCACCTTGGCAGTCCGGGGCATCTTCTTCTTCTGAACCTTGCTAGGGTTCTTCTTAGATCTAGAGGTAGAGGCTCTGTGCTCAGTAGCATGAGCTTCTCCAGTAGTCCTCTTTTTCTTTAAGAGTCCCTCAGCGGTGTGGATCTCCTTCATTAGCTCGGTAACAGTGTACCCTAGTTTATTCATGGAGTAGTTCAGTTTGAAAGTATCAAAAGATTCAGGGAGAGTTTCCAAGATCAAATCTATCTTGGTTTCTCATCAATCTCAGATCCAATGATTTCCATCTCATTAAGATAGCTTATGATCACCATCATATGTTCTCTAACGGGAGTCCATGCTTTCATACGATAGTTCATAAATTGTCATACCGCTTGTTGCCTAGCCTGACGCCCTTGCCCTCAAACATCTCCTGGAGATTGTAGAGCATTTCATAGGCTGACCCAATATCACGATTTTGTTGCAACACATTGTTCATCGATGCTAAAATATATCGAATATGAGCCAGGCCACAAGGGCGTCCTTCTCCTCTTGAGTCGAATCATTATTTGTATCAGGAGGACATCGGGTGGTGAGTACCCATTTGTACCCATTTAGAGACATGTTGTTGAAAGTTGAAACAATTTATGATTAGTCTTTTGTTTAGGATTTTAAGTTTAATTTTATTTAGACAAAAATAATCCAAAGATGTTATGAAGAAAATGACACTTTACTCCTTCGAGGGAAAGCCGCAAAGAGTCGCCTTTCATAAGTAAATGACACATCATTAATGCATAGTCATGATGTCAATTCATCAATGCTTTGACTAGCCACCTTATAAAGAAGTTTGATCGCTCAAAAAGTTTTTGCGAGGCCTCGAGGGAAAATTACTAAAGTTTGAGTCTAAGTGTGTAACCAACCACTTAGTTCAACAAGATCTACTTTGAAAACAATTCTCCGAGGGGATGCCTTGTCTCAACGTTTCACTTTTGAACGTAGCTATAAAAGCAATGTTAGGAGCAATGCGTCTATGAGTACTCTCATTTAAGAGAGGGTTACAAGGGTGACTCTTAGTTCGGCGACATATGCACTTCACATTAGTGTTGGGGATCGCGGGTTGCAAACAATAAGTACAACCCTCCCATTTAGTTTTTCGAAAATAAGGGGATCCTGGGTTGCAAACAATAAGTGCAACCCTCCCACTTAATTTTTGGAAAAGAGTACATCATCTCTTGTACGTTTGGAAACATGTTTTCAGGTGTAAAGAGAGATAGAGTGGATCACTAGAAAAAAAAACCCTAAAATCGATATTTGTCAGGGTAGAGCAGTGTTAATGCACTAAGGCACAAGGAACACACTAAGATCTCTTTTTCTATGAATTTATTTTGCCTAAGAAAAGTGTGTGAGATTAATATATCTCACTTTTGCACTTGGAAATTTTTGAGATTCAAAATCTCCTAAAACTAATATCTTCATCTTCATGAAATCTTCCTTAAATGCGTATTCATGGTGGTTGAGTGTGTGAACGTCGAAAATCCACGAAAGCAACCAGAAGAGGGGAAAAAGATGGGAGTTGCAAAATATGGAATGCCGTAAACCTCGGGCTTAAAAGGTCATAAATGACATATCCAGTATCCGATTGAGCTGAAACCAATTTCATTGGATAGCTAACTTCCATACCTTTAATTTGGTTTAAGAAACCCTAATATTCAAGTTCCGAGCAAAGAGTTATGCTCGGTTTACTGAGCCATACCAATTTGTCCAGAAATTGAAAAACAATTAAAAGTTCGTCAGATCTAGGCCTAATAGGAAAGAGGTTTATTGAAACATTTTAATTGTGTGTTATATTAACATGTTAATAATTAAACACGATATAAAACAAGCAACGTAATATAAAACATTTAATAAAAAATTTAAACTAGAAGTGCAATGAACTAGTTTAAATTATATACACAAATTTTGAAACTTGTCAAAAATTTGATTTTGAGTATGCTAAACATAAAATAATTAAAAAATATTTTTATATAGCATATTGAACAAGTGGAAAATCAACAAAAATTTAATTTTAGAGATTGTACCAAAAAGTTAAAATTTTGTAAGATCTAGTCTTTGAAAAACCATTTTTCAAGCAAATTTTGAAAACAAATTTCTTATAATGATTTTAAATAACATGTACATGCTTATACTTTGACCATAGCTCTGATACCATTTGTTGAAATAGGTCTAGGGTTAAGAAAAATTAATCATTAACACATTTACGAAGAAATATAAAAATTTATTTTACTAGTAAAATAGTTTTTACTAACCTAAACAAAGTGCATATACATGTTATGAATTTAAACATTATTTAGAGTTCTTGAATACTAACCTTTCTTTTATTTTGATTTGGATGGATCTTGAGAAAGGTTGATCTTCTCTTCTAACTCGATTCCTTCAAGCCTAATAACGTGAACTCGAGAAACCTAGTCGCTTAGAAGCGACATTAGAAGCGACTAGTCGCTTCTAGTGCCCAAATATACTGAAATATTTGGCGCGGATGGTGCGAGCCAATATTTTTGGCATGTAGAAGCGAAAAATCGCTTCTAATATGTCGACTACAAAAATTAGAAGCGACTAGTCGCTTCTAAAAGTCAAAATGTTCATTTTTTGTGGAAAATCAGGGTGTTTACGTTAGAAACGACTAGTCGCTTCTAAAGATAAAAAGTCGCTTCTAATTAGAAGTGACTAGTCGCTTCTAATTCCCCATGTCGCTTCTAATTCCCCCTGTCGCTTCTAAAATTATCTTTTGTAGTAGTGTAAACGTGAACTCGAGAAACCTAAGGTTTCTATTACAAGAGTCTATAGAGGTTTAGAAGGATTTGTGTGTGGGCACAATTAAACACAATAGCTCAAGAACAAGTCTATGAGCTAGAGAGTTAATTAAGCCTAAGTCTAATGAGGGCTTAGGTGCCAAAATAAAAGAAGTATTTTCTAGAGAGAGAGAAGAGAGACACGGCCACAATGCAAGAGAGAGCACGAATAAAGCTTCTTTTTCAGATCTCTATGTGAGGCTCTATTTATAGGAGAATGAAAATCTATAAAGGTCAATTATTCATTAATGAAAGAATAATGTATTAATGACACAATATATGATTTTCTCTTCTCCTTTCTCGCCGGCCATGTCAACCAAATACGGAGAAAATTTGTTTCCTCACTTAGCTTATTTATTTCCTTCTCAAGTAAATTTATTTCTTCTTTTCCTTTTGGATAATTATCCTTATAATTAAAGGGAAATAAAAATCTCTTGTTTAATGCATGTAGGTCAAATTCTATAGCTAGGGAATGGGCATTTAGATGCTTCCTTATTTCTTTTAAGACAATTCTTAAAATAACCATTGTAAAATTATTATTGCACGAATAATGAAATTAATTTCTTAATGCCTTAAACGACTTCTCGGCTTTAGAAAATAATTTATATTTTCATCATATGAAATATTCTTATTTTGAAATTCACATCATTTTATGTCTATGTGGACAAATATACCCTTTAGACATTTTCCGAGCAAAAGTCTAGTTCAACATTTGAACTTATTTTGATTTAGCTTCTAGTTTAACAATCCTACTCTAATGACCTGTAATAGTGACCTTATGGATCCAAATGAAAAAACCTTGAGCTTCAATACTCGAGCTATAAAGTTCACAAACCTTTTCCGAGTATTAGCTTAATGTCAACTGACTCCACTAATGAGTTGACACTGAGAATCTCTTGGTTCAAATGAATTTATTTTTTACTCAAATTCAACTTAATTATATAGACTGGATCCATTGAATATTATCTATGTTTACCCTCCATGAATATCATCAACTAGATGAGATTATAACATTACCATTTTACCCATCTAGTTTTTATTTCCTCAACTCATTTGTTACTTATGAATAAGTTAGAAACAATGTATTGGCGAGGAGCTAACAAGTCACATTGTTTCATCCGAATAAAAAATTGCTACTTAATTTTGGATATTGCGCAGTTCATTTATTCACAATAATAAAGTACGAAGTGATATATATTGCATCTCAGCAATCTTGTACATGAATTCTATATCTATGAGAACTTCACAAAGTTGGTTCATGGCATCTTCATAACTTAATATATCACCAATTGGCCTAGTCTAGATCACGAAATGGATTTAGAATTTGACTTTCTCAAATGAGATTATTAATGCTATGAAATGACATGTCTCATTTCAGATTTTAGGTAATCATGATGTGATTCATACACAGTGACCTTGAGATAGAAGATGATAAATGGTTTGTTCTTCTATTGTCTCTAAAGGTGCATTGGTCTATTTAGTATCTTCGAAAGATACACTAGAAGATATATAGAGTTCCTAACTCTCTATGCCTCGTAACCAGACATCATAGATTTTTCCAACAATCATACTGGGATCAATAGTCCGTTGATCTTTAGATTGCGAATATATCGTTTTAGTCAAACCATGAAGAGTGTGTTCACGCAAATCTACATTTGTCTCTTCATACATTGTTAGGTTTGCTTAAGGACTATAAGACTATTGAATATCATAAATATTCAATCAAACTAAAAAGGAATGAATGAACGTTTCAATTTTTATTAATTTAATCAGCAAATTACAATAAGGACTTTATAAAGATTTATATATTACATCAATATGTAAATAAACAATCTTCTTGTGGGCATCTCTGCCAACAAACTCCCACTTGACTCAAAGAAGATGAGAGTAGTCCTTCATGCGTAATCCTTCTCGATGTTGGTCGAAGACCTTGTTGGGTAGGCCCTTGGTGAAAGGATCTGCAAGGTTGTCCACCGTTGAGATCTTCTTCACCTCCACGTCTCCGCGCTGCACGATCTCTCTAATCAAATGGTATTTCCTCTCAATATGCTTAGAGCGCTTATGGCTTATGGGTTCCTTTGAGTTAGCAACAGTCCCACTATTATTACAATAAAGTGTCATGGGCTCGTTGACATTTGGAACAACTTCCAAATACTTAAGGAATGTTTTAGGCCATACAGCCTCTTTGGATGCTTCACAAGCAGCAAATATTCTGCTTCCATGGTGGAGTCAGCAATGCAAGATTGCTTGATACTCCTCCAAACAACAGATCCACCATTCAGGATGAACACAGATCCTTAAGTGAATTTCCTGGAATCCTTATCCGCCTGAAAGTCGGAATCAGTATACCCCGTCATAGTCAGGTCAGTACCTGAATATGTAAGCATCAAGTTCCTATTTTTTCCGAAGATACTTAAGAACATGCTTAACAACAACCCAGTGCTCGGATCCAGGATTTGATTGGAAACGGCTAACTACGCCAACGACGAAACATATATCCGGTCTAGTGCACAGCATAGCATACATGAGACTTCCTAGGCTGAAGCATAGGGAATCTTTCTCATGTCCTCAATCTCTTGTGCAGTCTTGGGAGACTGGTCCTTAGAGAGTGAGACTCCATGTCTAAAGGGGTTTAGGCCCTTCTTTGCATAGCGAAGCGATCCAACACCTTATCTAAATAAGATGCTTGGGAGAGCGACAGGATCCGGTTCTTTCGATCTCGAAAGATCTGAATCCCCAGAACGTATGCAGCTTCCCCTAGATCCTTCATATCAAACTGCTTAGCTAACCAGATTTTAACCTTAGATAATTTACCTACATCATTACCAATGAGTAGTATATCATCGACATACAGTACCAGAAACACAACTTTGCCCCTGTGTATCAATATATAGACACAAGGTTTATCTATTGACTGTTCAAAACCGAAGCCTTTTACAATTTCATCGAATCTAATATTTCATGATCTAGATGCTTGCTTTAATCCATAAATGGATTTAAGCAATTCACAAACCTTGTGCTCTTGATCACTTTCCACGAAACCTTCTGATTGAGCCATGAAAATGCACTCGTCAAGATTTCCATTCAGAAAGGCAGTTTTGACATCCATCTGCCAGATCTCATAATCGAGAGCGGCAACTATGGATAGAAGTATACGGATGTATTTAAGCATTGCGACTGGCGAGAAGGTTTCTTCATAATCGATACCTTCCTTTTGGGTATAACCCTTAGCCACTAGTCGAGCTTTGAACGTCTCAATGTTTCCATTTGGACCCATTTTCTTCTTATAGATCCACTTACACCCTACAGATTTAACCCCTTCAGGTAGGTCTACAAGTTTCCAGACTTTGTTGACATACATCGAATGCATCTCAACTTTCATGGCATCAAGCCAAAGGTTTGATTCAGAACCAGCCATTGCTTGGCTGTAGGAAACAGGGTCATCCATGTCAGCGACGGCTACGAGAGTGTTGCCATAGGACATGTACCTGTCGGGCTTTTCAGAAACCCTCCCACTACGTCGAAGTACCATTTGATGAGGTTCTGAATTGTTAGGTTGCGTTTCTGTTGGGGTAAGAACAGTTCTTACAGATGAGGTAGAAGCATCCTCACCCAACTTTTCTTCAAGCACAATTTTGCTTCTAGGTTTGGTATTCTTCATATAGTCCTCCTCATGGAAACGAGCATTAGTGCTGACAAACGTTTTTTCGTCCTCGGGACTATAGAATGTAAAACCTTTGATTTCCATTGGATATCCAACGAACACACATAATTCTGACCTACTAGCCAACTTGCTAGTCTTTTGCATTAGAACATGTGCAGAGAAATCCCAAATTATGATGTGGCTTAAACTAGCTTTACGCCCAGTTCATCGTTCATAAGGAGTACAAGGGACCGTCTTAGACGGAACTTGGTTCAGAATATATGCGGCAGTTTTGATGGCATATCCCCAAAAGGAATTAGGGAGTGATGGGTAACCATCTCCATCAGAGTTCGATTCCTTCTCTCTGACACTCTGTTCTGTTGAGGTGTGCCGGGTGCTGTAAGCTGAGAGGCGATACCTTCTTCTTTAAGAAAGTCATCGAACTCTTCAGAGAAGTACTCACCACCTCGATCAGATCAAAGGGTTTTGATCTGTTTGCCCAAAAAACCTTAAATACGTTAAAGGTTTCGGATTTGTGTTTGAGCAAATAGAAAAATCCATATCTTGATTAATCACAGGTAAAGGTAACGAAGTATTTGTATCCTCCCCGGTCCTAAATTTTGATTTGACCACATATATCAGAATGTATTAGTTCCAGTAACTCAGTGGCTCTTCGACCTTTATCAGAGAAAGGTCGTTTGGTCATTTTTCCTTTTATACATGATTCACAAGTCGGCAGTGAGCCTATTTCAGAACCTTTGAGTATACCATCCCTCACAAATCTCTTAATCCTATCTAGACTAATATGACCAAGTCTTAAGTGCCAGATATGTGTTTATTTTATTAGATCAGAGTAGTCATTAGGTTTGATCATCTTGGTTCCCTAATTAGATCATTATCTATTTCACTGTCTAATAACAAAAGTTGTGTAGGATAAAGATAGTATAAACCATTCTTTAAACATGCATCAGTGACAAATGAATTGGAAGAAGTAATTCGAATTCCATTATCAATAAACTTTAAATAATAATTATGCTCAATAATTTGACCTACAAATATTAAGTTTTTCCCAAAGGAAGGAACATAATACAAGTTATTCAAATTTAAAGTTCTGTCTTTGAAAGACAGTGTCAGGGATCCCATAGCCTTAGCAGACACCAAGCTCCCATCACCTCACTTGAAACAGAAGTCGCCATCCTCTCAGCTTTTGCTTTTCCTGAACCCATTCAAGGAACAACAAATATATTTAGTAGTAGTGAAGTCAATAATCCACGATGATATATTATCAGCTACTAAACAAGGTTCGGTAATCAGTACAATACTTTTGCTTTTAGTCTTGAGGTAGGTAGGACAATTTCTATGCTAGAGTCCCTCAGCGGTGTGAATCTCCTTCATCAGCTCGGTAACAGTGCACCCTAGCTTATTGTGGACTAGTTTGGCTCTAAAGTATCTATTTTGATTTCTTCATTAATCTCAGATCCAAAAATTTTCATGTCATTGAGATAACTTATGATCAATATCATGTGTTCCCCAACAGGAGTCTTAGCTTTCATACGATAGTTCAGAAACTGTCGAACAACTTGTTATCTAGCGTGACGTCTTTCCCTTCAAACATCTCATAGAGATTGAAGAGAATGGATTAGGCCCAATCAATATCATGATGATATTGTTGCACCATATTGTCCATTGATGCTAAAACATAGTATCTCACAATCTCATCTGATCGGATTCAAGCCACTAGGGCGTCCTTGTCTTCTTGAATCGAATCATCATTCATTTCAAAAGGAAATGGGGTGGTGAGTACCCATTTGTGATTGTCTTTCATAAGGACGATGTCTAGGTTACGTTTCTAATCTACTTAGTTTTTTTTGTTCCACTTAATTTGAGGAAAGGATGAATGAGATAATGTTTAGAGACATGTTGCTGATTGTTAAAAAAAAATTATGATTAGTCTTTTGTTTAGGATTTTAAGTTTGAGTTTTGACAAGAAAAATCCAAAGGTGTTACGAACAAAATTACACTTTACTCCTTCGAGGGAAGGCGCAAAGAGTCGCTTTTCATAAGTAAATGACACATAATTAATGCATAGTCATGATGTCAACACATCAGGGTTTGACTAGCCACCTTATAAAAAAGTTGATCACTCAAATCTTTTCGCAGGGCCTCCAGTAAGGATTACTAGAGATTGAGTCTACGTGCGTAACCAACCACTTAGTTCAACAAGATCTACTTTGAAAACAATCCGCCTAGGGGAGGCCTTGTCTCATCGTTTCACTTTTGAACGTAACTATAAAGCATTGTTAAGAGCAATGTGTCTATGAATACTCTCATTAAAGAGAGGGTCACGAGGGTGACTCTTAGTCTGGCGACATATGAACTTCACATTAGTGTTAGAGATCGTGGGTTGCAAACAATAAGTACAACCTGTTGGAATTTAGTTAACAATTAACCTAATTAATTATGAAACATATCTATATATGACGGAAATTCATAATTTAATTTAACATATTAAAAAACGTTATCTAAAATATTCATAACCATGTCATTAAATCTAAACTAGCATGTCAACAAATTTATGTACATATCAATAAATTCATTTAAGCATGGAAACGAACAATCTAAATAAATATAATCATTCTACAATACTATATCATTTAGATTCAATTTGTTTAAGACATACTTACATAGGGTTTGGATCTGCGAGAGCAAGTCTCGGTGTACGTCCAAGTGATCGGCTGATCCTCTACACCACGCGCGTCAAGGAGATCCTCAAATCCGCCGTGCCTTCGTTCCTCCAAAAGTAGCCGGCCCTGGGGAGAGAAAAATCACTCAAACAACCACAAGTTGAGTCAATGATAATACTCAAGGGATTTTTAGGAGACAAAGAGGGTGGGCTCTTTCGTGGGAACAAGTAAAGAAGGGGAAACTCAAAGAAAAGGAAGGGCTGCCGGGAAACTGTTTTCCTCTCTATCTTTCTCTCTTAATTTCGGCCAAAACCTCTCAAGCACAAGGGGGAAGAGGTTTGGATGAGTGTTGTTCGAAGTTAGGCTAGGGTTACCAAAGAGAGAGCCTCCTTTAATATAAGAGAGAATGAGCTTAAGTTAGGTCAAAATCCAGTTAAGACCCATTAGTCAAACTTAAGCCCAAAACTCCTTTTAATGAGTTTAAACAATTTTTCCAGCCCATAAAACACTTATTATGGCCGGCCATATTGTCCTAATTATCTCCCAAATTTATTTGATTTATTTCTAAAATAATATTTAATTAATTTAGAACATCTCATTTATTTAATGACAAGTCATTAATTATTTTCATACTAATCAATGTAGTACGAAACGAGAAAATATTTATTTTCATCTTTTATTTATTTGAATCATCAAATTATATTATTATCAATATAATAACATAATATGATTCGTGAAATAAATGTAATAATAAATAACCGGATATTCAATCTTTATTTAATTTCAAAGCAAAACAAATACAAAAGTATTTAATATAGAAAATAAGGAGATTTTCTATATTAAATACTTTTGTATTTGTTTTGCTTTGAAATTAAATAAAGATTGAATATCCATTCTTATTTAAGATTGTGTTTACGCATTTATGTCTACGCTCTGAAACTGTCATCAACGAAAGAAGTGCAAAGTACAGACTTGACAATGTACCTTCTTATGACTAGTTTAAATAATAGTTCGCAATCTAAAGATCGATTGGGCAATCTATTCCTAGTAATGATTGTTAGAATGAATTAAACGATATCTTATCTATTGATATGGAGAGTTGTGACTCTGTAATTCATTCTTGATATCTTGATGAAGATATTGAACAAGACCAGTGAAGTTTTGAAGTTCGAGATAAAACCGTTAAATCACTCGAAACCTCAAACTCACATACGAGGGGTATTTTAGTAATTACCTAAATCCTGAAGTGAGTACATGTATTCTTGTAACACTTTATGACGTTTGATTTGCCAATGGGCAATGGCTAAATAAAGTTTCATTGACCCGACGGTTGGTGTCATAATACTGTTTCGTTGAAACATGTGATTCACATATATGAAATTTGTGTTGAAACAATGCTAAGGCATTAGTATCACACCATGCTCTGTTATGAGAGTGTGAGCGAATAAACCAGGCCTGGTATTCATCGAATAAAGAATTCTTTGAAATAAAACATGTGACATGTTGAGATTTTTCACTTTATGTTTTTCTCGTTCACAAATAACAGAGGACTTGGTGAAATAATAACTCAGGGGTAAAACGGTAATTTTACATTCCTCTGAGTTAATGATACACACAAAGGGTAATATCGTAAAATACACCGTGGCCCGTGTGAAGAATAGTTTTGTCACATCAAACGGAAATATAAACGCATATGAACTTAGAGATGTTCAATATTGGTCCTTTAGTGGAATCGACTAATATTAAGAATTAAAAGCCGGAAAAAGTTTGTGAACTTTTTTGTCCGAGCCTTATTCTAAAGCTTCATGCATGTGGGTCCATAAGGTCTGAATGTTAGACTCTCGGACGAGATTTTGGTGAACAAGAAATGATTGATTTTCTCATTCAACGTAAATTGTGATTTACGCTAAGAAAATTATTTTTTGAGTAGTTAAATAAATAACTGGTTATTTATTATTACATTTATTTCACGAATCATATTAAGTTATTATATTGATAATAATATAATTTGATGATTCAAATAAATAAAAGATGAAAATAAATATTTTCTTGTTTCGTACTACATTGAGTATTATGAAAATAATTAATGACTTGTCATTAAATAAATGAGATGTTCTAAATTAATTAAATATTATTTTAGAAATAAATCAAATAAATTTGGGAGATAATTAGGACAATAGGGCTGGCCATAATAAGTGTTTTATGGGCTGGAAAAATTGTTTAAACTCATTAAAAGGAGTTTTGGACTTAAGTTTGACTATTGGGTCTTAACTGGATTTTGACCTAACTTAAGCCCATTCTCTCTTATATAAAAGGAGGCTCTCTCTTTGGTAACCCTAGCCTAATTTCGACCAACACTCAGCCAAACCTCTTCCCCCTTGTGTTTGAGAGGTTTTGGCCGAAATTAAGAGAGAAAGAGAGAGATGAAAACAGTTTCCCGGCAGCCCTTCCTTTTCTTTGAGTTTCCCCTTCTTCCGTTGTTCCCACGAAAGAGTCCACCCTCTTTGTCTCCTAAAATCCCTTGTGTATTATCATTGACTCAACTTGTGGTTGTTTGAGTGATTTTTCTCTCCCCAGGGCCGGCTACTTTTGGAGGAACGAAGGCACGACGGATTTGAGGATCTCCTTGACGCGCGTGATGTAGAGGATCGGCCGATCACTTGGACGTACACCGAGACTTACTCTCGCAGATCCAAACCCTATGTAAGTGTCTCTTAAACGAATTGGATCTGAATGATATAGTATTGTAGAATTATTATATTTATTTAGATTGTTCGTTTGCATGCTTAAATGAATTTATTGATATGTACATAAATTTGTTGACATGCTAGTTTAGATTTAATGACATGGTTATAAATATGTTAGAAAACGTTTTTAATATATTAAATTGAATTATGAATTTCCGCCATATATAGATATGTTTCATAATTAATTAGGTTAATTGTTAACTAAATTCCAACAAATGGTATCAGAGCTATAATTGTCATTAAAATCGATTTTATGTGTTGGCGTTTTTATATGAATTGCATTTGTGAATGTATGTGTGTTTTGTCAATGGATCTTTATTCTAATTGGCCCTAGGATTGTTTACGGGTTACGTCCCGGTTTTTATTTTTATTTTATTTAAATTTGTAATTTGTTGTAAATTTAAATTTTGTAATTTGTAATTCGGGAGGACAAGAAGAATGGAGGCGACCACCGGGAATGGCCGCGCGTTATGGAACACGTAGGAGCTATCCCGGACCATTCCGAATGGCCCAAGGATCTGTGTATGAGACACATGAGGGCTGTTTGGATCGGCCAAAACCCTAGCGTGGCCGTGTGTCTTCGGACGCGCGCGAGCTAGCTAGGGTTAGGCCCAACGACCGAGATTCGGAAATCGTTTCCGAATAAATTTAAAATCTTGAATAATTAAATTTGCTTATATTATTTTTGAAATAATAAAAGTGAATTTAGTTATTTGAGTGGGAGATATTAATCTCTAAGTTTCAAAACTCGGAAATTCGACGACTCGACACAAGAGTAGGAATAAAGTAGTTTATTTATTTTGCTTTTGTAAAGAGTTGTAATTTTAGAAATTGGCCATTAGATAAGTTAAATATTATGTTTTTATTTTATTTAATCTTATCTCATATTCATCCACATGTCATATAGGATAGACCACCAACACTATATGAATTGTTCATGCATCACTATAGTTTAATTTAAATAACTAGTTATGAAATTGAACATCGTCCACAAAAATATGATTTTTGCAAAAACTAAGTGGGAGGGTTATTTGTCGTTGAAATAACCCGAGGTCCCCAACATGAATTTAATTAACTTGTGTGAATGAACTAAGAGTCACCCTCGTGGCCCTCCCTTCAATGGGAGTACTTCAGAAGCACATAGTTAATTAAATTGTTACGAACTAAGCTCTAAAGAGGAACGATGAAGCGGGATCTCCCCTAGGAGAACCGTTTTCAAAGTAACTTGGATAAGGGCCCACATGTTGGTTACACACTTAGACTTATTGTTTAAAGTAACTCTCCATAGAGGCTATGCGTTAAACATAAGTGACCAAAGTCCATGGTAATTAGCGAGAACTAGAAGTTGTGACTTCTTGTATGGTTCAAACTAAATAGTGATGTGTCATGACTATGAAAGGCGATCAATTGCGGTTTCCCCTAGGAAAAGTAATTGATCATTTATGTTCATAATACCATGAATTATTTATCGCTTTCCTCACTGATTAAGGATTGTACATGCATCATAATTCGAAACTGTAGCATATGCTAAATTTATTCATTTCATTTCATTTAATTTCAGCAATATCATGAATCCACTTGCATCTATACTGAGTTATAACAAACTCGATGGTGAGAATTACGTTAATTGGAAACGTAACCTCGACATCGTACTGACGGTGGAAAAGCACAAGTATGTTCTCACTACCCCGTGTCCTCTAGCTCCGAGTGCTGACTTAAGCCAGGAGGGCAAGAACGCCTATGACACATGGGTGAGGTCCGATGAGATTGCCAAGTGTTATATCTTGGGTTCCATGAGCAATGTGTTGCAACAATCTCACAAGGACATTGCCACGACATATGACATGCTCTACAATCTTCATGACATGTTTGGATGTCATAGGCGTCAGGCGAGGCAGTAGGCAATCCGAAATTTCATGAATTGTCGGATGAAGCCGGGAACGTCAGCCAGGGACCACATGCTAGTGATCATGGGTCACCTGAACGACCAGGAGATTCTCGAGGGAGATCGATGGACTCACCAAGGTCGACATGATCTTGGAGACTCTGACATATTCTTTCGATAGCTTCCGTCTGAACTACTCCATGAACAAGCTCGATTATTCTGTAACCGAGCTGATGAAGGAGTTGCAGACTGCCGAGGGACTTCTCCCTAAGACCAAGAAGAAGATTGGTGAAGCCAATGTTGCTGAACATAGGGCTTCCAATTCTGGATCGAAGAGAGTGATGAAGGGTCCCAAAAACGCCAACCGAACAGGATCCAAGACGCCTTACAAGAAGGTTGTGGATGTCAAGGGCAAGGGCATCGCAAAAGTGGACAAGTCTAAACACAAGTGCCACCATTGCGGAGAAGTCGGCCATTGGCGAAGGAACTGCCCTGCCTACCTCGAGACTATCAAGGGGAAATGTATGGTTTTCGTCACCCAAGCATGTTTCACAACATATAAAGAATCATCTTGGATTTTAGACTGCTGGGCTTCTGACCATATTGTGTGTAATCTGAATGGTTTCAGGAAAACCAGAAGCTTAGGTGAAGAAGAGTTCACGTTCAACTGGGGGAATGGAACGAAGGTCAGAGCCAGATCTGTCGGGACCATGCAGCTGAATTTTGGGAATAAGGCTTTATTATTGAATAACGTTTATTATGTTCCAGATTTTTGCAATAACTTAATTTCTTTTGGTCGTTTAGAAGAACAACATTATGAGTTTAAAGTCAATAATGGTATTGAAATTTTTCTTAATGGTTGTTTTATTTCTAAACCTCATCGTGTAGATTCTATTTACTATCTATATCCTAATGAGCCGACAATCTTGGACACTGAGGTGAATAGTGATTCACTCAGGAAGCGTAAGACATTTCATAGTGATGAAACGGATGATACATATCTATGGCACTTACGTCTTGGACATATTGGCCTAGATAGGATTAAGAGGTTAACAAAGGATGGTCCTTTGAAATATCTAAACGTGGGATCTATGCCCACGTGTGAATCATGTCTTGAAGGCAAGATGACCAAGAGACCTTTCTCTTTGAAAGGTCTAAGAGCCACACAAGTATTGGAACTCATACATAGTGATGTATGTGGTCCAATCAATATTCAGGCAAGAGGAGGTTACGAATACTTTGTAACCTTCACTGATGACTACTCACGTTTTGGTCATGTTTTCTTAATGTGACACAAATCCGATACTTTTGAAATGTTCAAACAATATCGGGCCTTGGTTGAGAAGAAAAGAGAGAAACAAATCAAAACCCTTCGATCAGATCGAGGCGGAGAGTACTTGTCTGATGAGTTCGAGGATCTTCTTAAAGAAGAAGGCATTCAATCTCAGCATACAGCACATGGCACTCCACAATAAAACAATGCGTCAGAGAGAAGGAACCGAACGCTACTAGATATCGTGAGATCAATGATGAGTTACTTATCTCTTCCTGATTCGTTCTGGGAATATGCCTTAGAAACGACAGCTCATATTCTGAACCAGGTTCGGTCAAAAACGGTTCCCGACACTCCCTACGAGAGATGGTGTGGTAAGAAATCTGTTCTAAACCACATCAAGATCTGGGGTTGTCCAGTACACGTGCTGAGACAAAAGACTAGCAAGTTGGCTAGTCATTCAGAATTATGCTTTTTCATAGGATATCCGAAAGAAACAAAAGGGTACACATTCTATAGTCCTACTGACAAGAAAACGTTCGTTAGCACGAACACTAGGTTTCTTGAAGAGGATTATATGAAGAATACTGTACCGAGAAGCAAACTTGTGCTGAAGGAGATGTTGGGTGAAGTAGCTGGTACTTCACAAGATAGGACAAGTCCTACACCAACAATAGAAGAACCACATTCGGAACTTGAGCCTCCTATGATTCGTCGCAGTAGCAGGATTGTACGACAACCTGAGCGATTGATGTACATCGGAGAGGCCTTTGCTGCAGTCGCATACAAGGAGGAAGATGATCCAGTATCATTTTCCCAGGCGATGCAGAGTTCTGAAGCAAACCTATGGCAAGAAGCCATGAACATTGAAATGCATTCGATGTATGTCAACGAAGTCTGGAAACTTGTAGATTTTCCTGAAGGCATCAAGCATGTTGGGTGTAAATGGATCTACAAGAAGAAAAGAGGACCGGATGGAAATGTCGAGACATTTAAAGCACGACTTGTGACGAAGGGGTTCACACAAAATGAAGGTATCGACTATGAAGATACCTTCTCGCCAGTGGCGATGCTAAAGTCCATTCGTACTCTTTTATCCATTGTTGTCGCCCTAGATTATGAAATATGGCAGATGGATGTCAAGACTGCATTTTTTGAATGGAAATCTTGATGAGCGCATTTACGTGGCTCAACCAGACGGGTTCATGGAGAAAGGCCAACAGGGCAAGGTTTGTGAGTTGCTAAAGTCCATCTATGGACTAAAGCAAGCATCTAGATCATGGAATATTAGATTCGACGAGACTGTGAAAAGCTACGGCTTTGATCAGTCTTTAGATGAGCCATGTGTTTATAAGATGGTAAACGATGGCAAAGTGGTCTTCTTAATCCTTTATGTAGATGACATACTACTCATTGGGAATGATGTGGGAAAGTTATCAGAGGTTAAGATCTGGCTGTCGGAGCAGTTTGAGATGAAGGATCTTGGAGAAGCGGCTTACATTCTGGGGATTCTGATCTTTAGAGATCGGAAGAACCAAAAGTTAGCGCTTTCTCAAGAATCTTATATTGATAAGATCATGGATCGCTTCAGTATGCAGAACTCCAAGAAAGGACAGCTACCTTTCAGACATGGAGTGCATCTATCTAGTGAGCAGTCTCCCAAGACTCCTCAAGAGATAGAGGACATGAGACATATTCCCTACGCGTCAGCCGTAGGAAGTCTCATGTATGCAATGCTCTGCACTAGGTCATATATTTGTTACGCAGTGGGTGTGATGAGTAGATTCCAATCGAATCCTGGACCCGAGCACTGGGTTGCGGTCAAGCATATTCTCAAGTATCTCCGGAGAACGAGAAATTATATGCTTGCATACTCAGGTGATGACCTGAATATGACAGGGTATACCGATTCCGATTTTCAAGCGGATAAGGATTCCAAGAAATCCACATCAGGGTCTGTGTTCACCCTGAATGGTGGATATGTGGTCTGGAGGAATATAAAGCAATCTTGCGTTGCTGACTCAACCATGGAAGCCGAGTATGTGGCAGCTTGCGAAGCTGCAAAGGAGGCTGTGTGGCTGAGGAAATTCCTGATGTACTTGGAAGTAGTTCCAAGTGCCAACAAGCCCATTACACTTTACCGTAATAACAGTGGAGCCGTTGCTAACTGTAAGGAACCAAGAAGTCACAAGCGCTCAAAACACATTGAGCGGAAATACCACCTGGTACGAGATATAGTTCATAGAGGGGACGCGACAGTTATGCAGATCTCAACGTTGAACAACCTTGCTGATCCCTTCACGAAGCCTTTAACCAGTAAGGTCTTCGAGGGACACCTAGAAGGATTAGGACTGAAAGATCATTCGCATCTCCTTTGAGTCAAGTGGGACTTTGTTGGCATTTATGCCCACAAAGGAGATTTTTTATATTAAATACTTTTGTATTTGTTTTGCTTTGAAATTAAATAAAGATTGAATATCCATTCTTATTTAAGAGTGTGTTTACGGTTTTATGTCTACGCTTTGAAACTGTCATCAACGAAAGAAGTGCTAGGTACAGACTTGACAAGATACCAGCCTGGATGGGTCGTCATGATGTCTCCGTCAGAGAAATAGCTTTGGTTCTAGACCCGCCCTACCAGAATTTTCAATCTCTTGAGTAACCTCTCGACACTCTTAACTAGAAGGGTCTAGTTAGACTTCCCTAAATCTTCGAAGCCCCTCTCAGTTTCTGACTTGTGTCTCGTGAGATCCTTCCACTTGCACCAGTGGATCGTCCTAGTCAAAGTGTCACCCCCACCAGAATATAGCAATCACCGAACGAATGTCTCTAATTAAACACCTCGAGATCTGGTGGCATGAAGCTTCGTATCTGGGGATCGACTGAAGAACGGACTTAATAAGAACCTCCCTTCTAGCCTGCGAAAAGGAGAGACCGTTCCAACTCTTAATCTTATCCCAAACACGAAATTACTCCTGTATTAGAAACCTATGATGATTCAAACGACCAAGGTGTTGGTAGAATACACGACGGAGGCACTGCGATAAAAAAAGGCTTTTAGAGGCGACAAAATTGCTTCTTTAGAGGCGACAAAAGTCACTTATGAAGTCCAAAAAGTCGCTTCTTTTGTCACTTCTAATAGTTTGCTTCTAAAGGTCAGTCGCTTCTAATGGTCAGTCACTTCTAAAATCGCTTCTAATATTTAGAAACGACAACATTAGAAGTGACTAATCACTTCTAATTGTTAGGAATTCTTGCCCATGATAAGATACTTATTAATGAATAAAATTTGACATTTATTATCTATTTGAATTTAAATGGTTATTTATTATGTATTGAGATTAATAGAATATTCATCATTCCATAGAAACCGTATTAAACTGAGTCACGTGTTGAGCACCTGAGTTCGGCTGGTGTGTTAAAACAAGGTCGATGACTGATATACGCCTAAAATGCTATATCGAAAGTCATATATGTGGAACAAATGAGTGAAGGTTGATCACTATGTGGGAGCATTCTGCAGTTGTGGTAAGTGTACGATCCGGTCAGGCCTTTGGGTGGATGTGTCATTTAAGGACCGTTACGGCGCACTAACCGAGGCCACTATGATGGTCACAGTGAGACTTGATCTAAATCCTGAAGTAATCATGGACACTGGATCATATTTTTGAGCTATTTGACTCATTCGTTAAAAGGCTATCCATGCTAATCACAACTTATGTCTTGGGAGTTTTCTCGAGTGCGAAGTGATTTACAAATACATAATTTAGCTTTCCTGAAAAAAGATTAATGTTCACTCATCTAAGGGTTGATTTCAAAACCGATTAATTGCGAACGCTTTCGAAGTAAATTAACGTTCGAAAGAATCTTTCCCTAGGGAACCAACAATGGGTAGGGCTAATATATGTCAAGAGAAGTATAACGAAAAAATTGACTTGTCTTGACACGAGCTGAACCTGGAGGATCTTGACCACGAACAGAGTATATCATTGGACAATCGTCACGATGAGTAAATATAATTCTAGTATTAAAGAAGGGTTCGGTCTTAGATTACACGGTGGAGTATTGATAAAGACTAGATGAATCAATGAAAAGAGATAGGAATGTATTGATGGCATTTATGCCCACAAAGGAGATTTTTGATATTAAATACTTTTGTATTTGTTTTTCTTTGAAATTAAATAAAGATTGAATATCCATTCTTATTTAAGATTGTGTTTACGCTTTTATGTCTACGCTCTGAAACTGTCATCAACGAAAGAAGTGGTAAGTACAGACTTGACAAGATACCTTCTTATGGCTAGTTTAAATAATAGTTCGCAATCTAAAGATCGATTGGGCAATCTATTCCTAGTAATGATTGTTAGAATGAATTAAACGATATCTTATCTATTGATATGGAGAGTTGTGACTCTGTAATTCATTCTTGATATCTTGATGAAGATATTGAACAAGACCAGTGAAGTTTTAAAGTTCGAGATAAAACCGTTAAATCACTCGAAACCTCAAACTCACATACGAGGGGTATTTTAGTAATTACCTAAATCCTGAAGTGAGTACATGTATTCTTGTAACACTTTATGACGTTTGATTTGTCAATGGGCAATGGCTAAATAAAGTTTCATTGACCCAACGGTTGGTGTCATAATACTGTTTCGTTGAAACATGTGATTCACAGATATGGAATTTGTGTTGAAACAATGCTAAGGCATTAGTATCACACCATGCTCTGTTATGAGAGTGTGAGCGAATAAACCAGGCCTGGTATTCATCGAATAAAGAATTCTTTGAAATAAAACATGTGACATGTTGAGATTTTTCACTTTATGTTTTTCTCGTTCACAAATAACAGAGGACTTGGTGAAATAATAACTCAGGGGTAAAACGGTAATTTTACATTCCTCTGAGTTAATGATACACACAAAGGATAATATCGTAAAATACACCGTGGCCCGTGTGAAGAATAGTTTTGTCACATCAAACGGAAATATAAACGCATATGAACTTAGAGATGTTCAATATTGGTCCTTTAGTGGAATCGACTAATATTAAGAATTAAAAGCCGGAAAAAGTTTGTGAAGTTTTGTGTCCGAGCCTTATTCTAAAGCTTCGTTCATGTGGGTCCATAAGGTCTCAATGTTAGACTCTCTGACGAGATTTTGGTGAATAAGAAATATTTGATTTTCTCATTCAACGTAAATTGTGATTTACGCTAAGAAAATTATTTTCTGAGTAGTTAAATAAATAACTGGTTATTTATTATTACATTTATTTCACGAATCATATTATGTTATTATATTGATAAATATAAAATTTGATGATTCAAATAAATAAAAGATGAAAATAAATATTTTCTCGTTTCGTACTACATTGTTTAGTATGAAAATAATTAATGACTTGTCATTAAATAAATGAGATGTTCTAAATTAATTAAATATTATTTTAGAAATAAATCAAATAAATTTGGGAGATAATTAGGACAATAGGGCTGGCCATAATAAGTGTTTTATGGGCTGGAAAAATTGTTTAAACTC
Source organism: Urtica urens (assembly GCA_958296335.1). Taxonomy (NCBI): domain Eukaryota; kingdom Viridiplantae; phylum Streptophyta; class Magnoliopsida; order Rosales; family Urticaceae; genus Urtica; species Urtica urens. The sequence goes on along the minus strand of OY282530.1, from coordinate 7,156,237 downwards.
ATTAAAAGGAGTTTTGGACTTAAGTTTGACTATTGGGTCTTAACTGGATTTTGACCTAACTTAAGCCCATTCTCTCTTATATAAAAGGAGGCTCTCTCTTTGGTAACCCTAGCCTAATTTCGACCAACACTCAGCCAAACCTCTTCCCCCTTGTGCTTGAGAGGTTTTGGCCGAAATTAAGAGAGAAAGAGAGAGATGAAAACAGTTTCCCGGCAGCCCTTCCTTTTCTTTGAGTTTCCCCTTCTTCCGTTGTTCCCACGAAAGAGTCCACCCTCTTTGTCTCCTAAAATCCCTTGTGTATTATCATTGACTCAACTTGTGGTTGTTTGAGTGATTTTTCTCTCCCCAGGGCCGGCTACTTTTGGAGGAACGAAGGCACGACGGATTTGAGGATCTCCTTGACGCGCGTGATGTAGAGGATCGGCCGATCACTTGGACGTACACCGAGACTTACTCTCGCAGATCCAAACCCTATGTAAGTGTCTCTTAAACGAATTGGATCTGAATGATATAGTATTGTAGAATTATTATATTTATTTAGATTGTTCGTTTGCATGCTTAAATGAATTTATTGATATGTACATAAATTTGTTGACATGCTAGTTTAGATTTAATGACATGGTTATGAATATGTTAGAAAAAGTTTTTAATATATTAAATTGAATTATGAATTTCCGCCATATATAGATATGTTTCATAATTAATTAGGTTAATTGTTAACTAAATTCCAACATGTATTGTTTTTTTCGTCGAGTTTGTTTAACTTTTAATAATAGGTCCATAGTCCCCAGTTGGACACTGATAAACGCGAATAAGAACTTTCGAATAATAATGTTGATCGTTATTTAATCTCACTTGATGGAATGGTAATTGACAGCATTAATTCTGGAAATATGTATTCGCGAAATTAAATAAACGTTTATAGCATAATTGTTTATTTATTGTTATATCAAGTAAATAAAGAATTAATTGGATTTTTAAGCAAACGGCCTTTAAAATTTTGGGCTGGACTTGGTACATGAGTTGGCCGAAAATCCCCTAGGGGTGGCTGAACTCTTCCCTTAGTGTTAGCCTTGATTTCTCTCTTAGGAGAGAAAATATCTTTCATAGATATTGATCCGATGGATGAGAGAGGTTATAGATTAACTGTTAAGATCTGATGGCCCCTATTAAATTAAATATGAGAGAATATCTCTAAAAGGAGAAAATATTTGTGAAAAGAGAGAATATCTCTCAGAAATGACATAAAATTTCTCAGGAGTTATCTCATTTCTAAATGTTATATATAATAATATAAGGGGAGACGAAAATTCACTCCATTCTACATAAAATACTCGACCACTCTCTCTCACTGGTCAAATTTTTCTTTCCCCCTTTCACATGGAATTGCAAATTATGCTCCTAAATAATAGTAGAAAGATCCTGAAACAATATGGTATCGAGATCTGATGAGAGCGATTTTGTCCGCTCATATTTTTTATTCGTATCAGAGAGTACGTTTTGAAAGACTACGGTATCATCCTCGATTAGTCAGGTCAGACGAAGCACGAAGATGGAGCACGCGCTGAGTTAGAGCTTTCTGTAGTTGAGCCAAAAATCATGTAAGTGTTCTAATGAATTGGATGGTACTGGTTGCTGAATTTTTTTCTGTAAATAAATTAAATGAGTAAATCTAGATCTTGTTTAGCAATCATTAATATTAATTGGCTAATGTGAGTGCAATTAATTCTTTTTCGCATTTAATATGGTTGCTAAATTTTATCAGTCACAAACACTAATGATTCTTAAAATGCTGAAAAAATGTGGAAAAATATGACGGATATACATTAAAAGCGACTAGTCACTTTTAATAGTTACCCGCCATATTTTTAGAAGCAATTAGTCGCTTCTAATATTTACTTGTCATATTTTAGAAGCAGTATTATAAGCGATTAGTCGCTTCTAAAATTAAATGTTTCTAAAAAGATTTAATTATTATTAATTTACTACAGTAATAATTAATTAATTAAAATTATTATTAAAAACTATTAATAATTTATTAAAATTACTTTGAAATATAATTATATTTAAAATTGTAATCATAATTAATATTATAATTAAATTACTATAAAATATAAATGAAATATATATAAGTTGATAAGTTAAACATAAACATAAGTCGATAAGTTAAACATAAACATAACATAATACTAAAAGTCGATAATTCATAAACACAAACATAAAGAAATATAAATTCATAATACTACAATCTTCTTATGCGTCCTCGTTCTCGTCCACCGCGTTTTCTCGCTGGCCCGAGGCTCATCTGGGTCGGGATCGGTTGTAGCTGTTGAAGACGAAGGATCATCTGGGCGGCGCCATGGATGATCAGGTGTGCGTTGTGCCGTAAATCCGAAGTGGTCGAGGGTCCGAACTAAGTTATGTATTGGCTCAACCTCTCTACAAATTTGGGGTCAACAAGTCTCAGCTTCTGAATTAATCCAATGGCCATGTCTAACATAGCCCCTTGGAGTACCACCAATTTCTTCTCCGTATAAGAAGAAGACTTCGAACTCGTGTTTCTTATGGAAGAAAATGCCTCGTGGTCGTTGTGGGCCCTAGCTTTTAAAAAATCCGAGCATGGAATGAGTAGCCCAATTCCTGCAACCCAATTACATCGTATGCCGAGGACTTCAGACATACCATTCTCCTCCAAATTGTTCACGTTCACCTTATGTCTCATCGCACGAGTTTGCTCTTAGAGATAACTTAGAAGATCTACTATTCAAGCATGCATATACATACAAACAAATTACATTATTTAATAAGAATAATTATAATATAAATTTAAAATAATATTTGTACTTATATAATATTCTCCAGCAGCTAGCATAGTCCACCGACCATCAAAAGTCTGATACATCTCTCCCAACTTGTTTAATACTTTTTACAATTAATTTGCGATTGAATAAACATATATGTACGTGAGTATAACGATACTCGAAGAACAAGATCATGCCTTGTTGGATTTTCGTTGTCTTATTTGTCTAATTTTCATTATTTCGTTTAGACATTTTTTGTAAATTAAAATTAATTAGAGCAAAAAATATTGATTTCAAGAATAAAATAATGGATTAAACTTTGAATCAAGTTTATACCTGAAACATCTCAAAGTTCATCATGTTTAACAAATCAGACCACTGATGCTCTGATATGCCTTTGGGCTTCCTCGTAAGCACCGTCTCACGATATTCACTACACCCCATCTGATACATTCGGCTGTACTTCGCCTTCCCGTCATGAAGACGCTTCTTTGCGTCGTGGATAATAGTCTTCTTGATGAGACTCGAGTGGCACGACGCCGTAACAAGTTGTCTGATTCGTCCTCGTAAACAAAGTTTCACCCTGTATACATACCGGAAAAAAAAAATCACCGCTAGTTGATGCGGCGAGACGCCATTCCACGAGAGCGTCATTGGACGAATATTCTCTTACACCAAAATCCCAAGACTATTGGCAAACATGCTAAACCGCTCTCTTTTCTTCACCTTTTCCCATTTGCTTCTACTCAGTGATGGGTAAAACTGGAGGCAAACGGGGTCGAACGCAATCAAAGCCTTCTTCCTTTTTCGTCCATTTTGAGAGCGTTGACGCGTGGTCAAACCTCATTCATCCAAAGGTGTTCGAGGCGGATCATCGCCGCTAGTCATCACACTGCAAAGTATAAAAGATAACTTAGAATTTAGTTTCAAGAACATTCTATTTAGTTTAAAAATATATATTAACTTTAGTTAAAAAAAATTACTCAATCTTCATCATCATCGTTTATGTAGTCAATTTGATATTATTGTCAACAGTCGAGAAAACGATCAATGACTTCTTCATGATCATCGTCATCCATGAAGTCATCGATATGCTCATCTTCGGTAGCATCATCCACAAGAGTTGGTTTACAATTCTCGTGAAGATGAGACAAACAATCAAAATCACTATGTTGTACGGACAATGGAATTACAGCCGATGATGAAACGTCAATGTCAGGTAAATCTCATACGAATTATTGATTACAATCTTCGACAAAATTTCATTCTCTTTTGTAGGGATTTCGAGGATCATGCAAGTAAAATAACTTGTTTGGCTTGAGTAGAGAGTATAAATGCTTCATCTCATAATCATTCTTTTGCCACATAAGCACTTGTCATTTCACATACGTTATCCTTGAGAAAACCTCTACATGCATCGTGTTTGTCACCATACGAATGACACCATAATAGTATGCCTCGATAACCATGTCGATAGTTCAGCATGACGACATCATCCATCCTTCCGTAGAAAGTGTAGTCGTCCACATGTACACAAACGCCACTGTTTTGAATAGTACGCATCTCATCGCGACGAGAAGTAATAAAATTTACGCCGTTCATCACTGAACTCGGATAAATGAGAACATTATGAAATTCTCCGACCGACAATGCATAAAACTCTTTCAAACACATCGAGTCCACCGACTTTCTGGTAAAAAATAATTTTAACGAACCAAAATATGAATTTTTTCTGATACCATGATATTTCAATGTTCGTTGTTTATACAATGAATCGAGAAGTTAGATAAATAAAAACTAAATTAATGAATTTGCTCACATAGTGCTTGCCTGCAATTATGTCAAGATGACCATTTCAGCTGCTCAATAATCTAACATTTAATACAGTTTTTTGGAAGCTTTCGTTTCTCGACGTGTGTTGTGTAGTGACTATTGCATATTCTCATTTGGTGAGAATCATGCAAGTATTTTCGATGATCATAATACACAACTCTATTTCTAAAGGACAATGATGGAGTGTCTTTGGTGCACTTGAGCATGCAAGGTACCCTTGACCACTCCACCTAGATAAACTACAACGGGCAGGAAAATCATTTATCGTCCAACGAAGTGTTACTTGCAAACGGAAAACTTGATTATTGTTAGCTACATCTCAAACTCAAACGTCCAATTCTCACAAGTCTTTTCAATTCTTCAACGAGAAGTTGCAAGAATACATCAATGTATTTCTCATGCGATTTCAGACCAAGAATCAAGAGCGTCAATATAAAGTAATTGGATTTCATGCACAACCACGGTGACAAATTGTATGCCGTCAACTCCAATGGCCACATGTTATAAGATAGACTCATTTCCCCAAAAGTATTGTAACCATCTGCAGTAAGTCCGAGTAGTACATTTCTCGGCTCAATAATAAAGTCCGAATATTTTTCATTTAACTTCTTCCATGCTTTCCCATCAGCATGATGACGTAGAAAACCTTCTTAAATCACGCATTCTTTTTGGTGCCACTGCATTTTACTAGCCATGTGTCGAGAAGCGTACTACCAATTGAGATGATCTTTCACAGGAAAGTATCGTAAATTTTTACAGGGTATTTTTTTTTCCCAACAACCCATCTGCTTTCGTTATACACCCGACTAACATATGCACCTTTCAAATCTTTCCAAAATAGGACACAATCGTTCGACCACACGTCAATCATCTCGTAACCTATTCCAAATTGCTTCAACTTTGATTTTTCCTCGTAATGTTTTTCTGAAATTTTATTTGCAACAGGATGATGAGACTTTTTCAAAAGTTGCAGAAGTTCTGTAAATGACTTATTCGTCCAATAGTTCGTTACTTTGATGTACATTAATTGAACCAAGAAATATAATGACAAAAACTCCTTACAACTAGGATAAAGCTTTGCATTCTACTCGAAAAATAGATCTGCAATCTGCTCTTTGCTGACCACATCCTCTGTAGTTGGATCGTTAAATCGTCATGAAAATTCCTGATATCTTCTACTGCATCTTGGATTCCACCAACATCGTCTTGGTCGTTTGAATCATCAAAAAAATTCTGGTACATGAGTGATTTCATGGCATGACTCGCTGTGATGATACCACGAAGTGTAATACGGAGTAAATCCTTTAAACATGAGATGCGCTCGAACACATCATATTCAAGTTATCGCATTATTGCAACTACGACAAGGAAATTTAACTCTATGTTCACTATTCATTTTGAATAGTGCAACTCGAATAAATTTGTTCACGCCCATTTGAAATTCAAGACTAATTCGATCATTCTCAGGTATCCAATCTCTACTTGGATTTGACATGACGCATAATATTGAAAATGATTAAGATGGAGATTATGAATAGTCCTTATAAATTTAGAACTATTAGACATAAGAAGTTGTCAGATTTTGGTGAGATTGAGCATTTGATATAAAAAATTGTGAGAGCCAAATTATTAATAGAGATTATATGATTATTTAAATCACTTAATTAGTTAAAACTTTACAAAAATTTGACTAGAGTTTTCTCTAATATGAACAAAGAAAAACCTAAAAAATGTTAAAACAACATATATTACCAACGAGAAAAATTTTATTTATCAATAAATTCCAAATATGAATAAACCAAATTTCATAACTTAGATAACTATACTAACAAATTTGCTAGGTTATTAACTTATTAAATTACATAATGACATGAACAACTTAATTATAACTAAGTTTCACAAAATAATATAATTTTAATTAAATTATTAATTAAACTACAATTAATTATTTAATTATACAAAATTCTCTAATTAAGTAATTAACTATACAAAATTCTCCAATGAGATAAGTTATTAACTTAACTACAAATTTTTTAGTTACGTAATAACTAAAAAATTAAGTTCACAATATAACCAACTTTGCGAGGCGAGGTGAGAGGCAATGAGGCGAGACGGCGACCGAAAGGAGGCAACGACTGACACCAGGCTGTGACCGAAATGAGATGATTTATATGTGCTCGAATGATTGTGTCTTATTTTGGAAGGATTTGAAAGATACATTTGTTTGTCCGGTGTGCAACAAAAGCATATGGGACGTAGGAAAAAAAATACCGCGTAAATTTTTATGTACGCTTCTCGACGCACGTCTATTGAAATGTTGTTGCACGAGAAAGAACATGTGATTCAATAAAGTTTTCTACATGATCATGCTGATGGGAAGGCACGGGGAAGAACTTTGACAAAAATATCCTGACTCGTTTTTCACTCTCAGAGTCAACCACCACAACAACATATTAACTAGATTTATTCTTGACCAAAACACTACAAACTTTAGCAGATAAATGTCTTCTGATCCAAAATACGGATAGCTGACGCACATCCCATGCAACCAGTAAAAAATAATGTTATATGTAATGAGAAAAACAAGTACATAAGATTCGCTTGAACTAATCGTCAATATGCACGAAATAAGAATTGTATTATGGGCAATAACACGGCCTATCTCAAGCTTTTAAATCAATTTTTAATGAGATCAAAACAATGGTTAAACACAAACTCTTTTCTATAACAAGCTTGAGTTAAGGATTATTTTCCGAGTCTGAGTTCAAAGTTGTAAAATCCAGACTCTCTCCATTGTACCCGTAATAAAAAGTAGCAGTAGTGATGAAGTCTTGGGAGCAAAAAATTATTATGAACGCAAATAAGCCCACATGCTCGGATATGCTTACATATTTTCAGCCCTACATACCGGATTTTACTACAAAATCATCATATCATACAACCCCACATGTCACGTAGGGTCTTCCATTATTTATTTTTCTCTCAAATAGTAATGGCATATCATGTCTTTATTATGGGCTCATTGTTAACATTATTTGAACAATAAATATAAAAGCTATTCGAACCTTATTACCAAACCGCGGACATCTATATCTTGCTTATTATTTAGCTCATATAATGGAAAGAACTAACGGTCATAAATTATTTGTCTTAATTTAGGGAATTGGATATAAATATTTTATTGTTTATGTGCGTGTGTGTGTCTAAAGTATCCAAAACTGTTAATCTTACATATATGTATATAAGAATTTCAGCCAATCCATATGAGACAGACAAAATCAAGATTTTAGCCCTACCTTATATCTAATTTTCTATTTTCTCAAATAAACCTCAACGTCCGTTGAAAAGTCTCGAAAAAATAATATTGTTGGAACGCGCAGGATATAGTATTATCCTTGGATGCTTTTTAGGAAGCCTAAAAATAATTGACAAAGTGTATTTCCATGAACTTGTATGGATAGTCTTGAGTTGGACTTGTCCAAAGATTAAAGCTTTCAATACGATTTACACGGCCAAAATGGAAGATCTTTAGAAGATCGCTATATTATAATTTATGTAATTTTTAAAAAAGTCGGTCACGACTCGCACAACCTATCAACAGCTCAACTCAATGCATGTGCATGGAAATAATAAGCCTGTCCGATAATAATAATAATCCTATAAAACTTTGTATCCCTTAACTTCACGAAAAGACCAAGATCATGGACCAACTAAGGACTAGGGTCCCTCTTATAAATAAATTTATCAAATTATTTTACATTTACATATTGGTTTATTTTACATAATAATCAATAGCCGTCCCAAAAAAAAAAAAGGTTTGACATTGGATTACTTAGTGGACACGGGTAAATTGAAAAAAAATGAAGTCAAGAAACTAAAAAATTCCATTTAATTTAATGGGACAAAGTAAAAAAAAAAAAAAAAAAAGCAATCACATTCTTTCGCTTGGACACCAAATAAAAGGCATTAAACAAATTTTTATTTAAAAAAAAAAAACTAGAAAGATGCGTAAGATTCTCGATGAAATCTGTGGGATCTTGTTTTTCAGTTGTCGGATTTCCAAAAAGATTTGATATGATCTATTTTAATGATTCTCATTTATGCTTTCCCATTTATATAAACTCTCACACCTCTCTCATAGTTTCATTTCATATCACAAGCACAACAAACAATCTTCTTTCATCTCTCTTCTTCCATTCCTTTGCTTTGCTCTCTCTAGAGAAGAATTCAAGAAAACAACAATGGTGGTCATGGCTTCACAAACCAACTTCCACGTCTTGGCTGTTGATGACAGCAATATTGACAGAAAATTGATTGAGAGACTCCTCAAAACCTCTTCATATCAAGGTAAATTAAAATAATTATCTTCATAAATGAAAGAAAAAATTATGATTTTTCTTTTTTACTGACAATCTGAATTTGATAACAGTCACATCAGTTAATTCCGGTTGTAAGGCGTTGGAATTTTTGGGGTTACTTGAAGATGAAGAAACTCACAAAGACTTGGAAGTAAATATGATCATCACAGATTACTCTATGCCTGGAATGACCGGATATGAGCTTTTGAGAAAGATCAAGGTACTTAATTTGATCTTGATTTAATTCCATATATCTTACTCTTTTCAATCAATAAAAAAAGGCCATCTCTAAATTTAAGCATTCTTATTTTTGCAGAATTCTAAATATCTCAAGGACGTTCCGGTTGTGATTATGTCATCGGAGAACGTTCCGTCAAGAATCGATCGGTGTTTGGAAGAAGGAGCTGACGATTTTTTTCTGAAGCCGGTCCAATTATCGGATGTGAAGAAGCTCAAGCCACACATGTTGATGAGAGGTCAACGAGAATTGTCACCAAATGTCAACAAAAGGAAAGTCAGCCACATGAAGGAAAACAAGTCACCAAATAACAAGGAGAGAAAGACATGTAATATTGCTTTGGAAGTAATTTCCGCTCTGTAGAAAGATGAACAATCTTAATTGTGTATGTATACACAAGATATTTTGAACTCGTCGGAATTCGAAATATCGCTGGATTCGGAGCCCGAGAAATTCGATGATGAACGCGAAATGGACACGAGAATCGAATCGACTTGGATCGGTCGGCGATTATAGTACAAAGCTCAGAATATCATGCTACACAGCTTTTTTGCTTTTGGTACAAGGAAAATTACCAAATATTAGGGCAGATATGTGAGCTTTCATATTGGATTTGGGAGATCTTCTTTTTGAAAGTGATACAAGAATTTTTCAGTATTTCTTTTTAAATATTGTTATTGGGGAAATTTTTGAGGTGTACAGTATGAGATTTAATTTTTTCTAATCTTCACAGAATTATATTGGTTTGATTTTTTTTTCTATTTTTTTTCTTACATGAAGGATTATCTCCTAAAGGTTAATTGAATGAGTTTTGTGTACTTGTCATGATGGTAAAGTTATTGATTAGGTAACGTCATTTATGGCATCAATCAAGGATCAATTTTTATCTCTCCAGGCGTGAAAATGATATCATTAACTTGTGATTATTTTTACTATACATTTTTTACATAAATTAAATGTAAGATATTGAGTTTATGTATGTCAAATTCAAGATCTTATTGAGGATTGCATACTGCTTTATCATCTTTACCTAATTGACCACCAAATTGATGGTCATCATATAAGGCTGACATTAAAAGAACTAACAAATTTACGTTGATTGTCCATTATTTTTCTATCTTTATATATACAGGGAACAAGTATTAATATGAATGTACAAAAGAATCAATTAAGTAATATAAACTTATATGATGCGTATTCCATGAAAAGTGTCATCGTTTGAGTGGGAATGGTACGTCAAATCAAAACGAATGCGTCTAATAAAATTTTAAAAATGTAAAATTGATGCTCATTTGCTTACCAAATAAGCATAGATTTGTGAAGATAATCAATTTCCCCGTTAATCAGAAAACCTTATTATCAGTGATCTGAACGATTTTTCTTCATTAGTTTCAAAATCAAAGTAGAAAGAAAAGCATAAAAGTTCAAGCTCATCAAAGTCGAGCATTGTTATTCATTTTTTTTTTCTCGCAATCGTGTTTTGGTCCGTTCATCCTGGCTACCAGCCCCTCGTGGGAGAATATAATAGCCTGAGAGAATTATCAAATGTTTATATCACTTGTGGTTCTTCTAAGGTTTTGTATTTAAATATCTACTAATTTAACATTTCGATTTTCATCAATATTAGTCACTAAGTATACTAGGTAGATATTGGTTATTACTTGGACTCCTTTTCATGTTCTTGAAAAATTCAATTCTAATCATGTGAATTATGACAAAGGATACTTTTGCTCCATTTCTTACATATTTCGTCCCTAAGATCTGCAACGAAACTTCATTTTTACATCCCGAAGAACACGTCATGCATTTCGTTAGTTAGAAAATTCTCATCTTGTTTATCCTACAATATAAACTAAATGAAAAATAGGGTGATTTTCTATTTTCAATTATTTTAGAACAATCATCAAGATGTTGCTAGCCATGTAAAGCCAACTAATGTAACGCGGAAATCCCCAACCACAAAGAAGCGGACCAATAAAAATATTAATGGATAACACTAAAAAAAATATTATAAGTTCTAAAATGTGGGCTGTCCCACTAATGGCTGACCATATAATAATATTTGTTCATTTAGGTATAAAGTCTACATACAATGCTAAACAGAACTAAAAAGGACATGTTAGTTCATAATCCATCATTAGAGTATATGATGAGTTGGTCTTTAGCTTTAATATTCCCTAGCTTACTTTTGTGGTTAAACTTGTTTTCCTTTAGTAAGTTATTTGACCATTGTGCTTCAAAATAGAGATAATCATATCAAATTTAAACTAGTTTTCTTCTATCAGTTTTTTTAAAACTTATTACTCATCGTTTAACTATTCCAAACCACATAATTCCCTGTTTGAATATTTATTAAGACACTTCAACACGAATATTTTGATACGTGCTAACAAAAGCAACTTCAAACGAAAATTTGAAACTCTTTACTTTAAGATTAGGATCAATTGTGAGATATTAATAAGCAACATGGACCACCACACGAAATGTCCAAAAATCATACCTAAATCGGGATTATTAACACATATAATAAGAAATATTGAGAACCCATGAGATTATACAAATAACACATATATATTGTGTTGATGCCGGACAAAAAAGTACAATAATGTCTAGACGAAAATATGAAAATATCAATAATATTTAGGTCGGATTTTCCCTTATACAATACTAGCTTTCAATATAAAAGGGTGTTTACAATATGTACTCTATGCGTAAATAAAAGTGTAAAAACAGATGTTCATGTGTGTGTGTAGTCTCATTTTCCTCCTCCTGCTCTTTCTTTTATAGTGTTCTTTCTTCGAACGTGGGTTGATTAGACTCAAGTTCATAATAATTGTCGTCGATTATTTAGATTGTGTGTTTCGTATCGTCAATAACTGTTTTTCAGTTATATCTGACGGTTTCTATGCTTACGTGATATTAGTAAGTCTTTTATTTGTATGACTAGTTTTTATATTCCGAGAATTTATCCAATAAATTCTATTATTTTATTCAAAATTTCTAAACTTAACTGATTTTTATCTTCGTTTCTCTTTTGCTCATACCGAATATTGTAATTACTCGATGAAGCATATAGTGGGTGTTATCATGTTCGATGATAATATATATATGGGTGTGATCCTACTAAAAGCGATAAAATTTTACTTTAACAAAATGGCTAAACTTTAATTTTTTTACCCATCAATTATAGACGTTTTTTGTCAAATAATCAAATTCGTACTCGATATTTTGTGTCGAAATCGGGTATGTATAAAAACTTTTATTTAATTTTATCGATGGATTTAATTGGGTCGAAAATAAAAATATCCTTGGTTTAAAATTTTGGAGTCTGATTCTTAGTTGTATACCCGATTTTCTGATTCTTTTGCATTAAAATTAACATTTATCATCAGCATTGGGATTTTTGAAAAAGTCGATATATAATAATTTAATTTTTTATAATGTTTAATATATATGTTTACATCAACATCAGTTGGTGGTTGGAAGTGGTTTAAGGAAACTCCACCGTCTATGACTAATTTATGTATTATTTGATACTGTAATATCCCAAGATACGATACATATGTCAAAGTCATAAAAATATTTTCTTCTTCAATTTGTTTGAAATTTGAAATCAAAATCCCCATAAAGTTAGGAAAGAAAGTCAATTGTACTTGCAATCATTATATTAAAATGAATTATATTGTGTTGATTTGAAGAATATCACTCATCGAGTTTCAATTCTACAATATTTTTGGCCGAAGGTAAGGGAAAATGATAATGTTCCCAATTACAATTTTGACCTACTTATATTAATGTAGATAATTTAATCCTTACTAATTATGTTTTACTCTTGATTTAGCTATAAATTATAGGAATAACGTTTTTAATGCTCACCAAATTTCAAGATGATGAGTGTTAGATGTCCGTTCAAATTATTTTTAATAAGTAATTACTTATTCGGATTATTGTCTATAAACTAACCGTAAATATTCAGTTAACTAGAGTAAAAAACATGTAACAAATTTTGTTAATGGATCCGTAAATTTTAAAAAAAATATGGTCATTTACTACTTGAAAAATACTATTTTTTGCGACACAAATATAAAATAGTTCTTTGCAACTTGAAAATATTATTTTCGACTAAATGAATGTTTACAATTTGAAAATTACTATTTTCTTGATAAAAAAATATTAAACACATTATTTGAGTAAAAAAATCTTAACACACCATTATATACAATTTTCACATTAAATAATGGATGTGCATAGTGTCTACAAATAAGAATATTTCAAGAATAGCATTTTATTAACCACATTGTTCACGTAAATGTTTTCGAAACACACTATTATATGATATTTTAACATTAAATAATGGATTTCATATTGCCGACGAATAAGAAGATTTCAAGAGTAGCGTTTAAAAGCGTAGCATTTCTAAATCAATGGTCAAAATTACGACGGCCGATAACATGTCGATGGTTCAGAAAACGGGAACTGCGGTGGTCAACGAGAATTACGTAATAAATAATGTGATAATTTGAAAATTGCGTAGAAATTGCGGTGGCTGACGGAAATTGCGATAAAATACAAAAATTACAACAAAAATAATGTTGCGAAATATTAAATATAAAACATTAAAAAGAAACACGTATAGCTAATTGTCAAATTTAAGGACACACAATTTTTAGACATATTCAAATTTTAAACAATCATTAAGGAGTTCGAAATAGTCAATAATCAATAATAACTTGAGTGACAATGTGGTTGATAGAATCCTCCAGATACAATAGTCGGACCACGTCATGTAGCTGAGTAAAAAGATTTGTAATTGATCACATGATTGTTTTAGTTCGATTAATCACTCTCCACAATATTGCAAAGGATCGCAACAGAGGTAATGCTTCTTGAACTTCAACGACAACTACAGAATATGGATACGGATATGAGTAAGATTGGATAATAACTTTAAACCACTTGTGATTAAGTAAGGATTTGAATAAATGACATTGATGCGGATTGAGTGAAAATTCAATGTCGTAATCACGCATCGCGCGCCTGTCTACACATAGTGTACTCCTCTATATCAAAGTTGAAAAAGTCATCATGAAACACATTTTGATTTGCATAACAAAATAGTATATCTCTCATGCTCTGTGGTCCTCATCTTGAGTAGGTTGATAACTCGATTCCATAGACCAAAAATCATAACCTAGACCAGGAGCAGTTCTGCTATCACCCGCACTAACATCACCACTTACAATACCACCACCACCACCACCACCACCACCACCACCACTATCATCACCATTGTTACATCTGCTATGGTCTTACTATCGGAGGAAGTCAGACACATCTCTTCACTGAGTACCCAGTTCACATAATTAACTTCCGATCGAGCTTGCGTATCTACTTGCAGCACGGGTCGCTGAGAGTCGTCGTCAAGGTGGAGAGGTCGAATCCATTCAAGTATAATATCGTCGTCTACCTCCTCTCTCATGGTCTGCATAGACATCTTAAGGATGTCCAATGGATCTCGCCTCTTGTTGTTCTCGTACCTATCTTTTTGATATTTGAGTTGTTACTTCTTATTATACGACCTTTTGTACGCGTGATGATTTCTCTGCTTTGTGTGAACTAAAGCGAAAGTGCTCTAATTTCTTTCGCATTTTGAAGAAGATGACGTCATAAACAAAATCCACATGAATACGTTTTATAGTGTCTCAATCTCAAACATGTTTCACCATTCCGCTATCAAAATTTCAAACACTCAAACTATCTATATAGTAATACATATAACAAATTATTTCAATGTTATGGGTGTTCAATACTTGCAATAATTTTATTTCCTAAAAAAAGATAAAATTCTGAATTTTGTTTTCAAATCTTGTAAACATATATAAAATGGCTATAAGACTTCAAAAAAAATTACGATCTTGCAATTAGTTTTAAACAAACAATACCGACAATATCCACCATAACTATACACGCTCCCTATAAATTATCAGAAAACTAACAAATCACTTTAGTGTCAAGATTTGATGTATATGCAGTGTATTAGGCAACCTTACTTGTAGTTCTGTATTTTAAAATGTAAGAGCAAATAAACTAGTATTTGACTGATAACAAATAAGAAATGAAGTTGGTCTTGCACGTGCATGTATATCCTCAAATAGTAGCCTTTGAGACTAGCCAAAAGACAAGTACCAAAGTACTTCCGAAGAGCTTCTCCAACCCGCTTTTAATATGGGTGGGGACATATTTGGTGTGGGAGAGCTCCAACCCACACCAAATATTTACTTAAATTTGATTAAAATGTATAATATATACCCAAATTTGAGATTCAACTGTTCATCACTCAAATTTGGGGTGCAACTATTTTTAATTACAAATTCATTCACAAAAATATTAATATGTAATTTGAACCATAATTTTAATAATTTATACAAAAAATACATATTATCATTGAGAAAAGAGAATAAATAATATGACATTAATAATACATACATAACATTGATTAACAAAATACAACTAAATTAAATACATATCAATTATATTAATAGTTATACAAATATAATACATCAAAATTAAAATTACAACGTACACCATATAACTAGGAAAAAAAAAAGCATGCATAATTTATAATAAACACATAAATTATTTAAACACAACTACATTTAATATAAATACAAATTAATTTAATATTGTTGACATACAAAAATAAATTAATGTTTAATAAGATTAATATTGACATAGCAAGAGTTAATATGAAATTAATATAAAATAATATTGAAAAATATAAAAAGAGAATATTTCTTTTTGGGGTAAGATTTTGTGTTGTGGTTTGGAGTAAAAACACTGTAGCTGTACTAAATTTGGTAAAAAGTTAATCCAAATTTAAGTTTTGAGTTGGAGATGATATAACTAACTTACAGGAATTAAAGGGTCATTCATGAGCCATACATAATATATATCACAAATCCACACAATATAGACAGACAAATCAGGATTAATTAGTTAGAAACACTGGTAACGAGAATATAAATTAACAATAATAATAATAGTAAACAATTGACGTACCACTACTTATTTTTCTCTTTCTCTTTGCTTGTTTACGACTTCAAAAATCAACCTAGAAGATCCGGAGAGAGATTCTTGAATCGCTTTCCAAACTGTCAAATTTCAAAGATGATATTTCGTATCTCTTTTGATCCTGATGGCTTACCATATTATTATAAACACACAAATCCTTGTGTATTGTTACCTTGAACGTTAATAATTTTATTAGTATATCACACCTTTTTTTCTCTTCCTCATTCTCTATAATATTATCTTCGGAATTCTCCTATTCTCAAAAATTAAAATAAAATTACGAAGATGGGATTGGCTAAAGAGGCTAATCAGTTTCATGTATTGGCTGTTGATGATAGTATTATTGACAGAAAGTTGATCGAGTGTCTTCTCAAAACCTCTTCATATCAAGGTATATGTGTATATAATCATCTGATATACTATTGAGTTTCTGGTTACTATGTGTTATTCATTTTCAGAACTAATTAATTTATATTCTTTTCTTTCAAATACAGTCACTGCTGTTGATTCTGGAAGCAAGGCTCTGGAGTTTCTGGGTTTGAATAATCATAAAATTGATACAAGTATTGATCCTCATCAGGTCTTGGAAGTGAATTTGATCATCACTGATTACTGTATGCCAGGAATGACTGGCTATGATCTCCTTAGAAAGATTAAGGTAATAAAACTTCAAAAAATTCATTATGAAATTGGTTTTTTGAAATATTGTATCTTTTAATTATAGGCTTCAAAAATAAATAAATAAATCTTTAAAAATATAAATATGTACAGGAAACCAAATCTCTGAAGGACATACCAGTTTTTATAATGTCATCGGAGAATGAGCCATCAAGAATCAATAGGTAAGAGATATAACGTTATCTTTTTGAAATACAAATATATTTCCAATAATCAGTATGATTTAGTTTATTTTGTAAAAAAAAACTGTATTGGTGATTAATTAATTAGGTGCTTGGAAGAAGGGGCAGAAGAATTTTTTTTAAAGCCAGTCCAATTGTCAGACGTGAACAAGCTTAAGCCACATTTGTTGAAGCCAAAGATCATTGCTTTGGCAAAGAAAGAGACTGGAATAATTGAAGAGAAAGAAGAGAAAAAAGAAGACAATCTTCAATGTATTGAGAGAATCAAAACAAATACTTTTGAATTCCTTGAAGTTTCTAAGTAGAATTCATTTGAGACTACTTCACAATAACTTGTTCTTGAGTGACCAAGAGATGTTATTCAAATTAATTTTTATATTATTTGTTTAACCTTTTTTTGCTTACAATTACTAAGCTTAGGAGTTAATTCAGATAAATATAGTGGGGGAAATATTAGAGAGCTTTGTGATTTCAGACTATTAGCCTCCACTTACGCCATAAGTTTGAATGTTGTAAATAAATATTGCAACGGAATGAAAATCATCAATGCAATTTTTCTGTCTCACTGACTGAATTGTTATAGTTTGTAAATCACCACATTATTCGGTTCAATGTTTGTTTCTTGTGGTCAATGATCTTTGAAAGATGTGGTATTGTATTTTCAATTTTTTTTAGATGACAAAGGCTCACGAATATGCAATAATAATCAGACCGATTTATATATATAAAAAAAAGATAATCAAAGATCCTCTATATTATTGACCATGTATATTAATAAGAAAGTCCAGCTCATTGAATAATATTACTCGTCACGTCCTTGTGGTTTAAATATATTATATACGATTCGTCTAACAAACTTGAGATTTTATGTGCTTAATCAATTTGTTGACATGGACCAGAGTATAGGATGTGGAATAGTATTGTTTTCTTATCAATAAAACTATGGGCGTAGAATAGAAACTGAACTAATATATTCCCCTTATTTATTATACTGGTTTCAGTCACGTATTTCGAAAGTTATGCTTAATCCAGCTTTTATCCGGAACTATGATTTAAAAAATTGAATTGGAGCGAATCGAGTAGATAATATGTCGAGAAAATAAGTTTGTTGATCTTAACCATTTAAAGTTGTTTTATTCGGCAAGATACGTAGCACATTCTACTGCGATTTCTTCCTACACTATTATTGAGTTAGCCACAATTATAGCCTGAAAAGATTCACACAAATTTTACTATACGCTTTAAAAAAAATTCCCTAAAAAGAGAGAACTTAAATGGTACCATTTATGTTCCTTGTATAAAAAATAGGGTCTATTAACTAAATAATCAGAAATAGGTTTACCAATTTTAATATACTCAACGTTACGTTAACTTTTGCGTAAATATTCATTGGATTTTGTTTACAAAACTATTTTTGCTTTTTTTTTTTCCGCCTACGGTTGCCGCTCAAATTTAAGTAAACGAAATAAAATTAATAAAATAAGTTATTAAAAGAAAGCGTGTTCAAATCGGAAAAAAAATCTTGAGAAAACATTTATGTTGACGGTTTGAAGAATTTTTTTTTACTCAATAATCTCGTAAACAACTTCAATTGGTTATTTACACAAAATTAACAAAACGTTACATATAATGAAATTCGTAAACGTAAATAGCTAATTTTTTTGTAAATAATATCCCCACTCTAATTTTTTATGTAATGCTTTAGAAAGTATTGGTTAGAATAATTTTCAAAGTAAATTTCAAGTTTTCAAGAATTATTAATTACAAAGGCAATATGCTAAAAAAAACAAGTTAAATCTTAAAAAAAATATATATTATTTTCATGGGACTACAAGCATATTGGGTTTTTTTTCTTAAGGCAAAATTCATGTTGTCTAAGGTGATCTTTTCATGTTCAGAGAAAAATATTTTCTCCTAAGTTATCATATCGGAAGACACATTACATTTTATCATCTACTACCCTATATTTATCGCACCTACTATTTCTGCTCCTCTAAAGAAATTCTCTTCATTTGTCTCATATAAAAAAAGGATGTTAATGCGGCTAGTATTCTAGACACTCCAGTTGCGACATTTGGCATGAAAGGAAACCCGAGTTGAGCCAGTCATGATCATCCACGTGTCATACCCGATATTGTTGAGGTGTCAAAGTCGTTACAACGGCCGAGAAGGAAGCTTCCCAACTCCTTCCTTTATTATCATTTAATGTTTATTTGTTCATTTAATTAGCTGTAAATGTACTGAAAATCTAGCCTGACAATACTATAAAAGGATTATCTGAGCAACACTGTACACACAACAATACAACGTAAAAGAGATTACACGGAAAGGTGATCAGTGCTTTACTGAATCACATAAACCATTTTTGGTGCCTTCCTCTTTTCTCTTCTTGGTATCAGAGCTTTATTATGGCGTCCGAAAACACTTCGCTCGGTCATCACAAACCAACCCAGGCCTCACAAATACCACACAGCTTGCTTCTATCATAAACATTGTCGTCTCAATAAAATTAAATAGGGATACTATTTTGTCTGAAGGTCACAAGTATTACCGGCGATAATAGGCCATAACTTACAAGATTTTATAAATGGAACAAAGGCAGCTCTCTCTTAGTTTCTTGAAACCGCTGCACGCTAACAAGGAGACCCAATCCATAGCTTGACAACTGGATCGGGGAAGACCAAATCCTCTTAAGTTGGTTACTGACATCACTCACCACCATCATCCTCAGATTGGTGACAAGGATCCGAATAGCACAAGGACTATGGACAGTGTTGGAGTCAATCTTCGCAATTCGCTCGCATAATGCCACTCCGACATCAACTTCAGACAACGAAGAAATGAGGCTCTTCAGTCTCTGATTATTTCTCGAAAATGGAATCAATCGCTGATTCTTTGTTCCTTGCAGGCTGTGAAATTTCAGACTCATATCCCATTACCAATATTTTGATGGGCTTACCAACTGAATACGGCGTACTGGTTGCTATGGTCACTGACAAGATACAGATCCAGGAGCTTACCGAAGTTGAAATCTCCGTCCAAGAGGTGCTTGCGATGGCCCTACCCTAATAAACAAAGATTGAACAGATGCTGAGCAGCCAAAACACGGATGTCCACAGTGCAATGGTCAACTATGTTGATAAATGAGGACGCAACAAGTCTCGTGGAAGATCTTTTGGTTGAAGCTCACATGCAAATTCTCGTCAAATCTGTTAGATTTGTAACAAGGCAGGCCACATCGCAGCTACATGTTCGCACAAGCTCGACAAAAATTATCTCCCTCCCTCATCCCCAGCGCCTCCCAGAAAGTCAGCTCAGTGTCCTTATGACAGCTCACACGCCGGAGCTACTAGTCATCTCAACCCAACACATGAGCCACGTCATGTTGCTTTCTTCTCCGGTCCAGAGGCAGCCTATGATCCTGCCTGGTATGCAGATTCTGGTGCTACCAATCATGTCACCACAAATTTGGATAACCTTCAGCTGAGCTCAGACTACAAAGGCAAAGCCAAGCTCATGGTGGGCAATGTTAATCTCTTTCCCATCACTTATATTGGTAACACTGAATTATATGTTGCGGGATCTAAACATGTCACCCTACATAATGTCCTTCGTGCTCTTGCTATTATGAAAAAACTTAGCTAGCATCTCTAAGCTTACTACCGATAATAATGTTTTGTGGAGTTTCATGCTAATTGTTGTGTTGTCAAGGACAAGGGCACAGGGACCATCTTGCTTCAAGGACTGCTCAGTAATGGCCTCTACCCCTTCACCGACGACTTCCATGGACGATCATCACCCTCTACTACTGCTAAAGAAGCTGAAAATTCATGCACACCACAAGTTCGACCTATTGACAGTTCATGCTTTGTTGTTTCTGAGTTAAATAAATGGAATATTTGGCACAATCGTTTATGTCATGCTTTAGATAGTGTAATGAGATCAATGTTTATGATTTTTGTGCTGCTTGTCAACTTGGTAAAGGCCACAGCTTGCCCTTTACTAGCTCAAACACTCGATCTACATGCATCCTTCAGCTTGTGCACATAGACCTCTTTGGACCAGCTCCAATCAGTTCTCTTGATGGTTATAGATACTACATCCACTACGTCGATGACTTCTCACGCTTCACATGGATTTATCCTCTCCGAGCCAAATCTAAGGCTCTCGATATATTAAAAAACATTAAGCATTTTATTGAGAAGTCACTCAAAACTGACATATGTGTTTTCCAGTGTGATTATGGAGGCGAGTACAGGCCCTTAACATCATTCCTTGCAAACCATGGCGTTGAAGTTAGGCACCCTTGCCCTTATGTGCATGCTCAAAATGGCCGTGCTGAACGAAAACACTGACACATTGTAGAATTCGGGCTCTCACTTTTAGCACAATCTACTATTCATGTTAGCTTCTGGTGGGAAGCTTTTTCTACCGCGGCATTCGTCATCAACACCTTGGCTACACCTGTTCTCGATGGCTGCAGTCCATTTGAGAAAATGATATGTCGTCGCCCGGATTATGACTTCTTTTGGGTCTTAGGGAGCAGTGTGTTCCCTCATCTTTGTCAATATAACAACCGGAAAACTGACTTTCGATCAGCTGAGTGCGTCTTCATCGGTTAAAAGCCCCACTCATAAAGGCTACAAATGTTTACACCCTTCTGGTCGTGTTTACATTACCCGCAATGCAGTCTTTAATGAGCAATCTTTTCCTTATGATAACTTGTTCACCACTAATGTGTTGGAATAGGTCTAGGGTTAAGAAAAATTAACATTAATCATATTAATAGCGGAATACAAAATTTATTTACTAGTAAACTATTTTACTAACCTAGGCAAAGTGCATATACATGTTATAATTAAAAACATTATTTAAACTACTTGAATACTAACCTTTCTTGTATCTTCAATCTTGAAGCGTCTTGGGAAAGGTTGATCTTCTTCCTTGGCTCAATTCCTTCACGTCTAGTCATGAACTTGAGAAACCTAAGGTTTCTATTACAAGAGTCTATAGAGGTTTAGAAGGATTTGTGTGTTGGCACAATTAAACAATATGAACCAAGAATAATTCTTGAATCATAAGCTAATTCACTAGATCAATTGAGGATTTAGGTGCCAAAATAAAAGGAGTATTTTCTAGAGAGAGAGAGAGAGAGAGGGTCGGCCAAGAGTAAGAGAGAAATAGGAGAAAAGCTACTTCTCACATCTCTATGTGAGGCTCTATTTATAGGAGAAGGAAAACCTATAAAGGTCAATTATTCATTCATGAAAAAATAATGTATTCATGACACAATATTTGATTTTCCCTTCTGCTTTCTCTTCTAATATGGCCTGCCATATCAATCAAATAAGGAGGAAATTTGTTTCCTCACTTAGCTTATTTATTTCATTCTCAAGGAAATTTATTTTCTTTTTCCTTTTGGGTAATTATCTTTATAATTAAAGGGAAATAAAATTCTCCTCTTTGATGCAGAGATGCCAACAAGAAGATTGTTTATTTAGATATTGATGTAATTTATAAATCTTTATAAAGTCCTTATTGTAATTTGCTGATTAAATTAATAAAAGTTGAAACGTTCATTCATTCCTTTTTAGTTTGATTGAAGATTTATGATATTCAACAGTCTTATAGTCCTTAATCAAACCTAACAAGTATGAAGAGACAAATGTAGATTTGCGTGAACAAACTCTTCATGGTTTGACTAAAACGATATATTCGCAATCTAAAGACCGACGGTCTATTGATCCCAGTATGATTGTTGGAAGAATCTATGATGTCTGGTTACGAGGCATAGAGAGTTAGGAACTCTAAAATTCTTCCAATGTATCTTTCGAAGATACTGAATTGACCAGTGCACCTTTAGAGACAATAGAAGAACAACTCATTTAACATCTTCTATCTCAAGGTCACTATGTATGAATTGTATCATGGTTACCTAAATCCTGAAATGAGACATGTAATTTCATAGCATTAATAATCTCATTTGAGAAAGTAAAATTCTAGATCCATTATGTGATCTAGATTAGGCAAATTGGTGAGATATTAAGTTATGAAGATGTCATAAACCAACTTTGTGAAGTTTTCATAGATATGGAATTCATGTACAAGATTGCTAAGATGCAATATATATCACCTCATGCTTTATTACTTGGATTGTGAATAAATGAACTGCTCAGTATCCAAAATTAAGTAACGACTTTATTTGGATGAAACAATGTGATTTGTTAGCTCCTTGTCAATACATTGTTTCTAACTTATTCACAAGTAACAAATGAGTTGAGGAAATAACAACTAGAAGGGTAAAATGGTAATTTTATAAATTCCAACTAGTTGATGATGTTCATGAAGGGTAAACATTGTTAACATTCAATGGATCCACTCAATATAATTAAGTTGAATTTGAGTAGAAAATAAATTCATTTGAACCGAGAGATTCTCTATGTCAACTCTTTAGTGAAGTCAGTTGACAGCTAATACTCGGAAAAGGTTTGTGAACTTTTGAGTCCGAGTATAGAAGCTCGGGCTTTGTTCATTTGGATCCATAAGGTCACTATTACAGGTCATTAGAGTAGGATTGTTAAACTAGAATATAAGTCAAAATAAGTTCAAATGTTGAACTAGACTTTTTCTTGGAAAATGTCTAAACGGTATTTTTGTCCACATGGACATAAAATGATGTGAATGTCAAAATAAGATTTTGAATATTTTCATATGATGAAATATAAATTATTTCGAAAGCCAAAAATTCGTTTAAGGCATTGTGAAATTAATTTCGTTATTTGTGCAATTATAATTCTACAATGGGTAATTTAAGAATTGTCTTAAAAGAAATAAGGAAGCATCTAGAGGCTCCCCCCAGGTAGAATTTCAGCCAAAACATGCATCATGATGAGAGTTTTATTTCCTTTTAATTATAAGGATAATTACCCAAAAGGAAAAGAGGAAATAAATTTCCTTGAGAAGGAAATAAATAAGCTAAGTGAGGAAACAAATTTCCTCCTTGCTTGAGGTATATGGCCGGCCATATTAGAAGAGAAAAGGGAAGGGAAAATCAAATATTGTGTCATGAATACATTATTTTTTTATAAATGAATAATTGACCTTATAGATTTTTCTTTCTCTTATAAATAGAGCCTCACATAGAGATGTGAGAAGTAGCTTTTCTCCTATTTCTCTCTTACTCTTGGCCGACCCTCTCTCTCTCTCTCTCTCTCTAGAAAATACTCATTTTTATTTTGCACCTAGATCCACACTTGATCTAAAGAATTAGCTTATGATCCAAGAGTTTTTCTTGGTTCATATTGTTTAATTGTGCCCACACACAAATCCTTCTAAACCTCTATAGACTCTTGTAATAGAAACCTTAGGTTTCTCAAGTTCGAGATTAGAAGTGAAGGAATCGAGATAAGGAAGAAGATCTATTTTTTTCAAGACGCTTCAAGCTTGAAGATACAAGAAAGGTTAGTATTCAAGTACTTTAAATAATGTTTTAAGTTATAACATGTATATGCAATTTGTTTAGGTTAGTAAAAATTGTTTACTAGTAAAAGAAATTTTTATATTCCGCCATTAATGTGTTAGTGATAAATTTTTCTTAACCCTAGACCTATTCCAATATGTAGTTCATTTATTCACAATCCAAGTAATAAAGCATGAGGTGATATATATTGCATCTCGGCAATCTTGTACATGAATTCCATATCTATGAGAACTTCACAAAGTTGGTTCATGACATCTTCATAACTTAATATCTCACCAATAGGCCTTGTCTAGATCACACATTGGACCTAGAATTTGACTTTCTCAAATGAGAGTATTAATGATATGAAATGACATGTCTCATTTCAGGATTTAGGTAAGCATGATGCGATTCATACGTAGTGACCTTGAGATAGAAGATGTTAAATGGTTTGTTCTTCTATTGTCTCTAAAGGTTCACTGGTCAATTCAGTATCTTCGAAAGATACATTGGAAGAACTTTAGAGTTCCTAACTCTCTATGCCTTGTAACCAGAGATCATGGATTCTTCCAAAATTCATACTGGGATCAATAGACCGTTGATCTTTAGATTGCGAATATATCCTTTTAGTCAATCCATGAAGAGTTTGTTCACGCAAATCTACATTTGTCTCTTCATACATTGTTAGGTTTGATTAAGGACTATAAGACTGTTGAATATCATAAATCTTCAATCAAACTAAAAGGGAATGACTGAAAGTTTCAATTTTTATTAATATAATCAGCAAATTACAATAAGGACTTTATAAAGATTTATATATTACATCAATATGTAAATAAAAAATCGTCTTGTGCGCATCTCTGCCAACATAATGACTCTCGAGATTGTGTTCCCACAGCAGAATTGAAGGCCCTGGAATAATTTTCTTCGCGCCACCACAGTCGTCCCAGTCTGATGAGTCTCAACATAATACTCCTACAGCCCAAGACGTCTTAGTCTCATCGTTATAGTCTACCTCACCAACTCCACCTCCTGAGCCTCCATCACCGGTTATAGAGCCTTTGGGTATTACACCTGGTCTACGTCGGGTATATTCAAACCAAATATTCTTATGTGCACTCGTCATCCACTCGCACTTTGACCTGGTCGCGCAGAGCCAACATCAGTCAAAACCGCTCTTCTTGATAAGAATTTGCAACATGTTATGTCCTCTAAGCTCTTAGCGTTGGATTCCAATGGCACTTGGTCTTTAGTCCCTCGACCTCCTGACGTCAACATCATCGAAAACAAATGGGTTTTTAAGCTCAAATACTTGCCCTCCGAAGATGTTCAGCGATTTAAAGCCAGGCTCTTCACGAAAGGGTTCTCCCAAACACCTGACTTTGACTTCACTGAGACCTACAGTCTGGTTATCAAGTCATGCACAGTCCGTCTTGTTCTCATATTGGCTGTTCAATGGGGCTGGGATGTACAGCAACTCAACGTCAACAACGCATTTTAAATGGTGTTCTCATCGACGAGGTATACATGCTCTAACCCGATGATATCAAAGATTCATCTCGACCTGACCACATATGTCGCCTTCACAAGGCCATATATGGATTTTGTCAAGCTCCACGAGCATAGTTTGACCGCCTGAGCTCAGCCCTCCTCCGATGGGGTTTTACCAACTCGAAGTCTGATACATCACTGTTTATATACAACCCGTCTAGTATATTCATTCTTCTCCTCGTTTACGTTGACGACATATTAATAATCGACAATGCAGACAACCTCATCTCCTCATCTTTGTTGCGGGTTGTCTCATTTTCTGGAGCTCTCGGTAACAACAGGTGGTCGCTTCATAAAACACTGAAGTCGAGTACCGAGTCGTTGCTCACATCGCAACTGAGATTTCCTGGCTCAGATCTCTCTTCTCTGAGCTCTCTATGCCTCTCACCACAACTCAACTCGTCTGGTGCGACAACATCGGCGCGGCTGGCATGACCGAAAGCCATGTGTTTCACGCACGTACAAAACACATCAAAATTGACGCTCATTTTGTTCGAGATATGGCCCCTCGCAAGGAACTTGAGATCCGCTACGTACCAACCTCTGACCAAACTGCTGATCTCCTCACCAAGAATCTGTTAGTCAAGGCTTTTCTTTGCCTGAAATGCAACATTCACATGGACGAATCCCCGTTTCGCTTGGGGGGAATAATGGCGCTAGTATTCTAGCTACTCCAGTTGTGACATCTGGCACGAATGGAAATCCGAGCTGACCAAGTCATGATCATCCACGTGCCATACCCGATGTTGCTGAAGAGTCAAAGTCGTTACAACGGCCGAAAAGGAAGCTTCCCAGCTCCTTCCTTTATTCAGCATTTAATGTTTATTTGTTCATTTAATTAGCTGTAAATGTACTGAAACCCTCGTCGGTACTATAAAAAGACTGTCAGAGCAACATTTTACACACAACAATATAACGTAAAAGAGAAGCAATTACAAGGAAAGGTCAGTGCTTTACTGAATCACATAAACCATTTTATGTGCCTTCCTATTTTCTCTTATGAAGTAATCTTCATGTGTAGGATTACACATTAATTGCACAGAAAAGGAGAAAGCCGATTGTATGTGTCGACATTATTAAAGTTCTAGCTGTTTGGTCAAAGAACAAAACCTAGAAGTTTTCTTTCATGTATTTTGTTGTTTATCGTTGAATGATATTGAAACATTATGAGTGTGCAATTGAGTGAAACACGAGGGAAGTCTAAGTTTAAAAAGTAATAGCAAATGTTGAGTTGATATTTTAGGAAACCTATTATCTTTTTGTACAAAGTTGTATACTCATGATTTTGTTTAGTAAAATTTTGTTTTCACCAAAATTATTATTTCCAGATTTCAGCAGTTGAAAAGTTGGATAATGATTTTTTCTTGTTAATTTAATTTTACATTGTTCTTATTTTTTTTACTTAGTGTTAGTGTGTGAACAATAACATCATCATAAACATTTTAAAATATGTAAATCATATACTTTCATAAATTATTTATATTTTGAAGCTCTATGATTCTAAAACTATGAAATAATTTACAAAGAAATCCTTTTACAAATATTTTAGGACTTTATGTTATTGATAAGATATAAGAAATCGTGATGTTTTATATATGCGATTAAACTGAATTCTGACTGACTATAGCACATTGTATTCTGAATTCTGAATATGTATGTATTGTCGAATATTGTGTGCTATAACGAGTAAGAAAATTAAAACGTACTTTTAATTGAAGTCGAAGAATTGAAATAAGGTTATAACCGAAAACGAGATACTTTCATAATCAGAATGTGAAGGAAGGTGTTCTAGGAAAATATTATGAAATTGAGGTAAACTAAATTTTCAGATAGTTTGTATAGAAACACTATTATTGGGTCAATACATATGAGTGATATTATACATAAAGGCCCATTAACATATGTATCTACTGTTAAACCTTTCATACATTTGAAGAAAGATATTATTTTTAAGAGATTTTACGAGTAAATTGGAATGTTTTTTCAATTATATTTTTTTTTCAGAAAAAATGAGAGAAATAGGAGTTCGGTAGGAAAGATAAATGTTTTGTCCCGTGTTTATTCTCATTTTTTGAATCTGTAATAAACGATACATTTTTATTAAATAATTTAATTAATTACCTAAACTTTTCGTTAACTACTTCTCTTCTCTCTCTCTCTCTCTTCCACCACGCTGGCTTGTCAGACATCGTGTCGGTTGTATTTCTTATTGGAATTTAGTCAACAATTAACCCAATTAATTATGAAACATATAAATATATGGCGGAAAGTCATAATTCAATTTAACATGTTAAAACGTTTTAAAACATATTCAATAACAATGTCATTAAATCTAATCTAGCATGTCAACAAATTTCTAAACATTTTAATAAATTCCTTCAAACATGCACGGCCGAAACTCCTTCCCACGCGTGTCTAGGATGTCCTGAAATCCGTCCTTGCTCCATTGCTCCAATAAGTGGCCAACCATGTGGGTTAAAAATCACTCAAACAACCACAAGATGAATCAATGATAATTCTCTAGGAGTTTTTAGGAGATCAAGAGGTTGGGCTCTTTGTGGGAACAAGGGAAGAAGGGGAAACTCAAAAAAAAGGAAGGGTTGTCGGGAAACAAATTTCCTCTCTCTCTCTTTCTCTCTAAAATTCGGCCAAAACCTCTCAAGCACAAGGGGGAAGAGGTTTGGCTGGGTGTTGGTCGAAATTAGGCTAAGGTTATCAAAGAGAGAGCCTCCTTTTATATCAAGAGAATAGGCTTTAGTTAGATCAAAATCCAATTAAGACCCATTAGTCAAACTTAAGTCCAAAACTCCTTTTAATGAGTTTAAACAATTTTTTCAGCCCATAAAATCATTATTATGGCCGGCCAAATTTATTTGATTTATTTCTAAAATAATATTTAATTCATTTAAAACATCTCATTTATTTAATGACAAGTCATTAATTATTTTCATACTAATCAATGTAGTACGAAACGAGAAAATATTTATTTTCATCTTTTATTCATTTGAATCATCAAATTATATATAATAACATAATATGATTCGTTAAATAAATATAATAATAAATAACCAATTATTTATTTGATTACTCAGAAAATAATTTTCTTAGCGTAAATCACAGTTTACGTTGAATAAGAAAATCAATAATTTATTGTTCACCAAAATCTCGTCCGAGAGTCTATCATTGAGACATTATGGATCCACATGAACGAAGCTTTAGAATAAAACTCGGACACAAAAGTTCACAAACTTTTTCCGACTTTTAATTCTTAATATTAGTCGATTCCACTAAAGTACCAATATTGAACATCTTTAAGTTCATATGCGTTTATATTTTCGTTTGATGTGACAAAACTATTATTCACACGGTCCACTGTGTATTTTACGATATTACCCGTTGTGTGTATCATTAACTCAGAGGAATGTAAAATTACCGTTTTACCCCTGAGTTATTATTTCACCAAGTCCTCTGTTATTTGTGAACGAGAAAAACATAAAGTGAGATGTCTCAATATCTCGCGTGTTTTATTTCAAAGAATTCTTTATTCGATAAATACCAGGCCTGGTTTATTCGCTCACACTCTCATAACAGAGCATGGTGTGATACTAATGCCTTAGCATTGTTTCAACACAAATTTCATATCTGTGAATCACATATTTCAACGAAACAGTATTATGACACCAACCGTCGGGTCAATGAAACTTCACTTAGCCATTGTCCATTGACAAATCAAATGTCATAAAGTGTTACAAAAAGATATGTACTCACGTCAGGATTTAGGTAATTACTAAAATACCCCTCGTATGTGAGTTTGAGGTTTCGAGTGATTAAACGGTTTTATCTCGAACTTCAAAACTTCACAGGTGTTGTTCAATATTTTCATTGAGATATCAAGAATGAATTACAGAATCACAACTCTCCATATCACAAGATAAGATATCGTTTAATTCATTCTAACAATCATTACTAAGAATGCATTGCCCAATCGATCTTTAGATTGCGAGCTATTATTTAAACTAGTCATAAGAAGGTATCTTGTCAAGTCTGTACTTAGCACTTCTTTCGTTGATGACAGTTTCATGGCATAGACATTCATGAATAAGCACAATCTTAAAATAAGAATGAAAATTCAATTTTTATTTAAATTCAAAACAAAACAAATACAAAAGTATTTAATATCAAAAATCTCCTTTGTGGGCATAAAAGCCCGCGTTTCCAACTTCCGACTCTCCTCGTTCTTCTCTTCTTTGAAACGTCATTTGACCAACCGCTCTCATCTCGACTCTTCATCTTATCTTTTTCTTCTACACAAGGTTTGATTTAAAACTTCAAATTCCTAATTTTATTCACTTATCTTTCTTTGTCTCTAAAACTTTCTGCCTTCTTCTCTCTTCGTTGTCGCTCAAAACACCAGTTTCGAAGATATTTGACCCAGAAACTCAACATTCTCCCATCGCACAAACTCAACGATGAAGAAAACCCCATCTCCGCAAGAAATAATGACGAAGGGGCCTCTAGTTTCAAAACCCTAACAATTACACTTTCAAGGAAGAGGAATTATCGTCATTCTTCGGAGAGAACCGGAGAAGGCACAAATTATCTTCTGGATCGTCCGATTTTGATGACGAGGGCTACATGAGCGGCAATGAGGTCTCCGTGGTAAGAAAACTGTTTTTTTATAGGATATAAATGGATGCATGTGATCAAACGAATATTTTAAATGCATACAGGTCTATGTTTCATGACTATTTTATCACGAAACTAATGTTAAGATTTATTAAATCACAGGCACAAAATGGATGTCATCATTCTGTTGTCACGAAATAGTTGATGATGTTTTCACGAAACTATTTTATACCATTCGTGTACATATCATTTAGAAATGATGCATCCGACAACATGGTCACAAAATGATGCACTCGTGACCATATCATCATAAAATGTTGTATTCCTGACAACATTGTCACAAAATGATGTACATGTGACAACATCGTCACGAGAACATCATTCGTGACGAAGTTTTCTTGAAGACATATTTTGTGACAACATAGTTACAAAATGTATAACCATTTAAAGTAACCTATTTTAAGATCATGTTAATAAGTTCTATACAATTTTTCAAGGTTTCTTCAACGTTAATCCTACACGACCTCCGGCCTTAATTCAAAATTGTTTGGGAACATGAAGGAAGTCAATGACATATCCCTTTTTCGATCCACTGAAACTACCCCATAGGACTGACTTGGATAGCGTCTATACATGGCTCCATTATGGGATATTACAATTTTATCGAAAAAGGTAACTATATTTTTATTCTTTCGCAACCAAATAATATTTATTAGTTGTCACTAAAATTTCTTCATGAGCATATAGTTTCGTCCACATAGCGAATGAGGAAAACATGGATAATGTATTTGATTACAATATAGCCATCGTATCGAAGAAAACGTTGTTTTCAAATCCATGGGATAGACTACTATGGCTGACTGGAGAGGTACGTCAACAACTACTTTTTCTATGCCAAGGACTTAGCATATTGTATTATATTTTTGTTTTGTTTATCTTCGTGAAATATACTTGAAACACATCAACATAGCTTACTACTACTTCAGGAAGAAGGGTAGTATGAATCAAATGTATGAGAAATTCACGACGACATACTCGTACTTTCTCGGGATTTTGATGGCCGCTTGGAATAAATAGGAAAAAAATGCGGATCCAATAAATTACAATTGGTCATTGCACGATGACGTGCTTAGCCAGATATTCAGAGATCTTGAAAGTGGAGAGTGCCTCACACCCTGGCCGGATGTTGATAATATCTTCATGCCCATCAATGTTCCGGACCACTGGATTTTCACCATCATTAACATTCACCAAAGAAGGTATGACTCTTTGGGTTCAAGAAATGACAAGAATGAATCTCTGCTATTGGAATTAGCTGACTTCCTATAAATAAAAAATACTTGACGTCTTTAGCCTAGTAGGTGGGAACTTTACCCATTCACGTTGATAAGAGAGGAAATGCCACGTCAAAAATACTCGTAAAAATTATTTTCATATGAAACTTATCTTTATTCAATTGAAAACAACTAACTAAACATTCTTTTCTTTTTAGGAGTAATTCCGACATGTTTTGTATCAATGGTGCAAAACTAATGATTCATATGATTTCTCTTTCAAATTTATAACAAGTATACATGTTTATTAACGTAGGAAGATGTCTACTAACCTACGTGGTATGAAGTTTTGAAGATCATAAATGAAGACTTGGTTTAGTTGTCTAATTATTAATTTTTATAAATATGATCATATTTTGGTGACATTTGTTATGTCACAAAAAACAATAGTAATATTTTGAAATTTAACTATATATTCTCTTTGTAACTAATTAGATAACTACATTATGTATTACATTATAAGCTCTGTGTGAAATTTTTGTTATGTAGAAGTTTGTGTGAATTAGAGAAACAAAACAAAATTTTCGTGACTAAATTGTCATGAAATATTGAAAATTCTTGACAATATTTTTTGGGTTTCGTGACAACTTATTCTCAAAATTTTAAATTTCGTGACAACTTGTTGTTTAATTTATATTTAAATTGTTTAATTATTGATTTATGTTATTTAAACTCTTTAGTTGAATAATGCAGTTCATTCAAATTTTGATTTTTTGGAAGATTGTTTTTGAAATAGAAGTTGTTAGAAAATGATTTTCTGGATATGATGTATTTTTTTTTTTTTTGATAATCCGAAATGTTAATTATGTATGAACTATATGTTTTAAATTATGTATGAACTTTATTTATCTCTATGAACTTTATGTTTAAATTAGGGCCATTTTGATGGATACCCATGTAAACTATATGTAATTTGGTTATACTCATAGTATATGTAAAATAGTCAAATTCGTTTACAAAATTTAAGAGATAAATATACCCCAAAATAACTTCCCGCCCGTAATAAATTAATTAAATAATAGTAATAAATAAGACAATTAATGTCCCGCCCATTATCAATTTATTATAATAAAAAACCGAAAAACGAGGAAGAAAAAGCCACAGTTCGACCAAAGAAAACGTAAACCCGAAAAGGAAGGTTTAAGTCGACAGCTCGACAGTGTAAAAATAGCGTTAATAAATCGTAAAACCGAAAAAAGTAACAGCTCGACAGTGTAAATATAACGAAAATAAAACGTAAACATAAATGCGTACCAGATTCTTGCAACGAAAAATCATCTTCATCAAACAACTCCATTGCTCTCGAATTCTTTGTTTTCGATCAAAACTGGAAGTATGATGGTTAATATTCAGTTTTGACCGGCCAAAATTGAGAGAGTAAATAAGTTTAGGTAATTAGTATAAAAAAGAGATAATGTTTCCTTTAAAAGGTGATCCTAACTAATTATGATATTTAAACTTGATTGGATAATTAATACAATATATCAAGATAAAAATCTGGTCAATCAACGAATTATGCTGATTTAAAATTTGAATTCTAAATTCAAAATCAATTTTTAAAAATTATATTTCGAAAATAAATTGGGCAAAAAAAGATAATTTGGTATGTTCATGTGATGTAAACGAATTTGGGTGGATATTTTCAATCCATTAATTAAACATTGGGTATATCCAAATCATAAACGTATTATATGACTGTAGAGCCAATTTTTTCTTTAAATTATGCATAAATATGTATAAAATTTATGTTTTAAATCTTTTATGATTTATGGTTTTGAACTAAACAAGTAATCAACATTTTTTCCATTAACTTTTTTTTTTGGTCAAATTTCTGATCGATCAAAAATAATTCCACCTACATTCCATTTATCGTTTCCACATTTTTTTCGTCGAATTTTCGTTCGATTAACGACGTTCTCGTATTTTTAAATCATCGGTCGTTTATCGGTATTCCGCCGATCGATATTTTATAATATCCCAAATTACATAATCTTGAGAATTATTGACACGATGTCCTAACTTGATTCCGAAGCAACTCATCACTTAGGTTTATATTGTCCGAGCCATAAATTTAAGAAGCACCTTGTTCCGCGGGTTAGTTTTAGCTCTAAAGATAAAATTACAGATGATGCCATGGCGTTTTTTCGACATTTCTCCAACATTATCATTGACCAAACAAATCGTCTTAACCGCGTAGTTGACCTCGTCAGCCGTGGCGGTGATTATGGGATCGAGAGGGACCACCGTTTTGTCACTGACATCCCATCCTCGGAATCCCATGAAAGCAATTCTCCTTTATTATATTAATATTAATTAACATTAAAAAATTCTTAAATGGACATGGACCACTAAACAAGGCATCATAGTCAACAGTGTCACTTAGCCACACTTTGTGGAATCAATTTCAACGACACACCACTCTCTCTCTCTCACTCCATCTTCTCTCTTTCTCTAACAACTTTACTTTCTGTCTTTACATCCCTACTCTCTCTCTCTGTCCGAAACCTAAAACCTCGAACGAATCGAGACCTATATTCCCAATCTTGTCTTCTTTCGGACTCCATTCTTCTTGTCTCTCTGCCGTTTTCGCTCTCAGCTTGGATTTGCCTCACTGTACTTTGGCTCTTTACTTCAGCATTGGCTCTTCTCGTGTCCAATTCACTCCTTGTGAGTCAACGATTCGGAGCTCCGACTCCGCCGATTTACTCGTGGTGACTGATCTGAAGTGGACTCGGCCAAATACAGGTGATCTCCGAGCGCTGACAATGGTGGAAGAGACCATGGTTGAGTCGATCGGCAATGGAGGCTAGGGTTTAGGGTTTTGAAGGTCAGAAGTTACAAGAAAGCTGTGGTCTTTGATCAGTCGGTCAAATGGAAAGAGACATTGAGTTGGTATTTTTTTTTTCTCCATCTTTGATTTTGTTAAATTAATGCTACTTTAATTTCTAATTTTCTTATACTTAATTTACTGGTTATGGAGCTGAGCTTAACATTTATATTGATTTATGATTTTTTTTAATGTATGTAGGACACAAAATTAAGATAGTGATTTATTGTTGATCGATCTAATTATTGCCTTTTGTGTGTTTTTGGTTGGGATTAAATTGAATCAGGCCATCACTGCTCTTAAAAAAGGAGCTCACTTGCTCAAGTATGGACGCCGAGGGAAACCCAAATTTTGCCCCTTTAAGCTCTCCAACGTAAGATTCCAAAATTGCTCGGCTTATATTATTTAAAAAGGCGTTTTTACAATGTACTTGAACGTTGATCTATATTTACAATGTATGGGTGCTCAGTGGCTAGCATGATTGCGTGAATAAGCTGTATTTTTATAAATAAAAATTATTTTGTATGATTTGGCGTTATTGCTAAATGCTAGAGCTTTATGTCTTTCATGTTTATGTTTTTAGGCGTAATTACATGCTATAATTTTTTATTTGTTTGTTTGAAGACATTCTGGTGACAAGTTCTCTTTGTTTTATGTGGGAAAGAGAATAGTGCGTGAAGTGTTTATTGATTTTTGTCCAGGACGAATGCTTTCTTATATGGTACTCGGGGAAAACGGAGAAGAGTGTCAAATTAAGCCATGTCTCCAGAATTGTTCGTGGTCAGCGCACAGTAAGTTCTACTCTTCGGAACCTCTACAAACTGATGGCTTGTGCTGAGCTGTATAATTTAGCAAATCATTAGAAAATGAAGTTAGTTGGATCTTTACCCCTCTTATTTTTGTACTAGCATCAAGAATTATTACTACACGTACCATAGTTCTTACGTGCATAATTTTTTTCCTTTTCTGTTGATCCCCTCTTACTGAATTCCTAACAGTTATATATCTTCTGTTCAAAACTCACTCACTAGTTTCATTTTTGGATATAATCCAGCCCATCTTTCAGAGGCATCCTCGACCCGAAAAGGAGTATCAATCATTTTCACTTTTATACAAAGAGAGATCTCTAGATTTGGTAAGCCTTTCCTTTATGGTTTTTCTGCTTAATTTACTCTACAGATGTCTTTTCAAAATATTGATACGACTTAACTTCCAAACTCAGCTAGTTCATTCTTCCTATGATATCAGATATGCAAGGATAAAGACGAAGCTGAAGTATGGTACACAGGTTTGAAAGCAATTTTATCGCGGTATCATCGCGAAAAAGGAAGACCGGAGGATTCAAGGAGTGATGTGGTTCTTCCATCGGGATCGAGTAGCCCTCGGGCCCACACCCAAAAGAGCTCGCCTTTGACATCTCCGTTTGGTGGCGGCGAAAGTTCTCAGAAGGTTTCTTCTTTTTTTCCCCATGGGTGGGCTAAAGTTATCTTTTATATCCAAGTAAGATCATACTCTTGTCAGCAATGCAGGATGGAGAGGATGTTATTTGTACACGTGTCACGTGCGACAGCCCTATTCACCTCGGCCTAGAGAAGGCACTGCCGAATATAAGACGTAATGCTCCACAAAAACCATCGATGCCGTTGGATTTTGCAAGTGGGTCTGTCCTATCTCTGGTGTCGGGAGGTACAGATTCAGTCGTTGGGCGTTTGAAGTCTGCGAGTATGGACGCGTGTAGAGTTAGCTCATCCAGCGCCGTTAGCACATCGAGTCACGGGTCTGCTCACGACGGCGGAGACGCTTTTGGAGATGTCTTCATTTGGGGAGAAGGAATCGGTGACGGAATTTTAGGCGGGGGTTCTGCTAGAATCGGAAGAAGCTCGAGCGCTACGACGGACTGTCTTGTCCCTAAAGCTTTGGAATCCGCGGTGGTGCTTGATGTTCAGAGCATGTCCTGTGGCGCTCAACACGCTGTTCTGGTGACGAAGCAAGGAGAAGTTTTTTCTTGGGGCGAAGAGTCGGATGGGAGGCTCGGACATGGTGTGGACTGCGACGTGCCTCGCCCAAAACTCGTGGACGGTCTCAAAAACATCAACGTTGAATTCGTAGCGTGCGGCGAGTACAATTCGTGCGCCGTTACGCTCTCCGGCGAGATGTACACTTGGGGCGGCACTTCCTTCAGATCCCAGATCCTCGGGCGCGAGAATGAAACCAGACAATGGATTCCGAGAAAGGTGACCGGTGCTTTGGAGGGAATTCATGTGTCGTTGGTCTCGTGCGGGCCGTGGCATACGGCAATCGTGACCTCTGCCGGGCAATTGCTTACTTTTGGGGACGGAACTTTTGGGGCGCTTGGCCACGGGGATAACAAAAGTGTTTCGATGCCCAGAGAAGTCGAATCCCTCAAAGGGCTTCGCACTATGCGAGCCGCTTGTGGGGTGTGGCACACCGCGGCGGTTGTTGAAGTGATGGCTGTATCTTCGGCGAGCAACCGCTCTTCGGGGAAGCTCTTCACGTGGGGCGATGGAGATAAAGGCCGACTAGGGCACGGAGATAAAGATCCGAGGCTCGTACCCACTTGCGTCGCTGCTATTGTCGAACCCAGTTTTTGTCAAGTTGCCTGTGGACACAGTCTCACGGTCGCCCTCACGACCACCGGAAATGTTTACACGATGGGAAGCCCTGTCTGTGGTCAGCTGGGTGATCCCCAAGCTGATGGGAGGCTTCCGAATCGGGTTCATGGAAAACTGATGAAGAATTTTGTCGAGGAGATTGCATGTGGTGCTTATCATGTTGCAGCGATGACTTCGAGGAGTGAAGTCTACACTTGGGGAAAGGGGGCGAATGGCCGTTTGGGCCACGGGGACTCGGAAGATAGAGCTTATCCCACATTGGTTGAATCTTTGAAAGACAAGCAAGTTAAGAGTATCATCTGCGGAGCCAACTTCACGGCGGCGGTTTGTCTTCATAAGTGGAACTCGGATTTTGATCACTCGACTTGTTACGGTTGTCGCAGTCCGTTTAATTTCAAAAGAAAAAGGCACAACTGTTATAATTGTGGCCACGTTGTTTGCCATTCATGCAGTAGTAAAAAGTCTCTCAGGGCTTCTATGGCTCCGAACCCAAACAAGCCTTACCGTGTATGTGATAATTGTTTTGAGAAACTTAGGAAAGCTGCCGAGACCAATCTGTCATCACAGTCCGCTCTTAGTAGAAGAGGAAGTGTGAATCAGGGGGTCAGTGAACTCATTGAAAATAACAGAAACCTGGATTCGATGTCTCGTGTGCAAGAACAAGATATAGGATCTGTAAAAAGAAACAAGAAACTGGGTTTCAACAGTAACCGAGTTCTGCCCATCTCAAGTCGAGTTTCCGAGAATGGTATGATTGATGGATCTAAATCATTCAACCCAGTGTTCAGTTCGTCCAAGAAGTTCTTCTCAGTTTCTCTTCCAGGATCTAGAATTGTGTCCAGAGCAACATCACCAACGTCAAGACGAACAAGTCCGACTCGCTCCAAAACACCTGTTCAAACTCTGTCAGGGTTTACTCCGTCAAAGGCAGGGAATGAGACTAAAAAGACAAACGATGGTCTGAGCAAAGAAGTTGTTAAATTAAGAGCGCAGGTACATTTTTCTTTGTGTTTGTAAAATGACATACCCCCCAACTTTTCATGAATTATTTATGTTAGAAGACATAATTCTTCCTAGAAAGTAACCTCTAATAAAGTGTGTTTGTTTTCCTTTAAGTGCATTGTTTAAGATAATATGATATACATTTTCAGGTTTGAAATTTCAACAAAACGTTGCAACCAAGTAGACAATGCCAAAAACAAATTCCCTTTTTTGTTTTTGAGTAAACACCAATACATCTTGCTATATCCCGTACCACATTACTTATTCAGAACATTGATTCTCTGAAGTTCAAGTTTCTGCCAGAATTGATTAGCCTGGAAAAAAGGATTTTTAGTCTCAGTATGCATATCACTTTCTTCACAGAACTTTGTGTATGATGCTGAATTTCAAGCGATATCTGGTAGCCATTGACTCTAACAGAATTAGAGTTTGTTTCTGATACACAATTTAATGGATTAAGAATTGAAATGTATGATTTGGCATTAGAATTTGAAAAGTAAACCAAAGTTTATGCGCTGCTAAGTTTAAATTCTGCAGTTACTTCACTCTAGGATACGTTTGCGCTTTCATCTCCAAAAGCTATATCTTATTAACTATTTAGTTTAATTAGAACAAGCCGCATAGTTATAACCAGGTTAGGCAATTAGATTTTTTATTTTATTTTAAATGCATTGTCAATGAGAAGCTATGTTTCTTTAGTTAATGTGGTGAAATTGGTGTAGGTTCAAGATTTAACCTCGAGATCTCAGCTCCAAGAAGCGGAACTTGAGAAAACTACCAGACAGCTAAAAGAGGCTCTTTCAATTGCATCAGAAGAAACTACCAAATGCAAGGCGGCAAAGGAAGTAATTAAGTCACTTACTGCTCAAGTAAGTCCGCACTCTGCCCGAAATAATTAGAAATGAAACATATTGACAAATTCATAATTGCTATTCCCGCTTAAATCGTTGCAGCTTAAGGATATGGCTGAAAGGTTACCCGCTCGAACAGAAAGGACGGCTCCGGATCAACCCACAACAGCCATTGATCGATTGAGCAGTCCGGTCACAGGCCGTGAATCAGTTTCGACTCAGATGAACAGCCCGATTGCTACAGACACGTTAAGCGTGGCTAGTTACACTAACAATTGTTCTGCTGATGCCGAAGTATTTCCTTCAGCGGCACCGGCTAAGGGGAAGAACAGGGCAGCGAAAACTGATATGAGTGACGAGTGGGTTGAGCAAGACGAGACTGGTGTTTATCTTACTCTTTCTTCCTTGCCTGGAGGTCTCAAATACCTCAAGCGTGTCCGTTTCAGGTATGTCCCTCTCTAATTAGAAGTTTTAGCGCAAATGGTCCCTGAGTTATTACACGAGTCGCGTTTTGGGTGCGAAGCAAATTGTTTTGAGAAAAAAATAGCCCTTGAGCTATTCCTTTTGTAGCTTTTTATTCCTAAAAAATTCAATTTTTTCTATAAAATCTATGGCGTATCAAACTTTAAAGCAATTTGCCAGGTTATATAAATTAAATCTATAAAATTGACTCCTTGAATTATTATCCTAGCAAAAGGAACAATAACTAGAAGTGTACGGTTTTTGGTTAGCATTAAGATTTTGAAGTTACTAACCACTTTTTTAAGTTTGGGGATATACTTCAAGTAATTATAAGGGTTACAGTTCATAAATATTTACACTAAAAAATGATTAATACAAGTCTAGATAACGACGAATGTGTATTAAAGTTTGAAGCCTCTGTAGGAGCTTTAGTTGTCTGCTCATCGTGGAGTCATTTATACTATCTTAACCATGTGCTCGAAAAATCATAAAAACTAGGACCGATGAACTCGGCTGCAAATACATGGCTTTAATGTCCAAGTAAAATAGGTTATTTTCCAGTATAAAGTACACATTTTTCTGTTAATTTTCAATTGAGCCTATTTTTATAACCAGATTGGTAAAATACTAACTTACTTCTTACAAAACCGGTGTTATGCGCAGTCGGAAAAGGTTCAGCGAGAAACAAGCGGAGCAGTGGTGGACGGCTAACAGGTCTAGAGTGTATCAGCGTTTCAACGTTCAAGTCACGGACAAGTCTTAGCTAGTTTATTATTTCAACAGTCGGACAATATCCAGATGTCATAACTAAAATTCGCCCTTTTTAGATTATTTCTCACGCCACATTCCTCATTGTATTATTGTTTCACACGAATACTCTCAGCGTCTATATTACAATTGAGATTTTTGATTAAGAAAAAAGAATATATGAGAATCTACTGCAAATTAAATTATATCGATATATCATAATTTTAACTTTTCATCACTAATTAGGTTACTGGATTTCAAAGGGCACTTAACGAGAAATGCCTGCTTTTCTCAGGTGCTGAAAAATAAGGGATCTCCTAAAATATGCATGAAAAAGATGCAATAAATTGGTCTTCGCATCAGCTGTGACACTATAAAAGGACTCCTTCCCTGTCCCCGGTGGGCTTGCAAATCAATACATACAAAACCAAGCTCCAATAAGCTAAATCAATGTCCCAGCTTTTGTTTTTGAAAAAGATGGCAATCGAAAATGGTCTTCGCGCCAATGTTCCTGTTAGAGAGCGAGCCCAATCGTGAATCTACTAAATCCTACACATGGACAGTAAAAACGTGAAAGTACAAATTACAAATTACAAACAATTTGTAAAATGCCTGAGAAAAACGACATGCAATTTAGCATGCGCTTGTTTGTTTATGTACCACAAACTACCGACCTTTTCTTATATGTTAAGAGTTTGTCCGCACAGAGCTGAGCTGCGCGAGATAATTACTTTTGGCAAAATCATGCAATGAACGGTGAGTTCCTGCCCCTTCGGATTCGCTCTTATCAATCTCTTTCTTCAAAATTCGTCTACACTCATTGGCATCCTGCGGTAGTAAACCAATAATAACATATAGTAACGACAATTTGTGAGTTGTTCCTTATATCTTCGGATCAGAGATCGACATTTATTCAGACAAGAACTTTGTTAAAAAGATCACCAATCGAGGAAAAAAACAGTTGAAGAAGTACAGCAGATATATAACTGCATAACTACCAAGGGGACCATATAAGGACGTGAAAGGTATAAAGAACGTAAGAGCAATTACTCGG
Source organism: Urtica urens (assembly GCA_958296335.1). Taxonomy (NCBI): domain Eukaryota; kingdom Viridiplantae; phylum Streptophyta; class Magnoliopsida; order Rosales; family Urticaceae; genus Urtica; species Urtica urens. Next base: position 7,114,530 of record OY282530.1, on the reverse strand, counting down.
TTGATATACATATATATATATATATATTTTGAAAAGTAACAACAGATATTATTAATGATAAAAACCAATTACAGCTACAAGACCAGTCCAGAATACATATATATAGTAAAAGTTTTTCTCTCTTTCTGTTTCATTTTGTATTTACCATATATGGATATAATAAAAGTTTGAAAGCTGAATCTAGAAAATATTTTTTTTACTCCTTCACGTATATACTTTTAAGCATTAAAGGGGTTCTAATGCTTTAAAAGTATATACGTGAAGGAAAAAAAAAAGATATTTTCTAGATTCAGCTTTCAAACTTTTACTATATCCATATATGGTAAATACAAAATGAAACAGAAAGAAAGAAAAAAAAGATACCCTACAAACGCCCACTAATGCATGTTTACGACTCAGTCATGCTAACAAGGTTTCAAAATCACATGCAAAGTAGCCCTGAGTGCTTATTACCTGTAAGAATACCAACATTTGCTCTTCAATAGTAGAGCGCATCGCCAAAGTTTCTACATGAATAGGACGGGTAGCACCCATCCGATGGGCACGACTAATCACTTGTTCCTCCATGCTGATAAGGTTCCAACAATCTATCATACACTATTTTTCTTCCATACTAATTATAATAAGAGAAATTGCCCAAAGTATTACTTTTTATTATTCATTTTCCCAAAATCCACCCAAACATGTTTTCTTCCCAAAATACTAGTAAATTTTATGTGAAAAGACAAATACCCTTTAAAAAGTTAAAACTAACACAAATGTCCTACATTATACTACCGGTCAAAAAAATTAAAAAATTAAAAAAAAATTAAAATTTTTAGGGGTGGAGTAGTTTTTACCTTTTTAAGTTAATTTTTTTTAAAAAAAATTAGACAGTAACCGGTTAATATGAATATGGAGTCAAATGTAAAGAAATTTTTTTAGGGGTATTTTAGACTTTTATAATGGTATTTCGGGAAAAAATTAATTTTAGTGGATTTTGGGAAAACCAATTATTAATAGTGGTATTTTGGGCAATTTCTCTTATAATAATATAGGTTTTTAAAGAGAGTGCCGGTAATACCAACTCATATGAAGATCTATCGAACAGAAAAAGGAAAAGAAAAGTTATGGGACCAACCTTTTGTCCCAAATTGGTTCCATCAGAAATACGTGGGATACAAAGCTTAAGTCCAGACCCAGTGCGGCACTACCATCCATCACAAGCACCATACACGTTGCATCGTTCTGGAACGTGTTCAAGGACTTCATCTGATAGATATTGGTAAGTTTAATGTGTCAAAAAAGGAAGATGTAACAAGCATACAGTAAAAAAAGAGAGCATTTCAAAATGATATTTACCTTGTTGCTCGAATGCATTGGACTGTACATACCAGCAAATTTTATGTCGGTCATCGATAACTGGAAAAGGGAGGAACAAATTAGTCATATGAAACCTATATTTTTAGTAGTCAGAACACCAGATATATGAATGGCATCAAGTACCACCTGTTGCTCAATAACATGTATGTGCTCCAGAAACTGGGAAAATACCAAAACTTTCTCTATGATGTTGTTAGGGTTTCTCATCCAAGACGGGCTTTGAATATCTTTAAGATCAGTGCCATCATGTTTTGGCAGACAGCTCACATTGCTAACGGCCTGTAATTCTTTCAACATACTTATTAGATAAGCAACTTTACTGCTAGACGTTGATTGCCAATCAGGGTCCCAGTTATCCTGCATAAAACCCAAACGCGACGCATAAGCAAGCAACACTAATTCTACACACAAATTAGAGTAAACATTTGCTCCTAGAAAATGGGAAATCGATAAGCTGAAAGCTAGCCTGCCTGCTTATAAGACGGTTGTAACTCGATAAGGTTCTTAGGGACAGGCCATTTTGGGTTTGGATTTTCAGGCCGAGCCAAGGTATCTGGAGTTTCCATTTCGTACATGTTGCCACAGCCAGGATAAGTGCACCGTTCACTGTCCAAAGAAACGCAATCCAGACACAGTATATGCATGCATGGTGTAATAACAGGTAAACGGCACCATTCCGAGCACCTACAAGAGCACTCAAAATTTTGTTACCATTGAACCCATGATTTAATAACAGTTCATAGATTAAAAGAAAATATTTTAATATTGCTTACCTAACACAATATCCACCATGCTGGAGTTTATACTTTATTAAAGCATATTCCTGTGACATTGGATCCAAACCAATTTTAACTAAATCATCCATAGTCTCTTGGATATCTTCCCCGGCATCTGTTACTTTTATTTGCCCAGACACACAGCAAGAGAGCCTAATACTTTTAGTAGTGGCACTTCGGAACTTCCATTGCTTGGGATTTAACAGACTTTCAACATGGGAAGGATCGTTCCAATCCGCCATCAATATATTACGGCGCACTATAACGGCTAATTCATTATAACTTCTTGCGTGTTCAACCGTAAAATCAAGAAGCGTAACTTTCTTGATGCAAGGAGGAATGTTTTTTAGATCCAGCTTCCTTGCACTGATCATGCACCGGTGAAGTAAATGCAACAAACGGGAGCGCCCTTCTTCCATCTCTGCCTCGAAAGGCCTAAGAATCCCAGCTTCCCATGACTTCTGGTTCTGCCCATAAGTTTCCTCGTGAAGAAACTTGAGCAACGGTTGAAGGTGTGATAGTTGACTGTTGGGCGTATTTGGAGTTGGTGTTCCAGTTAATATCCAACGGTTCGAAGCCACTAAGGAAACAGCCATCTGCAACTTGTTTGTCAAGCCCACACTGGATCCCAGGGTGTGTCCTTCATCTAAAATGACCCTCAGCCAATGCACTTGAATCATTGCACTTTTCTTCCGGGGACCCCACTCTGCACTTAGCCGGCTAAAGGTTGTTATCACAACATCATAGTCCCAGGCGAGACGGTGCACAGGTGGCCTTCTGAGATCTGTCCATATGCACACCTTCAATTGTCCTGGCCTCACGTGTTTTTGAATTTGGGATCTCCAATGATCGATAAGATTTGCAGGAACAACAACTAGGGTTGCTTTTGATAGGTATAGTCTGTTTGAATCTATTGGCATGCAAAGAGCGATTCTCAGAGCAGCCACATCAAAGGCTAAGTTGAGAAGATTTCGAGGATAGTGCCACCTAATAATTCCCTTTTCTACTCCTTTTCTGAGACCAAACGATTTAAATATTTTATGAAAGGCGATCGCATTTTCCCCACACTCTAAGAAAGTGCTGACATAAGGACTTTGGATGCCAATTGTTTCCATTTCTAATAACTTGTCAGGTGAAAGTTCAACTAACCAACCCAAGGCCTTCTTTGCGGAAATATTTATCAAAGAATTATGTTCCTTCAGCACGCTGGAAAAGAATGAAATATTTTGTTCCTCGTTTCCAGATGTTCCTTTAGTAAAAAATCCAAGCAAATGCATAACTGGCTCGTCAGTGTCATAAGTTTCTTCTGGAGAACTACAATTCTGGAAAAGAGGATCAGTATTCATGCTACAAAACCATGCTGTACTAGCATCAGATACCTTACTTCCTTGAAACTTCCTCCACTTGCGACATAAATCGCATTGAACCCATGTATCATTATACTCAAAGTGATCAATTATTTTATCATTTTGAGGTTGCCTATACTTGTGTGAAACTTCTACTGTTGTATGTGCAAGACTATCCCTAGCACGCTTCACGCCACCACACGTCTGTACATTTGCAGCTCCCGTGCTAACACCTTCCTCTGATGCAAAGTTAAGATTTTTTTTTATGCTATTCAGGCCTCTACTGCAGCGAAGTAAACGTTTTTTCGGCTGAGAGGATAAAGCTCCTGACAAGTCTAATTGATCAATGAGAAAAACTGAACTGGCTCTTTTTGAGGAAAGGCAGCCAGGTTGACCAGAGCCTGTTTGTGCTTTCAGATCTATATCCCTCTTTCCCGGGGACAGATTATTACCACCGAGAGAAGCACTGCAAAGATCATAATAGCCACACCTTTGATACCCATCATGAGTACACCAGGTAACTTGTGCCCCATCTGGTGGATCAGCAAATTTTCCTTGAGTCTTGAGAACAAGAGAGAGAGCAGTGATTGTCTTGCCTAAGCCAGGCTCGTCGCAGAACATTCCCCCATGGAAATCTTTGATGGTGGGTGCTGCGCCCAAGACTATCTCGCCTGAAATAGTGCTCATGTAGAATGAGAACTCATCCTCAGTTGAGAAAGATGAGTACAAGGGATGTCGCAAGACTTCAGACTGTTGTTCACGCTGTAACATCCACTGCACCGCTGCCTGTTGATGAGGAAACAAATTGAGCTTCATGCACGGCATAATCGACGATGCCAAGAATCTCAAATGGCGGCAAGTTGCTGCAATTCGTAGTAGCTCTTTAAGGCCAAGAGATGCTAGTAGCTTCATCAGAATGTCATCAGATAGTTCCCACATTCCAGATTGACCAGATTCTTCTGCTGGTTCTACACGAGAAGAATCCGTGTAGCCCACACTTGCAACGCTTGGTAGGCCTTTAAATATCTCATGGAGCTCATATAAGTTTTTCTTTGATGAGTCAGTCGCTTTACAGTGCACTTTGCAACCAAGAACGTGACAATCGGAGAGATCCCACATGCCCGTATTTGCTTCCAAACTATCTCTTACAAAATCTTCACTTGCAATGATCGAGCTTCTCATAACCCAATCACAACTGCAGAGTAAATATTCATGATTAGATTATAACCAGTTTCGAAGTACAAGGTGTAGCTCGTCCCCGTTCCAAAGATATTTATTCTCATTGAAATAAATTATAGCTATCAGTTAACATAATTACGACAAAGAAACGGCAAAACATACTACGGACCACAGATCTCACTCCTACCTATGATTAAGACGCAAATGCGATTAACAAATAAAGAAACTATTTATTTACTGAATTTGCAAGCTAAATAAATTTATTCTCTAATTTCTGCACTACTAAATAACGTCAGGTTGCGGAAAAAAATGGAAACGCCTTCGTCAAAGAGAAAGACCGAACTTCACTTCCCTATGTCGAAACCAGAAACGTACCTCAGATGCCGAAAAAAAGCCGCGGCAACAGAACCGGAATTAGGAAATTGCCATCCCGACCAAAGCTCAATCGGAAGAAACACGTCCACCAGCACAACCGCCCTGACCTCTCCTCCGCCGCGATCTCCGGCCCAAACCAACCTCGCAGAGATCCGAATACATCGGTGAGCCACCAGATAGTGAATCTGCTCCAAAGCGCTCACACTTCCTTTCACCATCCCCACGCTCCTCCTTCTCTTTCCCGTTCCTCTTGCCGCCACGTTTCTCTTCCCCTTCCCCTTCCTCTTCCCCCCGGAGATTCGCTTCGTATTCCATGGAAATTCCTCCTCTTCCACTACCGGAGCGTCTTCGGATCCTTCCGGAACAAGTGCGACCAGAATCTCGTCGCCGTCGCAGGAGCTGAACGCGACGGAGCCGTTATCGCGGGAGATTTGGAGGCGTGCGCCCACACTCGGAGGCGGCGATGAGTTGGAAGAAAGCTTGAGAACAGCGCAGAGGAAACCGCAGAGCTTGTGGCCTGGGATTGGAGAGTTATCATCGTCGTCATTGTGACTGTCATCCATTGAAAAAGCAAACTTCTTTTTTTTTTCCTGCGACATAAGAAGTTTATTATATCAACTTAAATTTTCATTAACCGTACCTAAATTTCATATGGTAAACTAAATTTTACTCTAATATTATCTAAAAAAAATACATTTCAGACCTAAAAACATCAAAAAAATATTCGGAACTTTAAGTTCAAAATCGGATAAAAACACTTTTTACAAAGTTTTAATCACATTTTTACTTTCCAATACACTCAAATTATCTCTAAATCAGTTAAGATCATCCAAATAATTGATATGTTACTTTGATAACTATGTTTAAATCATTTTTTTTCTTGTTTTTGATGTTAGAATCGTTTTTCGATCGGAAATAAATAAGTTTGTCAAAAATCTGGATATTTTTATACGATGGTTCTGATTGAAGGTAATCGTAGACCATCGAACGACGTCGTACATCATCGTACGATGATCGTATACCATGGCGTACGATAGTGTACGACGTCGGACGATAGTCTACGATGACTTTCAACCAAAATTATCGTACAAAAATACTCAGATTTTTTACGAACTTATTTTTTTCCTATCGAAAAACAATTCTAATACAAAAAAACAATCAAAAAAATGATTTAACATAGTTAATAAAGTAACATACCCATTATTTCGATGATCTTAGGTGATTTCAACGGATTTATGGTGGATTTGAAGGTGAAGATGAGATTTAAACCTTTTAAATGAGGTCAATGGTAGTTTTGTCCGATTTTGGTTTTAAAATCCAGTTTTAGATATTTTTAAAAGATAAATTTAATCTGAATATTTTTAATATTTTTAGGTCTATAAATTGAAATTTCTGAAAGAAAAACTATGGACTATTAAACCACACTTCTCTCGTTCTACTTTTTTTTCAACTAAAAATCTTACGTTGTGATGTAAAAATCATTAAAAATAAGTATATTTTCTTTCTTATTCACATTAAATTAGACATGATAACAAATCTAATTTTTATAGTTGAGCTTTCAAGCGTGAAACACCAATATTTCCGATGAAATTTATAAAAAAAATTGATGATTTGCGAGTTTGAAATGATTTAAAATGAAAATTATTAAGTATATGCGATAATTGAAGATAAATTGCAATTGTTTTATGAAATTGATAAGCTATGAAATTTTTAAAATTTTGCGATAGATTGCGATAATGTTATAACTTGCGATAGTTTTAGTTTTTTGGATAGATTACGATAATATGCGATGGATTTAATTTTTTTGTTATGATAGTGCGATATCTTGTGATGGTTAAGGGGGTTGTCGATGATTTAAGTTAGTTTTAGATGGTTTTGTGATGTTGTATGATGATTTAAGATTCTTTTTTAGATGATTTAAAATAGTTTTATATGTTTGATTATTGTTAATGAGGTTTGATGAATAATATTTATATTCTTAGTGTTCATGATGTATAACGACACTTGGGTGAAAGAATATAACGTATGGATGTTTAATAATGCAAAGATGTTGAATGTCGAGCTATTGAAGTATCTTACATACGAGAAACTAGAAAAGCTAGTGTAAAAGACGTTAGATGTGGACTCTTTCAAGTTTGATTTAATACATGAAGTCTTGTACGTACTTGGCACGATTTGATGGCTCCAGTAGTTAAAGAGAACATGCAAATGACGTATTATATGAAGCACATGAATCATAATTTTTTTATGGGTATCCGTGATATTGAAAGAAACGCATATTCAACGAAGATCAAGGAAAATAAAAATATGTTATGATTGAAAATTTGCCTCGTCTCGTTGAATGAAAAATTCCTGAAAATGTCTTCAAAGATGTTTTCGAAGAAGTATATCAAAATGAAGTTCATGAGCAACACATTAACATGGGCTATGAGTGTAATAGTGACGAAGATGACCATGAAAAGTACGAGAAATCTGAAGATGACCATGAAAAGTACGAGAAATCTGAAGATGAATATGAAGAATATGCGGATCTTAAAGAATACGGAAAATTCGTGAAAGAATCTGCACTACCACTGGTACATCGTGACCATACATCATCTGATGATTCTTCCTTAGCGTCTCAGCTTGTGTCGTACTCTTGGTAAACTCCCATTTTAATGTCCGATGACGTTATGAGAGAAGAACACACTCAATCGTCAACTTCTTCAACAGGTAAATGTTTTTTCACATTTATTCTTCAACTTCTTAACGTTATTAAATGTTTACTTTAGAAGTACTCATGGTGTAACATGTAGTTCCAAAGAAATATATCTTCGGTAAGAGTTTGCAAACAATCAAACATTGGAATGAGAGTTGCACTTGTACATTATGAAACACAATTTTGAATTCAAGGTGAGATATTCATGAAAAACAAGATGATATATCATTTTGAAGAATGATATGTGCACGTGGAAGTTAAGGGTGTTATGTAGTGGTCTGGTATGTGGGAGATCATAACTAATGAGAGTGAACACAGTTGCTCGAGAGTTGTTCGATCAAACGGACATAAGAGAGCTGCACCGTTGGTCATTAGTCACGTCTTCAAAGAAAAATATAATATTAACTCAATGGTTGAGTATTGTACCCATAACATTAGAGAAGAAATGGAGACAAGATGGAGCCCGTATCGTATTTGAAGGCTCAGCAATCTAGAGAGAAAGTTATTAAGTATAAGTCTAGTTGGAATAATCGTATAAAAACTACCTTGTTGGAACTTTTCATATCATCCTCAAGCAAGCGGTTGAGAAGATGGTTGTGTTGGCATTTATGCCCACAAATGAGATTTTTTATATTAAATACTTTTGTAATTGTTTTGCATTGAAATTAAATAAAGAATGAATATCCATTCTTATTTAAGATTGTGTTTACGCATTAATGTCTACCTCTGAAACTGTCATCAACGAAAGAAGTGCTAAGTACAGACTTGACAAGATACCTTCTTATGACTAGTTTAATAATGGTTCACAATCTAAAGATCGATTGGGCAATCAATTCCTAGTAATGATTGTTAGAATGAATTAAACGATATCTTATCTTGTGATATGGAGAGTTGTGACTCTGTAATTCATTCTTGATATCTTAATAAAGATATTGAACAAGACCTGTGAAGTTTTGAAGTTCGAGATAAAACCGTTTAATCACTCGAAACCTCAAACTCACATACGAGGGATATTTTAGTAATTACCTAAATCCTGAAGTGAGTACATGTCTTCTTGTAACACTTTATGACATTTGATTTGTCAATGGGCAATGGCTAAATGAAGTTTCATTGACCCGACGGTTGGTGTCATAATACTGTTTCGTTGAAACATGTGATTCACAGATATAGAATTTGTGTTGAAACAATGCTAAGGCATTAGTATCACACCATGCTCTGTTATGAGAGTGTGAGCGAATAAACCAGGCCTGGTATTCATCGAATAAATAATTCTTTGAAATAAAACATGTGACATGTTGAGACATCTCACTTTATATTTTTCTCGTTCACAAATAACAGAGGACTTGGTGAAATAATAACTCAGGGGTAAAATGGTAATTTTACATTCCTCTGAGTTAGTGATACACACAAAGGGTAATATCGTAAAATACACCGTGGACCATGTGAAGAATAGTTTTGTCACATTAAACGGAAATATAAACGCATATGAACTTAGAGATGTTCAATATTGGTGCTTTAGTGGAATCGACTAATATTAAGAATTAAAAGTCAGAAAAAGTTTGTGAACTTTTGCGTCCGATATTTATTCTAAAGCTTCGTTCATGTGGGTCCATAAGGTCTCAATGATAGACTCTTGGATGCGATATTAGTGAACAAGAAAAGATCGATTTTCTCATTAAACGTAAATTGTGATTTACACTAAGAAAATTATTTTCTAAATAATTAAATAAATAATTGGTTATTTATTTAACGAATCATATTGTGTTATTATATTGATAATAATATAATTTGATGATTCAAATAAATAAAAGATAGAAAATAAATATTTTCTCGTTTCGTACTACATTGTTTAGTGGGTTGCTTAAATTGCTTAATTAAGTATTATTTTAGAAATTTTCCACCCTCTTATTGATGAAGTTCATGACACCTCTACAATGAGAGTTGACCAGCTTATTGGGTCACTTCTCACGTACGAAATGTCTCTCTCCTCAAATCCTGAGAAGAAGAATCGCGGAATTGCTCTTAAATACTCTGCTTCAGATTTATCCAACTTGAGAAATGATGATTTTTTCAGAGTCCTATGAAGAATCTCTAGCTCTTCTGGCAAAAAACTTTGGGAGGTTTATGAAGAAGTTTGACAAGAAGCCTCTAACATCCTCCATCAACAATATCAAATCCAAATTCTCTCAAGGTCATAATCCTGGTAATACCTCAAGGAAGTCTAGAGATGACAAATCTGTAAATCCCTCTACCAAGGAAAAAAGAATTCAGTGTCAAGGGTGTGAGGGTTTTGGTCATATTCAGACTGAATGTCCAAACTTCACAAGACGTCAACATAAGAACTTATCTTCTACTCTGTCAGACGACGACCAGAGTGGCATGTCAAGTGACGGGGATAATGACGGGATCGCTCCAACAACAACGTTCTCGCGTTTGTTAGTTAGATCAATGAGTCTTTTAAAGAGATAATACATATTTCCCTGGCTCTGTCAGGATTCTCTCCTGAGGAATCGTTTAAATCTGTCAACAATGAGGATCTCTTAGATACATTTCTAGCTCATTGTTGGAATTTATTTAATAATTAAACAACATTAATTATAATACACATCCTATGTGGCGGAAAATTATAATTAGATCTAATATATTAAAACTAATTTTAATATATTTAACAACCTAAGGCATTAAAATTTATTAAATAATTATAAACAATTTATAATTCACAAGTTCAATCAAATAATAATAAATTATATAACATTTATATAATTATTTAATTGAGAAAGACTTACATAAATAGTTGTAAACAACTATGACGTTGCTAGCTAACTGCGGAATGCCACGTCACGCCCAAATCCCGAGAAAAAGCTCGTCGGAATGCTCAGCAGCGTCCTCGCCGGAATGGAAGCTGTCGCCGGATTGCACAGCCCCTGGAAGCCTCGCCGGACTGGGATTTCTCGCCTGATAGGGAGCCTGCCGGAATGGGTGACCTCGCCGGACTGGGAGCCTCGCCGGACTGGAGTCTGTCGCCGCACAGGAACCTGTCTAACAGGGACCTCGCCGGATTGGAAGCCTCGCCGGACTGGGACTACTCGCCGGACTGGAGATCACTGGGACCCCTCGCCTGATGACTTCGCCGGATTGCCCTCGTCGGAATGCCCTCGCCGGAATGCCCTCGCCGGAATGCCCTCGCCGGATTGGATCTCCTCGCCTGACAGACAGACTCGCCGGATTGGATCTGCCTCGCCGGATTGCCTCTGTCTCGCCGGATTGGATCCGCCTGACTGGTAGCCCTCGCCGGACTGGATCTGGGTCGCCGGAATGGGCTCCTGGAGGCTGGGAGGTCGCCGGAATGCACAGAAAACGACCTAGGGTGTTTTGTGATGGCTAAAACCTTTTTAAAACAATTTTAAAAATTCCAAAACAGTTTTCTAAATTATTCAAACACTACAAGTGATGAATCAACAATATTACACAAGGAAAATATTGAGATCAAGAGTGTGGGCTCTTAAGAACAATTAGGAATCAAAGACAAAAAAAAAAGGGAAACAATTTTCTCTCTTTTGTTTAGGGTTTTGGCCGAGAATTGCACAAGGGGGAAGGGAGAGAGAGTTGCCGAAAATCTCTTAGTGTTAGCCTCTTTGTGATTAGGGTTTCTTAGCTTATTTATACAGGTTATAAATGGGCTTAAGCTGGGTCAAACCCATGACCCTATTCACTTGAGGAATCCGGCCAAAACACTCTCTCCTTACTCGTCCATGTCTTTGATTTTGTTCCTAAATTTATTTGATTTAATTTCTAAAACTAATTTAGAACTCTCATTATTATTTAATGACACTTCATTAAATATATTTCGTAGTTATCGAATAAGTACGAATTGAGAAACAATTTGTTTTCTTCTTTTAACGTATTTAATCACTCGAGAATGTCATCATCAATATGATGTTATCTTGTGACTTAATAAACAAAATAAATAACTAGTTATTTATCGTGTTTCAAGAAAACAACTTTCCCAATATAAATCACTATTTATATTTAATGAGTAAATCAACTTTTTCAAGTTCTTTTAATCTCTTCCAAGTGTCTATCATTGAGACCTCATGGACCCACATGAACGAAGCTTTAGAATAAAGTACGGACACAAAAGATCACAAACTTTTTCCGACTTTTAATTCTTAATATTGATCGATTCCACTAAAGGACCAATATTGATAATCTCTCTGTTCATGTGCGTATCTTTTATGTTTGATATGAAGAAACAATTTCTCATACGATCCACGGAGTATATTACGATGTTACCCTTCATGTGTATCAGTAACTGAGAGGAATGTAAAAATTACTGTTTTACCCCTCGAGTTATTATTTCACTAACTCCTTTGTTATTTGTGAATGAGAAAAAACATAGAGTGAGATGTCTGTACATGTCACATGTTTTAATCAAAGAATGAACTCATTCAATGAATACCTGGCCAGGTTTATTCATTCACACTCTCATAACAAAGCATAGTGTGATACTAATGCATTTGCATTGTTGTTACATGAATTCCATATCTGTGAATCATGTAACCCAACATTGCATCCTTGTGACACCAACAGTCGGGTCAAATGCAACTAAAATTTAGTCATTGCCCATTGACGAATCAAATGTCACAAAGTGCAATGTCAATTACATATTCACTTCAGGATTAAGGTAAGTATCATAATACTCCTTTAGTTGTGAACTTGAAGTTTCGAGTGTGTAAACAGTTTTGTCTCGAGCTTCTAAGTGTCACTGGTCTTGTTCAGTATCTTCTATAAAATACTCAGTATGAATCATAGAGTCACAACTCTCTATATCACAAGATGAGATATCATGATTCATGCTAACAATCAATAATAAGATACGATTGCTCTATCGATCTTTAGATTGCGAACAAATGGTTTCAAACTTGTCACAAGGGGTTATCTTGTCAAGTCTGTACTTAACACCCTTTTCGTTGATGACAGTTTCAGAGCATAGCATAAACATAACTAAACACAGTCTTATAAAGAATGTACATTTATTAATATCAATGTTTCAACAAAATATAAATACATAAAGTATCTTAATGTCTAATATCTCCTTTGTGGGCACCAATCCCAACAAACTCCCACTTGACTCAAAGGAGATGCGAATGGTCCTTCAGTCCCAATCCTTCTAGGTGTCCCTCGAAGACTTTACTCGTTAAAGGCTTCGTGAAGGGATCAGCAAGGTTGTCTAACGTTGAGATCTTCATGACTTCTGCATCCCCTCTGTGAACGATGTCTCGAACGAGGTGATACTTGCGTTCTATTTGTTTAGAGCGCTTGTGACTTCTTGGCTCCTTACAATTAGCGACTGCCCCACTATTATTACAATAAAGTGTAATAGGCTCGCTTGCACTTGGAACAACTTCCAAGTATATAAGGAATTTCCTTAGCCACACAGCCTCCTTTGCAGCTTCACAAGCTGCCACATACTCGGCTTCCATGGTCGAGTCAGCAACACAAGATTGCTTGATACTCCTCCAAACCACGGATCCACCATTCAGGGTGAACACAGACCCTGATGTGGACTTCCTGGAATCCTTGTCCGCCTGAAAATCGGAGTCGGTGTAACCCGTCATATTTAGGTCACCACCTGAATATGCAAGCATGTAGTTTCTCGTTCTCCGAAGATACTTGAGAACATGCTTGACAGGAATCTGCTCGGGTCCAGGGTTCGACTGGAATCTGCTCACTACGCCTACCGCGTAGCATATGTCTGGCCTCGTGCAAAGCATAGCATACATGAGACTTCCTACGGCTGAAGCGTAAGGAATGTGTCTCATGTCCTCAACTTCTTGAGGTGTCTTGGGAGACTGCTCATTTGAGAGATGCACTCCATGTCTGAAAGGTAGCTGTCCTTTCTTGGAGTCTTGCATACTGAAGCGATCCATGATCTTATCAATATAAGATGCCTGGGAGAGTGCTAGCTTACGGTTCTTTCGATCTCTAAATATCTGAATACCTAGAATGTAAGCTGCCTCTCCTAGATCCTTCATCTCAAACTGCTTTGATAGCCAGACTTTAACCTCTGACAACTTTCCTACATCATTCCCAATGAGTAGTATGTCGTCAACATAAAGGACTAAGAAAACCACTTTGCCATCGTTTATCATCTTATAAACGCATGGCTCATCTACAGACTGATCAAAGCCGTAGCTCTTTACAGTCTCGTCGAATCTAATATTCCACGACCTAGATGCTTGCTTGAGTCCATAAATGGACTTGAGCAATTCACAAACCTTGCCCTGTTGGCCTTTCTCCATGAACCCGTCTGGTTGAGCCATATATATGCGCTCATCAAGATTGCCATTCAGAAATGCAGTCTTGACATCCATTTGCCAGATTTCATAATCTAGGGCTGCGGCAATGGATAAGAGAGTTCGGATGGATTTTAGCATTGCGACTGGCGAGAAGGTATCCTCATAGTCGATACCTTCTTTCTGTGTGTACCCCTTCGCCACAAGTCGTGCTTTAAATGTCTCGACATTTCCATCCGGTCCTCTCTTCTTCTTATAGATCCATTTACAGCCTACAGGCTTGATGCCTTCAGGCAGATCTACAAGCTTCCAGACCTCGTTGACATACATCGAATGCATTTCAACGTTCATGGCTTCTTGCCATAGGTTTGCCTCGGAACTCTGCATTGCGTGGGAAAATGATACGGGATCATCTTCTTCATTGTTTGCAACTGCAGTAAAAGATTCTCCGATACCTATGTATCGAACAGGTTGTCTCACAACTCTGTTGCTACGACGAAGCGCAGGAGTCTCTGATTCCGAGTTTGGTTCTCCCACTGTTGGAATAGGACCCGTCCTATCTTGTGAAGTACTAGTTGCTTCACCCAACAGTTCCTTTATCACAAGTCTGCTTCTTGGTACCGTATTCTTCATATAATCTGCTTCCAGAAACCTAGCGTTCGTGCTAACGAACGTTTTCTGGTCAGCAGCATTATAGAAGATGTACCCTTTTATTTCTTTTGAATATCCCACGAACAGGCATACTTCTGAACGACTAGCCAACTTGCTAGTCTTTTGTCTCAGCACATGTGCTGGACAACCCCAGATGCGAGTATGGTGTAAAACAGATTTTCTACCACTCCATCTTTCATAAGGTGTGCCAGGTACCGTTTTAGATGGGACCTGGTTCAGAATGTAAGCTGTTGTTTCAAGGGCATATCCCCAGAACGAATTAGGAAGCGATGAGTAACTCATCATCGATCTCACCATATCTAGCAAAGTTCGATTCCTTCTCTCTGACACACCGTTTTGCTGCGGAGTGCCAGGTGCTGTAAGCTGAGAATGAATGCCTTCTTCTCTAAGAAAGTCTTCGAACTCTCCAGACAAGTACTCTCCCCCTCGATCTGATCGAAGGGTTTTGATCTGTTTCTCCGTTTGCTTTTCAACTAAAGCCTTATACTGTTTGAACATTTCAAAAGTATTTGACTTATGTCGCATAAGGTAGATTTGACCAAATCTAGAGTAGTCATCAGTGAAGGTTACAAAATATTCGTAACCTCCTCTTGCCTGGATGTTAATTGGACCACATACATCACTATGTATTAGTTCCAATACTTGCGTGGCCCTAAGACCCTTTGTTGAGAAAGGTCTCTTGGTCATCTTGCCTTCAAGACAGGATTCACAAGTGGGAAGGCTTCCCACGTGTAGAGATATTAAAGGACCATCCTTTGTTAATCTCTTGATCCTATCTAGGCCTATATGTCCAAGACGCAGGTGCCATAGATATGTTTCGTCAGTTTCATCAGTATGAAACGTCTTACGCTTCCTAAGTGAATCACCATTCACTTCGGTGTCCAAGATTGTCGGCTCAGCAGGATATAGGTAATATATTGAATCCACACGTTGAGCTTTAGTAATAAAACAATCATCAATAAAAATTTCAATACCATTATTGATCTTAAAATTGAAACCTTGTTCTTCTAAACGACCAAATGAAATCAAATTCTTGCAAAAATCCGGAACATAGTAAACATTATTCAATAATAAAGTTTCTTTTCCAAACTTGAGCTTCATGGTCCCGACAGATCTTGCTCCGACCTTCGTTCCATCACCCCAGTTGAATCCGAACTCTCCGTCACCTAAGCTCCTGGTTTTCCTAAAACCATTCAAATTACACACAACGTGGTCAGACGCCCCGCAATCAAGAATCCAGGGCGATGCCTTGTTTGTAGTATAACAAGCTTGAGTAACAAAGATCTTACCTTTCCCCTTGACACTCTTGAGGTAGGTAGGGCAGTTCCTACGCCAGTGGCCAGCCTCTCCGCAATGGTGACACTTGTGCTCAGACTTGTCCACCTTTGTGATGCCTTTGCCCTTAGCATCCATAGCCTTCTTGTAAGGCTTCTTGGAACCCGCTCGGTTGGCGTTTTTGGGCCTCTTCATCATCC
This sequence comes from Urtica urens, assembly GCA_958296335.1. Lineage (NCBI taxonomy): Eukaryota > Viridiplantae > Streptophyta > Magnoliopsida > Rosales > Urticaceae > Urtica > Urtica urens. Next base: position 7,098,351 of record OY282530.1, on the reverse strand, counting down.
TCTTAAAACCAGAGGTCGAGGCTCTGTGTTCAGCAACATTGAGCTCTCCCGACTTCTTCTTGTTCTTAGGGAGAAGTCCCTCGGCAGTCTGCAACTCTTTCATAAGCTCAGTTACTGTGTAATTGAGCTTGTTCATGGAGTAGTTCAGACGGAAGCTATCAAAAGATTCCGTAAGAGTCTCCAAGATCATGTCAATCTTGGTTTCTCCGTCAATCTCCGAACCAAGAATCTCCATGTCATTCAGGTGACCCATGATCAATAGCATGTGTTCCCGTACGGAAGATCCTTGCTTCATCCTACAGTTCATGAAACTGCGGATAGCTTGCTGCCTCGCCTGACGCCCATGACATCCAAACATCTCATGGAGATTGAACAGGATTTCATATGCAGTGGCGATGTCTCTATGAGATTGTTGCAACACATTGCTCATCGATGCTAAAATGTAGCAACGAGCAATCTCATCAGATCTCATCCACGCATCGAAGGCGTCCTTGTCTTCCTTGCTCGAGTCAGCACTCGGTTCAGGAGGACATGGGGTCGTGAGAACGTACTTGTGCTTTTCCACCGTCAATACGATGTCGAGGTTACGTTTCCAGTCAACGTAATTCTCACCCTCGAGTTTATTCGAACTTAAAATCGTTTGTAGTGGGTTAAAAGACATTTTGCTGAAAACATTGATAAGTTAAATGACTTTAGTATGTGCTATATTTTCGAATTATATGCATGCATGAACAATCCTAATATGGTGAGGAAAGCGTTAAAATAATTCATGGTATTGTGAACAACAATAGTTAATTACTTTTCCTATGGGGAAACCGTAATTAACCTCCTTTCACAGTCGTGACACATCACTATTTAGTTCGAACCATCCAAGAAGTCACAACTTCTAGTTCTTACTAATTACCATAAATTTTTGGTCACTTATTTTTAATGCAGAGCCTCTATGTGAGGATTACTTTAAAACATAAGTCTAAGTTTATAACCGACACGTGGGCCCTCACTCAAGTCGCTTTGAAGACGGTTCACCTATGTGGAGACCCCGTTTCAAAACTTCTCTTTTAGGCTTAGTTCTTTAACAATGAGATTAATTAAATACTTCCGAAGTACTCCCATTGAAGGGAGGGCCACTATGTGTGACTCTTAGTTCATCACATATTCAATTAATTTCATTCGTGTCGGGGACCTTGGGTTGCTTCAACGATAAACAACCCTCCCACTTAGTTTTTGCAAATGAATCATATTCATTTATAATAGTTTATAATTATTTCATAACTTTTATTAATTATAAACTACATGAACAATTTCATTTTCAATGATGTTGGCGTTCTATCCTATGTGACATGTGAGTGCTTTATGCAATGAGATCAATAAATTTAAATATCAAATATGAAAAATTATTTAACTTATCAATAGGCCCATTTCTATTATACAACTCTTGTAAATAAATGAAATAAAACATTTTAAATTTCATCTTCAAATGATGCGTCATCGAATGTCTCGGGTTAGCCCCCACACGTTCTCCAACGTGCGGCCAATCCCGAGGTGCTGCCTTCTTGCTCCTTCGTCGTCGAATTACAATGATAAATTACAAATTTACATGTCCTCTCAAATTGAGGCTCACATTTTTAAATAAATTAAAATCCGGGACGATAACCGGAATAAAAACATCCTAGGGCCATATTGAATAAGGATCCATTCATTTACAAGCGCACACACAAAAACATTCATAATGTATTCATACAAAAACGCCAACACCAACTAGTCAAACAAATTTCCAAACTAGTCATTAAATCTAAATTTTAATGCCTTTTACTAGCTCTGATACCATTTGTTGGAATTTATTTAATAATTAAACAACATTAATTATAATACACATCCTATGTGGCGGAAAATTATAATTAGATCTAATATATTAAAACTAATTTTAATATATTTAACAACCTAAGGCATTAAAATTTATTAAATAATTATAAACAATTTATAATTCACAAGCTCAATCAAATAATAATAAATTATATAACATTTATATAATTATTTAATTGAGAATGACTTACATAAATAGTTGTAAACAACTATGACGTTGCTAGCTAACTCCGGAATGCCACGTCACGCCCAAATCCCGAGAAAAAGCTCGTCGGAATGCTCAGCAGCGTCCTCGCCGGAATGGAAGCTGTCGCCGGATTGCACAACCCCTGGAAGCCTCGCCGGACTGGGATTTCTCGCCTGACAGGGAGCCTGCCGGAATGGGTGACCTCGCCGGACTGGGAGCCTCGCCGGACTGGAGTCTGTCGCCGCACAGGAACCTGCCTGACAAGGACCTCGCCGGATTGGAAGCCTCGCCGGACTGGGACTACTCGCCGGACTGGAGATCACTGGGACCCCTCGCCTAATGACTTCGCCGGATTGCCCTCGTCGGAATGCCCTCGCCGGAATGCCCTCGCCGGATTGGATCTCCTCGCCTGACAGACAGACTCGCCGGATTGGATCTGCCTCGCCGGATTGCCTCTGTCTCGCCGGATTGGATCCGCCTGACTGGTAGCCCTCGCCGGACTGGATCTGGGTCGCCGGAATGGGCTCCTGGAGGCTGGGAGGTCGCCGGAATGCACAGAAAACGACCTAGGGTGTTTTGTGATGGCTAAAACCTTTTTAAAACAATTTTAAAAATTCCAAAACAGTTTTCTAAATTATTCAAACACCACAAGTGATGAATCAACAATATTACACAAGGAAAATATTGAGATCAAGAGTGTGGGCTCTTAAGAACAATTAGGAATCAAAGACAAAAAAAAAGGGAAACAATTTTCTCTCTTTTGTTTAGGGTTTTGGCCGAGAATTGCACAAGGGGGAAGGGAGAGAGAGTTGTCGAAAATCTCTTAGTGTTAGCCTATTTGTGATTAGGGTTTCTTAGCTTATTTATACAGGTTATAAATGGGCTTAAGCTGGGTCAAACCCATGACCCTATTCACTTGAGGAATCCGGCCAAAACACTCTCTCCTTACTCGTCCATGTCTTTGATTTTTGTTCCTAAATTTATTTGATTTAATTTCTAAAATTAATTTAGAACTCTCATTATTATTTAATGACACTTCATTAAATATATTTCGTAGTTATCGAATAAGTACGAATTGAGAAACAATTTGTTTTCTTCTTTTAACGTATTTAATCACTCGAGAATGTCATCATCAATATGATGTTATCTTGTGACTTAATAAACAAAATAAATAACTAGTTATTTATCGTGTTTCAAGAAAACAACTTTCCCAATATAAATCACTATTTATATTTAATGAGTAAATCAACTTTTTCAAGTTCTTTTAATCTCTTCCAAGTGTCTATCATTGAGACCTCATGGACCCACATGAACGAAGCTTTAGAATAAAGTACGGACACAAAAGATCACAAACTTTTTCCGACTTTTAATTCTTAATATTGATCGATTCCACTAAAGGACCAATATTGATAATCTCTCTGTTCATGTGCGTATCTTTTATGTTTGATATGAAGAAACAATTTCTCATACGATCCACGGAGTATATTACGATGTTACCCTTCATGTGTATCAGTAACTGAGAGGAATGTAAAAATTACTGTTTTACCCCTCGAGTTATTATTTCACTAACTCCTTTGTTATTTGTGAATGAGAAAAAACATAGAGTGAGATGTCTGTACATGTCACATGTTTTAATCAAAGAATGAACTCATTCAATGAATACCTGGCCAGGTTTATTCATTCACACTCTCATAACAAAGCATAGTGTGATACTAATGCATTTGCATTGTTGTTACATGAATTCCATATCTGTGAATCATGTAACCCAACATTGCATCCTTGTGACACCAACAGTCGGGTCAAATGCAACTAAAATTTAGTCATTGCCCATTGACGAATCAAATGTCACAAAGTGCAATGTCAATTACATATTCACTTCAGGATTAAGGTAAGTATCATAATACTCCTTTAGTTGTGAACTTGAAGTTTCGAGTGTGTAAACAGTTTTGTCTCGAGCTTCTAAGTGTCACTGGTCTTGTTCAGTATCTTCTATAAAATACTCAGTATGAATCATAGAGTCACAACTCTCTATATCACAAGATGAGATATCATGATTCATGCTAACAATCAATAATAAGATACGATTGCTCTATCGATCTTTAGATTGCGAACAAATGGTTTCAAACTTGTCACAAGGGGTTATCTTGTCAAGTCTGTACTTAACACCCTTTTCGTTGATGACAGTTTCAGAGCATAGCATAAACATAACTAAACACAGTCTTATAAAGAATGTACATTTATTAATATCAATGTTTCAACAAAATATAAATACATAAAGTATCTTAATGTCTAATATCTCCTTTGTGGGCACCAATCCCAACACTCACACCTATGATATCATTGTGTCTCAACCCGACTTCAAACTATCTCGCTCGGGTTCTTCCTCAAGTATGTCAGACAAAGATGTACATTCAACTAACAATGAGTTGAAAACATACTTATTGTTCATTTTGGTTGGTTCTGCGGATGCACCTTTTTTGACTTGAGAGTTGTGTTTTCGTTTTTTGCTCACAGATTTATTTATCTTTGTCATTCTACAAGTTAATAAATGATATTTATTTACAAAACCATAACATCTACAGTTTCTGATAATATCATACTAAATTAACTTTGTTTTGTATCATGCATTTACAAAATATATCGTATACACTAAGTTAACTTTGAAGAAGTCAAGATAATCGGTCAGAGACATGTAAATAGTGATTAAACAAAATGACGGTGTATGAGTGTATAAATATGTTTTATTTACCAAAACAAATGCTTTTACAATCGATTAATCGAAATTAGTGATTGAAAACTGATCTTTCTTAAAAAAACATTTGTTCATTAGAGAAAAATATTTACAGAAACAAACTTGTACATTTTTTTATGGAAATTTTTAAAGACATTCGAAACGATTACGATGAACATTAGAGAAAAATAATGGCGGATTGGTTACCAAAAAATACGATTAACTAACCTGAAGGTTTTAAAAGAGACCTTCCAGTTGAAATGAGTTTCGTGTTTTGGGAGAGGGCTTTCGGTTTCAAACATGCATTTTTTCTCTCTCTTCTTTTCGAATGTAATTAATGCTTTGGATTCTATCCTAATTTTTGAATCGGATTTAATAGCAACAAATTAATGTCGATTTTAATGGCTTTTAATAACCGATTTTGCTTTTTTGTTTTAATGCATTTAATTATTAAAATTAATTTACGAAAGAAGGAAGTCGTTTGGGCGGGAACATTTTTGGGTATTTTGAATACAAATTTGTAGTTAATTGATTGTGTGAACATTTACCTAAATTTTAACAAATGTTGAATAATTCCAAAATGAGGAACGTATATAGGGCTATTAACTTCGATTAACTTACATTTTTATTTAAGTTTTAAATTATGGCATCAATGCTAATGAGCATTGCTACATTTGAACCGTATTTTTCATACACGATTCATACAGCAAGTAGCTCCCCTAAAAACGTTTCTCTACTTGTGCACTGCCCTCGCCACCAAATCATTCCACTCTTTTTGACTTCGAAGAATTTGCGTGTGAAGAGCACTAAAAACCGGCAATTTCCATCACCCCCGAGTTTATGAGAGACGAAGAAGAATAATGTACGGCGGCGATAATGACGGTTTCGCCGCGAAAAGGATGCGGAAGCTCACTCAGAGAAGAGCCGTGGATTACACCAGCACGGTGGTCCGCTACACTCAGGTAAGCCCTTCGATTCGGTTTCGCATTTTTCGTTCCTTCTTCTTCTTCGAGTCTCTGATTCGATGCGTTTGTTTTCATTCTTTCCTCAGACGCGGATGTTCCAGAGAGATTCCAGGGACAGGACGATTCTGCAGCCCACTCCAGCGGCGGCCATAGATGTCCGTGCTTCATTTCTCTTTCTCTCTCTCTCTCTCTCTGGTTATGATTTTCTGTGTGTTGTTCTCACAGGTATTGCCGACGGTGGCGTATTCAGATAATCCATCGACGAGCTTCGCTGCGAAATTCGTACACACTTCCCTGAATAAGAACCGGTGTTCGATAAATCGGGTTCTGGTATGTAAATCCAAGAGTTGAGTGCGTCTGTGTGTTGTTTCTGTTTATATTTTTATTTTGTTGGTTTCTGAATTTCGGGTTTTCTGCTCGAAGTGGACTCCAACTGGAAGACGCCTCATTACCGGGTCTCAAAGCGGGGAATTTACATTGTGGAATGGACAGGCTTTTAATTTTGAAATGATCCTTCAGGTAGAGTGTATTGTTTGTCTCGTTCTTCGTCGATACTGATTGTGACTGCTCTTTATGTGTATTTATTTTAAAAATTCATGTCTTTCCTGATGTTTAGGCCCATGATCAAGCAATTAGGTCTATGGTGTGGAGTCACAATGACAACTATATGGTCTCTGGGGACGACGGGGGTACGATTAAGTAAGCATACTGGGTTGTACTAAATATAGTTTGTATTGTTTCTGATGTTTTCTATCTGCTTATTGTGATGGTGCGTGTCCATGGTATGTGTTTTAGGTACTGGCAGGACAACATGAATAATGTGAAAGCCACTAAAAATGCTCATAGAGAGTCGGTTCGGGACTTGAGGTAAGTATTTAATTATTTTTTGGCGCGTAACTTTCGTGCAACCGTGCGATCGCAGGCACATTGATAAAGATCTTTTGCAAACAGCTTTTGTAAGACGGACTTGAAGTTCTGTTCCTGCTCTGATGATAATACAGTCAAAGTTTGGGACTTCGGTCGGTGCGTAGAAGAGCGCTCATTAACCGGTAAAGTGATTCGAATACTTAGGAGATGTGACAATGATGATATTTTCTGGTTAGCTTGGTACTTTACTGTGTAGATTTACCGGTTATCATCCATCATTTAAAAATACGGATCTGTGTAGGCACGTGTTCACTATGAGCTGATGTAAAGTTCTTGCTAAGATCATACTATGTGGAACATCGGTGCCTTTTCTTGCTTTATATGTTCTGTGCTCATAAAGTAACCTTAGAAGTTTGTTGATGGGTTTGAACTCAGGCAGGCCATGGTTGGGATGTGAAGAGTGTTGACTGGCACCCTACAAAGTCCTTACTTGTTTCAGGTGTGTCCAAAAGTTATTGTGTGAAGATATGTTTGCTGTAGGACACTATATAGGTTGTTTCTGAATTCGTTGATGTGATAATTTGTGTTCCTAGGTGGGAAAGACAGCCTTGTAAAACTTTGGGATGCTAAATCAGGGAGAGAGCTTGCTTCGTTGTAAGGACGGGCTTGATTATTTCAGCATGCAATATATTATTTTATGGGACTTATTAAGAGCGTTTTGCATTTACTTTGCAGTCATGGCCATAAAACTGTAGTTCTTTCTGTCAAATGGAATCAAAATGGTAATTGGATACTAACAGCTTCAAAGGATCAGATCATCAAGGTCATCATTGCCTGCCGTTTTCTGTTTTACATTGATTCGCATGGGTTTTTCCCTCTTCACTTAATAATTGATTCTCGTGGTCTTACTGTCACATTTGCAGCTGTATGACATTAGGGCTATGAAGGAGCTTGAATCTTTCCGTGGACATCGAAAAGATGTGACCGGTTAGTGCCATGTGATTTTCTAACGTTTTCTTTGTATTTTTTTTTTCAAAGAATAATATGACGTGTTTGCATGGAAAATCATAGGAAGGAAACGAAAAGCTTGTTCGATAAATTTACATATGCATCATAGACCCAGATTTCTAAAGTATAGAAATTTAGTCAGAAGAAGAAATCCCTTGGATAGGTTGTGTTTAGAATGAGGATCAACAGAAGAAAATAACGAAATGAAGAGCTGGCAATCTGGAGGTCTTGATCACTAGTTGAACTAAAATCTTTTATGCCACCTAAGTTATGTACCATAGTTCTATGCTTTACACCTCTATTTGCAGTACTGAACTGCATTTGTCTCTTCTAGAATTGCATGCTTTTAGATAAAATTAAAGAAGAGAATTTTGATCTACATTTCAGTAACAATAATTTTTCTTAATATTGCTAGCTCTGGCTTGGCATCCTTTTCATGAAGAGTATTTTGTCAGTGGGAGTTATGATGGATCCATCTTCCATTGGCTTGTAGGGTAATGCACTATCTTACAAGTTTGATACTTATGATCAGTTAGTCTATTGAGCTTTCATTATGTACTTCAATTTTAATATGAAAATCTATCGCACTTTTGATTTTTATGGTATAATTATGGACAGAATACTGAAGTAGAAAAGTAAAAACAAACACAAAGTTGTTTTAGGCATTCTACTTGTTTATTACTTCTTCTTTGTCTCACTAAAACAGTGTCTCTAGTTGTGGGTGTTCATAATCTTGCGTTATATACCAGTCCGATATCTACTTACATACTGAATTTCTATTGCAGCGTTCCTGTTTTAGAGTTTATTAGTAATTTTAGATTGCTATCCAGTCTTATGGCTTGTTCATTCTGATACACAGACATGATACTCCCCAGATTGAAATTCCGAATGCACATGACAACAGTGTGTGGGATCTTGCATGGCATCCTACAGGATATCTTCTTTGCAGGTGAACCTTACTCTTTCTTAATATGATAATCTTGTGTTGTGATATATGTGTCTCACTGAATTCTGCTGTTTTGGTTATATGAAAATTCCATTTAAGTTGAGGTTTTGAACAATAAATTCACGTTAGACAGGCATTATACACCCCAAAACGTAAGTGAAAAAAATCTTTAGGATTTATAACAAGGAAAAAGCATTATTATATTTTGAGAAATTGCCCAAAATACCACCATTTGTACTTGGTTTTCCCAAAATTTACTAAAATTAATTTTTTCCCAAAATACTAGTACAAAAGTCTAAAATACCCTAAAACAATTTCTATACATTTTATTCTATATCCATAATAATCGGTTATTATTTATTTATTTAAAAAAAAAATTAAACTTTAAAAGGTAAAAACTGCTCTAATCTTAAATTTTAATTTTTTATAATTTTATAATTTATAATTTTTATCTTAATTTTTTTGGCCGGTAGTATAGTATAGGGCACAAAAGTTTTATTTTTTTAGAAGGGTATTTCGTCTTTTCACATGAAATTTACTTGTATTTTGAGAAAAAAACATGTTTGGGTGGATTTTGAGAAAATAAAAAATAAAAGGTGGTACTTTGGGCAATTCCTCTTATATTTTATCTAGTAGTATAAAATTCCTCTATTTGTGAACTTCTATTTCTCTTTTCTCGCAGTGGCAGCAATGATCACATGACTAAATTCTGGTGCAGAAACAGACCAGGGGACAGTGGTCGTGATAAATTTAATCCCGCCCAGAATCAAGGTTACCCTTTATTAATTCTGTTATTATCTTCATATAGCATGCTATGTCTGGTTAGAACTTCGGCATACAATGAAATCACAATTCAGGCATCGATGCAAGGAAGATAACATTTAATTCATGCATTTGCATTATGATGTTTGGCCAAAATCAGTTCGTAGCAAAGTGCTGGAGCTCATAATTTGCATGTAATATAAATATTCATAATAGATTATTTCTCAGGTTTTGGTGACCAAAATCCTTCACTTCCTGGCCGATTCCCCGGAAACTATCCAGGGCAGGAAGGTCCGACAATCCCTGGCCCATTTCCTCCAGGGCTGAACAGAATCGAAGGTAACATTCCGGGCGTCGGAGTTGCGATGCCGTTATCACTCGAGGGAGACCAAAAACAGCATCACCCAGTGATGATACCTTTAGGGGCTCCTCCTCTTCCGCCCGGTCCTCATCCGTCGCTCATGGCTCCAAATCAGCAGCAGCAACAAGGGTATCAGCAGAATCCTCAGCACATGCCTCCTCTACAGCAACATCACCAAGGACACCCGCAGCAAATGCAAGTCCCGATGCCCATGCAACAGCTACAGCCTCCCTCTCATATGCCATTGCTCCCTCATACCCATCTGCCTCGCCCACCGCCCCAAATGCCCCCGCATGGCATGCCATCCTCGATACCGGGATCTTTACCTATGTCCTCCTCACATTCCATGCCGGCCCCCGGTCCAATGGTATGATTCCTCTTAACATACACTTGTTGTTATCTCCCCATATCTTCCGATATGATTAATTCTTGAAGAGCTATCGTTTTTTTAAAAATGTACGAAACCTGCAACCCATCATTAAAAAGTGAAGATCATGTGAAGGATTTGGATAATGGATATGATAGGCTTAGAGACGTTTGTCCTTTCCTATATTTGCATGATTTTATTTAATGGTTTCTGTTATATAGGTTACTAAATCTGTACACTAAAGTAGTTTAGCTGATATAATAAAAAAAATTCAAGAGGTTTCTTAGGCTCAGTAGGTAGTTTCTAATCAAATTATTTTGTAAAAAATTCCATATTAGCCATCGATCTGTAAATTTCTTAGTATCTGGAAGTTGATTAGGACGATACTCGAGAAACAAAGAGGTTTTCTCTCGCAGCAAGTGTTTCCACAAGTTGTAAGTATATATTTCTATTTATTAAATTTGTAAACTTCCAGGGCTCGATGAATCAGATGAGTGGTCCTCCTCAAATGGGTCAAGGGCATTATATGGGCATGAACCCTATGCACTCCGGTGGGGGCGGGCAACCTCAACAAGGTGGTGGCTACGGAAATGGCATGCCAAACATGCAGGGCCCACCAAACCCAAGTGGGCCCCCAATGTATCAGCAGCAGGGAGGTGCTTTTAGCCGGGGCCCACCTGGACAAATGCCCATGATGCCGGGGTATAATCCATACCAGGTATTCAATGTTTATATTCGGTTTTGTGTGTTTGTGTGGTAGGGAATTCAGAGATTTTCTTTCAATGTCTTTTCTAGTTAGCATATTTTTTCATTTCCAGGGTCAATCTTGTTTTATTTCTCGAAGTCCCTTTTCTTTCAAGAGAACCTTTTCCTGCGTATAAACACATCCAAGTTGTACTAGGCTTATCCATAAGTACACTGGAATAAATGCTCTCGTTCATACATTCCACAACTACACTGGAATAATTCCACTTCCGTTGGCAGTGTTCTTACCGTGTTAATGTAGAAATAACTATCTTCATAGCTGGCAGTCACTATAAATATACTGGAGTGTACACAATAATAAGCCTTCTGCTTCATGTGTATTACTTATGTTACAAATTAGACTCCTTTGGAAATAGATCTAATCATTGTTAATGACTCCTTGATCACCTGTGATGTAAACGAAAACAATGATATTACCTAGACAAACTGACTATATGAGACGTAATTCTAGAGACCCCAACCAGAGGTATATATATATGTATATTATTATTACATTGTTTTCGTGTTTTACTTCCTGCAGTCTGGGAATCAATCAGGTATGCCTCCACCTCCGCCGCAAGGGCTTCCACCTCACGGTCAACAGCCTCAATAGTCTTCTAGTTGAATGTTAGGTCTGTAAAATTACAATCTGTTTTTCTTTGTCAGAACATCTGCGTTTTACATTAACATCTTGCTATATCCTATAACTTATATTTTGGTTTTTTGTTTTTCTTTGTTTTCCTTAGTTTATCAGTTGCGGTCTGATGACTCGAGTTACAATGGCTTTTAATGCTTGAGAATAGAATGTCTTCTTTGTTTATGGATATTCATAGTCTGGATCAATGTACTTTATTTAGTTTTAAATTGTTTTACTTGGAAAATTTGAACTGGACGACATTCTGAAATAGCTTGACATTTAAGACTTCAAAAACTTCACAGAACCAGGTGTATTCAAAGTTCAAACGACAACAAAATGTGAAATGAAACATCTGTTATCTCTATGCTAATTCAATGCAGTTACAAACGTGGAGGAAAACCAAGATCCAGATGTCCCACAAAGATTAAAAAGAAAAAGAAACAAATTCAAACTGGTGGTGAAATTTGAAGTTACAGTACATTCCAGAGATCAAATTTCTGAAGCATGGAAAGCTGGTCCTTATCAGTACGAAGGTTGTCGCAACCCCAAACCTCAAGATAGGCGAGCCTGGAGAGGTTTTCGAGCCCTCTCGGGAGGCTTCGGAGGCTCGGGAGCCTCTGGAGCTGGAGCGACAACAGGCTGTTAGGCAGCAGCCAGTTGTCGGGAAACTCCTTCAGCCCCCCGCAGCCCCCGAACGCCAACTCAGCAAGGCGGGTCAGCCTGTGTAAGCCCCATCGGAATGACGGCCGAAGATTCTCGCAGTTGAGCACCGACAGCGACACCAGGCTGACCGGCAGACCTCCCTCTGGAAAGTCCGCAATGTTCGGGCAGCTTTCGAGGGACAGTTCCTCGAGGGTGTGGGTTCGGGCCGGAAGAGACTCAAGGCCCAATAAGTTGGAAAGGCTGACGGTCCTCAGCGCTGCCCAGGCCCGAGACCCGGGTGGGCCCGCTTCGTGGAACTTCACGAGGGCCGGGCAGTCTGATATCTCGAGGCGGGTTAGGCTGTGAAGGCCATCGGGCAGCCGGGTCAGGCTCGGGCAGCCCTGTACCGTTAGCTCTTTGAGATTGAAGCTGGAAAAGTGGAATCCCACGATCGAACGACAACCCCCGATCGTCAAGATCTCGAGAGAGCTTTCCTCGTCGTTGATCGTCGTCTCTTCTTTTATGATGGACTGGAGTCTTTCGCAGTCTTGTATCTCGAGCTCCTTGAGAGTGCGTGGGAGCTCGTCCCATGGGAAAGACGTGATGGAAGAACAGCCTTCGATGATTAAGTACTCAAGCGACGATGAGGATTTCAAGTCGGGAAGGGACTGAAGGGACTCGCAGTCTCGAATTTCAAGGCCTTTGAGAGTGGAAGGCAAACCTGTCGTTGCAGAGAAATCTGCGAGCGAAGGGCACGCCCAGACCCGTAACTCCTTCAGAGCTGAGAACTCGCTCAGGCTCCGAGGAAGCTCTTCCAAAACCGTACACCCCGAGATCTCCATTCGCTCGAGGGAGTGGATTTTTCGCAGGTCGGCCAAAGCTGCAAGGTCGCTCATGTCAGCTATGTGCAGCTCTTGGAGAGCTGTGAGGCTCTCGAAGAATTCGTTGGATAGACGGGCGAGATTTGGGATTTGGCAGAGCCTCAAGTAGGAGAGGGAATCGAGCTCCGGTATGGTTTGCACTGTGGCTTTGTTGCAGTTGCTCAGCTCTAGATCGCGTATCGAGAGAAGGTTTGGCAGTTTGGTCATGTCACGACACCCGTTTATCTCGAGCATCGTCAGTGAAGGAAAACCACCCGGAAGTTCCTTCAACTTCGGGCACGCCCAAACCGAAAGCTCGAGAAGGCTCGGGAATCCCAAGCCTATCGGGAACTTCTTTAACTTTGGACAGTTTTGCATTTCGATCTTCTGGAGCAGCGGGAAGTCTTCGCCACCGTTTTCAGTCCCAGAAGAAAGCCACTCCTCTAAGCTCATCATGTTCTCAAACTTGAGTGTCTTTAGAGACGAGAAAGGTGATTTGAGAAGCTGTTCGTCCCCGTAGAACTCTACCCCGACCCTCTTCACTCTCTCCATTCCTTCGAGGACGAGGTCTTCCAGAGAAGGAAGTTGCCCCATTGCCGGAAGATCAGAACAAATTTTGCAGTTGCTGAGTTTCAAGTACTTGATATGGGAAAACAGAGGAGACTCTATCCATTTCGGAAACGCCGTGCCGCCGAAGCCTCGAATCGTGACTTTCTTGATGTTTGTGTGAGGTTGTAACATCTCGAGGACCAACGTTTCGGCTCTCTTGTCCCTTGGATTCTCTGCGTGCTCTGACCCCACCGAGTCTTGGGCGTACTCGTTCACAGTTTCGTGAAAAGTTGGGAACCTCTTGCTCTTGTAACCCCTTGTGCTTATGTCCTGTTGCTGTGGAAAATAAGCCAGTTCCTCTTCGTAAGACTCGTCGGCACACGAATCGCCGAAGCTGTTCCACTGGAACACTATCCGATTGAGTTCTCGTTTCTCCTTCATATTAGCCTCTATCGCGTCAATGAAACCCAAAACGTTCTCCAGTCCGGAGATCTGGAGCGACCCACAAAGCTGCGATAACCTGCCCAGATCCTTGATTCCCGACCCCGAGTTATAACCCACTACGAAATTCGTTAGCTTCTGGAGATTCCTCAGCTCGCACATCTGCAATGGCATTTCCCTCAACCGGGTTCCGTTGATAAACAGATTCAGAAGGAACTTCAAGTTCCCCATCTTCGATGGAAGCTTTGTGAGGTATCGACATTGTGACAAGTCCAGCGTTTGCAGGTTGTAAAGCTCGTTTGTGGACTCGGGTAGAGATTTTATGGCGGTGCGAGAGAGGTTCAAGTAGCGCAGATGCCTCAGATTTCCGATGGAATTCGGAAGTTTCGTGAGGCGACAAGAACTGAAAGACAGCACTCTCAGGTACCTTAGCTTCGGCAAAAGCTCACGAGGGACATTGTCGGCCAAATAGCTTACTCCGATGTTGTCAATCATTGGATCCAACGGGAGAAACGTGCGGAGTTGTTTGACCCGGTTAAAGGCCTCGAATCTCGTCAGCTCGTCACGATTTCCGCGGATATAAGACGAATGGCGAGCCTTTTCAAAGACTCCATCTTCGTTCGATTCCTCCAATCTGAAACAGAAGTCTCCGGCCACGAAATCGGCCAACTCCTTTAGAAGGCCGTGAATTATGAACCTCGAAGGGTTGTCAAAGGACGGTTCCAAGACCGACCTCAACACGAATTCTCGGAAATACTCGTCTCCGACTTCTTCCATCCTTCTCTTCCCCTTCGGTTTCCGTAGAAACCCCTCCGACATCCACATCGCGATTAGCGAGCTCTTGTCGTATTCGTGCCCCGGAGGGAAAACCGCGAAGAATGCGAAGCATTGCTTGAGATGCGAAGGAAGGTGGAGATAGGTTGGGCTCAGAATCCGGAGAATATCGCTCTCTTCGCTTGGCGAATCCCAAATCCTCTGGCTCGACACATCGTTCCACTCGTCCTCTCTGCTTCTCGAGCGCAGCAAAACGCCAAACCTCTTTGCAGCCATAGGCAAGCCTTCGCACCTCTTCGCGATTTTTTCTCCGACGCTCTTCAGGCTCGGAGTGATGCCGGCCTCGGACACCTGGCGCGAAAAAACCACCCAGCAGTCCTCGTCGGAGAGGCGTCTCAGGCGATGAGCTGGGACCGTGCCCAAGCTCGCCGCCACGTCAGTGTTCCTCGTTGTGGCGATCACCTTGCTTCCTCTCTTTCCTGACCTCATTGGCTTCCAAAGACGATCCCAGTCCCCGTTTCTCTTTTCCCAAACATCATCGAAGACGACGAGAAATCTCTTCCCTTCCAACTTCTCTCTCAGCCGGACCTGAAGTGAGTCGAATCCCTCGTCATGATCCGTATCACTTCTCGAACCTCCCGACCCGAGAATCGTTCTCGTGACCCTCACCGGATCAAACCGATCGGTCACGCAAACCCAAACCCGAATCTCGAACCGTTCAAAAACTCTCTCGTCGTTGTACGCAAGCTGAGCCAGGGTCGTCTTTCCGATCCCGCCCATCCCGACTATCGGAACAACCCCAACATCACACTTACCTTCTTCCGAAAGCAACGCAGCCACAATCGTTTCCTTATCCCCATGCCTCCCCAAAACCGATCTCTCGTCTACCAGAGAAGTCGTCTCGAGCCTCCGCTCCGTTCCTGACCCGCCTCCAGCCCGCTCTCTCAGTCCGAGCACGTTCTTGTACTTGGCGACCATCTCGAGCCTCTCGACGACCTTTCCGAGGCGAGACTCCATGCTTTTCCCGCCGGAAGAAGTGGGAGTGAGGGTCGAGGAGACTCGAGCGGTGAGGCTGTTCCAAGACTCGAGCTTGGAGCAGCATTTGAGGGCTTCGGTGGCAAGCTCGTCGAGCAAGTCCTCGGCGTCGTACATTCCATCCCGGGCCGCATGAAGCCACCGAACCACTGCCGGGCTGTGGAACTGCTTTTCCTCCGCATCTCCGAGCAAAGCTGTCACCGAGAGAAGCGTGATCTTCAGCTTCTCGAGCAGCTCATCGTAACTTTTCCCGAATAGCATGCACGTAAACTCGTTGGAGGCTAATCTGTCGAACAGAACTTGAAGAAAGGCAGAGAGAAAAGCCTCTCCTATTGCCATCTCAAATGCCTGTCTCTGCAAATGACATTTCAAACATATTTGAAAAACTCTCAAATGAAAAACTCTGACGAACATAATTCGACAAGCTCGACGAACTCCGACCATCTCTGATGCCATCCGATATAAGGAGTTCATTTTCTCGTATTTTAGTCCAGAAAAGCCGAATTTGAAATATATAAAACAAACTAGTCTAACTGATATTTTCTCAACTACGCCTAAATAATGAAATTTCTCTTTGATTATGACTTGCAATGTGGCCCATGAAACCACTGCCCATTTCTAGAGAAATTATTGATAGTAACAGAAGAATACAGTTCTAAGATAGTATGATCGATAGCAAATCAGTATTGTAATTTATATTGTTAAAAAACAGTGATATGTGTATTTTATCAATTTCTCATAGAACTAACTGTCAGAATAGAGGTCTTTAAGCAACTCTAAGTTGACTTTTCTATTTCGTCCTAAAAAATATCCGTTTGTAAGATCATATTCATCTGAGTTCGTCCTGAATGCCTTAAAAAAATTATGTGTATCTGGTCTATATTTCACGGCCTTAATTTTTACTGGGTACAAAAGAAAGCTCGAGCTAATGAAGGAGTTAAATAGATCTTGAGAACAAGAGAGAGATAGAGAGCAAAATACCCATACCAAAGAGAGCCGAACTTGAATCAAAAGAAAGATTTTCTCAGCTTCCAAGCATGAACAAAATTGAAGCTCAACGTTGGCTCCGAGAAAAAGCTGAAATGTGCTTAAAAGAACGGAAAACTTGTCATCTTCTTCGGTCAACTTCTGAAAGCATAAGTTTGCTCCCACTGTTCCTTTTGTCGTATGTAGAAATCAGTCAAAAAATGTCCACTTTACTTTTTCTTTGTAAAATAAAGACGAAAAATAATAGGAAAGAAAAGTTGCCACCCTTTACTTCTAAAGAAAAATATTAAAAGTGGAAAAGTTTTATTTGACCAGAAAGCCGTCTCTTACACAATCCAAGAGAAATACGTGTTCGTCAAATTGAATTCCGGGCCACTCTCTTTTTATTTTCTTATGGTACAATCGTGCTTGTAGGAAAAAAATTGTCCGCGTCGATAACGCGTCGATGGCTCGAAAATTCGAAAATTGTGGTGGTTTATGAAAATTGCGATAAAAATAATGTGAAAATTTAAAAATTAAATTGCGTAGAAATTGCGATGGTCGATAAAAATTACGATGGTCGATAAAAATTACGATAATTTATGAAAATTGCGACGGAAATAATGTTGCACATGATAATATATATAATTTTAATTAAAATAAATTTAATTAAATTTTATATTTTTTAAATATAAAAATTTAAAAATAAAAATGACTATACAGTTAAAACTTACACAATAAAATTGCTTTAAATAAATAAAGTCCATTAAAACATAAAGCCCACTAAACTAAAACCTCATTTTTCTACCCTAATTATATATTTTCATCTACCTTTCTCAGTACGGCCGCTACCTTATTCCTCCAATGTCTCTATTTATTTGCTTTACCTCTGCTTCTGTTCTTCTTCTTTTTATTCCTTTTTCAACACATATTTTTCAGTAAATAACGGAAAAGACGGCGAAATACCGTCAATGTCCACGACGTAATGTTGTTCTTACCTTGGGAGCGTCAGAATACACTGGACACGCGCGCAATGTCAATTGTGTTGCGGTGGTCCCTGAAATCGCCACAAAACGAAACCTCTAGGGTATCGAAGAAAGAAATCACGAAGACTTTTCTTTTTTTAACCTTTTTATCCAAAGGCTTCGAACGACACAACACGGCGTATCGCTGTCGTTTTTTTTCGGCGCATGGTCGTCGCGACTTCGACGTTATATTGTGGCTAAGGAAAAAAGGTCAAAAAAATTTCGGCTTCTAAAAAAAAACGTTATCGCGCCACGATTTCGACGAATTTCCCCGACATTTTAGGGTAAACAGTTTTATGATATAAGACCTGTTGTGTCGTTTTTATTAGTTTAGTCTACATATCGTATGTTTATTGTTGTAACTATTAAGTGATAGTTTTATTTTATGTTCTTTTTTTTTAACTTAGAGCATATAAGAGCAAAATAATAAACTTAAATAATCAACTTCGAATCAATAAATAATTTATTTCAGGTAATTTTTTTTTTCGATCTCAGATTACAATATGATATCAGAGCAAAATTTATGCACCGTCTGAGATCTACTGATCTTTTTCGATCGACGATTTCAAATCAGATTTGATTCGCAATGATGTCTGAAACATAAGTTTCGTCAACGGAAGTCAATCCGATGGTTCTCACCGGAGCTCGAAGAACACAAATAAAAGATCCATTATCGTCGTACTATCTTTCGCACTCTCATGTTATAAGAGGCAGTCTTGTCTTCAAGATTTTGACAGGTCCAAATTATTTATCATGGAATAGAGCAATAGTTCTTAAAACTAAAAACAAATTAAGTTTTATTGACAGATCCATTCCAAAACTTGAAAAAGAGAACAAATAATTGCCTATCTTGTGAAACCTAAACAATAGCACTAATATTACATGAATAATGAATTATGTTAGCAAGAAAATCATATCAGCGATTGGATATGGAGGAACCGGTAGGAGCATCCGGAATGACTTCAAAGATCGGTTTTTTCAATCCAATGGACCGAAAATATTTCATCTCCAATATATGCGAATATTACGCAAGATAAAAAATTGATAAAAAAAAATAGTTTTCACAACTGAAGTGCACACATCTAGATCTCACGGATTTCAAACCATATTGCACATGTCCTTGCAATTGTGGAGGTAAGGCGAGACTAATTGACTTTAATGAAGCATAATATGTCATGTAGTTTTTAATGGGATTGAATGAGATATATACTCATGCTCGGAGTCAAGCCTTATTATTTTCTGATAGCCAAGATGTATGCAACGCTAACTGCAGATAAGACACAAAGATATATTAGACTTGAGTTAATGAATTATGCATATCAATCTAGCACACTCGCCACGAGTGTCAAAGATGAACAAAAAAAAGTTTAAGAACTAGCCTAAGGATCTTCCTATTTGCACGAATTGCAAAAGTCTTGGTCATACTGCTGATAAGTGCTACAAAGTGCATGACTATCCACCGAGCTATAAATTCAAAGAAAAATCACAAACCAATTCAGTTGATGGACTCACCAATGGGGAGGAAGTGAAAGTCTAGCTCAAGCAAATCTATCTGATCAAATTTACCAAATAATCAGTTGTCTCTCCACTCGATTGTCCTCTACAACAGGTTCTCAAGTATGATGTTCAAGTGCTGCCAATTCGACCTAATTCCAATTACATGGTTTGTTGTTTTGAACTTCTTTACCTATTTTAACATGTGAAGATTAGATTTTAGATTCTGGAGCATCAAGGCACATTTGTGTTAATAAAGCTTATTTCAAGAATCTCAAATCTTTGCATAATTCCACTATTACATTGCCGAATCAAACAATCATATATGTTAAATTCATTGGAGATATTATTTTAATTCATCAACTTACTCTTCACAATGTATTTTATGTACCTAGAGTTAATCTGATTTCAGTTAAAATTCTTACTAAAGAATCTAATGTTACAGTTTCTTTTTCTACCAATTCATACATGATTAATGACTCCAAGGACGTGACGATGATTGACAGGGGTGAAAGCTTTGAAGACCTCTACATTTTGAGAAAAGACAAGCTTATACCTATTAATTCCATGGTAAACAAAGTGTCACACCACAGGTTAGGTCATTTGTCATTTCAGAGCTAGAAGCTCTTAAAAATAATATTCGAATTTAGTGTTTACCAAATAATACTCAACCATGTCATGTTTGTTCTTTTCCCAAACAACATAAGTTACCATTGTATCAAACAACAAGTTTTCTAATATCATGTTTAATTTGATTTATTGTGATGTATGAGAACTCTATTGTAACCATCTAGACAAGGAGTTAGATTATTGTTTTTACATTAGTTGATGATATGTCTCGTTTCTGTTGGATTTTCTTGATGAGAAATAAATATGAAGTTTTAACACTACTTTCACGTTTATGTGCATATATCAAGAATCAATTTTCTACAACTATTAAAAAAATTCAAGTCTGATAATGCAAAACAATTGATATTTTCAGAATATTTTTCAAAAACAAGAATTGCTCATCAATTTACATGTGTTGGCAAGCTTCACCAAAATTCGGTATAAATAATTAAAACATCAACGTTTTTATTGAATGTTGCTAGATTTCTAATGTTTCAGTCTAACATACCAATAAAATTTTGATCAGATTGCATCCTTACATCAACCTTTCTAATTAACAAGATACTTTCATTGGTCCTTAATACTATCACCACATGAGTTTTTTATTTTCAAAACCCGTTGATTTCCCATTTCTTAGTGTGTTTGGTTGTTTATGTTTTGTCTCTACATTAAAGACTAATAGAACCAAATTTCACCCTAGAGCAAGAAAGTGCATCGTGATTGGATATCCTCAAAGTATAATAGGTTATAAATTGAATGATCATAATACTAAAGATATTTTTTTGGTCAAGAAATTTTGTTTTTCATGAGGGAATTTTCCCTTTTCAAACATATCAATCTAATATTCTTAGAAATGATCCTTATTCTCGCTTACATAGTCCTACGTCAACACCTAATTTTATTCATAGTACTATAGAATCAACTGATATTCTTCCTTAGAAAGTCTACAAGACATCATCAACAACCTATCCATTTAAAATATTATCATTGCAACCTTTTACAATAAGGTGATACATATGTTGGAATAGGTAGCTTCATCTTAGATGAGTTTTGGAAAAGGTAGAACGTCCCGTCTTGCTCGTTACCTTCACGTACTGGTCGCCAGGGAGAAGAAAGGGAAGACTGTGGTAGAAAGTTCTTCCGAGGATTTCCTCGGTGGCGCTGTGAGTCTCCTTCATTCCCACATCCAGATCGGCGACATCCAGAATATAGGCGAGAAGGATCCTTCTAGCCTAATGGATCTTATTGCCGATATGTTTTCATAGGTGAGTTTGTGTTTTTGTTAGATGCCGAGTACTTCAATTTTAGTTGTGTACTGATTTTTTTCTTTCAGACTTATGTATGCATTGCTCGTCTCAGAGTGAGCCTCGGCCCGAAACTTCAGTCCCTACGGAGGCAGGTCGAGCGTAATGCTAAGGTCGCCGATGATTATAAGCTCGAGGTTCTCCGAGTCTGAGGGGAGCAAGCGGTAAAGTGCCAAGCGGCGGCGGAGGCTGCCCGGGCTCAAGCTGTTGAGTACTTAAGTTTGGGGAGTATGAGCATGAGAGAGATCTTTTGTACAACCGCGCCCTTCGCGAGGCTGTTTCCATTTTGCGCCCCAAGAATCCTGACTCAATACCGAAGACTTGGATCTGGACTCCGACTCCACTGAAGATGCCATTGAGGTATGATTTTGTTGTATTATATTGGTTTCATGATTTGAAAAATGGGTCCGTGAACGGATCGTTATATATTTTATTTTGGTTTGTAATAGTAATTGATTAGTACTTTGATTACTTTTTGTGGATGTTGATAAAACTTGTGATTAATCGTTAGGTTATCTTATTCTCTCCCTTCTTGTTATTTTATTTGTTTTATTTAAGTTAGTAAAAGAAAGAATAATAATAACAGTCCACAAATTAAGTAAAGTGTTGGAAAATATACTCGGTATCCGGAGAATGTGAATGGAGTATAAAGTTTGAACCTGCGTCCAAGCCGCTTGTTGGATTCGACAAAGTGAGAATACAACATACATAACACGGCCAAGCCGTTTTTTAATTGAAAGAAATATGGCCAAGCCATTTTTTGAATTGAAAGACATATGGCCAAGCCTTTTTTGAATTGACAGACATATGGCCAAACAATTTTTTGAATATTGAAATTTAAACGTAAAATATTCTGAGATGCTCTGCATTCCAAAGATTCTTTTCCATTTCCCATTTAGATTCAGAAGCGTATAGACTCCATTTCCAAAATTTTATTTGGTGATGTATGGTCCTTTCCAATTTTGTTTAAGGACCGATACTTGCGGTTCCTTGTTGCGGAGGAAAACCTTTCTAAGAACTTTATCACCGATAGCGAAACTTCTTGGGCGGACTTTTCTGTTGAAATACCGAGCAACCCTTTGTTGGTTAGTCAAATTTTTTATGTGTGCGTTTTCTCTTCTTTCTTCTAGTAGATCGAAATTTAGCTTAAGGTTTTCATTATTTACCTTGGTAGCGTATGTTTCTCTTCGGATAGTGGGAATAACAACGTCTATTGGAATAAGAGCGTCTGTTCCGTATACAAGTGAGAAAGACGTTTCGCCAGTTGCGGAATGACTGGTGGTTCGATAGGACCATAGTACCTCGGGTAGCATTTCTACCCATTCTCCTTTGTGGTTGTCCAGCTTTGTCTTCAGGCCATGTTTGATGGTCTTGTTGAATGCCTTCACTAATCCGTTGGATAGTGGTCTTACTAGAATGGAAAAAACCTTGTTAATACCATACATTTCACAAAATTGTTTGAATGAGTCACAATCAAATTGAGTACCATGATCCGATATGATCTTGATTAGTATCCCGAATATGGTGATTATATTCGTCCAAACAATTTTTTCTATTGCGAAAGCGGTTATTTTATTTAAGGGTTCAGTTTCGGCCCATCTAAAAAAATAATCTATTGTTACGACAACATACCTGCATCATCTTTTTCCTGTCGGTAGTGCTCCGATGAGGTCTATTTTTCCCATTCAGAGAAAGGGACCGAAAATTTTAGGGAAATGAGTTGTGTCGAGGGAAGCCTAGGTATGTTGGAGAAATTTTTGGCACTTTGCGCATTTCTTCACCATATCCCGAGCTTCCCCTTCGATCCTAGGCCAGAATAATCCTTGTCTTAGACTTTTTAGAGCCAGGGCTTCTGACCCTATGTGGCTTCTGCAGATTCCTTCGTGTATCTCTTGTAGCATGTACTCGGCCTCCTGTTCATTCAAGCATCTGAGCAGTGCGATGCTGAAACTTCTTTTATACATGTATCACCTTCGAGTATGTACCAAGCGGCCTTGTATATGAGGTTTTTGGCCTCATTCTTATCCTCTAGTAGGACTCATGCTTCATATATTTTCTGAAAGACCATTGCCAGGAAGTTATCCTGTCGACCTGCATTATCTGTTCCCTTGACTTTATGCAAGGTTGGTTGATTTGAATGATCGAGACTGATTCAGAAATTGACCCTTGAGTGACCAACTTAACCAGACCGGCTGCTTCTTTGTTCATTTCTCTCAGGATTTTAACTATTTCGTATGACTCAAACTTCTGGATTAGTTGTTGAGCTTCTTCGTCATAGAGCGACATCTTTTCGCTTTTTGCCTAAATTCATTTTTTATTTGGCTAACTATTAGTTGGGAATCCGAGTGGACTCGTAAGTTTTTTTATTTCTAAATATTTTGCTATTTTAAGTCCATGTATCATGGTTTCGTACTCAGCCTCATTATTTGACGCATTGAAAGAGAATTTCTAAGCGAAGTTTAACTTGTGGTTATCTGGTCATCTGAATGCGCTTCCTACTCCAGCTCCGTCAACATGCATCTCCCATGTTGGATACTCAACTGATCTTAGTGTGAACTCTGCAATAAAATCTGCTACAGCCTGTCCTTTGACGGCTTTTCGGGCTGTATGTCGTACTGGGTTAATTCTATATCCTATTTCATTACTCTCCCCAAGACGTCGGGTTTCTTAAGGACTTGTCGGAGTGGAAAATTTGTTAACACTGATATTGAGTGAGCCAGAAAGTAATGCGTCAACTTTCTTGAGGCTGTTATCAAGATATATGCTAACTTTTCCAGCTCGGTATATCTTCCTTCAGCATCATTAAGTCTTTTTGACGTGTAGTATATTGGTAATTGTTGTTTAATTTTTTTCTTGGTCAGTGCAGAGCTAACAACATGTTCGGATACTTCCAGGTAGATTTGTAACAGCTCTCCTGCCTCCACTTTTCTCAAAGTGGGGGACCAAGCGAGAAGTTCTTTTAGGGCTTTGAAATTCCGATTACACTGCTCGGTCCATTCGAATCTTTCGAGCCTTTGAGAGCGTTGAAGAAATGTATGCTCCGATCAGTCGATCGTGAAATGAACCTACTAAGAGCCGCGACGCATCCAATAAGCTTTTGAACTTCTTTGATGTTCCTCAGTGGGCTCATGTTGAGGAGGGCTGTGATTTTTGTTGGTTTGACCTTGATCCCTCTCTCGTGGACTATGACGCCCAAGAATTTTGATTGAGAGACACCAAAAGTACATTTCAAAGGGTTAAGTTTCATACGATATTTTCTAAATATCGTAAATGATGCTTGCAGGTCCTCGGCATGTGAATTCATTTTCTTGCTTTTCACTAGGAAGTCGTCTATATATGCCTCCATTGTAATTCCGAGAAGGTCTGCAAACATCTTGTTTATCAACCTCTGCTAAGTAGCTCCCGCATTTTTTAGTCCGAATAGCATAATTGTATAGCAGTATAACCCTCTATCGGTAATACATGTCGTATGATCTTGGTCGGAACCATACATGGGTATTTGATTGTATCCCGAGTATGCTTTCATGAAGCTTAACAGTTCGTGTCCCCCCGTGGCGTCGACCAGTTGGCCGATCCTTGGGAAGCTGTCATTCGGGCATGCATTGTTTAGATCCGTGAAATCTATGCAAGTTCACTATTTTCCAGTTGGTTTCTTAACCAGTACTGCATTAGCTACCCAGCTTGGGTACTTTGTCTCCTTTATGGATTTATTTGAAATCAATTTATCTACTTCTTCTTGCAGAGATTCGTACCGCTCGGTATTTAATGCTCTTTTTTCTATCTAATGGGTTTTGCTTTTGGGTCGATATTTAGCATATGGACAGCTAGTTCTAGATCTATCTCTATCATATCGTCTTGTGACCATGCAAATATATCTATATTATTCGATAGAAGAGAAACTAATATTGATTTTATACTTGGGATCAGATGTCTGCTAATGCAGATATTCTTCTCGGGACTTTCTAGTTGTGGAGTAATTTCTTTTACTTCATCTACAGGTCCGATTTCTTTCTTGTAGGGGAGTCGTGGATCAAAATTGGAGGTGATGATCTCACTTTTCCTCCTTCTTTGTCCTGAGAGTTCTAGAGGTAATCTGCATAACAACTCCTTGCTCGTGCCTGAATTCCCAGTTCCTCGCATGTGCCGTTCTCCGTTGGGAATTGGATCTTTAAATATTCCATTGAAGTAACAGCATCGAGAGCCCGTAATGTCAGTCTCCCGATTATTCCGTTAAAGGAAGATTTATCCGGAACTATCACCCATTTTGTGGCGACAGTCCTTGTTTTGGGCTCTTCTCCCAAGGTCATCGGTATGAAGACTACCCCTCTCGGGATTATGGAATCTCCGGTGAAACCATAAAGATTTTCAAGAGAAGGGGAGAGTATGTATTTCTTAAGGCCCATTCTCTCGAATGTTTCTTCATAGAGGACGTCCACGACACTTCCTGTATCGACTAACATTCTATGAACAACTTTGTTGCTAATTTTTACGGAGATTACCAGTGGGTTGTTGTGCGGAAATAACACCCATTTTTCATCCTCGTTGGTGAAGGTGATAGGTTCTGCTGCTATTTCTGAGACCTTTGTCGGTCTTTCTCTATCTGCATACATGACTTGTCTCCATCCTGCCTGAGCTTCTCTAACGTAGATTTTTTGCGAGCTTCATGAATTTTCTCCAATGTAAGGTCCCCCGACTATGAGAGAAATTTACCAATATGCTTCTTTGGGTTCCGCCGGCTCCACCCTATTTCCAGCTTTAAATTTCTTCAAAGCTCCTTGTCAGATCAGGGCCTCAATAGCTTCCCTCGGGTTAAAACAGTTTGTCGTCCCGTGACCTACGTTGGCGTGGAACGCGCAGTACTTCATCTGGTCTCTTTTTTTTACGTCTTATTTTAATCTTCGCCGGCCTTGAGAAATCTTCTTTGTCGTGGGAGAGACTGAAAATTTCTTCTCTCGAAGCATTCAACGAGCTATACTAATCATACTTGCTTTGGAACAGGTTCTTTGGCCCCGCTCCTGATCGCATCCTTTTTTTAGGTCGATCTTCCTTAGTGCGTCTTTCCTTCCTGTCTTTGTGCCGAGGTTTTGGTGCTTCGGCCTTTCTGGCCGCCAGTCTTGCCTCCTCGCGTTAATATATTTTTGGCTCTTTTGAGAAAATCATTATAATCCCGAGGACTGTTTTTTGTAATGACACCAAAATTCGGATTCTGTTTTGATCCCCGAGGCGATTCCAAAGACTTTGAAATCTTCATTGAGATCGTCTACATATAGTACCTGCTTTGAGTAGCGATTGACGTAGTTTTTAGCGATTCATTGTGAGGTTGTTTGATGGACAGAAGACGTTCCTTATGAGTCTTTCCTAAACTTGACCCGACAAACTACTCCATGAATCTTTGTGCTAGTTGTTCCCATGAGCCTATTTTGTTCGTCCTTAGCTTCATGTACCATCTTTTGGCTGAGCCTGAGAGGGTAATAGAAAATTCCTGACACATAACTTCGGCGCCCGCTTCTTGTAAAAGTATCCAGGAGGAGAAAGTGTCGAGATGATCACCTGGGTTAGTCTTTCCATCATAAGCAGTGAATGATAGGCATCCTACACCTATCAGGTAGTGGATGGCCGAGCACCCGCATAGTGAATGTCGAGACTGCTTCTCCAATCTTTTGGATGAGCTTTTTCTGACCCAGAGCGACCTCTTCGATCCGCCTCGCAGACCTTCTGAATTCTATCTCCTCAGTACTTCCATTGTCTTCAGTGTCTCCTGCTTTTTGAGGACTTCTTGGTCCCGAGCGGCTCTTTTCAAAAGAAAGTAGGTAACGCTCTGGAATCTTTCCTGATGCGTTCATACCTTATTCCAGTTCAGTGAACTCTTCTCTTTCGTAGAATCCTTGGCGCGCCTTTTGGATTTCTTAATCCGAGCCTCAGAGCCTTCGGGCTGT
Organism: Urtica urens; assembly: GCA_958296335.1. Lineage (NCBI taxonomy): Eukaryota > Viridiplantae > Streptophyta > Magnoliopsida > Rosales > Urticaceae > Urtica > Urtica urens. The sequence continues at coordinate 7,071,278 of OY282530.1, read as the reverse complement.
TTTCCTGATCGGTACGAGGGTTCTTCATCATGAATTACTATTGCACTTCTCATAGTGACCCTTTTTGCTCACAAATTTCCTTCCAATTCCTTATTCTTTACTTCCAAAGTTGTGAGACGCTCTTGCATTTCTCGGAATTGGACGTGCAAATAAGGTTCTGGGAGGAGTTCAGCGAGTTCTTCCTCCGTGAGAGGAAGAGTGCGATTGTGGTGCTCAACCTCTTGGTCGTTCATGATTGCATTTCTTGTTTGAATTGAAGAACTAGCCATCAAAATACAACATTTTCCCCCTACTTCTAGTGCCAACTGTTAATATATAAAAATGGTAAAACAATATCTCGCCAAATTCCTTGGGATACCGAGTAGAATACACAGAATAATGACAAAATGTTCTCTTATAACCAATGACTAGAATACAAGAGAGAAAAATAATGAGAGGTTTACAAAGGAATATGTGAATAATAGCTAATAATTTTCCGGTCTCCGGTTCCTATTCCCTGTGCCTTTGATTTCCTTTTATAGTCATCGTTTTAATCGTCTGTAGGTTATTATGAGTAGTGAGTGAGTAAGTTTAGTGGATCATGGGGTGATCAATCCCACGTCCATGCTGCGAGACTTTTCTCGTCAATGCATTTGGTCTTGTACTCGGTCGCTGTAGCGATCTGAGCACTTTTAATTACACGTATTATTTTTCTTTGACTAGTCTTTGACCTATCATCTTCTCTCCTCTTCGGAGTCTTTAATTGACAGGGTCCGTTCTTAACTTATGAACGTAATATTCATTATTGGTTCTCGGGATTATTTTCCTCGAGTCCTTCGTCTTAGGTTTGAGTATGTTCCTCGGTATCCCGAGGAATATCCTAGCTATGCTAAATTTCCACGTAATAGGGTAGATGTGTCGTTTAAGGACCATTACGACACACTAACCGCGGCCATTATGATGGTCACAGTGAGACTTGATCTAAATCCCGAAGTGGTCATGGACACTGAATCATGTCTCCGAACTATTTAACTCATTCGCTAAAAGGCTATTCATTCTAATCACAGATTATGTCTTGAGAGTCTTCCTGTGAAAGTCTTTTCAGAGCATGATTCGAGTGGGAAGTGATTTACAGATACGGAATCCATCCTCCTTGAAAGGAGGTCAATGTTCACTCACCTAAGGGTTGATTACAGAACCGATAGATTGCTAACACTTTCGAAGTAAGTTAACGTTCGAAAGAATATTTTGTTGGGGAAGTAATAATGCTTAGGGCTGATGTGTATCAAGAGAAGTATAACGGAATAAATTGACTTCTCTTTGCACGGTTAAAACCTGGGAGATCTTGATCACGAACTGACTATAACAGTGGACACTCATCATGATGAGTAAATATAATTCTAGTATTAAAGAAGGGTTCAGTCTTTGATTACACAGTGAAATATGGATAAAGACTAGATAAAGCAATGAAAAAGAGATAGGACTATATTGTCTTATTCGTCGGGTTCGTTAAGCTTCTACTACTAGGTCCATAGTCCCCGATTCGGCTCTGATAAAGGCAGGTAAGAACTTTAGAACAATAATGTTGTTCATTATTTCATCTCACTCGCAGTAATAGTGATTGACATCATTAATTCTGAAAAACGGGTATTCGCAGAATTAAATAAATGTTTATAACATAATTGTTTATTTATTGTTGGATCAAGTAAATAAATAACTAATTGGAATTTTGGGCTTGGGAATTTCGAACTGGGCTTGGCCGGAGTTGGACAAAATTCTCCTAGGGAAATTCCCTTGGGGTTGGCCAAACTTCCTCCCCCTATTCTCAATCATAGATATTGATATGGTGGATGAGAGAGAGTTTAGATTCACTGTTGAGATCTAATAGCCCAAATTAAATCCAAATGACAGAATATCTCTAAAAGGAGGGAATATTTCCAGAATGAGAGAATATCTCAATTGAAAGGAGATAAAATCTCTCAAGGGTTGTCTCCCTTCAAATGCTATAAATAAGGATAGAATGGAAGAATAAACTTAACTCATTCCATTCTCTCATAAAATTCTCGGCCATTCTTCTCTCTCTCTCTCGCCAAAATTATATTCCCTATATTCTCCGGAATTGCTAATTTCCATCCTAAATAATAGGAGCGAGATCCCGAAACAATCTGGTTATGAGATCTAAGTGATATATCGATTGTGTCCACTCATCTTTCTTATTTGTCTCGGAGATTACGTTTCGGAAGACTACAGTATCATTGTCGAGTCCTATATTCAGAGGATGGACAAAACAGAGTCGATTCAGAAGAAGGACAAAGTGGAGCGCGCGTTGGATCGGGACGTTCTGTAGCTGATCCTAAACCCGTAAGTTTTCTATAAACTTATTCTATAATATATGTTGCTGAATTGCTTTCATAAATGTATTAAATTAGTAAATCTAGATCTTTTTTGCAATCATCATTTTAATTGACTATTGCGAGTGCAATTAATTTTTTCCGCATTTAAAATGGTTGCTAAGATGAATGAATCACCAACGAGCAGTATTAGAGCGATTGTTCGTGTCTGATACGTGTGTGATTATATATCAAACAAGTAATATCAGAGCGATTGTTCGTGTCTAATACTCGCTTATTTCACCAACAAGTGGTATCAGAGCGATTGTACGTGTCTGATACTCACTTGTTTCTGTTGGAATAGGTCTAGGGTTAAAGAAAAATTTAACATTAATCAAATTAATGGCGGAATTTAAAAATTTCTTTTTCAAGTAAAACAATTTTTACTAACCTAGAAAAAGCATATACATGTTATATATTAAAAACATTATTTAATTTACTAGAATACCAACCTTTCCTTGTAGCTTGATCTTGAAGTGTCTTGAGAAAGGTAGATCCTATTCCTTGGCTCGTTCGTCACCTTCAAACCTAATCTTGAACTCGAGAAACCTAAGATTTCTATTATAAGAGTCTATAGAGGTTTTGGAAGGATTTGTGTGTGGGCACAATTAAACAATATGAACCAAGAAAAATTCTTGGATCATAAGCTAATTCACTAGATCAAGTATGGATCTAGGCACAAAATAAGAAGGGTATTTTCTAGAGAGAGAGAGAGAGAGGGGGGGGGGGGGGGGGGGGGGGGGTCGGCCACAAGAGGGAGAGAGCAAGAAAAAGCTTAACATTCACATCTCTATGTGAGACTCTATTTATAGGAGAAGGAAAAATCTATAAAGGTCAATTATTCATTCATGAATGAATAATGTATTCGTGACACAATATTTTATTTTCCCTTCCCCTTTCCCTCTTAGTTTGGCCGGCCATACACCTTGCATTAGTGAGGAAATTTGTTTCCTCACTTAGCACATTTGTTTCATTCTTAAGGAAATTCATTTCCCTTTTTCTTTTGGGTAATTATCCTTATAAGAAAAATGAAATAAAACTCTCCTCTTGATGCACTATCTTGGCCGAACTCTACCTAGGGGAGGAGCATCTAGATGCTTCCTTATTTCTTTTAAGACAATTCTTAAAATACCCATTGTAGAATTGTAATTGCACAAATAACGAAATTAATTTCATAATGCCTTAAACGACTTTTCGGCTTTAGAAAATAATTTATATTTTCATCAAATGAAAATATTTAAAATCTTATTTTGAAATTCACATCACTTTATGTCCTTGTGGATAAAAATACCCTTTAGACATTTTCCGAGAAAAAGTATAGTTCAACACTTGAACTTATTTTGACTTAGCTTCTAGTTTAACAATCCTACTCTAATGACCTGTAATAGTGACCTTATGGATCCAAATGAACAAAGCTTGAGCTTCTATACTCGGACTCAAAAGTTCTCAAACCTTTTCCGAGTATTAGCTTAATGTCGACTGACTCCACTAAAGAGTGGACACTGAGAATCTCTCGGTTCAAATGAATTTAGTTTCTACTCAAGTTCAACTTAATTATATTGAGCGGATCCATTGACTGTTATCTATGTTTACCCTTCATGAATATCATCAACTAGTTGGGATTTATAAAATTACCATTTTACCCTTCTAGTTGTTATTTCCTCAACTCCTTTGTTACTTGTGAATAAGTCATAAACAATGTATTGACGAGGAGCTAACAAGTCACATTGTTTCATCCAAATAAAGTCGCTACTTAAATTTGGACATTGCGAAATTCATTTATTCACAATCCAAGTAATAAAGCATGAGGTGATATATATTGAATCTCAGCAATCTTGTACATGAATTTCATATCTATGAGAACTTCACAAAGTTGGTTCATGACATCTTCATAACTTAATATCTCACCAATAGGCCTTGTCTAGATCACATATTGGACCTAGAATTTGACTTTCTCAAATGAGAGTATTAATGCTATGAAATGACATGTCTCATTTCAGGATTTAGGTAAGCATGATGCGATTCATACGTAGTGACCTTGAGATAGAAGATGTTAAATGATTTGTTCTTCTATTGTCTCTAAAGGTGCACTGGTCAATTCAGTATCTTCGAAAGATACACTGGAAGAACTACAGAGTTCCTAACTCTCTATGCCTCGTAACCAGACATCATAGATTCTACCAACAATCATACTGGGATCAATAGTCCGTTGATCTTTAGATTGCGAATATACCATTTTAGTCAAACCATGAAGAGTTTGTTCACGCAAATCTACATTTGTCTCTTCATACATTGTTAGGTTTGATTAAGGACTATAAGACTATTGAATATCATAAATCTTCAATCAAACTAAAAAGGAATAAATGAACGTTTCAACTTTTATTAATTTAATCAGCAAATTACAAAGATTTATATATTACATCAATATGTAAATTAACAATATTTTAATAAGGACTTTACAAAGATTTATATATTACATCAATATGCAAATAAACAATCTTCTTGTGGGCATCTCTGCCAACAGTTTCACCAACAGAAATGGAGTTTTATGAAATAAGACTTGTGGTGTCATTTTTATTAGTTTAGCCTACATGTCGTATGTCTATTGTTTTAAGTGATACATTTACTACATGTCGTATGTCTATTGTTTGAAGTGATACATTTACTACATGTCGTTTCTTTACTTAGAGCATATAACGTTAATGTAAAAAGATGAACTCATCTTCCCCAAAATGTACCTTAAACAATAAACTTCAATATTCAATAAAGAATTTTCATCTATCCAATCTTTCTATTCTCTTCGATCTCAGATTACAATAAAATGTGTGACACATGAGTATTGGCTTTGTTGGAGGAGTAAGACTTGTGATCATAACTTAGACGTTTGATATAAAGCTTTAGGACTCTCATGACAGACTAAAAGCATACTAATAAAAATTAATCTTAGTAATATTACAGTTATGGATAAAAACTGAAATAAATAATTAAACTTTTAACTTAATAATCTCGTGATAAAGTATAAATAATAATATATTTCTATATGTTTAAGAGCAATTCCAATGCGACGCTAAAACATCAAATTTGGTGTTGGAATTGCTTCCAACAACACGACATATTCGATACTAAATTTGATTAATAAATAATATCATGCCAAATATAGCGTGATACTGTTCACATTGTATACATGATTTTTTAATCTTTTTATATTTATAAAACATAAACTCTCTATATATTTATAAAACACAAAAATTAATAAATTAATTAAAAAAACAGATAAAAATAAATTTCATTTAATACATAAAAAGTTTAAAAGATCAAAAATAAAATTAAACACATTAAATAAACATAACTACAAAAATAAATAACATAATTTAAAAAAACAGTGAAAAAAACTTAAAATAAAATTTAACAACCGAGAAAATTATTTTATGATATGTCAAGATAATTATAATATAGAGTATAATCTTGATCTGGATCTCGAGAAATAACATAATATTAAAAGGAAAATAACATAATTTTTAAAAACATTGGAAAAACTTAAAACACAATTTAATAGCCGGGAAAAATATTTTCAGTTTCCTCAAGATTTTTATAATAATGAGTATAATCTTGATCTTGATCTTGATTCCAAAAATAATTAGCTCAGCACTGACAAATCAAGAATATGGAGGCTTTTATTGAACTTCGGAATGTATTAATTAAGCATTTGTTGATTGAATACGATTATTTCGATAATTAGCTTGATGGAAATTACTTTTCAAATGTACATTATTTACGTTTTTTTAAGTAATGTCATTTTATTTATTATTGTGTTTTGTAAAATAAATAATTTTTTATCACTTAATTAAATAATGAAAACATTATAATTATTTATTTATAAAAGGATGATATAATGTTAATAATATAATGATGATGAATAATATTTTTAGTGTGAAATTTGGTGTTGTGATTGGAGAAAAAAAAATATTTAACGCTAAATTTTGACGTTAAATCATTAATAAATTTGGTGCTATAAATTGGAGTTGGTCTAATGAAAAAATTATATTAAGGCAGAATATTACAACAATAAAAAATAAAAATAACTCACTATCTCCCTGGTCTAAACTGTAAATTGTTAGATGAATTGTTCTCGGAGTTGATAGTTTCGAAGGGTTTTTTTACGTTCGAGATTAGCTTAAGATGTTGCGATTGGTGCCCACAAAGGAGATATTAGATAATGAAATACATTTGTATTTGATTTTGCTGAAATATTAATATTTATAAATATTCCATCTTTATTATGTTCGTGTTTATGTATGAATGCTACACTCTGAAACTGTTATCAACGAAAGGGGTGCTAAGTACAGACTTGACAAGATAGCCCCTTGTGAGTAGTTTAAACATGTGTTCGCAATCTTAACATCGATAGAGCAATCGAATCTAAATATTGATTGTTTGAATGAATCATGATATCTAATCTTGTGATATAGAGAGTTGTGACTCTATGATTCATCCTTGATATCTTATGGAAGATATTGAACAAGACTTGTAATACTTAGAAGCTCGAGATAAAACCGTTTAAACACTCGAAACTTCAAGATCACATACGAGGGGTACTTTGGTATTTACCTTAATCCGGAAGTGAATATATAATTGATATTACACTTTATGACATTTGATTTGTCAATGGGCAATGACTAAGTTTTAGTTTCATTTGACCCGACGGTTGGTGTCATAAGGATGCGATATTGGGTTATATGATTCACAGATATGGAATTCATGTTGAAACAATGCAAATGCATTAGTATCACACTATGCTTTGTTATGAGAGTCGGAATTAATAAACCTGGCCATGTATTCATCGAATAAGAACTTTTTTTGATAAAACATGTGACATGTAAAGACATCTCACTCTATGTTTTTCTCATTCACAAATAACAAAGGAGTTAGTGAAATAATAACTCAAGAGGTAAAACGATAATTTTACATTCTCCTTAGTTAGTGATAGACATGAAGGGTCATATCGTAAAGTACTCCGTGGATCGTGTGAAAAATATTTTGTCACATCAAACGGAAAACCTACGCGTATGAATAAAGAGAGTGTCAATATTAGTTCTTAAGTGGAATCAACTAATATTAAGAATTAAAAAACGGAAAAAGTTTGTGAATCCTAATTGATTCCCAACGGGTCTCCCTGTCCGGCGACTAGGCCCAGTCCGACCAGGGTTCCCCAATCCGGCGACTAGATCTTGTCTGACCAGGATTCGCCAGTCCGACGACCAGATCCTGTCCGACCAGCATTCCCCAGTCCGGCGACCAGCTCCTGTTCGACCAGGCTTCCTGTCAGGTGGGCCTCCTGCAGACTCCAGTCCGACGGAAGCGTCCAGCGTGTCTCCTATCTGCCGAGGCTTCCCAGTCCGGCGAAGACGTGTCCAGTCCTGTCCGGCCAGGGTCTCTCCAACTTTGGACTCGGTGTGGCCTTTCGAAGATAGCGAGTAACGTCAGGCTTATTTTTAATCCTAATTATAAGTCTATCTCAACGATTTGGAATGCTAAATTATATAAATTGTTTATATAGGTTGTTAGTGTGTTCAAATTATTGTGCAACATGTTTTGTTAAAATATTTATAAACATGTAATTAAATTTTAATATATATAGATCTAATTATATTTTTCCGCCACATAAGATGTGTAATATAATTAAATAATTTAATTAGTTAAATAAATTCCAACTTAAGGGTGGTAAAGTTAAATTCTTCGATCGCAAGTCTTTGTCATTTAGAATTGTCAATCAAACTTTTGAAACCTCTTCACCGATCTCAGGCCATATTTTCCGACTTATCTGCTCTCATGTCGAATGTCATCCTCCTAACCTCGTTCGAAGTGAAATCTTGGTCGAGTCCAATCGCGTGGGATTTTAGCTAATTGTCGATAAAATAGATAAACATAGTCATGGTTTCGATGATTGGTTTCACCGATATGAACAAATGATGGAAGTATCGGCCAACAATTTTGATCCTGTCATATTGGGATGCTCGTACCAATTACTACTTTCATCTTCCAATCCCTTGATGAGATTGTTGCGACGCCTTAAGGTCAAATCTAGTTATTTTAATAAAACGTACAATAGGACCTTAATTTTCTAATGTCTTGTACTAACTGCATTAATTTCTCATGTTTACCATCTTAGTTTGATTTAAGGTTTAAAAAAACCCACTCTAAGAAAGAGAGAGTTTCATATCCACTTATATAAATTTTTTGGCTCTTTACTCACTTTTATATTTAGTGTTTTCAAAATAATCAACGTTTTGTAAATATTCATCTAGTTTTGTTTACACGAATATTAATATTGGGTCTACATCACTCTCATCAACTTTGTAAACAATTTCAAATTCGGCTAAAATAATACAAAATTTTATTTATTTATTTATTTGAAGGCAAGCTTTCCTAATATTGGATCTTTAAAAAGAGAAATTTCATTTTATAGGCTTAAAAATGCTCAAAATATCCACATTGGACTCCTCTTTATCAAAATATCTTAAAATAGATTTTTGGGTCAAAATCGGACAAAAATGCCCATAAGTTCATATTCTCTTTTTTCCTTCTCTTCTTTCTTTCTCTTTTTTTTCTCCTCTCTTCTCTCTTTTCTCTCGGTGGCCCTTCATTTTCTTAAAAAAATCAAAAAATCAAACTCAACGTCCCTAAACGATCACACTAAGGTTATCAACATCCTACAATGTCTTCAAGCTCGGAAAACTTCCTTATTGGTGGTGGAGAGGACCCGAAATCTCCACCTCGCACTCAAAGAAAAAAATCCCAGAAAAAGGTAAGGTATGTTTTTTTTATTAGTTAAATCTATTGCATGTAGTGAATTAGTGTTTTCGAGTAGAATGTACGTTAAATCAGATTGATTTAGGAAGATTTGAGCTAGTTTAGAGATTTTAGGTTTTCCGAAAACAAAGAACACTTTGAATGTCATCGTCGGATGATAGGTTTTTAAAATTTATGATGGAATACGATAGAATACAATAAGTTACGATAGATAGATGATGGGTTATGATAGGTTTCAAACGATGGCGTACGATAAGATACGATATGGTACGATAGATTACGATACGTTATGATATGGACGATAGGAGACGATAGAGGACGATAATTTTGAATTTTATGATACTGTAAGATGGTAAAATTGACTTTTTGATATTTTTTGTGTAGGATCACTTGAAATTCCTTATTGACGACACATTCCTGGGGAGAATCCCGTATGGTGGATTGGTAGTGCTGAAAAATGTTAAGCAGCGCTTCAAAGAAATGAATTTGATCGAGCAACTCTGACGGACGGTGTTCGAGCAATTCTTCATCACGTCAGACTTGAATTTCGCTCCAGTCCTTGTCCATTCTCTATTGCAGAGAAAGGTTAAGTCAATTAGGCTAGAGCGATCCAATTCGAACTAGGAGGAAAGAGAGTGAGGTTCGGACACCTCGAATATGCCCTAATCTTGAGGCTAGACTACAAAGATGGTCCGACAAAAGAGGAGAAGGACAAACGCTCCTCCCGCAGGCTCATTGACGAGTATCTGAATGAGACAACCAATCTCAAATCCAGCATACTCGTCAACAATTGGACGGTGTGCAAAGCTCTGGATGACATCTAAAAACTCAGTTTGTGCGTCTTCGTTCTTGGTTATTTGTTTGTACAACCGTGGAACAAAATAATAAATCTGAAGTGGCAACCGATATTCCAGTTGGTCGAAGATCTCCCCTTCTTCTACAGCCTACTATGGGGGAACATGAGTTTGGGTGAGACGTTTCTATCGCTCTCACTGGATTTGAAGCGTCACCGCGAAGGCCTTGAAGACAAGCTGAAGAAGAAGTCCGACGTCGTCCAAAAAGAGACAACACGCTGACTGGCAATCTTCATGCCTTTCAGTATTGGGCATACGAGGCTATCCTGCAGCTTAGGCAGGCCTTCGGAAACAGCGTCGAAAATCGAATGCCGAGAATGCATTCGTTGTCAGGAACCATCGTTGTTCTTAGCAAGGACGTATAGAAGATCCTGAAAAATAAATGGGTATATTTTATCCTTATTTAATAATGTTCTTTAAAGTTGCAATTAAATATTAACATTATTTCTATTTTTGCAGTTAGGCGTCCTTCAAATGTTGCGACCACGGCTGGGGGAAAAGGTTTTCTTTCATACTATTGAAGAGAAAACGCAGAAATGTCTATATCCGATAGACATCAAATGAGAGGATGCGGCAGAGCCGAAGAACATCGACGAAGAAATTAACATCGTCGGTTCTGCTTCAAAAGAAAGAGACGTACTCGGCCACGACGAGGACGAGGACGATGACGAGGAATAAATATCTTATACTCCTCGGGAAGCTCGTCTGACGAAACAATCTCAAGCTCGTCCTCGTCCTACCAGTCCTTGTCCTACCTCTCCTCGTCCTCAATCTTCTCCTCATCCTGAAGCTCGTGACTCCGAGCCAAGCAACAATGAACCTATTGTCATTACTGCAGGCATGTGGGAAGAGCTTCGTCGTGGAATCGGGTTCATACTCCAGAATATCGCGAACCTAGGGCGCGTCATGAACGCATATAACAGGCAATCTGTACGCGTTCATGATCGAATTGAGCGTATACGCCATGATCAGGTAATAAGTTCATATATTTTGTTTCAAAGTTTATTACATATGCTTAACTAATGCTTTTTGCAGATTCGTCAATGCGAGCGTCTGAACCTCGTATTCCGTGACGTAACTGGGATGCTAGGTGGACCTATTCCTACAATGCAAGCCCGTGGTTCGGATACTTAGAAGCAGGAGAATGCTAATGCTGCTCAAGCTCGTCCCCCTCAAGCCTACATGCCTGTACCAGATAGTAGGCCTCCTTCGCCGTTTACGCCTTTGAGCAATCGGAGCCCATCACCGATGATCCCGGATAAGCAAGCCGACTTATTCAAATGGTCTAAGAAGAATTAGGAAGAGAAGATGAAGGCTCCTGCAGAGAGGAGACCGTCGAAGCGAGAGGAAGAGAAATTGAAGGCTCATGCAGAGGAGAGACCGTCAAAGCGTCAGAGAGGCGAGCCACTCAAATCTCCAACTCACCCCCCCCCCCCCCCAACGGTCGAAGAAGTGGGATAACTTCATCGATCCGCCGAAGCCGAAGTACACTCGAGCATCATCTTCTTTTAATCCGCTGAAGGAGCCTAACAAAAAAGAATACAAAGAGTTTATGATGTGGGTTAATACGGGGAAGTATTTAGGTCGCTACAGGGATAATGTTTGACTACCAACGTTAGTCGCATCACCGAAGTTCTTCTCCTCGATCACCGACGCATGGGTTCGGATGACTGATGAGGTACAATTATTTTATTTGTTCACGTACAAATTATCTTTATATTCATTATATGTTTGTCTTGCATCATATCGATGCGATCCTTCATATGCTCATGACCCGACAACGTGATCTCAGTGGATATCGGCATGATGTTTGCATTATGGACAATGTATGGGTTCAATACGTGCTCGGGAGGTATAAGTAAGAGCGGACGAACATCGAGAAGGCGAAATAGTTGGGGACTGAGCCCGAGAGAGTCGATTGAGATCAAAAGTCTGTCATTGTGCCGATGATGGGATACAGAGACAAAAAGATCAAACCGTTGAGGGAGGTTAAGAAGATTCTTTTTGTCGTCAACTTCAAGAATGTGCACTGGTTCACATTCCAAAGTAGATTTGACGGAGTGGACAATAACGGTTCTTGACTGTCAGAAGAACCTCGTGGAAGGGGAGCAGCATGAGACATACTTTACGACGTTCATGCAGGTATAATTCTATCTTACAATAAAGATATGTTAAATTCTAGTTGAAATTTCTTAACTTAATAATTTGTATAGGATTGGAGTCTCGCATTGCCACGGGTGATGATGTTGAGCGCCATGTTCGACAACTACCCAAAGATGTATAAACCTCTCTCCTCAGATCGACCAGTGCTTCATCAGTTCACTTGGCTCATTAATCAAAATGTCCCTCAGTCACGTCTTAGGTAAATGTTGAGAATTAATTTTAGTGAAAAACGTTATATGTTGACACGTTTCTCATCTATTATTATTCCAGCGGTGATTATGAGATGTTTGTCGTCAAATATATTGAACATCTTCTTGTTAGAGCTCCCTTCGACACACTCGTAACGAAGAACATGAAAATATTCCGGAAGAAGTGGGCCTTTGACTTGTTTTCATATCGAGATAACCGATGAATGTATTTTGTTATTATAATAACATTTTGTACTTTGTCTCTTTGTTTATGCATATTGAACTTGTCAAAAAATCTCTAATTGAACTTGTCAAAAACCTCGAATTAAACTTGTAAAAAAAATCTTGAATTGAACTTGTCAAAAACTTTCAATTGAACTTGTCAAAACCTCGAATTAAATTTGTCAAAAAACTTCGAATTGAACTTGTCAAAAACCTCGAATTGAACTTCAGTTACCTGATCGATCGAACCCGATACCTTCAAGATATTTCTCCATCTCGACATCTTTTCGCCTCAGTTGCCGGAAGTTAGCTTCGAACGAAGTCTTATTGAAACAATAAGGCGCTTCATATAATTTACCGCGACTGTGATCTGTCTTAAACTTGTGTTGAACGTTAAGGTGCATATGATGGTAGCAATAACCATGCGGTCTTCCTGGAAAAGCAATTTCGATACCATGACTGATACTAACATGTCGATTGGATATGAATGCCAAATTAGGTACGTCCTCACCAATAACTTCTTTCAACTTCAACAAAAACCACGTCCATGATTGATGACACTCACTGTCGACAACTGTTAGAATTTAGTTAACAATTAAGCTAATTAATTATGAAACATATTTATATATGGCGGAAATTCATAATTCAATTTAACATATTAAAAACGTTTTCTAACATATTCATAACCTTGTCATTAAATCTAAACTAGCATGTCAACAAATTTATGTACATATCAATAAATTCATTTAAGCATGCAAACGAACAATCTAAATAAATATAATCATTCTACAATACTATATCATTCAGATCCAATTCGTTTAAGAGACACTTACATAGGGTTTGGATCTGCGAGAGCAAGTCTCGGTGTACGTCCAAGTGATCGGCTGATCCTCTACACCACGCGCGTCAAGGAGATCCTCAAATCCGTCGTGCCTTCGTTCCTCCAAAAGTAGCCGGCCCTGGGGAGAGAAAAATCACTCAAACAACCACAAGTTGAGTCAATGATAATACTCAAGGGATTTTTAGGAGACGAAGAGGGTGGGCTCTTTCGTGGGAACAAGTAAAGAAGGGGAAACTCAAAGAAAAGGAAGGGCTGCCGGGAAACTGTTTTCCTCTCTATCTTTCTCTCTTAATTTCGGCCAAAACCTCTCAAGCACAAGGGGGAAGAGGTTTGGCTGAGTGTTGTTCGAAATTAGGCTAGGGTTACCAAAGAGAGAGCCTCCTTTAATATCAGAGAGAATGGGCTTAAGTTAGGTCAAAATCCAGTTAAGACCCATTAGTCAAACTTAAGTCCAAAACTCCTTTTAATGAGTTTAAACAATTTTTCCAGCCCATAAAACACTTATTATGGCCGGCCATATTGTCCTAATTATCTCCCAAATTTATTTGATTTATTTCTAAAATAATATTTAATTAATTTAGAACATCTCATTTATTTAATGACAAGTCATTAATTATTTTCATACTAATCAATGTAGTACGAAACGAGAAAATATTTATTTTCATCTTTTATTTATTTGAATCATCAAATTATATTATTATCAATATAATAACATAATATGATTCGTGAAATAAATGTAATAATAAATAACCGGTTATTTATGTAATTACTCAGAAAATAATTTTCTTAGCGTAAATCACAATTTACGTTGAATGAGAAAATCAATCATTTCTTGTTCACCAAAATCTCGTCTGAGAGTCTATCATTGAGACCTTATGGACCCGCATGAACGAAGCTTTAGAATAAAGCTCGGACACAAAAGTTCACAAACTTTTTCCGGCTTTTAAGTCTTAATATTAGTCGATTCCACTAAAGGACCAATATTGAACATCTCTAAGTTCATATGCGTTTATATTTCCGTTTGATGTGACAAAACTATTCTTCACACGGTCCACGGTGTATTTTACGATATTACCCTTTGTGTGTATCATTAACTCAGAGGAATGTAAAATTATCGTTTTACCCCTGAGTTATTATTTCACCAAGTCCTCTGTTATTTGTGAACGAGAAAAACATAAAGTGAAATGTCTCAACAAGTCACATGTTTTATTTCAAAGAATTCTTTATTCGATGAATATCAGGCCTGGTTTATTCGCTCACATTCTCATAACAGAGCATGGTGTGATACTAATGCCTTAGCATTGTTTCAACACAAATTTCATATCTGTGAATCACATGTTTCAACGAAACAGTATTATGACACCAACCGTCGGGTCAATGAAACTTCATTTAGCCATTGCTCATTGACAAATCAAATGTCATAAAGTGTTACAAGAATACATGTACTCACTTCAGGATTTAGGTAATTACTAAAATACCTCTCGTATGTGAGTTTGAGGTTTCGAGTGATTAAACGGTTTTATCTCGAACTTCAAAACTTCACTGGTCTTGTTCAATATCTTCATTAAGATATCAAGAATGAATTACAGAGTCACAACTCTCCATATCACAAGATAAGATATCGTTTAATTCATTCTAACAATCATTACTAGGAATCGATTGCCCAATCGATCTTTAGATTGCGAACTATTATTTAAACTAGTCATAAGAAGGTATCTTGTCAAGTATGTACTTAGCACTTCTTTCGTTGATGACAGTTTCAGAGCGTAGACATAAATGCGTAAACACAATCTTAAATAAGAATGGATATTCAATCTTTATTTAATTTCAAAGCAAAACAAATACAAAAGTATTTAATATCAAAAATCTCTTTTGTGGGCATAAATGCCAACAACAACGCCAAAAGCGATTGGATAGAAATGTGAATTCGCATCCAATTTAATAGCGACAAGCAATTGTCCCCCGTATTTAGTCTTCAAAAATGATCCATCCAAAGAGATGACCGGTCGATAATACTTAAATCCTTTAAGACACGCCCCAATGGAAAAAAAGTATACTTGAATTTGTCACCGTCTCTCACGAAATCAGTAACCGTGCCGGGGTTTGTTTGCTTCAACATGTACAATCATAAATGTAATTTCTGATACGACTATTCAGGTGTACCACGAACGAGTCCAATAGCTACTTTCTTTGACCTCCACGCCTTCAAATAAGATCTGTCCAAACCACATCTTGTCTTCACTTCTTCCCTAATGTTGTGCGCTGAATAATCGGCCATTGAGTTGATCGAATATTTACACGTGTCCAATAACCCAAGGGGCAGGTCCTTGTTGACCTTCTGGTCGAATTACGCGCGAGCAAGAGTAAATTTTTTCGAAAGTCACAATCTCCCACACTCCTGACCACTGTACGACGCCCCGAAATTTCCACGTACAAGTCTCATCTTTGCAAAAAATGTACCACCTTTTTGTCGAAGATGATTTAAGTCGAAACTCGAAATTATTTCTCATGGCGTACAAGTGCACGTGTGTCTTCATTTCCGATTTATTCTCAAACTGTTTTCCAAAGTACAAGTCTTCTGAGCTACCTATTACATTAAATGTTAAACGGTTAAGTTCACGACACAAACAAATTTAAATCTTTAACGACATAAAACAGTTAAAATATATTACCTATAGAGGATTGACTCGGTTTGTCACGATATTCTATCTCTTTAATTACTTGTTCTTGCGTGAATTCATGATCTTTTCAAGTATAAATTCCTAAAGATCCTCTACAAAGATTAACTTAAGGATCTAGTCGCCAGAAGAAACTTTGAAATTCTCAACAAACTCGTCATACTCTTCATCATTTGCAAACTCTTCGAATTCTTCAGCATCTTCAACATCATCATTGTCGCCGTTATATTCCTTTCCTTCAAAATCTTTAAAATCGACGTCAAACGGATCTCTATCACGTCTATACGTTTCATCTTTGTCGCTATTGTATGCGAGAAAATCATCCTCGGAAACAAATCGTTCATCGTTTGGTTTCGGATTACTTTGTGAGACTTCAATTGCGAGAGGATGATATTGTCTTCTGCTCTCGATGCTATGAACCTTCAACGCTTGTTTTCCTTTTCGCTTCGGATCTACATCGTTAACAATCAGTGACATGATTCGTTTCGGTTCCAAGCTCACGCAAATAGGAAATTTACTCCAGTAGTCGTGTCTCATATAATATGCGACATCATCACCGTCACCAAGATTGCAGGCGTCAACACAACGGTACCCAAAGTGTACGGGACTTCAATTTTTAAGTCATACGACATCCTATTGATCTTGGAAATCTCGTAAATCATATCAATCAACTCATGATACGTCGTTTATTTTGTAGTTTCCACCGTATACGTACGAACTTTACTAAAATTTCATTCGTCGCTCAATTTCACCCAATTTCCACCAACACTAACGAAAACTGAAAAACACCCCCCATAATTGTCAAAAACTATTCAAAATTGTCAAAAACTAAACAAACTTGTCTAAAACTATTCAACCATCTAACAAAAACATCAAAACTTATGTTAAAATCATCTTAAGTTGTCAAAAAATCATTTTAACTAGTCAAAAAACTAATTTCATTAAAATTCATTGTAACCCATCGTCCATGGTCGTATCGTATCGTCCTCTATCGTATTTAATCGTCCTCCATCGTAAGTCACCGTACGATGGAGTACGATGACGTGCGACAACGTACGATATTCTACTATGGAGGACGATAGAATACGACAACATTCATCCTACTTATCATAAAATTTTGCCCAAATTTTTGACGAACTTTTATTTTTCGATCCGAAAACGATTCTAACACTTAAAACAACTACAAAAATGATTTAAATAGAGTGAATGAAGTAACATACTCAGTATGACGATGATCTTTAATGATTTCCACGGATTTGGAGAG
Source organism: Urtica urens (assembly GCA_958296335.1). Taxonomy (NCBI): domain Eukaryota; kingdom Viridiplantae; phylum Streptophyta; class Magnoliopsida; order Rosales; family Urticaceae; genus Urtica; species Urtica urens. The sequence continues at coordinate 7,053,889 of OY282530.1, read as the reverse complement.
ATTTTTAGTAAATTCGAAGTTTAAAATGAGATTAATATGAAACATAAACCGCTGAAAGGTATTTTGTCCGATTTTAGGCATAAAATCTAATTTTAAATATTTTCAACAAAATAGGTATAATTTGGATATTTTAATGTTTTTAGTTCTATGAAATTTCTCTTAAAAATTAATAGGTTGTTTTTTTTTGGGCATATAGGTAAATACCTTCCTTATATTGCGGTAAAATATTCTTTGAACTTCTCTGGTACTGCGATGGGGGGTTCCGTGGAAACTCCAACCTTAGATTCCGAATGGACGATCGTCGTGACTCGTCGCGGTAAGAAAAACGCACGCCCCGCCACGAAATTGCGCAAGCAACCGCCGACGGACCAACCCCTGGCGTGGGCTCCGGCGGATTCGGAGATCGACCCTCTCAGAGAGTCCAAGATCAAGGAGAAAGTCCGATTCAGTACGGAAAAACTCAAGGCATCAAAGTTCTTTTGCGCTCTCCTCGATCAGATCGACTCTCCCGAGATCGCTCTTCGCTTCAGAAGCGTCTTAGGCGCCGATCAGCCGGATATGAACATGGTAGTGTACGGAATCGGAAGCATCGAGTCGTACGAAAACCCTAGGTTACAGCTGAGCCTAGCTCTGTTACTGAAGAGGAAGCTTGATTGGATCGGAAACGTGGAGATCTTTGATCCCGTCCTCTCGGCGACGGAGACTAGGGTTATGGAATCTCTCGGCTGTACAGTGCTCTCCATCAACGAGAACGGTCGACGGAGAGCCGATAAGCCGACGCTGTTTCTCATGCCCCACTGCGAGGCTGAGCTGTACGACAATCTTCTGAGAGAGAATTGGAAAGTCGAGCTTCTGAGCAACGTAGCGCTGTTGGGGAACAGCTTCGAGAACTACGAAGAATTATCGGCGTTCAACTTCAAGCGCTCCGTGGCGGATTCGGCGAGGCACGTCTTGTACTCTCGGAAATTCGCTGCAGAGTTCAAAATCGCGACGGTCTCCGATGAATACTTTTCGGCGTTTCACGATTCCAGCTGGCACTTCTTCAGCCCATCCATGGGAACCGAGCTGCCATTAATACAGTAGTGTTTTGGAAGCTCTGTCATTAATACAATTTTTTTGCATCTTAATTTCATAATATTGATAATGAAAATTCAAATTCGAAACCGCAATAGCAGAAGAATAACTATGAATTCCGAAAGCTCTGTTCTTTGGTTTCTTATAGGTAGATGATTCTGTTGGTTATCTAGATTTTAATATATTACTGATTAGTTTCTTGTCAATTATGTAAAGCTCAAACCTTCAAGTGGGGAGGCAAATATACAAGAGAATAGCTATGTTGTGTCAACAAACATAACACAGAAAAGGGAGATTGAATTTGGTGGTCTATTGAGTGAGGGGGACACATTCAAGCTCGATCTCGAGCACGCCTCTCTCTACATTCTGCAACTGGAGACTGATTTCTTGCTTCACTTTCCCATCGGAGACGTGGATTACACCGTCTCTGACCACCGCTTTGTCTTTTGTGGTGACCGATTTGGCCACCGGAATCGGCTGATTTCCCGTCGATTTCTCGTAAGCCTTGGCTGCCGCGACCAGTGGCTGAATATCGATCTCGTAATCTCCCATGAAATCGTCGTTCTTGAACGTGTCCCTATCATACACTAACTGCCATTTTCACCACCAAAATGAGTAAGTGTTAGATTTTCTCTTTTAGTTCATTGCTTGAGAATTGAACTTATAACTAACTTGTAACGGGTGCGAGATCACCACTGATTAAAATTTATTTGTTGTACTGAAATTCTCAACTTTCCACTTACCACTTTAAGAGGAGGAATGTGGTCGGGAATCGAGAGCATGAGGCTCTCGTTCCACACCGGATTGAGGTTGTTCCTGATGACCCGAGTCTTCACCGACTGCAACAAAAACATGATCACGGTCAACGAAATTGAGTTGACCTGGAAACAGAAAAAAGAGAGGGAGAGAGTTAGAAGAAGATGGCTTTACTTGGTGACCGAGGCCGAGGATGACATACGGGTCACTCGTCATCACATCGCGGATGGCTAAGTTGGTTCCTTTGACCACGTTCACCTTTATCAGCCCCACAAACTCGACCATGCCTGCCTATAGAAACACCACATAAACCAATAAGATTTCAAATCAAATTGAGAAAAGAAAAGAGAACCCAGAAAAGAACAAGAGCCGTTTGTTACCGTCGACTCGCTCTTCTTCGAGACAGCCTTGCTTTCAGGCTCTTTCCTTCCTTTGCTGTTGCGAAACGCCTGCCCGAACCGGTTCTTGGCCGCGTTTTGCTTCTCGGGCTGTTGCTGCTTCTTGTCCTGATCGGAGCTTCCATTAGAGCTCGATCTCTTGTGGGCCGCGGGAAGAGGCTCGTACGGACACGTCATCTGTTCGCCGGAGAAGGAAAATTGTCGCATCTCGTATTTTCTCCTGAGAAGGAATTCCAATCTCATTTCATTCCCTTGCGTGACATAGATTCAAAAGGATTTCAAAATCAAGGGCTCAGAAATGCCGTTTTTCTCGAGCCATACCTTATGAAATCTGAGCGCTCCTCCGAGGAGCAATCGGGCTTAGGCTTTTTCATGTGCACGGGCAAATGGGCTTCGAACTTTTGGTTCACGGCCATGTTCCCACCTGAGGTCACCAAAGTGTCGACCTCGTTATTTGACCAATCGTCAAGCTTCACCGATAGAACCTAAAACATACACCAAATCAAATCGAACAAAATATAAATTTTTCGTATCGAAACTTTTTCGAGTTAACGAGATTATTCTTATACCTTCGAAATATGCACTCCGAGGCTTCTATGTATTCCTGAGCACTTAATACAAATAAGCACTCCGAATGTTACAGATCTGAATCAAAGTACACACATCTAACAAGTTTACTAAAACCATTAACATAAAATAAACGGAAAAAGTTTCTATTTTCTAATTTTTGCTTACACCCATTTTGGATCCGGCGCTCCACAATCTGCGCAGCGTCGGTTTCCGGATTGGTCCATGAAATGTTCCAACCGTTCTTGAGAACCTGCATTATGGACAAAGAGCTATTTCAGCTAAAAACCATATAGTGTTTTAATGAAATATTATCCAGAAATTGAACTCAATTGGACTTTTCTGGCTATGAACAAATGAAGAAAGAAAGAAAAAAAAATACCACATGGTTTCTCTAGATTTCTTTGTTCTTTGAAGTTGGCTGAATCGGAGCGTAATAGATCATACAAACACGAACCTGATCCTTAAAAAATTACATTTTCAATCCAATGCAAGAATTACATGTCAAAAATACAATCCAATTAAGCAATGTGGACGTGAATTACATTATCAATTTGTCCATTAATAATATAATATGCATGGGAACTGAAATCGTACCTGTAACGGCTCTAGGACCAGAGTTGTCTTGATGGCTAGATATCTCCAGGCTCTCCATATATTCGAATTCAAATCATGCATTAAAAATATTGGGAGAAAAAATATCTACATTCTGCGAATAGACATTTTGGTATCGGAACCACCTTCATTTGTAGCCCTTGAGAAAACAATTCCCGATCTCATAAAAATATGAATAATGCTAAAAATAAGAGCCCGAGATCTCAACAAACAATGTCGAAGAGATTTGGGATGTTCTAATACTAAAGATTACAATTTAGGACTAAGATATGAAAGATAAACAATTTGTGAAATACTGGATCTTGTATTTTATATTCTGCATCAATGGAAATTGATCAATTCCAAAGAAAGTGCATGTTTGACATTTTGTTGTTTGTACGAGGAAAAGTCAATCCTGATTCCTGAGAATAATGATTGGTGCAAAAAAGAGTGGATAACAATATTTTTTTTAGAATAAAAAAATAAATAGTAGTACATTATTTATTCTATCATTATAAACAAGTGGATAAAAAAAACATCAAATGGAAGATAATATAGAACTAGACAGGGCATGTATGTTGATTCGAATTTAATTTAAAAATAAAAGAAATCTAGATGTGATGAGCATAACCAAAATCGTTATTCGTATTAAATATAGATTGTAAGACTAAAAAAAATAATAAGTGCAATGGTCGGATGTTGAGGGGTTAAGGATCAATCTCATGCTCTTTCATTTCTTCCAATTTAATTCTAAACTAATTTTTTAGTTTTTTTCTTCCTTCATTCTACACCTGTAATTTAATTAAATTATGGAGTCTAAAATCATATACAGATCACGCTAAAACAAGACAACTGATAATTGGATAAGGAGATTGGGACAAGTCGTACATCTTTGAGTTTCTACAATTGCATATTAAAATAAAATTAAAACCATTGCTTAGACAATTTTTTTTTCTTTTAATATGTCGATGTTGTCATCCACGTCAAGCTTAAGCATGTCATCATTTCTGTAACCTCTTCGATGATAGATTACTGACGTGTTACAACTAAGAGCAGCAATAAATTCAAACATTTTGTAGATAATTTCTGAAATCTAATTTCTTTTTCATAAAACTATTAACTAAAATATCGATTACTTATGAATGGCCGGTAATTCAATTCTGCAAATTTGGTTTATTTGAATGCTTAAGAAAATTTTATTAATGATTTTAATTGTGGATTAGTGGGTTCGATTTTGCTGTTAGAGTTAGACAGTTATGAGTTTTTATTATAAAAGGAAAAAAAAAGGAGTTGTTGGGGGATGCATTTGCTGTCTAGTCTCTGGTTAGGTTTCAGTGCCCAAGATTTGGGTTGGCGACGCTATGTGCACGTTTTAGGATTTGAAGAAGATCTCATTTGAACGAGTCCGATAATGTTTTTGTTGGACTATATTTTTAAATTTCCAATTAGCACAACGTCTCTTTTGATTCGGATTTTCTTGTTTTATATTTTTCATTAGCATATCAGATTTGTTACTATGTGTTTGAAGTATCGGCCTCTATCTGAATTTCTTTTAAGGTTTTTGCCGAGTCTGGTCGTTACTATTGTCTATTAAAAACAATACTTCTGACGAATTTTAAAAACAAAATGAATTAAAGAGTTTATTTAATATATTATGTTAGGACATTATTTCTTATTATAAGCAATTATATTTATGTAATTATAATAGGAGAAATTGTCCAAAGTACCACTTTTTACTTTTTATTTCCCAAAATCTATTCAAACATGTTTTGTTCCCAAAATTCAAGTAAATTTCATGTAAAAATACGAGATACCCTTTAAAAAATAAAATTAACACAAATCCCTTACACTATACTACCGGTCAAAATAATTAAGACAAAAATTTAAAAATTTAAAAAAAAATTAAAAATTTTAGGGCTGGAGCAGTTTTCACCTTTTAAAGTTTAATTTAAAAAAAAAATTAATAATCGGGTAATATGGATATGAAATAAAATGGAAAGAAATTACTTTAGGGGTATTTTAGACTTTTGTACTAGTATTTTGGAAAATTAAATAATTTTAGTGGATTTTGGGAAAATCAATTACAAATAACTTTGGGCAATTTCTCTTATAATAGCTATTAAAAATGAATATTGATAAATATTATGTGACTGATATGGAATAAATGAGTTGATACTAATTATACTTAATAAGGGACTTAGGGGTTTCCTTAGAAAAATATATATAAAAACTCTTGGTTATGGTCCCCAATGCAAATCAATCGAGTTTTTCTTTTCTCATAGAGAGTTAGACTTTAAGTTTTCTCGTCGGAGATATAAAATTATTTAGCAAAGGAAGACCACGCACCACCCGAGTTCGTCCAATCACCGATCATCAAAAATTTTTCCGCATCAAGTGGTGATCGATCTAATGGATAAAGGTATTATGTTAATCCTTAAAAATTTAATAACGTGTTGATTCTGGTAAATGCTATTAGTAAATAAGATTTTTCTTACGAGTGATATTAGAGCATACATCATTTGTTAGATTATTAGGATTAATTTTCATATATTTATGTTATAGTATTGCTTATGTCATTTTCCCAATAATTAAAGAAAATTTGGAACGCATATAAAAAAATGAGATTAGGTTATAGATAATAACTTATTTGTTGCGTGTAATTATAAAATAGTGATATATATATATTAAAAGGATACATGGAATCTTGTAAGTTACCTGTATGCTTAGTACGTCTACATATGTTTTGCAGTTTTATATTTTTTTTTCTCTTATGATCATAGAAGGGATGAATCTGTTCTTTGCGTGTGTACTGAAAGCTTCTTTTTTTTTTCCTTGTCTCATTTTTTTTAGTTACGTTTTCTTTTGTATTATTAAAAGCATTTATTTGTCTTTATTGCTTTTGATATATATGGAATGATATAAATGGTTAAACATAAAAGAATATATATTCCTTTGGGCTTTTGGACTTTTGATTGCTACGGTAATATCAAGACATTAAAAGCCTATATCACATTGCTTTAATTGTTTTTTATTTATTTATTATTATTAACAGGTATAAAAAGAATTTTTTTTTAAAGTGCCGAATAATAATAATATTAAACGTAAAAAAATCTTTCCATGTCTTCTCTATTTAGTTGTGACAATTAATCTTTTATATAGTCAACTAATTGTTAGGGCATTATATCAAGAAACGTGAAACGTAGTTAAGGATGTATATTTTATTGTATATACATCTGAAATCAATTAATTATCTAATTGTTTTAGTTTAATAAACACATTTTTTTATATAACTAAAGGCCAAGTATATATTTAGTTATATGAAATTATATTTTGGTATTTTTTTTTATCAAATAAACCATCAATTCAGTATATCTGGTATATTTTAAGAATTGATTCAAACAATATGTTGCCAAATTAGCTTCTGTTGTGGAAAATTAATTTAATTAAAATTATATGTATATATATATTGTGCGAAATTATTCGTGCGAATTATGCTCAGCCCAAAGAAAGACATATTTTGGCCGAATAACAACGTACTTGCAATGATAAATGCGCGATAATTATAAAAGCGTTATTCATGTGAACTATGAAAAGTACAATACATTTCAAAGTTTGAAAAAAATTATTATCAAAATTTGATCAATGCATTAAGCGTACCAATTACAATTAATTTCTCTAACCAAAGACTAGGAATTAATGTTGTGTTAGGTAGCTTGAGATAGTTTATTAGATTGAATTATATACTTAAATGAGCATATATTTCCTTCATTTTGTTCGTGGATCCAGTTTCGGTTGCTGCCGCTTCTAACATGTCTAGCCAAGTAAACCACATTCCTATGCTAAACGGGAAGAATTTCAAAGCATGGAAGGCGACCGTGAAGATTGTCGTTGGTTGTATGGATCTTGATCAGGGCTTATGTGAAGATCGGCCCATTCCTGCTGACGGAACCACTGAAGAGGCAAAGACTGACAAATGAGACCGGCCAAACCGTATGTGCTTGATGATCATGAGGCGTTCGATTCCAAAAGCGTTCCGAGGCTCCATTTAGGAAAGGGAAAGTTCCAAGAAGTTTTTGGAGGAGATTGAGTAATATTTTGCAAAGAATGCAAAATCAAAAGCGAGTAATACTTTGGGTAAGCTCGTCTCTATGAAGTACAAAGGAAAAGGAAAAGGAAACATCAGGGAGTACATAATGGAGATGTCTCATCTTGCTTCGAAGCTGAAATCCTTGAAGCTTGAGTTGTCTAAGGAGTTGCTCGTGCATTTTGTTTTGCTCTATCTCTCTCCCACCGCACTTTGAGAAATTCAAAGTGAGCTATAACACTCAATGTGACAAATGGTCGTTGAACGAGCTCATTTCTCATTGTGTGCAAGAAGAGGAGCGGCTCCAGCGGGACAAGACTGAAAGTGCTCACCTGGCCACCTCGTCTCAAAACAACAAGAAGAAGAAAACCAAGGAAACTGCGGGACCATCTCAGTCGAAGAAACAAAAGATGCAAGAGAAGGAGTGCCCCAAGTATGCTGCGTGGCTTGTGAAGAAGGGTAAGATTTTGACTTTAGGTTGTTTTGAAATTAATTTGGCTTTCGTACCTAAGGATACTTGGTGGGTAGATTCAGGTGCTACTACTCACGTAAGTGTATCAATGCAGTGTTGCCTCCGGAGCCAATCGCCAAGTGATGATGAAAGATTCATCTTTGTGGGCGATGGAAACAAAGTTGTCGTGGAGGCTATTGGAACTTTTAGATTGCTTTTATAGAATTTGGATTTATTTCAGACTTTTGTTGTATCGTCTCTTAGATGGAATTTGGTTTATGTGTCCATGTTGGACAAATCTGGTTTTTTTGTTCATTCGGAAACAATAAAATTAGTCTCCATCAAAATTCAAATTTCTTAAGTTCCGGTTCTAATTGATAATTTATACCTGCTTGATACTGTTAGTTCTAACAATGAAATATTAAATACAAGTTCGCATGGTACGAAATGAAAATTAAATGGGAATTCTGCCACTTTGTGGCACAAGCGTTTATGTCATATCTCTAAATAGAGAATTCAGAGGCTTGTATCAAATGGAATTCTTGAACCCTTAGATTTGATAGACTTTCAAGTATGCATTGAGTGCGTCAAGGGGAAACAAACTAATTCTAAAAAATTGGGTGCCAATAGAGCTACGGATGTTCTTGAACTAATTCATACCGATATATGTGGCTCATTCAATACAGCTGCTTGGAATGGAAAACGTTATTTTATTACGTTCTATGACGATTATTCTCGATATGGTTACCTATATTTAATACATGAAAAGTCATAATCATTGGATGTTTTCAAGTCTTACAAGGTTGAACTTGAACTGCAGCTTGGAAAGAAGATTAAGGCTGTCAAATCCGACTGTGGTGGTGAATACTATGGAAGGTATGACGGATCAGGAGAACAACGTTCAGGACCCTTCGCTCTTTTCGTCGATGAGTGTGGAATTTTTCGACAATACACAATGCCAAGGAAACCTAGCAGGAATGGTGTTGCTGAACGACGAAGCCGAACTCTTAAGGATATGGTAAGAAGTATGATTAGTCATTCTTCTTTGGCAGAGTCTCTTTGGGATGAAGCGTTGAAGACTGCGGTTTATGTCTTAAATCGGGGACCAAGTAAATCAGTGACCAAAACCCCTTATGAGCTTTGGACTAATAAACGACCAAGCATCAGACACTTACACATTTGAGGATGTCCAGCTGAAGCTAGGCCTTATAGGCCACACGAAGCAAAGTTGAACTCAAGAACGGTTAGCTGTTATTTTGTTAGTTATGTCGAACGCTCGCGTGGTTTCAAGTTTTACAATCCCACATCAAGATCGGTTTTTGAAACGGGAAATGCCATATTTTTTTAGGATATTGAGTTTGGGGGAGAAGAAAATACTAGGAATGTTATCTTCGAAGAAAAATCTTCAACTATCGGTATTCAAGATATTATACTTTTTACCGTTCAAGACATAGTTGAAGATATCATTCCTAACGTTGTCCCTAACCAGGACAATATTGAGATTCTTCCTCAAGACCCACCCACTCTTAGAACAAACTCAACAACCTCAAGAAGTGCCATTAAGGAGATCCACTAGAGAAAGAAGAAGTGCAACTTCTGATGATTATATCGTTTTTCTTCAAGAACCTGAGGATGACATTGGTCTGACAGAAGATGATCCAATCAACTTCCATCAAGCCATGCGTTCTTCTAAATCTCAACAGTGAATCGATGCCAGGAAAGATGAGATAAAATCTAAGGCAATGACGTTTGGGATCTCATTTTTAGGGATTTAACTAGTCACGTGTCACATACTAGCAGACCTCACACGAAGTCGTTGTTGGGATTGGTGCCAACAAAGGAGAATATTAGACCAGATATTTGCTGGGCAGTAGGCGTGGTGAGTAGGTTTCAATCGAACCCTGGACCCGAGCGCTAGGTTGCTGTGAAGCATGTTTTGAAGTACCATTGTATGACGAGGAATTACATGCTATCATACTCAGGTGGTGACCTGAATATGACGGAAAATGCCAACTCCGATTTTCAAACAGACAAGGATTCCAGGAATTCCACATCAGGGTCTGTGTTTACCCTGAATGGTGGATCCGTGGTCTGGAGGAGTATCAAGCAATCTTGCATTGCTGACTCGACCATGGAAGTCAAATATGTGGCAGCTTGTGAAGCTGAAAAAGAGGTTGTGTGACTGAGGAAATTCCTTATGTACTTGGAATTTGTTCCAAGTGCAAGCGAGCCCATTACACTTTATTGTAATAACAATGGGGCTGTAGCCAATTGTAAGGAACCAAGAAATCACAAGCGCTCAAAACACATTGAGCGCAAATATCACCTCGTGCGAGATATTGTGAACTAAAGGAATATTGTATCTTCTTTGAGTCAAGTGGGAGTTTATTGGAATTGGTGCCAACAAATGAGAATATTAGACATTTTATTTATTATTTGTAATATTTTGCTGAAACATTAATATTAATTAATAAGCATTTTTTTCTTATAGTTTGTGTTTATGTATGTATGCTACGCTCTGAAACTGTCATCAACGAAAAGGGTGTTAAATACATATTTGACATGATAACCCCTTGTGACTAGTTTAAACCATTTGTTCGCAATTTTAAGACCGATTGAGCATTCGAGTGTAAGTAACGATTGTTTGAATGAATAATGATATCTTATCATGTGATATAGAAAGTTGCGACTCTATGATTTCATTCTTGATATCTTATAGAAGATATTGAACAAGACCTAGTGATTCTATGGAAGCTCGATATAAAACTGTTTAATCTAGAAGCTCCAAGATCACATACGAGGGGTACTTCGATAACTACCTTAATCCTGAGGTGAGTGCATAGTCGATGCTACATTTTATGTCATTTGATTTGTCAATGGGCGATGGCCGTGTAATGGCTGCATCTGACCCGACAGTTGGTGACATAATGTTGTAGTGTTGGATTATGTGATTCACAGATATGAAATTCGTGTACACATAATGAAAGTCATTGTATCACACTATGCTTTGTTACGAGATAGTGCATGAATTAATCTGGCCAGATAATTATTAAATATGAGATTCTTTGATTAAACATGTGACACATATTGACGTCTCACTTTATGTTTTTTCTCATTCACATGTAACAAACGAGTTAGTGAAATAATAACTCTAGGGTAACACGGTAATTTTACATTCCCCGGACTTACTGATACACACGAAGGGTATTTTGGTAAAGTACACCGTTGATCGAGTACATAAAAGTTCTGTGACTTCAAACGGAAAAATATGCGCGCATGAACTTAGAGATTTTCAATATTGGTCCTTTAATGGAGTCGACCATTATTAAGAATTACAAGCCGGAAATAATTTGTGAATTATTGAGTCCGTGCTTTATTCTCAAGTTTCGTTCATGTGGGTCCATAAGGTCTCAATGATGCACATTTAGAAAAGATTAATTGAACGCAATAAATTGGTTTACTCATAAAATACAAATTGTGATTTGTATAGATAAATTTATTTTCCAAGCGAATTAATGAATAATGTGTTATTCATTAATTATTGATTTGTGAATTAAAGAACTTTATTATTATGATAATAATTTTCTTGAGAATTCATAATAACAATATTAGAAAATAAAACGTTTCTCGTTTTATATTATTCGATAACCATGAAACAATTTAATAACAAGTTATTAAATAGATGAGAGTTCTAAATTAAGTCGAATTTGGAAATTAAATTAAGGCAATTTGGGAAACAAAATTGAGAGACGAGTAGGACATAGGGGTCGGCCATTAACATGGTTTTGGGCTGAATATTGATTCAACAAAAGCCCACATGAGAGCACATTAACAGTGCCTATAAATAAAGTGTTTGAGGAAACCCTAGGTCAAGCTTGCTCTCTCCCTCTCTCGCCTCTTGGCCGACCAACCTATCACCCGGGAGGACAAAAAATTCGTTTCTTGTTTTCTCGTGTGCGTTCATCTGAGCTCACACTCATCTTCTCGTTTTTCTTCTTGTGTCATCGTTGAATCAACTTGTGGTTGTTTGGTCCATTTTCATTAAAATTTATTTTTTTGGAAATCTCACCTCCGAACCAAAGATTCGATGAATCTAACGAAACCGAGTTCGGAAACCCTAAACTCTTTCCGAACCCATTTAAGTCAGTTCATTTCCAACGCAACGCAAAAACGGCGTCTCGATCCGAGCTTCCATGAGCTCTCAGCGTTGTCCAGAAGTTTCGTCTGCGATCTGCCTGCGCCTGACTCCGCTCGACCGCGCCTTAGCGAGTCCCAGCAGCCTGCCGCCTTGTCCTGCCGGGTCTGCCTCTGCCCAGGACGCTGCCGACGTCCCTGGTGTTTCTCCGCCTGAGCCTAGAGGCGCCAGCTTCTCCGGGGTCTCCTTGGGCCGTTGCCTTCTGCATCGGACGAGTCCCGCCGCTGCCGCCCGTTCCCAGCCTGCCGAGGACCGCGCGCATCTGCTGCCAGCTACCCCGACCAGCCCCAAGGCCGCGCCTCCTTGCCGCCTTCGCTGCCCGTGTTGTTGAGCCGAGGAAGTCTCTTGCTACCCGGAATCGGAGAAGCTTGAAGATTCTCGCATCGAACTCGAGCACATTTCCTCGACCGAGTTATTTATAACTCGACGATGTAAGTTTCGATAACCTTAGATACTCTTAAGTAATATAATTGTTATATGATTGTTTGGAGTGTTTAAATTTTATCGACGTACATGTTTATAATTAAATTGTTAATTAACTTGTTCGTAGATTAGAATTAATTTGTTAATTCACATACTTATGATTTTAATGCCAATAGGTTGTTAGATATTAAATAGTTTAATAAGCTAGATTGTTTTTATTATTAATTCCGCATGTAATTTGTTATGTTTAATAATAATTTACTTAAATCGTTAAGTAATTTTCAACAGTCGTGTCAGACTATATATAAAAAGGAATTTTAGTATTAAGAAAATATTCACACATAACATTGACAAACCCTAGGGCAACAACGGACAACCCTTTGACCTTTTGATATTTGATAAGCTTTTTGGTCATTGAGTAAAAGGGAATTTTAGTATTAAGAAAATATTCACACTTAACATTGACAAACCCTAGGGCGACAACGGACAACCTTTGACCTTTTGATTTGATAGGCTTTTCAGTCATTGAGGAAAAATGTAGGTAATGAGTTGAGAGATAATCAATCTATATGGTTTCATTTATAGACATTCATCATCGGAATATACTAAGATTTATTTTTTATTTAACAAAAAATTGACGAAATGGTTAACATTTACTACATCATTTTCAATCAACATTTCTTTAAATGTGTGTTAATAGCTTTAGTGCGTACGTGTCGCACTAATTAATCAATTCCCTTCAATATTCGGCTACTTTTTGAATTTTGAATTTAATTTCTACACAATTTGAAATTTCATTTATTTTACGAAGTCAATTGCATTTTTTAGGTCAATTGCATTCAATGTCTCCGGTTTAAAATTGGTAAATCAATATTATAGTTCTATAATTTTGTGTCATCCTATAATTTAAGAATTTTTTTTTATTTTTTTATTGACAATATTCCGCCAGTTTTTAATTGGTAAATCAATGATTAAGTTCATATAATCGCGTAAGATCCTATAATTTGATAAATAAAATTATTGTTTTATTTATTATCAATATCCTAGCAAAATAGTTACTAGTTCTCTCTCTCTCTCTCTCTCTCTCTCTCTCTCTCTCTCTCTCTCTCTCTCTCTCTCTCTCTCTCTCTCTCTCTCATTATGTCATAATTTCATCTTCATTTTTCGAATTTTAGAATCTCTTATTTTTCATAATTTCGATTAATTTATGGACACTTAAAATCATTTTACTCGCCAATTTCTAGAATTTTGACGATAATATATTGTAAATAAAAAGTCATTTTACACGTTAATTTGTCCTCTATTTACATACTATTTACACAAAAATCATAAATAGATTTCGTAGATTTCCAGATTTTTCAATTACATTTAATGTCACCGGTTTAAAATTGGTAAGTCAATATTATAGTTCTAAAAGTTTTTGTGATCCTATAATTTGGGAAAAAATTATTTCTTTCTTTATTGATAATATCTGCTAATATTTAATTGGTAACTTAAGGATTTAGTTCCTATAATGTTGTAAGATTCTATAATTTGAGAAATAAAATTATTGATTTGTTTATCATCAATATCCTGACAAATTAACTACTGATTCTCTCTTTTTCTCTCTCTCTCGATGTATATGCTAATTTCATCTAAATTTTCGTATTTTCAAAGCTCTTATTTTTCCAGACGATTAGTTTCTTAACACTAAAAGTCGTTTTACTCGTCAATTTCCAAAATTTTGAGGATAATATATTGAAAATAATTACTGTAAACTATTGTAAATTTGAAAAAAAATCATTTTACACGTTAATATGTCCCGTATTTACATACTATTTCAGAAAAACCATAAACATATAAATCATGATTTACATTAACCCAAATTTTGCAGAAACCAACGGAATCCCGATTTAAATTACCTCAAAGTTTTGTAATAAAAATCTAATAAACACAGAAGATCAAATTGAAGAGAAAAAGAAATTAAAATAAAATCTAGACAGATGATCAACGTTCTCTCTCGGCCTTCTCGTCTAGCCACCAGAGATCGTAAGCCTCGACTCAGTAGCATAATTAACGTCGTCGGTGGCGAGGCAGAGCGGACCGACACAACATTCTGGGGCCAAAATCCTGGTTCCAGTGCTCGACGAAAGCCGACTCGATCTTGATGAAGCTATTAACAATCATGCCTAGCTTTTCCATCAATATTCGAGTTGTTTGGTTAACGGCGTGAAGCTCATCACTCATCACTCATCATTATTGTGATAATCTTCGAATAACACAAAACAACGGTGTATGTGTTTCAATAGATTATTATGCTTTCTATGGGAGGATGACGGATGTCGAAGTGATGAATTATTTGTACAACTACTACGTCATTTTTATTTAAATGCATTTGGTATGAAAACAAGGACGATGCAACCAAAAGAGTGCACAATGATAAAATTTGTGGAGCAACGAGTGTTTATGCCGCAAAAAGAATGGTTTACAGACGAACCATACATACTCATGATACAGGCGAAACAAGTGTTTTACGTTAAAAACCTTGTCAAATTTGACGAATGAAATACTGTCGAGTGATGCAATCATCGGGGAATTTGAGATATTCTCGAAGTTGAGGCCACGACCTCAACTTGGGTTCCAATGACTATACAATTGTCAGACATCGATCTTCTGAATCATCGTCATGAAACAGCTGACTCCAAACTGATTAATGATGCAGACGATGGAGTAAAAAATGAGAAAAAATATGAAACTTTTGTTGCTTTTAAGGAGAAGATGTCGACGTCGATGTAGAAGATGATACAAATGTTATATCGAGTGCAAAGATCAATGAGTAATGGTAACATTATTATTTTCGATTGGTTATTTAATTCAAATAAATTTTTATTTATAAATTTTCCAACGTAGAAGATGATACTAACATGTCAGTTGCATTTGGGTCGGGTGATGATGAGGTTCTCCATCATACATGGGATTCGGCGGTTCAAAAAATATGCGAGGGCAGACTACCGGGGCGATTTTGATAAGAGCTTGTGAAGGAGATGACGGTTCGAGAGTCGTCCATAACGACTGGACTCAGCATGCGTTCTTCCAAGTAGCTCATTAAAGAACAAGAAGATGGAGCTTATAACACTTAAATTAGCCACCATGAATTGGAACATTGTGTTCACTTGCTACATAAAAAGATTATATAAAAGAAGGGATTAGTCAAAGAACTCTGAGAAGGATGTTAGAGAGGTAAGTGCCTTCTGGGTAAGCTGGGTCGGTGGGATGATCACACGCCGCTCCAGCTTGTCTCACAATTGTAATTCTTCTTCCAGCCATTGATGCTGCGCCCTGAACACAGACAACACCATAAACCCCAGAATATAAGTGAATATGATACGATTCTCGAGTCTCTCCAATCATTGGATTGGAAGTAGATCACTTGCCTGAAGGGTGGGCAAAAACTTGCCACTCTGTGTCATGGCACCGGAGCAAGAACAGGTCATAAGAAGACCACCCGGTTTCGTCAATCGCATTGCCAACGAGTTTAGGTTTCGATACATTCCCAATGCACTATTTAGCACCTGAATCCATAACACAGCCATTAGTGGAAGCTTTGAATGTAGCGATACCAGTGTTTTGTTTAGAAATCATAGTGGGAACCCTGAAACTTTACGTACCTTTCTTCGCGGGGCCAATTTCGGAGGATCTAGAACGACGACATCCCATGTTTCGTTTTTGGAAAGAGCGTCCTTCATGAACACTGTAGCGTCTTGTTTCAGAAACGATATTCTTCTCGGATCCATACCATTGAGAGCGATATTTTCTTTAGCCAGCTCTATAGCTGGTAACGATGAATCAACACCTGATATAAGAAACGTCGGATCTACTTGGTCAGAGGCGAAAATGGAAAAACAAACATAGTATAATCATAGAAATTTATAATATACACGTATCACGGAATCTCTAATGAATGAATTTCGTCAGTATATTTCGCAAAGTGGGATATACGTGGACCTAATCCAATTGAACCAGCGTCAGTAAAACTAAAAACCGACTTATTAGAGCCTTCACAGGATTTCTTGCAAGACAAGCAAAGGAAAATGATTTAAAGTTGCCTCAAATCAATATTAATTACCAGTGACACTGAGAGCACCTCCTCGTGCGGCGTTTAGGGAGAATCCTCCGCTGTAGCAGCAAAGATCGAGCACTTTCCGACCGTTGGATATCATCAATACGAATCTACGGTTCTCGCGCTGATCGGCATAGAATCCCGTCTTTTGTCCTTCGAGCGATATCGCATAACGAATCCCGTTTTCCACTATCTATTTCCCCAATTTCTTTTTACCGGATTAGAAATCTTCAAACCAACACAGTACGAAACATCGGGTATATAATTACGTTCTCACTTTTGTTCTTTGAGGAGAAGAAGAAGAACAAGACGAGTCGATATCCTCGAAATCCGACGCTTCCAATCCTTCCTCTTTCAAAATTTCAACGGACGGTCTCCATTTCACGTGATTGATTCCTCCGATTTCAGTAACGAACCGCTCGATTTCCGGTTTGTATTTCTCGACCCACGCTGCGGAGGAAGCTACCACAGCTATGTCTCCAAAGACATCGACAATCAGTCCTGATAGTCTGCGGCGAAAACCAAACAAGTGAAGGAAAAAAAATCGTAACAAAGATATACAATGGATTCGAAGTTACAATAATAAAATAAAAATACCTGTCGCCTTCGCTATTAACCAGACGAAAGGCGTTTGTATCAGCCGAGGGAAGCCCCAAATCTTCACGTAATCTCACGGCCGCTTCTATTCTCTTCTCGAGAAGATTCACCATGTTCAACGCACTCGACGGGTCTCTACAGAACAGAGAAAAACAATGGCTCTTTATGGTTAATGGCCACTCGAAATTAAGTGGATTAGGATATAGCCCTTTTTTGTTAGCTCAAAAAGCACACGCAAAAAGGTCTAAAATAACCTAAAACACTCGCGCCTATTTTATTTTAAGCCGATTTTAGAAGTTATTAATTCAAAATTTTGCTGAGCCGCTATACAAAAAGTTCAAATAAAAAAAAACTCTCAAAAAGGCAAACAAGTAAGAAAAACTCACGAATGACTTTTTACAAAAAATTAATGAAAGATTCCCATTGCGTGATGTTTTGGTGACTTGACTAAATTTTGAAAAAAAAACTGATAAAATCACTAGGGTCAAATAATAAAGGGCCTGGGAAAAATGAAAAATGAGGGGTTGTACCCTTGTGCTTCGTCTTGGAGCTGCATAATTCGGACGCAGAACATGGAGGTGGAATTGTAAATTCCCCATCCGATGGGCTTGTCTTCTCCGTCGGACACGACAACAGAATCTCCGCTCTTCGGGGGCGGTTTTCCTACGATGCGGTCCACCGCACCGCTGTACACCATCGGACTTCCATCCTTGAACAGCTGCGTTTTCCCTTTCTTCAGCACCACTCTCGCCACGCCTGACCTAACCCGGATTCACAAATTCACCCACCGTGAATCAAAGATATGCCCACCCCAGATTTCAATTCGAAATTACAAAAACAAAAGGCATGAACTTTCATTTCCTACTTCAACAAAAAAATGTTTTATTGGAAATTCTAAACAATGGGTCTACGATGGATTGAGATTCAAGCTCCAAAACAAATTGCGAGATGGGAATGAGTTTGGATGAAACTGTATATATGTTCGAGAGAGAGAGAGAGAGAGAGAGAGAGAGAGAGACCTTTGGGATTGTGAGCTAAAGCTAGCTTGTGAAGAGTGGGTGTGGCTGGCAAAGATGAAAGAGCCATAGCCTTTGCCAGCTTCATTGGAAACTGGCGCTGCATTTTCTTTTGTTCTTCCTTCGGTTAAACCCTGGGAAAAACCTTATCAACTGCGAAGTTGAAATGCCAAGACAAATAGTGTATGTACACGCATGTGACGTGTCGTTTTTTTACTTATTTTACTCGTACATGTTTCTTCGTGGGGTAAATCATAAATGTACAAACTACACAAGCCAGTGTTAAGTTTAAATTATTAGATTTTCCGGGTGACAAAATTTTCTCTTAATTCGAAAAAATTGTTGATAAGTGTGATAAGTTTTTGTAAAATATTTGTAATTTTTATTAACAGTGAATTTAGTTTGGTAATATATATATATATATATATATATATATTATAAATTATAATTATTTATATAAAATATAATTAATAATAATTACAAGATCTTTGCTAGTATAATTTTGATGATGTCGAAAACATGTAAAAAACATATTTGATAAAGTTATGTAGAGATCATTTGAATTAATACTTATTGTAAGAAAAAATAAGTTTATAAGAAAAAAATTGTAAATTCATAGAGAATTTCCGCTTGCAAAAACTACAAATGGTAGCTTCTAATTTCTCATTTCAAAAACTGTAAAAACTATTTTTTTTTTTAGCAATTTATCAAATACTTCAACATTATTTAACTGGAAAAAAAGTTATAATTACCCTTAATAAGATAAATTAAACACATCCATTATCTACATATTTTTCTAAGTATAACATTTTTTTGGGGTACTGCCACGATAACTTGACGCTAATTTATAACATTGGCAATATTTTTTTCAAAATTATTCAGAACAATTACTATAAGAACAATTACTATAAATAAGTCGTACACAAAATATGCTAACAATTAAATTTAACTAAATCAACACAATAATCAGTATAAAATATTTGGATAAAATTAATTTCAACTCAAAATCAATACTAATACAAACTATATTAACTTTTTTTTGTTTTTAAGCTATTTTTTTTTTCTTACAACGAAAATCTAATTTATAACCTTTAGCAATGTAAAATTACCGCTACAATATGTTAGTCTATTATAAAACAAAAAAGTAATTTTTTTCTAAATACTCATCAAGTTCTATTTACAAAAATATTGGAATATTAGATCAAAACTACTCTCGTCTTTCAGTTTTGTAACCATTTACAAATTCGAGCTAAAATAGTCCAAATAATTCCATAAACAATTTGAGATTGTTATTTAAACAAAGTTTACAAAACATTAGGTATTTTGAAATTAGTAAACATTTTTATAGGTATATAGCGACAACATTTGCGTGAAACACTACTCAAATATATTTATCCAGTGAAAATCACTCTTTCTCTCGTAATAAAAATTTGGGATTAAATACCGTCGGAGCTTAATGATTAAATAATTTAATCTAAAATTTATTTGTTTGCTCATATATTATATTTATATATTATTCTCTTATATTTATGTCAAATGTCAAATATTGTATACTAGGCAACCTAAAAAAAAATTAAATGGTCTTTTCTAAAAGAAAAATTGTTTGAAATAACCATTTCAAACTTGGTTATTGCAATTTAGCCAAATGTTTGGTATTTTTTAATTAATAGTCATTTCTGAATAGGTAACCGTTGAGTAGATGTTATTTTATTTTACATTGCCGCCCAAAACGAGAGCAGTTGTGTCTTTTTAATTGTGTTAATTTTCGGTTATGGCCATAAACCAAATTATCCTAAACGTTAGGCTATTTTGCAAGTTTTATGTTTTAAAAGGTTATATTGCTAATTTGCCCTTTCTAAAAGCATCAAAACAGTAACTAAGTAGAGTAAAAATTCTCTCCAACCCCTCTCTTTATATTACTTTCGCCACTCAGTCCCCTGCGGCCAAACCCTAACTCGGCGGCGACTCATTTCTCGACTCGGCGGGGACGCATTTTTCAACCATATCTCTCTCTCTACCGACTGGTGAACGAAGCGCCATCAATTCCTTTGTATCGGTACGCCTATTTCAAAACTCACTCTAGTTTCCTTTACTGATTTGACGAATGTTCATCTTCTTTTTATTCCACATTCCATGGCTGTGACGCTCGGTAGATTAAGCCTCGGAGGCTATGACTCAAGTCTCTTTTTCTTCGTAATCATTTCTCGTGCGTGATTTCTGAGTTGATTGTTGGGGTGTTTGGGTTGAATAGATTGCGAACCATTTCTGTAGTGTAAAGAAACTGCAAAATGAACAAGGACAAGATCTTCAAGCTAGCGAAGGGGTTCCGAGGAAGGGCCAAGAACTGCATTAGAATAGCGAGAGAGAGGGTCGAGAAGGCGTTGCAGTATTCATACAGAGATCGGAGGACAAAGAAGCGTGATATGCGCTCTCTATGGATCCAACGTATCAACGCCGGTACTCGCCAACACGGGGTATTTTATTTTCTCTTCTCCACCGTATCAAATTACTTCACTCTTGGGCATTGAACTAACTTGGCGATTATAAGCTCGTTGCATTGAACACTACAACCCTGTTTGTGGTTAGAGGTTCAAGTAAAGTTGATCTGATATGTCTCTTTTGAGTCCTGAACTGTCAATTGTCATCAGCCAAGTTTTTTCAAGTTGAATAATATAGTATAAAATACAGCTTACAAATGTTTCCATCAAAAGATGATAATTGCCATTATGAAGTACCAAAACTGGAATCATCTCCACCTTAGAAGCATGTGAAAAATCCTAAACCCATATTATATTCTTCATTTTCAGGTTAGGTCAATTTTATATATACAACACAGCTAGAAATTGTGAAATTCTGGGTCAGAAATTGAAATCACCACACCCCACTGTTACAGATAAACAGCATATCTTTTTGAAACAGTGCTTTTTTAGTATACTTTTTGAATTTTCTATATCATTATATTTACCGGGTTAAATCGATCAGCCAGTCAAAACGAAATTAAAAATGACCAGCTGTTTTGAACGGGTCATTATGCCCGGGCTTGGTCAGAATTGAAAGGGGAATCTAGAAAGCTTCTTGCATCAGACTACATCAATAAATAATGATATTCTCGGTGGTGGTTGTTGTCAGGTGAACTATGGAAACTTCATGCACGGTCTGTTGAAGGAAAACGTGCAGCTGAATAGGAAAGTTCTGTCAGAGCTCTCGATGCACGAACCTTACAGCTTCAAGGCCTTAGTCGACATTTCTCGCCATTCCTTCCCCGGTAACAAAAAGTCTCCCATTACTCCCAAGAAGGAAGGCCTCGCTGTTGTTCTGTAATTCCATCATAACTTATCTGATTTTGATCATAGAAATGATAGCAGCCAAAGAGCCTTATTGTTTTCTTCTCTGTTTTCATGATTTTGAACATAGCTGCTGTGTTTCAGAGTTGAGTAAGAACATCGGTAAAATAATTACTTCGTTTATTACTAAGATTTAAGTAATGAAATATAAAACTAAAGGAGAAGTTGGAAAAAAAACGTCTTTTATATTCTATCATAAAATTTACAAAAATTCGGCTGAATGACCAATATTCACTGCCATAATTTGGAGTTTGTTTATTGTTTATTGTTCAATCTTTTATATTAATTCATTTTTAATTTACACAAATATATTTTTCTTGGCTGTTCAATTGTTTGAACGTCAATGTTCTCAAGAGTCCAGATAGATGATGCTATAGATTTTGAAGTTTTTTTTGATGAACATTGAATTGGACGTGAATAATGTTTTTACTAGCAAAATATATAATTCAAGGCCCGAATTTGCGTGTTCAGAATGTGGTTATAAAATTATTTTCGAAAGAGGATTTGTGTTATAAAAAATATGTGATTCATAAGAATAAGCAATTAATTAGTAATTGGGATAAGTAGTATAATAGCCATAAGAAACATATTAATTGTTATATAGCCAACGTTTGAAAAAAATTGGTTAATAACAATTAATAAAAATAAACTAGTATATATTGACTAGTCACTCGAAAATTGATACAATAATTGTTTATTTATAGCAAATTAATATTCACAAAAACAAAAAAATTATTTCCTAAATAAACGGAATATAGAAAAAGAAAAAGACAAAATGATACAAAAAATATCAAATAAGTGACATCTCATCAAATATGGTTATACACTAAATAAATGAAAATATTTGACTAAGTTGCAATTCAATGTTTCTTTTGGTTAATTAAAGCAATTTTGTTTGCGTAAAGGATTTTTTAGGGGCTATTTAGCAAATGAGATTAAGCCGGCGGGTGTAGCTGAAATCATGACAACTTGTTTCAAAGTTGAAGTTTCATATTAAAGAGGGTGGAAGGGTCGTAAATATGCATTGAAGGACTTTTGTTGTGATTTTGAGTTGTCATACAACCATTTACCTAGGTGATATGATTTTACAAAAAAAATCCAAGTAAGACTTACTAATTTAAATATATTAATTATTATAAAATTTATATTTGTTTTACAATAATTTACATGCAGATTCATTCACGACAACGTTAATTGAAAAATATGGACCTTTTTTAAGTATTTCTTCCTTTCTTTTGGAGTTTCTGTATTTGGGCTTAAGTTTTGTAGACTAGTTATATCATTATGTGATACTTTTTTGAAAGGAAAATAACATAGGACTTTGCTTCTAGGTACGATTCAAGATGGGGATCGTCATTTCTCCATTGGCATTAGAATTGTGAACGGTGTTCGACAAGATTTGGTAATCGTTTCAGATAGATACAAATCTATATAAAAAGCGATTAACATGGTGTATACGGAAATTAAATGGACCAAACGCATGCAACATTTGTGGGGAAATATCAAAGCTCAATTTGGTAATAATCATATTCAGCCTTAAATAGATCTGCAAATGCTTACATACCTAGAGAGTGATTTTTGGTAAAATATTTTGTCTAACTGCGATCGTAAAATTAAGTACTTGCTCAAAGTCAATCCCAAGTTATGGTCTCGTAGCTATTTCCCTAATAAAAGGTTTAATATCATGATCTTGTCTAATTGGCATGTTGCATGTCTTATTTTGTCTCTATTTATAGATGTTGCAACATGACAATCTTCGGAATGCTTGAATGTTATTTAGTGTAAAGCGAGAGGTTGGCATGTTGCATGTCTTATTTTGAGTTATCGCCACCTCATTCAAAATTGGATTGTCAAGAAGAGAAAGTTCATTCCGAAGATGATGTCTGGACTTACTGACACCACTCTTAAGATATTGAAAGATGCTCAAGAAGCGGTTTGATGCTTGAAGGTAAGTTTCCGCAAAAAAAGTTATTGTCAATTTTAGTAAATCGCATATTGTTTTACATGTTAATTATAATTTGTTTTACATTGTTATTTACATATTAACGCTATTAATGAAAATCAATTCGACGTAGTTGATGGGGCCATCCGCGAAGTGATTGATGTTAAAACGAAGACATGTAATTGTCATTTCTGGAATCTTGAAGATTCTACATGCTCTCATGCATGTGTTGCTTTGTATCGTAAAAATTTACGTCCACTTGGCTATATTTTTTCTTACTACAACCAATAATTTTTTGGGATGACGTAGATGTTTTCCATTTATCATGAAAGTGATTAGACTTGCCATCAGACTCTATTATGATCAAACATCCAATTAAAAAGTGTCAAATTCGAAGATTGAAAACATTCATCTGTACTTACAGAAGCGTAGAAAATATGAAAAAACGGCCGTAATAAAAAAAAGTTGTACTAGTTAATTTGTGTCATTTACATATGATCCCTTCCTTTGAGTTTGTGTTGATTAAATCAAATTTTTATGTGTTGTTTTTATGATTGTTGTACCAAATTTTTGTTCATTTTGTACCTTCAATTTCATTACCATTCCATTTATTTCTGTTTTGTCTATATGGTTTTTCCAGTCCTTACAAACTTATTGAGTATTAATAGTTACAATTGTAAATTATACTACAATTAACAATAATTAAAGAGGTGGAGTTTATAAAGGAAAAAAAATAAGGAGATTAAAACGCCCCTTGAAAGTATTAGTATATTCTCATTATTCTCATTGTTCTCTTAAGTTTCCGTAATTTAGATTCTTTTTTATCCCAAGTGTTCTTAATATAAAAAAGTTATAAACTATTTATTATAAATTCAAAGTCATAAATGCGCTAATTATAATATTTTTTATTTCCGGTCTTAATAATTTTCTAAGTGAATGTTTGAGATCGTTATGGAATTTTGCGGTCTTATCCCAAAAGATCTAAAATCAACTATTTTTCTACTCTAAGAAAGTCGAGAATGTTTTTCGATGTGATTCTTCACGTCAACATGCGTTATGACATATTGTTCTACAAAATTAAAAAATGAGAATCTCTTATAATGTTATACTTCGTATAGTATGAAACATTACATTGTTATTCAAAATTGCATGCGGTGTGAGATGAGAAATTTCATTTTGTAGATTTAAAAATATTAAAAATATCTATATTAGACCATTTTTATTAATAATATCTAAAAATGGACTTTTATCTCAAAATCGGACGAAAATACCCTTAAGTTCATATTCTCCTATTTTTCCTCTTTTTTCCATCTCTTTCCTTCTCTTCCTCTTCTCTTCTTCTTTCTCTCGGCCGGCTCTTCACATTCACTAAAAAAAATTCAAACAATCCAACTCAACGTCCCTAAACAATCACACCGAAGTTATCAACATCATACAATGTCGTCAAGCTCGGATAACTTCCTAACCGGTGGAGGCGAGGACCCGAAAACTCAAGAAACCTCCCAAAAGAGAAAATCTCAAAAAAAAAGGTTAGATTTCTTATTTTTTCTTACTTAAATCTATTGCATGTAGTTTAGATAGTGTTTTCGACTATAGAGTAAGTTAAAACGGATTGATTTGAGAAGATTTGAGCTAGTTTAGAGATTTTAGGTTTTCCGGAAACGAAGAACACTTTGAATGCCATCGTCCGGACGATGAAATACGATAGCCTACGATGTGTTACGATAGGATACGATAGAATACGATGACTTGGACGATGGTGTACGATAGGCTTCAAATGAGACCCGGGCGATAGCGTACGATAGGGGGCGATTAGTTACGATGGGCTACGATATGGACGATGGAGGACGATAGGGGGCGATAGTGGACGATAAGATGCGATTGTTTTGAATTTTCTTTTGAAAAATTAATTTTTTTGATGTTTTTTGTTGTTTTTTTGTGCAGGATCACTTGAAATTCCTTGTCCAAGACACTTTCCCGGGGAGAATCACGTATGGTGGATCCCGGGTCCTAAAAGATGTGAAGCAGCGCTTCGAGGAGATGAAATTGATCGAGCAACTCCGAGGGACGGTGTTCGAGCAATTCTTCATCACCTCTGATTTGAACTTCGCTCCCGTCCTCGTCCACTCTCTGTTGGAGAGGAAAGTTGAGTCAATCAAAGCCGGAGAGATCCAATTCGGCTTAGGAGGAAAGAGAGTGAGGTTCGGACGCCTCGAGTATGCCCTAATCTCGGGGCTAGACTACAAAGACGGTCCGACTAAAGAGGAGAAGGATGCACGCTCTTCCCGCAGACTCATTGACGAGTGTCTGAATGAGACTGCCAATATCAAATTCAGCATACTCGTCAATAATTGGACGGTGTGCAAAGCTCAGGATGACGTCTATAAACTAGATTTGTGCGTCTTTGTTCTCGGTTACTTGTTCGGACAACCGGGAAACAAAATCATACCTCCGAAGTGGCAACCGATCTTCCAGTGGGTCGAAGATCTCCCCTTCTTCTACAGCCTGTCATGGGGGAACATGAGCTGGGGGTAGACGTTTCTATCCCTCTCAGTGGATTTGAAGCGCCACCGGGAGAGCCTCGACGACAAGCTGAAGAAGAAGCCCAACGTCGTCCAAAAAGAGGCAAAGTACACGCTGACTGGCAATCTTCATGCCTTTCAGTATTGGGCGTATGAGGCTATCCCGGAGATTGGGCACGCCTTCGAAAACTGAGTAGGAAATCGAATACCGAGAATGCATTCGTGGTCAGGAACTATCGTCGTTCTTAGCAAGGACGTTGAGAAGATCCTGAAAAAAAATCGGTAAGTTTTATCGTTATTTAATAATGTTCTTTTACGATTAAATATTAACATTGTTATTATGTTTTGCAGTTAGGCGTCCTTCAAATGCTGCGACCGCGGCCGAAGGAAAAGGGTTTCTTTCAGACCCTTGAAGAGCAGACCCGAAAATGTCTATATCCGATAGACATCGAAGGAGAGGATGCGGCAGAGCCGAAGGACATCGACGAAGAAATTAACATCGTCGGTTCTGCCGCAGAAGAAAGAGACGTGCTCGGTCACGACGTTGACGAGGATGATGACGAGGATGAGGATCACATCTCTGATACTCGTCGGGAAGGTCGTCCGACGAAAGAATCTCAAGCTCGTCCTCGTTATCCTCCGCCTCCTCCTCAATCTCCGCCTCGTTCGGATGAACCTATTGTTATCACGGCTGCCATGTGGGCAGACCTTCGCCAAGGAATCAGGTTCATCCTCCAAAGCATCGCCACCATAGGGCACGGCGTGAACGCATTGAACAGGCGATCTGAGCGCGTTCAAGATCGAATTGAGCGAATACACCATGATCAGGTAATAAGGTCGTTTATTTTGTTTATTATTTTATTTAATATGCTTAACTAAGACTTTTTGCAGATTCGTCAATGGGAGCGTCTGAACTATGTATTCGGAGACGTTACTGGGATGCCTGGTGGACCTATTCCTATCACGCAAGCCGGTGGTCCATATACGCAGAAGGCCGAGGCTGCGGCTGCTCAACAACAGAATGCCGAGGCTGCGGCTGCTCAACATCCTCCTCCTCCAGCACCTTCTAGTAGGCCTCCTTCGCCATTTACGCTTGTCAGCAGTCGGAGTCCATCACCGGAGATCCCGGATAAGCACGTCGGGCTATTCAAAAGTTTATGAGGACTCCTGCTGAAGAGAAGGCTCCGAAAGATGAGAAGGCTCCGGCACAGGAGAAGGCTCCTTCTATTGCAGAGGACGAGACTCCTACAGAGGAGAAGGCGACGGGAGAGAATGAAGCGACGCCAGAGAAGAAGGCGACGTCAGAGAAGAAGGCGACGCCAAAAGAAGAGAAAAATAAAGGTCCCGCAAAGGAGAAGGCGAAGCGCAAGAGGGGCAACCGACCCACGTCTCCCACTCACCCACCCCCCCAGCGGTCGAAGTGGTGGGATGACTTCACCGATCCGACGAAGCAGAAGTACACTCGAGGATCGTCTTCCTTCAACCCGCTGAAGGAGCCTGTTCAGAAGGAATACGCTGAGGTTATGATGTGGGTGAAGACGGGGAAGTACCTTGGTCGATACAAGGATAATGTTCAACTACCAACGTGCACCGCATCACCGAAGTTCTTCTCCTCGATCACTAACTCAGGGGAGTGGATGACTGATGAGGTATGTCTTTATATGTCTTTATTTTATTTATTAACGTTCAATATGTCTTTATATTCATTATTTCTTTTGTTATTGCAGCATATCGACGCGATCGTTCATATGCTCATGAACCGACAACGTAACCTCAAGGGTTATCGCCAAGATGTCTTCATTATGGACAACGTCTGGGTTCAAAACGTGTTCGGGAGGTATAAGCAAGAACGATTGAACTTCGAGACAGCGAAAGAATTGGGGACAGAGCCCGAGATTGTCGACTGGGATCAGAGGTCTGTCTTTGTGCCGATGACGGGATTCAGAGACAAAAGGATCAAACCATGGAGAGAGGCGAAGGAGATTCTCTTTGTCGTCAAGTTCAGGAATGTGCATTGGTCCACATTCCAAGTAGACTTGGCGGAGTGGACGATTACGGTTCTTGACTGCCAGAAGAACCTTGCGGAAGGGGAGCAGCATGAAGCATACTTCACGACGTTCATGAAGGTGTAAATCATATCTTAATCACGATATACTAAATTCTAGTATATATTTCTTAACTAAACAATTTGTATAGGACTGGAGTCTCGCGTTGCCACGGGTGATGATGTTGAGCGGCATGTTCGACAACCACTCGAAGATGTATCAACCTCTCTCATCCGACCGACCGGTGCTTCATGAGTTCACTTGGCTCATTAACCACGATATACCTCAATGTCGTCTAAGGTAAATGTTAAGATTTAATTGTAGTGAAATACGTTATATGTTGACACGTTTGTCATTTGTGTATTGCAGCGGTGATTGTGAAATGTTCGCCATCAAATATATCGAGCATATTCTAGTTGGAGCGCCTTTCGACACGCTTATAACGGAGAACATGAAGATATTCCGGCATAAATGGGCCGTTGACTTATTTTTGGGACGACTTAAGCGATGAATGTACTAACATTTATTTATTTATTTAAATTATTTGTAAATATTTCTCTTTATTTATTTATATTGAACTTGTCAAAAAAACACTAATTGAACTTGTCAAAAAATCACTACTTTAACTTGTCAAAAACATAAAAACATAAAAACATCGTTAACAACACATAAACGTAACAAACAAAAATAACTTTGAAAGTGTCGAAAGCTTCTAATTAAACTTGTCACACTCTATTCTCTCCACGTGCACGTCTTTCTATTTTGACCTAGGCCACCACATTTCCCGCATTTTCGCTTTACAACAATTTTTTCACCTTGAGATGGATATCTGTTTACCCTTCGCCTTCCTTGCTTACTTTTTCTTGGACGACCGACCTGTTTCTTCTCTACTGGAACCAATACTTTCATGTTCTTAATTTCGTCTGGAACGTCCCATTGTTCTTTATTCCCAACTGGATAGATGGCGTCTTTATACATTTCGATCCACGTTTTCTTGACGTAGAAAGGACTACACAAAGAGTAAATGTCCACCGAACGATGTTGAGCTGATGCAATAGAATGTTTGCAAGGGATACCTAAGAGTTGAGGAATTCCACAAGTGCAAGTATTTGCTTGCAAGTCTACGTCGTATTCACCACCGCCGTCTTTAACGTGACATTCGTACAAACCAAGTCCATACACGTGCACGAATTTTGCTTTATCATTCATACTCTCAAAGTCAGCTTGCCACCTCGGTGTAAGTTCTGTGTTTAATTTGTTCGCAATGTCCTCTCGTTTGAAGAACCAATTCTGTAGCGTGAATCTTATGTACTCCAGGAGCGTTGTTATCGGAAAAGACCTTGCATGCCTTGTTTTAGCGTTAAAACTTTCGGCGTTGTTACTCGTCATTATATCATACCTGTAAAACATAACAATTAACACTTAACGTGATGAATATTCTATTAAAAGTAAATGAATTTCACCTTTTTCCAGGAAAGAACGGTCGTGCCCATCGATCGAATCCGATATCTTCAAGATATTTTGCCATCTCGACATCTTTTCGCCTTAGTTGCCTAAAATGAGTTTCGAAGGAAGTCTTATTGAAAGAATACGCCGCTTCATACAATTCACCGCGACAGTGATCTGTCTTAAACTTGTGTTGGGCGTTGAGCTGCATATGATGGTAGCAGTAACCATGCGGTCTTCCTGGAAAAGCAACTTCGACACCATGACTGATACTAATATGTCGATCGAATATGAATGCCAAATTAGGTACGTCGTCACCAATAACTTCTTTCAACTTCAACAAAAACCACGTCCATGATTCATGACACTCATTGTCGACAACGCCAAAAGCGATTGGATACAAATGTGAATTCGCATCCAATGCAATAGCGACAAGCAATTGTCCCCCGTATTTAGTCTTCAAAAATGATCCATCCAAAGATATGATAGGTCGACAATACTTAAATCCTTTAAGACACGCTCCAATGGCAAAAAAAAAGCATACTTGAATTTGTCACCGTCTCTCACAAATTCAGTAACCGTGCCGGGGTTTTTTTTGCTTTAACATGTACAACCACGAAGGTAATTTTTGATACGACTGTTCAGGTGTACCTCGAACGAGTCCAGTAGCTACTTTCTTTGACCTCCACGCCTTCAAATAAGACATGTCCAAACCCCATCTTGTCTTCACTTCTTCCCTAACGTTGTGCGCTGAATAATCAGCCACTGAGTTGATCGAATATTTGTCTTTAAACATGTGTCCAATAACCCAAGGGGCAGGTCCTCGTTGACCTTCGGGTCGGATTACGCACGAGCAAGAGTGAGCTTTTTCGAAAGCCACAATCTCCCACATTCCCGACCACTGTACGACGCTCCGGAGTTTCCACGTACAAGTCTCATCTTTGCAAAGAACGTACCACCTTTTTGTCGAAGATGATTTAACTCGAAACTCGAAATTATTTCTCATGGCGAACAAGTGCACGTGTGTCTTCATTTCCGATTTGTTCTCAAACTGTTTTCCAAGGTACAAGTCTTCTGAGCTACCTATTAAACGATAAACGATTAAGTTCACGATATTTAACCACGTAAACAATTAAGATATATTACCTGTAGATGATTGACTTGGTTTTTCACGATATTCTATCTCTTTAACTACTTGTTCTTGCGTGAATTCAGGATCTTTCCAAGTATAAGTCCCCGAAGATCCTTTACAAGGATTAACTTCGGGATGGTAGTCGCTCGAAGGAACTTCGAAGTTCTCAACAAACTCAGCATAGTGTTCATCATTTGCAAACTCTTCGAATTCTTCTTCAACGTCTTCAATATCATCATTGTCGCCGTGATCTTCGTTTTCTTTGACATCTTCAAAATCTTCAAAATCGACGTCAAACGGATCTCTATCACGTCTATACGTTTCATCATCGTCGTATGCAAATCGTTCATCGTTTGGTTTCGGATTACTTTGAGAGACTTCAATTGCGAGAGGATGATATCGTCTTCTGCTCTCATTGCGTTGAACCTTCAACACTTGTTTTCCTTTTCGCTTTGGTTCCACATTGTTAACAATTGGTGACATGATTCGTTTCGGTTCCAAACTCACGCAAATAGGAAATTTACTCCAATAGTCGTGTTTCATATAATATGCGACATCATTATTAGTTTCCAAGATTGCAGGCGCCAACACAACGGTACCTAAAGTGTACGGGACTTCAACTTTCAAGTCCGTCATCCTATCGATCTTGGAAATATCGTAAATCATATCGACCAACTCATGATATGTCGTATCTTTTGTAGCATCCACCGTATATGTACGAGCTTTACTAAAATCTCATCTGTCGTTCAATCTCACCCACTTTCCACCAACACTAACGAAAACTGAAAAACATCACCCAAAATTGTCAGCAACTATTCAAAATTGTCAAAAAAACTAATGAAACTAGTCAAAAAATCAAAATTTCGAAATCCCATCGTCCTTTATCGTATTCCATCATCTTTCATCGTCCACCATCGCCCTCCATCGTCCTCCATCGCCTTCCATCGTCCTGCATCGTAACTCATCGTCTGGTGGGCGATGAAGTACGATGGAGGGCGATGGAGTGCGATGATGAAGTCTATCGTAAACTTTTTCCATATTTTTTTACGAACATTTTCTTTTTCGACCCGAAAACGATTCTACCACCAAAAACAACTACTAAAATGATTTAAATACAAGAAGTGAATTAACATACCCATTATGACGATGCTCTTTAGTGATTCCAACGGATTTGGAGAGGTTTTTAGTGAATTGGAAGTTCAAAATGAGATTAAAATGGAGACATAAACCCTATATATGAGTTGAAGGGTATTTTTGTCCGATTTTGGGCCAAAAGTTCAGTTTTAGATATTTTTAACAAGAGGGGTCTAATGTGGATATTTTTAATGTTTTTAGGTCTAAAAAATGAAATTTCTCTATGAGAATAGTATCCATTAAGTATGCGACTTCAACTTTTAAATTGAACAAAAATATGTATACATCGAATCGTGTCGGTTATGATATCCACTAATTTTATATAAATTACCTATCTCGAAACACAAAAGTATGTAAAAATCCATAAATTGTTTTTGTCTCACAAATACATTTAATCAAGATTAAAACAATCAAAATTAGCATAAATGTGATATTTTGAGGCTTTATACCAAAATAGCAATCTATTTTTCTACAAAGCTTAAAAACTGAAAATCTCGTATGATATTATATTTCGTATACTACGAAACATTATATTCTTATTCAAAACCGCCTGTGGCATGAGAACATTATCCATTAAATATGATACTTCAACTTTTAATTCGAACAATAATTTGTGTACGTTGACTCATTGAGATTAAAAACTATATATGGACATTTTAAAATAAAAGTTCTATCATTGAAATTTTATTAGCTCTAAGTTCAATAAATAAAAAATTATTTACTGATTAATTATCTATTTTGATATAATTGTTTTCAAAATATCGTTCCCTGCTAATTCTAAGTCTATTTGATAAAATTTCTCTTTACTAATTCATAATCTATTTTCGTATAATATTACTCCCTTAATACTTTTTTCTTGATAAACTTAATTAATGCCCGGTAGGGACAGTAGAATATATTCGGAGATCGGACCCATGCCATATATAACAAGTTGAGGGCTGTAATAGCGACCTTTGCCACTAAACCCCAAAAACCCTCACTCACTTAACCCGCAAAAAAGAGAGAGAAATGTCATCCTCAACTCCTTCGCCGCCATCTCCGTCGATGGAGTCCCTCATCCTCCAACTCCACGACGTCTCCGCCGTCAAATTCGGCACCTTCAAGCTCAAGTCCGGCATAACCTCGCCCATCTACATCGACCTCCGAGTCATCGTCTCCTACCCCTCCCTCCTCAGCCACGTGTCCTCCCTCATCCTCTCAACCCTCCCTCCGCAGACTCCATTCTCTCTCCTCTGCGGCGTCCCTTACACCGCGCTCCCCATCGCCACCGCCATCTCTCTCTCCTCCTCCGTGCCGATGCTCATGCGCCGGAAGGAGGTCAAGGACTACGGCACCGCCAAGTCCATCGAGGGACACTTCTCCGCTGGCGAGACCTGCCTCGTCGTCGAGGATCTCGTCACCAGCGGCGCCTCCGTGCTCGAGACTGTCGCGCCTCTCCGCGCCGCCGGAGTCGTCGTCAGCGACGCGGTGGTGCTGATCGACCGAGAGCAGGGCGGGAGGGAGAATCTGGCGGAGAACGGGATTCGGCTTCACTCTGTTGCGAGGTTGAGCGAGATCGTCGGAGTTCTCAGAGGGAAGGGGAGGCTTGACGATGACATGGCGGATCGGGTGCTCCGATTCATGGAGGAGAATCGGAGGGTGAATGTTCCGGCGGCGGCGAAGGGGACTCCGGCGAAGGCGCGGAGGTTCGAGGAGAGGGCGGCGATGTCGAAGAACCCCGCTGGGAAGAGGATGTTCGAGGTCATGGCTGAGAAGAAGAGCAATCTGTGTGTCGCAGCTGATGTGGGGACAGCCGCCGAGTTGCTCGACCTTGCGGAGAAGGTATTTATGAATTTTGGTGTGATTTAGGGTTTGGTTTGAGAATCTATTTGTTGATTTGGTTAAGAAGTGTATTGAGTGTTCATTTCTTCCAGTTTAAGCTTTGATTAGATAGTACTTCGATACAGACTGTTTCAGAAACAGAAATAGATCAGGTGTTTGTGATTTACTGTTTTATAGGATCACTATTCTACAGAATGTAAGAAGTGTGTGTATGCTAGTACTACGCTAGTCTTGTTTTAGTTCACTAATTACTGTGTTTATGGAGGAAAGATAGATGTGAACTTGTTTTGAACTTTTTTCTTTTATTTTGTGCAGATTGGCCCAGAGATTTGCCTCTTGAAGACTCACGTGGACATATTCCCTGATTTCACCCCAGATTTTGGTTCTAAACTTCGGGCGGTATGTTTCTAAACTTCGGAATGTATTTCCTTAATGTAATTCAATTGGAGGATCTTTTGCTGCTTAAATCGATGTGTTAAATCTAAAATGCATAAAGAAATTGACTTCAACCATTGTGATCCATACTTTTAAATGAAAGTTCAATCGGAACCGACATCATTTTACGGATGCGCTTACCATTCTCCATTCTGCGCTAGTTTTATTTCTTTCCACCTTTATTGTCTTCTTTTCTCACCACTTTCTTTTAGTAAGCTTACAACCTCATACTTGACACTTAGAAATTCAGTTATATGCAGATATCTTTTTTCTTCGTTTATGTTTCTCATTTTTCACAGTATGTAGAAACAAGCATATAATGTTTTCTCAAAATAGCATTGAGAAAATATTGTACTCTCGCTTTGGGTTCTTCTCTCACTTGAGAAATCACTCTCATATTTAGCTGACATGGTATGTATATATCCAATTAAAGATTGCAGACAAACACAATTTCTTAATCTTCGAAGACCGTAAGTTTGCTGATATCGGAAATACAGTAACAATGCAGTACGCAGGGTAAGTTTTGATTCAACCTACTTTTTTCTTCTATATTATCATGTATATTAGACCTTAAAGTATCGTGGGTCTGTTTCTTTTTCTTTTGCAGAGGTATCTTTCGCATATTGGAGTGGGCAGATATAACAAACGCTCACATTATCTCTGGGCCCGGGATAGTGGACGGACTGAAATTGAAAGTCAGTGCTCGTGTTTACTCTGCAAGAATCACCTTCGAATAAAAAGCTTTTCTCTGATTTTAATTTAATTTAATTATCTAGGGTTTGCCACGTGGGCGAGGCTTGTTGTTACTGGCTGAAATGAGCTCAGCCGGAAACCTAGCAAAGGGAGACTATACGGCGGCGGCGGTGAAGATCGCTGAAGAACATTCAGACTTTGTGATAGGCTTCATTTCCGTAAACCCGGCATCGTGGCCGGGGGCTCCGGTGAATCCAGCTTTCATTCAGGCAACTCCTGGAGTCCAGTTGGTCACCGGCGGCGATGCTCTTGGTCAGCAATATAACACTCCCCGCTCCGTAAGTGTTCACTAATTAGATAAAAATTGAGTGACAAATCTAGGAAAGTTAAAGGGAAAAAGAGTATGTGATAATTTTGAAGGAAACAAAGCCATGGAAAAATATTATCATATGTTTGATTTAAGGGAAAACGAGACTTCACTCGTGGTTGAATTCCTATGGAGTTCTTTTTTATAATTTTTTTCAAGGCATCCAGCTATTGGTTATGCTCACTCAAAGTTTAGATATTTTTCCAAAAATAAAAGGTCAGCAAAACCCTACCAAAGTTTTCTGTGCATTTTCAAAGCTAGTCTGGTAAAGCTTTTTTTTCTTCACATATGTTGGGAATCCCATTGATGGACTTGATCCCTAGGAAGACAACCAACATACTTATTTTACCTAGGACAATAGAATGGTAAGTGGTCATATCAAAATGAGAGTTTTTTTTTTATTGAGTATTGAGACAAATTGGGTTTTACTTTTAGGTGATTTATGAGAGAGGCAGCGATGTCATCATCGTCGGGCGAGGCATCATAAAGGCATCAAACCCGGCCGAGGCAGCTCGGGAATATCGCGTCCAAGGATGGAACGCTTACTTGGAGAAATCCAATTGAAAAGGATTCTTTGGAGACTGACTGCTCTGTTTGTTTTGTCTGTCTGTTTGTCAGAAGGATGACTTTTTTCTTCGCATGTTAACCCCAACACTTAGAGGTGTTATAATGATTATGAGGTTTTAATAAAACTTATTTTTAATCCATTGCGAGTGGGTATTATTTTATCTCTCACGAAATAATAATAATAATTGAGTTTGTAATTTGATGTGATATGTTCATTGTGAAATCTAATCAGATTTCTATTTAGATTCGACACGGAGCAATTAGTTGATCGACTTGATTAGAGATCATAATGCATCGATTTTACGAGCGGCAAGTGTCTCATGGAAGAATCTTTTTATATGTAGCAAGGGTAGTTTGAACTTTTTGCACTGTTAATTTGTCCTAAATTATTTTTCGCTTATAATGCTTGTAGTCGAATTCTTTTTTTTTTTGTAATGAAACTGAGAGTGAGCGAAATGAGGGTGTAATTGAGAAAACTCTGATTGGAGATCATAGTGTATCAATTTTACGAACGGCAAGTAGACATACCTCCTACACTCGGAGGGAATCACTATAATTCTTTGTGTTCCTATTTTTCTTTGCAATTTCATTTTCTACGGAATCAGATCCTAAATTCCTAACAAGTGATATCATAGCCAAGTCGTAATTTGCGATCGAGAAGATGA
The DNA here is from genome assembly GCA_958296335.1 of Urtica urens. Lineage (NCBI taxonomy): Eukaryota > Viridiplantae > Streptophyta > Magnoliopsida > Rosales > Urticaceae > Urtica > Urtica urens. The sequence goes on along the minus strand of OY282530.1, from coordinate 7,017,522 downwards.
TGGATGGCGAAGATGGATCTGTGCACGGGATCGGGAAGTTTGACGGTTTTGATTTTTCGTTCTGGAGAGTGTAGATGGAGAATTATTTGTACGACATAAAACTTCATCAACCTCCGAGTGCGAAGCCAGAGAAGATGGAAGATGTATAATGGGCGCTCCTTGATAGACAAGTTTTGGGGGTTGTGCGACTGACGCTATCGAAAAATGTTGCGCATAACGTGGCAAAGGAGAAATCCACCGCGAGTATGATGAAGGTTCTGTCGGATATGTACGAGAAACCCTCGACAAGCAACAAGGTATTTCTCATGAAAAAACTCTTTTAGTGGAAGAAGGTGGATCTGTGGCTACATACCTGAATGAATTCAACACGATTTTTAATCAATTGTCCTCTGTTTCTGTCGAGTTTGATGATTAAATACGTGTCCTAGTTCTGTTGGCGTCTCTACCGCTGAGTTAGTAACTCTGTTGGTACTGCGAAATTAAAGTTCAATGATGTCAGAGATCGGGTCCTTTCAGAAGAAGTTTGAAGGATCGACTCAGGGGAGGCATCATCGAGTTCTGCATTGAACGTGGAATACAGAGGCAGAGGAACATAGAAGACTTTAAATCGGGGAAGGGGCAGGTAAAAAAGAAACGGGAAAAGCTAATCTAGATCTGGTGGAACAATAGAGTGCTGGAATTGCGGTAAATCTGGCCACATGAAGAAAAATTGCAGATCTCCGAAGAAAACAAACGGAGGCGGTGCAGTTAATGCAGTCACAGACGAAGTTGGTGATGCGCTGTTATTATCTATCGATAGTACGATCGATAACTGGGTGTTTGATTCAGGAGCATCCTTTTACACGGCCCTGAGCCAAGAGATAATGGAGAATTACGTTGTTGGGAACTTCAAAAAAGTTTACTTAGCCGATGGCGTGCCACTAAATATGGTTGGTACTGGAGACATTATTTTGAAAATGCCGAATGGACGCACGTGGAAGATTACAAAGGTTAGATATCTGCCAAAGTTGAAACAGAATCTTATCTCTGTTGGTCAACTCGACGGAGAAGGGCACACAATAACCTTTGGTGGCGGTGTGTGGAAAGTGGCGAAGGGTGCTATGGTGGTTGCTCGTGGTTAGAAAATTGGAAATCTCTACATGACGACAAGCTACCCCGACACGGCATCGATCGTTGACGACATTCTGAAAACGAGATGTGGCACCAACGACTTGGGTATCTGAGCGAGATAGACATGAAGATTCTTGTCAAAGAAGGACAAATTTCAGAGCTGAAATCGGTGGATCATCATATGTGTGAGAGCTGCGTACTCCGAAAACGTAAGAGAGTTAGGTTCTCGAGTGGGGGGAAAAGCTGAAGAACGAGAAATCGGAATTCGTTCATACTAACGTGTGGGGACCATCTCCGATTGCTTCTCTCGGAGAATCACACTACTATGTGACATTCATCGACGACTCAACCAGGAAGCTTTGGGTCTACTTCATGAAACAAAAATCCGATGTGTTTACCGTTTTCAAGAAGTGGAAAGCTCTAGTGGAAAATGAGACAAACTTGAAGTTGAAGAACTTGAGATAAGACAACGGTGGAGAATACATCAACAACAACTTCAAGCAATTTTGTGCCGAGAACGAGATCAAAATGGAGAAGACCATTCCAGGAACGCCCCAACAAAACAGAGTAGTAGAGAGGATGAATCAGACCTTAAACGAGTGTGCACGAAGCATGAGATTACACTCCGGGCTACCGAAGACATATTGGGCTGATGCGGTTAACACCGCTACGTACTTGATCAACATAGAACCATCAGTTCCTCTGAATTTTAGAATTCCAGAAGACGCTTGGGGAGGGAAAAAGATAAACCTTTCTTTCTTGAAAGTGTTTGGGTGTCTGTCTTATGTTCATATTGACGCTATTTCTAGAAGTAAACTTGATGCAAAATCTAAAAAATGCTATTTTATTGGCTATGGTGATCCCAAGTTTGGTAATCGCTTCTGGGATGGCCAAAACTGGAAGATCATCCGAAGCAGGGACTTCATCTTCAATGAATAGGTGCTATACAAAGACAAGCCGCGAGTCGTGGTACTGACCTGACTGTGACGGGGTATACTGATTATGTCGGATAAGGATTCCAGGAAATCCACTTCAGGATCTGTGTTCATCCTAAATTGTGGATCTGTTGTTTGGAGGAGTATCAAGCAATCCTGCATTATTGATTCCACCATGGAAGCAGAACATGTGGCTGCTTGTGAAGCATCCAAAGAGGCTGTATGGCTTAGAAAATTCCTTAAGTATTTGGAAGTTGCTCCGAATGTAAACGAGCCCATGATACTTTATTGTGATAATAGTGAGGCTGTTTCTAACTCAAAGGAACCTAGAAGACATAAGCGCTCTAAGTATATTAAGATGAAATACCATTTGATTAGAGAGATCGTGCAGCGCGGATACGTGGAGGTGAAGAAGATCTGAACGGTGGACAACCTTGCAGATCCTTTCACCAAGGCCCTATCCAACAAGGTCTTCGACCAACATTGAGACGGATTAGGCATGAATGACTACTCTCATCTTATTTGAGTCAAGTGGGAGTTTGTGTTGGAATAGCTCTAGGGTTAAAAAAAATTATCATTAATCATATTAATGGCGGAATATAAAATTTCTTTACTAGTAAACTTTTTACTAACCTAGGCAAAGTTCATATACACGTTATAATTAAAAACATTATTTAAACTAATTGAATACTAACTTTTCTTGTATCTTCAAACTTGAAGCGTCTTAGGAAATATAGATCTTCTTCCTTGGCTCGATTCCTTCACGTCTAGTCTTGAACTTGAGAAACCTAAGGTTTCTATTACAAGAGTCTTAGGAGGTTTAGACGGATTTGTGTGTGGGCACAATTAAACAATATGAACAAAGAACAATGCTTGGATCAAAAGCTAATTCACTAGATCAATTGAGGATCTATGTGTCAAAATAAAAAGGAGTATTTTCTAGAGAGAGAGAGAGAGAGAGGGTCGGCCAAGAGCTAGAGAGAAATAAGAGAAAAACTTATTTTCACATCTCTATGTGAGACTCTATTTATAGGAGAAGGAAAATCAAGAAAGGGTAATTACCCTTTCCTATTATGCATTCATGACACAATATTTGATTTTCTCTCCTCTTCATCTATGTATATGGCCGGCCATTCTATGACATAAGTGATGGAAATTTGTTTCCCCACTTAGCACATTTGTTTCCTTCTCAAGAAAATTCATTTCCCTTTTCTTTTTGGGTAATTATCTTTATAATTAAAGGGAAATAAAATTCTCCTCTTTGATGCATGCTAGCCGAATTCTATAGCCAGGGAATGGGCATCTAGATGCTTCCTTATTTCTTTTAAGAAAATTCTTAAAATACCCATTGTAAAATTATTATTGAACAAATAATGAAATTAATTTCTTAATGCCTCAAACGACTTTTCGGCTTTAGAAAATAAATTATATTTTCATCATATGAAAATATTCAAAATCTTATTTTGACATTCACATCATTTTACGTCCACGTGGACAAAAATACCTTTTAGACATTTTTCGAGAAAAAGTCTAGTTCAACATTTGAACTTATTTTGACTTAACTTCTAGTTTAACAATTCTACTCTAATGACCTATAATAGTGACCTTATGGATCCAAATGACCAAAGCTTGAGCTTCTATACTCGGACTCAAAAGTTCACAAACTTTTTCCGAGTATTAGTTTAATGTCAACTGACTCCACTAAAGAGTTGGCACTGAGAATCTCTCGGTTCAAATGAATTTATTTTCTTTTCAAATTCAACTTAATTATATTGAGCGGATCCATTGAATGTTATCTATGTTTACCCTTCATAAATATCATCAACTAGTGTTCTTATAAAATTACCATTTTACCCTTCTAGTGTTCTTTCCTCAACTCCTTTAGTTCTTGTGAATAAGTTAGAAAAAATGTATTAACGAGGAGTTAACAAGTCACATTGTTTCATCCAAATAAAGTCGCTACTTAATTTTGGATATTACACAGTTCATTTATTCACAATTCAAGTAATAAAACATGAGGTGATACATGAATTCCATATCTATGAGAACTTCACAATGTTGGTTCATGACATCTTCATAACTTAATATCTCACCAATTGGCCTAGTCTAGATCACGTAATGGACCTAGAATTTGACTTTCTCAAATGAGAGTATTAATGCTATGAAATGACATGTCTCATTTCAGGATTTAGGTACGCATGACAATTCATATATAGTGGCCTTGAGACAGAAGATGTTAAATGGTTTGTTCTTCTATTGTCTCTAAAGGTGCATTGGTAAATTCAGTATCTTCGAAAGATAAACTGGAAGAACTATAGAGTTCCTAACTCTCTATGCCTCGTAACCAGACATCATAGATTCTTCCAACAATCATACTGGGATCAATAGTCCGTTGATCTTTAGATTGTGAATATTTCGTTTTAACCAAACCATGAAGTGTTTGTTAAGGCAAATCTACATTTGTCTGTTCATACATTGTTAGGTTTGATTAAGGACTATAAGACTATTGAATATCATCAATCTTCAATCAAACTAAAAGGGAATGAATGAACGTTTCAAATTTTATTAATTTAATCAACAAATTACAATAAGGACTTTATAAAGATTTATATATTACATAAATATGTAAATAAACAATATTCTTGTGGGCATCTCTACCAACAAACTCCTATTTGACTCAAAGAAGATGAGAGTAGTTCTTCATGCCTAATCCTTCTCGATGTTGGTCGAAGACTTTGTTGGATAGGGCCTTGGTGAAAGGATCTGCAAGGTTGTCCACCGTTCAGATCTTCTTCAACTCCACATCTCCGCGCTGCACAATCTCTCTAATCAAATGGTACTTCCTCTCAATATACTTAGAGCGCTTATGGCTTCTAGGTTCCTTTGAGTTAGCAACAGCCCACTCGTATCATAATAAAGTGTCATGGGCTCGTTGACATTTGGAACAACTTCCAAATACTTAAGAAATTTTCTAAGCCATAAAACGTCTTTGGATGCTTCACAAGCAGCAACATATTATGCTTCCATTGCGGAGTCTACAATGCAGGATTGCTTGATACTCCTCCAAACAACAAATCCACCATTCAGGAGGAACACAGATCCTGAAGTGGATTTCCTGGAATCCTTATCTTCTTGAAAGTCGGAATCGGTATACCCCGTCATAGTCAGGTCAATACCTGAATATGTAAGCATCAAGTTTTTAGTTCTCCGAAGATACTTAAGAACATGCTTAACAGCAACCCAGTTCTCAGGTCCGGGATTTGATTGGAAACGACTAACTACGCCAACGGTGAAACATATATTCGGTCTAGTGCACAACATAGCATACATGAGACTTCCTACGCTGAAGCATAGGGAATCTTTCTCATGTCCTCAATCTCTTGTGCAGTCTTGGGAGACTACTTCTTAGAGAGTGAGACTCCATGTCTAAAGGGGTTTAGGCCCTTCTTGGAGTTTTGTATAGCGAAGCAATCCAACACCTTATCTATATAAGATGCTTGGGAGACTGACATGGTATAGTTCTTTCGATCTTGAAAGATCTGAATCCCTAGAATGTACGCAGCTTCTCCTAGATCCTTCATATCAAACTGCTTAGCTAACCAGATTTTAACCTCAGATAATTTACCTACATCATTACCAATGAGTAGTATATCATTGACATACAATACCAGAAACACAACCTTGCCCTCGTGTATCAACTTATAGACACAAGGTTCATCTATTGACTGGTCAAAACCGAAGCCTTTTACAGTTTCATCGAATATAATATTCCATGATCCAGATGGTTGCTTTAATCTATAAATGGATTTAAGCAATTCACAAACCTTGTTCTCTTGATCACTTTCCACGAAACCCTCTGGTTAAGCCATGAAAATGCGCTCGTCAAGATTGCCATTCAAAAAAGTAGTCTTGACATCCATCTGTGAGATCTCATAATCGAGAGCAGCAGGTATGGATAAAAGTATACGGATGGATTTAAGCATTGCGACTGACGAGAAAGTTTTTTCATAATCGATACCTTCCTTTTGGGTATAACCCTTAGTCACTAGTCGCGCTTTGAACGTCTCAACGTTCCCATCCGTACCCCTTTTCTTCTTATATATCCACTTACACCCTACAGGTTTAACCCTTTCAGGTAGCTCTACAAGTTTCCAGACTTTGTTGACATACATCGAATGCATCTCAACTTTCATGACATCAAGCCAAATGTTTGATTTAGAACCAGCCTTTGCTTGGCTGTAGGAAACAGGGTCATCCATGTCAGCGAAGGCTATGGGAGTATATCCATAAGACATGTACCTGTCAGGCTTTCCAGAAACCCTTCTTCTACGTCGAAGTACCACTTGATGAGGTTCTGAATTGTTAGGTTGCGTTTCATTTAGGGTAAGAATAGTTCTTACAGATGAGGTAGAAGCATCCTCACCCAACTTTTCTTCGAGCACAATTTTGCTTCTAGGTTTCATATTCTTCATAGTCCTCCTCAAGGAAACGAGGATTAGTGTTGACAAACATTTTGTCGTCTTCGGGACTATAGAATGTGAAACCTTTGATTTCCTTTGGATATCCAACAACACATATAATTCTAACCAACTAGCCAACTTGCTAGTCTTTTGCCTCAACACATGTGCATGGCAACCCCAAATTTTGATGTGGCTTAAACTAGTTTTACGCCCAGTCCATCGTTCATAAGGAATACTTCGTATCCTCCCCGTGCTTGAATTCTGAGTGGACCACATACATCAGAATGTATTAGTTCCAGCAGCTCAGTGGCTCTTCGACCTTTATCAGAGAAAGGTCGTTTGGTCATTTTTCCTTCTATACAGGATTCACAAGTAGGCAGTGAGCCTGTTGCAGAGGCTTCGAGTGGACCATCCCTCACAAGTCTCTTAATCCTATCTAGACTAATATGACCATGTCTTAAGTGCCAGAGATGTGTTGATTTTATTAGATCAGAGGAGTCATTAAGTTTGATCCTCTTTGGTTCCCTAATTAGATCATTATCTGTTTTAGTGTCTAATAGCAAAGGTTGTGTAGGATAAAGATAGTATAAACCATTCTTTAAACATGCATCAGTGACAAATGAATTGGAAGAAGTAATACGAATTCCATTATGAATAAACTTTAAATAATTATGCTCAACAATTTGAGCTACAGATATTAAGTTTTTCCCAAAGGAAGGAACATAATACACATTATTTAAATTTTAAGTTCTGTCTTCGAAAGACAATGTCACGAATCCCACAGCCTTAGCAGACACCAAGCTCCCATCACCCCACTTGAAGCAGAAGTCGCCATCCTCTAAGCTTTTGTTTTCCTGAATCCATTCAAGGAACAACAAATATGGTTAGTAGCAGCGGAGTCAATAATCCACGATGATACATTATCAGCTACTAAATAAGTTTCGGTAATAAGTACAATACCTTTCCCTTTAGCCTTGAGGTAGGTAGGACAGTTCCTACGCCAGTGTCCGGGCTCATTGCAATGGTGACAGTTGTTCTTAGACTTGTTCACCTTGGCAGTACGGGGCATCTTCTTCTTCTGAAACTTGCTAGGGTTCTTCTTGTCGGCTCTATGATATCTCTTCTTAGATCCAGAGGTGGAGACTCTGTGCTCAGTAGCATGAGCTTCTCCAGTAGTCCTCTTTTTCTTTAAAAGTCCCTCAGTAGTGTGAAGCTCCTTCATTAGCTCGGTAACAATGTACCCTAGCTTATTCATGGAGTAATTCAGCTTTAAAGTATCAAAAGAGTTAGCGAGAGTTTCCAAGATCATGTCTATCTTGGTTTCTCCATCAATCTCAGATCCAAGGATTTCCATCTCATTAAGATAACTTATGATCATCATCTTATGTTCTCTAACGGGAGTCTCTGCTTTCATACGACAGTTCATAAACTGTCATACCGCTTGTTGCCTAGCCTGACGCCCTTGCCGTCCAAACATTTCCTGGAGATTGTAGAGCATTTCATAGGCTGACCCAATATCACGATGTTGTTGTTGCAACACATTGTTCATCGATGCTAAAATATAACATCTCGCAATCTCATCGGATCTGAGTCAGGCTGCAAGGGCGTCCTTGTCCTCTTGAGTCGAATCATCATTCGTTTCAAGATGACATGGGGTGGTGAGTACCCACTTGTGTTTGTCCATGGTAAAGATGATGTCTAGATTACGTTTCCAATCTACGTAGTTAACACCTTCCAGTTTGTTCAAGGAAAGGATAGTAGAGAAGGGGTTTAGAGACATGTTGTTGAAAGTTGAAACAAGTCTTTTGTTTAGGATTTTAAGTTTAATTTTATTTAGACAGTAAAAATCCAAAAATGTTATGAACAAAATGACACTTTACTCCTTCGAAAGAATGCCGCAAAGAGTCGCGTTTCATAAGTAAATGACACATCATTAATGCATAGTCATGATGTCAACACATCAGAGTTTGACTAGCCACCTTATAAAAAAGTTTGATCACTCAAAACTTTTCACAGGGCCTCGAGGGAGGATTACTAGAGTTTGAGTCTTAAGTGTGTAACCAACCACTTAGTTCAACAAGATCTACTTTGAAAACAATCCGCCGAGGGGAGGCATTATCTCATCGTTTCACTTTTTAAAGTAGCTATAAAAGCAATGTTGGGAGCAATGCGTCTATAAGTACTCTCATTTAAGAGAGGGTCACGAGGGTGACTCTTAGTCCGGCGAGATATGGACTTCACATTAATGTTGGGGATTGCGGGTTGCAAATAATAAATACAACCCTCCCACCTAGTTTTTGGAAAATAAGGGGATCTTGGGTTGCAAATAATAAGTGCAACCCTCCCACTTAATTTTTGGAAAAAACACATCATCTCTTATACGTTTGGAAACACGTTTCCAGGTGTAAAGAGAGATAGAGTGGATCACTAGAAAAAAAACCCTATAATCGATATTTGTGAGGGGAGAACAGTGTTAATGCACTAAGGCACAAGTAACATACTCGGATCTTTTTGTCTATTAATTTATTTTTCCTAAGGAAAGTGTTTGAGATAAATAAATCTCACTTTTTCACTTGGAAATTTTTGAGATTCAAAATCTCCTAAAACTAATATCTTCATCTTGATGACATCTTCCTTCAAGGCGTCTTCACAGTGGTTGAGTGCGTGAACGTCTAAAATCCATGAAAGCATCAAGAAGAGGGGAGGAAGCTAGGAGTCGCAAAATCCGGATTTAAAATCCTTGACTCGCGAACTGCCGTACAACTCGGATTTAAAAGGTCATAAATGACACACCGGGTATTTGATTGAGCTGAAACACATTGCATTGGATAGCTAACCTCTGTACCTTTAATTTGGTTGAAGAACCACTAATTTTCAAATTTCGAGCAAATATTTACGCCCATTTTACTGAGCCATAACAATTTGTCCTGAAATTGATAAACAATTAACAGTACGTCAGAGCCAGGCATAATTGGAAAGAGGTTTATTGAAACATTTTAATTGTATGTTTTGATTTCAATTGTGTGTTATATTAACATGTTAATAATTAAATGTAATATAAAACAAGCAACATAATATAAAACATTCAATAAAAAAATTTAAACTAGAAGTGCAATAAACTAGTGTAAACTATGTACACAAATTTTCAAACTTGTCAAAAAAAATTGATTTTCAGTATACTAAACATAAAATAATTAAAAATTATTTTTAATATTTATATAGCATATTTAACAAGTCTAAAATCAACACAAAATTAATTTAAAAGGTCGTACCAAAAACCATTATTGAGGCAAATTTAGAAAATAATTTTCTTATAATGATTTTAAATAACATGTGCATGCTTTTACTTTGACCATAGCTCTGATACCATTTGTTGGAATAGGTCTACGATTAAGAAAAATTATCATTAATCACATTAATAGCGAAATATAAAATTTCTTTACAAGTAAGCTATTTTACTAACCTAGGCAAAATGCATATACACGTTATAATTAAAAACATTATTTAAATTACTTGAATACTAACCTTTCTTATATCTTCAAACTTGAAGCGTCTTGGTAAAGGTAGATCTTCTTCCTTGGCTCAATTCCTTCACGTCCAGATTTCTATTACAAGAGTCTGTAGAGGTTTAGAAGGATTTGTGTGTGGGCACAATTAAACAATATGAACCAAGAACAATTCTTGGATCATAAGCTAATTCACTAGATCGATTGAGGATCTATGTGCCAAAATAAAAAGGAGAATTTTCTAGAGAAAGAGAGAGGGGGGGTCGGCCAAAAGCTAGAGAGAAATAGCAGAAAAATTTATTTTCACATCTCTATGCGAGGCTCTATTTATAAGAGAAGGAAAATCAAGAATGTGTAATTACCCTTTCTTATTATACATTCATGACAGAATATTTGATTTTCTCTCATCTTCCTCTGTGTATATGGCCGGCCATTCTATGACATAAGTGATGAAAATTTATTTCCTTACTTAGCACATTTGTTTTCTTTCCCTTTTCCTTTTGGGTAATTTATCTTTATAATTAAAGGGAAATAAAATTCTCTTTGATGCATGTTGGCCGAGTTCTATAGCTAAGGAAGGGGCATCTAGATGCTTCTTTATTTCTTTTAAGACAATTCTTAAAATACCCATTGTAGAATTATTATTGCACAAATAATGAAATTAATTTCTTAATGCCTCAAACGACTTTTCGGCTTAATAAAATAATTTATATTTTCATCATATAAAAATATTCAAAATTTTATTTTGACATTCACATCATTTTATGTCTGTGTGGAAAAAGAAATACCTTTTAGACATTTTCCGAGAAAAAGTATAGTTCAACATTTGAACTTATTTTGACTTAGTTTCTAGTTTAAAAATCCTACTCTAATAACCTGTAATAGTGACCTTATGGATCCAAATGAACAAAGCTTGAGCTGCCTTACTCGGACTCAAAAAGTTCACAAACTTTTTTCGAGTATTAGCTTACTGTCAACTGACTCCACTAAAGAGTTGACACTGAGAGTCTCTCGGTTCAAATGAATTTATTTTCTACTCAAATTCAACTTAATTATATTGAGCGGATCCATTCAATGTTATCTATGTTTACCCTTCATAAATATCATCAACAAGATGAGATTTATAAAATTACCATTTTAGCATTCTAGTTGTTATTTCCTCAACTCCTTTGTTACTTGTGAATAAGTTAGAAATAATGTATTGACGATGAGCTAACAAGTCACATTGTTTCATCCAAATAAAGTCGCTACTTAATTTTGGATTGCGCAGTTCATTTATTCACAATTCAAGTAATAAAGCATGAGGTGATACTTGAATTCCATATCTATGAGAACTTCACAAAGTTGGTTCATGATATCTTCATAACTTAATATCTCACCAATTGGCCTAGTCTATGAACCAACTTATGAAGATGACTGGTGAGATATTAAGGCGACAGAAGTAAGCGTTACAAGGCACGACTAGTAGTTAAGGGTATCTAACAAAAGGAAGGCATTGACTACACCAAGATCTTCTCTCTGGTAGTCAAGTTGGTGACTATCCGAACTATTCTTCGGTTAGTGGAGAATGAAGATCTACACCTTTAACAAATGGATGTGAAGACCACGTGTCTTTACAGGGAGTTAGAGGAAGAGATCTGCATGAGCAACAAGAAGACTTCGAAGTTAGAGGCAAAGAGAAGATAGTGTGTAAGCTCCAAAAGAGCTTGTACTAGTTGAAACAAGCTCTGAGACAATGGTACAAAAATTTCGACGGTTATATGAAAAAAGCCGAGTTCTTGAGGTGTGAAGCGGATCATTGTTGCTACTTCAAGACACTTCGAGAATCTTTCTTGATTTTGCTTCTCTACGTCGACGATATGCTCATTGTGGGAGCAAAACCTTCAAGAAATCGAGAAGATGAAGAAGAGATTGTCGAATGAGTTTGCAATGAAGGACCTTGGCGCCGAGATGCAAATCCTTGGAATAAAGATTAAATGAAGCAATGAGGGGCTACAATTTTACCAAGAGGAGTACATGAAGAAGGTCATCAGGAGATTCAACATAAGGGATGCCAAGTCGGTTGGAACTCCTTTGGGCATCCACTTTCAGTTGTCCAAAGACAATTCACCAGTGACCAAGGAAGAGAAGGCGCACATGGACAAGATTCCTTACGCTTCGGCTATCAGGAGTCTTATGTACGCGATAGTATGCACGAGACCAGACATTGCACATGCAGTGGGAGTTGTTAGCCGGTTTATGAGTAATCCGAGTAAATAACATTTGGAAGCTTTGAAGTGGATCTTCAGGTACCTCAAAGGAAGCACAAGTTCGGCGTTGTGTTTCCAGAAATCAGATTTGGGGCTCCAAGAGTTTGTTGATGCCGACAACGGTGGTGACATCGATCGAAAGAGCACTTTACTGCTGTTAGTGAAACAAGCGCGTATTAGACAGGAGCAATCGCTCTGATATTACTTGTTGGTGAATCACACGTATATCAGACATGAACACTCACTCTGATACTGCTTGTTGGTGATTTATTCACCTTAGCAACCATATTAAATGTGAAAAAATATTATTTGCACTCACAATAGCCAATTACAATGATGATTGCTAACAAGATCTAGATTTATGAATTTAATTCATTAATGAAAGCAATTCAGCAACGGATGTTATAAAACAAGTTTACAAAAAACTTACCGGTTTGGGATCCACCATAGAACGCCCCGCTCCAACGTGCGCTCTGTTTCGTCCTTCTTTTGGATCGACTATGTTTCTTCCTTCCTCTGAATTACTCGACGATGACACTGTAGTCTTCCGAAACGTAATCTCTGAGACGAATAAGAAAGATGAGTGGACACAATCAATATCTCACTTAGATCTCGAAACCAAATTGTTTTGTGATCTCGCTCCTATTATTTAGGATTGGAATTATATTCCGGGGAATATGGGGAAGAGAATTTCGGCCAAGAGAGAGAGTAGGTTGGCCGAGAATTCTTTATGGAATGAGAGTGTCTATTCTCCTTTTCTTCTATCCATATTTATAGCATTGGTAGGGAGATAAACCCTGAGAGATTTTCTCTCCTTTCTGTTGAGATATTCTCTCCTTTTGGAGATATTCCCTCCTTCTAGAGATATTCTTTCATTTGGATTTAATCTGGACCATTAGATCTCAACAGTGAATCTAAACTCTCTCTCATCCATCAGATAAATATCTATGGTTGAGAATTTCTCTCCTTAGAGAGAAATCCAAAGAGAATAACGGGGAGGAAGTTCGACATGTTTTTGGTGGTCTAATTCTTGCATATTCTGAATGAAAGATTTGATAATGTAAGAATCGTTACCCAACAAATAAATCATTTTGTTATTCGCACCCTTTACAAGTAACCAAATTTCTCTTATCAGTGGGCACATGAGACGTGGACTTCAAGGTCGAAATGATGACGCTGTGTTCAAAATCCTCTTCTTCTCTCTGTTTGATACCTATCACTAGATGCTGCTTTCTTTTAACTTAAACTATGATAAATATTTCAAAATATTCAAATCCTAGAAAAGGTCCTTTGTTATTCTTTTTAGGATTTTTTAGCTATATACCCACAAAAACGTTTACTAATTTCAAAATACCAAATATTTTGTAAAATTTGTGTAAATACTCAATTCAAATTGTTTATATAATTATTTATATTATTTTGACCCGAACCAGATGATGTATAATCACTTTAATTTATTTCAGTTTCTATCGTATGTAACGTCTTTATTTTATGTAATAATGTGAATTACACTTGACCATTTCATAAAGCTGCGAGGAAAATATTGACCGAGGGAGGAAATATGCAAAAATAACAGTATTAAAGTTACGAGAGACGTTTGTTATCATTAATTCATCATATTTTTGCAAGAGTCGTGTTTGTATTTATATTTGATACAAAAAATCATAGGTAACAGCGGATGAGAATCACGTAAGCGCGCCGATTCGCGCGATGAAAATCAACTTCTATACAAGGAATGGGTCATTTTGAAAAATTAAGGTTTGAGATTGTGGAGATGACGACACCTGTTTTCTTGTCGTATCTGATTCACACATGCGGTGCACGTACGGTGGATCTTCAAAGTTTTCATTTTTTAATTAATAAATAAATAAATTTAAAACTTAACCACTGGCACATCAATCTGTAGATAAAGACAACCACCTTAAAGCGTCTGACATGAATTTGAATCCTCTGTTAGTCTGAAACTGAGCACAGGTAATCCAAAATAACTTTGCAACTAATACAAATAGAAAAAGTCAAGACCGAACTACTATTGTATATTCCACATACACCAACAGTCACATGAATACAAAGAAAGCAACGACAGTGAAATAAAGTCCTAAACTTGGGACCAACGAACCTAAAGACAATACTCAATAATAATAGCATTTTAAAGAAAATAATTCATAGATTGGTTGATTGATAAACATACACATCAAAAGCCGACAGACTGAAAACTGATAATACAGTAAAAAAAAAAAAAGTACTATTGTTTTAGCTATTAATTTATGTGTCTTGTTCTGTAGTTGTCTTTTCCTGTGGATTCATGCATGAAAAAAGAAAAGCTAAAAATTAATACAAAATTTCTTCCACAATTTTCTGGAAGGGAAAACACAACACTGTTTCAGTTCCCAATTTGATATGTATTTCATTCATCAAAATCAGAGGCAAGCAAAGAGGGTTTGCTTTTTGTAGATGCAGAAAATACATGACCAGAGAGAGATAAGAGATCAAAGAAACATAACTTGAGCCAATATAATGACTTGCCATTTTCCCATGACAATTACAGCGTGATGTGGTGTTTCTTCACTGTTCTTTCCAGATTCTACCGGTGACCCTAAGCTTCAACTCTTTTCGATCTCCACCAGAGAAGAAGAGAGCCATGTTGCGTTGGATCATGAGTCCATCAAAGCTGTCGCGGACTTTCCGGTGACTATCTCGGACACTCCTCGGAACGCCCTGCCATACCATCTTCCTTCCATTTCCACCCACTTCGAGGCTGTAGTTGTAGTTCTTGGCCTCGTTGTCGTCGCCCATGAAGCGCAAGAACGCGATGTACACTGGAGCCATGCCCAGTTGGAAAGCCTCAAAGTGAAGACAAAAATATTGGCCGAAACAACTGAAAACCTGCAAAGATTCAGAGCCGCGTTGAAGTTGGAGCAGAGTAAAACGGAAGGAAGATTACACACGTGATAGATTTTTGGACAAATCCGAGTTCTTCCTTCCTCTCCCTCTCTCTTTCATAATGCCTCCTAACTATCTTTAACTCCTAATTATCTACTTACTATCCAAATTCCCCTACATCACAGATTCCCACAATTTTAAATGTAAACAAGGTTTGAGTCAAACATCCTAAATTCAATCAACCATTGGAGATAAGCAAAGGCAACTGAAAGAACAACATTTCAAAGGGAAAGATTGAATGGAGTACCGTAAGCATCCAGGTGGCGTTTTCAACCTCCTGTGGGTTTGATTTTACATATCGATGGTTGAATGTACTTCCACTGTGCATGTCAACTTTGTGGTCATCTCGAAGATGATTCACAAGAAAAGGAATATCACCAACCACAGTGCATTCGGATCCCGCGTACGGGCAGGTGTAGGGTCTGTAGACGCATTGAGATTCGTGCTTTAGCTTGCTGTAATAAGGGTATATCCCACTGCAGCCGAAACTCTGATATTTACAAGGAAGCTCAAGCGACGCAGCCACTTTCTCCAAAGCAAGACACCTTATGTTACCCAGCTCGTGGCGACAGGTTGGGCATCGATTGTGAACCCTAGGCTTGCAACCAGAACACAACGTGTGCCCATTTGAACACTACAAAAACAAAAAGAAAACGAACCCACATCTATGATGTTCATGAATATGACCTCTGATAAGCATCTTTCTAGCTACGGTACGTCCAACACCAAAATCTCCACATATAAGAAATACGTGGGTTCCGATAGATTTATGCTCCTTGAATACCAGTACCTATCAGGACTCAGATTTGTAAGAAATTAAAGTCATATTGATGTAATTTAGTTTATTGATAGAGCCATGCAGATTCAACTTAAATAAATTAGTTTGTTATGGGCTACAATCTGATCTTGTTCTATAAATCAGTAGAGTGTTTAATAAAAACAAGAACACAGTGAAAGATGAACAACTGGTGGTATTTGAACAATTGACTCTCCCACAATTCTTTCACGAGAATATCATAAATAAAATAAAAAATAAATACAAAAAATATATATCTATTGTATTTGACACCTTTCTCCTGAAATTCTCTCCTATTTCTATTTCTGGTAATACAACACTAACATATTTCTGTATCTTTAGGTTCTGGAAGATTTTTGCAACAAAGTATGAGGTTCTAATGATGCAAGATATATGAATATGCATCACCTTTGAACTACAACTGAAATACAATTAGACACACGCCAAGCAAATTGACCAAACCTGATGAATAGGAGGGTACATAGCATTCAAACACACAGGGCACTCCAAAAGATCACGGACACTGCTCGAAACAACAGCAGGTTTTGCTACGCTTTGGACAGAATCTCCTATGGCTTCGCAGATGTCCAGCGTATCTTCGCACTGAGGGGGATCGATAACCTCTGATTTGCTCCGCATGTCTTCAAACAACATATTGCCAGACGCCATGTAAGCAAGGAGAGAGAAAACCTTTATCTGTAACACTAGGAACCCAAAATGACACATGTGTAAGTTAACACTGATTATAGAAGATGTATAATGCTATGAAAACTAGACAATGTCAATCTTCTATGCATAAATATAGCACACCAGAAAACGATACCATTTGGACCATCCAAATAATAATTTCAATTACAGTGAAATTAATGGTAGCTTCTTACCAGCAACCTTTTTCAAAAAAGCTTTTCAAGGCTTCTACCCATAACTGCAGTAAAAAAGTTTCGTGATCGATTCCTGTAACGAAGCCAAATGAATCCGGATATTAATCAAGCGGAAGTCAAAAAAGATAGGCGAGTCAACATAAATGCAAGTCCAAGTCAACTTAAATACGTTTCAATACGAACAAAATCAATAATCATCAAGAGGAAACACTCGCGAGTCAAATTAGCAATTACTCGCAATGAAAGGGAGACAATTTAATCATCCACTTCTTAAATGAGCTGAATACAAAATCCACGAACAACTTTTTGCAAGACTACAGGAAAAGGAAGTCCATTCTTCGTTAATAATAAAATAATTTAAAGACCTAATACTTCGCTAAAATCCAAAACCGCTGCGAAACGGGATCTAGAACAATAACGAAAATCAGAGAAAGCATAAAAATTTAAACCCACCGGATGAGAGAAGAACGAAACGGCTGTCTAGTACGAAACTCGAGAGAGATTAGTAAAAAAAGACATCGACATGGCTGAATCATAAAAATCCTGAACTCCAAAACCCTAGGGTTGAAGAGAGAGAGAAATACAGGCAGATAATGAAATAACAGTGAGAAGCGGTGATAATGAATGCCGCCGATAATTATTTATATATAGATAAAAAGAAAAACAAGAAAAGAGACAACAGAGAGTGCGTATTAATTTTGAAGAAGAAAGGGATTTCAAATTAAAGCCGTTAAGAGAGAGAGAGAGAGAGAGAGACGAGGAGCGTGGAAATGAGGAAAGAAAGAAACACTTCTCGAGAAAAATAAAATACAAAAAGGAAAAATGGTATAACCAGTGGACCCACGTCTTTATTCGGACTCTGAATTTTTTGTTTTGCTCTCCTCTCCTGTTTTTCTTTTATTTTTCCCTCCCCAAAGCATGTTGTAACAACTAAAGATTGAACGGTCGAATGCTAATAAATGTTTGATGATTCAAAAACACAGAAATATCGCTAGCCAAACGAAAATTTGATGGAAAAAATGTAAAAAGCGAAAAATAAAATGTCGATGAGATTATCATTGGCCGGTCGGGAATCCGACAAAAATAATATTAATTCGACGAAAAAAATGTTGATTATAAAAATTTAGGATTACAAAAATTATATCCATAATATTTATAAAATTGTAATAATATATTAAAATGTAAATTTAAAATATAATTGAAACTGTATTTTTAATATAATGTGTATTTAGGTTTAGAATAAAATTAAATGTAAATATGAAGTTTAGAATAAAATTAAATATAAATATTAATTATTTATAAAATCTTAATAATATATTAAAATATAAACTTAAAATTTAGTTAAAAATTTGTTTTTAATATAAGGTGTGCATCATTATAAAGATTGAATATTAAATTTAGAATAAATTAAATATAAAATATACAGTAAAAAAAACATTAAAAATTGTCTCAGTGAGGATTTGATCCCTTAACATGGGATAGGGCGAGCGACGTGACTAATGTTTAAGCTGTTGAGTTTTTTTATTAGAGTGCCTTTATATTATATTTACTTATATATCATCGAACGACGAAAATCGGCCCGTGCATGGAATTTCCACGAACTTCGTCGGTCAAAAATTGACGAAATGCTTATATGGGCGGTTTTTGGCCGACCAACGACGAAAAACGGCATAACCATGAAATTTCCACGAGTTTCATCGGTCATTTAATACTACGAGTCATCCGTCAAAATTTGTACTAAGTCTCTTATCGAATGGAATCGAAGAAGGCCATTGAGCGTCAACGACAACTACTTGAGACACTCACGTCTTCGTCTACGGTCTTTGACTCGGCCAAGATCGGAAGAGAAGAAATTAGATTCTTTTGTAGAAAATAGATGCTTTTTGTGGAGAAAAAGAACACATATTAACGTTAAATGAATAAGATGATCTGGCTCCATCATGGAGATGTTAATTTATCGAAAGGTCAATCAACGAAAGAAGAAGAATCGAATTAAGGGAATTTTTGATCCTCACGACGCTTGGACTACATATCCGACTACAATAAAATATATCATCTCCAACTATTTCGTTAATATTTTCTCATCTTCTAATTCTTCTCCGAGTGATATTGTTGTGGTCACAAGGAATTTGGAGTCGAAGGCGCTGAAATATATGAATGAAATGTTGGTGTCTAGATTCATGGAGGAGGAGATTCGAGTGGCCGTTTTTGAAATCAATCCCCTAAAAACTCCCAGAAGAGATGGACTTCTCGGTCTTTTTTTCCAAAAGTACACACATTGTTGGAGAAATGTAATTAAAACTTGTCCTGGTATTCTTAACGACAAGAAAAAAAAGTTGGAGAATTAATGAGACGGTGATAACATTATTCCGAAAATAAAGGTTCCGATGAAGGTTAAGGATTTCCGGTCGATTAATCTTTGTACAATGCCCTACAAAATCATTTCAAAATGCATCACTAAATAGACTTCAAGCATCAATGACTGAAGTTATTTTAGAAAACCAAAATACTTTTGTGGGAGGAAGAATTATCTTCGACAATGTCATCATTTGATACGGGCTACACACGATGAAGATCAGGCACTTCGGGAGCGATTTTAGCGGCGCTTTAAAATTATACATGTCGAGAGCGTATGACCGCGTGGACTGGGATTGCTTGAATGATAGTATGATCTTTTTCAAAAATAAATTGATGGGAGAGTCAAAAAGTGAAACATAGCTTTGAGATGTATTCCCGGTCTTCCGGATAAGTGACTAATTTTGACAAATCCAAAATTTGCTTCGGGAAGAATGTGAAGAATGAGAGCCTTGGTCGGGAACTTTAAGTTTTGATCACAAAAAATCATAGTAGATATCTCGGTCTTCCTTTGATTAATGGAAAAAGCACGGTCTCTTCAAATTCATCAAAGATCGAGTGTGGAGCAAAATTAGAGGATGAGAAGACTCTTTTTTTCTCATGGACCGGGAAATAAGTTATTAACAAGGTGTTCTTCCAAGCGGTTTCGAGCTACGTCATGAGTTGTTTCAAAATCCCTAAGAGTCTCATCAAAGATCTTCATAATCTTGCGGCGAAGTTTTGGTGGGGGAGTAGAGCGGAGTGCGGAAGACTCATAAATGGGAAAGATTTTATGACTGGAAAGAAGATGGTGGGATGAGCTTTAAAAATTTGGAATGATTCAACCAAGCTCTTCTTGTGGAAAGCGTGTGACAGGTCCTTCGGTTCCCGAACTCTTTAGCTTCGCAGATATTTAAAGCGAGCTATTTTCTGGACTCGAATATTCTTAGTTCTAATTGGTCGTACAAGGCATCTTCTCTTTAGAGGGGAAAACTTTGGGGCTGAAAGGTGATCGAACTAGGCTCGAGATGGAAGGTAGTAAGGTCTCAGTTTTATTAACAACAAAAGGGTTATGGGATATTTCCTCTCTACACCAACTCTTTTGTGAGGATGGCGTGGTCAAAACTTTAAAGATTTCGAAAACAATCGCGACCACAACCGACGACCTTGTGTGGCATTTCTCGAAAGACGGGGATACTGTGAAAAGCGAGTATCGGGCGACTTGTGATCTTTTGAGGAAAGTGGGGTCATATTTTCGTCTCGCCTATTCAAATTGGTGGATTTTTTTTTGCAGAAACTTCAAATTTCACCTAAGATTCGTGTGTTCTTGTGGAAATTTACCCGAGAGTGGATACCCTTCCTCGTACTCTAGCCCGACGAGGACTGAAAATTTTATTGGAATAGGTCTAGGGTTAAGAAAATTTATCATTGACAAGTTAATGACGAATTATAAAAATTTCTTTATAAGGAAACCAATTTTACTAGCCTAGGCAAAGTGCATAAACATCTAATGATTTAAAAACATTATCTGATTATTATTTACTTGGTACTAACCTTTTTTGTAGCTTAATTTTTGAGAAGTCTTAAGAAAGGTTAAACGTCTCGTCTCGCTCCAAGCTTCGTCACCATGAACTCGAGTAACTTAAGGTTTCTATCACAAGAGTCTATTGCGGGTTTAAAGGATTTGTGTGTGGGAACAATTAAACACAATAACTCAAGAACAAGTCTATTAGCTAAAGAACTAATTTAGGCCTAAATCTAATGAGGACTTATGTGCAAAAATAAAAGAGATATTTTAGAGAGAGAGAGAGGAGTGGTCGGCCAAGAGGGACAGCACAAGAGCAAAAAATCTTATTTTCACATCTTAATGTGAGCCTCTATTTATAGGAGAAACAAATACAAGAAAAGGTAATTACCCTTTGCTATTGTGCATTCATGATACAATATTTGATTTTCTCTCATCTTTCTCTATGTACTTGGTCGGCCATATTATTGCATTAGAGAGAGAAATTTGTTTTCTCACTTAGCACATTTGTTTTTTTTCTCAAAGAAATTCATTTCCCCTTTTCCTTTTTGGCAATTATTTTTATAATTCAAGGCAAATGAATTTCTAGATATGAATTCTCTATTCTCTTTGATGTTGGTCGAATTCTTTGTTTATGGGGGAGATTTTAGATGTTTCCTTATTTATTTTAATACAATTCTTAAAATACCCATTGTAAAATTAATATTTCACAAATAATGAAATTAATTTCATAATGACTAAAACGACTTCTCGGCTATAGAAAATAATTTATATTTCCATCATATAAAAATATTCAAAATATTATTTTGACATTCACATCATTTTATGTACACGTAGAAAAAAATACCCTATAGACATTTTACGGGAAAACGTCTAGTTCAATACTTAAACTTATTTTGACTTAGCTTCTAGTTTAACAATCTTACTCTAATGACTTGTAATAGTGACCTTATGGATCCAAATGAACAAAACTTGAGCTAACTTGGACTCAAAAGTTCACAAATCTTTTCCGAGTATTAGCTTAATGCCAATTGACTCCACTAAAGAGTTGACACTGATAATCTCTCGGTTCAAATGAATTTATTTTCTACTCAAATTCAACTTAATTATGGTGAGTGGATCCATTGAATGTTATCTATGATTACCCTTCATGAATATCATCAACTTGATGAGATTTATAAAATTATCATTTTACCCTTCTAGTTGTTATTTTCTCAACTCTTTTGTTACTTGTAAATAAGTTAGAAATAATTTATTGACGAGCAGATAACAAGTCACAGTGTTTCATCCAACTAAAAGTCGTTACTTAATTTTGGATACCGCGCGGTTCATTTATTCACAATCCAAGTAATAAAGCATGAGGTGATATACGTTGCATTTCAACAATCTTGTACATGAATTCCATATCCATGAGAACTTCACAAAGTTGGTTCATGGCATCTTCATAACTTAATATTCCACCAATTGGCCTAGTCTAGATCACGTAATAGATCTAGAATTTGACTTTCTCAAATGAGAATATGTAAGATATGAAATGACATGTCTCGTTTCAGGATTTAGGTAAGCACGATGCAATTCATACATTATGACCTTGAGACAAAAGAGGTTAAATGGTTTGTTCTTACATTGTCTCTAAAGGTGCACTAGTCAATTCAGTATCTTCAGAAGATACACTAGAAGAATTATAGGGTTCGTAACTCTCGATTTCTCGTAACCAGACATCGTAGATTATTCCAACAATTAAACCATGAAGAGTTTGTTCATACGTTGTTGGGTTTGATTAAAGACTACAAGACTATTGAATATCATAAAGCTTCAAACAAACAAAATACGAATGAATGAAAGTTTCAATTTTTATTAATTTAATCAGCAAATTACAATAAGTACTCATGAGAGATTTATATTACATCAATATGTAAATAAATAATCTTCTTGTGGGCAACTTTGCCAACCAATGACCCATTTTATTTTCGATGCACCAACAGTAAGGAGACAACTTTCCATGCCTTATGAGAGTGTCGAGAGAGTAAGCAAGTTTGGAAGCTACTTGGATGGTGGAAGATGGTTAAAGAAGATTTTGAAGGTGAGTTTATCTCTTTCCTCTCTCTTATGCACTACAAGTTGGGAATCCGTAATTTCGACCTTTGGTGGTTCTGATTTGGAGCCTTTGGAATCGTCGAAACAACATGGCGCATTACAAGTCGACAAGATCCCCCCATGAGAGAACCAATTAGTCCATCGGTTACCTCGACGTTTGAAAAGAAAATCTTTCGAGTCCTACGGCACCTTCCATCTCTTCCCAGCAGCTACATTAGAAGCCCCCGACCATTGGCATGATAGTTATTGCCGTGGATGACGCTTTGTCTAAGGATGGAAATAAGTGTGGATTTGGAGGAGTATTTTGAAACCATAAGAGGTGTGTTTTGACAGAATTCTCTTGGCCTCTCGATCGACTCCTCACTCAATCGGTGGTGGAAGACATGGCGATTTTGACAAGCCTCAAGGAAGCAAGAACCCTTGGCATCAACAATGTCGAGCTCCAATCCGATTGCAAATAGCTCATTCAATCCAAGGTAGCTTCGACAAAAGAGTTGGAGTTAGTCATTGCGAATATCCTTGAGGTGATGTGTGTTTTTGAGTATTGTGTTGTTTCTTTTCATCCTAAATTATGCAATTTGTTGCTCATAGTTTAGCGAAATAAGCTCTTGATTTGGATAAAATTTGTTTTTGGAACAATGTTTATCCTCTTGAATGTGGAGGAAAATACATTAGCCGATTTGGCTAAAATTAATTAGGGGTGTTTATCCCCATTTCCCAAAAAAAAGACCTTAACTAAAAAATGCTAATACTAAAAATATTAAACGAAAGAGTTCATTATTGAAATCAATGTTTTCAATTTCCGAAAAGGTAGTCGAAAATTGTAGCGAATAGGAAGAACCCGATACGATTATGATTATTTAAGGATAAATGTAGTCATTTAACAAAATAATTGTTGCAATATATAATAACTAAACACGCAAGTGTACGTATCGAACAAGTAATATAATGATAAAGTAACAGATGTCTAACTCACATAGATTAGTTATTTTAGCAATTTTATTAATCTGTAGCGAATTGATTTTAAAATGTCGATATGAACTAATGCAAAATTGAAATAACAATAAATCAAAATAAAGACTAAACACGAGATTTCAAAAGTAAAAGACATGTGACACAATTTCACCGGGCAACAAAAGATTAGGGATTTCTGGTACGGACAACTAATTATTCTTATGTAACCTAATCCCATTCAATCTACAATACTCATTATCATTTCACAAGTGATCTAGCAATTCTATGCAGTTTTCGGATTATTATCCTCTCAACTTTAAATTTTGTTAGAACAACCATACGCAATGAACATGAGAATTCATCGATTACATAATTACCTCTGTCTAACAAATTATAACAATATGATGACTAAAATAGCGTATAAGTCTCTATTCTCTCTCGAATATCCAACCGCTCTTATATGACAATTCTAATGATGATCAAATATAAATAAGAATTTTTTAATCAAGACTACATGTGATAAAATAATTTAATTATTCACCAACCGTAAAAATACCCATACTAATCTCCGTTCAGTTACATCACAGCCCCAATAAAAACCTAACCACTTACCATATTCATGAACTTAAACAAACGATTAATAATAAAAATCATAAGCAGACTTATTATGAAACGAAAAAGTGAATATAAAAGCAAGAAATTCAATAACTGAAAATAAAAGAGTAGAGCAGAAGAATAAAATTGTATAAGCGGATTTCCAGCTGACGAATTGTCAATTCCACGCTCAACTAAAGAATAAAAATAGGAGTCTTCTGCGCGTGTTAAACACACCTATCAATACTATGTTCTTCTAATGTAAAATAGTAGTTTTTCAATAATAAAAAAATTCAACTAAATGACCAACATGCATATACACAATTTGGAAATGACCACTATTTTTTAAAACTTTTGTAAACGATCCAAGCGCTTATGTGGCAATCCAATTTACATATTTGATTTACCGGTTTGTATTTATAAAATTTGTAATTTTAATTTTAGTTTTAAATTTCGATTTTAAAATTTAAATTCAGCGTAAATCTGTTGTATTAATCTGATTATGTTTTTTAAAATGTATAAAATATTAGTTTATCAAATTTTTTAAGATCCTATTATTTTGGAAATAAAATTTATGTAGTCGTTAATTAATGGTTTAGGTCATCTAATTATTTACTCTATTAATTTGTTTTTTTTATTATCTCTGTATCTGTCTTTTTAGTTTTGAAAAATCCAAAATTATGAAATTAGTTAAGATCTTAGGAAAGAATCACTTTTAAGTTAATAATTAATTTGTAATGTTGTTAATTATCGTATAATTTACAAGTCATTTACATGAATTAACATTTTATTACATGCAAGTTCATACACTATCTTCAATTTTGAATTTTAAATTTTAGTGTGGAATTATTGTATGAAATTAATACGTGTATTTTAATTTTTAAATAATATTTATTAATTATTAGTTGACCTAATTAGTTAAAATTCTATTTTTAAAGAAAGAATCACTAATCTGTGATTTATTTACTCGACTATATATTAGGAAATAGTCACTTTAATTATGAATTTATTTGTATTGTTGTTAATTATCCCACAATTTACAAGTCATTTAGATCTTATTTAGATGCAGTTTCATACATTGTACCAACCGTTAAAAACTTACAGGGACCGTATTACAGCCGATAGAAAACAAATATTTGCACCTTCACACAGTAAGAACACTCGGTATTGAAAACCAAAACAATAAAAGATGTTGCTTATTTATTTTACACATTCTTAAAATAAAAACAATAACAAATTTCTACGTTAAATCACTAAAAATCCAAAAAAACAACGTCACGTTAACTTGTTATTTACTTCGCTAACAAATTTATTTCCAACCATTTTTTGGGTTAATATATAAACTTAAAATTTGAGAACGTTTACATAAACGATGGTTCTAACCTAGAAATCAAACGATTCAAACTCAAAATTAGACGAATTTTTTTTAGTATTAGGTTTTTCTTTTTGTTTCATTCATAATGATTGAATGCAATTATATTTCCTTCCTTGTTTCCCGGGTCAGTAATGAGTTAATTATTATTTTTTAATTTACTTAACCAACAATTATCCTTGGGGAAAAAAATTTCGTGGCCAAATTGTCAGCGAAAATTTGTAAAACAAATGGGCCAACTATTTACGAAAGTTTTACAAATTCATGCTATTTCCAAATTCACTTATGTATAGTTGGGTACTATATACAATAATCTTACCTTTAAGGATAAATAAATATTTGTTTTATGATTCGACACTATATACGCCAGAACAAGAGCCGTAACAGTTTGTTGTGAATTAAAAGACGAGCTACACAATTTTAGTGATATTCTTGTTAAGCGAGCTACACAATTTTAGTATCACTAGTTGAGCATGCGGTTTTTATTGACACCTCCAAACTCTAAGTACGATTCAAGAGGTCGTACCAACGTCATCACTACTCAAATTAAAATTAGTGGTAATTAGAATGATCTAGTGGTAATACCACACCCTTTCAAGTTGGAGGTTGTGAGTTCAATCTACACCAATCGCAAGCAAATGAAAGTTTGCCTTAAAAAATATTATGGATTAGTGTTATGTATTGCGACTTTAATTTATTTTGAACTTTCATATGTTGTGAACTTTTTATTATGCTTTTTAAATAATTTTGCTGTTTATAATGTGATATATGTATCCTATTTTTTATATTTAAAATTATATAACATTATTTTTGTGGCTATTTTTCGTGTTTTAAAAGAATTGTTAGTTTTTTAGATTATTTTGTTTTAATTCTCGAATTTTAAATTACTGATCTAAAATCTATAATTGTCTCAAAATCTTGATTGGAAGTTTGAACTCGGTCGTTATTTTATAGTATCAAATGTTAAATATAAGCTTCTTGCACATTATGTATATCAAAAGTCATGACAACGAGCAAATTGACTAGGTTTTTATTTTAGGGGCTCAGAAAAATATAATAATAGTTTTATTTTGGGGAAGTGTGGTCGGTGCCACGAAATATCATAAATACCCTCATGTATGACGAAGGAAAACCGTGGTTACAAAAATATGCAAAAACAGAAATCACGGGAAGAAAAATGAAATGCGATAAACACAATAGACAAAGGGCGCTAGGTAGCCGTGCGGGATCTGAACTCGCGATCATCGGCGCTAATGGCCTCCTCCGAGTAAGACGGGACTAAACCCAGCAAGTCGAGACGATTGATGCTTAACCGCATAGTGCGCTAAATTATGCGCAACAACATTACAAAGACGATAGATATGCATAATGCTAAAATCGTCAAGCTCCCTCACCTCTCTGAAGATGTGGTGCAAGATCGTCCCAAGCTCTGTCGCTGGCGTCGCGCCCTCATCGACCATCCTCACCACCCCCAGGCAGTCAGACTGGATCTCTGATCTCCTGCCATCGACGCTGCGAACAAGCTCTATGCCACAGAGGACTGCGTACGCTTCCGCAAGTTGGGTCCATCTAGGGGTCGTCGTCACCCTCGAAGTCGTCGGAGAACCTCCGACTAAAGCTGCTCTATACTCCTCTAGGAAGCTCACCATCCACTGAACTAGCTGAGGCTGACTCCACGCAGATCTCCCAGCTAGGACGCTGTTTCAGTGGTTCCAAAGCTCCCAAATAATAGTGATAAATAGCTCATGGAAACGAACCTCAAGAACATCGGTCGCTCTAATGATAGTGTCAAAAGCGTCGAGGTCTCTAAAGGGAGGAAGGATGTGGTCAAAGCCCGAATCCTTCCAGACTCTCCTGCTCCACCTTCAACTCCAAAACGCATGAAAAAATGTCTCTCTCGCCTCCTGACAGACATGGCAGCTGTCGTCAGAGGTGATCCTCTTCTTAGCAAGTACTGCTCTAGCCGAAATCTGGCCAAGACAGACTCTCCAACAGAAAAGTTTCAACTTGGGAGAAACTCTCAGCTGCCAGAACTTCGTCCACCACCTCTCCATCACCGCCGGATCTGAAGAACTGGCGATCGGAGTACTGGCTCTCTCCATCGCGACACGGTAACCGCTCCTAACAGAGTACTCTCCGTCCTCACTAAAGTGCCAATGGTGCACATCAGGGATGCCCTCACCACCACACGGGATGCCTAAGATCTCTGCAGCGTCCTCCTCTCCAAACATCGCAGTAATGAGATCGACGTCTCAACTACCGTCGAATCTCATAAGCTCGGCAACTCGCATATCAGGAGGGATCTAGGGTGGATTGATCCAGGTGACAGGTCTGTCTCTAGGAACCCAACAATCACCCATGACTAACACAGAATCGCCGTCCCTGATCCGCCATGTCGATCCGGACTGAATAATCTCACGACCCTAAAGAAGACTGCGGCAAATGGAAGAGCATTACGAGCCAGGACGAGCCGTCATAATATCTCCGTCGGGGAAGTAACTCTGTCTGTAAACTCGTCCGACCAGACTCTCCGGTCTCCTGAGAAGTCTCCAGGCACTCTTAGCCAGAAGGCCCTGGTTGGACTTCTCCAGATCTCTGAAGCCCAACCCGCCCTCTGACTTGTGTCTCGTGAGATCTTCCCACTTGCACCAGTGGATCTTCCTAGTCTCCATGACACCCCCCACCAAAATCTGGCAATCGCCAAATGAATGTATCTAATCAAACGGAGGGGAATCTTGTGACAAGAAGCCACGTAGCTGAGAATCGACTGAATGACAGACTTAATGAGAACCTCTCTTCCAGCCTGCGAGAGGGAGAGACCGTTCCAACTCTTAATCTTTTCCCAAAGACGGTCTCTCACAAACCCAAAAAGCTCCGTCGAACTTCGACCAGTAAACATGGGAAGACCCAAGTATCACTCGTGGCACTCAGTCCTCCTAACACCAAGGATCTGGGCTAAATCCTCCCCCTCATCCTGGCTCACATCCATATCGAAACAGACATCGGACTTTTGAAAGTTCACTAACTGGCCTGAGGCCTCTAAATAAGTCCGTAAAATGTCTGTGACCATCTCGCACTCGTCAGGTCTCGCTCTGCAGTATACCATGCTATCATCCGCGAAAAGAAGGTGAGACACGTGTAGATCCCGAAATCGAACTCCATAAATCGCTCCAGCATCCTCGCTGGCTCGAAAGAGGCTCGAGAGACCCTCAGAACAAAAAAGGAATAGAAAGGGAGATAGAGGGTCCCCCTGACGGAGGCCTCTAAAAGGAGTCACACTGCCTCGGGAGGAGCCGTTGATGTTGAAAGCAAACCTGATTGAGGTAACACATCTCATGATAAGGCGCACCCACTGCGTGTTGTATCCCAGTCTCAACTGTTGAAACTTACTTAACGATTTAAGTACATTATTATTAAACATAACTAATTACGTGCGGAATTAATAATAAAAACGATCTAGCATATTAAACTATTTAATATCTAACAACCAATTGACATTAAAATCATAATCATGTTAATTAACAATTTAATTCTAAGCATATTATTTCAATAAAATCAAACACTCCAAACAATCATAACAGTTATATTAATTAAGAGTATTTAAGGTTATCGAAACTTACATCGTCGAGTTATAAATAACTCGGTCGAGGAATTGAAAATGAGTTCGATGCGAGAATCTTCAAACTTCTCCAATTCCGGGTTTGCAAGAGACTTCCTCGGCTCGTCAACACGGGCAGCGAAGGCGGCAATCAGGCGCGTCCTTGGGGCTGGTCCGGGAAGCTGGCAGCAGATGGCGCGCGGTCCTCAGCAGGCTGGGAACGGGCGACAGTGGCTGGACTCGTCCGACGCAGAAGGCAGCGGCCCTAGGAGACCCCGGAGCGGCTGAGAGGGGCAGGCACCTCTGGGCTCAGGCGGAGGAACATCGGGGATGTCGGCAGCGTCCTGGGCAGAGGCAGACTCGGCAGGACAAAGGCGTCAGGCTGCTGGGACACGCAGAGGCGCGGTCGGGCGGAGTCAGGCGCAGGTTCGCGCGGATGGGCGGAGGCAGATCGCAGGCGAAACTTCGCGACGACGCTGAGAGCTCTTGGAAGCTCGGATCGAGATGCCGTTTTTTGCGTTGCGTCGGCAACGAACTGACTTAAATGGGTTCGAAGAGAGATCTGGGTTTCCAGGCTCAGATTCGTCGGAATCATCGAATCTTTGGTTCGGAGGTGAGATTTCCAAAAAATAAATCTCAATGAAAATAGACCAAACAACCACAAGTTAATTCAACGATGACACAAGAAGAATATGAGAAGATGAGTGTGGGCTCGAGATGAATGCACCCGAGAAAACAAGAAACGAAATTTCGTCTTCCCGGGTGATGGGATGGTCGGCCAAGAGGGGAGAGAGAGAGAGAGCAAAAAACTTCTCATAGGGTTTCCTCAAACCCTTTATTTATAAGCACTGTTAATGGGCTCTCATGTGGGCTTTTGTTGAATCAATATTCAGCCAAAACCATATTAATGGCCGACACCTATGTTCTAATCGTCTCTCAATTTTGTTTCCCAAATTGCCTTCATTTAATTTCCAAATTCGACTTAATTTAGAAGTCTCATCTATTTAATAACTTGTTATTAAATTGTTTCATGGTTATCGAATAACATGAAACGAGAAACGTTTTATTTTCTAATATTGTTACTGTGAGTTCTCAAGAAGATTATTATCACAATAATAATAAAGTTCTTTAATTCACAAAATCAATAATTAATGAATAACACATTATCCATTAATTCGCTTGGAAAGTAAGTTTCTCTATACAAATCATAATTTGTATTTAATGAGTAAATCAATTTATTGCGTTCAACTAATCTCTTCTAAATGTGCATCATTGAGACCATATGGACCCTCATGAACGAAGCTTGAGAATTAAGCACATACTCAATAATTCACAAATTATTTCCGGCTTATAATTCTTAATAATGGTCGACTCCACTAAAGGACCAATATTGAAAATCTCTAAGTTCATGCGCTTATTTTTCCATTTGAAGTCACAGAACCTTTCTGTACTCGATCCACGGTGTACTTTACTAAAATACCCTTCGTGTGTATCAGTAAGTCCGGGGAATGTAAAATTACCGTTTTACCCCTATAGTTATTATTTCACTAACTCCTTTGTTACCTGTGAATGAGAAAAAACATAAAGTGTGACGTCAATACGTGTCACATGTTTTAATCAAGGAATCTCATATTCAATGATTATCAGGCCAGATTAATTCATTCACTATCTCGTAACAAAGCATAGTGTGATACAATGACTTTCATTATGTGTACACGAATTCCATATCTGTGAATCACATAATCCAACACTACAACATTATGTCACCAACCGTCGGGTCAGATGCAGCCATTACACGGCCATCGCCCATTGACAAATCAAATGACATAAAGTGTAGTATCGACTATGCACTCACCTCAGGATTAAGGTAGTTATCGAAGTACCCCTCGTATGTGATCTTGGAGCTTCTGGATTAAACGGTTTTATATCGAGCTTCCATAGAATCACTAGGTCTTGTTCAATATCTTCTATAAGATATCAAGAATGAAATCATAGAGTCACAACTTTCTATATCACATGATAAGATATCATGATTCATTCAAACAATCGTTACTTAGACTCGAATACTCAATCAGTCTTAAGATTGTGAACAAATGGTTTAAACTAGCCACAAGGGGTTATCATGTCAAATCTATATTTAACACCCTTTTCGTTAATGACAGTTTCAGAGCGTAGCATACATACATAAACACAAACTATAGGAAAAGAATGCTTATTTATTAATATTAATGTTTCAGCAAAATATTACAAATAATAAATAAAATGTCTAATATTCTCCTTTGTGGGCACCAATCCCAACATCAACATCATCGACTCCAAGTAGACCACTCGACTCTGTCAAATGCGTTCGCCATGTCAAGTTTGAGAGCCACACACTTTCCATTTCCGAAGCGTTTTCACTTCATCGTATGGAGAGCCTCAAAAACCAACCATGACATTATCGAACATCTGTCTACCCCCTAAAAACGCGCTATGGGACTCAGAAATAGCGTCGTGCATAGTGATCTTAAGACGGTTGACCAAACACTTGGCTACTATCTTATAGATTACATTGCACATGCTGATCGGTCTGAAGTCATTGACTCGTCTCGGGTCCTCAACTTTGGGGATGAGGGTGACAACAGTATCGTTAATGGTGGTCACCTCCTCCCCGTCGTTAAGAATCCCGAGGCAGGTCTTCAAGACCGACTCGTCAACAACGTCCCAGTATCTCTGATAGAATATTGCAGAAAATCCATTGCTCCCCGGAGCCTTGATCGCCTCCATCGAGAAAAGCGCCCTTTTCACCTCCCCAGGCTCAAAAGGGCGCTCTAACTCGGCGTTCAACGCCTCCAAGATCCTAGGCTGTACGCCCGCAGTCACCAACTCGATACTCTGAGAAGAGGGCCTCGCCGAAGAGAAAATGCCGCCAAAGTAACCAGAGACGATCCTCTCAATCTCAGTATCTCCACTATGTCAAACGACGTGCTCGTCCTCCAAACCTCTGATGGTGTTCTTCTTCCTCCTAACAGAAGCCTTGCAGTGAAAAAGTATCGTATTCTTATTCCCGCACCGCATCCAGGACACTCTACTCCTCTGGCGCCAGTAGTGCTCATCTCTCTCAACTAATGCGTCAAGCTGTCTCTCCTTTCGTCTGAAGGACTCCATGCAGAAATCAGGTCCCGATCGTCCCTGAAGCTCGACGATCTTCTTCTGCTTCTCAATATTGTCTCTGATCTCTCTGTTCCTTACGCCACCCCAGCGGGAGAGGCTCTGCCTGCACATGCTGATCGCGTCCGCTAAGTCGGGTCTCGGGTCGTCGCTCTGGTCGCTCCCCCAAACTCTCCGGATCCGCTCATCGCACTCTGGCTCGCCAATCCAAGATTCCTCGAAGAAATATATCCTCGGTCTCCTGTTCCGGCGACGGTCTCTGGAACCCGCAATAAGTAATAAGAGAGGTCTATGATCTGATCTCCAAAAAACCAAATGTCTAACAGTGGTCGAAGGGAAGAGATCGCTCCACTTGTGGCTCGCAAAACATCTATCCAAACGCTCCTCTATACCACCTCTACGCCAGGTGAAAGGGTCCCCGTCGAAACCAAAGTCATGAATGTCGCAATCCAAAATCATCACTCTGAAAACAGCTAACTGGCCCGGACCTCTATCTTTACCTCCTCTAATCTCATAATTGGAGGCAACCTTGTTCAAGTCGCCCTCAACTAACCAAGGACCCGCAGAAGAACTCCGGAGGCGACGAAGAAGCTCCCAAGTATGTCTCCGCTGGGAACTCACAGGATCCCCGTAGATCCTCACAAATCTCCACCTCTCCCCTGATCGCTAACAAGATCACCCTTAATGTGATACATCGAATATGTCCCGAGTAGGAATCTCACAGGCTCCTTCCAAAGTAACATTAAGCCTCCACTCCTACCAAGACAATCAACCGTCATACATCCGTGGAAACCCAACAAAACTCTCACCCTCTCAGTCCCCTCACTCCGCAATCTAGTCTCTGATTGAAACAAGAAATCAGGTCTATGATCGCAAATGTGGGCTGCAAGGGCCACCCTCGTCCCGAGATTTACCAACCCCTGGACATTCCACAAAATGCCTATCATCGCGTTTGGCAGCCTTCGCTCTCGAGGGGCGTCGCTCTCTCATCAGTAACTACTAAAGTCGAATCTAGAGTGCTAGAAACTCCTAGAGTATGGGTAACAAAAATCAAGTTTATACTCCCTAGGTCATGCATAGCAGAAAGTAAGTCTCTATGTCCTATGTCATGTGCTGCGGTAAATAAGTCACTGGTACCTAGTTTGGAAGGATCGAGAGGGGAAAGACAAACCTGGGAATCCGTCGGGGTATGCGAAAGGGGGTCCACCCGCTCCAAAGGATGGCACCTCGATAATCGTACCATTTTCTTTAAACTCTCTGCCCGGGATCTCTCGCTGCCTGACAAGATTTCCTACCCGGAACCCGCTACGACGAGGCTGAGGTCAATAGAGCTGCTCCTAGGATGCTCTTCAAGCATGGACTTTGGCAATTTCCTTTTCCTTAACGGGCTAAGGGCACTCCCATCATGAGAAGAAGGAAGGCCCGCAGTATAGGGAATCAGAAGCCGACAATGAATATTACCCTGCCATCAATCTCGGGCCCAATCAAACTTTTGAGGCCCGAAAACCTCTCAGCCGAAGATGAGGAGAGCTCCACAAGGCCCAAGGACAGGTCCTCTCTAGTCATATGATTTGTTGCCTTAGGGACCGAAGAATTGGCCCTAGGGTAAGGGAGAGTAGGTGTTCCTTTGTTGTTATCTGGGCCACGTAAGTAACAAAGTGGGTTTTCCTTGTGATAAGATATATCCCCAAAAAGAAAAACCTTTTTCTGAACCTCTTCAAACCCTAGCCTGCTCTATCCTCAAATTGACGTTGAATTCTTCCCGTTGGGCCGGCGCAGGAGTAGTCTTTTCAAATATGGCCCTCTTTCCTTCTTGGTGTTTGTACTTTCTTGCATGTCGCCGGGGCTTCTTTCCCAGGCGCGTACGGATGTTGTCGGGAACAGCCGTCGACGGAGCTTCGTGGTCCTCCACCGTAGAGAGACTCCCCTCAACCTTCGTCTCTTGAGGCCTATCGGCTGAAACAAGGTCTTCTGCCGCCGCGAGGCTGTTCACGTCGTTTCATCGTCGAATGGTGGGCTGAGGTGGCGTCGCAGATCCAGCCATCGTCATCGATGGGACATAAGTCTTCTCCAATATCACAACGTCAACCATCGATTCGGGAGGAAGAGGAGCTTGGATCGGAGACAAAATTTGAGATTAGGTCGCCATCGATTTCACCGTCGAAAGTGTCTTCAGCAGCGTTGCTGGCAATTTCCCCCTCGCCTCTGGTGCTATCGTTGGCTGTGCATGAATCCTCTGTCCAGAAGCGTGCGTCGGCTTCATGGGTTGAGACTTCATCGTCGTCGTCGCCGGTTGTGGCTTCAGCTTTGTCTCAGACGACGATCCCTTCATCGCTGAAGCTGGCGTAGATAGAGGAGGTTGGGTCGCTGTCTTCGCAGCTGCCGGTTGTGGATTCTGCATCGTCTCCGAGGTTTGGTGAGTATTATTCTTATCTGGTCCCCTTTTTGTATAAGCCTTCCCGGGATAGTTTGTTTGAGGATCTGAAGAGTAAAACTGATTCTGTGATGGTTCATTAGGCTGCGTTTTTAGGAGGCCAGGGCCATCCCAAGGCTTCGCCAGAGAAGAGCCAAACCCCTTAAATTTCCACACCATGTCAACCATCTTGTTTGGGGGTTCACCTCGGAGCCACGATCCGAATCTTGGTTTAGATCCTTGAGCAGGTTTGTCCATTGTGCACTCAGATTCGCCATGGCCAAGCATACTACACCTATAGCGAAAGTCCGGGAGCTTTTTGTATCTGAAGCTCAGCCATGTCTTGCCCGCAGCGAAACCGAGTTGTACGAAGACGCCATTGGCCAAAGATTTTCCATTGTCGATGGAGACTCGGAGCCTGATGAATTCTCCAACGATGTAACCTGACTTGTCGCTGTCCTCCCGCTAATCGTGGCTATACCGGGAGTCCCGGTACCTCCCGGTACCGTCCCGTGGGACTCCCGGTTTTAACCGGGACGGGAGGAAACGAGAGGCCGGGACTCCCGGTCCCGGTGTGACTAAAAAAAAATTACTTTTTTTTAAAACTTAAAAGGAGTAAAAGTGAAATAAAAGAAGGAGGTAATTGTAATGTTTTAAACTAAATGGAGTGAACTAAATTTTTTTTATAAGTAAAACGAGTAAACAAAATTAATGTAGACTCAAGTTTAAATTAATGGGTCTCTTAAAAAACCTTACCGCCCCCTAGAAAGGTGCGACGATAAGGAAAAAGAGTACCCTTTGCATCGATTATAAGTAAATAAAGTCTCGAACAAGGGTCGGGAATCCCTTTATGATAAAAATATAAATGCCTAACCATTGAGGTTTATGTTAGAAAAGTTAATATCAAAATCGTCTACAATATCAAAGTTCTGAAACGTTTCTTGGGCTCTATGGCGATATTGAAGCCAATCCTTTCCGCAAGTTAAAGCTTCCACCATTCGCAGATGCAAGCTACATCTACTGTCGTCGATGATCCGTCCGGCGCTGCTGGATGCCGCCTCTGATGAAACGGTTGAAACGGGAATGGGGAGGATGTCTTGTGCCATTGTAGACAATACCGGGAACCTCCGTGCGTTTTGTCTCCACCATACAAGTAAGTCTAAGCCTTCGTCGTCCGGTTTGACCCACTCGTTCCTGTCGAACTGCAGTATCTCAGGATGAGAGTGTGTGTCGACTGCGCTTGGCTGACTGGACTCGGCCTCTTGGTGTTGAGGAGATGGACTGTACGCAGGAGCGTTGACAAACACATTCTGAAATTGATGTTTTCGGGATTGGTGCATCTGTGACTGACTCTCCTGCTGCGCTCGGTAATGTGGTAGGAGTTTGGCTTCGTACACCCTGAAAAGAGAATAAAACGCTTCCACGATTCGGGAAAAATTAAGTGCATAGTAATCTTGATCAACAAAAAAACGTCTAAGGTACTTAAGAAATTTTTTCAAACCAATTACTCTACATCGGGGATCTAGAATGATTCCCAAAGCGTAAAGCAAAGGAACCTTCCCAGCCCCCCAATATTTTAAATTTTTTTATTCCATTGCCTTAATACAATCTTGGAAAAGAGTTTCATCTCTATACTTGTCTAAATGTAGTGCAATTGCTGTAATAGTATGCAAACCAAGAAAAGAGGTAGGAGTGTAAACGGCGGAAAGATAACAAGTTTCTTTATAAAAGATGTCTAGAAAAGAAACAAAGGACTCAGCCATCTTAATATCATAATCAGAAATAGAATCTTCGCCATGTTCATGGTTAATATAAGCTACAATAACATCTACGTAACCTACAGATAAAAAGTTTGTTAACATTAAGAAAGTTGAGTTCCATCTAATTTTGTTATCTAAATGCCATGTTTGTTCTTGTAGACCATTGTGCCTAAGACGTCTCTTAAGTTCGTCTACTCTACTTGTTGAGCTATTAATCCAACTTATGTAGTTCCTAATTTTGTTTATAGAAGGGTCATAACTAGCGGCCCCTGCTTGAACAATAATGTTGATTATATGAGTTGCACATCGTTGATGTAAAAGAGAGTCGTTAATTTGGAGTTTTTCTTTTAAGTCTCTTATCATAGCATTGTTACTTGTTGCGTTATCTAACGTTACTGATATAATTCTACGTGTTAAACCCCATTCTACTAATACACTAACCATGATATCTAAAATGTTTTGACTTGAATGAGATCCTTCTATCCTCCTAAATGCGATTATACGTTTGTTCAAATTCCACTCATCATCTATGTTATGAACAACAACACTCATATAATCCATTTTAGCTTGACCAGTCCATATATCAGAAGTTAAAACTACACTATATCTACCGTTTGATATTGTTGTTTTCAGTGTTTCCTTTTCTTCCAAAAACCATTTTAGTATATCTGCTCTTAACGATTTTCTAGAAATTACTTGAACACCAGGAACTAAATAACTAACAAAGTTAACAAAACCTTGTGATTCTATATGCATAAAAGATTGATCCGTAGCAACAAAATATTCTATAAATTGTTTATGTAATTGATTAGGCTCAACATGACTTACCTGAGTCGAAGACGTTGCAGCTCCATCGCCCTTGCAGTATTTGTTGTGACTCCATAAAAGCGACGTCCCTACTCTGTCGTTGTGAGCACTAAAGATCTTTCCACAACGGTTGCATTTACCTGATTTCTCGCCATTGTGAATAATTTTCTCGTAAAAACTCCACACGGTTGACCTAGGTGGCCTTCCGATAGATTGAGTTTGCTGTCTTTGTCGTCGTTGTCGTCGTTGTTGCGTGTCTTCCTGTTGTTGTTGTTGTTGTTGTTGTCGGGACCGGGGAACACTAACAGGAGGTGACCTCTGAGTTCGGCTTCGATGTGGAGGAGGAGGTATATCTTCTTCTTCATCGTCGTTAGGATCCTGCATTTCATCGTCATCTTTTTCAACTCCTTCGTTTGGATTTTGGGAATCCTGAATTTCTTGTTCAAAATGTTGAAACACTTCAAAAGCGATGTCGGCATCGGGTGGAGGTGGAGGCATATGAGGGATGTAGTCGGCTTCTGTGTTTAGGTTGAACGGGTGAGTATGATGGGGGGGGATAGACAACATTTGGAGCGGTACTAGGAATGTAGTTAGGATCGTAAGTATATTCAGCATTTTGAAAATGGTGCAACCAATTCTCTTCAAACCGATGCATCGGGATATCTTGAGAATTTCTTCCCCTTCGACCACCCCGACCCCTTCGGTTTTGAGACGCCATAAAAAATGAGCTTGGAAAATTGAGAGAATTGTTGAAAATGGAAAAAAAAGTATATAGCCGTTGCAATTTCAATGACCATATTTGGCAACGGTCGAAAGTTTTCGGCCATTGGATTTTCAATCCAATGGCCTTCGTTTTTTCAATATATATTTTTTTTATAAATTCCCGGGAGGTACCGGGAGGTACCTCCCGTTTACCTTTTAAACCGGGAGTCCGGGTCCCGCCCCGGCCATTGGATCGGGACTCCCACCTCCCGTTTTTAAATTAACCGGGACGGGACTCCCGGTACCATCCTGTCCCGGTATAGCCACGATTACCTCCCGCTTAACTGTTGCGAGCTTGCAACCTAAGGCCTCCCCCATCTTCACAGTGCTGTTTTTCATCGGCAACCCATGGATTTGAGCCCAGAACTCCACGTAGCGGAAGTCGGTGTTCGGAGAAACTTCATTCGCGGGCTCGAGTCTATGTTTCTCCGCTTATCAGTTTCGTTTTCGAAGTTGAAACAGAAAACACCGTTGCTATCTTCGGAGATATGCAGAGAACCAGTAAGTCTCCAAACTTTGGTCATAACAGATTTGAAAGCCCTCCTATTGAATGTTTTCCTTATCATCAGTCTACCTAACAGAAATGTGGACAAGTCAGCGGTTTTGGTTTCCATTTCTGTTGTTGTCGAAAATAATAACGTCTCCCACGTTTCCTTCTTCTTCATCTTCGACGCCTAGTTTCGCTGTAATTTCGCACAAGTCTTCCATACTTCATCGGAGGAATAATGACGAAAAGCTATGACACCTCCCGAGAGAGAAGGCAGAGAGAAAGAGGAAGAGTATAAGAGTAAGAAAGAACTCATCCGACTAAAAGATTGTTTTCCGATTAGAAGTTATGTTTCCGGTCGAAAAATATTTTTGTACGGAGAGAAAATGATTTCGAGAGAATAGTGCATACATATATATATTAAAATTAATTTAAAAACAAAAAAATATAACAATAGTTGAATGGGAAGATTTTGATAAATTTCAACTGAAGAAAGAGTCTACAGCATTCATTCTCATTGTCAACGTGTGTGATATTCGGTGATAAAAACACAAGGATGAGATTGTCTAAGATAAACGACAGTGATTAGAAACACGACATCACATTTCCACAAAATCAGGAGTCGGAGAGAGCTAGAGAGAGAGAGAGAGAGAGAGAGAGAGAGATGGAGACAGGGGAAGAGAAAAGTAGAAAGACATGGAAGCTTAAATCTTCATCTTCTTCGACCACTCAAATCAAGTCTCTCATCAACAATCTCGACGATGGCTGTCTCATGCACATATTCAGCTTTCTCTCTCCCATCCCTGGTAAAACCCCCACTCCATTTCCACTTCTAGGGTTTCTCATTTTCCCCTAATTTGTTTGACCGACCTAAGAACACATGGACTAATATTCGTCATTCTGTATGTTTATATTCGATTACGAAAAAATAAATTGACAGCACAAGAGAAGGTTAAGAATTGACCTTAAGCCTGGTAAAGACTCCATTTTGATGGTAGACAATGACTGAATTAGGTTCCAATAGTGTTCTCTAGAAGATGAGAAATAATTTACCCGAGCTTGATGATCTGTATTTTAGGTGAACTATTATTTTACAGCAAAACTTATGTTATGCCAAATCAGTACCTCAATTTCATACATATATCAACAAATCTCAAGACCTTTTAATTCAGATTCTCGTGCTTAGCTTTTACATAAGGTAGTAATGGGAAAAATGGAATTTTAAGCATGTAATTATTGACTTGAAGTGGGAAAAAAAATATCAAGTTCATCTCAAGGGGAAAAATGGTGCTTAATATGTTGTTTTCTCTATTTCTCATTTTACTTTATTTCTTGAATTTGCACGGCATGTAGTTGTGGAGATATTTTCTAGTCTCTTCTTAATTATCAGTTTCGAACTTGTAATTGGCCATAGCAACTGAAAAATGAGAGGGACAGTTCTTCTATTGAATGAGTCGGGATTATTAGTGCTGTGCATATTCTTGGTGCTTCTTGAGAAGAAGCTGTGTGGCTTAATCTTTATATGACTCCTGGATATTCGTACTTGCTCGCAATTGTGTGGATAAATCTCGGAATCTCGTGTCCCTCTGATTAAATAAAAAAACAATAAATAGAAGAATTAGTACGGCGCCAAGTTGTGTCACATGTTGGTATTGAGTTTGCAGATCGGTATAACACCGCCCTGGTTTGCCTCAGATGGAAATACTTGGCGTGTCACCCGCGACTGTGGCTCAGAGTCGATCGCTCGGCCACCAATTCGTTCGAACACGGAGTCTTTCCCAGCGTCGAGACCGCTGTTTCCGCCGCAAGGTTTCTACTTTTCTTCTTTTCCCTTCCATACATTATTTTTCTCAGATCGTTCCAGTGAATGTTGATTGTGATCCTCTTTCGATCGAATCACAGGCCAGGTGATACGATTCTGATCGCAACTGGCGGGGAACATCTGGCGTCAGATATCCAAATCACAAAACCCCTTTGCCTGGTATTTCTCTAGATTCTTAAATTCAAGTGTTGTTAAAGTTATAGACTTCTTCTTTTTTGCCTTTATTAATATCGGTGCTAGATACTAAAGTTTCCTGGAGGGTTAGTGTAACAGTTCATGCCCTTTTTAGTGAAGAACTCTAGAAGTGAAATCTTGGATGCTCTAAATATCTTACTTATCGTTCTCTCTCCGAGTGTGATACATATGGTTCCGCAATTTAACAGTTTAGAAATGAATTAACATAAAACAATAGGAATATAACGTTAAAAGCCACAAGGTCTGGCTTAAGAAGACATTTTCAGGATAAGAATGCAAACTAGTCAAAAAATAAAATATTGTCTCCACTTTGTGTTTTCAGATTGGTGGAGGTGAGATACCCGACGAAACAACCCTAATTTGCTCTCGAGGTTCAGACAGGTTTGCAAAAAATTCAAATTGCGCTCTTCTTCCAATTCAATCTCTCAAAGCCACACTTGTTATCTTAAAACACACAAAGCCTTGTTCTTTAGTCATGCATATAATAGCCTTGATCTATAGTCCTTTTTTTATTTTATCTACGGTGTTTCCAACCGACAGAATTCTTTTAAATTATAATTTTCTATTTAAAAAGTGATCTATTCATATTTCTTGCACTCAAGCTTTAGAAATATCCGAGAAAAAGAAAATTTTACTCATAACTTGGGATGGCAACCTATATATCATCGGACTCATGGCTTGCTCTATTTTTGCAGTGCTTTCGAGATAATGTCTACTTGTAAGTTGGCTAACTTAACCGTCAAGGCAGAGCTAGGATGCTGTTTGCTTCACAGAAGCGGACGGGTAACAATCGACGGGTGTGTTCTTCAGTGCGAATCGAACCCATTGGACTACCTATCTTGCCCCATTGTGAGCACCGCAAAGAAGTATCACAAAGACGGTGTCTCCGTTTCTCGAACTCGAATCGAAGGTGGTGCAAAGGCTGTTTCTACTAATGGGGATTTGGAATTGCAGAGAGTTAGGGTCATTTATTCCCGGACTTCTATACTGTTCTGGTTTGATGTGGAGCATCAGCAATGATGTTTCTTTATAATGTATTATTGTTGGTAATTATTCAGCTTAGATCATTATCCATAGCAAAATTTGACTATCTCCAGTGTGTAATATTTCATTGCACACATCAAATAAGTTACAGTTGTATCTTAGATTTTAATCGTATGAAATTTATTTTTCCCAATGTGAATCATTATTTGTTTATTAATTAGACCAGTTGTGGGCATTATTTTTGGTTTTTAGAAAGAAAAAAAACGGAAATTTTCTTAGACCAAATACAAAGGGAAAATCTCAAACAGAAAAGAAAGAGGTCTTAACCTCTATTTTTTCAGCCTTCAGAACAAGGTTTGAGGAGTTGTTATTAACGATATGCTGCATCTCTCGGCTAGACTAAATATTGGTATACAATAACATGAACAAACAAAATTTATAAATAGATATGTATCAAGTTCTTACAATTTGGATAACTAAATAATCAAGGTTATCCTATTTAAAGTTCAGAGCCTTTCACTATTTTGCCAGAATGATTATTATTTTGCTAGAAGCTTAGATTTACGACAGGCCATCTTTTCAGTAAAGGGTGTAATTCAATGATAAATAGTAACTATTTTCAAAACAAACTTACTAAAACAACCAAAGTGCACGTCTTTCCGAAAGCCTTCAAAGTTGTCTTTTTGGTGTTCAATAACAAAGGAATTTGCTAAACAAAATCACCAGGACATAACTTCCAGTAGTTTTTTAAATTAACAGATTTAGCTTATCAGTCTGCCAATTATACTTAATGTCGATTGGCTGCTATGGCTAATTCAAACTATCACACTCATGACCTACATAACTTGGTACGCAAGCGCAAGCTACGTAAGCAGAATAGTCATTCTAGGGTGATAGGTCTTTAGGTAGAAATACTGAAGTTGGCTCTTCAAACAAAGCATCGATATGTAATAAATGTTGTGTTGAATTTTTTTTTATTTCACACTCCTCACGGAACGACTTCATGACACACTGAACCCAGTTGGCTGGCAGCAAAAGAGAGCTTCATATAACCAGTAATTCCATGCCAGACTTTAAAATCAGCCGAAAAGAGTTATCCTTAAGGTGTATATAGATATCAAATTATTTTTCATTGAGAGGATTCGATGACAGCACCGCTATGTGTGAGACCGATGTTCGATTCATTTTCTGATGTGGCTGCTACGCAGGGACTACCTTTAGACTGGTCAGGCTCAGCCTCAGTCATAATCGATTGCACTTTATCTTCGCTTTGTAGCTTAAAGAAACGAGGCAATTCAGATGGCCCGCAGTGCTTTACTGGCAACTCGAAAGGTCTATGAAAGAGTAAATGAGCGACTCTACGGTCTATTGGGTTTGTCTCCGTTTCAGAATCCTGCAACCTGGTGTATTGAGAATAACGAAGGAATGAGGAACATAAGTGGATATTTAGAACTATCCCTACAAGACATGTATTTGTGAGAAATACCAGATATTATTACTTTACGAATGAACAAAAGGGAGAAGGTTAAATCGGCTTCATTTATTTACCTGTAAAAGCTATTATTGATTTCTTCTTTTGATAAAACTTCTTGTTCGTCCTTCTTAACCTTGTTGATACAACTCGTGTCCATGAAGTTCTGCCTTTGCGTTGCGCTTTGAGCCAGTCGGAACAAGCTGTCTCTTATGGACAATCGGATGTTCATATCCAACTGAAAGAGCTTCTTTTGATTTAGCATTCACACCAACACCGTAAGCAAGTCTTTGCTCATGGAAAAAGGCGATAATAGAATTACCTTGTTTACAATGTCTTGAAGCCTGTGGAGCACAGCTTCCTCCGTAGAGTAGTCATCATCTTCTTGCTCTCTGGTAGAGTTTGTGTCCAACGAGTTCAGCGTCGTCAGGTCATCCGTTTCGTGATTTCCGTCCGAATGATTCTTTTGAGAAAGGCCCTGAATGGCGGAAGGAGTGACTTGTTGACCAAGTTTCTTTTGCTGTTTCTCGATGGCAAGCATTGCCCGTTGTTGTTGCCGCCGCCTTAGCTTTTCAATTTTCTCCTGAGGCGTCATTGTTTTTGGCTCCACGAGAGCTTGAGGTTCCGGGTTCACAGGGTTTCTATTCACTGGTGAAATATTGTAGTTCGGAACCAATTGTTGGTGCTTAAAATTCTCGGGCTGAAGCTGTGGCATCAGAGGCATGGCCGGGTATGGATGCCTAAGATTCCCGTACATTGAGCGAACTATAAACTGGTTTGGGAGGTGCTGGTAAGGGAAAAAACTGGGTATTGGAAACTGCATTTGCTGAACCGGAAATGGGTAATGTTGAGTCATAGGGTGTGGCAATCGGTTTTCAGGTTGTCCTGAATCGCTGACAGACGAAGACCAGGAGCCATATGACTCTTGCGTTGGTCTCTCCTGAATACTCTCCTCCGTCCTTTTACGAGTCCTCGTTACTTTCTTTGGATTTTCCACCTATATGGATGAACATGAATTATACAAACATTTAAAAAAAGCTCATTATCGAGAATGTGAAGAAAGAAGGCAGGCTTAGAAAAGATAGCTCAAACCCCCTCTTTATGAGAATATATTAAGTTACATTTTTACTAGCTCTAAGACGTCTGAATAGTTATTGGGTAAACCTGGATCTAATTTACAATACCAGGTCATCTGAGGTCACATGGAGAGAGAAAGAACCTTAGCACTTGCAGTGGCTGCATTTTGAGCAGCCATAGCGGTTTCTATGGTTCTGTTTCCCACATCCACACTCGTCTGTGAAGGTAAAATTGAGGTTGGGTTATAATTTATTTAGCTGAACAATCCTGATGGAGAAAAAATAAAATTCATGCTTGTCATTTTTTAAATGACATATATTATAGAAATACCTTCTCTTCCATGCAGTTTAGAACTCCATGTCCACTCTCCAGAGTAGGAGAGGTGGAATTATCAGTTTCCCCACAACTGCGACTGCGGGAGAGGTCGTCGTTTGGCATAAATTCTCTTTTTATTTCCAATTTTTT
This sequence comes from Urtica urens, assembly GCA_958296335.1. Lineage (NCBI taxonomy): Eukaryota > Viridiplantae > Streptophyta > Magnoliopsida > Rosales > Urticaceae > Urtica > Urtica urens. The sequence continues at coordinate 6,972,775 of OY282530.1, read as the reverse complement.
AGAAGGATCTGGAAGCGTTTGGGGCTCCAAGTCGTGAAACTCGGAAGAGTTAGGAAAGGGTTTGACTTCACTGTTATTGATATTTCTGGAGGGAGGCCATAGCTCCTCAGAGTTACTGAGATTTGAATCGCCAAATACACCATCATTGTTGCTGCAAGATTGTATTTTTATGAGGATCCAGAGTCAGACGAGTACTATAGTTGATAGAAGAAATGAGTAGATGACAAAGTACCTAAGACATCAATTTGAACCATAACAAGTTTTTTACTCATGATTTATTTTTCTTAACTCAGATTAAGGATCAGTCTGGGACAAAGTATCGGATACTCACCTCAACTAGCAAAGAAACCCAACCAACTTATACAACTGCAGTTTAAATTCTGTTTTGAAAGAAATTACCAGTTCATTGTCCAATGCACCTAAAGTTAATTTAATGGGATTTCTTGGAAGACAATTTGTTTTCCTGGTGTATCATAAAATATTTTCTTACCAGTTTCTGAAACAGAAAAAAATATATAAGTAGTTGGTTTTTATTGTATTTCACCTGAAAATGCGATCAAAATCATCAAAACTTCCAATACTGGCCCACGCATAGTCCACAAAATCACCTTGTTCTTTGGCGTCAGGATTGCTCTGATATAACTCAGTCTCCTTATCAAGCTGATCTGCCCCTGCAAAAGAAAATAAAAATTAAGTAGCATTGCATCCGGAAAGTAGTAATGACATATAACATGACGATTTCGCTAGAGTACAAGAGCTAATCTATGAGTTGTAGAGCATGGTTCGTAGTGGATCTTACTAACGAAAGCCAAATCACAATCCTATCTTCTTTTCCTGGTTTATAATGGCCTTAATTCCTTCCTTCTATTGTGTTTTACAACTAACTGTAAAGACAAAGAAAGACTCCTAAGCAACTGTGTACCTATTCGTGTGTTGTTGTAATTCTCTACAGTATCGATTTTTTTAAATCAAGAGGAATCACTTTTTTATTGATATACATAAAAATACAAGGGATAAAAAAATTAATATAGTATCCGTTATGTGAAATATTTTATGTATGGTACTTTAACAACCTCTTTCTGAATCATAGTTTGTGATCTCAGTTAAGTTGGTCGACAATTCCGCGCCCGCCTCAGTGGTGGAAGAATTTGAAAGCGGAAAATCGGGCCATGACTCCATCCTCAGCCCGGAGGCAGAGGTTCGATCGTGGTCGATCGACGTGGAACTGCTCTCCGACCTCTTTACATTTAAATCGGTTTTAGTGACGGGATTTTCTTGTTCCTTGTGCTTAACAACAGTAGTTTCTTCTCTGCATTCCTTTGGATTTTGACATTCTTCACCTCCCTTGTCATAAGGGACAACATGGTCACCATTTTCCCCAGCCTCATCCCATAATATGCTTGCTATCTGAAAATACATCAACGCACGGCCTTTTGTAAGAAAACAGATGGTATGGTGCAGCAACACTGACACTATGTAAATGCAAAAGTAATAATAATATATCGCACATACACGAATATATTTCAAGAAAAATCAGAGTGTTGGATTGCATTTTACAGTAACCAATATGATAGAATCTCAAATATAGACATAAAGCATTCCCAAAATACCATATATATACTGTTTGTACTAGACAGAGAAAGAAATGTCCTATTATGGAAGATGGTAAATTACTAAAGAAAAGTAGTTCAAAATACATGATATTTGCTTTAAGAGCAAAGACAAAACTAAATCCCACAGAGGGAGGAAGGAGGGATGGTGGAAAAAGAAAGAGAACATATCTTTTAAGGGAATAGATGTTCTTAGAAAAATATCATCAGCTAAGAATAGGTACTAAGAACGCAAGATGCTAATGGAAGAGCTCTTCACTTAAAAAAAGTCTGGACACAAGATTATGACACGCTAAAGGGATGTGAAACTTGGAAGAAATCTCAGCCAACTGAAAGCTTTCCTACAAACATCTTCCAAAAGACAAGTATTTCTCTCTTCGTTCCCCACAAATGGAGAACCTAGATAGAAAAACAGTCTCCAGGTTTCCATATATTTAGTTCATACCATCTACTTAAACACCAAGCTCCACAGTCCACCCTAAGCTCCAAATTAAGCTCATGAAACGGAACAATATGTCGATCCCCGAACGAAACACCAACCGAATTCTGAATTTGTGAAACTCTCTGAGTAGAGTAAATGGTATTCATGTAATTACATAATTGATATTTGCTCAACCAATTAATGCTTCAGTAGCGACTATCTCTGCTACACAAGAGCATATAAAACAGCTGAAATTCCCTAATACGTCACCATTTTTTCACTTCAAAACATCGTGTTTCTATACTAACTACAAATAATATCACATGAAAAAACAAACACACAGAGGAAAAAATTCATGAAATTTAGGAAGTAAAAATGAAACAGAGAAAATTAAAACTGAAAAAAAAAAAATCAGTAGTACCTCGGAGTCGTCCCAATCAAACATTTTTGACGAAGAAACCACTACTGAATATTGCGGAACCGAAATCGAAGCGGAAGAAACGCACGTAAGCCGTTTTACACATCGCCGATTTTCTCGGGAATGAAAAGTAAACGAAAATTACATCAATTAATCTCCGAATCCAAACGCTGGCTGAAGAAGAAGAAAACGCGAGCGAAAAACGAAAAAGTAATCGAAGGTTTGGAGTTTTGACAGTGAGAAAATAGCCAAGCAATGTTTTCCAGAGACCATTTGTAAAAAAAAAAAAAAATAGTCTTCCAGAGAGAGAGAGAGAAGAAAGTTGGCGGGACCCACTTTTAGAAGTGACGTCATGAAGCGTAAAACGTGTGGATATGATGCCACGTGGAGGGCCGTATCAAATTTGTGGCGGAGAGACGAGGCTTGGATCTGTTGCTGGCTACTAATTTTATGTGAACTGTGAAAGGTTATTTTTTATTTTTATAGTTATATATTCTATTTTATTGTAGGCCTTAAGTTCTTTTCTCATGGCCGAGAGGGTTTTGAGTATCGCTTTCGCGGGCCAACTACTTGTGCCGACACGACGATTTTGCAACAACTATTTTCCTATGGTCAATTATAATAAATAAAAAATTAAACTAAAATATATGCATGTCAATTTGAAACACAAATTCGATACAGATTGTTCTTTTATTTAGGAACGATGCAATAGCTTCCATAAGTGAATAGGGAAAAGTGTTTGAGATTTCCAGTTCCCAACTTTGATAAGTACAAATTAGGTTTCAAATCTCGTTGTCTTTATTACAAAAATGGAAGATCAGCTTCCTCGTGACGAAAAATAAGGATACACATTCAAATTTGTACATACACGCAGTTCTCTTTAATTAACTTCAAAGAACAGAGGTTTATTAGACAAAACAAAATGTCAACCATACATATAACTTTACATATATACATATGCGCGAGTAATTTTTTTATTTTTGTTTTGTTTTAAGACCGTAAAAATCTGCCTTAATAGTTTTAACATCTTAGAAATATGAAATCTTTGAAAGAAAAACAGGCACAATTTGATTTTTCAAACTCTTGGTCACAAACTTACGGAAAAAACAGTATCAGTGAATTATTTATTCAGGATGAATCAAAATGGGTTCATTGCATTTATACATACGATGAATGATATTCTGCGAACTTGCCAAACTATAACAGTGTAAACGATAAAGCTATCGTACAATGTTCTTTTTTTAGCAAATAGTCAAGACTATTTTAGAGCTCAGACTAATAATTTTGAGAATATATAATAGAAAATGATGTAATTTGGGGCGTTTCTTATTATTGGAACTTTGCGTAAAAAGTTCATTTTAATTTGTTTAGAATGATTTTTTTATGTCCTTTAGGAGTTCCATACTTAGATTTTTGTGCACAAACTATACCGTTCTTTACTCCGTAGGTTTTTTTTAAGCTATATAAGCTAGATATCATATTGATCACACACTGATCACTCATTAAAGAAGCCATTTCGCTTAAGAAGACTGCAAAAAGAATATAGAGAAAATTTGGCATCCAAGTTCAACTCATATGAGAGCAATTTCACTACTAGGAAACTAAAAGTTGGCAAACAACTCAAAATGTGGCAACAGATCAAATGGAGAGAACATATGGAAAATTAACAAACTGCTCTAAGAATATTGTTAATCTCCAAAACAAGAGAAGTTTTCAGACAACTGATGATGTAGAAGATAAAAAACTGAAATTAGAGCTAAAAAATATGAATAAGTGCGATGAATCAATCTGAAAGCAGAAATCGAGAGAGTTATGGTTGAAGGAAGGTGACACAAGTTCTAGATTTTTTCACACTGTGGTGGTGATCAGAAAGAAAAAAATTTATTTAGGCTCTATTAAAACCAATGAAGGAGTTTGGTTAAAAGAAATAAACTCGGTATCTGAGTACCTACAAAGTTAATACACTGCCCTGCAGTTTCAATCCAGAATTCTATATGGATTTAGATAATTTGATCGATAGAGAGCTCAATGAGGGAGATAATTAATTTTTGAGCAAGATTCCAAGCTACACTGAAATTTAAAAAGTTTCTTGACATATGCACCCCTTAGGCACCATTCCCGGATGGGTTTCAAGGGACATTTTATAGAAAACTTCTGGACCATGTTGGACTGGATCTCGTCCAGTTTGTGCATAACTTTTTTCGAGAAGTTTTTTTCCCAAATGGTATGACTGAGGCTCGCGTGGTGTTAATTCCTAAATCTAGCAGTGCGGGCACCTTTGAAAAACTGAGACCTATATGCAACTTTTCTTTCAAGGTAGTCACTAATAATACTAACTGGGCGGCTAAAAAAGTACATGGACATATTTATTTCCAACACAATCTGCATTTGTTCCAGGGTGTTGGATAGCCGGAAACATTATATTAGCCAGAGAAATAACGAAAACCATGAGAAGAAAAAAGGTAAAAATAGGCTCATCGGAATCAAGTTAGACATGAGTAAAGCCTTCGATCGTATGTGATAGGGGTTTATTTTTCAAGTCCTTCATTGCTTTGGAATGTCTGATTGGATTTTGTTGCTTATTGAAAATTTTATTGCCACAAAATCAGGCTCAATTTCTCCTTGAAAGGGTTCAAAGGCTTGAAAACATGAGTCGTCAAAGGTTGATTGGCGTCCTTATCGAGTTAACCACACAACAACTTCATGATGTGGAAAAGTCTTTGATAAGCCACAGATAGAATCTTGCATGGCCTAGGAAAATGCACACCCCTTTGAATGAGATTGGCAGCGAGAGATTTTTTATTGTAATTATTTGGGCTCGATCCACCTCTAATCAATGGGAGGAAACGTGATGGTCAAGCACCATGCCTTCCTTCATAAAATGGAATTTCTCCCAATTTAGCACCAAATTGGTTTCCATGCACCTACCTTAAACTCCTGACAATTGTTTAAACAAACATATAAGTAGAACAAAAAACTAAAATTCGTCCATGAATACCTTAATTGTTCGTCTCACCATGTCTGAGAAAATTGTCATCATGCACTGCTAAAAAGTAGTCGGTATATTGCATATTCTAACCCGCATTTGTCAAAATGCAAACAAATCGTACGGGCCTGTGAAAGTAGGTTTCTCTTGATCTTCCGCCGCGGTTGTTATCTTATTGTAGCCAGAATAACCATCTAGAAAACATTAGAAACTGATGAATGGTAGATGAAAGTGATATTTTCTCGACCAATGGTAGCTGTCCTTGATGCTCGACCAATGGTCTATGACCCTCCTCCATGAGAATGCAATGTGAAAAATAATATGGATTTATTCTATTTATGCCGGATGAAGTCCATCCTATCGTGGTCATGTTAGCTCACAGCGATCTCAAGAGCTTATCCTCCTCGTCTTGTTTTAAGTGTGCTGAGATGATCACCGAGAGTGTGCTATGCTCACTAAGGAATGCATATTGGAAGTGTGAAGGATGATTCTTAGTTCCACTTAGGGTGGTTCTTCAATAGATGGCTTTGAGCGCTTTGAGCTTATCGCCAACTCTCCAAAATATGAGGGTGTTTGATTGATCTGTCTGCCACTTGAAGTGTAACTCGTGTAGGTTTCAGTTTGCCGATTCCAAACTTCTGGAAGATGGAGTTAGGCTTGAGGTTTATGCTCACTCACAGTTTTCAAAATGGCCTTTCAAAGTATGACTTGCCGATGGCGTATAAAATAGTGAAGCTTTTCGGGTCCTTCAACTTTTGAGGTAGCTTGTTTTGGATAATTGCAATATACTATTCATATAGGGAAATTGTGCTGCAATATTCAATCTTCCGCTTATGGGTGAGGACTTCGTTCACGAAATTGGCGTAGACTGGAATTTTCTCGATGGCATCTGCAAATGGGATGTTGATATGAAGTTGTTTGAACACTTTGATGACTTTCCAAACTACTTGTCAAGTTCTCACTCTTCGGCCTCTGAGAGTTCGCGACTTGTACCAGAGGAAATACGACGATTTTGGAAGCTTCAGTCTCTTATGTGCTGGTGATGATTTTCTCTCTTGATTTCCCATCGCGTCGCTCGTTCTCCCCTCGCACATAGGTCCACCGCGTTGTGCTTCAGGTTTTGTCACATCGTGATGCCTGACATGGGTGGGTTTTTGATGTCCATGCTCCCTTGATTTCTTTGTCACTTGGATTCTTCATCAACAATCCACTACGTAGTGTAATTGCGTTAACATGATTCTTCAGATTGACCTTCGTATTTCTTGACAACAATCTTTGGGGTCTCCAGATCATGGTCGATGCTATTTGACCCGCTTGAGTCTAGAGACTCCAAAATTTGCCCGAATGGCTCTAAATGGCGGTGCAAGTCTTGTTCATGAATCACCATTAGATTCTTGAGGTTCACCTTTTGAGCTTGTTGTTGAAGATTCCCTTGTGGTGAAATATTTATTGTTGTTGGTTTTCTTGCAATGAATTTGAGCTTGATTAGAGATTGTCGCCATGAGAAATTAGGGTGGTTTTTTTCTTGCGTCGTTGTATTGATTATTTGAATTCTGAAATGTCGATCGGTTGTAGTTCCCAATTTTTTTTAATTCGGATCTATCCTTGTTGGGAATTCATTGGTGGCATGCCCCCCATTACACAAAAAACAGGACTCGACGATTGTTTCTTGGATTTTCTTTAGCTTGGGCATCAAAATTCGCAATCTTCTTGAGATAAGAGCCATATGGTTTGACATAATTTTTAAATAACTCTGATCATTAGAGGCGCTTGATGCATGAGTGTGGATCGTGTTGGGGTTGGGCGTAAACTTTTTTTGCTCCATTGGATATTGTTCATTCGCCCTAGCCAATTCTTCAAAAAGTTCATTGAATTCAGATAGCATTTTTGTCAATGCTGCCCCTCCCGCTGAGTACACTATAGTCTTTGTTAGAGTAAGAAGACCATGTATAATGTATCGACAAAATATGCCCGAATATGCCCGAACAATTCCATGATGTGGGCACTTTCTCAACATCTCCTTAAAACGCGACCAAACCTCACATAGTGTCTCACCATTCCATTGACAAAAAATGTGAATTTTGTAGGAGAAGTATTTGGTGAAGAAGTTGTTGCATTAATCCTTCCATCTGGAAATGGTATTGGAGGAGAGTGGTTGCAACCTACCATTTTTCTCATTCCCTCAATCAAAATGAGCATAACTATATGCAAATGGCATCCAATGCAATGTTGAGGATGAAATGTATAACACATTGATATTGTAAATGTGCTCATTTGGATTCTCAGTCGGAGCACCCAAAAATTGATTCTGTTGAATCATGTTTATACCCCTCATGTCTATGTGGAAGCTTTGATCAATGATATTGCTAGTTTACGAATAGCCGAATGGTAACCTTCGACATTTGGCGACAAATAATAGATGAGAGGACGTTTCGCGAGAGGGTATTCCTCTGGAATATTAGACTCCATAATATTTGGCATGTTTTATGTTGTTTCTTGACACTCGTGCCTCATTGTCTTCCAATTTTTTTTATAGGTATTTTCTATTTAAGGGTCTATTGTTAGTAAATTTGATGCTTCACATACACCTTCAAAAAGGAGTGCGTACATATACGTAAATAATGATATTTAAGCACAAATTTGAATTGAAGTATATTTTAGATTCACTAATAATGTGTTGCAAAATTATGTGCTTGCAAGTGCACATATCGGTCGAGTAATATAGTATCACGAGGATACAACTTATCGTTCTCACGAGGACTTAGTATTAGATGTAAATAAAATTTATAGCTACAATTTGAATCTAGGGAAAATGAAATGTGAATAATGGTGAATTCTATAACTTAATACAATTGCTAAATAAAATAACGAGTTTAAATGAAGATAGTGGAACGAGGGGTTGACTTCACGAATCTTCCTACTCTTACGATAACCTTCTTCACATAATATTATCGCAAACTCTCGCTATAGTGAAATTAACATCTGAAGCCAAGAACTTCCTTATATATTTATGTTTCAAAGTTAAGAACCTAACTTGCTAGAACAAAAAAGAACAAACTCATGATTTCATAGAAATTGTAGCTATATCTTGACAACACAAATTTAAAATGGTTTTCTATTCTAATTGTACAACTAACGAATCTCGCTAAGAGGCAATTAATTCTACGATAATGCACCAGATGATCAGTCTCATACAAGCACTAAGCACAATAAATATAAGAAATCGAATCGATAAACGAAATAAAATTTCAATTGAATATAACAAAAATCCATAATATAATCCGATAAAAGATCAGTCATCACCCTCTATAAGTTTAGTTCATGATAATGGTAGAAATACTAGAAAACAAAAATGATTGTCCATGGAAATGAACGAAGAAAAAAATATAGTACGAAAGTTTCAGAGAGTAAATAAAGAAGGGAAACTGATTGAATTATCGGCAAAGCTCGTCGACGTCTTGTTATCTTCTTTGATCTTCTTCCCATTCACTGTGATCTCTCTCCCAAAGCTTTCTTTTCAAACGTGAATTATGAATCTCCTCTAGCCCCTATTAGGTTACATAGTCGTACTTGTTAAAATCGTGTAAATATGGCCATAAAAATTTATCTAACGGGTTAAAAATGCAGTCCACGTGTACAAGTCTGAGTTTGATGCATGTGGGTCGCGTCGAGAACGATTCCATAGCGTCACAGCCGTTGACGACGTATTTCATAGTGATGTGGCCAATTAACGCGATGGCCACTTAGGAACTTTTGGCTTCCCATCTTTTGATGAATGGGATGTTCGCAGAGATGCCCACAAGAAAAATATTTATTTACATATCGATGTAATATAAATCTCTTATGAGTCCTTATTGTAATTTGCTGATTAAATTAATAAAAGTTGAAACGTTCATTCATTCTGTTTTTTATCTGTTTGAATATTTATGATATTCAACAGTTTTATAGTCATTAATTAAACCTAACCATGTATGAAGAGACAAATGTAGATTTGCGTGAACAAACTCTTCATGGTTTGGTTAAAACAAAATATTCACAGTCTAAAGATCAACAGACTATTGATCCTAGTATGATTGTTGGAAGAATCGGTTAGGAGGCATAGAGAGTTAGGAACTCTAAGTTCTTCCAATGTATCTTCTGAAGATACTGAATTGACCAGTGCACCTTTAGAGACAATGTAAGAACAAACCATTCAACATCTTCTGTCTCAAGGGTACTATGAATGAATTGCATCGTGCTTACCTTAATCTTGAAATGAGACATGTCATTTCATAACTCCAATATATTTATTTGAGAAAGCTACACTCTAGATCCAAGTTTGTGAACTAGATGCGCTCTACTGGTGATATATTGGGTTGTGAAGTTGACATGAGTATACTTTGTGAAGATCTCATTGATATGTAATTCATGTACAAGATTGCTGAAATGAATGTATATCACCTCATGATTTATTACTTGGATTGTGAATAAATGAACCGTGCGGTATCCAAAATTAAGTAACGACTTTATTTGGATGAAACAATGTGACTTGTTAGCTCCTCGTCAATACATTGTTTCTAACTTATTCACAAGTAACAAAGGAGTTGATGAAATAACAACTAGAAGGGTAAAATGGTAATTTTTTAAATCTCATCTAGTTGATGATATTCATGAAGGGTAAACATAGATAACATTCAATGGATCCACTCAATATAATTAAGTTGAATTTGAGTAGAAAGTAAATTCATTTGAACCGAGAGATTCTCAGTGTCAACTCTTTAGTGGAGTCACTTGACATTAAGCTAATACTCGAAAAAACGTTTGTGAACTTTTGAGTCCAATTATAGTAGCTCAAGCTTTGTTCATTTGGATCCATAAGGTTAGTATTACAGGTCATTAGAGTAGGATTGTTAAACTAGAAGTTAAGTCAAAATAAGTTAAAGTGTTGAACTAGACGTTTTCTAGGAAAATGTCTAAAGGGTATTTTTGTCCACATGGACATAAAATGATGTGAATGTCAAAATAAGATTTTGAATATTTGCATATGATGGAAATATAAATTAGTTTCTCAAGCCGAGAAGTCCTTTGAGGCATTATGAAATTAATTTCATTATTTGGGCAATATTAATTCTATAATGGGTATTTTAAGAATTGTCTTAAAAGAAATAAGGAAATATCTAGAAGCTCCCCTAGGTAGAATTTTGGCCAACATCAATTGAGAGAAGGAAATTATTTTTAGAAATTCGTTTACCTTGAATTATAAAGATAATTGCCAAAAGAGTAAGGAGGAAATGAATTTTTTTTAGAAGGAAACAAATGTACTAAGTGAGAAAACAAGTTTCCCTCACTAATTCATAGTTGTGGTCGGCCATGTACAAGAGAAATGAGAGAAGAAATCAAATATTCTATTATGAATACACAGTAGGAAGAGTAATTACCCTTTTTGTATTTATTTCTCCTATAAATAGAGGCTCACATTGAGATTTGAAAATAATTTTTCAGCTCTTGTTTCTCTCCCTTTGGCCGACCACTTCCTCTCTCTCTCTCTCAAATTTCTTTTTTTTTTTGGCACATAAGTCCTCATTAGACTTGGGCTTAAATTAGCTCTTTAGCTCATAAACTTGTTCTTGAGTTATTGTATTTAATTGTGCCCACGCACTAATCCTTCAAACACTCTATAGACTCTTGTAATAGAAACCTTAGGTTTCTCGAGTTCATGACAAGGTGTGAAGAAAACGAGGAAGAAGAGACAATCTATATTTCCCAAGGCTCCTCAAAGATCAAGCTACAAAAAATGTTAGTTAACAAGTAATTAAATAATATTTTTTAAATAAAAACATGTTTATGCATTTTGCATAATTTAGTAAAATTGTTTTACTAGTAAAGAAATTTTTATATTCCGCCATTTATTTGTTAATGATATTTTTTCTTAACCCTACACATATTCCAACATGTGACGCCCTAGAAATCCAGGGCGACACGATATGAAATTTGTGTTGGCAGAGATGCCCACAAGAAGATTGTTTATTTACATATTGATGTAAAATATAAATCTTTGTAAATTCCTAATTGTAATTTGATGATTAAATTAATAAAAGTTGAAACGTTCATTCATTCCTTTTTAGTTTGATTGAAGATTTATGATATTCAATAGTCTTGTAGTCCTTAATCAAACCTAACAATGTATGAAGAGACAAATGTAGATTTGCGTGAACAGACTCTTCATGGTTTGACTAAAACGATATATTCGCAATCTAAAGATCAACGGACTATTGATTCAAGTATGATTGTTGGAAGAATCTAGGATGTCTGGTTACGAGACATAAAGAGTTAGGAACTCTATAATTCTTCCAGTGTATCTTTCGAAGATACTGAATTGACCAGTGCACCTTTAGAGACAATAGAAGAGCAAACCATTTAACATCTTCTATCTCAAGGTCACTATGTATGAATCGCATCATGCTTACCTAAATCCTGAAATGAGACATGTCATCTCATAGCATTAATACTCTCATTTGAGAAAGTCAAATTCTAGGTCCATTGCGTGATCTAGACAAGGCTATTGGTGAGATATTAAGTTATGAAAAGATGTCATGAACCAACTTTGTGAAGTTCTCATAGATATGGAATTCATGTACAAGATTGCTGAGATGCAATATATATCACCTCATGCTTTATTACTTGGATTCTGAATAAATGAACTGCGCAGTGTCCAAATTTAAGTAGCGACTTTATTTGGATGAAACAATGTAACTTGTTAGCTCCTCGTCAATACATTGTTTCTAACTTATTCACAAGTAACAAAGGAGTTGAGGAAATAACAACTTGAAGGGTAAAATGGTAATTTTATAAATCCCGTCTAGTTGATGATATTCATGAAGGGTAAACATAAATAACATTCAATGGATCCACTCGATATAATTAAGTTGAATTTTGAGTAGAAAATAAATTCATTTGAACCGAGAGATTCTCAGTGTCAACTCTTTAGTGGAGTTAGTTGACATTAAGCTAATACTCGAAAAAAGTTTGTGAACTTTTTAGTCCGAGTATAGAAGCTCAAGCTTTGTTCATTTGGATCCATAAGGTCACTATTACAGGTCATTAGAGTAGGATTGTTAAACTAGAAGCTAAGTCAAAATAAGTTCAAATGTTGAACTAGACTTTTTCTCGGAAAATGTCTAAAGGGTATTTTTGTCCACATGGAAATAATTTGATGTGAATGTCAAAATAGGATTTTGAATATTTTCATATGATGAAAATATAAATTATTTTCTAAAGCCGAAAAGTCGTTTAAGGCATTGTGAAATTAATTTCGTTATTTGTGCAATTAGAATTCTACAATGGGTATTTTAAGAATTGTCTTAAAAGAAATAAGGAAGCATCTAGAAGCTCCCCCCTAGGTAGAATTTCGGCCATGGAGTGCATCAAGAGGAGAGTTTTATTTCCCTTTAATTATAAGGATAATTACCCAAAAGGAAAAGAGAAATGAATTTCCTTGAGAAGGAAATAAATAAGCTAAGTGAAAAAACAAATTTCCTCATTGCTTGAGGTGTATGGCCGGCCATCCTAAGAGAGAAAGGGGAAGGGAAAATCAAATATTTTGTCATGAATATATTATTCTTTCATGAATGAATAATTGACCTTTATAGATTTTTCCTTCTCCTATAAATAGACCCTCACATAGAGATGTGAAATGTTAAGTTTTTGCCTTGTTCTCTTTTGCTCTCGGCCGACCCTCTCTCTCTCTCTATAAAATACTCCTTTTTATTTTGCACCTAGATTCACACTTGATCTAGATAATCAGCTTATGATCCAAGAATTGTTCTTGGTTCATATTGTTTAATTGTGCCCACACGCAAGTCCTTCTAAACCTCTATAGACTCTTGTAATAGAAACCTTAGGTTTCTCGAGTTCACGTTTTAGGTGTGAAGGTGACGAGCGAGCCAAGGAAGAAGATCCACCTTTCTCAAGACTCTTCAAGATCAAGCTACAAAAAAGGTTCGTATTCAAGTAGGTTTAATAATGCTTTTAATTTATAACATGTATATGCTCTTTATCTACGTTAGTAAAAATTGTTTTACTTCTAAAAGAAATTTTTATATTCCGCCATTAATATGATTAATGATAAATTTTTCTTTAACCCTATACCTATTCCAACACTTTGTGGTCCAATATCGCTCGTTTCAATGAATTTTTCTTTTCCGCCCTTGTTTCTCACTTATGCGTCCAACTCTATTCAAGCACAAGGATCCTGAATTAAACGCTAAAACCTATCAAAATTTTCAAAATACTTGAGGTTATACATTGATTTTCGATTAGGTTGTTTAGTAATCACGTGTACATTGGATCAAGCTGCCGAAGACTTGACATGTTGTTTCTATACGACGAGAAGACGTTCACAATCCTCAACAAGACCACGCACGACACTCTGCACTTCAACGACAACATGGAGTGAATAATTCCGAACAATTCAAACTTATGAGGGAGATTGCTAGCCTTAAGCTTGACTTGGTCAAGCAAGCGGATGAGCAAACATATCACATATGAGTATCACATATGAGTGTACATGATCTCATGAACGTGGAGCTGTAAGTTAAAAGAAAAAAAAATGTGCAACTGATGCCCATAAGAATAGGATCATGCAGTTAGTAATTTTAAGTTTTTTTTTAAAGGTAAGTAAGTAATTTTAAGTTAATCAATTTTTTCTTTTGACTTATTTATAGGTTTTATATGTATCATTTTAAATTATTTTCAATTCACTGAAATTAAAACATTGCCTTCAAAATGTGTGTTTTATTTTTCCTACATGTTTGTTTCTTTTCTCGGGTTCTGTAACTACAAAATATCTGTTTAAACTTGCGGCACATGTAACAAACATATTAAGATCATCCAACCAGCATAGAATGATATTTGGCTATTTGGAAAATCTGACTCTAACTCACGCTAAGGTCTTGGCTTAAATGTCTACAGATTTTATAACAGGCGCAAAGTCACCGAGTCAAAGCCTTTCGAAGGTCAAACCTGAAAGAATTTTTCGTCATGATGAATGCATGATAGTTTTTTTTTATTCTTTGGAAATTGATGCACTATGCATAGTATATATATACTATGCATAGTATATATATATATATATATATATATATATATATATATATATATATATAGGACCGTCCCGAACTCATTGAAGGCTTTATATTTAATATTTTTGAGCCTATTTTAGTGTGGGACTTTAGACCTAAACTTAGCCCCATATCCCAAGAGCTGGCCTTTATATATATATATATATATATATATATATATATATATATATATATATATATATATATTCATTTCTGTCGTAATGAAGCTTCCTCAGAAATTGAAGGATGCAGGGTGTTTCACCGTCCCATGTGCTATTGGCGACTCATATTTCGAGAAGGCTCTATGCGATCTTGGAGCAAACATCAACCTCATGTCCTACTCGGAGAATGAGACCAACTCGAGTCACACTTCAAATGGCGGATCGTTCAGTCAAGCATCCACGGGGAGTCATTAAAGACATACTCGTAAAGGTAGACAAATTTATATTTCCAGCTGACTTTGTGGTGCTACATATGGAGGAGCACAGGGACATTCCAATTATCTTGGGGTGACCATTCTTAGCAACCGGAGGAGCACTCATCGACGTGCAGAAGAGAGAACTTAAGCTGAGGGTGCAAGACAAGGAAGTCATCTTCAACGTCTACAACTCGATGAAATACCCCAAGGCAAGCGACGACATCTTTAGAGTGGACGTGTGCGAAGAAATTATCGACATCTATTGTTATCGTCCCGAGAACCTCCTACAAGTATGGCTCACTAACTCTATTGATTTTGCTAATCAGTTTGTTCAGTAGGAAGCGCAGGAACAGGTGTAGTACCTCTACGGATTTGAAGCCGATAGAAGGAAATTTTTCGAGGATTTGGGAGCAAGTGCAAAGCGTACAAAGCCGTCGATTGAAGAGCCGCCAAAAGTGAAATTGAAGGAGCTGCCTTCATACCTTCACTATGCATTTCTGGGCGAGAACGACACACTTCCAGTGATCATCTCAGCACACCTGAAGAAGGATGAGGAGGACAAGCTTTTGAGAATGCTGCGGGATCACAAGACCGCTATAAGATGGACCCTTTCCGACATCAACGAAATAAGTCATCCTACTGCACGCATCGCATTCTCATGCAGGAAATCGACCGCTATAAAGATAATTACCCAAAAGGAAAGGAGAAATGAATTTCCTTGAAAAGAAAACAAATTTGCTAAGTGAGAAAACAAATTTCCTCACTAATGCACAATGCATGGCCGGCCAACTTAGGAGAGAAAGGGGAAGAGAAAATCAAATATTGTGTCATGAATGCATAATTGACCTTTATAGATTTTTCTTTCTCCTATAAATAGACCCTCACATAGAGATGCAAAAATAAGCTTTTTTCTTGCTCTCTCTTGCATTGTGGCCGACCCTCTCTCTCTCTATAGAAAATACTCTTTTTTATTTTGGAACCTAGATCCTCAATTGATCTAGAGAATTAGCTTATGATCCAAGAATTGTTCTTGGTTCATATTTTTTAATTGTGCCCACACACAAATCCTTCTAAAGCTCTATAGACTATTGTAATAGAAACCTTAGGTTTCTCAAGTTCAAGACTAGACGTGAAGGAATCGAGCCAAGGAAGAAGATCCACTTTTCCCAAGAAGCTTCAAGTTTAAAGATACAAGAAATGTTAGTATTCAAGTAGTTTAAATAATGTTTTTAATTATAACATGTATATGCACTTTGCCTAGGTTAGTAAAATAATTTACTTGTAAAGAAATTTTATATTCCGCCATTAATGATAATTTTTCTTAACTCTAGACCTATTCCAACAAATGGTATCAGAGTTATGGTCAAAGTAAAAGCATGCACATGTTATTTAAAATTATTATAAGAAAATTGTTTTCTAAATTTGCCTCAATAGTGGTTTTTTCGAAGACTAGATCTTACACAATTTTAATTTTTGGTACGACCTGTAAAATTAATTTTGTGTTGATTTTAGACTTGTTAAATATGCATATAAATATATAAAAAGCATTTTTTAATTATTTTATGTTTAGCATACTCAAAATCAATTTTTGACAAATTTGAAAATTTGTGTACATAGTTTAAACTAGTTTATTCCACTTCTAGTTTAAATTTGTTATTGACTGTTTTATATTATGTTGCTTGTTTTATATTGTGTTTAATTATTAACATGTTAATATAATACACAATTGAAATCAAAACATACAATTAAAATGTTTCAATAAACATTTTTCCTATTACGCCTAGATCCGACGTACTTTTAGTTGTTTTTCAATTTCTGGACAAATTATTATGGCTCAGTAAAACGGGCATAACTCTTTGCTCGGAACTTGGAAAATAGTGGTTCGTAAACCAAATTAAAGGTATGGAAGTTAGCTATCTAATGCAATTAGTTTCAGCTCAATCGGATACAGGATGTGTCATTTATGACCTTTTAAGTCCGAGGTATACGGCTGTCCGCGACTCCAGGATTTTAAATCCGGATTTTGCGACTCTTAGCTTCCTCCCCTCTTTTTGTTGCTTTCGTCGCTTTCCGACGTTCACACACTCAACCACCATGAAGATGCCTTTAAGAAAGATGACATGAAGACAAAGATATTAGTTTTAGGAGATTTTGAATCTCAAAAACTTTCAAGTGCAAAAGTGATGATTTATTAATCTCACACACTTTCTTTAGGAAAAATAAATTAATAGATAAAAAGATCCGAGTATGTTTCTTGTGCCTCAGTGCATTAACACTGCTCTCCCCTTACAAATATCGATTTTAAAGTTCTTTTTTCTAGTGATCCACTCTATCTCTCTTTACCAAGACATTTCAAGTTTGAAGATACAAGAAATGCTAGTATTCAAATAGTTTAAATAATATTTTTAATTATAACATGTATATGCAATTTGTCTAAGTTAGTAAAATAGTTTACTTGTATAGAAATTCTATATTCCACCATTCATATAATTAATGATAATTTTTCTTAACCCTAGACCTATTCCAACATTATCGACATACAGGACGGGTTCAAGACTCCAATAGGCATGTCGCCTTACTCACTCGTCTACAGAAAAGTGTATCACATGCCGGTTGAACTGGAGCACAAAGCACTTTAGACAATGAAGAAGCTCAATTTTGACGAGAAGGCGGCGAGACATCAAAGGTTGTCACAGCTAAGCAACCTCGAAGAATTTCAGAGAGAGGCGTACGAGAACGCCAAGATCTACAAGGAAAGACGAACCTCTTGCACGACAAGCACATCGTGAAGAAATATCTCACACTAGGGCAGTCGATTCTTTTATTTAACTCATGTTTGCGTCTTTTTCCAGGAAACTTGAAGTCTCGCTGGTCGGGACCATTTGAGGTAATCACAGTCTACCCACACAGAGCGGTTGAGCTGAAGAGCAAAAATGGTGAGCAATCTACGGTAGAAGAGGAAAAAACTGCCACACATCTTGGCGTGTAAGACCAGGTAACTCGTCAAGCTAGTGACGCTTAAACGAACGCTCCTGGGAGACAACCCACGATTTTTCAGGTTTATAGATAATTTATTTCTTGATTTTTTTTTTACTTTTTTTTATTATTTTCAATGTCATTTTTTATTTTTTTCATGGTTATTTTTTTTTTTTTTAGGTTTATAGTAAGTTTTCAGAAAAAAAAAAAAAAAAAGTTTGACGTGAACTCACAGAGTGCCCATCGCGACGCGATGCGGTACTGTCGCGTCGCGATGGATGTGATTTTAAGCTGGTCACGACGCGATCAAAGCCATCGCATCGCGATGGACTAGAACCTTGACGTTTTAAATTCGATTTTTTCACTCTCTATTCTCACTTTTCACTCACTCACTCGATTTCTCTCTCAATTTTCTTCCCAAAACCGAAAGTTTTTCGTCCAAAACTCCCAAATCATTACAAAATACATATTTTTTGGGTTATACTCATAACACAAATCTACACCCACACGCCTCGATCTATACTCCACTTCGGTTTCATGCTCATCTTTCAAGTTTTTCACCCTCCACTCGAATCGAAGGTAAATCACGTTTTGGTGTGTAATTTCTTTAGAAAAATTGTTGTGTGTGATGTATAGATGTAATATATTGTTAAATGTATAGGTTTTGGATGTCGATTTTTATGTTGAACCCATGAATTCTCTTTGTTTTGGCCGCACGTCACGTGTTCGATAAAAAATGCCAAAATGAAAATTTGTGTGGTATTGAGAGATTTTTGACATTTTTGAGTGCTTTGGTATAAATATGGCATCAAGAGTGACACGTGACCGAGAAAACATGTTGCCAAAGAGGATGAGGCAAGAATTGTCAGGTTCGTCGAGGAAATTCGTCGTGGGAGGAGCGGATGCGTACACTCGTTTGGAAGGTTTCGTGATCATCCCCAAAAGAATGATCGAAGCCACAGCCGATGTGATTACCTTCGGGTACATGCGTCATCAAATCGATGAGCGGGGATGGAAAGATCTCGCGTCAATCAACCGCGTCCCCAACATTACAATGGTTCGGAAATTTTACGCTAACCTTTCTGCAGGGACTCCCAGATCCGCCACGGTCATGGTTAGGGGGAAAGAAGTCGACATCTCCCCAGTGGCCATCAATCATTTTTTGAACATCTCGGAGGTTGATACCGAATTTTACGACTCCAACATGCTCCACCCGCCTACAGACCTCATCCTCACCACCCTTTACGGACTCCCTGAGAGATGTAAGCTGACATCATCGGGTGCACCACATGAGCTGTCCACGACGTGAATGAACAAATTCGCCAAAGCATGGACGTACTTCATCGCCTCCAACATCGTCCCCAATAATCACACGCACGAGCTGACAGTACACCTGTTGGCATTTATGCCCACAAAGGAGATTTTTGATATTAAATACTTTTGTATTTATTTGTTTTGAATTTAAATAAAAATTGAATATTCATTCTTATTTTAAGATTGTGTTTATGCATGAATGTCTACGCCCTGAAATTTTCATCAACGAAAGAAGTGCTAAGTACAGACTTGACAAGATACATTCTTATGACTAGTTTAAATAATAGTTCACAATCTAAAGCTCGATTGGACAATCGATTCTTAGTAATGATTGTTAGGATGAATTAAACGATATCTTATCTTGTGATATGGAGAGTTGTGACTCTGTAATTTATTCTTGATATCTTAATGAAGATATTGAACAAGACCTGTGAAGTTTTGAAGTTCGAGAAAAAACCGTTTAATCACTCGAAACCTCAAACTCACATAGTATTTTAGTAATTACCTAAATCCTGAAGTGAGTACATATCTTCTTGTAACACTTTATGACATTTGATTTGTCAATGGGCAGTGGCTAAGTGAAGTTTCATTGACCCGGCGGTTGGTGTCATAATACTGTTTCGTTGAAATATGTGATTCACAGATATGGAATTTGTGTTGAAACAATGCTAAGGCATTAGTATCACACCATGCTCTGTTATGAGAGTGTGAGCAAATAAACCAGGCATGTTATTCATCGAATAAAGAATTCTTTGAAATAAAACATGTGACATGTTAAGACATCTCACTTTATGTTTTTCTCGTTCACAAATAACAGAGGACTTGGTGAAATAATAATTCAGGGGTAAAACGGTAATTTTACATTCCTCCGAGTTAATGATACACAGAAAGAGTAATATAATATCGTAAAATACTCCGTGGACCGTGAGAAGAATATTTTTTGTCACATCAAACGGAAATATAAACGCATATGAACTTAGAGATGTTCAATATTGGTCCTTTAGTGGAATCGACTAATATTAAGAATTAAAATTCGGAAAAAAATTTGTGAACTTTTGTGTCCGAGGTTTATTCTAAAGGTTCGTTCATGTGGGTCCATAAGGTCTCAATGATAGACTCTCGGACGAGATTTTGGTGATCAAGATATGATTGATTTTCTCATTCAACGTAAATTGTGATTTACGCTAAGAAAATTATTTTATGAGTAATTAAATAAATAATTGGTTATTTATTATTATATTTATTTAACGAATCATATTATGTTATTATATTTATAATAATATATTTTAATGATTCAAATTAATAAAAGATGAAAATAAATATTTTCTCGTTTCGTACTACATTGATTAGTATGAAAATAATTAATGACTTGTCATTAAGATGCTCTAAATTTATAAAATATTATTTTAGAAATAAATCAAATAAATTTGGGAGATAATTAAGACAATATGGCCGGCCATAATAAGAGTTTTATGGACTGAAAAAATTGTTTAAACTCATTAAGAGTAGTTTTGGGCTTAAGTTTGACTGATGGGTCTTAATTGGATTTTGACCTAACTTAAACTCATTCTCTCTGATATAAAATGAGGCTCTCTCTTTGATAACCCTAGCCTAATTTCGACCAACACTCAGCCAAACCTCTTCCCCCTTGTGCTTGAGAGGTTTTGGCCGAAGCTTAGAGAGAAAGAGAGAGAGGAAATTTTTTTCCCAACAGCCCTTCCTTTTCTTTGAGTTTCCCCTTCTTCCCTTGTTACCACAAAGAGCCCACCCTCTTGATCTCCTAAATACTCCTAGAGAATTATCATTGATTCATCTTGTGGTTGTTTGAGTGACATTTGATCCACATGGCCGGCCACTTCTTAGAGCATCGGAGCAAGGACGGATTTCAGGAAATCCTAGACGCCTAGACGCGTGTGGAAAGGAGTTTCGGCCGTGCTTGTTGACGCATCTCCGGGGCTGATTCTCGCAGATCCGAACCCACTGAAAGTTTCCTATAAACGAGTTGGATTTGAATATAATAATCATTGTAGGATTGTTAGAAATTTTTAGATCACTCGTTAGCATGTTTGAATGAATTTATTAATATGATTAGAAATTTATTAACATGCTAGATTAGATTTAATGACATGGTTATTGAATATGTTTTAAAACGTTTTAACATGTTAAATTGAATTATGAATTTCCGCCATATATTGATATGTTTCATAATTAATTAGGTTAATTGATAACTAAATTCCAACCACACCGTGCTTTTATTTTATATTGCATTGTGACTGACCAACCGTTAGACGCAGGCCAAATAATCAGGGATAGCATGAGCCACATCTCCTCCCGAGACGCGCAACAAAACATGGGATTCCCTGGCCTCGTTACAATGATGTGAGCCAACGCACAAGTTCCAACTGAAAGGGGAGATGAGCTTGGAGTGCTTGGGAAGCCAATCGACGCCACATTCATGAGTCGATTGAAGCATAAATGAGCGTGCGCGGAACCGTCAGGTCAAGGATTTTTAATGATCCCAGAGGTAGCTCCAGCAACTCAAGAACACGAGGCAGGGCCTTCACAGTACGCCGACGACGAAGAACCGCAGAATCCGTCCGGTTACGAGCTCGGATTCGTGCAGATGATGGAGATGTTGACCAGGATGGATACGAACATCGGGCGTATCGACAAGCGGCAAATGATGTTCCAGGACGAGATGGGTAGAAGCTTTGACAATGTCAACACCAGGCTCGATCATGTGGGCTCGTTCCTACACAAGCATGGTAGGCGATCAGTGGCCACGCACCAATTCCATGAGCAGGTTACGACCGTAGGTCAACCGCTACGCACCTCCACTGGACGCCTCCCGCCACGACGCATCGGAGCCACCGCCGTACTACCCGGCGTTCCCGTTATATATGGATCACCTAACGTACAACTACCCTTCATACCACCCATACCCACCGCCGGACGACGAGTGACTTGGCCGTTCACTCGCAAGGTAAGTTCCCGTATTCCCAACTTTTTTGTGTCTCTCACATTGAGGACAATACTTGATTTGAGTTTGGGGGGATTTTTCTTGCGATGTATATTTTTTTTTGTTAGATTATTTTGTGTTTAGGTCGTGTTCGATTGGTGATTTAATATTGTTAATTAGATTGATTCACACATGCTAGTCAATGAGATTTTTAGTTTTTAAAAACTTTAGGAATTGGATTAAAAATTCATGAATTTGTTGGAAAAAAACGAGTTTTGAGAATTTAAATTGTCATATAAGCCCGAACTTTATATGTCTCGAAGTTTAGGAATGTTAGATGCGTATTATTGTCGATTAATTGAAATAAAAGTCACCGTATTTACTAGAACCTTCTCCAATCCCTAATCGAGGCGAAATTGTGTACACATAGATCTATAAGAATGATCTAGGCACTAGGATAAGCCCTTCAAGCCAAAAAACCGGACCCAAAATATTGATTACTATTTAGAACCCGGTCACAAAAAGGCTAATATTTTACCCTCTCTTTACTTAGTCAGAAAAAGCCTTGAGCCACATTTTTTTTTTAAAAATCCTACAAAGAATCCGTTGAATTTTAGGGACTCTTGAAAACAATTAAATTCGTGAAGCTTTAATTGGAAAAAATATATGAGATTATTTGGTTGTCTTTAAAGAGTGTTATTCATTCTTTGTAGAAGTTTCTTATTTAAACACTACAAGTTTTTAAATTGTAAAAACCTTCTCTTTATCTTCTTGTTCTTAAAAAAAAAAAAAAAGAATTAAAAGTTGAAAAGAGATGTGTTAGTTGGTTCGACGTGGTGTAGTTAAATAGAAAGGCTATGAGCTAAGGTTGTAAAAGTCAAAATAAGCGAGTTGTAAAAGTGGAAACACACTTTAGGTATTGAAACGAAAAAGCTAGAAGTTGTTCACACATTACTAGAGTCGCTAAGATCAATCTTCGTCACTAAATATTCCTTTTCATACCATTGACCCAAGCCTAACATTACAAGCCTCATAAGACCTTTTGACGAGCTAGAAATGATTTGTGTTACATTAGTGGAGATCAAGGGAAAAGAGGTGGCTTATGGTAAGTCAAAACTGTAAATAACAAATCTCAAATATATATTACGATTTTTATGATTCTTTATGATTTTGGTTGGCGAGAGGACAATTTTAGGCATCCGAATACTTCGAGATGGATAGACATTGAAAAACGGCTAAAGACAACATTAGATTCGATTTTCTCGTTTGAAGTTTAGCAATTGACTATGATGTTTAAAGCCATTAATTTCCAAAACCAAAAAGTCTTGAAAATGAGTAATAGACTCTTAGCATGAATTAATTGAACTAGCAGTAATTTTGAACCTATCATTGTGTCGAGTAGTTTATCTTAGTGTTTCTAGTTTGTTTATTTGCACTTTTATTATTTTTGTTGCTTGAGGACAAGTAAGAATTCGAGTTTGGGGGGTTTGATAAGCGCGTTTTACGCGTTATTATTAAGCGATCTTAGACGGAAATTTGATGCGAATCCTTAGGTGTTTTTTATTTATTTATAGTTTTTCGTAGTTTGTCACAGATTATGCTAGGAGAACGGTTTTGGAGCACATGAGCGATTATAAGCGAAAAAAGGAGCAAAAACCAACTTTAAGGAAGATTCAGCATTGGGCACCAAAGTGCCCATCGCGATGCGATCATGCTGGTCGCGTCGCGATGGCTGCGCCAGAAAAGGGGAAACTTCTCTTTTTGCACGATTTTGGCTCAGGGAATCCGTATTCAAGAGCTGGGCTACACAAAAAAAGCAGTTTTTCGCTTATAAAGTAAGAGAGTAGCCACAAGAACAAGAATCGTCTTTTTGCTTAAATTTTAGAGAGAGAAAATGAGTGTAGGAACTGTAGACGTTTGGGAAGGACCACGGAGACGCAGCGATGCCACGACGAGACTGCGGCAACCACGACCACACTAGTTTTCTTATTTCCTTCCCTTTTCACTTAGTAGTTTATTTTCACTATATTGTTATCATGAATTCTTATGTGTTTACGTTTTCCTTTTCTTCCACCATCACCATGAACTAACTCCATAGAGGGTGATGGTGGATCTTCTCTTGAATTCTGTTATGACTTGATATTGAATTATAGTTTGATTTTCGTTTCAATTATACGTTTTTGTTTGGCTTGTTCTTAATGCTTACATGAAATTGATCACTTTGTGTGTGTTGTTTGAATTAAACAATTACTCTAGCGAGATTTGATAAATTGAGCACTAGGCTAACAAACCTTGAATTACTACGTTAACTAGAGATAGCCGTAGAATTTAAGGATTCATTGTGTGTTCTTGTTGAGATTGCAATTTAGGATTTAAATCTGGAAACCGAGAGGTAAAATTTAATTCTGATTTAGGTTGTTAATACTGCATAACGAAACAGTGAATTAAACTCGATGTCAAACAAGTTTGTAACGGAAGAATAAAGAAGTGAAACCTCACACTTGTTCCTCACATCTATCTTTTAAACATTTTTAATAAGCTGTTTAGTAATTAGAAAAACCACGACCTTCACTTTCATTCTCTATTGATTTAAATTGCGGTATTGTTAGAATTACATTTAATTATAAATCCTCGTGAGAACGAACCGTACTTACTATCTATATTATTTGTTCGACGTGTACACTTGCGCGCGATTTTTGCAAGAATTGCGGAGTAATCAGCCTTACGTTTTAGGCGATTTATTTGTAATTACATTCTTCTGGTGAGTAATGAATGATATGTTTAATTTTTTAGTCTTGATCGTCGATGTGGGTCTTTCATTTAATTATTAACGCATGTTTTATTGTCCAACTAGTCTTATTAACTTATTATCTTCTCTTTTTTTTTGAAGTTCCGATTTATAAGATCCGTTATTCGTTATATGGACGTCTATTCGTTATCTTTCATGAGTTCTCAAGCCCTTGCACATAAATTGTGTGCTGAAATTTGTATGTTCTCGCACATTTAACTAGACTAATTTCGAGCCCTTGCACGTAAATTGTGTGCTGAATTTGTATGTCCTCGCACATTTAACACTAATTTGCCTAAGTGAACTTTCCGAGTAGATCAGAAAATTTAATCTTTAATTTTTGTATATCATTGTTTAAAAAACTAATTTTCTATACATTTAATCTTTCAAGGGAATAAACTCTACTATTTCATTTCTATATGTATTGGGGATCTCTTTTGTTCTTTATTTACTTTTAAACAGCAAAGAACATTCTTTTCATTAAAATTTACTCGAAAGAATAAGTGGTGTTAGGATTTTCTTAACTAAGAAGGAAATCACTTTTTTTCCAATGTGATCAAATATTTTAGTTGGCTCTCAATTGCTTTCCGTCTAGAGTTGATCTATGGTTTTAGTTATACACGACTGAGTTTTTTCCTCTCTACTTAATTGGTCGCATGTTCTTCAGTGTTATAAATAATATGTTTGTACACCCATATAGCTTTCATGTAATGAGTGATGGAATATATTTTATTAAAAAAAGCATGGCATAGAAACAGATTAAATAAATCAGTTGACAACAGAAGACACGTAAGTAATCTGTGTAACTCAACACAGCTCACAAAATAATATCAAACTGAAAGCAAAAGGAAAACGACGTGGCATTGTTTTCCTCTTTTTCTGTCTCTTTTGATGATAATATGATATCCCTTAATTATCATATTAATTACTTGATGCTAAACTGCTAATGCAAGTCACGTTGAGAAACGCAAAAAACGCGTTTAATAGAAGTATTATTAGCAACGGAAAAGTAAAACTGGAAATAAAATATGAATTAATATATAAATAATAAATTTTAAAAAAATACAAAGGAGAAAGAGAGAGTGAGTTGGAAGTGGAAGCAAAGCATATTCGCGAGTCTAGCTATCAGCCTATCATATTGATAAAGAAAACGCCAAAAATAATTCATTTTTTTTAATCCATTTGTTCTTCACATGGAAAGTAACATGACGAAGAAAATAACGTAACTCATCCTCTAAAACAAAATAAATGTGACCCGACGTTAATTTCTATGAAAAACATTCGTTATAAGTTTTATGAAATGGGAAGTTTGTAGTCAAGTTGATGTCGAAAACTCAATAAGTAATTCACTTATAGGGGAAGTAAGAGTGCAAAAAGAAAAAGAAAAAAATCAACGGTTTTATTGCTGATATGGCTTCTCTTATTGTAACACAACAATCTTCCGCTGTTGAAGACGCCGAATCACTTCGAAAGGCATGCCAAGGTATTTCTATCTAAGTGTAAGTATCAATATAACCTCGTATAAACATATACATGTATATATATTGTATATCAGGGTTCTTATCTTCTTGTTCTGGGTACTCTCGACGTAACTTTTTTATTTTAATTCTTCCATGCACGTGATGTTGCACCGACAAGCCTTGAGATAGTCCAGAACATATACTATTTAAATGACACTATGTAAACAAGGGCATAGATAAATTTATTACAAACATGTATGGATAAATTTTATATCTAAACTATAGTAATTCTTCTGAAATTCTCAAATGTCCAATGTTTTTCTTTCTAGTTTTACAGATGATTTTTGCCTTTTATTATATTATTTTAATTCAGTAGACCATTAAGAAAAAGTTAACTAAAACTCAAATGTAAAATGGAGTCAAATCAAAATGCAAATAAGTAAAAGACAATTGTAAAGAAGAAGTTGTCTCATAATATAAGAATGAGAATGAGGTATTAGAAAAAAAATAGTAATAATACAATTCGAATATAATTTATATCTTCATTAGTTTTATTTCTAAATTCAATATAATGCTGCAAAAGCGGGTTATTATATTTTGTTTCTTATACACTCTATATAGTTATGTATATATACACACATATATATATACACACACATATATATATATATAAACAAACATATACTATTTTGTTTATTGGAAAAGGAAAATAAATTATGCCAGGTTATATTACATCAATCAATATGGACAAGTGTGTGTCTATGTGCGTATATGATATAGAAAAATCTGTTTAAAATAGCATAATAGTTACTACAAATTGCATTAACTACAATACGAAATATGTGACAAAGAATAATGCTCTATTTTCTAAGACACAATATATTAGGTGAAAAGTCAAATCTGTAGATTACAAAATTATTTCAGTTTTTTTTTTTTTTGTATATTTCAAAATCAAAGACAATTCCGTATTTTCTTTATAATTTCCTTAATGCCGGCCATCAACGTTTTTTTGTTATCAATTTTTTTTATAGGCTTCTTGAGTTAATATCTCACCAAACAACCTTGACAAAGGGATAGAATTTGAAACTGCAATTACTACAAATAAATAGTTATTTATAGATATATGACGACGAAATCGCCACTTAGTAGTAGGTTTAAATAGAAATTAAATAAAAGCAAGAAAACATCATCTGTATCTGTACCCTGTCACGTATTGCCATTTATAAGATTAATTTACCTAACCCTTGAATTCAATTTTGTTTTTCCCTTGTGAATTAAAATAATACCAACCGATCTAATTTCCACACCTATCACCTTATGCAATGCCATATGTCCTTTGTTTTGGATTTCAAGACGTTGAATTTTTTAGGATATACTTTACTTCAATAATAATGATAAAATCCCAACTGGCTAATTAATAAATAAAAGATTCTTATTTCTTATCCCATACAGTGCTCTATATATATATACACACACACAGAACACACACATGATTCTACTCATCAAACCCTCACTTCTTCAAATACAAAAACAAAACAAGAAACCTAGATATCAACTATGGCTACACTTATTACTCCACCCAATTTTTCTCCGGTTGAAGACGCAGAAGCTCTTCGCAGTGCTACGAAAGGTCTTTCTTTTTGTTTTTGTTCTTCTTCTCATACACAGCCAAAATGATAAATTTCTCATATGGGTTACTGTCACATAAGCTAGATAATATATATATATAGATATATATATATATATATAATATGTATGTATATGTGTGAGAAATTATTGGGTGTATGTGTTTTTAGGATGGGGAACTGATGAGAAGGCGATCATAAAAGTGTTGGGACATAGAAATGCAATTCAAAGGAGGCAAATCAGAGATGCTTATGAACAGCTCTTTGAAGAGGATCTCATCAAGCGTCTTGAGTCTGAACTCTCCGGAGATTTCGAGGTCTAATCTTACGTTCTTCTCTCTCTCTCTCTCTCTCTCTCTCTCTCTCTCTCTCTCTCTCTCTCTCTCTGTCTTCACTTTTTCTTTATACTTCATTTTAGTCTTATGCTCTTGTTCATATTAGATTTATGTCCCGCTCATGGTTTTTTATTTTTTAAATACTTTTTAAAGGAATTGCCCAAAGTACCACCTTTTATTTTTTATTTTCCCAAAATTCACCCAAACATAATTTTTTCCCAAAATACTAGTAAATTTCATGTGAAATGACGAAATACCCTTTAAAAAAATAAAACTACACAAATGCCCTACACTATACTACCGGCCAAAATAATTAAGAAAAATTTAAAAAATTAAAAAAAATTAAAATTTAGGATTGAAATAGTTTCTACATTTTAAAGTTTAATTTTAATAAAAAAATAAATAAATAATAACTGATTAATATGGATATGAAATAAAATGTAAAAAAATTGTTTTAGGGGTATTTTAGACTTTTGTACTAGTATTTTGGGAAAAAATTAATTTTAGTGGATTTTGGGAAAATCAAGTACAAATGGTGTCATTTTGGGCAATTTCTCTACTTTTTATTAGTTTCTTTAATTCGACCATTTATGCGATGAAAATGAAACATTTGACATTATGATATACGTTTATTTTCTAGATAGACAGCGTGGACTTGTCCTAAATTTTAGTTAATGCTCTTTATAAATACATTTAAGTCAGGTTTTAAATCTGGGTGGTGTAGATTGGTTATAACTTAAACTGATCGCGCCTTAAACTATTCTTAAATTCTTTTTTGGAGAGAAACTTTAACCTTAATATTTTCAGTAAAGCTCTTTGTTTGGTCACTTGACGGGTACAAGCTAAAACTAATAATATCTTTACGAAATATTTTTTAACAGAAATCTAATTAAGTCGATGTAAAAATAATATATAATTATCAAAAAGAAAATTATAATATGTTCTAAGACATGCTACTTTCACAAGTTATTTATTTACAAACTAAGAAATAATTATTCTACAGTAGTAAATTGTGCATTAAACTAATATCTATAAATAAATTTAAGAAACATTATTAAATGAAAAAAAGAGTTTCTTCTAGTTTTCTATTTTCTTTTCTTTTATTTAGGATTGGACAACTTTCTTCTTAATCATTTCCGGATTGTAATGAATTGTGCGTTGACTTGATGATGAGAGCAGAGAGCTGTATACCGTTGGATTCTGGAGCCGTTGGATCGAGAGGCAGTCCTGGCCCACGTGGCGATTAAGAAATCAGAGATTGATTACAGAGTGATAATCGAAATCTCATGCATTAATTCTCCGGAAGAGCTTTTGGGTGTGAAAAGAGCTTACCAGACTCGCTACAAGCGCTCTCTGGAGGAGGACTTATCTGCTTCAACCTCCGGCGATCTCCGCAAGGCATGTTATACTCATATATGTACATACATATATATTACATATATGGAGCTAGGATTTGAAATTACTAGATTTTATTAAAAGAAATCTAGATAAATATTTGAAGTAAAATTATGATTTGAGAAATTTAGGGAATAGTTGCTTCCACAATTATAAATAAATATTTGAAAATTTGTAATTTGTATCAAATTTTAATTTATGCTTCCTGAATTTATTATTAAAATTGATCCGAATATGATCAGCTGTTGGTGGCGTTGGTTGGGACATACCGTTATTACGGGGAAGAGGTGAATCAGAGGTTGGCGAAATCGGAGGCTGATAAACTCGAAGAAGCGATCAAAGACAAAAAGTTCAACAGCGATGAAGTGATTAGGATTTTGAGCACAAGAAGCAAGGCTCAGCTCAACGCTACTTTCAATCGCTTTAGAGATGACACCAAGGCCTCTCTTGCCAAGGTTCAACCATTTTAAATCATATTTATGCACTTAAAGATGATATATTCAATTAAATCCTTTTTTTTCAATTGATTACTTTTGAAGATAAAAACTAATTTCATGTAGTGAACAACTTTTTTTTTTTTATAAAAAAAAAAACCAAAATTAGATTGTCAAAAAACAAATGACATTGTCAATAAAAAATTTGGACCTCTATATGTAAGATAACTTAGAAGTTGAAAGCATAACTGTTGAGCTATGTCTAATAATTTGCACATACAAGCTTAGTGATCAAGTGACTTTTTTTTGCTTTGCTATTACTAAATGTATTAACATATGAATGATTTATTTAGAGCTTTTTGGGCGAATCCGGGAGTGATTTCCAGAAGGCATTGCACACTGTTGTCCGATGCATCAATGATCCTTACAAGTACTACGCCAAGGTAATTAAAAATAAACAAAAGTAAAAAAAAATATTAGTTATTTACGGACAATTACTTGGCCAGTTACATATTAATTAGCTGTTACATAAGAAACATTACTGAAATTAATTTTCTCGATGGGATTTGAAGGTGCTGCGAGACGGGATAAAGAGCTTTGGAACGGACGAGGAATTGGTGACTCGCGTGATAGTGACGAGGGCTGAGAAGGATTTGATGCACATCAAGGATGTTTATTTCAAGAAAAACAGTGTTTCTCTTGATGATGCTTTGGCCAAAGAGACTTCTGGGGACTACAAGGCCTTCCTTCTCACCATCCTCGGAAAGGAAGATTGATTATACTCCTAAGCTTAGAAGTTGGAGGCTTGATTTGTTACATTTTATGTGTGGTCAATTCAGTTGAGTTGTTTTTCTTTTCATCCCTAAACTATCTTGAGACTCGAGAGTTTTTCTTACTCTATAGTTTCTCTATAATATGTGATTCTGTGTTATCTGGCGTTTTGCTATGTTATCAAGTTTTTAAAGTTGTATTCTACAGTAAACCAGCACATCAGCCAAAAATAAAATAAATAAAATAAAATAAAATAAATTGGTTACAAGACCAGGATGCAGACAGAAATTTCTTAAGGGCTAATGTGCAAACTAGTATGATTAATTGTCCACGTTTTTTGTTTTTACTTTCAATTAACAAAAAAATTAGTTGTTTAGCAATGTTATTATATTGATTTTTCTATTATCTAACGTTTTGTAGAAGTTTAGGAAATAGTCTTTTATATCCGGATTGATCTCCTTTGGACTCCCCTTCCCATAATATGTGTGTCGCATAGTTTATGAGATGAGATGGTAACTGCGACGTTGATCTGATTAGAGCGATATTTGATGAGGCGGACGCCTCGACCATCTTGTGTATTCTGAGTGAGAGGGAATCTCAAACGTGCGCTGTTGGCACTTTGTGGAAGGCGGGAAGTATTCGGTCAAGAACGGTTACATAGTTGCGATGGAGAGAGACATTATTCACGATGCCAAGTCTTATAATCCGATGGTGATAGAGAGTTTGTGGAGGAAGTTCTGGTAGCTGAGAGTTCCCCCTAAGGTGAAATTACTCTATTTGCAAGTTTGTTTGGGTCAGATACCAGGAAGAGCAATGGTAACCTCTAGAGTTGGTGAAGGAAGTTCTGGCAGCTAAGAGTTCCCCCTGAGGTGAAACTCCTAGATGGGCGAGTCTGCTTCGATGAGGATCACCTCAAACGACAATTATCGTGTTTGTCAGGGGATGAGAGAGACGTTGTTCCACGCGATTTGGGGGTGCGGTTGGAGTAGGAGAGTCTGGAAAGAAACTGATTTCGCGGTCACATCCTTTCGCCTTTCAGAGCAGGAGACGTCTTTGACACTATTTAAAGCGACATACATTCTCGAGGTTAGTAATTATGAGCTTTTTATCACTATTATTTGGGAATTATGAAACCACATGAACAATATCTTATCCGGGAGGTCATCGTGGAGTCGGACTCAGTTAGTCAAGTGGACAATGAGCTTCATCGAGGAGTACATAGAGGTTTCTCTATGGTTTAACTGCCGAGAGATCGAGTTATTCAAATTCTTAGATGGTCTTCATCGAGAGAGAGTTTTATCTCGATTAACGTCGATACGGTGTTGACTCGCGATTATGGAGGATTTGGTGTGGGTTGCATTGCGATTAGACAGGTGATTGTCGCACATACGTTTACCCTTGCTAGAGAGATCTCCCCCCAGCATGCGGAGGCGTATGTGATCCTCCAAAGTAAAGAGTTAGCGCATATAATCGAAATCATGAGAGTGGAGATCCAATTCGATGCTTGGGAGTGGTCACAAAGGTGACAGAGAGACAGACACTGGTGATAGAGCTTGGGACACTACTTCTTCGCATTTACAGATAACTGAAATTTAGACGAGTTTTCTATTGTTTATATTTCGTGTCTTTGTAATGTCGCAGTCCATAACTTAGTTCTGTTTGCGGTTAATCACGATTCGAGTTTGATTTGGATGAGACTTGTCCCTCCTTGTTCAGAGGAGGCCATTAGAGCGGGTGATCAAGAGTTACGATCTCGTTTGAGAGTTAGAAGCTCAGTAGTCTGTTTTAAAGTTATCTTTTCGCATGATTTCATTCTTATTTTATATAGCTCTTGTAAGTATGGTATTCTTCTGCTATATATGAATACTTTTTTGATATTATTCGTTATGCTAAACACGATCCTTAAAGAAAGACAAATGTTATATATTTCCGTATTTTGCTTTACCTTCAATCATAAGCTTTTAAAGCCTCAAAGTTACAAGTACTTAATTTGTTTATAATAATCCTTAAGTCTTAACTCTTTTCTGAAAAACTGTAATTATCCCTTTGCCTATGGGGACGCCTTGCACTTTAGTGGCAACTAAAGCCTAATTATACATTTTTTTTCTTTTGAAACCCCCAAACCATATAAAATCACTGAATATGAGAATAACATTCTCAAAGGATAAAACAAGGATGCAAAATCAACTTGAAAAGTTCCAACGAGCCGATTTATTTGAAAGGTTTTTTTCTTCTTCTTTAAAAATAAATCACAAGAACAAGAGAGGGGACATCACGACTTCCTCGAATAAAAACAAACACGTTATTATTAATAAAGAAAAACAAAGCATGAAATCCTGTAAAGCCGGTTATCCCAAACAGTCGAACGACCCACAACACGTAATGTTCTTGTTGAGCTTGAAATGTGACTAAAGTCCCTTAGAAACCAAGGCAAGTAAAAGCTCCTTGAAACTCCCGTTTGTCGAGTCTTCGATTTTCTTCGACAACTCAACTCCACCGCATTGACTCTTGAACTCATCTCTAATTTGCTTCATATCCACGTCCGATCGTGTCACGATCACTCTACTCATCTCCTTCTTCGCATTCTTATCCGCGTTGCTCTTCAATGCGGAGTCCAACAACTAGGAAAATCAAATAATAAGCATTTCATTTAGAAATGCCAATATAATCAAATAGATTACGGGTAAACTTTTATGCAAGCAAACCTTTGCATAATATTTATGTGGAACACATAGGCATTGGACTGTCTCCCTCAGCCTCAAATCAGCACCAAAGTCCTAATCAATGAAAAACAAATTTTACAACCGCATTTGATGATAAATAAAAACTTAAATAAGAAAAACTTGAAAATTTATAATATGTACTCGTTTATACCTCATCTAAATTCTTGCTGTCAGAGATTTTTTTGTATTGCTCGTAGAGTTGCTTGAGATGAGGCTTGCTTCGGGTTGATAGAATCCTAACAACCTCATCATCGTCCACGAGGCTCTTCTTGTTGTCTGTGCTCTTGATGATGTGGGCCAAAGCCTTGGCCTCCGACTTTGCAGCGTCGTCCTTCAATTTCGTTCCCTCGTATCTATACGCGCTCACAAGTGCAACCAAGAGCTGTTTCATCACATGACATTACTTATTATTAGTCCATGTCAATTTTTTTAAAATAAATGAATGCCACAAAATTAGGAAATCACTAAAAAATTTCACAGAAACTATAACAGTTGGATGTAATTAAGGGCGAATCTTTAGTTAGCCGTGTTTCCCCAAAAAATATTTTCCGAAAATGCAATCAACTTTTTATTCCAAATAATTTTGATAAAATAGAAAGAAAAAAATTAAATAAAAAATTCACCATTAGATGTTTAAATAATGTGGATGCACTTTATGTAATTTGACTAAACACAAATGTACCCCCACATTTATCAACGTAGAATCTATAAAATTTAACCAACTCGGATAATTATATTCTCGGTCAAATGAATAATACCTTGCGTTCGGGGCCCTTGACATAGTGAGCGACGTCTTCCTCGATGGAGTGGTCAAAGAGGGAGTGGTAAGCCCGCCTCGTCCCCAAAAGCTCGTCTGAGGACCGGCTGCACGCAATCTCCACCAGAACGCCGTACACCTCCGGACCCTTCTTCATCGCCTTTCTCGCCAATCGTGCATCCCTCTCGTAAGGGTGCATTGTCCACATCACAAACGCGTGCTGTACCAATCGAAATTCGACACGTGTCCACTCAGTTTCTACTCAATCACTAGTCTTAGTTTGCTAGTTGGAAAATACATTTTATTAAAATAGGCTAGTTAGAAATTACACATTTCTGTCACGTAAAAATATACTTTTTCTGTACCATTAATTACGAATTAATTAATTGAATGATTGAATTGTATAACATTGCGCTGAAAAAATAATAGATAATTATTTGCGGATATCTATATCTGTATTATTGATCAGATTCGGAATAGAAAACCTGGAAACGCAAGAACTCCTTCTTGAGGCGTTTGACCCAATCGGAGTCAACGCGCTCAAAGCTGCGCTCATCCTCCACAAAGAAACTGTGACCTCCTTTCCTGAATGATTTTCGTTCCTCGTGTTGCCATTTTCCCACCACTGCTATCAACGATTTCTCGTCCACTCCGAGCCCTACGTGTACATATAAACATATGCATCACGATCTGTATATAAATACACGATAAAACACCATGAGAGATTTAAGATGGCATTAAATTATACCTGTTAGAGCTCTGGTGACATGTTGAACTTCATCAGAGAGAGCCATTTGTGTCTGTGTGTGTGTGGATGTATTCAGACAAGTGAGAGAGATGTTGGTTTGAGTTATTAGAGCTGGGAAAGAGAAGAGAAAACAGACGTAGATTTATATGGCTTAGCGAGGTTCTTTGGGTCATTTCGTCTGTTTATGGGTATTTTGGTAACTGACATGTTAAATTTTATTGGGGTAGTTTTAGAATAATAGCGATTTTTAGAAACGGTAGGCCAAATTTAATGGCACTAAGGTCATTTCCCCGATTTTATTGCGTTATTGTTTTTGGCGAACTGGAAATGAAGTTAAAGAAGGTCCTTTGTTACGAATAAGCTATTTTTTTACATTATGCAACCAAATTTTATTTCCTTTAGTAGACATGTTCCTTTTTAATATCTATATGAAAATTAAAGAATATCATTGCCTCATATTGCAAGCTAGGAATTGTAATTTTATATATATATATATATATATATATATATATATATATATATTATATATATTTAATACTGCCAATCACGCGGGCTATTATATTATAATATACATAACAAATGAAGATATTTCATTTGTATAGTTGAAACAAATCGAATTAAACATGATACTATATAAAAAAACTATTTTTTTACAGATATATTACATAATACTATATAACTATATTAGTCTTTTTTACAAATAACAAATAAATGAAAGTCTCGTAAGTATTGCATTATATTTTTTCTTATTAAGAAGAATGTAAGACTGTTTAAATCTATAAATAAGATTACGAAATATACTATCAGATCAATAGTACTAGATTAGATTTATATGTTAAATTAGCTCATAAACCAAATTTAGCCAGTTATTTAAGGTTTTATGTAATACGAGCTAAAAGAATGGTGATCCAGATATGCATATAAATGTCAACGCAGACAAAAGCCATAATAAATGTGAATATGATATATATATACATACATATATAAATATATATGTGATTCGGTATCTCATATAGTAGTTAATGATGACCATCTTATAATATTATACAAATTTGTTTATGCTCTCGTTTATAATCCGTGCCACCTGTCCAAGATACATATCAAGGCTAAGGGTCTCATAATACGACCTAGACTAATAAGTTATCAATATATTTTTTGAGGAAACCAAATAGAGAAATAAATGGACTGTTAAGATACCACGCTGCGAGTAAAAAAATTCTTCATATAACAATGTCATAGTCAAAATAATTGGTCTTGTTTGACTCGTTGGAATTTATAAATAGGTAGTTACAGCATTTATTATTATTATTGTTATTATTATTATATTTATTTAATATGTGTATGTGCTTATATAGTGTGAAGCTCCTCCAGGCGTATTTTCAATTTTCTTTAATACACGAACTAATTGCTTTTGTTTTTATTCCCTTCTCAATGGGACTCATGTTCAAATTGACCCCAAATTAATTGAAGGGTCCCTTATAGACACCCCTTTTTTTCGTTATTATTAGTTCAAATTAAGAAAACGTGTTCATGTATTGTGATTATTAAAGAATTGTTTCCTTGAGTATTTTAATTTTTTTTTGAAAAGCTAAATATTTCACTTTTACAAATATTCAGTCATATATAATTGTTACACATAATATGAGTCCGATATAATTTATTTATTTTACTTTCGCTTTATGGTTAAGGAAAAAGCTATTCCATCGTGAATATGGATGAATATTTATACGTGACTTGAATAAATAAAGTATGGCCCTCCTTCCATAGTTGTTACTTTTTTAAATTATAACTTATTGCCCACAAGCACAACAAAAGAAATCACATATTATACATATTATTATTGACGTAAAATATCTTTTTATTTATTCGTTACAGCTCAACGTGAATCATTCGTTATCCTTTTCATCATGGGACCTTCCATAATTCAAATAGCCAGAAGAAATTAATATATGAATTCGCTTAATATAGGGACATGAAGTGGCAGAACTTGGACGTGTCTCTTACTCCCATACTATATGGCAGTTCTTTGATATCTAATAATGAAACCCTACACAGCAAGTCACAATCTTTCTTTGTTATTATAATGTTTTACAGTTGAATTGACAATTAATATGATTGCAGACTTTACATCAAATCGATTGGCAATGTGCAAAATACAAATGAATGCATTCACAACTATATGTTCTGACTTACATATCTTTGCGTGTTTCACGTGTTTGTATCTCCGTGGAAAGATAGATATGAAAAGTAGGTTTATTTTGTTGTTATTATCATATATATTAGTTTATTATATATAAATTAGAAGTTAGAAGTAGTTAAGTGGTAAGCATGTTTAAAACTTTAAACAGAATTTCGAAAAATACGGAAAACTATAGGTTTACATTAAAAATTATTATGTATTGAAGAGTTGTTCGATATATTGAATATGATGATTTTCTCCATTGAAAAATAGAACAGACTAAGTGAGATATCTAAGATATGATCTCGTTTCTAAGGACGTGTAATGTTTCTGTACGCGAATGTCAAATTATTATTTTAGTATATGAGATTAAACAGCTATGCACATTATACAATTAATATTTGTTAATCATGCGTAGATAAGCAACCAGGGGAAATGGAAATTTATATTCATTCCATAACAAAGTTTGTCACATGGTTGCACATTGAATGTTTCAAGGTGTGATGGATGAATTTTCTTCGTGAAACAACAATCTGTTTTTTCTATGGAAAAATATTAAAGATATTTTAGTACTAATATTTTCAAAACAACTTAAATTATGTAACTTGTTAAATGTTTTGATTTGTTTTCTATTTGCAACTTTAATATGAACGGTTTAATAGTAATCTGTAAATCTAGTAAGTAAATGAATAATACATATCGATATCACAAAAATCATATAAAATATAATGAAATCTAAAAAACCTTCAACCACTTATAAACTTTGCTATCTATTTACTTATTATACATTCTAAGTGGATGAATGATTATTGAGTATGCATTTTTAGGTATTGTTCTTCTGTATCGTTGTTGATTTTAGCTAACGTTCTCATTCAATTTTGGAGCAATATATAAACCTACCAACCAGCACATTAATGGTGATTGATGAGTTGGTAATCTTTTTATTTATTTATTTCTTCCTTCATTCTTAAGTTAGCCACGACTCGAGCTGTATTAAAATATTAGATATGTTACTGGGAATAATATCATAAATATAGTTATTAAACAAGCATTTAACCGTTTAGTTTAATTATGTAACGTGTTGGGCGTTAGCTTTCATATTTTGTTACATATACGCATTGTGATTTTATTAAAGCCATTTATTTATATTATATGAGACTCCTTTGGTATAAGTTACATCGAAAAGACATGACAAGCAAAATTCTAGTATATTAGTAATAAATTCTTATTTGTGTTAGCTTAAGAGGATGGACAAGATCTTTAAAGTACCTCTAATATAATACTATAAGTGCTTGGTTAAACCTGTAGTTTATTGCATCTTTTTTAGTAATACGCTTTAATAAAGTCTTATTCCTTGAATAAAAGTTTCTACTTTCAAATATGTCGTTTTCCTTTTTTTTATTAATTGTATCACTTTTGTCATTTGTTAATCTCATGATACAAAAGCATTATTCTTTATAAGGTGTAGGCTTTACTTATATATATTTCAGAAGAAGAAAAAACGAACGTGCTAAATATATTTATGTTTAGATTGTTAAATACGTATAAGATTCTCATACGCTCCAATTCTGATCAATGCTTTCATAGTTGTCCGAATAGAAATCTGTATCCTATTTCAAATTTATCTCTTAATCAATGTCCAGTAAATTTATGTATAAATATGAACATTAACATAATAAGAAAATGTGAATAGGAAAAGCTGGATTACCATGATAAAAAGAAAAACAAAAAACAAAATTACTGGATTACGGTTTTTCAGAGAGAACTGATTATTTATCCACCTACTTGTAGGAAAACATTTAAAATGCGTCTTGTGCTATAATGTTGAAAGTTGAATCTTTGCAATTACGGTGGCAGTTCACGTAAGTCTAGTGATAATTGTAAATTGTAGCATGGCGTCACGTATTTACGTGTCTTTGTCAAAATAAATTCCATCTGTACTTTCTTGGTCGATTTCTAAAAGGAATTTGTACCGGGTGTTTTGTTTCAGGTAAAATAAAATGTCTTGAATTCAGTTTGACCCAAATGTCTAATATAACGGACATGTGTGGTACTTGATAATAAATACCTCCCTGTGATGTAATCATCACTAATTCTTAAATAACATTAGTATTTACATGTAGTATCTCTCGGTTATATATTTATAATTTTCTTTTAAATTTGTTGCTGGAGCAGTAAAAAAGCAGGGAAAATATATAACCGTCAGCGTTAAAAGAAAACGTCACATAAAATTATTACATTAGAGAAACGAGGGACAGTATAGGAATTTCCAAAAATGTGTCCGTTTTAATACAATCATTTACTCGAGCAGTCAGAGTCAGAGACAAACCATATCGACAGACGCATCACATGAAACACGGAGAAGGGTGTTTTCGTCCGTCCGTAGAACTTTAAGGCTATTTTCGTTAAATCCAGAAACATAAATTTATAAAGAAACTGTTTCGCCCTAAGAGCCACCATCGACGTTTGATCGAGCCCAGAGACGTAAAGAGAATGAAATAAAAAAAAACATTAGAACAGAGTGACAAGGAGAGCGAGAGAGAGAGAGAGAGAGGAAAATGTACAATTTCTTAGGAAGGCTAAGCAGTAGTAGCTCTAGCAGCAGTAAATCGCAGAGGAAACATGAAAGTGGTGGCTTGACTGAGAGTCTCTCGTTTTTGGAGGTCAACCATGGAATGGCTTCTCTCAAGGTCCCTGAGTTCGCTCCTTCGCCGACCGAAGATTGTGATCGCCTCAAAAGATCCTTTGACGGTCTCTCTCTCTCTCTCTCTTGATTTGTGTGTATACATGGGCGTGTTTTTTTTAATATATTATTATTACGGTGTAGGATTGGGAACGGACGAGAAAGCGGTGATAATGGTATTAGGACATAGAAACGAGAGGCAGAGAAGAAAAATCAGAGAAACTTATTACAAGCTTTATAGCGAGTCCCTCATCGACCGTCTTTTCTCCGAACTCTCCGGTGATTTTCGAGTATGTCTTTCACTCGTTTTTATGATATCATGAACGGAATTCAGAGAAGTTTTACATTTTTTTTAGATCATTATGAAATAAGTCAAATAGGACAGTTTTTCTGGTTGCTTTGAGGATGGTTCCATTCGGATGACACTAGGCTTTGACGTCTATATAATATTATTGTCTATATATAATATTATATAATATTATATAACATATCTATATATATATATATATTGGTGTCATGTTGGATAAATGATACTATTAAATTGTAATCAACGAATACGTTTTTACTTTCCTATTTTGTCTCGAATGATGGTAATATATATGACGTCATATACTAACTTGATTTAGAAAGTAATACTAACATAAATCATAATAAACGGACTAGTAATAAAGGAAAAAATATTGTTCATATGAGTGTAGACTAAACACAGTGAAAATTTGATCGATTATGTGCCGCATTTTCAATATGTAATAGAACGCGATAATTTGGTGGACGATCGATCCGGTAGAAAGAGACGTGAAGATGGTTCACGAAGCTGTGAAGATGGGAAGGAAGGGTCTCAAGTACCTCAAAATCATCGTCGAGGTCGCTTGTGCATCATCTCCACATCATTTGACTGCAGTGAGACAAGCTTATTGCTCACTCTACGAGCGTTCCCTCGAAGAAGACGTTATCTCCAACGTTTCTTCTTCCTCAAGAAAGGTATAATAAAAATAAATTAACTATCCTGATGTGTGTTACCCTTCTAGTGCTTATTGAATTATGTTTTCCATGGATTTCGAGCTCAATCTTGTAAAAGTATCTTGAATTTGGAAGATTTGGTACATCGATATAGCCAGTTACATTTCGGATTTAAATATGATTGGAAATAAAATTCGAATGATAATGATTATTTGAAGGATAATGATGGAGAATATACAATATAGTGTATGAAAATTGGAGGGAAAATTTTATTTATTTGGATCTTGATTTTGACTCAAGATACAAAGAAAGTGAAATCTCAATTTTCCATTTACATTTTGCATCAAATTTTAGTTTCAAAACTCCTTAATCCCAACAAAAATGAGAAATACAGTAGATTTCTCATGATGGTAAATACCGCTATCACTTCCAAGTAGCAGCAAAAAATTGCCTTAAAAAAATAGATTTCTCAAATTTTTGGAAAAATTAGAGGCTAATTTCTTGTTGTCTTGTAAATGGTTCATTATTTGGCAGCTGCTAGTAGGTCTTGTGAGCTCTTACAGGTACGATAGAGAGGTGGTCGATGCAGGGCTTGCAGATTCCGAGGCCTCGCTGCTACAAGAAGCCATCAATGTTGCGAAGCGTTTGGACCATGACCACATTGTGTGGATACTCGCTACAAGGAACGTGTATCAGCTTCGAGCCACTTTCGAATGCTATAAGAAAAACTTTGGCAGCTCCATTGATAAGGTATAGGATTTACTTTCTAATAATTTCTCGTTGACCCGAAAATATATTAATTTCGATGGGTCTGGGAACAGGATATTAAGAACCGTGCGAGCGGCGAATTGAGCTCTCTATTGAGAGTGGTTATCTGTTGTTTGGAAACGCCTGAGAAACATTTTGCTGAGGTAACTTCTGACCGTACTAATAGGAAGATCAGAACTTACTTTTTATTCCCTCTCATGGTACAAATAAAAATAGGTTCGTTTACCTGTCCACTTGAGGTTAGATTGAGCCTGCTCTCATATTGCATCTCTCTTGTTGCCAAACCAAACCCAGTTTCGGGCTTTTCTTAATCTCCATTGAAAATCAATTGCGGTGAAAAAAAGAAGTCAAAAATACAAAAAACTTGTAGAATTTCATATTGCTGAGCCTGCATCTAGAAAGACTTTGCATTTAGAAAGTCTATATACTGCCTCAGACTGATGAATTAACACCACATTTTTTTATAATAAAAGAAGAATATTTTTGTTGTATCTACAGTAGGACCTAGATGTCGTAATTACCTTTCTAGGTTGGAATATTGCAATTAAACTGAAACTGAGTTGTTGCTGGAATCATCATCGCCAGGTAATTAGGGAGTCCATTGTTGGGCTTGGAACAGACGAAGATGCTCTATCCAGGGCCATCGTCACCAGAGCTGAAATAGACACAGTCAAAATCAAAGAGCAATATCAACTACTCTACAAAACCAGTGTCGAAGATGACGTGATTGGTGACACTTCCGGTGATTATAAAGACTTCCTGTTGACCTTGCTCGGAGAAAGAATCTGACTCATTCAATGTACAATAAGTGTTTCGTGTGCATATATTTTGGAACACCTTTGGAATAATAAACAGCTCTAATAGCCGTGTGAAACAGAAACTAACGGCGAGAGCATTTCAGTTGTGTAATTTGCAAAGGATATGGTTTGCGCTGTTTTCACCTGGGAAAAAAACTCTTGGTTGTTATTTTTATTTTTATATTATAACAACCAAGAATTCTGGATTTGAAAATTCATGTTCTTATTGTTTTTTGGTCAACCAATATTACATATTCAGCCCTCTTCTTCTGTTCAGAAACAAAAAAAGAGAATTAGATCTATATTCTTACTTGTCTATAAAAAAAATGTTCATTCACTTCACACACATATCAGAATGCTCATTTCTCGCAAGGCCATTTGAATATCAACGTTCACAACTATTTCACTATCTCATGGCTGATCAAGAATTTACGGGGACAGTTTCAGAGAGAATTCTTCTCAGTTCTCGCGTGAGAACTCGAAAACACCAAACCAACCAGACTTTGACTACCTAAACACCGGTTTCCTCTCTTCCTAATGTACATTTAGAACCTTCATTCTTCATAAACGTGAAATGGCACGGCCAATTTCGTGGAGCTTTGAATATGGATAATAACAAGTATGATATTGCAACACAAAAATTATCTAAGCGGCTAAATAATATCGTAACAGTAACTAGTTGACTAGTAGTGAGGTCTTATAGAGGTTAAACTCATTTCCGGAAGTAGAGAGATCTAAAGTTCCGGGGAAACATTATCGAAGGCGTGAATGAAATCCAGGTGATTTTAAATTGATTATAAACTTTTCCAAGTGATTTTGAGTCTTCCATTTATGTACTCTAAACGAAGCGCAAGACTAACCCAAGAAGAGTGAAATGCCTGAAATTACGTAC
Organism: Urtica urens; assembly: GCA_958296335.1. Classification (NCBI taxonomy): domain Eukaryota; kingdom Viridiplantae; phylum Streptophyta; class Magnoliopsida; order Rosales; family Urticaceae; genus Urtica; species Urtica urens. The sequence goes on along the minus strand of OY282530.1, from coordinate 6,929,260 downwards.
AGATCAGAGAGGTAGAGAGCAATCAGAATCCGATGTCCTTGTGCGGCGAGGAGTAGTAATGAGCCTCGAGCTCCTTGAGCCCCGCGGCGGCTTCATCGCCGAGGCGAGCGAGGATGCGATCGGACCTCTCCTCCTGGCGATCAAGCTCGGCGGAGCGCTGGTCGACGTGGTCGTTGAGGGACGCGAATCCGGCGAAGATGGCCGTCTGTTTGAGCTCCGACACGAGATTGAGCAGCGAATCGGCGGCCTGAGCCATCCTGGCGGCGCGCATCTCCATCATGAAGGACTCCTGAGAGTTCCTCACGGGAGGCTCGTTAACCCTAGACGCGCTCACCAGGTGGCTGAAATTGTCCACGATGTTTCCGATGTCCGATTCCACTCTCTGCATCAGAACCTTCTGCTTCTGCGCCGCCGATGCCGCCGCCGCCGCCGTCGGACCTCCTCCGCTTTTGTTCATCGCGTGTTTGCCGGTGGAGTGATGACGTGGCAGATTGGATGCAATGGGAACGGGATTTTGATTCACTCGCTCGGGGCACCTACATAAACGGGCTGGACCGTCCGTCGGAACTCGACATCATTAATACTGATTTCATAACATAAATTTTCTCCATATACCAATTGTTTATATGTTATACCGTATATACCAACTGCTTATACGTTACATTGTATATACCAATTCTTTATATGTTATACCGTATATAACTTGATAGTCCAACTCATACTTATGCTTCACACAGATGAAATTGCTCATGCACGGTGTCTTAGTTTTTTAATTATTAGACAATCAGACTAAGTTTTTTAGACAATGGAATTTAAAGTGGCAATATATGCCTTATTCCCCAAAAACAAAAAAAGAGTATCATTTCAACCTTTTCAGCTAAATACTCAGAGATAAATTTATGAATTTCAATATACTCAATGTTACGTTAATTTTGCGTAAATACACATTAAATTTTGTTTACGAAAATTTTTGGACTATTTTCGCATTTTTTTATTTTCGCCTACGATTGCCTCTCAAATGTAAGTAAACAAAATAATCTTATAAAATTATACAAATTGAAAAAAAAAATCCCGAGAAACCATTTATGTTGACGGTTTGAAGGGTATCTTTGATACAATAATCTTGTAAATAACTTTAATTGAGTATTTACACAAAATTAATGAAACGTTAGGTATAATGAAATTCGTAAAGTAATCAGCTAATTTTTTGTAAAATAAATCAAGGAATGTTCTCCACAACTCTCGGACATTATATCATATTTCATGTTCAACTTTCCAATACGCGAACAATACTAGAATCAATTGAAAAACGTTAACTCTGTTTTAATTTAGTCAATATTTCGATACTATTCGTTCTTGACACTTTGGAACAAAAAGTCGGTAAAACTGTAATGAAATAAAAAAAAAATCCGAAAGTAAATGCCTTAAAATTTCATCAATCTCACCGGAAAGTTTGCAATAAATTAAAGTGTTTTATTATCTTGAATTTTTTGACTTTTACTGTTGTTGATTACCTTTGAGGACTTCAACAAAGTTAATGTAGACGCTTCCTTCAGATCCTCCAAAGCATCGGTGAGAGTGGTTGCAAGAAGCAGTGATGGACAGTCTATTTGAATATGGACGGGTTAGATTGATGCTAACTCATTGGAAAAAGCCGAGATCAAAGGTGTTCTCATTGGCGGCCTCTTAGAAAAATTCATAAATTACAACAAGGTCATTATTGAAGGCGATAACATGATCATTATGGATCATCTCAGCAATGGAGGTCCTCCCTTTCTTTGGAAAATAATCACCATTTTTAAAGAAATTAGTGATTTGTATAATTCCTTTTTATGTTTCGTTTGGGTTAATCGAAATGCAAACTCGGTGGCTCATGTTTTTTGTCAATGAGTGTCTAAACACCGATCTTTTTCTTTTTCGGTCTTATGCGGTAGTATTGTATCATTCTTAATTTAACATATTCTACAGCCTCCACCTTTTTTTTCTTCCCGGCTAAGAATGTCAGGGGTGTGAATTATGTTTGTCAAAAAATGAAATTCCAAATAAATTTCAAAAGCGCAACTAGAAGATCGCTTGCATGATAACACTGAGCATATATATATATATATATATATATATATATATATATATCAAGCGTATTCAAATTATCGACATTCTTCTTCAGTCCTTTTCAATAACTCGACCATTATAGCTGTCCGTTTGGTTTGTAACCAATTGAACCCATAATTTGGTATATCTCTCTGCAGCAACACTACCAATATAAACTAGCACACATTACAAAAAATTTAGAACATAAAAACAACTAAGACAGAAAATACGAGGTAACTAGTTATATATTCACCCTTTCGTAACAGATAAAACATATGATTGTGTTTATTTAGTATCCTTCCAGCACCTACTAAACCTGCACTGGACGGGTCCGGTCCGTTAGTTCGCTAAGGTCCGGTAATTATTACCGGATTCTTAACGGACCGGACGGACCGGTCCTGTCCGTTAAGAGAAAAAAAAAATGCATTTAAAATCGATTTTTGGGTAAAAATATATATATATATATATATATATATAAAAATATTTTTCTTGGTCGTTGGATCTAAGATCCAACGATTAGCTTAAAAAAAATTAATTAACGGACTTTAACGGGCCAAGGGGTCCGGTCAACTACCTTACCAAACCGGTCCGGTACCGCTAACGGACCTTCGAGGTCCGTTAATACCTTATCGGACCGGACGGACCAAGTCCGGTCCAGTTCCAATAAGCCACGTTTAGCACCTGCTATCAATAAGAAGGAATTTGTTACAAAATATTTCTAAAAGCATCTGTATCTGTCATAGGAAAAAGTTCTGATCAACTCATTAAAAACATGTTAGTTATTATCAAGGACCGTTTTCAATTAATATGGTATATTAACAACGGTGCAAGTAAATATGACTTTTCTGCGACCAGCCATTACCTTACAAATATATAATTTATAACTCTATTGATATTTTATACACATATTTTTTATTATATTAGTATGACGATTTTATAAATGGCTCAAAATGGATAATAGGAAAACACAAAATAGTTTTTTTTTTCAATAATACTAATATAATGAATTAAAAAACATATTTTTGGAAAGGGTAGTTTAGATATATATTCATATAAACTTTTTGGATTTTGAAATATCTAACGTTTTGTAAATTATTGGTAAATATTCAGACCAATGTGTTTTCAGAATTTTTGGGACCATTTTAACATAAAATGAGTAAATAAAATTTGAAATATTATAGAAAGAATATGGACAACATATCGTGTAAGGGTTGAGATGACCACAAGAAAAATTATTTATTTACATATTAATGTAATATAAATCTTTATAAGTTCTTATTGTAATTGCTGATTAAATTAATAAAAGTTGAAACGTTCATTTATTCATTTTTCGTTTGTTTGAAAATTTATGATATAAAATAGTCCTATAGTCCTTAATCAAACCTAACAATGTATGACGAGACAAACGTATATTTGCGTTAACAAACTCTTCATGGTTTGCTTAAAATGAAATATTCGCAATCTTAAGATCAACAGGCTATTGATCCTAGTATGATTGTTGGAAGAATCTATGATGTTTGGTTACGAGAAACTCTATAGTTCTTCCATTGTATCTTCCGAAGATACTGAATTGACCAGTGCACATTTAGAGACAATGTAAGAACAAACCATTTAACCTCTTCCGTCTCAAGGTCACTATATATGAATTGCATCGTGCTTACCTAAATCTTGAAATGAGACATGTCATTTCATAACTTTAATATTCTCATTTGAGAAAAACAAATTCTAGATCCATTAAGTGATCTAGACTAGATTAATTGGTGAGATATTAAATGTCATGAACCAGCTTTGTGAAGTTTTCATAGATATAGAATTCATGTACAAGATAGCTGAAATGCAATGCATATCACCTCATGCTTTATTACTTGGATTGTGAATAAATGAACCGCGCGGTATTCAAAATTAAGTAGCGATGTATTTGGATGAAACAATGTGACTTGTTAGCTCCTCGTCAATACATTGTTTCTAACTTATTCACAAGTAACAAAGGATTTTAGGAGATAACAAATATGCTAAGTGAGGAAATAACTTAGGGTAAAAGAAGGTAATAGCCCTATAGATGTTTACTAATTTGGTTTTGTCCATTGTTTGGTAAAACTTTAGTAAATTTCCAATATTTGAAATAGCCGAAAATTTGTACCTAATTTACCCCGAAAATTTTCCCGCTCAAAATTATTTTCGGCCAAAAAATAATTAATTAAACCAGATAAATTGAAAAATAAATAAAGAAGTTAATTAATGCTATTGAATAGGCGAAATATTAGTTGAGGTTCCCCAATTTTTTTCCCGCTCAAACATTTCTCAATTATAAATTAATTAAAACGGATTAAATGGTAATATTAAAAAGGAAGTTAACTAATCCTCTAAAACCGGAATATGGAAGCATAAAGGTACATAGATTTGGAGAGAGAAACACAATCCATGCAACATCGAAATATGAAGCGTTTTTTCTGAAAAAGCACGTACCTAAACAGTGTTTATACTCGAAAATAAACCTTCTTGAAATTCTTGAAAAACTCTTAAAACAATCCTAGGAAGAAGTCGAAGTTGAAGAGGCGAAGGAGGAAACTTGAAAGCCATCAAAAATTTACAGGTTCGATTATTTTTATGTATTTCAAAAATCAATCCCTCAAATATTTTCGCAAAATTTCAAAAACTTTAAACCGGTTATTGAAATTTAGTCGGAAAAAAATCATCAAACGATTAAGGGATGTTTATGATATGCATGCAAGAAAAGATGGAGTATATGTGATGTTTCATTTTCCTCTTCCGAAACTATTCCATTTTCTTGATAATGAGAATATCGATTATGCAAAAAAAAAGTTAGGGTTTTGAAATTCCTAAAAGACATATGGTAAATCGATTATGAGTAAATGATTTTTCTATTTTGGTCGTCGATAAATCTGAAAACCTTTTTTTTTTGTAAATTGATGTTGTAAATAATATTTAAGTAAATGGTATTATCTTATGTTCTTCATTATAACCGATTTTTTTTTATTCCGGTTAGAATATTGTGAACTTAAAATGTTATTTGATTTTTTTAGTTCAAATGACAAAAATGAAAGTAGTGGACAAGTCTGAAAATAAGAAGAGAAAACATGGAGATTCGAAAAAAGGAGGGTCTATAGACAAGTTTAAAGGGTCACAGCAGGTATGTTTAAAATTGACTTAATAGAAAAATTATTTACTTAATTAATTGATTTGAAACATTCTATTTACTGAGTTAATTGATTTGTCATATGTTGCAGATCTGGTCAAAGACTACGCCGGAGCGGCGAGTGACGACTCCGCCGGTGCCAAAGATTGTAGATCTGGTTTAAGATGCTACTGGCGAGTCACGACTCTATCGATGCATAGCATCGTGTTCAAGAGAATCTGACGAGTATTGTAGATCTGGTTTCAATTTTGATTTTCTTTCGTTTAGTCAAATAAACGTATTTTGTTAATTCGTATGCAATTAACGAAAGTTTCAATTTACATTACAAAAATCAATTTACATTGTATAACGTAACTCAATTTACGTTAATATATTTCCATTTCAGGGTAAATGATATGACAATTAACGAAAAATATCAGTGTAAAAATCAATTTACGTTGTAAAACGCAGTTCAATTTACGTTGTAAACAAAATCATTTTAGTGTAAAATGAATATCAACGAAAAAATGATAATATAAAATAATAAAACCGATTAAAAATATTAAAATTCCCAAAAATAACTGAATAAGATAATCCAGCAATTAATGAAGAATTTTTATTCATTAATTTGAAAATAATTGGTCAATTAAACCGCCCATAAATCTAGGATCTAAAAGGAAATATTCAATTGCCAAAATTGTTTAAACAAAAAAGGAAATTAATTCAAATTTGAAACAAAAATTAAAAAACGAAATTAATTCGAAATTCAAAATAAAATTAAAACGAAAATAAACATAACGGATAAAAAGGTAAATTAATAATGTGATTAAATATGCCACGTCATCATTTTGGACATTTACGAAAGTTTTACCAAACGTTGGCCAAATCCAAAAAACGTTTGTAAGATAGGGTCAATTCTCCAAATTTTTGAATAACTTATTGCATATTGGTAATTGCCCAAAAGAAAGAGAAAATGAGTTTCTTTGAGAAGGAAACAAATGTGGTAAGTGAGAAAATAAATTTTCCTCACTTAAAACACAAGGGTGCCCGACTATTTGGAAGAGAAAGGGAGGAGAAAATCAAATATTGTGTCATGAATACACAATAGGAAAGGGTAATTATCCTTTCTTGTATTTCCTTCTCCTATAAATAGAGTCTCACATAGAGATGTGAAAACAAGTTTTTTGTCTTGCTCTCTCTCTTCTAGCCGACCATGTTCCTCCCTATCTCTCTCTAAAATACTCTTTTATTTTAGCACCTAGATCCTCACTTGATCTAGAGAATTAACTTATGATCCAAGAATTGTTCTTCGTTCATATTATTTAATAGTGCCCACTCACTAAACTCTTCAAACACTCGAAGACTCTCGTGATAGAAACTTTCGTGGTTGCTCGAGAATGTAAAGACGAAAAGCAGCGAGACAAGGAGAAGGATCTTCATCGAAGAAGGGACTCCAAGAACAAGCAACAAGAGAAAGGTTAGTATTCAAGTATTTTATATAATATTTTTTAATATATACATGTTCATGCACTTTGCCTAGGTTAGTAAAATTGTTTTACTTGTAAAGAAATTTTTATATTCCGCCATTAATGTGTTAATGATAAATTTTTCTTAACCCTAGACCTATTCCAACAGTAAACACATTGGAGGGCCGGCCCGAGGGAGGGGCGAGAAGCGCGGTGGTCCAAGACCTCCAAATGAATGAAGGACTCCGTTCTGGAAAAAGAATTTAGGGTGAGATTCGAACACATGACCTCCTAATTGATAGTCACAACTATTTTTTAAGTTATACAAAAAGCTTTTTTTTTTACTCGCCCAAGACCTCCAATTTACTTGAGCCGCTTCTGCCACATTCGACTGGGTATTATCAACTATTTACAAAACGTTGAGTATTTATAAAACACTATAAAGTTTGGTGAGTAAATAACTAATATTTTGTTTTGGAAATGTCTAAGCTGATGAGTTAGAAGTTCTTGCTCTCATTTCTTTTACACCTTTGGTAATTCATATATTTTTTATGTTATTTGTATTATTTTGATTGTTGTGGTTTGTGAACATTATTGCTGTAGCAAATATGAGTTTGTAACTCATAATATTACTGCATCTTGAGCTTCTCAATCAAAGGGTTTAAAATATATGAAAAGTCTTTTTTGAATCATTAGATGGCGGGAATGACAATTACTATTTAAATGTGATAAATTGAGTCTTCACACTTAAATGTGGAAAATAGTTATTTCGATTTCATATTTTCTAACTCTTGAAAATTTGTGTTGAATGTGAAGTCTAATTTACAAAAAAAATCGCTTTCAACACTCGACCCTGAGCAATTAGCTAATCGACCTGAGTCTAAGTCGAGGCGGGGGTGTAGGGGAATGGTAAAATCCCTTTTCGGTGGTTGAAGGGGGCAGCGCCCGTGGAAGAATTTTTAATATGTAGCGATTTTTGTCCTAGGTTGAAGACTTTTCACACGGGTTAATTTTGCTCTAGATTTATTTTCGTTTTATATGGTATGTGGTCGTCATTTTTCTTGAGATAATAAAAGAGAGAGAGAGGGGTATGTATAAGAAAAAATTGAGAGGGAACCACTATAGTTCTCTGTATTGATTTATATTTCCGTTTTTGTGCAATTTTGGTTAATAGTGAATAGATGATTTTTGGCTTAATTGTTAACAATATGTTCATGCAAACACTTAATTTTTTTTCAAACTATTTATACCCAGCACTTAATAGATTGAATGATTACGATTGTTACGCACGCATCGTAATTTTTTCATTAATTTTAAAAGCCATGGGGAGCCGCCATGACATGTATTTTATTTTTTTTGGAAGATGGTGTGAAAGTTTAAATCTCTGAATTGCACACAAGATCAAATAAAAGGAAATAAAACAAGTCGACATCGTGAACTCCCATAGCACTGACAACAATATTACTCTTATAGTTACGATAATTTAGTAGTAATACCATATCATTTCTAATTAAGGAGTCGTGAATTCGATTGTCAGAAGTAGCAAAAATATGCCTAAAATAATCTACCGTAACCATGTCATTCATATTGAAGAAGAAGAAGAGTGGAATGTTTATATTAAAACTAAGTTATACTTACACTTAAGGGTTAAAAGCATTTTGACATTTTACGCAAAATCGAAAGAATTTAAATACTAAAAAAAAAGTCAAGGTCCTACTATCTTAGTAGTTGTAGCCGTTTAGGTGAGTAGTGGTTGGGTGATAGTACCAAAAAATTTATATCTTGTTTTGATTAATTGCTGCTTAGGTTATTGAATATCCACAAATAATGTAAACGAGGGCGTTGGGAAGCTAGGAATGGGCCACGTAGGAATGAAGTCCCATCACTTGAATTAGTTGTCTAATTCTACATTATTACATATTAAATTGAAGATCCAAATTATAAAACGTAATATTTTCCCACTTATAATTAAGCGAAAAATCCTCATCAAGCAGTAGATATTTTATAGAACAATCCACAATGAATGTTCATCGTGTCTGTGCTATTGCCTTTATATCCTCAATGTAAAAGAGAGTGATCCTAACTGTGATTTTAAATCACTTCTTGTAGTGAAAAAAAAAAGTGTATGATAAGATTACCGGATAGATGAATTTGTTTGCAAAATGATATGTAGTTATTAATTTTTCTTATACCAGGCTGAATCACATTTTGTAAAAGAAAATTAGAGGCTATCCTTTTCAATATAAAAGTTCTATTTATTTTATTTTATATTTTGTGAGCGTTAATATTCCCATTTCGTCATATTTTTCCGAAAAAAGACAATCATTCATTTATTACCACAAATTTTATAGCACGACAATTTACCATCCTCTAAACATAGTCAAATCTCATTCTATAAAAAAATAGTCGAGCATATAGAACTAATTCAATTCACTGAACCGTTAATTTAAGTATCAGTCCAATTAATTTAATTAATTGAAAAACTAAATTTACTTAACTTCGACCTAGTGAGCTATTTCTTTAATAAAATATAATATAATTTGATCTATATCTTTCAAAATAGATTAAAAGAAATTTATTAGTTGCAATAAATATTTGTTATTTTTGATAATATTTTTAATATAAGTCCGAAGTTCGAACAATTCTAACTAATGCAGTATATTCTTTTATTATTTTTGTTGATATTTTCATATTTTATCGATATTTTCGTCAACATTTTATTTAAAAATTTAACATAATTTTCATTGGTATTTCCAATTACAATCTGCATTTCCATGATTTGAAATCGTGAAAAATTTATTAACAATTGATAAGCATGTTTTACACGTTATTAGGCGAGTTTTCGTAGTTTTAGCGTTAGTTTTGGATTTTTACTTTTGGATGGAGTTAGAAGCATAAGTGCGAAACAAGAGCAGAAGTTGGAGCCAAATTTGTCGAAAGGAGCGACATTGTATTACTAAGTGCCCATTGTGTCGCCCTAGATTCCCAAGGCGTCGGGTTCATCGAAAGAAGAGATGCCAAAAAGTTCACTGAATGCCCATCACTTCGCGATGAGCATTAACCGCGACACAACCAGTGTATTCAATGGCACGACGCAATGAAATTGATCGCCTTGCGTCAGACTCCGACATGTACACGTGGACTGCTTTTTTTAAGACTTCATATCGATTTTTGGTGGCCAAATTTACACGATTTTGATAGGTACGACAATGTAATCTAATGAAAGCCATAGGAGAGGGATCATTCACTTTTAGAAGAAAAATTTGAGAGAAAGATCACGGTGGACGGAGAAGGAGATCGGAAAAATAATGAGTCATCGACGAGTTTTACCAGCCATTCAATCAATTTGTTCTTTCTATTCACTCTATGAAATTCTCGTAGTAACTTGTCCTCATCTATTTCCAAGGTCTTTTGGGTATGTTTTTTAGTTTTTCCACCATAACCATGAACTAAGTTTATAGAGAGTGATGGCAGATCTTTTCTCATATTATATTATGGAATACTGCTAGTTAAATTGAAAGTTTATTTTGTTCATCAATTTTATTTCTTATATTTTTCGTGCTTAATGCTTGCATGAGATTGATCACATTGTACATGATTAGAATTAATTGAATTCTTTAGCAAGAGTCGTGAGTTGCGCACTTAGAATAGAAGACGTAGTGAGTTGTGTTGTCTAGATATAGTAATAAGTCCTATGAAATCGCTAATTTGTTCTCGTTGTTCTAGGAAGTTAGAATATTAGCATTGAAATCGAGAAATTAAAAGTTCTAGGATTAGGTCGTTAATTTCACTATAGCAAGGGTTAGTGATAAAATTATGTGAACAAGATTGACGCAGACGTTATAACTTTCATTGTTTTGGTATTTTGTGATATAAGAAGAAATTAGTCAAGCCAAACTCTTGTTCCACCATATTCATTTGATTTAGCTACTTTATTTAGCAATTGTGTTAAGTAGTAGAATTCACCATTCTTCACATTTCATTTTCTTTATATTGAAACTGTAACTATTTATTTGATTTACTATTAATACTAAGTTGTCATAGAAACGATAACTAGTATCTCAAAAATTTAATACTATTTGAGCAACTCATGCATTTGCGACTGCATATTTCACAACTAACAATCAATCGCCAAATTAAACCACCACCGAGTATATATAGGTATAATTTTCATATTTTGTGCTAACCCGATTGATCTCAAATTTATTTATTTATTTGATTCAATATTTCATTTATTTAATGGAGAGTATAATAGTTTGATCAGATCGATTAATACAATTTACTTGATATTTTAGAAAATAAATCAAACATTTACTTTTGTTAAAATTAAATTTTTGATTGACTTCTCTACCCCAAAAATATGTACATGACATTTTTAAAGCAGTTTTGTTGCGGGTGAAATTCGAATCCACAAACTGCTAACCGTAAGTCATGTGATATTATTATTACCCTATCCTAATTATACCATAAAAATGCATATGATATTAAATTATATAGTCAAGTAATAAAAAAACATGTCGACCATATCATGACATTTTATAGATGTGAATTTATTATTCAACGTTATAGTCGAGGATCATTATATCAATGTCCTTTTGAATTCTAGAAATGGTTCATTTGGTATAATTTTGTTTTAAAAAGGTGGTTTTCCGAATTGCTATTAAAAATTGTTGTTTTACAAACGGACGAGTGTTTGGTACATTTTTATAAAATAGTTTTAGTTCTTACTAAAAATTAACTTAGTGTTTGATAAAACATGTTTATTTATATTTATAAATATTAATTATTTATTTAAAATATAATGAATTGTAATAAGACATATTTTGATATATAATTTTTTTTAAGTGGGTGTCTCTAAATTGAAAAATATATACTATAAATTATGGTGATGTCAACAAAATTATTTGATAAAAGAACGCAGAGATAATTAAACTTAAAAATTATTGTAGATAAAAATAAAACAATTAAAGAGAAATGATAAATGAAAAACAAAAGCTATGTTTGCAAGACTACAAATTATAACTTTTGATTTTTTATTTAAAATATGTAAAAACTAATTTAGTTTTGACGAATAACAATTTTACCAAACATTTAAATAAGATTTACCTTAAAAAAAAAAGAAAAAATTGACCTTAATAACCTAATCCAAATGAACCCAATATTTTTAAAAGATTAAATGAGCAATTGCATCCTCTATTAAACAAATAAAAGGTTATCTAACAGGAATGTTCATCAACAGTATAATACAAATCCTAAAAACCAATTACCATCCTCTATTAAAAATTTGGTAGAGGCCAATCATCATCCATTATAGTTGTTTCTTAGTTGTTTCTCTCCGTACAAACGGCTTGCCTGAACGTTACAACCAGGTCCCCAGAAAAAGTCTCTGTTTGAATCCTAGTTGATTCCTTCTAGAGATAGCTCGCCTATTCTTGCTCACTACTCCCGATGGAAGATCTGCGCGGAAAATGGTCGGAGTGTTGTCGACGACGACGACGACTCTAATGACATACATATTGAAGATTACCTGATAGAGAGCTCCGAGAACGAGCGATCAAACTGCCTATTTGGATGTTAGTGAGACAAAAAAATTTAAACCGACGGTCTGTGAAGACAATTTAAGAACCATTTGGAAAACGACCGGTGAGGTAACTATATTTGACCTTGATGATGGTGTGTTTTGTTTCAGTTTTGAGAAGGAATCCGACAAGAGAAGAATCTGGGAGGCCGGCCCGTGGAGCTTCGACAAATCTCTACTCGTCCTTCGCGATCCCGGCCTAGCCTCTAAAGCAGAAGACGAATTCCGCTTCATCAATTTCTAGGTGCAACTCTACGGAATCCCTTAGAAGAACCGCTCGATGAAGATTAGAGAAGTCATCATCAGCAAGCTTGGCACTCTCCGGCATATCGAAAGAAGCAAAGAAGGCCCTATTGATGGCGAGTTCATTTGGGCCAGAGTTTCCATCAACATCAGAGCCCCCTTGAACATTGAATTCTTCGTTCACCTGGGCTCGGCTTTGGGGAAGACTTGGGTCGCTATCAAATATGAACGACTCCCGAACTTTTGCTATTGTTGCAATCGTTTGGGCCACGGCGAAGCTGAGTGCCTGGAACTCAAAACATATTTTCTGAAAAAACAAAATTTGGAGCTTGGATGAGATGCGAAGCTCACGACCGTAAAAATAGAGATACACGAGTTTTAAGGGCTCGGGTGATCTTACCTCAAAAGGATGGGAGCTTCCACCATAAAGTCCCTCAATCAAAACCCAGCTGCCGGTGTCAACTCTGACAAAGGCTTCTAGATCGCCGGAGATGACCTTCACAGGCCACGCGAACCCGAAAGAGAGGGAAAATCCTTCTACAAACCCTTCATCGATGTCCCCGTCCCTGAGGCCAAGCTCGAAAGCTAGAGGGAAGATGCCAGCGCCGGAGATGGAAAGCACAGAACCGGATTGCTCGCCGGCGGAGGAAAACCCAAAAGGTAAATAACCCCTGAAGGTTGCTGAGGTGGATCCGCCAGCTCACCCACGTCCTGACAAGCCCAACGGGTCCTTAGGAACCTCCGTACCCTCACGCGGTAAAGGTACCATCGTACCTCCACTTGCCCACGTCACGAGCTCAACGGCTCCTTTTGTACCCGAGCATACACACGCCCTGCAATGCGTCCTCCCCACAACCGGTCCAAATCCTCTTGCGACAGGAGGAAGACTACGCGCGTTTCTGCCAAGCGCCCTCTTCGCGACGCCTCTTCATCGATGAAGAAGCTTGGAAGCGGGATTGAAGCAGCCTCGTTTCTCCCCTTCATAGATGCTCGCTCAACATATAAGGAGGCATGCCCTAATTCCCCTTCCTCTTTAGGGCGGCCCAATTGTATCCCGGTGGTGTCTACACGACCTTGCTGCACTTGTGGACCAGGCTCCTCTAGCCCCAGACTTCATGGAAAATGGAAACAAGCCCTGGACGATGAGCCTATGGAGTTCACGTGCCTTAGCCTTGTGGTGGCTAACCCCGATAGTGGTGATTTAGTGCCCGTGCATGGAAGCTCACGGACGCGAGGAGGCAACCTGAAGAAGACATTCAGGCTCTCCGGAACTTCTCCCCCCCCCCTCGACCCGACCCTTGTTGTTGGACACCATTGGGAGGACCTCACCCACCTCTCCGGGTGCCCAGGTACGTCCACTTTGTGATTCATCTCATTATTTTACCAGTGACGATATAAGGAGTAGAGACTTACTTTATGTTGCACACGATGACCTAGGAGATAGAGATTGACTTACTGCTACACATACTCTAGGAGTTTCTAGTGTTCTAGATTCGACTTTAGTGGCCTCTGATGAGAGAGCGACGCCCCTCAAGAACGTGGGTCGTCGAGCACGATGATAGGTGTTATTTGGAACGTACAAGGATTGGGAAACCTCGGGACGAGATTAGCCCTTCTCGCCCATGTCCATGATTACAATCCCGATTTCATTTTTCTTTCGGAGACGAGATTTTGGCAAGATGGAGTCGAGAGAGTGTGGTTTAGTTGGGTTATGATGGTTTCTTTACGATTGATTGTCTTGGTAGGAGTGAAGGCTTCATGTTACTCTGTAAGGGACGATGAGATTCCTACTCGAGACATTTTCAAGATTTCATATTGAGGGAGACCTGGTTGAAGAGACAGGTGTGAGTTGGAGATTCGTGGGGATCTGTAGGGACCCCGTGAGTTCCTAGAGGAGACATACATGAGAGATTCTCCATCACTTTCAGAGCTCCTACAGCGGTCCTTGGCTAGTTGGGGGTGACATGAATGAGGTTACCTCAAACTCTGATATTAGAGGAGGCAGAGACAGAGGCCCATGCCAGTTAGCTGCCTTCAGAGAGATGATTCTTGATTGCAACATCCACGACCTCTTCCCCTCGGCCATGGTTCGTCACCTGGGTTTTCTGGAGATCTGACCATTGACCTCTTTTACTTCTTACGGAGGGGTTCAGAGTTTGTAGCCGGAGTAGGATACCGAGGAGGTTCTTCTTCGAAAAATCTTGGATTGGCGAGTCAGAGTGTGACGTGCGGATCTGGAGAGCCTGAGGGGCGACCAGTGTGATGCTCAGCGACCGGGCTTAGCCGATGCTATACGCAAGTGCAGATAGAGCCTCTCTCGCTGGGGCGGGGTGAGGAAAAGAGAGATCGGGGATATGATAGAGAAGCATAAGAGGATTTTCGACCTTATTGGTCGATCTGTCCTGGACTTATGTATGGAGTCCTTCAGACGTGTAGAGAGACAGCTTGACGTCTTAGTCGAGAGGGATGAGCAGTATTGGAGGCAAAGGAGCAGAGTGTCCTGGATGCAGTGCGGGGATAAAAACACGAAATTTTTTCATCGCAAGGCCTCGGCTAGGAGGAAGAAGAACACCATAAGAGGATTGATGGACAAGCACGGCGTTTGGCACAACGGCGACATCGAGATTGAGAGGATCGTTTCTGGTTACTTCGGCGACATCTTCTCCTCCGCTCAGCCTTCTTCGCAGAGTATTAAGCTTGTGACCGAGGGCGTCCAGCCGAAGATTTTGGAGGCTTTGAACGCCGGTTAGAGTGCCCTTTTGAGCCTGGAGAGGTAAAAAAAGGCGTTCTTCTCGATGGATGCGATCAAAGCCCCAGGGAGTGACGGCTTCCCAGCGATCTTCTATCAGAGATATTGGGACGTAGCTGGCGAGTCGGTCTTGAAGACCTTTATTGGGATTCTTAATGACGGGGATGAGGTGACCACCATTAATGACACTATGGTCACCCTCATCCCCAAAATTGAGGACCCGAGACGAGTTAGAGACTTCATACCGATTAGCCTGTGCAACGTGATATATAAAATTGTGGCTAATTGTTTGGTCAACCGTCTTAAGGTCACGATGCACGAGGCTATTTCTGAGTCCCAGAGCGCGTTCCTTGGAGGTAGACATATTTTCGATAATGTCATGGTTGGTTTCAAGGCTCTCCATACGATGAAGCGGAAACGCTTCGAGAATGGAAAGTGTGCGGCACTCAAGCTTGACATGGCGAAGGGTTTTGACAAAGTCGAGTGGGTCTACTTGGAGACGATGATAGTGGGACTTGGGTACAACACTCAGTGGGTTTGCCTTATGATGAGATGCATTACCTCCATCAGGTTCGCCTTCAACATCAATGGCTTCAACCTGGAGAGTGTGACTCCTTTCAAAGGCCTCCGCCAGGGGGACCCCATCTCTCCCTTTTTATTTATTTTCTTCTTTGAGGGTCTCTCGAGCCTTTTCCAAGCTAGCGAGGATACGAGAGCAATTTTGGGAGTTCGCTTTCGGGACCTTCACGTGTCTCACCTCCTTTTCGCTGATATTTTTTTGTGCGGTACCCGATGAGTGCGAGAGAATCACATATATTTTGCAGACTTATTCTGAGGCCTCGGCCTAATTGGTGAACTTTCAGAAGTCCGATGTCTGTTTCGGTTTGGAGATTAGCAATGAGGAGGGTGAGGTTTTAGCTCAGATCCTTGGAGTTAGGATGACAAAGTGTCACAAGAGATACTTGGGTCTCCCCGCGTTTACCGGTCGGAGGACGACGGAGCTTTTTGGGTTTTTGAGAGACCGTGTCTGGGATAAGATTAATGGCTGGAACGGTCTCTCCCTCTCGTAGGCTGGCAGATAGGTTCACATTAAGTACGTCCTCTAGTCGATTCCCAGCTACGTGGCATCCTGCCACAAGATCCCGTTGCGCTTGATTAGCGACATCCATTCGGCGATTGCCAGTTTTTGGTGGGGAGGGGTCACAACGACGAGGAAGATCCACTGGTGCAAGTGAGAGGACCTTACGAGACGGAAGTCAGAGGGCGGGATGGGCTTCAAAGATCTTGAGAAGTCTAACCAGGCCCTTCTGGCTAAGAGCGTTTGGAGACTCTTCAGGAGACCAGATAGTCTAGTTGGACGGGTTTTTAGACTGAACTACTTTCCCGATGGTGATATTATGTCAGCGCACCATGGCTCGTATTGTTCTTCCATATGGTGTAGTCTCCTTTGGGGCCACGAGATCATTCAGTCTGGTTCGAGATGGCGGATTGGGGACGGAGAGTCTGTGTTCGTCATGGGCGACAGCTGGGTTTCTAGGGACAGACCAGCCACCTGAACTGACCCCCCTTGGATCCCCCTTGACATGCGGGTTGTCGAGCTCATGAGATTGGACAGTAGCTAGGACGTAGATCTTATTTATGCGATGTTCAGGGAGGAGGACGCTTCGACGATTCTGAGCATCCCGTGCGGTGGTGGGGGCATCCCTGATGTGCATCGTTGGAACATCACCGAGGATGGAGATTACTCTGCCAAGAGTGGTTATTGTGCTGTGATGGAGAGCCAGTACTCCGGACGCTAACTCTTCAGATCCGACGGTGATGGAGAAGTGGCGGATGAAGTTCAGGCAGCTGAGAGTTCCTCCAACGTGAAACAATTCTGTTGGCGAGCTTGTCTAGGCCAGATTCAGGCGAGAGCACTCTTAGCCAAGAAGAGGATCACCTCTGATGGCAGTTGCCATGTCTGTTAGGAGGCGAGAGTGACAGTTTTCCATGCGTTTTGGGGTGCGGGTGGGGCATGAGAGTTTGGAAGGAGGCGGACTTCAGCCACATCCTTTCGCCCTTCAGAGACGGTGATGCTTTTGACACTTTCTTCAGAGCAAAAGAGGTCCTTGAGGTTCGTTTCCATGAGTTTTTTATACTATTATTTGGGAACTTTAGAAGTACGGGAACAATGTGTTGGGATTGGTGCCCACAAAGGAGAATATTAGACATTTTATTTACTATTTGTAATATTTTGATGAAACATTAATATAAATAAATAGGCATTCTTTTCCTATAGTTTGTTTTTATGTATGCTACGCTCTGAAACTGTCATCAACGAAAAAGGTGTTAAATACAGATTTGACATGATAACCCGTTGTGACTAGTTTAAACCATTTGTTCGCAATCTTAAGATCGATTGAGCATTCGAGTCTAAGTAACGATTGTTTGAATGAATCATGATATCTTATCATGTGATATAGAAAGTCGTGACTCTATGATTTCATTCTTGATATCTTATAGAAGATATTGAACAAGACCTAGCGATTCTATGGAAGCTCGATATAAAACTGTTTAATCTAGAAGCTCCAACATCACATACGAGGGGTACTTCGATAACTACCTTAATCCCGAGGTGAGTGCATAGTCGATGCTACACTTTATGTCATTTGATTTGTCAATGGGCGATGGCCGTGTAATGGTTGCATCTGACCCGACGGTTGGTGACATAATGTTGAAGTGTTGGATTATGTGATTCACAGATATGGAATTCGTGTACACATAATGAAAGTCATTGTATCACACTATGCTTTGTTACGAGATAGTGAATGAATTAATCTGGCCAGATAATCATTGAATATGAGATTCCTTGATTAAAACATGTGACACGTATTGACGTCTCACTTTATGTTTTTTTTTCATTCACAGGTAACAAACGAGTTAGTGAATAATAACTCTAGGGGTAAAACGGTAAGTTTACATTCCTCGGACTTACTGATACACACGAATGATATTTTGGTAAAGTACACTGTGGATCGAGTACATAAAATTTCTGTGACTTCAAACGGAAAAATATGCGCGCATGAACTTAGAGATTTTCAATATTGGTCCTTTAGTGGAGTCGACCATTATTAAAAATTATAAGCCGGAAATAATTTGTGAATTATTGAGTCTGTGCTTTATTGTCAAGTTTAGAAGAGATTAATTGAACGCAATAAACTGATTTACTCATAAAATACAAACTGTGATTTGTATAGAGAAATTTATTTTCCAAGCGAATTAATGAATAATGTGTTATTCATTAATTATTGATTTTGTGAATTGAAGAACTTTATTATTGTGATAATAATTTTCTTGAGAATTCATAATAACAATATTAGAAAATAAAACGTTTCTCGTTTTATGTTATTCGATAACCATGAAACAATTTAATAACAGAGTTATTAATTAGATGAGAGTTCTAAATTAGGTCGAATTTGAAAATTAAATCAAGGCAATTTGGGAAACAAAATTGGGAGACGAGTAGAACATAAGGGTCGGCCATTAATATGGTTTTGGGATGAATATTGATTCAACAAAAGCCCACATGAGAGCCCATTAACAATGCCTATAAATAAAGGTTTGAGGAAACCCTAGGAAAAGCTTTCTCTCTCTCTCTCTCTCTCTCTCTCTCTCTCTCTCTCTCTCTCTCTCTCTCTCTCCCCCCTCTTGGCCGACCAACCTATCACCCGGTATGAAGAAATTTCGTTTCTTGTTTCTCGTGTGCGTTCATCTCGAGCCCACACTCATCTTCTCATATTCTTCTTGTGTCATCGTTGAATCAACTTGTGGTTGTTTGGTCTATTTTCATTAAAATTTATTTTTCTGGAAATCTCACCTCCGAACCAAAGATTCGATGAATCTGACGAAACCAAGTCCGGAAACCCTGAACTCTTTCCTAACCCATTCAGCGTCGTTACGAAGTTTCGCATGCGATCTGCCTGCGCCTGTCCGCACCTCAGCGCCCTGCAGACCACGTCTCCCGCTGCGGGGCCTCCGAGCGTCGCATGCAGCCTTCAGCAACGTGCCCAGCCACCGCCACCTGCTGCCAGCTTCCCGGACGAGCCCCAAGGCCGCGCCTCCGCTTCCCGTGCATGTGCCGCCGCTCATTCCTCTTCGTGACGTGTTGACACTGCGAGGAGGACATTGCAAACCTGGAATTGAAGCTTGAAGATTCTCGCTTCAAACTCGAGCACAATTCCTCGACCGAGTTATTTATAACTCGAATTTGTAAGTCTCGATAACTTTAAATGTTCGTTAATTATATAATTTGTTATGTGTTGATTGGAGTGTTTGAATTTTATCGACGTACATGTTTATAATTAAATTGTTAATTAACATGTTCCTAGATTAGAATTAATTTGTTAATTCACATACTTATGATTTTAATGCCAATAGGTTGTTAGATATTAAATAGTTTAATATGCTAGATCGTTTATATTATTAATTTCGCACGTAATTAGTTATGTTTAATAATAATCTACTTAAATCGTTACGTAATTTTCAACACAATGTCCTTTCCGGGACGAGTCACATCCCAGCTAATCCAGTGGATGGTAAGCTTTCTTGAAGAGTATAGAGCGGTAACGGCTAGTGAGACCCAAACGACCCCGAGGGTGCCCACGACCCCCAGATGGACCCCCCAAGAGACAGGACCCTCTCGATTAATGTTGACGTGGCACTAGCTCGCGACCATGGAGGCTTTGGTGTTGGTTGTATTATTCGAGACCATATGGGAGAGGTGATCGCCTCGTGTACGCTTTTCCTTGCTAGAGGATTCTCCACTCAGCTTCCGGAAGCGTATTTTGTCTTTCGTGGCATAGAGCTAGTTCGCAGCGTCAGCGGCATGAGAGCGGAGATCCAGTTTGACTGCTTGGGGGTGGTGAGGATGATCGCCGAGGGCACGACACATCCGACATAGTTTGGGACGATCTTGCACCGCATCTTCAGGGAGGTGAAGGAGTTTGAGGATTTTAGCATTAGCCATATTTCTCGTCTTTGTAATGTCGCGACGCATAATCTTGCGTGCTATGCGGTTAACAATCACTCGTCTTCGACCTGGTTGGGTTCAGTCGCGCCTTGTTCGGAGGAGACTATTAGAGCCGATGACCGAGATGTGAGGTCTCGCACGGCCTTCTAGCGCCCTTATTGATTGAGTATTGATTGAGTTTATTTGTGTTTATGTTTATTATATTTCCAATAGTTTTGCTTTATTCATATTTTTATAACAACGATTTTCCTCCGCCATACGTGAGGATGTATATGATATTTCGTGACACCGACGATACTTCCTAAAAAAAACAGTTATCTAACAAGAATGTTCATCAACAGTATAATACGAATCCTAAAAACCAATTACCATACGTAGACATTTTTTTAAGGGTTGATGTAATAACTAGTCAATTTTCTTTAATACAATAACAATAATATATACGTCTTTTATAGCAAACTTTTGATAAATGTTGGTAAATTTTAACGAGAGCCTGCGTCATTTTTCAAAATTTCCAAAAGCTACAAAATCTTATTGTAAAGGTATTGTATTCATCAAAAAATAATTATAATATTTAAAAAAAAAATTACGTTAAGTTTCGTACTAAGTGAGAGAAATATATGATTCAATTGAAAATCAAAATTATTCAGTTAACTTAAATTCTAATAAATTTATTTTATTTTTTATATTTTTTTCTTGTGAATTTTTCATTTGGATTTACTCACATTCGATTACACCGAGATACGACCCTAAAGCTTGTTTGGCAAGAAGGAAAAATATTTGAGTGGATGGATTCAAGAGACCATGAAAAAAGAAAGAAAGAAAATTGGTATAATTTATTTTTCTCAAATATTGATTTGCATAATTGAAAGAAATATTTTAATTCATTCGTTTATTTGTTTGGTATAAATATAAAACGATAAAATTTATATATTAAAATTTCTTTTGTACCTATATGGGACTAGCTCATAATTTATATAAATTTATCTACACGAAAACTTATATATAAATTTAAAAATTTGCTATAAAAAAATATAACAAAATGTTATATAATATTAAATTGTTAAATAAATATAAATTAAAGTAAATAATATTTATAAAGAAAAATAAAATTGTATATATAAGTTTTTGTTACCAGAAAATAACATCATTGTTTAGACTTTTTTAGCATATGTTGTATCTTAAAAATATAATAAAATATCATTGAATTTATATCAATTCAATATTACAATTTTTTGCCATTGATTATAGAGTTATAATTTTTTTTTAAATTAATCTCTCTTTCTCAATTCGTCTATTTTTTAAATGATGAGTTTTTTGTGGTTCATGTTTTTTGTGAGTCCCATGAATCCTAGTACGTTTTTTTAAAGTAGACCCGACCCACCTATAAAGCACCTAAAGTAATGATGTTAGGCCTCTTTTCCTGAAAAGTCCACAAATAATTTTTATATATATTAAAAAAAAATCTACATTAATTTAGGACGAGGTTGGGGTAGGTAGGGGGATTACATTTGAATGAGGCTCAGTCCAGGCTCATGTATTTTTTTTAGGATAATTTATATTAATTCCCACTAAACTATGACACTTGTACAAATTGATGCCCTGATGTTTAAATTTTCTCAGTAAGCTCCTCGAACTTCATTTTTTGTAATTATGTGCCCCTTCTGTTAAGTATTGAAATAAAAAGGGGGTGAACATGTACAAGTGCTATAGTTCAAGGAGAATTTATGTAAATTATCAACAACAAAAATATACTTGTTTTAGTGATTTACCAGTTTACCTTTCAACGTTATGGAAATGCAAATAGTTCATCTTCCACAGAGCGATCTTGCAAACGTGAAGAAGGAAAAAGCAACAATTTTCCTTCCTTAAAACCAATGTAAAGAAGGAAAACAATATCGAATTCAACGTTTTATCGATTTAAACTTTATTTTCTTGTATAATGTTGTGTATTGTTTGATTGGTTAGATATAAGTTAGTTTTTTTTTACAAAATCTGAATTTTTTATTTTTTGGAATTGTATTATTATCCTTATTTGATTTAAATGTCTGGTTAAAAATATCAATCAGAGTATGATAAAATAAAAGAAAATTGATTCAATCTCAAAAAGTAGCACTTGAAAAATTTCTTACAAAGTGACATGAAACTTCAAGTGAAACAACAATTGGAAGAAGAAAATCTACCTAATTCAAAGAGATGTGACAAAATATTGGTAGAAGAAGGTTTACATAAAGAGATTAACATCGATGGAATATGTGATCTTGTAATGGGTGATGTGTTGGCAGAGATGCCCACCAGAAAAATATTTATTTACATATCGATTTAATATAAATCTCTCATGAGTCCTTATTGTAATTTGCTGATTAAATTAATAAAAGTTGAAACACTCATTTATTCCTTTTTTGTTCGTTTGAAGAATTATGATATTCAATAGTCTTATACTCCTTAATCAAACATAACAACATATGTAGAGACAAATGTAGATTTGCATGAACAAACTCTTCATGGTTTGCTTAAAACGAAATATTCACAATCTAAAGGTAAACATACTATTGATCCTAGTATGGTTGTTGGAAGGATCTATGATGTCTGGTTACGAGGCAATGTAAGATAAAACCAGTGCACCTTTAGAGACAATGTAAGAACAACCATTTAACCTCTTATGTCTCCAGGTGACTATGTATGAATTTCATCGTGCTTACCTAAATCCTGAAATGAGACATGTGATTTCATAGCTTACATATTCTCATTTGAGAAAGTAAAATTCTAAGTCCACTCTGTGATCTATACTAGACTAATTGGTGACATATTCAGTTATGAAGATGTCATGAAGTAGCTTTGTAAAGTTCTCATAGATATGAAATTCATGTACAAGATTGTTGAAATGCAATGTATATCACCTCATGCTTTATTACTTAGATTTTGAATAAATGAACCGCGCCGTATCCAAAATTAAGTAACGATTTTATTTGGATGAAACAATATGACTTGTTAGCTCCTCGTCTACATTTCTTCTAACTTATTCACACGTAACAAAAGGAATTGAAGAAATAACAACTAGAAGGGTAAAATGGTAATTTTATAAATCTCATCTAGTTGATGATATTCATGAAGGGTAATCATAAATAACATTCAATAGATCCACTCAACATAATTTAGTTGAATTTGAGTAGAAAATAAATTCATTCGAATCGAGTGATTCTCAATGTCAACT
This sequence comes from Urtica urens, assembly GCA_958296335.1. Classification (NCBI taxonomy): domain Eukaryota; kingdom Viridiplantae; phylum Streptophyta; class Magnoliopsida; order Rosales; family Urticaceae; genus Urtica; species Urtica urens. Next base: position 6,905,778 of record OY282530.1, on the reverse strand, counting down.
CTTTAGTGGAATCAGTTGACATTATACTAATACTCTGAAAAAGTTTGTGAATTTTTTAGTCCAAGTATAGTAGATCAAGATTTTTTTCATTAGGATCCATAAGGTCACTATTACAGGTCATTTGAGTAGGATTGTTAAAGTAGAAACTAAGTCAAAATAACTTCAAGTGTTGAACAAGACGTTTTTCAATAAAATGTTTAAAGGGTATTTTGTCCACATGGACATAAAATGATGTGAATGTCAAAATATAATTTTGAATATTTTCATATGACAGAAATAAAAATTATTTTCTAAAGCCGAAAAGTAGTTTACGGCAATATGAAATTTATTTTATTATTTGTACAATATTAATTCTACAATGGTTATTTGAAGAATTGTCTTAAAAGGAATAAGGAAGCATCTAAAAGCTCCCCCCATAATAAAAAATTCGGGAACATCAATATATAGGAGATAAATAAATTCAATCCAGAAATTCATTTGCCTTGAAGTATAAAGATAATTGCCAAAAAGGAAAAGAGGAAATGAATTTATTTGAGAAGGAGACACATGTGCTAAGTGAGTAAACAAATTTTCCTCACTAATGCATATAGAGGGCCGGCCAAAGACAGAGAGAAAAAGAGGAGGAAATCAAATATTGTGTCATGAATACACAATAGAAAATGGTAATTACCCTTTCTTGTATTTACTTCTCCTGTAAATAGAGGTTCAATTTAGATTTCTTTTTACATTTGATAAGCTGCAAATATTTGACGATAATGTTTTGAAAACATGTTACTTGAATCTTGAAAATATTTTAAAACATGAGGACTCTTCTCATATTGATGGTCTAGACTTGTTTTCGTAATTAAAAATATTAAGGTTGTTTATCGGGAACAACTTAATGGACCAATTGAAATACTTGATTATTACGTGTATTGCTTACAAAATATTACTAACCATTTTTGTGAGTGTTTCGTCTGTAGAGAGAAGTTTTTCAAAATTGAAATTAATAAAAGCTTACTTCAACTCAATAATGTCACAAGAACGTTTATCTGGATTGGATATGTTGTCTACTGAAAATGATTTTTCAGAAAAAATAAAATATAATGATTTGATCAATGCATTTGTATCGAAAAAGTTAAGAAAACTAAAGTTTTGAAGTTGTGCGTGAGTATGTTTTTTTATGTGAATGAAAAATATCGAAGCAAAAAGTTCGCATATGTAGTTCGTGGTGGTTGAAATACATATATTTGTCGAATATTTTATTATTATTTAGTGGTATTACACATGATTTTCATATTTAAATTTTTTTTGTACGTTGAAAAAACTCAATTTTGTAGCTTTTCTTTAGACCTCTAATTTCTTAAAGCCGAATGTGCTTGACAACATCATTTTCTCTTAGTTCTTAAATACCAAACACCAAAAATGATAAGTTCATACACTCAAATCCACTTATATTATTTCATCTTTTCTAAAAATATTACCAAGCAAAGCCTAAAAACCTATAATAGACATGTGATGCATACATTTCATATTTATAACTAAAAAAATATTAAAATAATATGAATTTCATCGTAAATTATCAATAATAAAATATTTGACTTTGCGAAATGACTTTTGTGTTTATACAAAGATTTCATACACAAAATTTCAAAAAGTTATATATCTCATCGTAAATAATAATAAAAATAATTCAAAAGGTATTTTTTTTCATGAAAATAACCCTATTTAATAAAGAATTAAGTTTAATTTTCATACTAAGTTATAGAGAAATATAAAAAATCAGTCAAAATTACGTTTAAAGTGCGCAGCGAATTTTTCTGTGCTATGTAAAACGGTTATTGTTTTAAAAATAATTATTTATTAAAATATAATATCTATTGGCTATTGGATTTCATCGATCTGTTCCAACTTCAGTATATTTTTATATATCACTATCCTCCCGTTGACACAGATCCCCATATTCTTTTTTGGAAAAGCTTACCATAGTGACAAATATATTATCGCTCCCAAAAGCATCCTTATAAATTAATGTGCACCACACTGCTCTGGTAAATAGACGCACCCATATCCATAAATATGTGGGTTTACACGCTCAGTACCCTGGCCGTGGGGTTTCTCGCTGCCGTAGTCTGCAAAAAAGTCATCGTTAAAGCGATGACGTCATCACCATCAAGCCATCAAAAGAACTCGCAAGCCCTAAAATCATTCCCATGGCGAACTCGCATAGTTCTCGCTTTCCTCTCATTCGTCACCGATTCATGTCGTTACCGTGATGGAACGATGAACCGCCGCTTTCTCAGCCTCTTCGAAATCCGATCTCTGCCCCGCGCCGGAAAAATAGTCTCCTCCGCCGACCACACCGTCGACGAATTTCGAAACCTCTGGATCAGAGTCTTCACTCCCAACGAATCTCCTTCGCAAAAGAAGCCGTTTCCGGTGATTCTCTTCTTTCACGGCGGAGGATTCGCCTTTCTCGGCGCCGATTCCTTCGCCTATGATGCCGTGTGCCGAAAATTCGCCGCCACGGTCTCCGCGATCGTCGTCTCCGTAAACTACCGCCTCTCGCCGGAGCACAAATTTCCCAGTCAGTACGATGACGGTTTCGACGCCCTCGCTTTCCTCGAGAAAGACATCCTCGGAACAAACGCCGATCTCTCCCGTTGCTTCCTCGCCGGAGACAGCGCCGGAGCGAACCTCGCGCACCACGTGGCGGTCCGCGCGTGCGGCGAGGAAGGTCGGAATCGGCTCGAGCGCGTGAGAGTAAAGGGAGTCGTTGCGATTCAGCCGTTCTTCGGAGGGGAAGAGCGTACGGCGGCGGAGATTCGGCTGAGCGACGCGCCGGTGGTGAACGTGGAGCGCACGGACTGGATGTGGAAGGCTTTCTTGCCCGAGGGCGCGAGTAGGGACCACGCGGCCGCAAACGTGTGTGGGCCCCAGGGCGAGGATATTTCGGGGATTCGAGATTTTCCGAAGACAATGGTTGTGGTTGGAGGGAAAGATCCGCTCCAGGATTGGCAGCGGCGATATTACACGTGGCTTATCTCCTCCGGAAAAGAGGCTGAGCTGTTCGAATATCCCGACGCGTTTCACGCTTTCTATATCTTCCCGGAGATTCCTGAGTCGAAACAACTCATCCTTCAGGTCAAGGACTTCATTCACCCATCGTCCTCCTCGTCGTCGTAATCGTAGATTGACTATTCCCAACCACCGAGCATTATTTTTCTTTTGCTTGCCAAAGTAATAAATGTGTTTTAAATTATTGTTTTGATTTTATTTATTTATATGGAGGTTTATTTTGTGGTTCTGGTACAAGGTCACCTTTGCATGGCTTGGTTGGTTTGGAAAAATAATTGTTGTGGTCAGAGTTCATTCATTCATCCACCAGAACCACAGTATTGTTAAAAGGAGATCTAACTTCAACTTTATTTTATTATTCCTAATTATTGATACTGTATTCTTTTAACGGCGGGCTAAAATACAGTTATCTTATTTTATTTTAATTTGATTGTTTTTCTTTGTCATCCTTATTTTATTTAACAGGAGCAAATTTTCAAATATAGTATTTTGTTATTCCCAAAACAATCATGACCTAAAACTCAAACTTAAACTAAATTATGTAGCCAAACCTAATTTATCTATCAGCAAACTAAAACTTATAAAAACGCATTCACAAGGTCCCCATCGTAATGAATAATTTGAATATTATAATTTGTATTGGTTATTCTTGTGCTTGACCTTGACCCATCCGATTTTGCTGTACGCTGCTAATGGGCAATTGTTAAAGTCGGATTTCGTCAAATCCATCTTAACATCATTTGTGTCGTTTTCATCCCTCAAACGACAAGAAATGGAGGCGAGACGTGAGGAAGGACGTCTTCGCGAGGAAGGCTCGTCGCGAGGAAAGACGATTTCGCGAGGAAGGCTCGTCGCGAGTAAAGACGATTTCGCGAGGAAGGCTCGTCGCGAGGAAAGACGACTTCGCGAGGAAGGTTCGTCGCGAGGAAAGACGACTTCGCGAGGAAGGTTCGTCGCGAGGAAAGACGACTTCGCGAGGAAGACTCGTCGCGAGAAAAGACGACTTTGCGAGAAAAGGATCATCGTGAGGAAAGACGACTTTGCGAGAAAAGGATCATCGTGAGGAAAGACGACTTCGCGAGGAAGGTTCGTCTCGAGGAAAGAAAATTTCGCGAGAAAAGCTCGTCGTCAGAAACCTTCACAGATACGGTTGAGTTTAAATAGGAAAGGAAATCGAAAAGGTCAAAATCGAATGAGATAATTACGCGATGTATGCAGTAAATCTCGGAGAATATCTCGTATTTTAGTAAGTTGAGATCCGAGATTAATAAGGAAATTCTAGCAAACAATTCGGGTAACCACATGTCTATAAATATCAATGTAAATCCTCATTGAGGAGGACCCCGGCGTGAGAGAGAGAATAGAACGATATACTTTGAATTTTCACAAAAATATATATGTAATTCTTCAAGTTTCTAAGCTAATAAATGAGAGAAACCGAGCCTCATTACACTGATAAAATCAAGGACATTACAGACCTCACACTTTACTTATTACAATTACTATTTTTGTCCTTGTGACTGTTTAAGAGGGTTTGTCGCAGTTCTCCCTCTACAGTTTGGCGCCCACCGTGGGGCCAGTTTCTTTCTATCTTACAGCCAGGAAGGTGAAGAAGTCAGGGAAGTAATTCGAAGCGAGATGGCAACTGGAGGGAGAAACACTGGAGCTGACCAGAACAAGACCGCAGAGGCAGAAGCGCTTCAACAACAGCTAGCCGACGTCATGGCGGCGATAGAAGAAGCCAACAAGAGGTCATATGAGCAAGCTAAGCTGAATAGGCAGCTCATGGCCCGTCTGGATCATATGATGGCCGGCGGAGGATTGGAGGGATGGACGCCACCAGCACCGGCGGTCAACAGAAACCTCTTCAACGCCACCGCCCACACATCAACGACTGGCCCAGAATGGGGCCTGGCGGCCGCGATGATGCCGATGTTGGAAGAAGAGATCAGGAAGGTGGTGAAGGAGATGTCCTCAGGCATCGAGTTGAAGATGGGGCAAATGGCGTCCCAAGAACACAAGCCGACAAGCTCGGCGCCTGAAAACGATTGGTCAGAGGAGCCAGGGCCACTCCGTTCTCATCCAAGATCCGCGGCGTGGAGCTAGGAGAGCTGTCGAAGGTCAAGATCATGCCGTATAAGGGGATGTCAGACGCGAATACTCACGTGAAGTCTTTCATGATTGTGACAGAGCGCATAACGGGCGAGAAAGAGAAGGTGGAGGTCATCTTGTGCCGGCTCTTTGTCAAGAGTCTACACGGCCCGGCTAGTTAATGGTTCGCGAAGCTGCCCTCGGAGTCCATCGACGACTCCGACGACCTCGTCACAGCTTTCTTGCGCCATTACTCGATGTACATGCAGAGTGACGCGACGGTTACGACCCTATGGGGCCTCTCCCAGGAGAAGAATGAAACGCTCCAACAATTAAGCCAGTGATGGTCTGATTTCGAATCTCGACAGTGTCGTCGCGATACAGGCCCTGAGAAATGGCCTCTACTATACGTTGCCTTTCTGACCAGAGTTTGCGAAGATGTGTCCGTCGACCATCGAGGATGCCCTCCATCGGGCGACAATCTTCATGGAGATTGAAGAAGAGGAGATGGCCCTGAGGAAGATCCACGAGGTCGGAGGGAGAGGTAGACTACCCGATAAGAGAGAACATCGGGGTGGAGGCGAGGCCCGACCAGTAAGGGCGAGAGGAGGAGATAATGATTGGGGAATCCATGGCGAACGTCGTGGCCAGGATATCCTGAGGAGAGGAGTCTACCAGGTAGACGAGCAGAAAGAGCGCGAGCACGATAAAGGGAATCAGCAACGAGAGGATTCCTCGGATAGCCTGAGGGGCGATCAGCGAAGGGACTTCTTAGCTAACCGAGGAGGGTTTTAGGGGGCCGCGGAGAACCCTCGGGAGGCCAAGGAGGTCACAAAAGGAAGTTCAGGCCGAAAGACCCAAACAAGTTCTGTGATTTCCACAACAAGATCGGTCACTCCACCGAGGAGTGTACTATGTTGAACAGGGAACTCCAGAAGAGATACGCACGGGGGGGGGGGGGGGGGGGGGGGGATGAAAGACCTGGTGTTCGACCAGCGCCAGCCATGGAAAAATAACAGCTGAACGTGGCGAAAACAGCCAAAAGAGCCGGCCCAGACCGGCGGAGGTAACCAACGGGGAGCGAGGAGGAACCCCGCTGCTGAGAAGCAGATAGTAGAGCGCGTCGAGGACGACCGACCAGCTACGAGGGCGAGGATTGAAGTGATCATGGGCGGATCCCGGTTGTGCGGAGACTCCGTCAACAACATCAAGGCCTGCCTGCGAAGGGGGAAGGAGCATAACCGAGGAGATGCAATGGCGATCAATTCTCCTGCAAGGATAGAATTCGCGGAGAACGAGGAATGTGCCGAGACGCACGACGACGCCTTGGTCCTCATGCTCAGGATCGGCAACATCGACGTGTGTCGCGTCCTCGTCGACAATAAAAGCTCGGTCAACATCATCTTCTTCGAATGCCTCGAGAAGATGAATATTGACGGGCTGGTGATTGGGGGACGCCGTCGTAAGGTATCGAGATTCAACGGGGACGTCGCTATCTCGCTGGAGACAGTCCATCTTCCAGCCCGAGCGAAGGGGGTCCATCGGATGGTAGAGTTCATGGTATTGGACGTCTCGTCGCACTTCAACGTGCCTTCCTTGTACCACCAGTGCATCAAGTTCCCCGGAGAAGAAGAAGGAGTGATGCGAGGAGATCAAGGGAACCCGAGACGCTTATCGCATCAGCTATATGATACATCATAAGCAGGTGCACGACCACTAGGAGAAAAAATGCCTTTAGAAGCGACAAAAGTCGCTTCTAAAGGCCAAAAAGTCGCTTCTAATTTGGCATTAGAAGCGACATTAGAAGCGACATTGTCGCTTCTAATGTTTCGCTTCTAAAGCCGAGTCGCTTCTAAAGTCGCTTCTAATGTTTTGAAGTGACGAAATTAGAAGCGACTAGTCGCTTCTATAGTCGCTTCTAATGTTTTAAAAACCTAAAAAAAAAGCCTACGAAAATATGGCTATTTGGGCATTAGAAGCGACATTAGAAGCGACTAGTCGCTTCTAATGCCCAAACAGCAAAAAAAAAATATTTTCTTGATTTTTGGTATATTAATTAAAATTGTTACTTAATAAATTAAAATTATTATTAAATATTTTTATTAATTGACAAATCTAACTACAAAATGATTTCAATAGAGCTAAAATATATTAACAAACTTATTAAAAACATTATCAATACTTATTAAAACATATTAACAAAATGTATAATCAAAACTAAGAAATTGAAAAACTAAAAAATTAACTACATATAAACCAACCTCTAACAAAAAAACTAAACCAATTAAGTTAAACAAAAAAACTAAACAAAAAATTACAAACTAACGTCGTCAAAATTATCAAACTAAATTCATAATTACGTCAATGAACAACAATTAAGTTAATAAATTAACAAATTCATTAAGTTAAAACTTCACATATTATCTAAAGGAATATAACATTTGATATTTCTAATTACTAATTAATTAAGTTAGTAACTAATGTTACTAATTCAATTTACATACTTAAATAAATAAATAAATTAATTTCACAACCAAAACTTACCGATTGCAATGACGGGGAGAGGGCCGGAGGAGAGCTCGCCGATTCACAACCAAAACTTAATCTCCTTTGTAGGCACCAATCCCAACACTAGTAATTAACTACACATTTCATATATTCTCTAGTTACATATAATTAACGTCATATATTCTGAAACACATTTACCTGGAACGAAAAAAACGACATTAAAAAAAATAACTCACCCTTAGAGAAGAGCGACGCAGGCAGCAATCAAAGTCTTGGTCGGGGGCACGGCGGAGAAAATGGGAGCTGCGAATGAGGCTGCAAACGAGGCTACAAAAAACGTAAAAAATGATAACCACTAAGAAATTAACGTAAAAGATAGATAAAAGAGAACTTACCGGAGAGACACCGGTGGAGGTTGGTTAGAGGGGCGGAGGTCGGCCGGAGGCGGAGGATGGAAGAAGATGATGGGTGGAGGGGAGGAGGGGAGGGGCAGAGGAGGGTAGGGCGGAGGAAGGGGAGGGCGGAGGAAGGAGGGGAGGGTGGAGGAGAAGGAAGGAGGGAGGGCAGAGGGAAGCGCCGGAGGAGGGGAGGGCGGAGGGAAGCGCCGGAGGGGAGGGCTGGGGCGGAGGCGGAAGGGCTCGGCCAGAGGAGGGGGTGGGGAGTCGGAGATGAGAGATTTTTTTGGAGGAAGGGTAAAATGAGGGAGAAGGGAAGAGGGACGGGTGTTTTAAAGTCCTAGGGCCATTAGAAGCGACATTAGAAGCGACTAGTCGCTTCTAATGTCCTTAAAAACCAAAACGACGACGTTTTGGTAAGTGGGGGCATTAGAAGCGACTAGTCGCTTCTAATGTCGCTTCTAATGTCTCTGTAAGTGAAATTTTGGCGGAAGGGTTTTGGAGCCAAATAATTTGGGCATTAGAAGCGAAATTAGAAGCGACTAGTCGCTTCTAATGCCCAATTTTCTATACTTAGTGAAATTTTGGCGGAAGGGTTTTGGAGCCAAATTAACTAGGGCCATTAGAAGCGACATTAGAAGCGACTAGTCGCTTCTAATGCCCAATTTTCCATACTTAGTGAAATTTTGGCGGAAGAGTTTTGGAGCCAAATAATTTGGGCATTAGAAGCGACATTAGAAGCGACTAGTCGCTTCTAATGCCCAATTTTCTATACTTAGTGAAATTTTGGCGGAAGGGTTTTGGAGCCAAATAAATTGGGCATTAGAAGCGACTAGTCGCTTCTAATGCCCAGTTTTCCATACTTAGTGAAATTTTGGCGGAAGAGTTTTGGAGCCAAATAATTTGGGCATTAGAAGCGACATTAGAAGCGACTAGTCGCTTCTAATGCCCAAAGATACTAAAATATTTGGCGCGGAGAGTGCGAGCCAATAATTTTGGTCTTTAGAAGCGACTTGTCGCTTCTAATATGTCGACTCGGACAATTAGAAGCGACTAGTCGCTTCTAAATGAAAAAAATTTCATTTTTCGGAAAAATTCGGGGTGTTTACGTTAGAAGCGACTAGTCGCTTCTAATGCCAAAATGTCGCTTCTAATTAGAAGCGGCTAGTCGCTTCTAATTTCCCCAGTCGCTTCTAAAGGTATCTTTTGTAGTAGTGGACAGGAAGACGCCTGAGGAGGTCTTTGAGGAAGAAATGGCTGATTTGTAGCAACTACCTACAGCCGCCCAGAACGAAGAGCAAAAGAGAAGGAGGGGCGAGAATAAGAAGGAACGAGGCGACAAGTTTGCCAAGGTACTCATCGCCGAAGACCTTGAGGAGCAGACAGCCGAGGAAATAAAGGGAGGACCCCAAGTCGAGGCAGTGGAGCAGGTTTGCATTGATAAATCCGATCCGACTTAGACAACTAGCATAGGCATTGAGCTCGCCCCGGAGATCAAGACCCAATTGATAGATTTCCTGAAGAAGAACCGAGAAAGTTTCGCCTGGTCTCACGAAGACATGTCAGGGATCGATCCGTCGGTAATAGCTTATCGCCTCAACACCAACCCGAACCACAAGCCCGTCGTGCAAATAAGAGGAATATGGCCCCGGACAGGAACAAGATCATCAACAACGAAGTCGACAAGTTGCTTATGTGGACACAATCAGGGAGGTGAAGTATCCTGAATGGCTCCCAAATACCGTCGTCGTAAAGAAGAAAAATGGCAAGTGGCGAGTCTGCGTAGACTTCACCGACCTCAACAAAGCCTGCCCAAAGGACAGCTTCCCGATGCCGCACATAGACCGCCTCGTCGAAGCCACGCACGGGTACGAGCTCCTCAGCTTCATGGTATTGAGATTGGTGCCCACAAATGAGAATATTAGACATTTTATTTACTATTTATAATATTTTGCTGAAACATTAATACTAATAAATAGGCATTATTTTCCTATAGTTTGTGTTTATGTATGCTACGCTCTGAAACTGTCATCAACGAAAAAGGTGTTAAATACAGATTTGACATGATAACCCATTGTGACTAGTTCAAACCATTTGTTCGCAATCTTAAGACCGATTGAGCATTCGAGTCTAAGTAACGATTGTTTGAATGAATCATGATATCTTATCATGTGAGATAGAAAGTCGTGACTCTATGATTTCATTATTGATATCTTATAGAAGATATTGAACAAGACCTAGCGATTCTATGGAAGTTCGATATAAAATTGTTTAATCTAGAAGCTCCAAGATCACATACGGGGGTACTTCGATAACTACCTTAATCCTGAGGTGAGTGCATAGTCGATGCTACACTTTATGTCATTTGATTTGTCAATGGGCGATGGCCGTGTAATGGTTGCATCTGACCCGACGGTTGGTGACATAATGTTGAAGTGTTGGATAATGTGATTCACATATATGGAATCCGTGTACACATAATGAAAGTCATTGTATCACACTATGCTTTGTTACGAGATAGTGAATGAATTAATCTGACCAGATAATCATTGAATATGAGATTCCTTGATTAAAACATGTGACACGTATTGACGTCTCACTTTATGTTTTTTTTTTCATTCCCAAGTAACAAACGAGTTAGTGAATAATAACTCAAGGGGTAAAACGATAAGTTTACATTCCTCGGACTTACTGATACACACGAAGGGTATTTTAATAAAGTACACCGTGGATCGAGTACAGAAAGGTTCTGTGACTTCAAACGGAAAAATATGCGCGCATGAACTTAGAGATTTTCAATATTAGTCCTTTAGTGGAGTCGACCATTATTAAAAATTATAAGCCGAAAATAATTTGTGAATTATTGAGTCCGTACTTTATTCTCAAGCTTCGTTCATGTGGGTCCATAAGGTCTCAATGATGCACATTTAGAAGAAATTAATTGAACGCAATAAATTGATTTACTCATTAAATACAAATTGTGATTTGTATAGAGAAATTTATTTTCCAAGCGAATTAATGAATAATGTGTTATTCCTTAATTATTGATTTTGTGAATTAAAGAACTTTATTATTGTGATAATAATTTTCTTGAGAATTCATAATAACAATATTAGAAAATAAAACGTTTCTCGTTTTATGTTATTCGATAACCATGAAAACAATTTAATAACGAGTTATTAAATAGATGGGAGTTCTAAATGAAGTCGAATTTGGAAATTAAATCAAGGCAATTTGGGAAACAAAATGGAGAGACGAGTAGGACAAGGGTCGACCATTAACATGGTTTTGGGCTGAATATTGATTCAACAAAAGCCCACATGAGAGCCCCTTAATAATGCCTATAAATAAAGGGTTTGTGGAAACCCGAGGTTAGGCCTTCCTCATTGTTTTTGAGCTGAAAAGTCAGCTCTCTCTCTACCCCTCTTGGGCGACCATTTTATCACCCGGGAAGACAAAATTTTGTTTCTTGTTTTCTTGAGCCCACACTCATCTTCTCATATTCTTCTTGTGTCATCGTTGAATTAACTTGTGGTTGTTTGGTCTATTTTCATATAGATTTATTTTTCTGGAAATCTTACCTCCGAACCAAAGATTCGATAAATCCGATAAATCTGAGTCTGGAAACCCAGAACTCTTTCCGAACCCATTTAAGTCAGTTCATTGCCAACGCAACGCAAAAAACGGCGTCCCGATCCGAGCTTTGAAGAGCTCTCAGCGTCGTCGCGAAGTTTTTCTTGCGATCTGCCAGCGCCCGATTGCGCCCTAACAGCATCTCCGCGTCTCGATGCCTTCCGCCACCGAGCCCAACCTCCCAGTGATGCCACCCACGAGCCCAGGTCCGATTCAAGCCTCCTCCGTGACGCTGCTCAGACTCGCGCCTTTGCTGCCTCTGTTCCCGCGCCCGCTGCCGCGCCTTGGAGCTACTCCATGCCTCGCTGCCGCGCCCAGAATCAGCAACGTCCCTTGCTGCCGCCAGCTCCCATCAAGCGCCGCCCAAGTCCAGTTCTAGGAGCTACCACCGAGGAGTCCAAGCCCTGCTTTTCTTCGACGTAGTGACGTGACGAGGAGCCTTGATTCACAAATATGCAATTTGTGTTGAAACAATGCTAAGACATTAGTATCACACCATGCTCTGTTATGAGAGTGTGAGCAAATAAATCAGGCCTGATAATCATCGAATAAATAATTCTTTGAAATAAAACATGTGACATGTTAAGACATCTCACTTTATGTTTTTCTCGTTCACAAATAACAGAGGACTTGGTGAAATAATAATTCAGGGGTAAAACGGTAATTTTACATTCCTCCGAGTTAATGATACACAGAAAGAGTAATATAATATCGTAAAATACTCCGTGGACCGTGAGAAGAATATTTTTTGTCACATCAAACGGAAATATAAACGCATATGAACTTAGAGATGTTCAATATTGGTCCTTTAGTGGAATCGACTAATATTAAGAATTAAAAGTCGGGAAAAGTTTGTGAACTTTTGAGTCCGTACTTTATTCTAAAGCTTCGTTCATGTGGGTCCATAAGGTCTCATTGATAGACTCTCGGACGATATTTTGGTGAACAAAAAATGATTGATTTTCTCATTAAACGTAAATTGTGATTTATTCTAAGAAATTATTTTATGAGTAATTAAATAAATAATTGGTTATTTATTATTATATTTATTTAACGAATCATATTATGTTATTATATTGATAATAATATAATTTGATGAGTCAAATAAATAAAAGATGAAAATAAATATTTTCTCGTTTCATTGATCAGTATGAAAATAATTAATGACTTGTCATTAAATAAATGAGATGTTCTAAATTGATTATATATTATTTTAGAAATAAATCAAATAAATTTGGGAGATAATTAAGACAATATGGCCGGCCATAATAAGGGTTTTATGGGCTGGAAAAATTGTTTAAACTCATTAAAAGGAGTTTTGTGCTTAAGTTTGACTAATGGGTCTTAAATGGATTTTGACCTAACTTAAGCCCATTATCTCTGATATAAAAGGAGGCTCTCTCTTTGGTAACCCAAGCCTAATTTCGACCAACACTCAGCCAAACCTCTTCCCCCTTGTGCTTGAGAGGTTTTGGCCGAATTTTAGAGAGAAAGAGAGAGAGGAAATTAGTTTCCGGCAACCCTTCATTTTCTTTGAGTTTTATTCCTTCTCCCTCTTGTTCCCACGAAAAAACCCACCCTCTTTGTCTCCTAAAAATTCCTTGAGTATTATCATTGACTCAACTTGTGGTTGTTTGAGGATTTCTTAGACGCACGTGGTGTAGAGGATCGGCCGACCTTTTGGACGCGTCCCGAGACTCAATTTCGCAGATCCGAATCGAACGTAAGTTTTCTATAAACGAGTTGGATCTGAATGATATAATCTTGTAGGATTGTTAGAAATTTTAGATCGCTCATTTTTACATGTTTGAATGAATTTATTGATAAGTATATAAATTTGTTGACATGCTAGATTAGATTTAATGACATGGTTAATGAATATGTTTTAAAAATGTTTTTAATATGTTAAATTGAATTATGAATTTCCGCCACATATAGATATGTTTCATAATTAATTAGGTTAATTGTTAACTAAATTCCAACAGTATATGCCGCTTCGGAAAGGTTGAGGCATCACTTCCAAGGCCATACCATCTGTTGGGATTGGTGCCCACAAAGGAGAATATTAGACATTTTATTTATTATTTGTAATATTTTGCTGAAATATTAATATTAATAAATAAGCTTTCTTTTCTTATAGTTTGTGTTTATGTATGTATGCTACGCTCTGAAACTGTCATCAACGAAAAGGGTGTTAAAAATACAGATTTGACATGATAACCCCTTGTGACTAGTTTAAACCATTTGTTCACAATCTTAAGACCGATTGAGCATTCGAGTCTAAGTAACGATTGTTTGAATGAATCATGATATCTTATCATGTGATATAAAAAGTTGTGACTCTATGATTTCATTCTTGATATCTTATAGAAGATATTGAACAAGACCTAGTGATTCTATGGAAGCTCGATATAAAACTGTTTAATCCAGAAGCTCCAAGATCACATACAAGGGGTACTTCGTTAACTACCTTAATCCTAAGGTGAGTGCATAGTCGATACTACACTTTATGTCATTTGATTTGTCAATGAGCGATGGCCGTGTAATGGCTGCATCTGACCCGACGGTTGGTGACATAATGTTGTAGTGTTGGATTATGTGATTCACAGATATGGAATTCGTGTACACATAATGAAAGTCATTGTATCACACTATGCTTTGTTACGAGATAGTGAATGAATTAATCTGTCCAGATAATCATTGAATATGAGATTCCTTGATTAAAACATATGACATGTATTGACGTCTCACTTTATGTTTTTTCTCATTCACAAGTAACAAACGAGTTAGTGAAATAATAACTCTAAGGGTAAAACGGTAATTTTACATTCCCCGGACTTACTGATACACACGAATGGTATTTTGGTAAAGTACACCGTGGATCGAGTACAGAAAAGTTCTGTGACTTCAAACGGAAAAATATGCGCGCATGAACTTAGAGATTTTCAATATTGGTCCTTTAGTGGAGTCGACCATTATTAAGATTATAAGCCGGAAATAATTTGTGAATTATTGAGTCTATGCTTTATTCTCAAGATTCGTTCATGTGGGTCCATAAGGTCTCAATGATGCACATTTAGAAGAGATTAAATGAACGCAATAAATTGATTTACTCATAAAATACAAATTGTGATTTGTATAGAGAAATTTATTTTCCAAGCGAATTAATGAATAATGTGTTATTCATTAATTATTGATTTTGTGAATTAAAGAACTTTATTATTGTAATAATAATTTTCTTGAGAATTCATAATAACAATATTAGAAAATAAATTGTTTCTCGTTTTATGTTATTCGATAACCATGAAACAATTTAATAACGAGTTATTAAATAGATGAGAGTTTTAAATTAAGTCGAATTTGGAAATTAAATCAAGGCAACTTGGGAAATAAAATTGAGAAACGAGTAGGACATACGGGCCGGCCATTAGCATGGTTTTGGGCTGAATATTGATTCAACAAAAGCCCACATGAAGGCCCATTAACAATGTCTATAAATAAAGGATTTGAGGAAACCCTAGGTCAAGCTTGCTCTCTCTCTCTCTCTTCCCCTCCTTCTTGGCCGACCACCCTATCACCCGAGAGGACGAAAAATTTCGTTTCTTGTTTTTCTCGTGTGCGTTCATCTGAGCCCACACTCATCTTCTCGTTTTTCTTCTTGTGTCATCGTTGAATCAACTTGTGGTTGTTTGGTCCATTTTCGTTTTCTGGAAATCTGACCTCTGAACCAAAGATTCGATGAATCCGACGAATCTGAGTCCGCAAACCCAGATCTCTCTCCGAACCCATTTAAGTCATTCGTTGCCGACGCAACGCAAAAAACGGCGTCCCAATCCGAGCTTCCATGAGCTCTCAGCGTCGTTGCGAAGTTTCGCCTGCGATCTGCCTCCGCCCATCCGCGCGAACCTGAGCCTGACTCCGCCCGACCGCCCCTCTGCGTGTCCCAGCAGCCTGCCACCTTTGTCCAGCCGAGCCTGCCTCTGCCCAGGACGCTGCCGACGTCGCCGTTGTTCCTTCGCCTGAGCCCAGAGGTGCCTGCCCCTCTCAACCGCTCCGGGGTCTCCTAGGGCTGCTGCCTTCTGCGTCGGACGAGTCCAGCCGCTGCCGCCCGTTCCCAGCCTGCCGAGGACCGCGCGCCATCTGCTGCCAGCTTCTTGGACCAGCCCCAAGGACGCGCCTGCTTGCCGCCTTCGCTGCTCGTGTTGACGAGCCGAGGAAGTCTCTTGCAAACCCGGAATTGGAGAAGCTTGAAGATTCTCGCATCGAACTCGTTTTCAATTCCTCGACTGAGTTATTTATAACTCCACGATGTAAGTTTCGATAATATTAAATACTCTTAATTGATATAATTGTTATGATTGTTTGGAGTGTTTGATTTTATTGAAATAACATGTTTAGAATTAAATTGTTAATTAACATGCTTATGATGTTAATGCCAATAGGTTGTTAGATATTAAATAGTTTAATATGATAGATCGATTTTATTATTAATTCCGCACGTAATTAGTTATGTTTAATAATAATTTACTTAAATCGTTAAGTAATTTCCAACACCATCATCGTCATGACTGACAGGCCGATCCGCGCCATTATCCACGGCCCAAATCAGTCAGGCCGGATTACTAAATGGTCGATCAAGCTGGGAGCGTAACGAGTCTCAAGTCCCAAGTCCTCGCTGACCTCCTCATCGAGCTACCGAGAGAGCCGATCGACCTAAGTGACGAAGATGGAATGTGGAAACTGAACGTCGATGGGTCCGCCACTTTGCGAGGGTCAGGGGTAGGGATTAGGCTCGTCTCCCCAACGGGAGAGGTCATCGCGAAAGCATCCCGACTCGCCTACCGCTCCACCAACAACGAAGCAGAATATGAAGCTCTCCTCATCGGCATGCACTCAGCCCTTGATATGAGAGTCAAGAACATCAACGCCTTCTCGGATTCTCAGATGGTCGTAAAACAAGTCATCGGAGAGTACGAGAGGAATGACGAAAGGATGGAGGCTTACGAGAAACTCGTAGGGGACCTCTCGAACAGGTTCAACTACTTCAGCTTGACGTAAGTGACGCGAGGAGACAATACCCACGCCGACGCCTTGGTAGGTTTGGCTTCAACGACCGAGGTCGGCGAACTCCGATCGATCACGGTAGAGACGGTGGAAAAACCAAGCATCAAGCGAGAAGAAGGCCTGGCCAAGAAAAATCTTAGATCGAGCGATGAAGGCGGAGAAGCAAAGGCATAAGAGGCCAACATCAACGAGGTTGAAAACGAAGAAGATGAGGACGACGAGCGTGGAGTAGTGAACGACGACGAAGAGGGGGACTGGTGATCACCCATCAAGAATCACATCCTGGAAGGGACATTGCCCGACGACTGCCAAGAAGCGAGGAAGATCAAGTCCAAAAGCTCCAAGTGTACCGTCATCGGTAAAACGCTTTACTTGAAGAGCTTCACCGGCCCCTGCCTAAGGTGTCTCGGCGAGAAAGAAGCAGAGTACGTAATGGAGGAAATCCATAGCGGGGAGTGCGGAAACGATATGTCCCTACTGCCTAAGCCACCACGCCCCTACTGCCTAAGCCATGCCACCGGCTGACCGATATGTACGCCCAAGCTGCACCGCCGCCCGACCCTCGCGTTTGCCCGTGCCTCCGCCACGACCTCTTTCCCGAGATCTCTCTCATTCTCACTCAGTCACTCTCACTCTCATTCTGCTTGACTCTCACTCTCACTCTACCTCTCTCTCGAACGCCTCTATAGATTCAAGAAAAGTATAAGAAGCTTGGAAAGTTTTGCTAATAATGTGAAGTCATATGTCATGAGGAAGAATACTGTAGTAGAAACGAATGGATAAAAATCAAGGTAAATCATTCACCAGAAGTCAGGGCATATGGTTTACGGATCAACGCAGAACCCAAAATAAGCTTATGTTTCTTAGGTATGGAAAATTTAGTGGCTAGAGGAAATGGAGAAAATCTTATTAACAAAGGTCAAGACTCTGGAAACGATCCTAAAAATAAATACACAGTGAAGGAGAGATGAATGATCTCGTGCTTCACCAGCGAACTTCGACGGCGGAGAAACAACCATGCCGACAAGATGAAGGAAGCAAACGTGCAAAAGACCTACGACAGAGGTACGGAGTTGAGGCGTAAAAAGTCATTACATGAGTAGGGGTGATAAGTATGTGATCCCCAACAGAAGATTTGAGCCTTTAACAAAGAAAACGAAACGTTAACGCTCTCACAATAGATGTTAAGTGTTGTGGATCGTCGACGATCGCACAGTGAATGTGTAAACATTGTGTGAAGTTTTATAATCTAGACGACCATAACACTTAATAACTATCATGGGAACTTTATACAAGTTTTAATAAACATTATATTTTAAATACTCACGAAAAAAGAAGATTACATAAATTTGACTAAGTAAATTACGTAGCATGAACTAAATAATAAACCTTATATTACTTTAACTACACAATACATACTTTATCACATTACATAAAAAGATATATGCATACACACGGTAAAGTAGCAAACTATAATATATGGCAACATGCAAATGGCGAGGAATTAAAACATCAACAAGGAACTGGAAAAATGTAAACAAAGTATATTGGTGAAAATGAAAGTATATGAAACGATAGTGAGGAAATGAAAGCCCTACGAAGTGTCCGGGTCGCGATGAGCCATCTGATCTTTCTTATGAAGTTCTTTCTTGGCCATGATTGGGATTTTGGCGAGCGATTTGGCCAGCATAATAAAATTCAGATTCCAATTAGGCGTAATGATGAGCTCATGCCTGACCTCGTTCATGGCAATCTCTGCGAAGGCTTTCCAGTACACTACTTGATGCGCAAATCGCACTTCGGTCTTGCAGTAAAACGCAAAGTGCTCGCAGTTGTTTTTGGTGAAGCTGTACTCTCCAAACCCGCCGTTTTCTCCGGCGAGCAGCGACTCCGCTCGCCGGACCACCGTGTCGGGATCGTGGCAGTCGTTGGTGCTGCAAGTCCCGACGCCATGCAAGAAAAAGTGAGGCGACGATACGCCGTACTTGAAGAGATACAGTCCGCGGCCGCGGGAGAAGCACTCCACGCAGGTTTTGACCACTCCTTTGTGTTTTTTCTTGTCGTAACCGCAGATTTCGCACGCGGGTCTTTTCGATTTTGATGATAAAATTGATGATGCAGTTGTGTTGGTGAAGTGGATGACTCTCTCGTCTCCTACGTAAATTCCTGCATTATGTTGTTAGGATATCAAAAATATTATAATTATGATTCTATAACTTTATTTCATGTATCTGACTACTGACTTACCCTGGTGGGCATAAACAGGGAGTTTTTTATGCCTGTAAATGTGATCTCCCGCTTTGAGCTCCCTTCTCTCTATTTTGCCGGAGAACGAAGTCATCTCTCTCTCTCTCTCTCTCTCTCTCTCTCTCTCTCTCTATATATATCTCTCTATCTCCTGCTTCTTATGTCTGTTCTACTTTCTCTCTTTATTTATACTTTCTTCTTAATGCAGGAAAAAAGAAACAGCACTACACGTAGACGTATGAAACAACCTTAAACGCGTTAAGTCAACTCTGAACGGTTCAATTTAGATGATTTTGAACTTTTATTACAACGCCTCTCTATAAATATAAACATCTTTAATGTTCATTTGAATCCAGTGACACTTTTCTAGACTGATAGAGACACTAATAAATAAATAAAAGGGTGACAAATCCAAAGAAAAATATGATTATGCAATTCTGATATAGATGAAGTTGATAGGTGTACTGATGAAGAAGATTAAATATTAATATTTGAATTATATATTTAATTAGCTATTAATATCTGGATCTATGGCGATGCACGAGCTAATTGAAGTACTGCACATTTCTAAAATCCTGAATTCCAGAGAGAATTGTTACATTTTAGTGGAATACGAGGGGATGCATATTGTAAACTTAATACAACTGATACGTTTTTTTTTCTTTCTCTTCCATGTATATTATGTTTAGTTGTTTTTCCTTCGATAAACCGAATTGCAGGTTTAAACATATACTTAAAATCTATACTCATTGATTAAGTTATAATCTTGAATGTATCTTTTGAATAAAATTTTCAGATTCCATCTTGAAATTAAATAAGCTAAAGAAAACTCGTTGCCTGATAATGATACATAAATGCAGTTTAGAACGGTTGAGGCTAATTTCCTTCAAAGTTGATTTTTCAGTATACGTGTAACTGGTCTTTGTGAAGCCGAAATTTAATGTATCTCAACAAAGTCTTCGTCAATCTACGACGACTAATTAGCTAACTTATAGACTAAGTGAACCCCGCGTACCAGATCCGGCTCAAATCAACCTACGTACATTAATATTATAAAACTGATTAATTATGAGCCAAATAACCAAATTGTAATTGTGTTACTTTTAGAATTTAACGGTTAAAAACCTCAAAAAAAGAATAAGAATTTAACGGTCAAATTAAAAAAATTCTGATTGTGTGGTCATGATATTATACAACACAACTCCATTACGTACTACTGAGTGCTGATGTAATAGTAATTGTACGGTCTTTGGATACAAATTGTTGATCACGGAATGCTTATGTGAGAGTGCATTTGATAAGATTTAGACGGGCGACATTAGAAACGACAAAATCGCTTTTAAAGAGTCTCTTCTAAAAGTCTATCGCATTTAATATTTTGAAGCGACGAAATTAGAAATCACTAGTCGTTTCTAAGTGTCTAAAAAAACACAAAAAAAATCCTACGAAAATATAGCTGTATGGGCATTAAAAGCGATTTTTTTACCTTTAAAAGTGATTAGTCGCTTCTAGCCCACACAGCCACAAAAATATTTTTTCATTTTTGGTATATTCATTAAAAAATATTCATTTAATTAAAATTATTATTAATTAACAAACGTAATTAATTGAAAACATTAACTTAATAAAACTAAAATATATGAACAAACTTATTAAAACATACAAAACAAAAAAGTATTTTAATCTTACTAAAAAGATTACGTTTACAAACTAACATATTATTAATTAAGTTATAATTTAAATACCAATAATCTAAGTAGATAATTAACTAAAAATTCAATTATTAATTTATTAACTACAAATTCTCTAGTTACGGAAATTAAATAATTTTAATACATTTCATAGATTTCCTAATTATATAATTAACTGTTCAAAATTTCTCTACCAAATTTTTAATTATTTAATTAACTAAATAATTTAGTTAAGAATATAATTAACTTTATGAGGTGATGTGATAGGTTGATTTAAAACCAGATTAAAACAAACCTAACAAAGCTAAAAAAAAAATTAACAAAAAAATCAAATTAAAACAAACCTAACAAAGCTAAAAAAACATTAACAAAACTAATAAAAATTAACAAACTTATATATAACCAAACAAAAAAATAAAACATCCCAAGAGGCAGCGACGCACGGGACGGTGCTAGAGTCGAGACTCCGACCAACACGAAAAACTAAAACAAATTTTAAAATCAGATTAAAATAAATCTAACAAAGCTAAAAAAAACTAACGGAACTAATAAAACGATTAACCAATCCAAACAAAAAAACATTGCGAGGAGAAGGCAACGGCGTCTGGGAGCAAGCAGCGTCAGACATGCGTGATAGGTTGGACACACGACGAAGCGGCGTCAGACGAAGACATTAGAAAACGAGTCGGAGAAGACATAAAAAAGCTAAAAAAATAATTAAGTTGTTACCAAATCGACAGAGAAGGGTGAGGCATGATGTGGAGGAGAGGATCCGGCGACTAGCCGATGACTGACGACTACATAGGTTCAAACAGGTTCAAACCAGAAAAAAGAGAAAAAAAAAAAACAAAAACTTACTAGTCGCGGCGGACACAGATCGGCGCGGAGGAGGCAAGGTGGGATGAGGGAGACCAACATGGAGGATTTGGGTATTGGGAGCGGAAAATCGCGAAATGGGGAAGAAGAAGATGGAAGCTCGAGTTTTAAAGAACTAGGAGAATTAGAAGCGACTAGTTGCTTTTAATTTTCTCATAAATGAAATTTTGGTGGAGGAGTTTTGGAGCCAAAATTTTTAGGCATTAGTAGGCGAAATTAGAAGCGACAATGTTGTTTCTAATTTCCCAATTTTTATACTTAGTGAAATTTTGGCGGAGAAAAGTACGAGCCAAAAAATTTGGGTATTAGAGTCGACATTAAAAGCGACAAAAGTCGCTTCCAATACCCCAATTTCTATATTTAGTGAAATTTTGGAGGAGAAAAGTACGAGCCAAAATATTTGGGCATTAGAAGTGAAATTAGAAGCGACGTTTCTAATGCCCCAATATATATACTTAGTAAATTTTTGGCGGATAATAGTACGAGCCTAAAAAAATTGGGCCTTATAAGCGACATTAAAATCGACTAATCGCTTCTAATGCCCCAAAACACTGAAAAATTTGGCCGAAAAAAGCGAGCAAAAGATTTTGGCCTTTAAAAGTGACTAGTCGCTTCTAATATGTCGAGTTAGACATTTAGAAGCGACTAGTCGCTTTTAAAACTTAAAAATATCATTTTTTCGAAAAAAAAAATTGAAGTGTTTACGTTAGAAGCGACTAATCGCTTCTAAAAGTAAAATATAGCTTCTAAAAGTCTTTTTTGTAGTAGTGAGTTTACTTAGTGTCAACCATTCCTGCTATTATTAGTGAAGCGATTAATGACAATCATTGGGTCTCAGCTATGAACTCCGAGTACTTGGCACTTGGGTGTTAATTGATTTGCCTGCTGACAAGAAGGCGATTAGTAGTAAACGGCTGTTCACTATAAAGCAGCATCATTATGGTTTGCTAAATAAAGTACAAGGCTCGCTTTTTCACGAAAGGTTATACTCAAGTCCCATAGTTTGTTTTTCATGAGACGTTCAGTCATGTTGCCAAGTCGACAACTGTATGAGCCATTCTTTCGGTTGCTCTGACTAGTGGATGGTATATGCGGCAGATTGATGTCAACAATGCGTTTTTAAATGCAGAGTTGGCGGAAAAGGTTTATATGACTCAACCGCATGATAACGAGCATATACCCCAACGTAGCATGTTATATCTGGTTTGCTAGCTGTGGGACATGGAAGACTCCCCATCATACTTCTATACAATCTTTGGTGTAGTATTCGGGAATATTGCACCGAATCCTAGATTTTTAAAAAATAATCAATGTAAGTTATGAGTGTTCACATATGAATTTTTTTAAAAGAGTTCTAAAGAGATAAAATGAGAATTAATATTGTAGATTTAATATTGCACCAATAATGAAATTAATTTCATAATGCCTCAAACGACATCTCGGCTTTAGAAACTAATTTAAGTTTCCATCATATGAAAACATTCAAAATCTTATTTTGATATTCACATCATTTTATGTCTATGGAGAAAAATACCCTTTAGACATTTTCTGGAAAAACGTCTAGTTCAACACTTGAACTTATTTTAACTTAGCTTCTAATTTAACATTTCTACTCAAATGACATGTAATAGTGACCTTATGGATCCAAATGATCAAAGTTTGAGCTACTATACTTGGACTCAAAAGCTCACAATTTTTTTCGAGTATTAGCTTAATGTCAACTGACTCCACTAAAGAGTTGACACTGAGAATCTCTCGGTTCAAATGAATTTGTTTTCTACTCAAATTCAACTTAATTTTGTTGAGTGGATCCATTAACTGTTATTTATGATTACCCTTCATGAATATCATCAACTAGATGAGATTTATAAAATTACCATTTTAACCTTCTACTTGTTATTTCCACAACTCTTTTGTTACTTGTGAATAAGTTAGAAACAACATATTGATGAGGAGCTAACAAATCACATTGTTTCATCCAAATAAATTTGTTATTTAATTTTGGATACCGCGGTTCATTTATTCACAATCCAACGAATAAAGCATGAGGTGATATACATTGCATTTCAGCAATCTTGTACGTGAATTTCATATCTATGAGAACTTCACAAAGCTAGTTCATGACATCTTCATAACTGAATATATCACCAATTAGTCTAGTCTAGATCCCAGAGTGGACCTAGAATTTGAATTTCTCAAATGAGTTTATGTAAGCTATGAAATGACATGTCTCATTTCAGGATTTAGGTAACACGATGCAATTCATACATAGTGACCTTGAGACAAAGAGGTTAAATGGTCAATTCAATATCTTCGGAAGATATACTGGAAGAATTATAGAGTTCCTAACTCTCTATACCTCGTAACCAGACATCATAATTTCTTCCAACAATCATACTAGGATCAATAGTCCGTTGATCTTTAGATTGTGAATATTTTGATTTAAGCAAACCATGAAAAATTTGTTCACGCAAATCTACATTTGACTCTTCATACGTTATTCGGTTTGATTAAGTATTATGAGACTATTGAATATCATAAAGCTTCAAACAAACGAAAAAGAATGAATGAAAGTTTCAACTTTTATTAATTTAATCACCAAATTACAATATGGACTCATGAGAGATTTATATTACATCAATATGCAAATATATAATCTTCTTGTGGGCATCTCTGGTAACAAACATGTCAAAGCTTTGAACTATAAGTTTTGCCTAATAATCAACCTTAGGGGGAGTTTGTTAGTGCATTTGGATTAAGTTATTTTTATTAGGCAAGTATTGCGCTACAAAATTTTTCTTTAATATGTTGATTCATTGTGTAATAATATCGCACATTAATTGTAAGTTGTTTTAGCAAAGTTTCCAAACTTAATATATCATGTAAGAGACAATTTTTATCACACGGATTATTGCAGTCAAGGGCAAAAACTCTCTAGGAAGACATTTCTGTTTGGGAAGATATAAAATTCGACCAGCTGTCCCTTAGCTTCGTTGACGCTTTTCAATCGAGATAACAAAATGTGATGGACTAGCGAACCAGGTATCTGAGATATTAGTTATTAGTGGTGTAAGAGCTCAACTCACACATTGTTGCTTGAGTCGATTGAGTTATGTTATGTGTGATAAAAATACTCACGAGTAAAGCTGCAAGCTACTGGAAGAACATTGTGATTCACAGTGTTCGTTGAGTGGAATCGAGCAAAGGCACTAATTCAGCGCAGAGCCTAATTTAGTATTCACATACAGCTAAATAATATTCGGTATTGATATTGAGGTTATTCATATAAGATCATCGTTGTACTATTAACTATATTGATTTGTGAATTCCTTTCCATAGGATTCCATGCCTCCCGGATGTAAGTGATATTGTCCCGAACTTATCTTGTGTCATTTACATACTTGCACTAAATTATACTTTCATCTCGTATCTGCATACTAAAGTGTTACACACATTGTGAGTAACATCTTTTAAAGTGTCTAATATAATTTTATATGGAAAATGGTAAAAATGAAGTTCGATTCAATTCGCCTACCAGACCGAGGTGGTTAATCGCTCTCTCGGTAATTTACTTCAATTCCTTGTTGGTGATCACCGAAAAGAGTGGGACCAAAAGTTTATCCAAGCCGAGGTTGCAACTACCATTCCGTCATTCAGAGCACGAGCTTTAGTCTTTTTCTGGTTGTC
Organism: Urtica urens; assembly: GCA_958296335.1. NCBI lineage: Eukaryota > Viridiplantae > Streptophyta > Magnoliopsida > Rosales > Urticaceae > Urtica > Urtica urens. The sequence goes on along the minus strand of OY282530.1, from coordinate 6,880,529 downwards.
TACTCTGCATGGGAAAGCCGCGGATTTTTTTGTGGGGTTGCTAGACGTTTATAATTTTGTGTTTCTTTTCATAAGTTTTGGTATTTTATGAAGAAATAATTCAGGTACAGAAGTGTTTGAAGTGCCTTCAATTAGTTTAAAATCAATGAATTAGAACGAAACGAGACATCTCAAGATATATTTCAAGAAGGGATTACAAAATTGCTCTCTATCAGATGGCCGTTTTAAGAAGAAACGAAATGGAAGAAGGATAAAATAGTTTGTTATTTATAATTTGCAACCTTTAGACAACTAATAGCGTTCATGCTTCAATAATATAAAATAGAAATTTATTGAAGGGAACAAATAACAATAAAATGTGGCCGTGTTGTTTTTGGTAGTGTAAGCAGGCAGGTGACAGAGCTGTTCCCCAAAAGAGAATCAACATTTGATTCACAAAACGTACCAATAACGAGGACACTAGAAATGGAGGGTACTTTCGGAAACTCAAAAATCCCTAACCAACGCTTTGCACGTGACCTGAGACATTTATCACTACATATCATTACCTCTCACACGAATAACGGCATCTCTAATTCATATATGTATATACACATATATCATATATGTATAAAGCTCATTGAGTAAGCTCACTGGGAATAAGCATTTTTGGCTCGTGATTCTCTCTAAAAAGATTTTGCATCAGATCAAGTTTTTTACTCTCGTATCTTGATTTTTTTCTTCCTGTTTAATCGAAATGAAAGGGCGTAGTTATTCATATTTTTTTGTAGATTCTTGCATGATTATTAGTGGTTCATTTGTGAAGTTCTTGAGTAATCAAATTCAAAGGTATATGGTATTCGCATACTCGTGCTTTCGGTTTTCTTTTTTCAATTTTATTTAGTGTTTTATTGGTTCGAGAGACTTCCAAATATTTTTCTAATTGATTTTCCTCTTTTTGAGTCCCGAGTTCATGGATTATTAATCGGTGTACTAAAACAAGGTTTTAAAATCTCTTCACACGGAGATCTAGAATTCTATGATGCTTTGAGTCGTCTAATCTTGTAAGGTCTGTATAAAAACGAAGTAAATTCCGTTTAGTCTCGTGTTGTAAATTTCGTTTACGGATAGTAGAAAGTTTATCGGACTTTTGTCTAATATTCATTACTCTCTCTCTCTCTCTCTCTCTCTCTCTCTCTCTCTCTCTCTCTCTCTCTCTCTCTCTCTCTCTCTCTCTCTCTCTCTCTCTCTCTCTCTCTCTCTCTCTCTCTCTCTCCCTTATTTTGCCGTTCACAGAAGGAAATACTTTTTATCGAATCCGTAGCGATAATGTGTTTTTTGGTCCAACTTTTTCCCAAAAAGATCCTTCTGAACTCTCTTATAGAAGGGAAATTAAAGATTTCTAAATCTGGTCTCTAAATGATTTACTTATCTAATATTATTTTTCTGTGAATATATATTTGTTTTAGATCAAATCAAGCCAATGGAATACGATACCAGCCATGAAGCAAAAGTAAGTTATCATTGATACCAATTATTTCATAAGCAGGCACAAATTAGAAAAATGTTAAAAGTTCTGACAAAAAAATGAGAACGAAAAATTGCGGTAAAAAGACCAAAGGATTTCTTTTTTGTCATTTCTAATTTGAGAAAACAAGCATATATTTAAGAAATCTTTACTTCAAAAAGTATTGTAGGCCGCACTGCATTAGTATACAGTATAACCCCGGAAATCTCCCAAGTATTTATATTTATATTTTATGAAAAAAGTAAAGTATATGTTGTAGCTATGGAGAGACTATGGAAAGATTATACAAAATGATATCAATTAGTGCGATTGATACTTTCATAGTCAGTCACTTATTAATAGAAAAAGGATAGAAATATAATCATTATATGGTGTGGCCTATTTGATTTAGTGGTGTTGCACCCACACTAATAATATTTGTTCTTCGCAGGAGGCTCTGATGTACTTAGCAACGAAAAGACCAAAAGCACAAAACCTTTGTACGGTCAGACAATCTGTGCCGTCTTCCGGTTCGTACAAATATAGTATAGTATACCTTCTTACATCTTGTTTTATTTCCTCAAGTTTTTTTCTATATGTTCAAATTTATACATTCTATATAAAGATTTTAGCTTATAAACCTTGCTTTTTCTCATGGCAGAAGTACCAATATAACACTTTTAAACATATTAATTTATAGCTAAATATTTTGAAAAAAATTATTAATAGCTATTAATCGAAATAAAAAATCTGTATATATTAACTAAAAATATAATTTATTACACCAATTACTAGCAGAGACGTCACAGAATAATATCAAGAACGATTTTTGTTTTCCTATTCTCTGTAGAGACTGAGAGTGACGAGCTTGAAAGACGATTTATAAAAGTGGGCTCTTTCGACGAATTGGACCACTCAAAACTCCCTCCAAAATCACCTGACCAGCTATATTCCATCCGAATCGTCATGGAATATTTATTTCCTTTATTTCTTTCATCAAATATTTGTTTTCCTTTTCCTGTGCTATTTTGTGCATAAACGGTGTTTCTCTCTTCTCTTCATTAAACATTACTCAGCTTTATCTGTCGTGTACAAACTCAGAGCTATAGGTTTTTTCCAGGTGAACGACGAGGCTTCAGACAGCGTTTCACAGAGATTCCCAAGCGTCCATTCCCTGAGAACCCACTTCGGCGAGGAAATCCCTCACGACAAGTCACAGCGAAGAAGACTACCTGGTTTGGACGAGAAGTACGTCATGGATTCCGACACGGCGGCGAGAGTGCTTCGCCGGAGAATCCCTCCACTTGAAATGGTCGAGCGCAGACAGTTCTGGAGCTTCTGGTCGCCGCCGAGTCAACCTTATTCCGGGGGAAATGGGTCTCAGGACTTGGTCTGCAAAAGAGGTTCTTGCTGGTCTAGACTCAGGTTCGGCGGCATGGTTCAGTGGGGAAGAAGAAGGCACGTACGGTTCTTGAATCGCCATGAGGAGTACGCGTTGGGACGCTCAAGTAACGCCACTGACGATGATGACGAAAATAACACAGAAAATGAGGATAAAGATGACGATGGTGATGATGAGGAAGAGACTGTTGAGGCTGTCATGGCTCGTCGCTCCAGCAAGAGAAAGAAGCCAGGAAGCTCAAAAAGGGTAAAGCGTAAGAAACAAAACCCAGCTGAGAACGCTAGGATTGGTAATAAGAAAACTCCCTTCAAAAACTCCATCGACAGATGGCCTGTGGAGAGGTGCGAAAACGTTATTCTAATAAATAAATAAAATATTGACGGTTTTAGCTGTTTTGACTTTTCATAGCCTAATAAATGAAGGTCATGTTGATGTGAAGGTACAAGCTAGCTGAAGAGAACATATTGAAGATTCTGGAAGCAGAAGAAGCGTTTTTTGGGAAGCCAATTCTAAGACCAGCGCTGAGAGCCGAGGCGAGGAAGGTCATCGGAGACACTGGTCTGCTCGATCATTTGTTGAAGCACATGGCCGGAAAGTTGGCTCCCGGCGGGGCTGAGCGGTTTTTCCGCCGCCACAACTCTGAAGGGGCGATGGAGTATTGGCTAGAGAGCGCCGATTTTATCAAAATCAGAAAGGAAGCTGGGGTTCAAGACCCATATTGGACTCCTCCACATGGTTGGAAGCCCGGTGATAATCCCTTTCAAGATCCTGCGTCTGCCAAGGAGATTCAGTCTCTGAAGAAAGAGATTTCCAAGATTCAAAAGTGTAGGAAATTGATCGCGCCTAACAGCTCTATCGATGCAAGAACTCAAACATGCAAAGCCAACAAAAACAATAAAAAAGAGCGACACAACCTTTTACCGAGGTTCAGATCTAGGTCAATAAATCAACCTAGATCCTACGTCCTCGTTGAGCTCCGACCGGAGAATCTCAGTGCACTAGTTGTCAAATCCTCGTCAATACTTCCAGACGATACACCCTCACAATCCAGTTCACACACACGCTCACAGTTCTCTCAGTGTTTACAATCTTTATCGCTATTCACGATCAAGGTGATCGAACGAACCAAAGAACTCAGTACAACACTTTACAACATACACATCTCACAGAGAATCAGAGAAGAAGAAGAGAAAAACGAAACCCTAATGTTTTCGGCGAGTGAATCGAATGAGTAGTCAGTCAAACATCTTGTTGACGAGAGGCTTAAATACTCTGCTTCAGAATACAATCCAAACCGTCTATCATCACGAAGATCCGACGGCAACGAGGGTGGCAAGTCATAAGAAAACGACAAGTCGTTTTCCTCTCTACCAGCTCTGCTACCAAGTCGTTTCTTATAGACATTGGGCTTGGGCCTTCAGAGTTCATTCATAAGCTTTGGAATGGGCTTCAACACCAACAGTCTCCACCTTTGAAGTACCATCGAGCACTGACGATTCTTCAACAACATAATGCACTGGTCTCTATCACGGTCTTCATCGCTGCAAGTCCAAACAGGACTATCCCACAAACAACAAGTCCAGACAATGCCTAAACTTGTTGCAGGTGACAACCTTAGTACCTAAATCTGCAGGGTTATCATCAGTAGAGATTTTCAAGAGCTTAACAGTATCATTAGCAATTAAATCTCTAATAAAATGGTACCCAATGTCAATATGCTTAGTGCGTTCATGGTAAACAGGATTTTTACTCAAATGCAATACACTTTGACTATCAGTAAATACTGTAACGATAGAATTCAATAATTGTGCTTCCTTTAACAATCATTGAAGCCAAACAGCTTCTTTACATGAATCAGCAATAGCCATATACTCAGATTCTGTAGTTGACAAAGTTACCAATGATTGTAGTTGAGACTTCCAGGTAATACAGTTACTACCCAGAGTAAAACAGAAACAGGTTGTTGATTTCCTAGAATCTCTATCACCCGCATGATCAGAATCAACATAACCAATTAAGTCAAAATTTGCATTTCTTTTACCATAACATAAACCATAATTCAGAGTACTATTAATATATGCTATTACCCATTTTAAAGCCATCCAATGTTCATAACCAGGGTTAGACATAAAGCGACTGAGCAATGAAATAGCATAACACAGATCAGGTCGGGTACTAATCATAGCATACATAATAGAACCAATGGCACTTGCATAAGGTATATTATCCATTTTTATTATATCAGATTTAGAACTGGGGCACTGAATTTTACTTAACATAAAATGAGCAGCTAATGGCATGTTCACGGATTTGGAATTCAGATTACCAAATTTTTCGACCAATTTTGTTAAATAAGGTTTCTGGTGAATTTTCAATGTATAATTTTTCCTGTCTCTTTCTATAAACATACCAAGTATTTTTTTTGCAGGACCAAGATCTTTCATGTCAAATTCAGAGTTGAGATTTTGTTTTAATGTTCTAATCTTTTCAGAGGAGCTACTAATTAACAACATATCATCAACATACAACAGAATATAAACAGGAGTATCTTCAAGCAAAGTAAAGTAAAAACAGAAATCATAACTGCTTCTCAGGAACCCAAGATTCACAACAAAAGAATCAAAACGCTTATACCATTGCCTAGGGGACTGTTTCAACCCATATAACGATTTTTTCAACAAGCACACATAATCAGGGTGAATTTTATCCTCAAATCCTTCAGGTTGTCTCATAAAACTAGTTTCATCTAACTCACCATGTAAAAAAGCAGTTTTCACATCCAGTTGTTCAAGTTCCAAATTCAAACAAGCAACAGGAGATAGCATTATTCTGATTGTTTTAAATTTAACCACAGGTGAGAAAATTTCATTAAAATCTATCCCTTGTCTCTGTGTGTATCCTTTAGCTACTAATCTTGCTTTAAATCTAGGAGGTTCATTTTCAGTTAAACCTTCTTTCAGTTTGAATAGCCATCTACATTCAACAAGTTTTTGACTTTTAGGTTTGACAAGGACCCAAGTTTTATTTACAGCTAAGGATTTCATTTCATCTTGCATTGCAGCTAACCAGTTAGAACTATCAACAGATTCAATAGCTTCTAAATAATTTTCAGGTTCAGCATGTTGTATATCATGAGCAGCAATTAAAGCAATAAACACAAGATCAGCAACCGAAAATCTATCAGGAGGTCTAATGGTTCTCCTATCTCTATCTCTAGCCAATTGATAATCATCAAGTTCATTTTGATTAGAAATATTCAGATTCTCTTCCAAGTTGTTATCATCTTCATTTACATTTTCATTTAACAGGTTTGACTCAAGTTCATCAGTTTGGTCAACATTTACAGGTTCAAGATTAGGGTTAGGGTCAGGTTCTACATGATTATGTAATTCATTTGGCTCCACCTGAAACTGAGTATTATCCTGAGAGTCAGCTTCTAACATGGGTTCAGATTCAGTTTCAGAGTTAGTAGTTTTACAAGGAAACGTAGATTCATCAAAAATAACATCACGACTAATGATTATTTTTATACCCCGAGATCCCTTTTCCCATAACCTATATCCTTTAGTTCCATAAGGTTGTTGGTATCCTACAAACACACATTTAAGTGACCTAGGATCTAATTTACCTTCCCTATTGTGAGCATAAGCAGAACACCCAAAGATTCTTAAATGTTTTAAGTCAGGTTTTTTACCATCCCAAATTTCCATAGGACTTTTAAGATTTAGAGATCTGTTAGGGCTTCTGTTTATTAGATAAGCGGCAGTTGACAGGGCTTCACCCCAGAATGGTTTAGAGAGACCAGAGGTGAACAAAAGACATCGCACTTTTTCCAACAGAGTTCGATTCATCCTCTCGGCAACACCATTTTGCTGAGGGGTTTTTCGAACAGTGTTATGTCTTAAAACACCTTGTTCTCGGCAATAGGAATCAAAGTCAATATTACAGAATTCTAATCCATTATCTGTTCTTAAAGCTTTAAGTTTCTTTCCTAATTGGTTTTCTTCTAAAATTTTCCATTCTTTAAATTTAATAAAAGCTTCATCTTTAGTCTTAAGCAAACAGGTCCAAACTCTTCTAGAAAAATCATCCACAATAGATAGAAAGTATTTATTGTTTCCATGAGTTTCACATTTTTCAGGACCCCACAAATCAGCATGCACATAATCAAGTTTATCCTTAGACAGATGAATACCAATACTAAATTTAAGTCTATGTTGCTTAGCTAATACACATGGTTCACAGAAACTGAGAGAGGTGATAGAATCCTTACCAAACATTTCATCCTTACTGAGGACATTTAGTCCATTTTGACTCATGTGGCCAAGTCTGAGGTGCCATTTCTCAGTTGCTGAAAGGTTAGTACAAACAGATGCATTTACCGAGAAATTATCATGAACACCATTCAAAATATAGAGACCATTTTTCTTAGTCCCTGTCATGAGGACTTTACTGTCCTTCCATACCTGTAGTGTGCCATTCTTAGCACTATAAGGGAAACCTTTATCATCCAATACACCCAAGGATATAAGGTTCCTCTTGAGGCCAGGGATCAGTCTGACCTCAGTCAGAACAATCCTTTTACCAGAGGATAAAATCAAAGACACGGAACCAATACCAGTTACAGAACAAGAGTTATTGTTACCCATAAACACAGTTTCATTATTAACAGGCTTTAAGTCACTAAACCAATCTACATTAGGACTCATATGAAAAGAACAACCTGTATCCATAATCCAATTTTCATCACTAACAATATCAGACACATTCAAGACCTCAGTAGAATTGTTCTGATCAATTACAGTAGCAACATTGGTTTCGGGATTATTCTGCTTAGCCTTGTTTAAGAATTTGTAACAATCTTTTCTTATGTGTCCTAACTTGCCACAGTAATAACATTTTCTAGATTCCGATTTAGAAGTCGAATCAGGGTTATTAGGTTTACTGTTCTTTTTAGATTTGTTACTTGAACTGTTATGACCATTACCAGATTTGCCCTTAACAAACAGATTAGAGCCAGTTCTCTTATGATTCTTTAATTCAATTTCCCTAGTCTTCAATCCAGTTACAATCAGGTCAAAAGAAGGCATGGTTCCAAAATATTGAAGAGCGTCCTTAACCACTTGATAACTATCAGGTATTGAATTTAACAGAATCATTGACAGGCTTGTATCACTCAGGGCTAAATCAGTTCCTTTTAACATTAAAGTCATTTTAAGCAATTCATCAAGATTCTCGTCTATCGTTTTAGCAGGGTCCATTTTATAACCAAATAGAGAGCCTTTTAAGAAAGCCAGGTTAGATGAAGATTTAGCCTGAAAGATGGTTGAGAGTTTTAACCAGAGTTTCAGAGGGGTGTCTTCCCCATCTACCTTTCTTAGGACCCCATCAGAGAGGTTGAGAATTAAGAGGCTATACGCCTCTGCGTCAATGTCAGCTTTCTGAGCTCTGGCTTCTTCAGGCCATTTGTCAATGCTGGGCTGAAGAGCGATGGCGACCTTGTGATAAGTCAGCAGAGCCATCATCTTCTTTTGCCAGACTCCGAAATCAGCCTTGCCATCAAGGACTGACATATCGAGTCTCGTCATCGCCATGAAGATCAGGTACTCTCAAGAAAAAAACACAGAAAAGAGAAGAAACACGGAGTTAGGCAAGGTTAAAGAAAGACACAGAGGTTCAAGAGAATAACACGTAAAGAGTCAAGAACCCTAATCTTTAACCTAGGAATCCAGATTTCAACAAAGAGCGGATTACAATTGAAATCAACGATCTATACAGATTATAATGCAAAACCAAAAACTCTGATACCACTGTAGGAAATTGATCGCGCCTAACAGCTCTATCGATGCAAGAACTCAAACATGCAAAGCCAACAAAAACAATAAGAAAGAGCGACACAACCTTTTACCGAGGTTCAGATCTAGGTCAATAAATCAACCTAGATCCTACGTCCTCGTTGAGCTCCGACCGGAGAATCTCAGTGCACTAGTTGTCAAATCCTCGTCAATACTTCCAGACGATACACCCTCACAATCCAGTTCACACACACGCTCACAGTTCTCTCAGTGTTTACAATCTTTATCGCTATTCACGATCAAGGTGATCGAACGAACCAAAGAACTCAGTACAACACTTTACAACATACACATCTCACAGAGAATCAGAGAAGAAGAAGAGAAAAACGAAACCCTAATGTTTTCGGCGAGTGAATCGAATGAGTAGTCAGTCAAACATCTTGTTGACGAGAGGCTTAAATACTCTGCTTCAGAATACAATCCAAACCGTCTATCATCACGAAGATCCGACGGCAACGAGGGTGGCAAGTCATAAGAAAACGACAAGTCGTTTTCCTCTCTACCAGCTCTGCTACCAAGTCGTTTCTTATAGACATTGGGCTTGGGCCTTCAGAGTTCATTCATAAGCTTTGGAATGGGCTTCAACACCAACAAAAAGTATGATGATTTCTTAGACATTAAGCTGGTTCCTTTTTTTGCTGTTGACCTATGAATAAAATGACCCATTTTCAGCTTTTCATTTTCTAGGAATAGTCAGGAACAGAATAAGAGGATAAAGGAAGAGGTCACCAAGATGAGGAGGTGACATGACTCGTACTTATTCTCTATTTTTTAGACCGTTTTTTGCATTTTTCCTTTATGACGTGTGGGATTTTACAGGTATATGGAAGAAATATATTTCAACAGCCATGAGCACAATTCGGCTATGACAATCCATGCGAATTCTGATCTGACGAGTGTGCAAAGTGAGGATGAAAGTTATCCTATACTAAAGAAGGTAAGTGTTGAACTGAAACCCATTATGTGATACTGTTCAGGCATCTCATTCAAAGAGTTTGGACTCTTCATTTTTTAAATTAACTTGGCAGATTATCCAGAAGGAATTGATGGGTTTCAAATCGAAGATGGAAGAACAGCTTGTGGGGTTTTCGGGTTATCTATATGCCATGAAGGTATAATATAATGAAGATAATCCATATCCAGAGTTAGTCCTTTTATCTATATTTGCATGTTCAATTTGGGTAGGTCATGGCAGATTCATTGGTCAAATTATTACTATCTGTGCACGTAGGTAGTGATAAATTATTGTGAAATCTTTTAGTACTAAACGTGACCCATGTTTTCTCTGTGCATGAATATGGTAGTGTCCATAAATAAAACTTCTCCAAACAGATATATTGGGCCCTGAGTTCCTTCGGCCAATGATTGAGTCTTGTTTTTAGAGTTATAATAGGACAGCCACCATAAATGATTGATACTTCTTATTTTAATACTGCATTCTTTCTTTAATGTGATATATAAACATGTGTACATTATTAAATAACATTAATCTACAAGCTGAAATGTGTGGGACGTGCATATAGTAATTAATGACTAATTTTAACCAGTAACTAATACTATTTAATGGAAGCAATACAAACACTGATCCCTTGTGTGTGTCGTCTCATTCAGGAACGTATGGCATTTGAAATGGAAGAGCCACAGAGACCATTGCCACTAGCATTATCATTACCATTACCATTACCACTCTTGTGAGGAGAGCAGAAAAAGACAAACAGAGGACAAGGCAACGAGGATTGAGAGACTAAAGAGCGGTTTCAGAATCTGTAAGCCACAGGGCTCTTTCATGTGGCCCAGCAAGACTACCCTAACGCCTCCCTCCGCTTCCTCCACGTCGGCGCCACCTGGCATCCTCTCATTGGTGGTCTCTTCCTCTGTCCCAGTCCATACTCAGCCTCAGGCCCTCAACCTCAACGAAACCCCTAATGAATGACATTGTTGTGAGTGTGAGTCCTACATTTATATCAGCTCTTCCTAATACATCAAGACATTAACCATTTTTTAATTCTTTTTTCAGAGAAATTAGGAAAAGTTAAGAAGCTGAAGGAGAAGAAGAGGGGATGCCTAGCTAGAAGATGCATTGATTATATATGCGTGACATATAGTATTAAATTGATGACATTTATATATAGGGGAATCAATGGTTGGGAATTAGGGTATTTGGATATCTAAATATATATAGTTTATTTTCTATCTCGAAGATGTGGGATAGAATTAATAAAAGTTAATAATACATTGGGTTATTATCATGAACAATTACATATACATATAGATACACGACGAGTCGTTTTATATATAGTGACGTCTGAAACACACACACAACTAGAAACAACTCTCATACGAACATGCAATTATGCATTAACAGATTCAGATTCCAGTTTGAAACAAAGAGAGACGTCTAGGGTATCAAAACAACGGAGCCGGTGGTTTTGCGATCCTCGAGGTCGGAATGAGCCTGAGCCGCCTGAGAGAGAGGGTAGGTATGGTTCACACGCACTTTGAGAACCCCCAACGCCACGTTGGCAAAGACCTCTCCGGCGGACTCCAAAAGCTCGTCCCGAGTGGTGTTGTACTGAAACAGAGTCGGCCTCGTCAAGAACAGCGATTTCGCCGCCAAAGCCGATAACGGCACCGCATCGGGCGTCCCCGAAGACTGTCCAAAGCTCACCATGTATCCCCGAACTTTCAGGCACGCCAAAGATCCCTAAAATCACGCACAACAACCACGGTAACTAAAACAGCTTAGAGCTCTAGAAGAGGATAAAACATAGATATAGTTGATTTAGGATTTTACCTGGAACGTGTTTTTTCCGACGGAATCGTAGACAACATCGACACCGTTTCCGGAGGTGATCTCGTTGACTCGGCCCACGAAATCCTCTTCTTTGTAGATGATGACGTGGCTTGCTCCGTCTTCCTTGGCTTGGGCTGCTTTATCTGCCGTCGAGACGGCTCCAATGACTGTGGCTCCGAGAGCCCTTCCCCATTGGCATAACAGCGACCCCACTCCCCCCGCTGCCGCGTGGACCAGAACCGTGTGCCCTCGCTCCACCTATACATATATACATAGATATATGGGTAATTGTAGATACTAGCCATAAAAGTATATAAGATTTAAAAATAGTCCACGTTTTGTAAATAATTAGTAAATAGCCGGCTCAAACTATTTACACTCACCAAACGTCGAAAATAACTCACGTAAGCAGTAATTTACAGATTATTTAAAGGTAACAAATATTTAAAAATTTGATAGCCACATAAGCCATAAAGCTATTTATTAATAATTGACGACACATTGGCTATATTTAACTCCGTGAAGTTTAAGTTGGCTAATTACCCAATTTGTTGTAAATAATGTATACATACGTACCCGAGAGGAGAGGATTTCTCTATGTCGATTTCAGTCAGTTGAAAGTATTATCTATCGGTGTTATTTGTTATTGTGCGTCTTAACAGTGATCCACTCGGGTATTTTAGAAAAATCGAGGACTGAAAAGGGTTTACCTTGAAGCATCGGCGGAGCAGAAACTGGGCGGTCATACCCTTGAGCAAGACAGAGGCAGCAATGTCGGGGCTGATTGAGTCCGGGACTGGAACAACTTTGTCTGCGGGAAGGATTTGCTCCTCCGCGTACGACCCCATCGGACCACTGGCGTAGGCCACGGTATCGCCCACCTGTCTTCCCGTCAGACCGGGACCCACATCCGTCACGACTCCACAAGCCTCCATGCCTATGAATGAACATAGCTTGGTAAGGTGTAGTGTTATACAAGTAAACAAAAAGTTTTGGAGGATTGAGTGGATCGTGGAAACCTGGGATGAAGGGCATCGAAGCGGCCTTGTAAACCCCTTTTCGATAGTAAACGTCGATGAAGTTCAGTCCGACGGCTTTGTTTCTCACGCGAATCTCGCCCTCTTTTGGCTCTCCGACCTCCACGTCTTCCCATTTCAGGACCTGTAGATATAGTCCATCAATATAGACACACAAGACTTCAATTACATGCAAGGGAGGATTCAAGCCAAGGCCTCAATCACAGAAGCTAGTGTCAATTCTAGCTTGAGAATGTTGTAATTAGAGTTAATTTTCTTTCAAACAGGGAAATAACCTAGCAATCAAATTTAATTGAAAAACCCATGAAATATAAAGTCAGCCAATATCAATCAAGCATAGCCAAATCAAGATGTGAATTTTACGATACTCCAAAGTCGGTAAAGGCTTCAAATTTATCAGTTACAGAGTAAAAGAGGTCGGCAGAGAAACTTCAAACCTCAGGTCCACCATGCTCATGAACTCTGATCGCTTTGACCATGTTTACTGGTGATTCTTGAGCTTCGCGGGCAATAACTCTGAGTACAAATTTATGGGTCCGAATTTGAGGCAGAACTTTTGGACTTCGAGGGAAATAATAATGAGAGCGCAATTGCGTCGGTTGGGTTAGTGTTGGTATTGGTAATTTTAGCTTCACTGCTGTAACCATTCTAATTTGTAAAAAACACTTGGGTCATCTTTACTACATGGAAGGAAACCTGAATACCCCATTTTCGCAGTGATATTTTCATTAACCATATAAATATAAGTGTTTTTTAATAGCTCACATTTCCTAAGGGAAATTTCGTTTTGTATGTGTCATGGTGGTACTTAATTTTATTTTTATGTGTCCCATAATTAAATATCAATTTCTAATATCCAGATTACCAAATTACCCTTAAATCAAAACACTCAAATTTAACCTAATCCTACAATTTTCTCTCCTCTCTTCACCGAACCTCCCCTCCCCTCTCTATTCTCTCCCGCGTCTCTCTTCTCCTCACGCACACATTGCCAGCCATCGCTCTTCACGCACACATCGTCACAACCGTCGCTCTTCTATGCTCTTCTTTGTCGCGCCTCCCTTCTCTCCTCCTCTTCACGCACGCTTCTCTCCTTCTCTTCCCGGCGTCGTCGCAGACTTTCACGTCTCCATTCCTTCGCTCGCACAGATCGGGTCTCCTCCATCCTCCGCTCACTGTGGTCGCAATATATTTGTCGTCGCCGTCGCATATTTAATCTCTAATGAGTATGAATTTTTTCCTGTTATCTGGTATATGTTACTGCATACGACCGCAAGTAACAGCAACATACCGCACAACTGTATTCATGTTTTTATTATAACCATACCGCATGACACCGCAACTAACCGCAGTAATATATAAATGTTCATATTTTTTAAACCCATTTGGACTCTACAAGTTACCGCAGTTTACCGCAACTGATCGCAATTGTTGTTGTTCATTTTGTGCAGATTACCGCGGTGTAATTGTGTTGTATGATAAAATTTGGACTCTAAAAGATGGTGAATTAGCTGCATTTTGAGGGAGTTCTACGTATGTTCTTGAAATGAAGAACAACATAAAGTATAACGAGTTATTGGATACGTTATATGAACTACCCCTTGTGGATAGGTTACTATGACACATACAAAACGAAATTTCCCTTTTTCTAAATCTCTTATGTAAATAGTCTCTTTATTTGTTTTACAATATTTTATTGAATATTTTAGCCTCATTTTTTTCTCGCTTAAAGCTAAACGCCGGCTGATTAAAAAATTAATTAAATAAAATTCGAGAAACGAGATAGCAATTAACATGCATTGATTGTTCCATTTAATAAATAAAAAATTGAAAACCCCAAAAAACAAATCAACGCATGTAATTTCTAAAAAAAATTCTTCCTAAAAGTCCAAATACTTTGACGAACATCTTCTCAAAAATAAAATTTGACTAAAACATTTGAATAGACAAAAAATTGCGATTAAGGGAAAACTTAAAAATTCGCTAAGTATATATGATTTGTTGTTCATATTTTAGGTTTTAACGAATAATACTGAAATTAGGGTTTTAAGAAAAAAAAAATCATTTAAATGTAAATCAAAGTTTTAAATGATTTGTTTCTCTTTTGGTTGTAATCGATAGTACTGTATATTTTTTTGGTTTATCGATTAACAAAGTTTTTGAAATAAATTTGTGATTTGTCCAGTGCCTAATTCTTAAACGGCGATGACTTACTTAATATATGAATTTTTCGTTATAAAATTTTGGCTAAATAAATTTTAAAGTTCAATGTGACTGAATTCATTAAATTCTTTTAAAGGAATTGATAATATAGTAATTAGACGTTTGGGAAAATTGGTTAATAGTTATTAATCAAAATAAAATCGATACATCTTAACCAAAAAAAATATAACTTACTAACATCAGTTACTAACAGACACGTCACAGTAAATAACTATTTATTAAATAAAAAAGAAAAAAATGGTCAAATAACAATATCATAATTCATCTGCTTAGAGTAATTTTTCTAAGGTAATGATGTAAATATCAAAGCAATGATTCACTAATGGAATCATATATAATAAAGAAATAAAAATCGTCTGATGAAAAGAATATTTTATACGTCCAGCTACTTTCAGAATATACATACACACATTGTAATTTGTAAGAATTAGATATCAACTTATTTTGAAATAAAGCTTTGAGGTATAAAAGAATCCAAATTTTTGAAAAATTCAGAGTTTATTGATAATTCAATTAAATTTCGCCAATTTAGCTAGAAAATTGCTTTCTTACATATATTCATCACGACAAGTATTTATTGTAATTTAAAAATCTTAATTGTTTAGGAAGTCAAACTTCCGCTATAGCTATGAAGGCTCTACTACCTAAAAAATACTCGAGAGAAAGAAAAGAAGAAAAAAAAGGCTCAGCCATATTCACGTGTGTGTGTGGAGGTATATAAATAACCAACTCTCTTTCTTTCCGCACTTGAACCAACCCACTATTCACTGTCCTCGCACCGTTTTCCTTTTCTCTCTTCTCTTTCTCTGCGAATTCTATCGCCGGACTTACCGAAGTCAAGGAAACTTGGCCGTAGATTCTCTTTTTCTTTCTTTTCTCTGCTCTTCTAAGTTGACGCTCCGATCGAGATTCTTTAGGTCCTCTGTTTTTCGTCTCCGGATTTAGAGGTAAATTGTTGATTCTCTTCCCGTTTCTCTGGTTTTTCTTTATCTCGGTCAAATATGAGAGGGTCAGTGATGGTTAGAATGATAAACTTTTGAATCTAATGTCTGAATTATCTTTTTCCTGATTTTTAGCTCATTTTAGATTTAATTTCAAAGGAGTCTTGTGTGTCAAGAGTGTTAAACACGGATAAATTGTTGGAGTTTGATTTGTATACCTGACGGTGAATTTATGTAACTTTCACATGTTTTAGAGAGAGATGATGAGAGTGATGATGGATTCGAGTGTGGGAGAGAAATGTTTGGATCCGCAGCTATGGCACGCTTGCGCTGGTGGAATGGTTCAAATGCCGGCCATAAACTCCAAAGTATTCTATTCCCCTCAAGGCCACGCCGAGCACGCCCAGGGCATCGCCGATTTCAGAAATCCCCGAGCTCCGGCGCTGATTCTCTGCAAAGTCGTCGCGATTCGCTACATGGCCGACCGCGAAACTGATGACGTGTACGCAAAGATCACGCTCATTCCTGTGAAGGACAAGGCAGAAGCCGATTTTGACGGAAATGGCTACTCTGTTAATGTGTTTGACAATCCCGAGAAACCGAGCTCGTTCGTGAAGACACTGACCCAGTCGGACGCCAACAACGGAGGTGGATTCTCGGTGCCGCGGTACTGTGCAGAGACTATATTTCCGCGGCTCGATTACACGGCTGAGCCGCCGGTTCAGGCGATTCTGGCAAAGGATGTTCATGGGGAGACGTGGAAGTTCAGGCACATCTACAGAGGAACGCCGAGGCGGCACTTGTTGACGACCGGGTGGAGCAACTTCGTGAACCGGAAGAAGCTCGTGGCGGGAGACTCGATCGTGTTCTTGAGAGCCGCGGAGACCGGCGATCTCTGCGTCGGAATCAGAAGGGCCAAGAAAGGGATCGGTGGCGGGCACGAGCACGACGAGCGCCGTTCTTCTTCTTCTTCGTGGAATCCGAACGCGAGAGCCGAGATCGAATCCGCGGTCGAAGCCGCGGCCAACGGCGATTCGTTCGAGGTGATTTACTATCCCCGGGGGAGCGCTTCCAGCGGAAGCACACCGGAGTTTTGCGTCCGTGACTCAGCGGTCAGGACTGCCCTGCAAATCCAGTGGTGCCCGGGGATGAGGTTCAAGATGCCGTTCGAGACAGAAGATTCTTCGAGGATCAGCTGGTTCATGGGTACGATCTCCTCCGTGGAGGTCTCCGATCCGGTAAACTGGCCCGACTCGCCGTGGCGGCTTCTCCGGGTGGAGTGGGACGAGCCAGATCTTCTGCAGAACGTGAAACGGGTCAACCCGTGGCTGGTCGAGCTCGTGGCGAGCATTCCGGCCCCATTTTTCTCGCCCCCAAGAAAGAGACCGCGCATTTCGCAACACTCTCACGAAGAATTCGCTCTCGCAGGCATACAGGAAGCCAGGCATAATGTTCGAAGTTTTGGGTCCTACCAGCAAGACCTCCATTTCCACCACCCGAGCCTATACCGCCCTCAACCCTCCAACCCCGGCCTGAACTTCATCAACATACTGAGAAACGACAATGTCGATGATATCTCTTGCTGGCTTAGAATCGGGAATCCAGAGGCATCTCCACCGCCCCCGACCCGACCCTTGCTGTTGTTTGGGCAGGTCATACTGACCCAAGACCAACTCTCGAACACCTCCGCGAATCTCTCCGATGCTTCGAATTCCTCTTCCGACGCCTCTGGAGGAGAAGGGTCTCCCAGGGACGACTCATCGGGTTGCGTTAAAGTCAAACACATCGAGCCTTTCAGGTACCGAATTCAACGGTAGTGTCATCGACGTCCTTTTTTGCTCTTGATTTGGTAATGTCAATTAATGTTTTCATTGAATCATTTGTGGCAGTGAGTTCTTGAAGACGGCGACGAGGCTAGGCATTCTTACGGAATCACAACCCGACGAAGTTTAGAATAAATGTTGACCTTCCTCCTAATTTTGTATAGACCAATTAGTCTTAAAATCTCTACAACTTTTTTGGGGAGAATCCCCTGCTGCAACTTTTTGAGTATTACAGGTTTGGATTATGGATACTGTTGGGATCAATATGTAACGCATATATTTCCAATGCTCTATATTTTGTTTGAAAAATAGAACCAGAAAATCATATTACAAGTCTCTTTTCAACTCAGACAATTTAACAATTCTCAAATACTCTTTAAAGAAAAAAATTGTAAATACAATACAAGGGAAGCAATGAATAACTTCCGAGTATTATTATGATCGGTCACTATTTGTCTATGTTGAAGCTTGTTGCCGATTTAGGAATATCAACAATTGTGATAACGAGTTTTCCAAAACTCCAAACCAGATAGTTACATTTGATCTTATCTATATAAACATAAAACCCTAGTTGAGCTTGACCAAACAACAAACATTTGCCCTTGTCTTTCATCACTCGTATTCAACCTTTTCGTAGCTCAAGATTTGGCTATTTTTTTAATATTTTGTATGGATGCAAATATTGTGCCGCGAAAATGGGAGCTTGGAAGTTGGAAGGTCATACGTGAATAAATGATCTCTCGAAAATCTGAATACACATGTATTTATTATTCACTTCGGCTTGTGGATGTGTGAAGCTATGATATTCAACTCTCAAAATTGTAATTTTTAAATCTTAAAATGCATGTAGCAGACAATGATTCGTGAGAAAAGGGATAGACCCAAGTGCTATATATATTTAATGACTTGACATTAATTTAAATATTAAAAATCCAGATATGTAGTATTATAAAAACAGAAATTTGAAGGTCATGAAATCTGGCAAGCTGGACTAATAGACAAGAAAATAAATAGGACAGCAGACCACACATTCTTTGTGCGCAGAATTGGGATCTCCTCGTTGACGCCAGTGTGGTTTTATGTACGTGACTACGCGCCAAACTCTTTCTATTAAATATTTATGAATTACAAAAATTGAGAAACATAACCACCAGAAACTCCCAATTTTGACCCTTGGTTTACATTATATTATTTAAAACTCTCGGCTTTCTTTTTAATCACAAAAAATACCCCTCCTCTTTTTCTGTTTATAAATTTAAACCACTTCTAGTCTCTACTTTTACAAGAATAGCCATTTTTTTAATATTTTAAATAGAGACAAAGTTAATATCATTTTTTTAAAATAACAGCATGATTGCTTTACAAAAGTAACCGTTATGATATGAAGACTAACAAACGGTAATGGAATTATTTAAATTTTTTAATAAAAATATTGTTTTTCTAAATTATATAAAATTTAGTCGTATATTTATTTTTTTCTTATGATTACAAAAAATTCACAAGGGCTCCAATTCATAATAATAGAATGACCGTAAATTACTTGTCAATAAGTCGCGAAATTTAGAAACATTACAAATATTCCATCAACATAAACCATTTTAAGTGTTTTTTTACAATGTTTTATAGAGAAGCGCATTATGTTGAAATTGATATACCGGTTTTCAAAGAATCGGTGCCGTGTTAATATATATATATATATATATAGTAGTGACCAAGATCCAAGATTTTTCTATGTACGTGGTGTTGTCTTGTTAGTCAACTCCGGAAATCAAAATTCCTACATTTGGGAATTGAAACCAAGGAAAATTAAGCTCCAACCTGTTTCTCATTAATTGCTTTTATTTTTTGGATTAATAGTATTGTATTCAAGCGCACGAATTGCATGGAAAGTATTAAACAAGTATTTTTGAACGTGGGTTGGGATTGAGAGACGGTAATAAAAGTCAACTCTTAGAAGTTTGAAAAACAAACGACACATATCTATTTTTCTATTTTCTGATTATTTACTAAATGTGCAGGGTTTAATTAGCAAAATATTCATATATAAGTTTACGAATTTCATTTTACCCAACGTTTGGTTAATTTTACGTAAATATTCATTGAGTTTTGTTAACGAAAAAAATCGGACTAATTTAGCCCTTTTCAGATTCCCGCCTAAACTGCCGCTTGAAGAACATTTTTAGACTCATTAGTATCGTAAACAAATTCTTTTGGGTATTTACGAAAAATTAATTAAACATTAAGTATAATAAAATCATCAAACGTAAACATGGATAAACCCCTAATTTTTTTAATCTTTACTATATCAAAAATTTTAGAAATCATGTATAAAAGTAAACTTTAGCCTTTAAAAAAAATATGTATTATTACTCATTTTACTTGTGGTGCCAAGAGTACAAGTTGCATTAGCATAGGCACTGCAGATGGTCTAATTATTAGAAATATTATCAACATTACCTTCATCCCAACTTCAAAAACGAAATATGCACAAAAGCTAATAACTATAAATTTAATACAACAATTTGTAAATAAATACCATCCCAACTTCAGAAACAAAATCAGCTACAAATTAAAATTATTTTAATGCAGCTTTACTGCGGGTGGAGTTCGAACTCACGGCCTCTTAACTGAAAGTCATGTGATTTACCAGTAGGTTATCTTAGCTATCTTAAAAATTATAACTAATAGTACAACAATTTGTCAACAAATATCATCCCTAACTTAAAAAAAAAAAAAAAATATGCACAAATGCTAATAATGATAAATAATAGTGCAACAGTTTGTCAAGAAATATTACAATGTTCAGTAGATAAAAAAAGAAAAGGCGAAAACAAGAATGAGTTTTGGATCAAAGATTAAAATTTAGGGAAACGACGTCAAAATTTTGATTTTTTGAAGTTATCATTTTTTTGCATTTACGTTGTGCATATTTATGTCGTCACAATTACGATAACACAATGTCGGACTTTCGGCATCGTCATTGTGTTTTGTGTCGTTCAGTTTAGAGTGTAAAAGTAATTTTTTCGGGCAGTTTGGGTGTCATTTTTCGATTTGGAACCCTAGTGATGGGAGAAGCTGAAGAGATCAACGCATTTTGGGCACAATCTCTGTGTAACCGTTGATATTTCGCTCATTCTTTAGAAAAAACAGTAATATTTCCATGACTCAGGCGCCATTTTCGGTGCAAATTTCAAGTGACATCGCGGGATCTATCTCGGTGTTAAAGAATTTTTTGATTTATTTCGTGTTTTGATTTGATTTTAATTTTTTG
Source organism: Urtica urens (assembly GCA_958296335.1). Lineage (NCBI taxonomy): Eukaryota > Viridiplantae > Streptophyta > Magnoliopsida > Rosales > Urticaceae > Urtica > Urtica urens. The sequence continues at coordinate 6,859,697 of OY282530.1, read as the reverse complement.
TGAATGAAAGTTGTTTGTTTTCATGTTGTGGAGAACATATATTTTTCAGTTTGTTCCGAAAATAAAATGTTTTTTATGAGATTAAGAGATTAAAAAATGTAATGAGATTACGAATTCGATTGTAAATGTAGTTGATTTTGAATCTAAATTTTTTGCTGAATTTGAATATGAAAATGTTGATTAGATGATGAATATGTGACTATGAGATTATGTTATCGAATATTGGATTTTGGATTATGAAATTGAAATTTGAATTATGAGATTATAATATTGTAATTAGATTTTGTTGGATGTTGTTCAATGTTTTGTAGAAACATGGCAGATGAAGGAGTACGTAATTATTGTATCAAAGTAGTCGGGACGCTATATCATTTCACATGTAATTATTTTGGAATGACAACAAAAAGCGGTGGCGTGACGCGAATGAAACTTCACTTGAGTAGAAACAATCCGCAAATGAACGTGAAATATTGTGAGAAGTGTCTTTTGGAGGTAAGGAAAGAGATGCGCATTATTACATGAGATCGAAATGAAGAAGAAAAATAACTAACTATGGAGGACAATATTAAGATAAAAATGTGTTCTACTCTCGGTCCAGTCGAATAGTAATGAGACTTTGATGCCTAGATGGAATGTGAATTGTAGAAGACAATGAGGAGAAGTCAGCACGAAGCGGTTGCGGTCACTTGGAGATCCAGCCCCGGGTGAAGGTTCAACATTTCAATGAGAATTTAGGAGTTGGAGATCCGGTCTAATTGCGCTATCGCTTTATCGTTCATATATCGCAAATGAACAACAATTGTTAGAAATATTGGCCACTTTAAGATAATAAAGTGAATGATTACTTAATTATAAGAAGTTAATTTTATTAGCATCATATGATTAGTGGGTCGATATATAAATAATTCAAATTGATAACATCTATCTTCTATAGTCTTTGTATTAAATTGAATCGCATGCTGGAAATCCAAGTTCGAGCAATGAACTAAAACTTGATCGGTGACTGATATGTACCTGGAAAGTCACATCCGAAATCATATATGTGTAACACAAAAGTGAAAGTTAATCATTGCGTAGGAGCATTATGCACTTTGGTAAGTGGTACGATCTAGACTAACTTTGGTTCTAGATATGTCGTTTAAGCATCGTTATGACATACTAATAAGAGTCGATATAATGGTTATAGAACTTGATCTAAATTATGAAGTAACCATGAACTTCTAGATTGTATCTTAGATACTTTGACTCATATAGTTGCTAGTACAAAAGTTCATTAAAATTATGTCTAGAGTGTTAGGAATTTAGATCAAATTTCGCATAATACAAAATTGCAAAAGGAAAAACGAACATAAGTAATTATAGTGATTTCCTCCCAGTGTAGGAGGTACATCCACTTTCCGCTCGTAAAATTCGATGTACTATGATCTCCCATAAGAGTTTTTTTGTTGCGTCATCAATTCGCTCACTTTTACTTTTGTGTTGCAAAGAAAAACTGCAAGCCATATATGCGAAAATAAAGTTAGGGCAAGTTAACCCGTGCGAAAAGTCCAATCTAGCCTCGCTGCATATACGGAAAATCTAAATTAACCTAGGTCGATTAGCTAATTTCTCTGCGTCGGGTTTCAGTAGCGATCTCCTTTGTAGATTAGGCTCCACACTCAATATTGAGAATCCGAAATATGGTTGTAGAAGAAAGTGGTTGACATATACAGAATCGGGCCTTCCTGAAAGAAGGTTAATTTTAACGCACCTAAAAGTTGATTTTAGAACTGATTGATTGTGCATACTTTCAAAGTTGTCTTACGCTCAGTTGAATCTTTTGATTGGGATTCAACGATACTTATGGTGTATATATGTAAAGATAAAGGTATAACATAATAGTTGACCATTCTCGATACGAGATGAACCTGGAGGATTTTAATCACGAACTGACTAAATCAATTTACACTCGTCTCGATGAGTAAATATAATTACATTATATTAATTTCATATTAACTCCTTTATTAATATTTTATGTCAATATTAATGTTATTAAACATTAATTTTTTTTCTATGTCAACAATATTAAATTAACATATATCAATGTCATATTATTTATTGTCTTTTCTCATTGATAATATGGATGTTTGTATAAATTATTTAAATTATGTTCTAAATTACATATTAGTATTTTTGTGGGTGAATTCGTAATTAAAAATCGTTTACCACCAAATTTAGACGATGAATAGTTGGATATCAAATTTGGGTAAATACTATGCGCCATATAATTTTGATAAATATTTGGAGTGAGTTGGAACACCTCCATCTCAAATATGTCTCATCTCAACCTAAATTAAAATTGGATTGGAGATAGTCTAAAAAGGCTTTAGATAGAGTTGTAAAATCAGTGACGAATAGCAAACATGTATGAAAATAACTGTTATTGAGCGTCATGTATCGTAGAACAAATGTAGAGCGACAAATTAAAGTTGGGCGTTCCTAACGAGAGATGTCACATGAAATAAAATACCCAAATAGAAAAGAAATAAAGATCATTTGCGATTATCAACTACGAAAACTTAAAAGCCGATTACTTTTAGATGGTAAGGTTGGAGATTTTTATCTTGAGGTCATGTGGACCCAACTATGGTATATGCAAAATATGCCAGGATGTCAAAAAAAGTAAATAAATGAGGTATAAGGAAGAAATAAATAGGGAATTTCAGTTTTTATGTGTGACAATAGAGCTAATTATTTTATATGTGTCTCATAAATTAATTATAGATTATAATACGCAATTGACTATAATACGCTTAAAATTTGACAACATGTTTAACCTAAAAATTTCATTCTATTCATTTCCCTCTCTTCTCTCTTCACGCACACAGACCCGACGAAACTCTACATACCCAAGATATCACGCCTACTCTCTTCTCTCTTCGCAGACCCAACGAAAATCTGTCCAAGCGAGATATCAGCGTCGCCGCGCCACCTTATTCTCGCTCGTCCACGCTTGCGCTCGACCATGGTCGTCGGTGCCGCCCAAAATGGTGGCTGTTGCCCTCGGCTTTTATTATTTACCTTGAAATAAAGAACAACCTTAGTCACCATTTTGGGCGGCACCGAGTACAGAACCACGTGATTCCCAAGCACACCCCGATAAAAGATTTTGTTGCTCTTGGGTCCCTCCAAGTGAGCAGGGGCTGAAGCCTCTCCCCTGAGCCGCCAAATGCCCTAGCACCGTCAGATCCCCCAGCACCGTCTCCACATGTCGATCAGATTATGTTGTTCATCATTCAAGAACATACGTAGAACTCGCTTGAAATGCAGCTAGTTCACCATCTTGTAGAGTTCAAATTTCATCAAACAAAACAATTACACAACGATAATATGCACAATTAAATATATAACATGAACAACATAAGTTGCGGTTAGTTATTGCGGTAGCTTGTAGAGTTCAATAACAGGTTTGAAAAAAACATGAATAAAATTTTGCGTTGGTTGCGGTAGATTTAATTTTATACAATATTTAATTTTAAAAAATGGTGCGGTATGATTCTTTTACTTGCGGTGGTATGCATTACGCTATATCAAAAAAGAGACAAAAATGACATACTCATTAGAGATGACGACTTTCTATTCCTACACACGTTACACGTTTATGATCAATTCCATGCAGATGGTATTGTCTCCTATATTCATGCTGAATTTCACTTAATACGTCACATAATATTTTATCTTGATATCACTAACTAATTTATTTTTTCAATTAAATCATTATTATTTAGAATTCAAGAAATACAAATAATTCAACTATTATCTTAGCTTTTACATATTAACTTAATTAATCTAATTAACTTTATAAAGTTAATTTGTTAGTCAAATAAATAAGATCCACTTTCATAAAATAACATTTCAATTACACACAATTTCCATTTGCATGTAGGACCTATGTAAGAAACTAATAGCACATGTTGTTTTTTTAAAATTTATTGCACGTTGGTTCTATTTTTACTTCTTGTTTGTAATATTTTTTAAGCCTTAAATTAAAATATTTTTCGCAATATAATTTTTGGCTTAACCTTGTTAATATAATTAGCATGTGAATAAACTTTTATTAGATGAAGTTTAGTAACCATTAAAGATGAACTTAGCTTAAAAATATTATTTGACAACTTAACCTAATGTCATTTAACTTATCATTAAAAAAGTGCATGTCAGGGAAATAATAGGAAATACATTTTCTTATTAAATAGCTTAACCATTATATATCTTACATTTTGCATATTAGTTTAGTTAAGAAAGTTGACTCTAAAATTAATTTGTTAAATTAAATACATGAGATTTATGTTCATAAAAATATTGACTTGTGTCACATATATAAATTAAAATATTATTGATAATAAGTGAGAGTTGAATAGAAAAAAATGAGTATTATCTTTTGGATAAAGTTAAAAGAAAAAAGACTTCAAGTTATTATTAGATGAATTTAGCTTAAAATGTTATATTTTAAAAATATGATGTGTTAAGTCAATGTCATGTTATCTTACTATTAACGATGTTCATAATCCATTTTTATAACAAATTTATAAAAACAGCATGTTAAAAGTTTACTACGAAAATGATATTTTTAAGTTGTAACCAGTCTTTTTCTTGATATTTTTTATATTTATTAATTTTTAAATTTATTGAGCTATATTCAACTTCATTTATTGTTTGAGAAGTATTTGTACAAGAAAACTGTAACTCAATACAACTTCATATTCAGTTATTTTGAAAATGTTAGCCTAAACAACTTTTTAAAAGGCAAAAGAAAATTACAGATTAAGTGGTCACAAGGCCTGACACAATTTTTAGGCTGGGATAGTGATAAAATAAGGCCCAACATTTTACGGTTCCAAAGGGGAATACTTAGCAAATAACAATAACAATACAGTGCTTAGCGAGTGGGTTTATGCGTATTTGACGCTTCAAGGCCCATTTCATTTAAAGCCTACGAAGTATATTCTAATGCAAAGATTGAATGGCCGAATGTCGATAACCGATAACTCAAAAATACGGAAATGTCACGAGCTGAATGAAAATTCAATAAAAAAATTGTGAAAAAGAGAATGCCAATGAATTGTCGTTGATCGGTTGAAAATTCGACAATATAAAAAAAAATTAATGGGAAAAATATCGATTATAGAAATTTTAAGATTACAAAAATTATAGTAATAATATTTATTAAATTTTAATAATATAATAAAATATGGACTTAAAATTTAGTTGAAAGTATATTTTTAATATATTATTTTCAACATCATAAGAATTTATATTACAATTTGAAATTAAAAATTAGTTGGAACTGTATTTTTAAATATTTGATCCATATTTTAAAATTAATTATATAAAGAAATTCATTAAAAATAGTCCCCACATAGATTCAAACACATGGCGGGGGGTCAAAGGTGTGTGGCAATATGCCATTTGACCAGCTACGTTTTTTTGATACATTTTGGGAAAATCAACCACAAATAGTGGTACTTTGGGCAATTATGTTGACAGAGATGCCCACAAGAAAATTGTTTATTTGCATATTGATGTAATATATAAATCTTTGTAATTTGCTGATTAAATTAATAAAAGTTGAAACGTTCATTCATTCCTTTTCAGTATGATTGAAGATTTATGATATTCAATAGTCTTATAGTCCTTCATCAAACCTAACAATGTATGAAGAGACAAATGTAGATTTGCGTGAACAAACTCTTCATGGTTTGACTAAAACGGTATATTCGCAATCTAAAGATCAACGGACTATTGATCCCAGTATGATTGTTGGAAGAATCTATGATGTCTGGTTACGAGACATAGAGAGTTAGGAACTCTGTAGTTCTTCCAGTGTATCTTTCGAAAATGCTGAATTGACCAGTGCACCTTTAGAGACAATAGAAGAACAAACCATTTAACATCTTCTATCTCAAGGTCACTATGTATGAATTCCATCATGGTTACCTAAATCCTGAAACGAGACATGTCATTTCATAGCATTAATATTCTCATTTGAGAAAGTCAAATTCTAGATCCATCATGTGATCTAGACTAGGCCAATTGGTGAGATATTAAGTTATGAAGATGTCATGAACCAACTTTGTGAAGTTCTCATAGATATGAAATTCATGTACAAGATTGCTGAGATGCAATATATATCACCTCATGCATTATTACTTGGATTGTGAATAAATGTAATGCGCAGTGTCCAAATTTAAGTAGCGACTTTGTTTGGATGAAAAAATGTGACTTGTTAGCTCCTCGTCAATACATTGTTTCTAACTTATTCACAAGTACTAAAGGAGTTGAGGAAATAACAACTAGAAGGGTAAAATGGTAATTTTATAAATCCCAACTAGTTGATGATATTCATGAAGGGTAAACATAGATAACATTCAATGGATCCGCTCAATATAATTAAGTTGAACTTGAGTAGAAAATAAATTAATTTGAACCGAGAGATTCTTAGTGTCGACTCTTTAGTGGAGTCAGTCGACATTAAGCTAATACTCGGAAAAGGTTTGAGAACTTTTGAGTCCGAGTATAGAAGCTCAAGCTTTGTTCATTTGGATCCATAAGGTCACTATTACAGATCATTAGAGTAGGATTGTTAAACAAGAACCTAAGTCAAAATAAGTTCGAGTGTTGAACTAGACTTGTTCTCGGAAAATGTCTAAAGGGTATTTTTTTCCACTAGGACATAAAATGATGTGAATGTCAAAAATAAGATTTTGAATATTTTCATTTGATGAAAATATAAATTCTTTTCTAAAGCCGAAAAATCGTTTAAGGCATTATGAAATTAATTTCGTTATTTGAGCAATCATAATTCTACAATGAGTATTTTAAGAATTGTCTTAAAAGAAATAAGGAAGCATCTAGATGCTCCTCCCCTAGGTAGAGTTCGGCCAAGATAGTTCATCAAGAGGAGAGTTTTATTTCCTTTTTCTTATAAGGATAATTACCCAAAAGAAAAAGGGAAATGAATTTCCTTAAGAAGGAAATAAATGTGCTAAGTGAGGAAACAAATTTCCTCACTAATGCAAGGTGTATGGCCGGCCAAACTAAGAGGGAAAGGGGAAGGGAAAATCAAATATTGTGTCATGAATACATTATTCATTCATGAATGAATAATTGACCTTTATAGATTTTTCATCTCCTATAAATAGAGCCTCACATAGAGATGTGAAGGTTAAGCTTTTTCTTGCTCTCTCTCTCTCTCTTGTGGCCGACCCTCTCTCTCTCTCTCTAGAAAATACTCTTCTTATTTTGCACCTAGATCTATACTTGATCTAGAGAATTAGCTTATGATCCAAGAATTGTTCTTGGTTCATATTGTTTAATTGTGCCCACACACAAATCCTTCCAAAACCTCTATAGACTCTTGTAATAGAAATCTTAGGTTTCTCGAGTTCAAGATTAGGTGTGAAGGTGACAAGCGAGCCAAGGAAGAGGATCTACCTTTCTCAAGACGCTTCAAAATCAAGCTACAAAGAAAGGTTGGTATTCTAGTAAATTAAATAATGTTTTTAATATATAACATGTATATGCTTTTTCTAGGTTAGTAAAAATTATTTTACTTGTAAAAGAAATTTTTAAATTCCGCCATTAATTTGATTAATGTTAAATTTTTCTTTAACCCTATACCTATTCCAAGAATAGCTTCTGAGACTTTCACGAATAGCCACGAATTTGAACTAGTCTCAATTTGAAGTAGTTGCACATTTTGGAAACTGATAACTCTAGCAATGTTAACGATGCAACTGACCCTATATTCACTGAATACTACAACATAACAAGATTACCATACAAGGAACCAGGCAGCTACATCAACTCACCTGATGAGTACTCGATCAAAGAATGGGACTCACAAGCCAAAAATTCTACTAGTCACCAAGAAACCATCAACAAAAAATGAGAAAATACTTTTGCCACAATAGAAAGAAGGCATGGATCAAGAAATAATGGGGCTGAGGAAGAACAACACGTGGAAATTAATGGACTTGCCCAAGACAGAAGCGCCATCAGCTGCAAATGGATCTTCAAGCTTATATAAAATTATGATTGTACCGTTCTGCGATACCAGACAAGCCTCGTGGCGCAGTGATATAGTCAAGTGACAGACTTTGACTATGAAGAAATATTTAGCCGAGTGGCTAAACCAGTAAAAATTCGAGTCATTCTTTCCACAACTATGCAGAGTTCATTGAAAATTTATCAAATGGATGTCAACAACATATTTCTGAATGGTGATTTAAAGGAATAATTTTACATGTGACAACCATTTGGGTTTGAGTACAAAAATCGACCACACGCAGTCTGAAAACTAATCAAATCTCTATATGGCCTTAAAGCACCTAGAGCATGGTTCTAAAAATTACAAGATTCTATCATCAATCTCGACTTCCTTCCTTCCAAGTCAGACAATTCCCTCTGTTGGCATTTATGCCTACAAAGGAGATTTTTTATATTAAATACTTTTATATTTGTTTGTTTTGAATTTAAATAAAAATTGAATATTCATTCTTATTTTAAGATTGTGTTTGTGCATGATTGTCTACGCTCTGAAACTTTCATCAACAAAAGAAGTGCTAAGTACAGACTTGACAAGATACTTTCTTATGATTAGTATAAATAATAGTTCGCAATCTAAAGATCGATTGGGCAATCGATTCTTAGTAATGATTGTTAGAATGAATTAAACGATATCTTATCTTGTGATATGGAGAGTTGTGATTCTGTATTTCATTCTTGATATCTTAATGAAGATATTGAACAAGACTTGTGAAGTTTTGAAGTTCGAGATAAAACCGTTTAATCACTCGAAACCTCAAACCCACATACGAGGGGTAGTTTAGTAATTACTTAAATCCCAAAGTGAGTACATATCTTCTTGTAACACTTTATGACATTTCATTTGTCAATGGGAAATGGCTAAGTGAAGTTTCATTGACCCGACAGTTTGTGTCATAATACTGTTTTGTTGAAATATGTGATTCACAGATATTGAATTTGTGTTGAAACAATACTAAGGCATTAGTATCACACCATGCTCTGTTATTAGAGTGTGAGCGAATAAATCAGGCCTGGTATTCATCGAATAAATAATTCTTTGAAATAAAATATGTGACATGTTGAGACATCTCACTCTATGTTTTACTCGTTCACAAATAACAGAGGACTTGGTGAAATAATAACTCAGAGGTAAAACGATAATTTTACATTCCTCTGAGTTAATGATACACACAAAGGGTAATACCGTAAAATACACCGTGGACTGTGTGAAGAATAGTTTTGTCACATCAAATGTAAATATAAACGCATATGAACTTAGAGATGTTCAATATTGGTCATTTAGTGGAATCGACTAATATTAAAAATTAAAAATTTGAAAAAGTTTGTGAACTTTTGTGTCCGAACTTTATTCTAAAGCTTCGTTCATGTGGGTCTATAAAGTCTCAATGATAGACTCTCGGACGAGATTTTGGTAAACAAGAAATGATTGATTTTCTCATTCAACGTAAATTGCAATTTACGCTAAGAAAATTATTTTCTAAGTAATTAAATAAATAACTGATTATTTATTATTACATTTATTTAACGAATCATATTATGTTATTATATTGATAATAATATAATTTGATGATTCAAATAAATAAAAGATGAAAATAAATATTTTCTCGTTTCGTACTACATTGATTAGTATGAAAATAATTAATGACTTGTCATTAATTAAATGAGATACTCTAAATTAATTAAATATTATTTTAGAAATAAATCAAATAAATTTGGGAGATAATTAAGACAATGTGGCCGGTCATAATAAGAGTTTTATGGGCTGGAAAAATTATTTAAACTCATTTAAAGGAGTTTTGGGCTTAAGTTTGACTAATGGGTCTTAATTGGATTTTGATCTAACTTAAGCTCATTCTCTCTGATATAAAAGGAGGCTCTCTCTTTGGTACCCTAACCTAATTTCGACAAGAACTCAGCCAAACCTCTCCCCCCTTGTGCTTGAGAGGTTTTGGCCGGATTTTAGAGAGAAATAGAGAGAGGAAATTAGTTTCCCGGCAACCTTTTCTTTCCTTTGAGTTTCCCCTTTTTCCATAGTTCCCACAAAGAGCTCACCCTCTTGATCTCCTAAAAACTCCTAGAGAATTATCATTGATTCATATTGTGGTGTTTGAGTGATATTTAACCCACATGGCCGGCCACTTATTGGAGCAATGGAGGAAGGATGGATTACAGGACATCCTAGACGCGCGTGGGAAGAAGTTTCGGCCGTGCTTGTTGACGCATCCCCGGGGCTGATTTTCGCAGATCCGAACCAACTATAAGTCTCCTATAAACGAGTTGGATCTGAATATAATAATCATTGTAGGATTGTTAGAAATTTTAGATCACTCGTTTGCATGTTTAAATGATTTATTAATATGATTAGAAATTTATTGACATGCTAGATTAGATTTAATGACATGGTTAATGAATATGTTTAAAAACGTTTTAACGTGTTAAATCGAATTATGAATTTTTGCCTTATATTGATATGTTTCATAATTAATTAGGTTAATTGTTAACTAAATTCCAACACCCTCTTCATTTATAGCCAATTGAAACATAGAAATTACAAAATAGTCAAATTTTACACAAATTTGGGTTAATGGCAATAAAAAGTTATAAATAAATATAAAAAGACTAATATAACCTCTAAATAAGCGGCAAACTGAAATAATTAAAATAAAAAAACCTACAACCGCTTAAACATGCAGTTGTAACTTTCAATTGGGCGAGAAGATAATTATCAATTTATTATTTCTGATATATATATATATATATATATATATATATATATATATATATATATATATATATCAAACTTTCTTAAAAGCAAAAAAGTTTCTCTCACCTCTTCAAAAGTGCAAAAATAACCAAAAAATAACCGTGAATAACCAAAAATAACCATAAAGTGGAAAAATAAAATAGTGTAAAAAATCGCAGCAGTTTGTTTGAAAATTCAAAAGAAAAATAATTGCTCAGTATATATCATTTTAAATTCAAAACGAAATAAACCCAAATAAAACAAAAAAGCATGAATGTAAAAAAAATATTAAAAAATATGCCACGTCATTAAGAAAGACTATTTACTTAAAAACTAAATTAATTTGGCTAAATTGAAATAACAACGTTTTTCAGTACTATTTAGAGCAAATTTTCATATAAAAAGATTCGGATAATTAATCATCCACATAAATCGAAGGTGAGACTTAATGAGAAAAAATCAAACGCCCCCAACTGAAAGCCGTTTTGAATATTTTTACAGTCATTTAACTGTTATTAAATTTAAGAAGGTCATCACCTGTATCAATCTTATTGTGTTGGCAAGCCTAATGTCTTATAATTTTTTAAGTTAACTAATGTTTTAGAAAGTAATTCTAGAAATCTCTATGAAATTCTTTACAAGATAAAAATAACGTTGAAATTGTGAATATTCCTTATAGAAATTAGACTAAATCTAAGGTATTAAATTGATAACCATTATTGTAAGAAAATCACTAGTATAAACACAATTTACATAGTTGGCTATATAACCTAAAAATTATACACACGAATACAAGTAAAAGAAAAGAAAACTTCTATTTTCTACCCACTCCAAATAACTTAATGTCTGTTTTTTCGTGGCTCCTTGATTTGATTTATCGAGAATACACAAAAAAAGTACAGTTCTATTTGGATACGACAGATGCGGTTTGTCGAATTTATTTAGCATCATTCATCGAGCTGCATTGACTCCTCGTCCTCCATGGTGTCGCGAAGCACCTTCCCTCGAGTCTCCGGGAGAAAACACACGAACAACCCGGAGATGGCGATAGCCGCCCCAAACACCCCGAAGGACAACAGCCCTTGGCCGCCCCGCCCCGCCGAGGCCAGAAGCGGCGCCACCACACTCCCCACGACCACCGCTTGCCTCACCACCGCCACCGCCGAGTTCCTGACCACCGTCGGGAAAAGCTCCACCGCCAGTATCAGCATCATGTTCGAGGCCGCGCACGCCGCGAAGAACGACCCCACTTCCAACCCTACCCGCACAAAGTCCGGCCACTTCGCCGGAGACGAGGAGGCAGCGCTGAGGACGCCGCTGGAGATCGTCAGAAATAGGATGGACGGTTTACGCCCGGCTTTCGCGACCAGGAAGTAGGTCGCGACTGAGGCTGGAAACTCGGCTAAGGCGTTGATCGTCACGCTCAGGTAAAGGCTTAGTGGGAGGGTTCCTAGAGATAACGGCATTCCGTAGTAGACCATTCCGATCCCAAACCCTAGCGCCATAACGGCTAGTAATCGCCGGAGAGCCCACGGCTTTGAAATCAGACTCTTCATGGCCGAGAAGGTAGTTAGCTCCGAGCTTTCCAGCGGACTTATGTTCCAGTCCGTTTTATAACTCCGACCCGCGATTTTAGTCAACGCTTCTACGGCTTCTTGTTTTCGACCTCTCACGAGAAGCCACCGCGGAGACTCCGTGACGAAGAAGTGGATACAAACGGAGTAAACAAAGGTCAGCGCCGAGATGAAAACGTACAAGTTTCGCCATGATCGACCTCTATTGAGATACGCCATTCCCGGGAGAGAAAGAAATCCTAACGTGAAGAAAACGAACCCCAACACGCCGATGGAGCCTCTCCATCGTCTTCCGACGAGCTCGGTCGGAAGCACGAGCGCGCAGGTTCCGATGGCGGCGCGACCAAACCCATCGGCGAATCGCAGAACAGAGTAGACCAGCAGGCCCGGAGAGAGAGCGGTTAGGAACGCCGCCGTGGCCGCGACAAGGCACGAAAGGGAAAGTACTCTCTTCCGGCCAAGCCAAGAGTCGGCGAGTAAGGCTAGGGTCAGGCCGCCGAGGAGAGACCCGGCGAAGAACGCCGACGCCGGAGCTCCGGCGGCGAGCGGCCCGGCGCAGTGGAGACCCCACTCGGAGACCGTCGAGGCTCGCGCCGGGAGGTCCCACGCCCAAGAGCCACGGGGGATTTGGCACACGTCATCCACCACGTCGGCGGCGGGGGATCCGTCGGTGAGGTGCCACGTGGGATCTGCGTCGGCGAAGACGGTGACGAAGGCGTGTTGGGCGTCGAAGAACCAGGCGAAGGAGACGAGCGCGGCGCGGAGGAATACGGTGAAGCTGAACTCATCTCCGATGATGTCGTTGATGACGTAGTCAATGGAGTCCTCGGAGGATTTTAGGGCTGGGAATGGGATGAGCTTCGGTGGCTCGTCATCCAGAAGAAGCGGCGTTGGGTCAGCCATCTTCGTTGCAATCGGTGGAGAGATACGAACTATATCTATATAGGAAGCTGCTGTAATTGGGAAAGGGTGGGAAAAACGTGGAGATTAAATATTCAGCCATGTGTCAAGGGAATATGTATAAGATAACTTTGTCATGTAACACGAGAGTGGCTCGATTTATTTATTTGTTATTTTTAGATTTTAAATTAGATGAAGCATGCTTTAGCCTTGATAGTATAACTAATCATTGTATAAGTTGTCTAATTTTAATTTGAAACTTGGGTTATATTACCTCAATGGAAATAATTCCAATCTTTCATTTTGACAATCATTTATTTCGAAATTTAACATTTGCCAATTGATCTTGTATATATATATATATATATATATATATATATATATATAGCTGATTGATATATGTGGTACTCTAGTTATAATTAACTGATTACAACTTGTACAATAGTTTATCGTCCACATTTTTTTTTTACTCGATCCAAATTTTATTAACTTAAGAATATATCACATTACACTTAGCATAACAATATATCTTTAAGAAAAATTACAGTAAAAAATAAATTCCCAAATAAAATTCTCAAGTAAGCAATAATCTCCTTTGACTTATTGAAACTTGATACCCGTCGATATCCACCTACCTCGAAACTATAGATTCATTATAGGGTCAAACTCTTCCTTGAAATCTTTTCTTTATATATAAAATCATATCTAAATTTATTTATTTTTTGTATTTTCTTAATCTTTTAAAATTGACAAATGAAATCCCTGAAAATTTATTTTAATTTTAGATTTAGAGGTAACTCCGTCCCTACTCACCAATATGGACATCAATTCTCATCACCCATCATATTTTTACAAAGTTGTCTTAGCTCTTTTCCAAGATACTTTATCTTCGACGTGATCTTGCCACTTCTGTGCTGACTCTCATCCAAATATCTGAGATGCTTTCTCACATTTTCTTCACAGGCGATTGTGCTTTAAAGCTAGTTTTTCTTTATTGCGACTTTTATTTGACACCACATCCCCGACAGTGAATCACTTCCGATGATAACTTTTCTTTAACGGTAATTATAATCCAACACAATGGCAAAAAAATGGATCTTTCACTGGTTCCTTGTCGCAGAGAGAGACCAAGTTTGTTAGTTGTCACTATAGCAAAGCTTCGGCTGAGTGAACGTCCTAGACGATAGAGAATCATGGGAGGAAGTTCATTTCATTTTTAGTGAATCAGAAAAGGCTAAATATAAACTATGATTTCAAAATTTAATTAAAATTGTTCAATTTTTTTTTTTTTTCGGAGGGACGGTCGTTGTAACTTTTTTCAGTGGATTGATCCAGAGCTGAACCAAATAAACAAGTTGACTGTCTCAGAATTGATTAGGAAGCTAAATGTGATGGAAGTTGATAATGACAACCTCCATTATCAAAGACCAGGCGGTACAAGTCGAAATATCCGAATGGGAGAAGCTGGAACGCGAGATAACTCGGCGAACTATCGCTTTGTTACAAAAAAAAATAAAGATTCCGGATGCTTCGAATATTCCTCGCGCAGTAAATATCGCATTATCTCATTCTGTTTATCATAACTACTGCTGTAATGACAGGATTTCGAGATTAAGGATGCTCATGCGAACTCTTCGCTGTAAGAATTCGGCTATGTGGCCCTAAATTCTTACTTCCTAAATGTGATGGAATTTGATAATGACAACCTCCATTATCAAATTTATTAGTGTAGTCTAATTGTTGGTTGTATTGTCGTGTATTTTAATTTGCTGAGTCATAGGCTGATATTTTGTCAACAATGTTCGAACTGAACTAGTTTAGGATATATGAAATGAAGTAAGATAGATTATTTTTTTGGTTATATGGATAAAGCCATATGTATTTGTATGGCACAAACAAGAGAAGTACACATGTAAAGCCATATGTATTTGTATGGCACAAACAAGAGAAGTACACATGTAAACATATTAGAATGCACGTACACACTAAGCATAAGCTGTAACATTCGAGAAGTACAAGAAGCATAAAGTGAACTAAGATTTAAAATGAAACAGAGCATAAAAATGTCCAAATAGCAAAAAATACATGGTATATACTTGTAAAAACAATAAAAAGTACTGAACATAACTTGTCCAACCATAACATAAACAAAATTGAGATTTATAACATAGTTGATGATAGTGCAACTTATTCCCTCCTTAGATGACTCCTCACTGTTGAAACTACAAGATTCGTTTTCTTTGGATTTTAATGCTTCTTTGGTGCACTCGGTATTGTTGGAAGTGATGGGATATAAAGTTACATGTAAACAATTTACAACTTAAACAAAGTGCATGTACATGTAATATTAATTAAATTAAATTATGACAATACTTAAACTAGATACCAACCTTTAGTTTCAAATCGCTCGTCTTCCCTTGCAGCAAGTGTCCTAGACATCTCTCAAAATCCGAGAAACTACAATAGTTTATATCATTATAATTTATAGAGTATTTCTTGAATTTAGTGTGTGGGCACTATTAAACACTTTGATTCAAGAACAAGTTTTCGAGACAAATGGCTAATACAAACCCTAGGACCTAGGTGCCAATAAGGGTGAGAGGGAAGAAGAGAGATATGGAGAATAATAAACCGCGAATCTAGAGAGAGATAGATAAATCGGCCAAGTCTAAAAAGAGCGGTGACTATTCGAATTTTGTGTGTATACGCATCTCAATATGGAAGTGTATTTATAGAGAAATGTGTTCATCTGAATCAAATCAACCAAAAATATCTCATATTCATTTATTCACCACCCATTTCTACCAAATTCAATATCTTTCTTTCCTATCTCACTAGGGGGTGGCCATTTCCTGTCCCAAAACATAAAATTTTGTTTTTTTTCTTTCTATATCTGGTGCATATTTTCATATATATTTGTCCAAACTAAAATTATCTCTTCCTCTATGATACTATTTGGTAAGCCATATGCATTTAGAAGCTCTTTCTCGATGACTCTTTTAATTGTCTAAGACAATTACAAAAATGACTCTTGTAGAATTATCACATATGATTCTACAAAATCAAAATCAATACTTGAGGCTCAAATCTAATGTCATTTATGACCAACATATGAAGATGTTCAAAATCTTATTTTGACATTCGCATAATCTTTTTTCTCAATGTAAAAAATACCTTCTAGACAGATTTTGGAAAATCATCTAGTTCAACACTTGAGGTTGTTTTGACTTAACTTGTAGTTTAACAAATGCACAAAGCTTGTGGTAGTATAACTTGGATACAAAACTTCAAAATGGACTCAAATGAACAAAGCTTGAGGTAGCATATTTGGATACAAAACTTCAAAATTGTTTCCAACTTTTAGCTTAATGTCCACTGACTCTTTTAAAGAATTGTCACTGAAAATATCTCCGCGCAAATGATTATATTTTCTACTCACAATTCAACTTAATTATGATGAGTGAATCCACTAAATATTATATATGTTTATGATTTAGGAATATACTAGATAGGATTTTTACAAAATTATCATTTGACCCTCTAGTTGTTATTCTCTTAACACATTTGTCAGCTTTGAAGAAACTAAAAATAATGTATTGACGATGAGCTAACGAGTTACATTGTTTCATCCAAAGAAGTTATATCTTACTCTAAACACGGACTAGTTCATCTATTCACAA
Source organism: Urtica urens (assembly GCA_958296335.1). Taxonomy (NCBI): domain Eukaryota; kingdom Viridiplantae; phylum Streptophyta; class Magnoliopsida; order Rosales; family Urticaceae; genus Urtica; species Urtica urens. The sequence goes on along the minus strand of OY282530.1, from coordinate 6,842,712 downwards.
TCCAATAGACAAAGCATGGTTGGTATACATTGCGTCTAAGCAATTTTTTACATGAATTCTATATTTATGAGAACTTGACAAATTCATTCATACATCTTCATAAATTAATAATGTCTCCCAAAACCGCCACTTCCCTAGCCACTGAAAGATACTGCTTATACCACCAACTAAAGAACCTGAAATGCCAACTAGAGTTACAACTTCATATATGAAATAAACAAAATTACAACTTCAACAATGTGTAACAAAAGACAACGTCAAAAATCAAATGGAGATGAATAGGTGTAAAAACTTATTACACATTCTAAAAGAGTTAACTATATGAACATGTAAAAGAAAAAGCAAAAAGGCTCGGTTTACCTCCGGCTATTGTTGAGCTTTTACGGCGATCTTCGGACTCCGATTTCGGCGACCTTTCCTACTCCAGCGAGTTGTTTTGAGGATGTTCTAAACTCTCTATCTCTCTCACTTGATATGGTGTTGGTTTATGAATGTGTGGGTGAGTTTAGGGACTCTAAAAATGTCATATTTATAGGCTCCAAACTATCATCGGAGAATATTACCCTCATAATTATGAGATAACGATTTGATTTATGGCATTAAATAAGCGTGATCAATAGTTTAATTACGCAATATAGGGATCATAATGATAAGAGATTATACCATATTATTTTCTTAAGTGCACAATGAAATATTCTAGTATTAATGAAATAATCTTACATTCTCACTCTTGGTCCATATAACTCAAACGCGCACCTTAAAAGAAACAAAATACACGAATCCTAGCGATAGATTCTCTATGAGTGAGTATGATCTTCCATGTATTATAATATATATGTCTCTCGTCTCAGTAGCCTTCTTATTATTTAGTGAATAAACCATATGTTTAATCTTCGTCCATTTAAAGGATATTTCTCAATAAAATAAAATGAATGTGCGCAATCATATGAGAAATTTTAAACGAAATAGAGTTTATAAAAGTACCATACAATAAAAGATTACACCATGGAACCAAGTCCTATGCTTGCAACGTGATCCTTAAATTTCTTATGTGGCACGCCTTTAGTTAAAGGGTCGACGATAATCAAATCAGTGCAAATGTGTTAGATGACCACTTTATCATCTTTAACACATTCTCTAATGGCTAGATACTTTATGTAGATGTGCTTCGAATTCCACTTTAATTATTCTTAACAATAAAAACAACAGCTGAATTGTTACATTAGAACTTCAGAGGCCTAGAATTAGAGTCGACAATTTTAAGCCCAAATATGAAACTCTCTACCCAAACACCGCGTGATGTAGCTTCAAACCAAGATACAAACTCATCCTCCGTAGTGGAAGTAGCACTCAATGTATGGTTTGTGCTTCTCCAAGACACCGCTCCGCCAGCTAGCATAAAAAGATATCCTAAAACCGATTTTCTTGAATTAATGCAGCCAGCGTAGTCAGAGTCAGAGTAGCCAACCACCTCCAATTCATCGGTCCGTCTAAACATAAGAATGTACTTCTTTGTTCCTTGAAGGTATTTCATAACCTTCTTTGCAGCTTTCCAATGGTCAAGAGCTAGGTTACTCTGATATCTACATAATACTCCAACAACATATATAATGTCAAGTATGGTATCGATCTGAGCAAACATAAGGCTTCCTACTGCGAAAGCATATGGAATATTATTCATTTGTTCTCTCTCAAGGCCATTATTTGGACATTGGTCCAAATTGAATTTGTCACCCTTCACAATGGATGCTACACTTAGTGAACAATCTTTTATCTGAAATATTTCTAGAACTTTGTTGATATAGGTCTATTGAGAAAAACCCAGAATGCCTCGTGATCTTTCCCTATGAATCTTAATGACAATGATATAAGATGCCTCGCTCATATCTTCAATATCAAAGTTCTTTAAAAGAAATTGTTTCACCTCATATAACAATCCTTTGCCATTAGTGTTGGCAGAGATGCCTACAAGAAGATTATTTATTTATATATCGATGTAATATAAATCTCTCATGATTCCTTATTGTAATTTACTTATTAAATTAATAAAACTTGAAACGTTCATTCATTCATTTTTGGTTTATTTGAAGATTTATGATATTTAGTCGTCTTCTACTCCTTAATCAAACCTAACAATGTATGAAGAGAAAAATGTAGATTTGCGTGAACAAACTCTTCATGGTTTGGTTAAAACAAAATATTCACAATCTAAAGATCAACAAACTATTGATCCTAGTACGATTGTTGGAATAATCTATGATGTCTGGTTATGAGACATAGAGAGTTAGGAACTCTATATTTTTCCCGTGTATCTTCCGAAGATACTGAATTGACTAGTGCACCTTTAGAGACAATGGAAGAACAAACCATTTAACGTCTTATGTTTCAAGGTCACTATGTATGAATTGTATCGTGAATACCTTAATCCCGAAATGAGACATATCATTTCATAACTTCAATATATTCATTCAATAAAGTTACACTCTAGATCCAAGTTTGTGAGCTAGATGCGCTTTATTGGTGATGTATTGTGTTGTGAAATTGATATGACTATACTTTGTGAAGTTCTCATCGATATGTAATTCATGTACAAGATTGCTGAATGTCAATGTATATCACCTCATGCTTTATTACTTGGATTGTGAATAAATGAACCGCGTGGTATCCAAAATTAAGTTGCGACTTTATTTGGATAAAACAATGTGACTTATTAGCTCATCGTCAATACATTGTTTTTGACTTATTCACAAGTAACATAGGAATTGATGAAATAACAACTAGAAGGGTAAAATGGTAATTTTATAAATCCCTACTATGAAGATGTCATGAACCAACTTTGTGAAGTTCTCATATATATAAAATTCATGTACAAGATTGCTAAGATGCAATATATATCACCTCATGCTTTATTACTTGGATTGTGAATAAATGAACTGCGCAGTATCCAAAATTAAGTAGCGACTTTATTTGGATGAAACAATGTGACTTGTTAGCTCCTCGTCAATACATTGTCTCTAACTTATTCACAAGTACTAAAGGAGTTGAGGAAATAACAGCTAAAAGGGTAAAATGATAATTTTATAAATCTCAACTACTAGATGATATTCATGAAAGGGTAAACATAGATAACATTCAATGGATCCGCTCAATATAATTAAGTTGAATTTGAGTAGAAAATAAATTCATTTGAACCGAGAGATTCTCAGTGTCAACTCTTTAGTGGAGTCAGTTGACATTAAGCTAATACTCGGAAAAGGTTTGTGAACTTTTGAGTCCGAGTATAGAAGCTCAAACTTTGTTCATTTGGATCCATAAGGTCACTGTTACAGGTCAATAGAATAGGATTGTTAAACTTGAAGCTGAGTCAAAATAAGTTTCAAGTGTTGAACTAGATTTTTTCTCGGAAAATGTCTAAAGGGTATTTTTGTCCACATGGACATAGAATGATGTGAATGTCAAAATAAGATTTTGAATATTTTCATATGAAGAAAATATAAATTATTTTCTAAAGCCGAAAAGTCGTTTAAGGCATTATGAAATTAATTTCGTTATTTGTGCAATTATAATTCTACAATGGGTATTTTAAGAATTGTCTTAAAAGAAATAAGGAAGCATCTAGAAGCTCCCCCTAGGTAGAATTTCGGTCAAAGAGTGCATCAAGAGGAGGGTTTTATTTTATTTTAATTATAAAGATAATTACCCAAAAGGAAAAGGGAAATGAATTTCCTTGAAAAGAAAATAAATAAATTAAGTGAACAAATTTTCTCATTGCTTGAGGTGTATGGCCGGGAAGAGAAAATCAAATATATATATATATATATATATATATATATATATATATATATATATATATATATATATTGCTCCGGTTCATGAGCTTAGTGGTGTAGTGCATATAACCGTCTCTATGTCGGTTTTTGATTCGCAATGCTAATACTGCCTTTTAATTATTTATCTACTCTTTAAATACGCAATATTCTCTCTTTCTTAATTGCTTTTCATAAGCTACAAGAATTATAACTCATAAAAATTAGAAACCAATCAATCAGCTAAAGGTGTAGAGTTATTAACTCATCACAATTCATAAATTTCCATAAAGATGTAAAAGCCGTTATATACTCTTAAAAGTAAAAAATCTATCTTAAAGGCATACATATTCATTGAAAACTTGTTAAACAATTAACAATCCAAGAAGTGCTCACATTTGCCTCATTTCGTAACCCGCAACTGCATGTAAAAGAGAAATTATTTGAAAAAGAAAAATCTTAATTTTCAAATAGTTTAACAGCTTGTCCATTTCCTTGGGGGACGTTTTTCTTTCTAAATTATTTTTTAGAAGTTGCAAGAGAACGTTTTGTTTCCTTGTTTTCATTATTTATTACGAAAAAATGGTCCTGTAATTTAGCAACACTTTAATTATTATTTTTACCAAAATTATAATTTGAACGAAAATATTATAGCAGATTTAATGTTATTTATTCAACCTTATTAAATACATGTTTTTGTTTGACTAATTTCGTCCATTGGAATTCAATCTCATAGCAACCCACTTAAGTATTATATTATGATCGACAATCATAGCCTAATGTCATTCTAGTTTTTATTTGATAAGTGTGTGTATATCGTAGTCCTATTTAGTTGTTTTGACATTACGTTCATATGCTTAAAATTTGTTTTAAAATTTTATTTTGCACAAATACAATTAAATTTTTTATTTGTTATCAAAAGTACTAACAAAACACATGATTATTTGACATATTTGTCAACAAGTGATGTCATTTGTTAATAGGCATAATGTTTACGTGTCACACTAATTAACCAAGTGTATTTTCTATTTTTTCCTTCAATATTCAGCTAATATTTTTAATATTCTGAGTTCGAATTTTGAATTTAATTCCTACACAATTTGAAATTTTATTTATTTTATGAAGTCAGCTACATTTAATGTCGCCGTTTTGAAATTGATAAGTCAATGTTATAGTTCCTATAATTTTGTGTGATCATATATTAGGACCTCCTCAATAATTTCTCATAATTTTTTTTTGTGAGTTAGAACTAATCCAAAAATATGATATCTTATTTCTACATACTCAGTACAAAAATATTTTCAATAAAATATTCTCTACTTTTATTTTTTATTTTCTTTGTTATTTACTTAATGATCACAAAATAATATCAAATTTCGATTGGTTTGTCAAAAGTTAAAAAAACAATGGATGGAAAATTAAGAAAAAAATAATAATTGAAACATTTGGAAATTTGCTTGAAGATTTATTGACATTTTTTTTTATCTTTTTACTAAATCAATGCTTACAAATTCTCAAACGATCTTGGAATTTGTTTTTGAAAGTATAGGTTTCTCCATTTTTCGAAAGTTTAAAAGGAAATTCTCAAGCTTTTGAGATGAACTTGATGCCCAAAATTTTGTCCAAAGCAAGCTTGGTCCAAAGATAAGCGCAAGCACTGCTTATTGTTGTGAGCTATTAAATATTGTTTCTTAAGTCGACAGAAGCACTAAATTTCCAAAAGTTAAAACGATTTTTCCTTCTCTAAAAAGGTAAGTGACTAATGTACTTCAAATGAAACACCTATATTATTCTAGGGTGACGCATGTTCGAAATCTGAAACCCATGCCAGTTTACTACAGTGGGTTTATTGTTTTTAATTATTTTATTATGTGCTTTAGTTGAGAAGGGAAAGTGGCAGTGAAAGAGAGAAGTGTCGTTCACATTTGCATTTTTTAGATCTCTGAAACCCTAAACTACTTTCAGTTTCGCGATGAATCCAAAGACGACGAGCGTGCACATCACGGCGCTGGACGGCGTAGTAAACGTGAACTCTCTGTTCACTCTAGGAGTCTTCATCGGCCTCACGTGGGACCCCAAAGATCCGGCGAACTCCGTGGTGACCTCGCCGGAGTGCGTTGCCAAGCCGTCGGTGGCGGAGGATCTCGTGGCCTTCCACGTGTACTCCTTCGCCTCGTTCCTCTTCTCCAGCCTCGTCGCGCTCGCCGTAAAGCAGGCGATCCGGATCGCCGGCAGCCCCTCGGCGTGCCCTCCCGGCTCCTCCGGCGTGTTCTGCCGCGTCAACGCCTCCGCGCTTCGCGCCGCCATGCTCGTCTCCGGCGTCGGCTCGGTCTTCGGCTGCGCGTTCCTGATGCTTGCGCTCGTCAACGTGGCTCAGATCAAGCTCGGCTCGCTCGGCTGCGGAGAATCTCCGCTCACCTACGCCGCCGTGGTTCCACTAGTCGTATTCGTCCCAACCGCGCTGCTAATCTACATCTCCATCGTCCTCTACGCCTTCTTCACTCTCTAATTGATACTTCTAAATACTCTTAATACTGTACATCTGCCCTGCTAATTATAACTCTGCTCTTAGATTTGCTGATCAAAATTGGACTCCGTTTGTGTTTGCGTTACTACCATACATTTTTGAATTACTAGTAGTGATGTTTAAGCGCTGATGAGTTATATTTTGTTGAAATTGGATTTCTATCAAGGGTAGTGTTTTATTACTGTTTGTTGTGATTTGGGGGCTATCTTCAAGAACTATTAACGGTGGTTGTTGATGTCACACTCGTATGAAACAATCTGAGTTATTGCGACAAAGTTGGTGAACTGAAATGAGTAGCTCTTCAAGTATCAAACATATAGTGTTTTATTTAATCAAATGTTCATGTTATTTCGGTGTTCTATGATCTTGTTTGGCTAGGGTGTAACAAATAAGCTCAGGACTTTTCAAGATTAGATACTAGCTGAAAAGAGAGTTTGTTGTTCGGATTGACTTTTTTTTATCAAGCAAGATCGCAGAAAAAATGTTCATTTAATATGTTGATTTATTGTGTAATAACATCGCACATTTATTGTAAACTAGTTTAGCAAAATTTTCATGATTAAAAAATATTCGTTGAGAGACGAATTTCTTCACCGTTCTTCATAGTGATTATCACAATCAAAGGCAAGAAAACTCTAGGAAGAAAATTATGTTAAGGAAGTTAAAAGTCGAGCCGCTACCCTTTAGGTTCATTGACGCTTTTTAACCGAGATCGTAAAATACATGATTTCCAAACTTTGCAAGGAAAGCTTTAGCGTTTTCCCAAACTTTTACGTAGGTCCCTTTGAAATAAAAAATCAGTAAATATGAAATTCAATCCTGAAATATATAGTATCCAACTTTTTTTTATTACCCAAGGCTTCCATGCATTTCGAAATCAGGAAATTTCTACTGGAGCATGTGTCTGAAATAAAGACTTTCTTCAAACCTGTGGCTGAAAATGTAGTGTCTTTGGATCCTAGTGAATTTAATTAAGAGAAAGTACTAAAATAATCGCAAAACTTTAAGTCATCAATATGGTATGAATATATCCATTTAATCTCAAAACGGATGGATTTTTTTTTTATATTTGGACGTTGGGTACTTTAGATTTATCAAGTAGTGAAGAAAGTACTTGAAAAGTACAAAACAGACATAAGAAAATATCTCTTTTTACACTTTTTGGGAAAACCAAATACTCAATTGTATGAATATGTAAAATACATTATTTTTTCATCACTTAGAAAAAGTGAAACAGTGAGCCGCCAGTTCAAGTAAAAGATACTATCATTGCCGCCTGCACAACCTGACAGATAGTTCACTAATAGACCGAGGGGTCATTAACATCGCAAAAATATTCCGTCATTCTTTTACTGGAACCTGAACAACTGTATGGACTGACAGCCTGACAAGTCTTGATCGATACAAACGTCGATGCTACCACAATAGATTGACCCGCAATAATACCTACAACTTCTCCCAATTCAACAAGGTCACCATGAGTAAGGTGAGCTCCTGAAAAAAAATCTATTGATTCTCTCCAAATTGGTTGAACTATTAGTAGTACTCAGAAAAAATCAATTATAGGCAATAATCTAATTAGATCTGCTTTTTAGAGACAAATTTAAGACAATATTATACTGTTAAACATAAATTAAAAGATCATTAAAAAATAGAAATTTTTTTCTAGAAAATTCGAAGTTAGAATATTATCACTTTGAGGTTACTTATGAAATGAGGCATGATCCTTTGTAGAATTCCTAGATGTGATGAATTGGCGGATTAGAAATCTGAAATCTTGGGTATTACCAGTGAAAGAGCTCAGTTCACACATTGTGCTTTCAGTTGATTGAGTTTGTGTTACATGTGATAAAACTACTTACAATTGAAGGTACAAACTATTGGAAGAACACAATGGAGATGTTTATTGAGTAAAATCAAGCGGAGCAGAGACACTAATTCAAGGGAATAACCTTATTTAGTATTCCATATAGTTAAGTAATATTTTGTATTGATATTGATGTTATTCATATAAGGACATCGTTATATTATTAACTATATTGGTTAGTGAATTCCTTTCCATCAGATTGTATGCTCACAAAATCTAGGTGATGTTGTACCGAATTAGTTTATCATATCTTGTATTATTTACATAGTTACATTAAATTATATTGGCATCTCATATCATCATAATCTTCGATTGATTTATTTAGTTTATGTTTTATAAAAAAGTTTTACTACGGGTGAAGTTCGGACCCACGACCTTTTAATTGGAAATAATGTGGTATTACCACTAGCCTAACTTAAGTACTACATTTATATAGTTTATGTTAAATGATAGAGAAATTTCATTAATTGGACTTGATTTGTTGGTAAATATCAAAATTGGGTTTGTTATGAAAGAGTCTATCTAATATTAGACTTTTGATCAATAATGGTACAAAAATACCCCTATTACTCTCTCACCAGATCTCATCTCTTCTCTCATCTCTCCTTTAATACTACCCGATTCATCTCTCTCCCCCTCTCATCTCCGATACGCTCCGATCTCTCTGAGCAGCTGAAGAATCGACCGTCGCGACATCTCCGACTCCTCGCAACATCTCCAACTCAACCTTCGTGTCCCACGCCTTGATCTTTGCCTCCAAATCCTCGCGACAACTTGGACTCAACCTTCGGCTCCGACGCCTCGAGATAGCTCTGACAGCTCCCGCCTCCACCTCTGGCTCTGTCGCCTCTTCGCCTCCAGCCAAATAAAAGGATGAAGAAAAAGGTACGATTGTTAGATTTAGGCTTGGTTTTGTTAGATTTAGGGTTTAGGTTAGATTTAGGGCTTTGTTCTTAATCAAAAAGTTAGGTTTTAGGTTAGATTTGGTCTGTTCAAACTCGAGAGGTTTAGGAGAAGTTATACCCGATGATATCCGGTTAAAAAAGATGTAATCCGATGATAGTTGTGTACATTTGGAAAAAAATTGTTTGAACTTAACAAATAGAAACCGATGAACTCCGATGCATTTTGAAAAAAAGATTAAATCCGATGCATTTTGAATTCGGATGAAATCCGATGAACATTTTTAATTTTTTTTTAGAATAGCATCCGATGATCTCGGATGAAATCCGATGCATTTTGAACTCGGATGAAATCTGATGAATATACTATTTTTAAATAGCATCCGATGAACATTTTAATTTTTTTTTAAATGAAATCCTATGATCTCGGATGAAATCCGATGAAAAAATAATTATTTTTAAATAAACCTCCGATGAAAATTTTATTTTTTTAAATAGCATCCGATGATCTCGGATGAAATCCGATGAAAATTTTAATTTTTTTAAAAATCGCATCCGATGATCTCGGATGAAATCCGACGAATTTTTTTTTTTTTTTTTTAAATATCATCCGATGATCTCGGATGAAATCCGATAAACGATTATATTTTTTAAAATAGCATCCGATGTTCTACCTTTGTTGCTTCGGAAAGGATGGATATGGTTATGCTAGAAAAAATGGCATAAAATCAGGAACAATTGGAATAATTCGGCGTTAAAATAACCATTTATCAACGTTAAAATGGTATAAGAATGTTGATGATAGTGTATGTTTTTATGTTTATGTTTTTGATAATTTTTCATGTATTTTGATCACCTTGCGTTATTTCAGGAAAAGATAGTGTATATATGCGACAAAATATTTCCGGGGCGGATCTCATACGAGGGATCTGGCGTGTTATCGAAAGTGAAGAAGAGGTTTACCAAACTTGGGTTGATTGACCGAGTTTGAGAGATTCCATTCGCGCAATTCTTTGAAGTAGATCAACTTAACTTCGCCCTAGTTATCATTCATGGACTTCTTCAACGGAAAGTTCATCCAACGGAGAGAAACGAGATTAAGTTCGGTCTCGGAAATGTTAGAGTCAGGTACGATATGTCAAGATTTCATTAACGACTATCTAATAATCACGACTATTTAATGATTGTATTTGACTATATCGCATGTTTATTACTTAGGTTCGGCCGATCCAAGTACGCACTCATTACCGGTTTATCGTTGGAGGATGGTCCTACAGCGGCTGAACAAGACTCACATTTAGGGGGTGTTTTTTATGCGAGAAGTTGAACAATCAGAATAATTTTACTGTCAATTGTTTGATGACGATGTTGGAGTAGTGCTTTGTTACGGACGATACTTTCAAGATAGGATTGTGCGCATTCGTCTACGGATACCTCATGGGAGTTGAGTTGAGCCAAAATTTAGATGACAAGTACATCCGCTTCGTAGACGATCTCTCGTTCTTCTTCAGTCTACCGTGGGGCCAAATTAGTTGGACAACGACTTTCTCATCTCTTTCGGTGAACTTAGAGCGTTTATACGAGACTTGTCAGAAGAAGTTGGCTGATCTAAAGGTGAAACAAAAAGAAGCAAAGTACAGTCTCACTGGAAATTTGCATGCAGTGTAATATTAGGCGTATGACGCCATTCCGGAGTTGAGTTTGTTGGTCGCTAAGCATGTTGGGAATAAAATTCTAAGGATGCGCTCATGGAATAACGGTCCCCTTGTGACTACCAAAGATGTCGAGAAAGTTTTATGTAAGAGAACGATAACTTCTTAAGTCTCCTTTATGCTCTCATATGATTATGATTAAAGTGTTTATTTTGAACTAATTGTAAACATTATATTTGTATCACAGTTAGGGGTTTTACAGTTGCTGAGACCTCGGGCCGGTGAAGAGAAATTTCACAAGAACTTGTGGAGCAGCTTCGTACAATATTCTACCCGCCTGAGAATGAGGACGTAGGGAAGCCGCAAACCATCGAAGATGAGATTGATCTTATCGCTTCAACATCTCGTGTTCGCGACCAGTGGACAATGCATGAGAAATTATGGAGCAACGAAGAGGTCTTCAACGACGAGGAGTTCATAGAGAACACTCAACCATTGGTATGTTTATTTAACAAATTTTAAAAGCACTTTTTAAGTAAGAAGTCATTGAAAATTTTTTAACATGATATTTTAGGTTGCTCCCCTGCCCGATCTTCACGCTCCTACTCATATTCCCACCTCTGCTGGCATCGTACCTTCCTCAGCCACCTCCTCTCATGGTACTGCTCCCATTCCTATGTTTGTTATGACTGCAGAGATGTGGAATATACATGAGGATGCGTTACGGGAGTTCAGGGAGGAGCAACATAAGGTTGTGAATGATCAGCGACACACAAATGGGATAATACTACATTGTTTGGCTGACTTTGGTCGTCGGATTCGACGAGATCAGGTAACTTTTGTTTATCCATGTTAATATTTTTTGTAATAAGTAATGTGTTTTCTTGTCACAACTTTGTATGTGGAAGAGATTGAACATGATATTCCAGGACGTTGTGGGATTACCTCCGGGCGACATTCCTACGACGCAAGCTGGACAGAAATGAGGTCCGCTGCCTCCGCGTCCACCTTCGCCTCTGGCTCCGCCTGCGCCTGGCTCTCAAGATCCTCCTCAGGCTTCGCATGCGCCTTCCTCTCATGAACCTCCTTAGGCTTCGCATGCGCCTTCCTCTCAAGATCCACCTCAGGCTCTGCATGCGCCTTCCTCTCATGAACCTCTTCAGGCTCCGCATGCGCCTTCCTCTCAAGATCCACCTCAAGCTCCGCATGCACCTTCCTCTCAAGATCCTCCTCAGGCTCCGCCTTCGCCTCACTCTCCGCCACCCTCTCAGGATCTTCCTCACTCTCCGCCACCCTCTCAGGATCTTCCTCCCTCGTCGTCTCAGGATCTTGCAGTGGCGTTCCAAACATATGTGAGGCTGAAAGGGAAACGAGTAGCGGAAGTGATGCCGACGCTGAAGTTAAAGAGAATCCGAAAAGGTAATTAGGGCGTCTTATTTTGAACGTTTTCATATACGTTTTATGTATGTTTATATTTTTTATGTTTTCATATTTCGTAAACATTATGTTAAAAAAATTGTACGTTTTGATATATGTTTTATGTACACGAGGCACTTCATAAACTAAACTTTTTAGGTACTTTTCCTTCCGGTTTTACTGACCCAACATGACTTAAGTACTCGAGATCGAGTTTTTCTCCTTTATCTCTCGATCCATTAAGGTGTCCAAACCTTGATAAGCTCATCAGTCTACACGGACTACTTCCGGCATTTACAATGGTAAGAAGTTAGAGATAAAACATTTGACGACCGTCGACGCCGACCCCAACTTCTTCAGGGTTTTGTTAGAGAACGGTCAATGGCTAACGGCCACGGTACGTCCCGCGTTAATTATTTCATTTTTTATAGTAATTAAACAATCTATTTAATGAGTTTGTTATAATTTGTGTAGCATATTGATGCGATCATACGTATGTTATGGAGACGTCAACGTAACTTCAAAGCATACGGAGAACATGTTCGTGTGATGGACACAGTTTGTGTTCAGAACGTATACGGACCATACATGAAAGAATTGACGGATCAGAAAGCCGTTGATTCGGAGGCGGTTCTCTCTCACGTCGAGTGGGGTAAACGATCGATTTATTTGCCAATGACTGGAGAAGGTTCGACATTGATATCATCGTGGATGGGTGCCACAAAGATATTGTTCGTTGTCAACTACATGAACGAACATTGGTTCACTTTGCGAAACGATTTACGAGATTGGCACATCCATGTTTTGGATTGTCAGATGAACATTTGCAAGAACTCAGTTGAGTTCAAGAATATAATGGAGGTGAGTTATATGAAAATTATATTAATTACGATACATGTGAAATTGGAGTCACACAGATCGTGTCAACTGCGTACGGAACCTCAAGTTTCAAATCAAACTTTAAAGAGTCGACACAGATCGTCTTGTACGATAAAGCAATAAGTTCCTCAAATGTGATATTCTTTGCAAGCTCGACACTGTAAGTCTTTGCATTATTAAACATCCATAGATTATTTTCTTTCACCCAAGTGCCCTTATACATCATGTACCTTGAATACATAAAAAAACAGCCTAAATCATCAAAAATCAAACAAACCAGAAAACCATCGTATTCTATCGGATTTCATCGGATCTCATCATATTATAAAAAAATCGGATTCCATATGAAATAATCGGATTTCATCGGATCCTATTAAATTTTAAAACAATTGGATTTCATCGAGTCCTATCGGATTTTATCGGATCCCATCAAATATAAAACAATCGGATTTCATTGGGTCCTATCGGATTCAATCAAAAAATTTCCAAAATGATTTTTTTTTCAAAATACGCGCGTTTTATCGGATTCTATCGGATATAATCGGATATCATCCGAAATTCATTTCATCGGATGTCATCGAAAACAATCGTATTTTATCAAAAAATTTAAAATGATAAAAACAATCGGATTCTACCGAATTTCGTCAAAAATTATCATTAATATGTTATAAATTTCATCCTTTTTCATATGATTTTATCGGAAAAAAATAATCTTAAATTTCATCGTAATTCTGGAATTTTATACCGAAAATTGTAAACAAAAAATCCAAAAAACCTAGATCTAGTACCTTATACGATTCAATGAACTATACACGTTTAAATTAAAGTGAAATGTAATTAACAAAGAAAAACGTACCCATTTTCAAGCCTAATCCCTTGAGTATAGAGAGATATGAAAGAGAGAAGAGAGGAGAAGGAGAGTAAGAAATGAGGAAGATAGGGAGTTAAAGAAGAGAAAGAGCATTCAGAGGATATTTTAGTCTAAATTAGGGACAAAAGTCTAATTTTAGATAGTACACATAGAGTGTCTAACTTTGATATTTCATAACTTATTAAGTCCAATTAAAAAAATTTCTCAGTATCTATATATTATCTTTTATCTTTTATTTATTCCTAAGCCCTTATATTTCATTTTTTTTTCACCTTTAAGTTTACGTATATTATATGCGCTAACGAAGAATGTGGCGTAATGTTAAATTTGAAAGACTTAGTGGAGCTAATATCGTAACGCTTAATGCGTGTTGAGGTTCAATTAAATACGGTCTTAAGAAAATTAAAGTCCTAGTGGAGTATTATTCAAAGGAATAACTTTGCTACATTTTAAAAAATCAGCAAATGAGGACAATATCTAACTAAATATCCAGAAATGGAAATGTTTTTTGTTTGTTTAAATGAGTGCTAATTTTTAACCCCTTATATAAAGCCATAACGTTGTTCCAATATATATTGTGTAAAATTTAGGAGATGTAATAGATCCATAATGTTGTTCCAAAATGTATTGCGTAAAATTTAGGAAATGTAATTATTAGCCCTTGAATATTATTCGAGAAATGTAAATGATATTAATTTTCTAAATGAGTAGTAATTTGGTAGCCCCTCAGATATAATACATGATTATGTTCCTTACACACACATATGCTATATAGACACTATATATCTAATTATAATTAACCAAATGAAACATTAAAATTTTTCTTTTCATTTATTTAATATATAACTATTTTTAATGAGTTGTCATTATTTGGTTATTATTTTTTGTCAATAGATTTTATGTTATACGGGTTTATTTTAGTTAATTGATATTAACCAATTTTTTTCAAACGTTAACTATATAGCACTTAATATGTTTCTAATGTCTATTTTACTGCTTATCTCATATATATGTATGTATATACATGACAAAAGTAATGATACACAAGGCACACAACTAAAATGCGAATGTAAAGAGGGTAGTGAGATTTATGAAGTCAGGACGTACTCATAGAGTAACAAACGCGTCCATGCCCGGATTAAGTTCAACGGAGATTAAGCCTTAAGAGTACACGTGTATATATATAATATATATATATATATATATATATATATATATATATATATATAAAAGTTAAAGGCCCCTAAGCCCACCTCCCAACATTAAGCATCAAATTTAATATTTTTTAATACCAAATTTGATATTAAAACTCTTTCATCTCCAACTACAACATCAAATTTAATACCAAAATATTATTAACCATTATTAATTTTATATTTTTTTCATAATATATATTTTCATACATATAAAAAAATTAAAAAACAAAAACAAAAAAAAAATATGACAGGTGAACAGTACAACACCAAATAATATGGTGTGGTAGTGTTCGTATCACCAAATTTAGTAATACATTTGCAGTGAGATTAGAGCAAATACAACGTCATATCCGTTCTTATACCGGTGAACTGTAGAAGCCCAAAATAAATTAATTTTAGGTCTAAACATACTTCAATAAGTCTAAATATATATTAAAGAGCTCAGAAAGTTAAAATTGTTTTAGGCCAAAAAGAACCTTAAGTCAGGTTGAATTGCTATTCTTCTCGGATTGTTTGATCTGTGTAAAATCTCGAGATTAAATTTGTTTCTTGAAATTAGTGGAACCAATCTGCTTTGATCCGAAGGAGTTTGCAGCGAGTAGCCATGTTAATGCTGAATCACGATAAACAAAAATATCATTGTGTTCATCCATGTAAGATTGGTTGCTGGTCAAGCCACCAAATTATGGGCTTGATATTCTGGGCTTGATATTTGTCTGGTTCTAAGATTGAATTTGCAACGGATATTGTATACGTAATAATGAAACATAACTAACACGGAATTTCAAAATTTCTTTCTAATATAAAAACACATTTTTAACGTATTAAAATTAAGCATGCCTTTAAAAACAAAAATAAAATTCATGCAAAAATATTATAGTTACGTAAACATAGAATTTTATAAATCAAAATCATCTAACTACTTATAGAATTAACATATTTAGAATTCTAGTGAATGACGGAAATAATTTTTTTTTTTATAAGTAAAACAATTTTACTTACGTAGACAAATTGCATAAACATCTAATTATTTAAAAATATTATCTAATTATTATTTACTTGGTACTAACATTTCTTGTAGTTTGATCTTTGAGAAGTCTTAGGAAAGGTTGAACGTCTCGTCTCGCTCCAAGTTTCGTCTTCACGGAATGCTCGTCTCCTTCGCACCTCGTGAATTCAAGTAACCTAAAGTTTCTATTACAAGAGACTATATAGGGTTTGAAAGATTTGTGTGTGAGCACAATTAAACATAATAACTCAAGAACAAGTCTATGAACTAAAGAGCTAAATTAGACCTAAGTCTAATGAGCACTTAAGTGCCAAAATAAAAGAGATATTTAAGAGAGAGAGAGAGAGAGAGAGAGAGAGAGAGAGAGAGAGAGAGAGAGAGAGAGAGAGAGAGAGAGAGAGAAGTAAATACAAGAAAGTGTGATTACCCTTTCCTATTTTGTATTTATAACACAATATTTGATTTTCTCTCATCTTTCTCTATGTACTTGGCCGGCCATACTATTGCATTAGTGAGATAAATTTGTTTCTTCACTTAGCACATTTGTTTCATTCTCAAACAAATTCATTTCCTCTTTTCTATTTTGGTAATTATCTTCGTAATAAGGTAAATGAATTTCTAGATATGAATTCTTCATTCTCTTTGATGTTGACCGAATTCTTTGTCTATGGGAGGAGTTTCTAGATGCTTCCTTATTTCTTTTAAGACAATTCTTATAGCATCCATTGTAGAATTAATATTGCACAAATAATGAAATTAATTTTGTAATGTCTCAAACGACTTCCCTGCTTTATAAAATAATTTATATTTCCATCATGTAAAAATATTCAAAATCTTATTTTGACATTCACATCATTTTATGTCCATATGAACAAAAATACCCTTTAGACATTTTCCGAGAAAATGTCTAGTTCAACACTTAAAATTATTTGACTTAGCTTTTATTTTAATAATCCTACTCTAATGACTTGTAATAGTGATTATGGATCCAAATGAACAAAGCTTGAGCTGCTATACTTGGGCTCAAAAGTTCACAAACTTCTTTCGAGTATAAGTTTAATGCCAACTGACTCCACTAAAGAGTTGACACTGAGAATCTCTCGGTTCAAATGAATTTATTTTCTACTCAAATTTAACTTAATTATGTTAAGAGGATCCATTGAATGTTATCTATACCATTCATGAATATCATCAACTAGATGGGATCTATAAAATTATCATTTTACTATTCTAGTTGTTATTTCCTCAACTACTTTCTTACTTGTGAATAGATTAGAAACAATGTAGTAACGATGAGCTAACAAGTCACATTGTTTCATCCAAATAAAGTCGTTACTTAATTTTGGATACCCGGGTTCGTTTATTCACAATCCAAGTAATAAAACATGAGGTGAGATATACATTGCATTTTAACAATCGTGTATATGAATTTCATATCTATGAGAACTTCACAAAGCTAGTTCATGACATCTTCATAACTCAATATCTAGCCAACCAGTCTAGTCTAGATCACATAGTGGACCTAGAATTTGACTTTCTCAAATGAGTGTATGTAAGCTATGAAATGACATGTCTCATTTCAGGATTTAGGTAAGCACGATGTAATTCATATGTAGTGACCTTGAGACAGAAGAAGTTAAATGATTTGTTCTTACATTGTCTCTAAAGGTGCACTGGTCAATTCAGTATCTTCAGAAGATACACATAAAGAACTATAGAGTTCTCAACTCTCTATGCCTCTAGTCAGACATCATAGATTCTTCCAACAATCATACTGGGATCAATAGTCCGATGATCTTTAGATTACGAATATTTCGTTTTAAGCAAACATGAAGAGTTTGTTCACGCAAATTTACATTTGACTCTTTATACGTTGTTAGGTTTGATTAAGGACTATAGGACTATTGAATATGATAAAACTTCAAACAAACGAAAAATGAATGAATGAAAGTTTCAACTTTTATTAATTTAATCAGCAAATTACAATAAAGACCTCATGGGAGATTTATATTACATCAATATCTAAATAAGTAATTTTCTTGTGGGCATCTCTGCCAACATGTCTCCGATCAAACGACCATGGTGGATTCAATGCTAAGGCTTTCGGAGCTTTGTGAGATTTAGAAGATGTGCTCTTTATGAACAAGAGAGAAACAACTAGGAACTTTAACCACTTGAATTTCTCTCTCAAAAATTGACAAAGAAGGGAAGAAGGCTTTCTCTAAAAAATTAGACATAATGAAAAAACAATTTTCTCTCTTTCTCTCTCTATGTTGGTCGGTTAAAATTATGTCCAGGGGAGAGAAAAAGCGTGTCCTATTTATAGGAGAGTGAAGGGGTGTAGGTCATATCAATATCAAATATTTACCCAATATTTTATTGCCAAAGTTTGAGGCAATATTCAGCCCTCTCTCTCTCTCAATATGGCCGGCCATTTACCTTTGAATATGGTGTCAATATTGCTTGACTGATTGCCAAGATAATGCATGATACTTTCCTTATAAGTATTATCATGAATTGAATTGGAATATCACATTGATTCTAATAATCAAATGATGGAGATGATGACACGTCATCAATACTTGCCATATTAGATTAACCAATAGTAATTAAGGAATTAATTCTCTTTAACTTTACTTTAATTAAATTCGATAAATGTATAATTATCAATATAATTATATAACTTGATATATTAAATAAAAGTGATTAAAATAAAATAACTATTATTAATTTAATCATGAGAGAAATAATTACCATAGTGTAAATCACAATTTATATTCCATGAGAAAATTATCAAATAAACTTAGTACTTAAAAATAGTTCAATTCAATAATCGAACTTAAAATATGATTTTAACAAATCATCTTTACATATTTTTGATACTTATTTTGTTCATTAAAATCTCGTCCGAAAGTCTAGCATTGGGACCTCATGAACCCACATGAACGAAGATTTAGTATAAATCCAGACACAAAAGTTCATAAAAATTTTCCGAACTTTTAATTGTTAATATTGTTCGATTCCACTAAAGGTCGAATAATGAATATCTCTAAATTCATATGCGTTTATATTTCCATTTGATGTAATACAACTATTCTTCACACGGTCCACGGTATTTTACGATATTATTTTGTATTATGAACTAAGAGAGATGTAAAAGTTGTTAGGATTGGTGCCCACAAAGGAGATATTAGACATTATAAATACTTTTGTATTTCGTTTTGCTAAACATTAAATAAAATTAAATATTCATTCTTGATTAACTTTGTGTTTATGTATGTTTCCTACGCTCTAAAACTGTCATTAACGAAAGGGGTGCTGAGTATAGACTTGACAAGATACCCTCTTGTGACTAGTTTAAATAATAGTTCGCAATATAAAGATCGATATGGCAATCTAATCTGAGTATTGGTTGTTTGAATGAATCAGGATATTTTATCTTGTTATATAGAGAGTTGAGACTCTGTGATTCATTCTTGATGTCTTATAGAAGACATTGAACAAGACCTGGGATACTCTGAAGCTCGAGATAATACCATTTAATCACTCGAAACTTCAAGATCACATACGAGGGGTATTTTGGTACTTACCTAAATCCTGAAGTAAATGCATAATTGATGTGACACTTCATGAAATTTGATATGTCTTTGGGCAATGGCTAATTGAAGTTGCATCTGACCCAGGGGTTGGTGTCATGACGTTGTTTCATTGGATTATGTGAATCATATATACATAATTCGTGTTGAAACAATGCTGAGGCATTAGTATCACAGTATACTTTGTTGTGAGAGTGTGATTGAATAAAACGGCCTGGTATTCATCGAATAATTTTACATTCCTCTGAGTTAATGATACACACAAAGGGTAATATCGTAAAATACTTTGTAGATCGTGTGAAGAATTATTTTGTCACATCAAACGGAATATAAACGCATATGAACTTAGAGAGTTTCAATATTAGTCTTTTAGTGGAATCGACTAATATTAAGAATTAAAAGACGGAAAAGGTTTGTGAACTTTTGAGTCCGATCTTTATTCTAAAGCTTCGTTCATATGGGTCCATAAGGTTTCAATGATAGACTCTCGCACGAGATTTATTGAACTAGAACGACTGATTTTACCATTTAATGTAAATTGTGATTTACACTAAGAGAATTATTTTCTAAGTAATTCAATTGATAATTGGTTATTTACTATTTATTTAACAAATCATACTATGTTATTATATTGATAATAATATGATTTCATGATCCAAATAAATAAAAGATGAAAATAAATATGTTCTGGTTTTTACTTATTTAAGAATTTACTTATTTAAGAAGTATGAAAATTATTAATGACTTGTCATTAAATAATTGAGATAATATAAATTAATTAAATATTATTTTAGAAATAAATTAAATAAATTTTGGGAATAAAATTGATGAAATACTCGGCCATAATTAAGATTAGGGATGAGAATTATTTTAAAACTCATTAAAAGAATTATGAGGTTAAGTTTGACTAACGGGTCAAGATTAGATTTTGACTTAAATGAAGCCCGTTCTCTCAAATATAAATAGGGTTTATGAAACCCTAAACCTAACCCTAGTGAATATACTCGGCCAAAATCCCCCTCTCCCTTTGTGTGTCTGTTTTTGGCTGAGTGTTTGAAAGAGAAAAGAATCAAGAAATTGTTTCTTGATTTCTTGTTCGACTTTGAGAGTTTCACTTGTTTGTTGTTCGATCTAAAAAAGTCCACCCTCTCAATCTCCCTAGAAAGTTTGAGATATATATCATTGACTCAACTTGTGGTGTTTGAGTGAGTTTTTCTTGCAGAAAACGCCTAAGAATCGAAGAGAAACGAGCTATGCTCCTCCTTAGGCAATCTGCCAGACAGATAGGCCCAGCCGTCCAGACAGCATTCCGGCCGGCCAGTGGGTCGTAGGTGGGCTTTGGCTCTCACGAGCGTGTTGTTGCATTTCTGCATGATCTAGTACCTTTGTTACGTGTCCTTGGTCCCTACCTACCTTGCTACACCGGTCCCACACCTCCAACAGCTCTCAGGAACTCGTAGGCTCGCAAGCTCACTTCTTCCGTCCGGCAGACTGATTTCAGCCGGTTAGAATTCAATCCGGTCAACAGCTTCCTGAAGCAATCCGGCAGGCCAGATTCGACCATTCTAGCGAGCTTGGGCCTCCTTCATTCCGGCGAGTCAGGATCTTCATTCCGGCGAGGAAATTTGACGAGGCATTTAGGAGTGAGCTAACCACGCACGAAGTTGTCTACAACTTCACGTGTAAGTCACTCTTAAACGAGTTGGTTTGCAAATATAAATTTTTTTATAGGATTCCTAAATTGAATGTATTCAATTTTATTGATGCTTGTGTGTTATGTAAAAAATTTATTGACATGTTAGTATTTGTAATGCCATGGTTAATTGAACATGTATAAAATATATTTTAACATGTTAGGTCGTTTTACATGTTTTCGCCATATTTCGATATGTCACGTAATATTATTGATTAATCTTTAATTAATTTCTAACAAAATTACAGTTTAACCCTTAAGTTCTTATTTCACAAACTCATTTGTTATTTGTGAATGAGAAAAACATAAGATGTCACAACATATCACATGTTTTATTCATAAAATATATATTATTCACTAAATACTAGGCATGTTTTATTCGCCACACGCCAAAGAACAAAGCATGGTGTGCTACTAATACCATAGCATTCTTACAACACAAATCCCATATATGTGAATCACATAATTCAACGAGACAGTACTATGACATCAATTGTCGGGTCTATGAAAATTTATTTAGACATTGTCCATTGACTAATCAAATGTCATTAAGTGTCACAAGAAAATATGTATTCACTTCAAGATTTACGTAATTACGAAAACCCATCGTATGTGATTTTTTAAAGCTTCGAGTAATAGAACGGTTTTACCTCGAAGGTTAAAGTGTCACAGGTCTTGTTCAATGTCTTCATTAAGACATTAAGAATAAACTCTGGAGTCACAACTCTCAATATCACAAGATACGATTTCGTTAGTTTATTCAAACTATCATTAATCGGATACGATTGCCCTATCGATCATTAAATTGTCAACTTATTATTTTAAACTAATTAAGAACTATCTTATTAAGTCTGTACATAAAAACAAATTTAAATAAAAATAAATATTTCATTTTTATTTAATTTTCAGCAAAAAGAACATAATTGTATTTTTACATTTCATGTCTCATTTGTGGGAATAAATCTACACAATTATGCTTGGCTTATCTGTACACAAACATGCATGCAGTTTGTTTCGCCGGGATTATTGTGTCATCCCAAATTATTGTCCAACACACATTCATAAGGTTTATTTGTCTTAAATTACTAATAATTCAGACAGCTTGCCCATTTTCCTCTGCCCGACGTCCAAGATGAGAATTTTGTACTTATATGCCCCTAAAATAGTTTTTACTTACATCCTCACTAAAAGAACATTTGTTCTTTTATATTTCAACTATTTTTAACATACGTACCTGAATATCATACATGATGCAGAATACAAAAAATAAGTTAGAAAAATCTACAAGAGAATGATAAAAGTATACACGCAAGAGAAGTACATTTCTATACTATAGTCCATGATACAAATAACGTACCAACTACACATATATATTGGAGAAGTTATTCAATTGCATTCGGTTATATTGATATCGGAATTACATTACATAATATATCCCACTTGAAACCCACACTTGGTAGGGGGTTTTATTCGAGATATAATTTTATATAATACGTATATGAACCGTACTGGAGACAAAAAGGAACCCAACACGTTTCTTCAATCTGGAGATCTTTAATGCTAATTATCTTCTAGCTTCCTACTTTCACCATTGCATTTTTTATTCTATATATGTAACTTGGGCAGATATGTATATAAGCTTCACGTATAACCCTTATCTGCAAGATATTGGGAGAAAGAATAAAGAAACAGTATTTGACGGTCGGATGCTAAAAGAGAACATAAGTTCAAATTTAATTATGAATTGGCCAAAAGTATGTCTTTTTAATATAATGAGCCATATAATCTATAACAAATAATTATCCAATTAAGTTAGAAATTTTAAATAGTCAATTAACTGTAGTTTTTATTTATTTATTTATTTATAAAACTCAGCTTATATATTATTGTTCATACGCAATAGTATTTAAGTCAAATACTATTGATATGCGATAAAAAAAAAAAAAGATGACTATGATTATTTACTAAACCTGGTCAAATGACAAGTTAAAAATATAAATAAAGCTAAATAATTAATGAACTTGGGTATATAATACCCTTCTATTAACTTAACCAGACTTCTTACCAGCGGCGAAATTCACGTGCGACAGTAACCATCAGTAGTAAAGCGACCCTATGGAAAAACAAGAGAGAATAAAATTTAAATATATTTTAATTGTTATATTTAGACGTCTGAAAAAGAAATGAATCATAAGTATACGGACCCTGCCTTTTTACTAAAAAAAATAAATAATAATAATAATACGTACCCTGCCACCAATTTCCTCTAGAAGCACTATTTGGATTATCGTCGTTAGAATCGTCGTCCTTTCCATCTTTCCTGAACTGAACAAACAAAGGAAGAGATTTTTCTTTTCTTAGATTAATCACATCATATGTACCACGTGCACGTGAGTGATTAGTAAATATTGACGATAGAAATAAGGCTGACATTATTATATTGCGATTGATCATGAGTCGTCCGTGGAGTGGAAGAATAATTTTCTTGGCCACCATAGTGGATTGATGAACTGTAGTAGTACGACGCCTCTGATGTTTCATTTTGATATTTCGAATCTTTGCTTGTACTACCTTCACCTTTTTTTCCATTTGAAAAGTTCTCTGAGAAAATAATTAAAAAAAAAATAAGCAATCTCTTATATGGAGTCTTGATTAATTAATCCCTTATTTGAGTACCATAGTCGACGAACCTGATTTTCCATATTTGTCACTTCCAACACGATTTCTTCCGTGTTCTCTTGCAAGGGCCTATATTTGTTGATAGTATTCCGAAAAGAAACCCAGAAAAAAGGTGAAACGAATTAGGAAGCTACCTATCGCAAAATTACATATATATATATATATATATATATATATATAATATATATGCGTTTGTGGGCGAGAGAGATAAGCTGAATCATTGGTATGGATGGACATGTATGTGTTTAGTCACAAAAATGTTTTTTTTTAATCAAAATGTGTGAAACCGTGATAGGGTTTAGCCAAATAAATATTAAGAAGCGTCTACTACGTATGAAAACTTCGCATAAAGAAAAAAAAGAGAAAAATAGGGAAAGAAACGAAGCTTACAGATTCATGGGGTGGGAAAATTGTGGAAAGAAACGACTCGTCGTTGGTTGAAGATGACGATGAAGAAGAGGGATATCGAGGACCGAATAGATAGTCGAACGATGAAGTGGAAGATGAAGTGGTTTTACCATATTGACCTCCAATATTCTTGCTGCTCATGTTGTTGTTCTTCTCCATATCAATTTAGCACACTTACAACTGATAAGATGTTTCTATATATGTATGTATATATTTGGAGAGAGAGAGAGAATTGGTTGTTTGGGTTTCCCTGTCGATCAACGAACAAATAACCGACTCTTTTTTTTCTACTTTACTTTTGGTAACGGCCAAACACAGAAAGTGGATAAGGTGTGAGCAGAAAAAGGGAAGTGTGATAATGAATGATATATTGGTGAGAGAGAGGCACGTGAAGGTTTCAGATGGAAGTGAAATAGTTTTAGTCTTTACTCTTATTTATAACCCCAAAAACTATGGTGGTTGGATTCTGCCTCCCATGTGCCTTCATTCAATTCAATTCAATTCAATCTTTGCTTTCTGTGCCTTTTATTCTTCCTTTTGACTTCTTTCCACCAGGAATATTAATACTTATGTCGTATATGATATAATATATAATAAACAGTGTTTTTATTTCTTCTGTATTATTTATCTAAATATATTTGAACCTTATCAAACTTATAGCCTAGTTGTGATAGGAATTTCAAACCATCTATAATTTTTTTGTGGGTCAGTAAAATTTGACATGTCATATGGTAGTAGTTATTGACCAAAGAATCTGGACTTCAAGGTCGATTTAAGCATAGTCAAGTCGTTGGGGTCACTGACGGCGGTGACATATATGGTTCGAAAATCTAATTAACCTTGAGCTTTTGTGGCATAACTTTGGGTTCTCTGCAAAACGATCTGTTTATATTAATTTTGATTTCTTTATCACATGGCTCGTTCAGCTCCTCGAACATATAATTTATATTAAGAATTCTACGTACATTGAAATAGAAATGTACGTAGAATGAAATAATTGATTTCATGGAAGGATAATATTTTTTTGTATTCTCCTTTTCAAACTACCAGACAGCTGTCCATATACATTTAATTTCCACGACTTTTTATTATTATTATTATTAATTTCCTTTTCTCGAGTATTTGCTCAATTCAGACGAAGAAACGTGATAAGGCAATGCATCAATTTGATATGAGTAATAATATTTTTGTCACATTTGGTCATTTACATGAATCGAAAACTTACTGGTATTTGGTGATACTCTCTCTCTCTCTCTCTCTCTCTCTCTCTCTCTCTCTCTCTCTCTCTCTCTCTCTCTCTCTCTCTCTCTCCGCCACTTGGTCGCATCTACTTTATCCAAGTGGACATGTTACCAGCTCAAAGCCCCTTCCGCCACGTGTAGCGATATCTTTGACCACCTGCTTGCAAATTCTTTCTTTCTTTTGACACATGATATTAGTCATAAGTTTTATTTACTAATTTTAATAGTGGATAAGGTGTTTTCGGTTGATCAAGTTGGGATTTTTCTTTCCCTTTATGCCGATATGTCTATATCAGCTAGCGTCAAATAATAGTTGACTTTCTCAACAACAAATTATACAATTAAACAGTATTCCTCAAATTATTCTTATATTTGTTTCTTCGCGTCATAAGCATAATAATCAAGATACTACCCAAACGTGAGGATATTTTCTATCTTCTTATAAAATCTATCCAAGAATCAAAGCCGAATAATATGATGTAGAAACATCAATGTATATTATTTTTTTGAACAGTTGATGAAATATATAGTAATCTAAAACATGCATCTCCCTTATCTGATTAGTTATAATAAACGCGAACATGAAATGTATAGGTAAACATGCTGTCTAATGTACGGAAATAGTTTTGTCGGCCAAAATAGTGATAGATAACAAAGAATAACGCTATGATAATAAGGTTGTTCAATGTTTTTGTACGAGATATAAAATGATGAAATAAACTCTCCCAGTTGATTTGAGCTTCCATTAGCTAAAGTATATATAAAATAAAAAATTACGAAGTTTTTTTCATTATTGACCTTACAAAAAAAATATGTACCGAGAACGTAGTCTCGAAAATTTTTATACAATAAACTTTTTCTAGGTATAGACTAATGTAAGACAAAAGAGAATAAAATGGTGAGCGTGTTAATGAGATAAGTGAGTAAGTGTTAAAAGTATTTAAAAGATCCGGTCATGTTTCCTTGCATCTTCTCTGCTTTTTGTAAATCTTCTGGTGGTAACCATTTTGCGGTTAGCCTAATCGTGAGTTCGTGGTCTTAATGGATCATGCGATGATCAATTTCACGTTTTTGCGGAATTGTTGCTCGAGGTTATGTTCATTTGATTATTTACTCGACATTTAATTGCCATAATGCGTCTTATATTATTTTACACGTGTTTTATGGTTTTGACTAGTTTTTGGCATATTGCCTTCTCTTCTTTTCGAAAAGCTGCTCAATGAAATCCGTTCTTAATTTATGAACGTGGCGTTTGAAACTTTGTTAGCCGCTCATCAATTTGTCACGCACAAATAATGCAAAAACGTGTGTAACACTTGATTAAACAAATATGAGATGACAATACTAAAGTCACTACTACAAAAACTGGATCCCACAACCCTTTTTTTGGGTTGTGAAATTTTTCCACAACTCTTATTAAGGGTTGTGGGTTTCAGGATTGTGGAAATTTCCACAACTCTTATACATCCGGGGTGGAATGTTCATACTTCCAATACCGGATGTCTATTGGTTGTGGAATATTCAACAACCAATCAATTTTCGATGTGAAATATAAAAAAAATATTGAACATCCGGTGCCGCGGCACCATGTCCCACAACAGATGTTTGGATCTGTTGGGACATGGTGTCGCGGCGCCAAAACAACGTGGCTGCGGCGCTGTGTATCAGTTAAGATACCGCGGCCTTGACTTCTATAGCCGCGGTACCATGTCCCACAACAGATGCAGGGATCGATTGTGGGACATGTCGCCGCAAAATCAACGTGGCCCCGACGCGGTAGTAAAACTAGCTGCGCCGCGACCACGATGTCCAGTGTTGTGGCAATGTGTACAACAACGAATGTTTGGATCCGTTGTGGGACAGAGTGTCGCGGCGCCAAATTAACGTGGCTGTGGCGCCATTGTCCAGAGTGTAACCCCCTAAAACCGTTTGAATCAAACCAACATAAATCATATATGATACCTGCAAATATATATATACATCCAAAAGTGAACAAGAAATCTAAAAAACTTCCAAAATCATATATATACATCCAAAATTCATCCGAGATCATCATATACATTCCAAATTAAATCGATATTATATACATTCAAAATCACAAAGTGTAACTAATCACATTCAATATACGTTTATACATAGTTAATCTATTTTTCTCTACTTTCTCTATATCTAAAAGTGTATACGTCATTTTTTTTTCTAATCTACTTATACCTCCTATAACTATATCTCGCATATAACATAAAACAAAGTACCACATTCTGTGTTACCGCTTTTTCTTGGAGCAGCCATTGACCTTATGTACGTTGATTGTCTGTGACCAAGAGCGTCTTTGTGTTCGAGTTTGAAATTTAAAAACACCCTACAAAACGAAAAGTATGAGTACCTTTTATAACATATGCTCAATAAGTCAAAAAATTACCTTTGTATCAAAGAAACTAATTCTTGTGGAATTTGTCTTTTCAATGGATCAAAAAACACCGAGGTGGTGCCGCAGCTGCCTTCTCCTCTGCTGCCACCTCCTTTGTCGCCTCCTCTTCTCCTTCCGCCCCCTCATCTTGAATCTTATAGCGATCGATAATGGACTTTGTGATAGGTCTCATTGGACCCTTGATCGTGTCCCGTCTTGCAACTCTGACCCCCGCTCTCATGCAAAGCGCAGTGATGATCGACGGATAAGGTAAACCGGTCTTCTTAGCTTTGTAGTCGATACTCCTCATCTGGCCCAATATGAATCGACCAATGTTTATCGTGAGACCCTTCACCATGCAGTACAAGATTTGAATGCGATCCTTGTCGAGGCTGGAAAAGTGCGTGATCTGTAATATACGAGCGCACATGAAGTAAATCCAAACTTTGGCAATCCTATCATAACAAAATTCAAAACAATTAAAATGTAATCCTATCTTTTTTTATTCATTTCTAATTATAAAAACCCATCGATATATAACTATGTACATTGTGAGTTGATCACGATGCATGACTTCTTTTCCCTTCTCCACGGTCCAACCTTGGTTTGAGAGGCACAACAAATTCGCCGTATCCGTCTTATCCGTATGCCGTATAAATTCAATGAAGCCCTCCGGGTCAAATGAAATGTTGCGGTTTTAAGATAACCGTTGATGGCCTCGAGACTCATGTTCGTCTTCTCATCCCGAACCGTGACTAAATTATTCACAACATCCAGAAGGTCGCGTAAAACTCCTTAACGATGTTGATGTTGCCATCGCACCCGGGAAGTTTGAAAAAATCTCCCCAATCATATGCGTCGATGAAGTTGTGGATTTGGTGTCCCATGTCGAATCCAAACCGGAGAACATTAAATCCTCTCTCATGAATTACAGAACACTTAACGAGGAACTCGTAGAGATCCTCGGCATTTTGGAACATGAAAATGTTGCTTTTGTAAACTTCTTCTTCACTTTCCGATAATGATGAAGAAGATTCAACAATTGTTTGACGAGAACGCTTTGGTTGATGTTTTGAAGTTGTGGTCGGGCCTTTGCCCTTGGAAGCAGCTGTAGCACGAGTACCTTTCGGAGGCATTTTGACCTACAAGAACATAATAACATATAAAATTTCAACATTTACAATTTCAACATAAACACATTTTTGGATTTAATTCACAATAACAACAAATTCGAATTCATCTCAGGTAATTCCTAAAAAAAATAACTCTAAAGCCGTGGAAATCAAGAAAATCCTAAACACAAACCCTAAAACCATGGAAAACAACAATTAGGGTCGAATTTACTCAAATCAGCAAGGTTTTAGCAATATCAAATCATCAAGACCTAGAAATCAATATAAAAATACACCTAAAAATCCATAACTGGGATCGGAATTACCTTTGAAACAGTGAAGAACACAGCGATGTGAAGGCGCGGGAGAAGGGCGGCGATGTGAAGGCGCTGGAGAAGGACGACACGAGCTCGGCGACGATTAAGGCGATGAGGAAATAAGACAGAACCGGCCGAAAAAGGTTTTGTGAGAGAATTAGGTTTTAAGTAAAGTCGAAATTATCTAACTTTTTGAATTTATAGTCGAAAATGAGGATAGCGCAGCGGCCCCGTATGCCATCGCCGCAGCGCCGCGTAAAAAATCGGGTTCCCCGATCTGATTTTTGTATTGGCTTCGCGGCCCCGTAAGTGACAGTCGCGGCGCCTGGGAATTGGGTTTTGAAGGCGGCGTCGCGGCACTGTCTTTTTTACCTGCGGCACTGTCAGATCCCACAACCCTTTTGGATCCGTTGTGGGATCTATGTCGCGGCGACGGATTATGGGGCCGCGACGCCAAACTTTTTTTGGACCCTTTTCCCACACCGGATATTGGGATCTATTGTGGGACGTGGCGCTGCGGTCCGAAATGGTTATTGCCACGACATTGCTCCCACAACGAATGGATAAAAGGTTTTGGAACATTTTAAAATATGTAAAATTTTACAACCCTTAGAATAACGGTTGTAGAATCCGTTATATTAGAAAACCCTTACCACTTCCGACAATTCTTAGTTATAAGGGTTGTGGAATAACCTGGAATCAACCACTTCCCACAACCCTTAGTTATAAGGGTTGTGGGATCTCAGATTCCACACCCCTTACCATTAAGGGTTGTGGAAAGTCGGTTGTGGGATCCAACATTTGTAATAGTGACTGCAGATAGTAAATACGAAACAAGAATTGATAACCTAGTTCGGTGAACGTCACCTACATCTGGGAGTGTGATAACCCGGTGAAAATGATTTTACTGATTAAATAGTTCTTAGTACACAGATGAACTTATATGAACAATCTTTACAGCAATACCAAATTACTTAACTATCAAATGAAATCTAATTCAGCTTCTCCCCTTGAATTAGTGCCTTTGTACAGATCAACCAAAGACACACTATCTGAAGTATATTCTTTCAATAACAAGTATAACTCCTAGCGTAATAAGTTCTTTCACATAGAAACACAGATGCAAATGAATCATTCATAGTGGGTGAAAAGACTCTATATTGCTGTTCTCAATTTTTCAGCTTTCCAGTTCACTGATCGCGCACGTATAGGAACTCTTTGCAAAAAATCAAGAAATCTAAAGGAAATTGCTCGGCCTTTTATAGCATCCAAGACATGAAAGTCTTCTCTAGGACTTCATGGACATTAACGAGTCAAAACCAATGAGAAGGTCTGTAAGATCCGTATCTTCGAAAATCAGGAAATTATTTGAAATCAGTTAACGATTAACGTAATAAATTATGTGACATATCTAAATATTGAGGAAACACGTAATAAAACCTAACATGTTAAAACACATTTTAACCATGTTCAAGTAACCAAGGCATTAAAAATTACTAGCATGTCAATAAATTGTATTCTAAACATGTTGTAAACAAATTGAATATTCACACTGGCGACATATAAACAATTTATTGTTTCAGATACAATTCGTTACAGGAAACTTACACATGAGATTGTAAACAATCTCGTGTGTGGCTCGCTAATGCCGGAATGAACTTGGACGTGCCTTGGCCTTGCGTGAACGCGTGCCTAGTCCTTGGGGAAGTTGATCTGCGTGCGCGCCTTTAAGTCACGGTAACGAGTCTCCACCTTTCTGGAGGAAGGACCTGCCTACGTGTCTCAAGCTCGTCTCGCCACTAGCCGCTCACCGGATCGGACAATTCCCGCGCCAAGGCTTGAGCCAAAAAGGGCTGAACGTGAACCTCTTCTCTCGCCGGCCGGAGGGACTTGTTGTGAGCCTTTGCACCTTCCCTTTGTGCCTTCAATCTCCTCGCCGAATTGCACCTGGAAGGTCGCCGGATTTCACCTGGAAGGTCGCCGGAATGGAACTTCTTTGGGCTCGCCGGTTTGCGTGCCTCTTCCTTCGCCGGATTGAGCCTTCGCGTGTCTTGAATCTTTTTCTTCAATTTTAGCTAGCCCTTAAAAAAAATCTCACACAAACACCACAAATAGATTCAATGATAATTCTTTCGAGTTTTGGGAGATCAAGAGGGTTGGCGCTTTGATTGAACAACGGGAAAAGGGAATCACTCAAATGGATCAAATCAAGAATCAAGAAAACGTTTTCTTGATCTTTCTCTCTTGCTCTCTCTCGGCCAAACTCACAAAAGGAAAGAGGAAAAAATGGCCGAGTATATTATTGTGATTACGGTTAGGATTTTGTCTCCCAAAATCTCTTTTTATATATGAGAGAGCGGACTTCATTTAGGTCATAATCCAATTTTAGCCCATTAGTCAAAATTAAACTTAATGATCTTTTTAATGAGTTTTAAAATAATTTTCCAACCCTCATTCTTTAATTTTGGCCGAGTAGCATTATTTAATTGTCTCCAAATTTATTTGATTTATTTCTAAAATAATATTAAATTAATTTAGAGCATCTCATTGATTTAATGACATGTCATTAATTCTTTTTATACTATGCAAACAACTACGAAATGAAAAAATATTTATTTTCATCTTTTATTTATTTGAATCATCAAATTACGTTATTATCAATATAATAACATAATATGATTCATTAAATAAATGTAATAATAAATAACTAGTTCAATAAATTACAGTTTACATTCAATGTTTCTAGTTCAATATCACTGAGACCTTATGGACCTACATGATTGAAATTTTAGAATAAAGTATGGATCCAAAAGTTCACAAACTTTTTTTGACTTTTAATTCTTAATATTAGTCGATTCCACTAAAGGACTAATATTTAAACTCTCTAAGTTAGTATGCGTTTATTTTACGTTTGATGTGATAAACAATTCTTCACACGATCCACGAAGTATTTTACGATACTACCCTTTGTGTGTATCAATAACTAAGAGGAATGTAAAATTATCGTTTTACCCCTGAGTTATTATTTCACCAACTCCTTTGTTATTTGTGAACGAGAAAAACATAAAGTGAGATGTCTCAACATGTCACATATTTTATTCAAGGAATGTTTTATTCGTTAAATACCAGGCCTGGTTTATTCGTTCATAACAAAGCATGATGTGATACCAATGTCTTAGCATTCTTTAAACACAAATTTCATATCTGTGAATTACATAATTAAATAAAACAATATTATGACACCAACAGTCGGATCAATGAATCTTCATTTAGACATTGCCCATTGACTAACCAAATGTCATAAAGTGTTACAAGAATCATATGTGATCTTGAAGTTCCAAGTGATTAAACGGTTTTATCACGAGTTTCAAAGCATCACATGTCTTGTTCAATGTCTTCATTAAGACATTAAAAATAAATCACAGAGTCACAACTCTCTATATCACAAGATAAGTTATCGTTGATTTATTCAAACAATTGATACTTAGATTTGATTGCCCAATAGATCTTTACATTGCGAACTATTATTTAAACTAGTCAAAAGAGGGTATCTCATCAAGTATGTACTTAGCACATCTTTCGTTGATGAAAATTTCAAACCGTAGCAAACATACATAAACACAAACTTAAACAAGAATGAATATTTAATTTTATTTAATGTTTCAGCAAAACAAATATACAAAACGTATTTATAATGTCTAATATCTCTTTGTGGGCACGACTCCCAACAACAACTTCCCTAGTATAGTTTGATGAAATCACGCGATGTAAAAACATAATATCATAACATATTAATATCACAAAATATAAGAATCTTCTCTAATAAAAATTGGCGAATTCAAATGTAACAAAAAGGTTCGTTATTCTTGGGTCTAGTTGACTTGAACCTTTATGTTGGGACATCTGCTCTTTTTCGGTGTCCCTTTTCATGGTTAGTCTGTAAATACTTGAGGACATTATCCTCGGCATACCGATTACTCGGCCGGCCTTAACTAAATTCCCGAGTAACACACCAGAACTTGTTTTAGGGACTTACAGCATATTTCAAGTTTTTAAATGTTTAAATTGTATTTTAACGAATATTTGATTGATAATAATAAAAGCAACCTTTCAAATTATTAACTGAGACAAAGTATCCTTTGACTATTTATAGTTAAAAAGTATATTAATTAGAACAATTTACAAATTATTGCCAACGATGTATTGTTTGAAATCTTTATGGATTATAATTTATACACAATTCAAACACTGCGACAAAAACAGCTTTAAAATGTGAGGAAAGTCATCTATATCAAGAAGCTAATTTTCTAATAGTGAGAACAACAAGCACAATTAGAAAATAAAAGACTTGGGTTGTATCAATACAACTTTAAGATGCGAGAAAAGTCATATGTATCAATATGCTAACAATTATTTGCGACAATTAACTTCGAATGTTAAAAAATAAAATTCAAATGATACCACAGATTAATATCTATGCACAATTTAGAAAAGATACTCTAGTTCCCATGGACAATAAAAGAATGGTGAAGCGTATGAGAGAGAGAGAAAAGAAAATACTTATGTACTGATGTTGTTCAACTACTTGTTGTACAACTTATTACTTTTAATATAATTAATTAAATCGAAAATCAAACATAAAATAATAAAGGACACTTGAGATAGATAACCACGCTCGTTGAAAATTGATAAACATGTCGATTTTGATCTAATAAGAGGCTAAATGACATTTTAACTTTCAAAAACGATTTTTGTGGGTGATAAGTATTTTTTAAATGTTGAAAATTAAGAGAAATATTAAGGGTAAATTTCATCATAAATTAATTTTAAATATATGTAAATAAATAATAGTGGTTATTTACAACTTATTTACAAAACGTTTTATATATTTAAATCAAACTCAATTTTGTTTTTGTTTTATTTATTTAAATCAAACGTTTTTTTGTTTTATTATATGCTTGGTGGTGAAAAAAGATCAAGTTTCTCAATAGTCAAACATACATGACTTAAGGTGTGCAGACTGTCTGTCAAACGTCTAACTTCTTTGTCATACTCAATGGATGACAACTTAGCTCCTTCAAATTATAGCATCAGTTTTTTAAGCGATTCTTAGTGACTAAAATCGCACGATCAGTACAAGACACACACTAACTAAATTCTATATTATTAAAGCGCAAAAGCAGCAAGTTCTTGAACCAATTGTATATGAAAATCTCCTAACATATAGACATTTTAAGGTTAAACCCGGTGTGAATTGACCTTGTAGTGTTAATGCACTTAACAAAACTTTATGCCAGTTCTATGAGAAAATATCAGTTGGGGAAAACTCACCGCGACAAGTGTAACACAATGACGAGAATTTAGATAATTCTCAGTAAAATCTCGCCGCAACGATGTAGAATTTTTGGTCCGGCGAGATTGTCTCATAACGGATATCATTCCTGATGTGGGATAATTTTGTTGTGGCTGTAAATGTACGTCATTGCGGCGAGATTCTCTGTAATTTCTTGTAGAATTTCGTCCCAGCAATATAGAATTACGGATGCGGCAAAATTATCTCAAAACGGATAGCGAAAGTGTTGTGAGACAATTCGCTCTGGTGGGAAATTTTCGTCTCCGCGACGTAATTTGATACTGTTTTTTTTTCAATCCCACAATGAACCCATAATCGTTGTTGGAGGTCCACAATGAATGTCCAAACCTTGTGAGAGCTTCAATAACTCATGCTCCCACAACGCTTAATAACTATTGCGAAAGTTTTCACAACTTTTAATATCCATTTTGAGATCCGTAGGAGTGTCAATTGCAATATATTTGAGAACCAAAATAATATGAAAGTCAAATTCGATTTTATCTTCTTGATTTTGGTTTAACAGACAAAATCAATCACACATAAGATCCAACGATATATATCAATTGATATTGTTAATTAGTTAACTTTTGGAAAGTCGTTATATAATAATATTTCATGAAATTATTCATAGGATAATAGTTGTATGGCAACTTCAAGAAGTTATTTCCGTTTTTTTTCCTACAAAGGCTAGCAACTTAAAGATGATCAAACAGATTAAGTTAATAAAATACAAGGACGAATGAGAATGAAAAGAAAATCACAAAAAAATAGTATTCAATGAAAATTTGTGTCAGTTACTGGACCCCTAAGTAATGAAAACATTATTTAGGAAGATTTCATATTAGGGGCTGGTATTGCTCTTTGAGTATATGCTTGATTCCATATCCTCTATAGCTAACGTAAAGGTGAATCACTTTAGTGATTAGGATTTAGACGTGTGCGAAATCTTTATATTCTAGATATGGTCTTTGATTCCAATTGGTTACCACGAAAATAGTGGCTGAATTTTATAGGTGTAAATAAATGCACCTTTAGCAGAAAGATACAGATCTAGAAAATCCTTTGCCTGGAACTCCGATTTTAATAAGGAAAAGAAATTATTACGAAAGGATAGAGTAATATATATATATATATATATATATATATATATATATATAAATATAATATAATATTTATATATAATATATATATAATGGTTTTAAAAGTTGTAGAAAACTGGACGGTGTTTAGTAAAATAAAACACTGATCCAAACAAAAATGTAAAAGTAAGTAGAAACTAATATCTTATCCTTTTCAATTAACTCACAAACATAACCACACTTTGATTTACCTTTTTCTTTAAAGAAAAACACATTATTTATTGAAGGTATATCTGTACAGCGCTAACCATTGACCCTTCTTTTCATAATTGAAAAAAATACTGAAATTCGGAAAATGTTACTTATTTCACTGCCGATATGTTTGAATCAACACCATTGATATAAAGTCATTTGTATGGTTATCTTTTTATCGTGTATTCCTGATTCTATTCAAGCATTTAAGTGCATATAAACATGATGCTTGTTCGGTTTCGCTATATTAATTTGGATAAAAAGAGCATGATCTTTATGCATGCTTCTAATTTGGTTATGCTAGCTTGCTAAGTACGTAGTATTTATTAAAACTAAACTGTTAATCAAATACGTGGTTGATATGTTGGCCTATATATTACGCATATCGTACCTTAACTCCGACACTTTTGAACGACAAAGTGAAATAATTTTATTTCTTACCACGTGTTTCAATTTGTTTTGGATCGCAAGATTTTAATCGTTCGGTGCTAACAAGAACAGTATATATGGCAAATGGCCGGTGAATATTATTCTACTTTTAATCGCCACTTATAATTTCCTACGTAAATGAAGAATATATAGTCGAACAAGATAAGCTATTGCCGGTCCACTAGTCAAATGACGAATCAATAATATATTCTTAGTTTTCTTTCCCAGAATCTACTGTAGCCATGTCGTCACCTTCACGTGTTTTTGTGTGGCTTGATTTGGAACACTCTGGCTTTAAATATTTTGGTCTCCTTCCAAATTGGCTTCTTTTTGGGAAAGGATGGAAGAAAAATCCCTAGGAGGTGCACAATAAATAACCCTTGCCTCACTCGACTAGCTAATATATTATTTTTCACGCATTGAAAATCAAAATTCCATTTTCTTTTCTATCTTTTACATTGAAGATTATCAGTACTATAAAATTGTTTCAAGAAGTGACTCGTTGTTATATGTATACCATTAACAAAGTTGATAGCAAAATGTGGTTAATCAATTGTTAACTTTAAAACAATACATTATTTCTTTGTCTACTTTGAACGACTAAATAAAATTTTGAATTCAACTTTGATGAGAAATAGCCAATTGTGCCACTAAATTATGTTCATTTACCTTAAATCTACCAAATCTCTTTTTCTTCTCAAAATACTAGTTTTTTCCACTTAAAATGACCCTTTATCCTTTAAAAAATAAATAAAAATTACAAACTTACCCTACTTTTGATTAACCGGTTACTAAAGAGAAAAAATTTAAAAAATAAAAAATAAATTCAATCCTACTTCATACAACCGGTTCTCTTCTCTATTTTCAATCATCTATATCAACTTTTCATCTCCTACATTCTCTCTCTTCTCTTTATACTTTATTCTTCAATACTCAACCAAAAACAATCTTCTTCAACACTCAACCAAAAATCATCCTTCTTCAAACTTCATCTCCGACACCACAGTCAAGCTCTGGTCCATCTCTGACGAAGCTCGCTGCTACTCGTTTGTGTCCGACGAAACTCCGCTAGTACTAGTTTTTCTTCGACGAAGCTCCGCTGCTACTACTTGTCTCCGACAAGGCTTCGATGCTACTTCTTTGTCTCCGACGAAGCTTCGCTGGTACTTCTTTGTCTCCGACGAAACTCCGCTGGTATTCCGACATCTCCGCCGCGCCATCTTCGCTCCATCTCCAAAGTTAGGTTCTTCCCATTATCTACAATGTTATCTACAAATACATAACAGAGACTACAATGTTGTCTACAAATACGTAACAAGTCTACAATGTTATCTACAAAAATGGAACAGAGTCTACAATGTTATCTACAAACACGTGACAAAGTCTACAATGTCGTCTACAAATTGTAACAGAATCTACAATATTGTCTTCAAAATTGTAACATAGTCTATAATGTTGTGTACAAATATGTAACAGAGTCTACATCCGCAAGCACCGATGGCTGATGAAAAATCATCTTCGTTGTATGACAATTGATTGCGAGGCTCGTATTCAAAAGTTCCATCTGACACGAACTCATCTTTATCCCGAAAGTAGGTGCTTTTGTGACATCTCTTGGACAAAAAGGACGTTGTGAACAGATTTCATGTTGGGATTGGTGCCCACAAAGGAGATATTAGACATTGAGATACTTTGTGTATTTATATTTTTGCTGAAACATTGATATTAATAAATGTTCATTCTTTATAAGATTGTGTTTAGTTATGTTTAAGCTATGCTCTGAAACTGTTATCAACGAAAAGGGTGTTAAGTACAGACTTGACAAGATAACCCCTTGTGACAAGTTTGAAACATTTGTTCGCAATCTAAAGATCGATAGAGCAATCGAATCTTATTATTGATTGTTAGCATGAATCATGATATCTCATCTTGTTATATAGAGAGTTGTGACTCTATGATTCATACTTGGTATCTTATAGAAGATACTGAACAAGACCTGTGACACTTAGAAGCTCGAGACAAAACTGTTTACACACTCGAAGCTTCAAGTTCACAACTAAAGGAGTATTATGATACTTACCTTAATCCTGAAGTGAATATGTGATTGACATTGCACTTTGTGACATTTGATTCGTCAATGGGCAATGACTAAATTTTAGTTGCATCTGACCCGACTGTTGGTGTCACAAGGATGTAATGTTGGGTTACATGATTCACAGATATGGAATTCATGTAACAACGATGCAAATGCATTAGTATCACACTATGCTTTGTTATGAGAGTGTGAATGAATAAACCTGGCCAGGTATTCATTGAATGAGTTCATTCTTTGATTAAAACATGTGACATGTAAAGACATCTCACTTTATGTTTTTCTCATTCACAAATAACAAAGGAGTTAGAAAAATAATAACTCGAGGGGTAAAACAGTAATCTTACATTCCCCTCAGTTACTGATACACATGAAGGGTAATATCGTAATATACTCCGTGGATTGTATGAGAAATTGTTTCATCATATCAAACATAAAAGATACGCACATGAACAGAGAGATTGTCAATATTGGTCCTTTAGTGGAATCGACCAATATTAAGAGTTAAAAGACGGAAAAAGTTTGTGAACTTTTGTGTCCGATCTTTATTCTAAAGCTTCGTTCATGTGGGTCCATGAGGTCTCAATGATAGACACTTGGAAGAGATTAAAAGAACTGGAAAAGTTGATTTACTCATTAAGTATAAATAGTGATTTATATTGAGAAAGTTATTTTCTTGAAACTCGATAAATAACTAGTTATTTATTTTGTTTATTGAATCGCAAGATGTTATCATATTGATGATGACATTCTCGAGTGATCAAATATGTTAAAAGAAGAAAATAAATTATTTCTCATTTCGTACTTATTCGATAACTATGAAATATATTTAATGATGTGTCATTAAATAATAATGAGAGTTCTAAATTAATTTTAGAAATTAAATCAAATATATTTAGGAACAAAATTCAAAGATATGGACGAGTAAGGGAGAGTGTTTTAGCCGAATTCCTTAAGTGAATAGGGTCATGGGTTTGACCCAGCTTAAGCCCATTTATAACCTGTATAAATAAGGCTAAGAAACCCTAATCACTAACCTGAACCCTAGAGAATTTTCGGCACACACACTCTCCTTCCCCCTGTGTGTTTCTCGGCCGAAATCCCCAAACAAAAAGAAGAGAGAAATTGTTTTTCCTTTTTCAATCTTTGATTTCCTAATTGTTCTTAAGAGCCCACACTCTTGATCTCAATATTTCCGTGTATAATATTGTTGATTCATCACTTGTGGTGTTTGAATAATTTAGAAAATTGTTTTAGAGTTTTTAAAATTATTTTGAAAAGGTTTCAGCCCTCTAAAACGTCCCTAGGTCGTTTTTCTGTGCATTTCGGTGACCTCCCAGCCTCCTGTCCTCCATTCCGGCGAGGCAAACCCATTCCGGGAAGGCTCCCTGTCAGGCGAGCTCCAATCCGGCGAGACAGGTTCAATCCGGCGAGGCAGATCCAATCCGGCGAGGTTCCCTGTCAGGCGAAGGGATTCCAGCGAGGCGCTCCAGTCCGGCGAGTCCAATCCGGCGAGGGAAATCCGGCGAGGTCATCAGGCGAGGCGTTCCAGAGATCTCCAGTCCGGCGAAGCTTCCCAGTCCGGCGAGACTCTCCAGTCCGGCGAGCTCCCTGTCAGGCATGTTCCCGTGCGGCGACAGACTCCCATCCGGCGAGTGCCCAGTCCGGCGAAGCTCTCCAATCCGGCGAGCTCCCTGTCAGGCGAAGAACTCCAGTCCGGCGAGGCTCCCAGCTGGTGTGCATTCCGGTGACCCTTCCCAGTCCGGCGAAGAAGTTCCCAGGCAATCCGGTGAGGGTTTTCTCGGTGTTTGGGCATGACGTGACATTCCGGCGATAGCTAGCAACGTCGTGGTTGTTTACAACCTCTTACGTAAGTAGTTTCTCAATTAAATAATTAAATATAAATTATATAATTGTTATATAAATTATTAGTTTAATTTTATTTGATTGAGCTTGTGAATTATAAATTGTTTATAATTGCTTAATAAATTTTAATGCCTTAGGTTGTTAAATATATTAAAATAAGTTTTAATATATTAGATCTAATTATAATGTTCCGCCACATAGGATGTGTATTGTAATTAATATTGTTTAATTGTTAAATAAATTCCAACATTTGAATCCCGGGAGAAGATTCAGAAACTTCTCTAAGGGAATGGTAAGGATAAATTTTTATGCTCAATTTGGTTTGAATTTTTTACATCTCACGTGTTGCATTTTTTGGTTTGGTTTTATATTTTTCTTGTGGTCGTGGTTTTATGTTTTAGGAGAATGGAGGTTGTGACTTTTTTATGTGGATTGACCCACCGATGTGAAAAAGAGCTAAACAGGTGATTCCAGATCTTCTTAGAAGAATTAATCGACGGCAAGTGGAGACCGATGAACTGAGAAAAATTGTTGAGCAAATGAAGCATAGGAAACCAAAAAACCTTGACAACTTGAGAAAAAGCAACAGAATTGGAATATGTAGATTGTTTTTATCACTATTTTTTTTAATGTTCTTTAGTATTTTTATTGTGTTTGTTCTATTTGTAAAACTAAAATCAAGATAATGATTATTAGTGTAACGATCTATTTGAATCAATATGTTATTGTTATATGTCTATTTATTTGAGTCTGTTCCCTTTATTTTTGACAAATAGCTTAAAAATGTCGTCTATTTTATTCCATAGTCCACAATGTTCCCTTTATTGTTCATGTTTACTAGTCTACAATTACGTCTACTGTAGACTTTATGAGTCTAATGTAGACGTAATTGTAGACTTCTCTATTTACAACCGATTACGGACAACAAATAAATATCTACATTTACGTCTACTGTAGACGTAATTGTAGACTTCTATGTTCACAACCGATTACGGACAAGAAATAAATGTCTACAGTTACGTCTACTGTAAACAGCATTGTAGACTGCATCGTCTAAAATATTGTCCAAAATGTTATTTGGTATTTTTTTTTATGTTTGTTATGTCTGTAAAACTGAAAAAGAAGACAATGATAGTTATTATAAAGATTTATTGAATCAATTACGTGTTATTGTGAAATTTGTATGCATAAATAAGAAATGAACTAAATAAAAACTGAACATTATATTTATTAAGAATCGAAAGACACATACAACATTAAGTGAATATTGTTTTTCATATTCGTTATTTCATAAAAGAACACTTATATTAGTCTTATGTTACCCTCTCTCTCTTTGTATTCTTTTCCAAGTTCCGGTCGCAATTTATTCACTCTTTGTTGTTTTTCACATTTGCAAGTAATTCTCACATCTTCAAGAACTCCAACCTCTGCTTCTTATGCTCCGCAACCAAGCTCTACCATGACCTCTCCGTCATCTCGCACACCTCTGCCCTAGATGTTACTATATGACCTTCAGAATTTGTTTGAAGTTCATTCACTGGTTAAAAAACCAGAGATATACTCCAAAACAGAGATGAACAAATGTTACCAGACTAACAGAGCCAATACGAATCGAACACAATCAAGTTTTATACATGCTTGAATCCGAAATTACTAAACGAACACAATCATAAAATACAAACAACACAAAGGAAGAACACGAACAAAAAACAAAGTACACCCAAACAACACATGCAATCCCACACAAAACGAAGAACACAAACACAAACTGAAATCCCTAAACAAACACAAACTCAACTCCACGAAAAAACAAAAACACAAACCCAAACCCATGAAAAACCAAAACACATGCAACACAATTCAAGAGACCCAAATAAACCATCCCAAACCCTAAATCCCAAACCTTTCAAACCCTAAATCCGAAAACTGTGACCTATAAAATCGAAAGTCAAAGTCTCAAAACATAGAAAAGAAACATCTAATCTTGAAACCCTAAATCGCAAAATCGTTTTAGATTGAAATCGTGACCAGTGGGTGAGTGAAAGATAGGCGGAGAGAAGTTACAGCGGAAGTGAGGAGTCGTAGAGAGAGTGGGGAGAGAGGAGTCGGTGAGAGGCGGCGAGATGAAGAGACGGAGAGACAGAGAGACAAAGAGAGATAGGGGATGAAAGAAATGAGCGAGAGAGCGGGAGCAATATCGAGAGAGAGAGAGAGAGAGAGAGAGAGAGAGAGAGAGAGAGAGAGAGAGAGAGAGAGAGCAATATCGAGAGTGAGAGTGAGAGAGTGAGAACCGGTTACATTAAAGCTACCTTTCAAAAAGGATTAGAATTGAAAGAAAAATCATTTTCAATGGCATTTGGTTTCTTACTATAGTATTTTGGGAAAAATTTATATTTAGTGGATTATGGGAAAGTGAGTTAGTAAAGGTGGCACAATGGGCAATTTCTAAAATTTTATTTGATGTTAAATGACATATAGTATTTAGGATTTAAGAAAGAGATATAGCTCAATATATTACTTATTACTAATAAAAAATATTCCCAATTTCCCACTTTACTACAAATTTTAAAGTTGAAATGACTGTTATCTTTTAGTTTATTCATTCCATATTAACCTCATTCTCTTAAAAAAAAATTAAATTTTAATTATAGAAAAATAAAGCTTTTTAAAATCTTTTTCGAGCGCGGGTCTGAAAATTAGAACATCTTCAATGCTTGACATTTTTTTAGTATTGTGACGACATGCAGGGTTGACTTTACTCCTAGGTCATCAAAGAAATTGCTTTAGGCCTTATTATTTTTACTCTAAATTAGGTAATAAAAAAGCCCAAATTTTAAATAATTTTTAGGTCTAAATTATTTAAATAGTGTATTGAAAATACCTAAATTACTTAAATAAAGACCTAAAAGTTAATTTTCTTTGGGCCTTAACAACTCTAGAGTCGGGCCTGATGACATGGATGACATCTATAATCGCTTATGCATTGAAGTGAAAATTAAGAAAAGAATATTTTTGGAATTGTTTCTTTTTTTTTGCACCGATGCCAGGTGAAATGCTATGAATATTTTATTATTTTAGAATATTGTGGTCCCAACTATATAATAAAATAATTGCA
Source organism: Urtica urens (assembly GCA_958296335.1). Classification (NCBI taxonomy): domain Eukaryota; kingdom Viridiplantae; phylum Streptophyta; class Magnoliopsida; order Rosales; family Urticaceae; genus Urtica; species Urtica urens. The sequence goes on along the minus strand of OY282530.1, from coordinate 6,798,948 downwards.
AAATGTTTATGACGTTAGCAACTTTGAAAGTAATTTGAATTGAAGTGATTTTATTAAAAGTTGTCAACTTAGTGATGTGTAAGAAATATATAATTAAATAATAATATTTTGATGATGTGTCAAAAATGATAACTTTGAAAGCAATTTAGCATTGGAGATGCTCTTAGAAAAACGTTTGAAAAGTTATTATTCTAATTAAAACTCAAAAGTTTAAAAGACTTGGATTGAATATGTAATGAAAAATAAGCTTAAGGGATAACACTTTTGTTCAGCTTTAATTTTCTGATAAAAACGAAAAACAAAAGTTGAGCAAAATAAAGAAAAAGTATGATAAGTAACAAATTAGGCTATTTCTCTTAAGTAAAAACTATCAAATTCTTTCTAAATGTTATTTTGTCGAAGAACTTAGAAAAATATTTCTACACTTTGAAATCACATTGGGCTTTAATCATACTATAGACAATGTTTCCGCAAACAAATTATGACTAGGGAGAAAAAGTAATATAGCCATTTGAAACATAAGAATTAAAAATAGCCAAAGTTTTGTAATAATTGGTTTATAGCAATAAATCGAAATAAACTGTTTATGCTGACAAATTTACCATATTCAAAGCTGCAAAAAAATGAGAATTTCATAAAATAAACAAATGGAAATAAAGAAGATTGTTTATTTACATATTGACGTAATATATAAATCTTTTTATTGTAATTTACTGATTAAATTAATAAAAGTTGAAACGTTCATTCATTCCTTTTAGTTTGATTGAAGATTTATGATATTCAATAATCTTATAGTCTTTAATCAAACCTAACAATGTGTAAAGAGACAAATGTAGATCTGCGTGAACAAACTCTTCATGCTTTGACTAAAACGATATATTCGCAATCTAAAGATCAACGGACTATTGTTCCCAATATGATTGTTGGAAGAATCTATGATGTCTGGTTACGAGGCATCAAGAGTTAGGAACACTATAGTTCTTCCAGTGTATCTTTCGAAGATACTGAATTGACCAGTGCACCTTATGAGACAATAGAAGAACAAACCATTTAACATCTTATATCTCAAGGTCACTATGTATGAATTGCATCATGCTTACCTAAATCCTAAAATGAGACATGTCATTTCATAGCATTAATACTCTCATTTGCGAAAGTCAAATTCTAGATCCATTATGTGATCTAGACAAGGCCAATTGGTGAGATATTAAGTTATGAAGATGTCATGAACCAACTTTGTGAAGTTCTCATAGATATGGAATTCATGTACAAGATTGCTGAAATGCAATATATATCACCTCATGTTTTATTACTTGGATTGTGAATAAATGTACTGCACAGTATCCAAAATTAAGTAACGAATTTATTTGGATGAAACAATGTGACTTGTTAGCTCCTCGACAATACATTATTTCTAACTTATTCACAAGTAACAAAAGAGTTGAGGAAATAGCAATTAGAAGGGTAAAATGGTAATTTTATAAATCTCATCTAGTTGATTATATTCATAAAGGGTAAACATAGATAACATTCAATGGATCCGCTCAATAATTAAGTTGAATTTGAGTAAAATATAAATTCATTTGAACCGAGAGATTTTCAGTGTCAACTCTTTAGTGGAGTCAGTTGAAATTAAGCTAATACTCGGAAAAGGTTTGTGAACTTTTGAGTCCGAATATAGAAGCTCAAGCTTTGCGCATTTGGATCCATTAGGTCACTATTACAGGTCATTAGAGTATGATTGTTAAACTAGAAGTTAAGTCAAAATAAGTTCAAGTATTGAACTAGACGTTTTCTCGGAAAATGTCTAAAGGGTATTTTTTTCAACATGGACATAAAATGATGTGAATGTCAAAATAAGATTTTGAATATTTTCATATGATGAAAATATAAATTATTTTCTTAAGCCGAAAAGTCGTTTGAGGTATTAGGAAATTAATTTAATTATTTGTGTAATAATAATTCTACAATGAGTATTTTAAGAATTGTCTTAAAAGAAATAAGGAAGCATCTAGAAGCTCCCCCAGGTAGAATTTCGGCCAAGCATCATAGAGAGAAAGAAATTATTTCTATAAATTATTTTGCCTTTAATTAGAAAGATAATTACCCAAAAGGAAAAGAGGAAATGAAATTCTTTGAGAAGGAAACAAATGTGCTAAGTGAGGAAACAAATTTCCATCACTAATGCTATAGAATGGCCGACGATGTACAATGAGAAAGGGGAGAGAAAATTAAATATTGTGTCATAAATGCATAATAGGAAAGGGTAATTACCCTTTCTTGACTTTCTTTCTCCAATAAATAGAGGCTCACATAGAGATGTGAAGTTGAAATTTTTTGCTCTTGTTTCTCTCATTTTGGTCGTCCAACCTCTCTCTCTCTCTAGAAATTCCTTTCTATTTTAGCACCTAGATCCACAATTGATCTAGAGAATTAGCTTATGATCCAAGAATTGTTCTTGGTTCATATTGTTAAATTGTGTCCACACACAAATCCTTCAAACACCCTATAGACTCTTGTAATAGAAACCTTTGGTTTCTCAAGTTCTACATTAGACGAAAGGAATTGAGCCAAGGAAGTAGATCAAATTTTCTCAAGACGCTTCAAGTTTTAAGTTACAAGAAATGTTAGTATTCAAGTACTTTAAATAATGTTTTTAATTTATATTATGTTTATGCACTTTGCCTAGGTTAGTAAAATTGTTTACTTGTAAAGAAATTTTATATTCCGCCATTATTATTATTAATGATAATTTTTCTTAACCCTAGACCTATTCCAACAGGAATGTCAACAAAGGAGTCAGTTTTGTAAAAAGAGAATTTTTGGTATTCAGTCGATGAGACTTCCAAAGCATAATGAAATCATCGAGGAGCAGTTTTTCGAAACAGAGCTTCATAAGCTCGATCGTGTGAAATAAAAATTGTGGAGGCAAAAATCGAGGGAGATTTGATTGAAGGATGATGATATAGATACAAAAAAATTTCACACAGCTTCTCTGATCCGGAAGAAGAGAAACTATATCGGGAGCTTGAAAGCAGATGAAGGGCACTGGTTGATGAGCATGAAAGAAATTTGGGGGCACTTGAATCAAAAGTATACTCAGCTTTTCCAGTCCTTGAACCCTAACTTTCCCGCAGGATATGTAGTATTCCGTCTAAGAAAGATATAAAGAATATAGTATGGTTAATGAACCCGCTTAATGCTCTCGGGCCGGATGGCATTCAAGGCATTTTCTATCGTAAATTCAGGAAACAAATCGGTGGTGATCTAGTGGAGTTTGTTCAGGAATTCTATAGAACATGGATGTTGTCCAAAGAGTGTAAACACGCTCATATTTTTTTGATCCCGAAGAAGCATGGGGCGGAAACTTTTGATAATTTTAGGCCGATAAGCCTTTGTAATTTCAGCTTCAAAATCATCACAAAAATCATCACGAGCAGATTACGTAGTAGTCTAGACAGAATGATTTCTCCGACTTAGTCCGCTCTTGTGTGGGGGCGTTGGATAGCTGAAATTACGCTAATGGCTAAGGAGATTATCACTTTGATGAAGATCAAGAAAGGCAGAACAGGGAATTCAAGAATCAAAATCGATATGTCAAAGGTATACAATCGTATTGAATGGAATTTTGTTTTGGAAGTGCTGCGATGCTTCGGAGATGACGAGCTTTTTTTTAAATTGATCCAGACCTGTATCTCTAATGTGTCGGGAGCTATATTGCTGAATGGGAGTCCGGTTGATACATTTAATCCTTCCCTGGGTTTAAGGCAGGGATATCCTCTCTCTCCGTACCTCTTCATTATAGTCTCGGAGGTGCTTAGCAGGATTTTAATGAAAGAAGAGTGGTTGGGGAGTTTCAGCGGGATAAAAATTAGCAGGAATGCAAACCCGATCTCTCATCTCATGTTCGCAGATGACATGGTTTTGTTTTGCAAGGCCAAGATCGGAGAGGTGGATGGTCTTATGCAAGTTGTCAATGTCTATGAGGAGTGGTCGGGGAAACGAATAAACCAAGCAAAGTCGGGCTGTTTTTTCTCTAAGAATGTGGATGAAATTACAAAACATGTAATAATGTCCAGGTTGAAGATGCAAATGTACGGAGATGATGTCAAATATTTGGGCAACTCGCTCTTCATTGGAAAGAACAAAAGCAAGAGCTTCGAGGCAGTGAAGCAGCGGGTGTTCGACAGACTTGAGGGGTGGATGGCGAAGACGGTGTAGAGGGCTGGTCGTACCACCCTTATCAAGTCTGTTGTTCAAGGAATTCCGTCATATGCAATGTCAACGTATAAAATCCCCAAAAGCTTTTGGAATCTGAACGAAAAAGCCTGCAGAGAATTTTGATGGACGGGGGGTCATCAAGGGAAAAGATTCTTAGCTCAAGTCAGCTGGGATCGAATTTGTCAGGCGAAAATCTGCGGAGGGCTAGGGTTGCGCTCTCTGGAGGAGTATAACAAAGAGTTTCTAGAAAAACTCTCCTGGCACATGGCAACGAATCACAATCAACTGTGGGTAAAGGAATTCCGAGAGAAGTATTGTGGTGATGAAGAATTTTTGCATAGTAATATCAAAGCCTCAGCGTCTTCGGGCTGGAAAGACATTTGTGATCAACGTCAACTCATTAAATAAAACTCTTTCGTGCTCATCAGGGATGGGGCGAATACTCATATTTTCTTGGTAATTTGGTCAAAGGAGGTTTATTCCAGAGGAAGGCCGATTCGACACTCAAGTCTGATGAAAAAAGTCTCTAAATTGTTTTCGAACCATTCAGAGGGGTGGGATGTAGACTTTCTGTTCTCATAATTTGGAGAGGCTAAGGCTCGGGCTATCATTGATATTAAGAATCTGCAGAGGGATCAACGCGATGAAAGGGTTTGGCTGCCAGTGGAATCAGGTTTCTTTAGTATAAAGTCTGCATATAGAGAAATCAAGGGAGCTCAATTCAATCCAAGGGATGAAGCGTGGAAGACAATTTGGGGACAAGATAAATTTTCGATATCAGCTCACCTTGTGGAGACTAGGGCAGCATGCTTATCCAACAACGGCTAATCTTGCTCAGAAAATTCCAGGGATGGACCCTTCTTGTAGGATTTGCGGGTTGAAAGACGAATCGATTGTACACTTGTTTTTTTTATTTTGATTTGGCGCAGAGGCTGTGGTTCTTGGTGTGATGGGGCAAGCCGTGGCATTCGAGTCAGTGGTGTTCGAGAATGTATTGCCTCAGCGAGATTCTCCTAAGAAATGATGATATTAATGATCGGGCCAGAGGCGATAGAGATGTGTTCCCGCGTGCGACGATATCATTGACACCATCTGGTGGCAGTGCAACAACAGTTTCTTCAGAGGTAAGTCGATTAACCTAGAAGCTATTCCTTTTAAAATTTTTGAAGAAATTGCAGATATCGTTGGGAGTTCCGAGAAGTTTGCTCCGCTAGCACGGTAGATTTGTGGCGAGGCGCCGGAGACTTGGAAGCCTCCAGCCCGATGACTTATTAATGTTGGCAGAGATGCCCACAAGAAGATTGTTTATTTACATATTGATGTAATATATAAGTATTTATAAAGTCCTTATTGTAATTTGCTGATTAAATTAATAAAAGTTGAAACGTTCATTCCTTTTCAGTCTAATTGAAGATTTATGATATTCAATAGTCTTATAGTCCTTAATCAAACCTAACAATGTGTGCAGAGACAAATGTAGATTTTCGTGAACAAACTCTTCATGGTTTGACTAAAACGATATATTCGCAATCTATCAACGGACTGTTGATCCTAGTATGATTGTTGGAAGAATCTATGATGTCTGGTTACGAGGCATAGGGAGTTAGGAAATCCATAATTCTTCCAATGTATCTTTTGAAGTTACTAAATTGACCAGTGCACCTTTAGAGACAATAGAAGAACAAACCATTTAACATCTTCTACCTCAATGTCACCATGTATGAATTGCATCATGCTTACCTAAATCCTAAAATGAGACATGTCATTTCATAGCATTAATATTCTCATTTGATAAAGTCAAATTCTAGATCCATTACGTGATCTAGACAAGGCTTATTGGTGAGATATTAAGCTTTGAAGATGTCATGAACCAACTTCGTGAAGTTCTCATAGATATGGAATTCATGTACAAGATTGTTGAAATGTAATATATATCACATCATGCTTTATTACTTGGATTGTGAATAAATGAACTGCGCAATGTGCAAATTTAACTATCAACTATATTTGGATGAAAAAATTTGACTTGTTAGCTCATCGTCAATACATTGTTTCTAACTTATCACAAGTACTAAAGGAGTTGAGGAAATAACAACTAGAAAGGTAAAATGGTAATTTTATAAATCCCAACTAGTTGATGATATTCATGAAGGGTAAACATAGATAACATTCAATGGATCCGCTCAATATAATTAAGTTGAATTTGAGTAGAAAATAAATTCATTTGAACCGAGAGATTCTCAGTGTCAACTCTTTAGTGGAGTCAGTTGACATTAAGCTAATACTCAGAAAAGGTTTGTGAACTTTTGAGTCCGAGTATAGAAGCTCAAGCTTTGTTCATTTGGATCCATAAGATCACTATTATAGGTCATTAGAGTAGGATTGTTAAACTAGAAGCTAAGTCAAAATAAGTTCAAATGTTGAACTACACTTTTTCTCGGAAAATGTCTAAAGGGTACTTTTATCCACATGGACATAAAATGATGTGAATGTCAAAATAAGATTTTGAATATTTTCATCTGATGATAATATAAATTATTTCCTAAAGCCGAAAAGTAGTTTAAGGCATTATGAAATTAATTTTGTTATTTGTGCAATTATAATTCTACAATGGGTATTTTAAGAATTGTCTTAAAAGAAATAAGGAAGCATCTAGTGGCCCCTTCCCTAGCTAGAATTCGGCCAACATGCATAAAAGAGGAGAGTTTTATTTCCCTTTAATTATAAGGATAATTACCCAAAAGGAAAAGGGAAATGAATTTCCTTGAGAAGGAAATAAATAAGCTAAGTGAGGAAACAATTTTTCCTCCTTGCTTGAGCTGTATGGCTGGCCATCCTAAGAGAGAAAGGGGAAAGGAAAATCAAATATTGTGTCATGAATACATTATTCTTTCATGAATGAACAATTGACCTTTATAGATTTTTCCTTCTCCTATAAATAGAGCCTCACATAGAGATGTGAGAGGTTAAGCTTTTGCCTTGCTCTCTCTTACTCTTGGCCCACCTTTCTCCCTCTCTCTCTCTAAAAAATATTTCTTTTATTTTTGAACCTAATTCCTCATTAGATTTAGGCTTAATTAGCTCTCTAGCTCATAGACTTGTTTTTGAGCTATTGTGTTTAATTATGCCCACACACAAATCCTTCTAAATCTCTATAGTCTCTTGTAATAGAAACCTTAGGTTTCTCAAGTTCAAGACTAGATGTGAAAGAATCGAGCCAAGGAAGAAGATTCACCTTTCCCAATACGCTTCAAGTTTAAAGATACAAGAAAGGTTAGTATTCAAGTAGATTAAATAATGTTTTTAATTTATAACATGTATATGCACTTTATCTAGGTTAGTAAAAATTGTTTTACTAGTAAAATAAATTTTTATATTCCGTCATTAATATGATTAATGACAAAAAATTTCTCCACCCTAGACCTATTCCAACAAATGGTATCGGAGCTATGGTCGAAGTGAAGCATGTACTTGTTATTTAAAATTCATTATAAGAAAATTATTTTCTAAAATTTGCTTGAATAATGGTTTTTCAAAGACTAGATCTTACAAAATTTTAATTTTTTGGTATGACCATTAAAATTAATTTTATTTTGATTTTCCACTTGTTAAATATGCTATACAAATATATTAAAAACAATTTTTAATTATTTTATGTTTGGCATATTCAAAATCAATTTTTTGACAATTTTGAAAATTTGTGTACATAGTTTAAACTAGTTTATTGCACTTCTATTTTAAATTAATTATTGAATGTTCTATATTGTTTATTTTATATTGTGTTTAATTATTAATATGTTAATATAACACACAATCAAAATCAAAACATACAATTAAAATGTTTCAATAAACTTCTTTCTCTTTACACATAGATCCGACGTACCTTTTTAAATGCTTTTCAAATTCTGTGGACAAATTGTTATGGCTCAATAAAACGGGCATAACTCTTTGCTCGGACCTTCAAAAGTAGAGGTTTTTAAACCAAATTAAAGGTGCGGAAGTTAGTTATCCAATGCAATTGGTTTCAGCCCAATCAGATACCGGATCTATCATTTATGACATTTTAAGTCCGAAGAGTACGGTAGTCTGCGAGTCCAGATTTTTTAATTCGGTTTTTGCGACTCCAAGCTTCCTCCCCTCTTCTTAATGCTATCATGGTTTTCCGAAGTTCTCGCGCTCAACCACCATGAAGACGCCTTGAAGAAAGATGTCATGAAGATGAAGATATTAGTTTTGGGAGATTTTTAATCTCAAAAACTTTCAGGTGCAAAAGTGACGATTTATTAATCTCACACACTTTTCTTAGGAAAAATAAATTTAATAGACAAAAAGATCCGAGTATGTTCCTTGTGCCTTAGTGCATTAACACTGCTCTCCCCTCACAAATATCAATTTTAGAGTTTTTTTTTCTAGTGATCCACTCTCTCTCTCTCTTTACTAATGGAAACAAGTTTCCTATATGTATAATAGTAGACGTGCCTTTGTCCAAAAATTAAGTGGGACAGTTGCACTTATTGTTGCAACCCAGGATCCCCTTATTTTCTAAAAACTAAGTGGGAGGGTTGTACTTATTGTTTGCAACCTGCGATCTCTAACACTAACGTGAAGTGCATATGTCGCCGGACTAAGAGTCACCCTCGTGACCCTCTCTTAAATGAGAGTACTTATAGACGCATTGCTCCTAACATTGCTTTTATAGCTACGTTCAAAAGTGAAACGCTGAGACAAGGCCTCCCCTCGGAGGATTGTTTTCAAAGTATATCTTGTTGAACTAAGTTGTTGGTTACATAATTAGACTCAAACTCTAATAATCCTCCATCGATGCCCTGCGAAAAGTTTTGAGTGATCAAACTTCTTTATAAGGTGGCTAGTCAAAGCATTGATGTATTGATATCATGACTATGCATTAATGATGTGTCATTTACTTATGAAATGCGACCTTTTTGCGGCCTTCCCTCGAAGGAGTAAAATTGTGATTTTGTTCATAACATCTTTGAATTTATTCTTGTCTAAATAAAATTAAACTTAAAATCCTAAACAACAAGACTAATCATAAATTGTTTCAACAATCAGCAACATATCTCAAAACATTATCTCAATCATCCTTTCCTCGTATTAACGGGAACGGAAAACTACGTAAATAAGAAACATAACCTAGGCATCGTCCTTTCGAAGGACAAGCACAATTAGGTACTCACCAACCCCATGTCCTCCTGAAACGAATAATGATTCGACTCAAGAGGACAAAGACGCCTTAGCGGCCTGAATCCGATCAGATGAGATTGCGAGATGCTATATTTTAGCACCGATAAACAATATGTTGCAGAAACATCATCGTGATATTGATTCGGCCTAGACCATGCTCTTCAATCTCTATGAGATGTTTGAAGGGCAAAGGCATCACGCTAGATAACAAGCGGTTCGACAGTTTGTGAACCATCATATGAAAGCTAAGACTGCTGTTTGAGAACACTGTTGGAATAGGTTTAGGGTTAAAGAAAAATTTAACATTAATCAAATTAATGGCGGAATTTAAAAATTTCTTTTTCAAGTAAAACGATTTTACTAACCTAGAAAAAGCATATACATGTTATATATTAAAATCATTATTTAATTTACTAGAACACGAACCTTTCTTGGTAGCTTGATCTTGAAGCATCTTGAGAAAGGTAGATCCTCTTCCTTGGCTCGCTCGTCACCTTCGCACCTAATCTTGAACTCGGGAAACCTAATATTTCTATTACAAGAGTCTATAGAGGTTTTGGAAGGATTTGTGTGTGGGCACAATTAAACAATATGAACCAAGAACAATTCTTGGATCATAAGCTAATTCTCAAGATTAAATGTGAATCTAGGTGCAAAATAAGAAGAGTATTTTCTAGAGAGAGAGAGAGAGGGTCGGCCACAATAGGGAGAGAGCAAGAAAAAAGCTTAACCTTCACATCTCTATGTGAGGCTCTATTTATAGGAGAAGGAAAAATCTATAAAGGTCAATTATTCATTCATGAATGAATAATGTATTCATGACACAATATTTGATTTTACCCTCCCCTTTTCCTCTTGGTTTGGCCGGCCATATACCTTGCATTAGGGAAGAAATTTGTTTCCTCACTTAGCACATTTGTTTCTTTCTTAAGGAAATTTATTTCCCTTTTCCTTTTGGGTAATTATCCTTATAAGAAAAAGGAAATAAAACTCTCTTCTTGATGCTATGTTGGCCGAATTTTACCTAAGGGGGGAGCATCTAGATGCTTCCTTATTTCTTTTAAGACAATTCTTAAAATACCCATTGTAGAATAATAATTGCACAAATAACGAAATTAATTTCATAATGCCTCAAACGACTTTTCGGCTTTAGAAAATAATTTATATTTTCATCAAATGAAAATATTCAAAATCTTATTTTGACATTCACATCATTTTATGTCCTTGTGGACAAAAATACCCTTTCGACATTTTCCGAGAAAAAGTCTAGTTCAACACTTGAACTTATTTTGACTTAACTTCTATTTTAACAATCCTACTCTAATGACCTGTAATAGTGACCTTATGGATCCAAATGAACAAAGCTTGAGCTTCTATACTTGGACTCAAAAGTTCTCAAACCTTTTCCGAGTATTAGCTTAATATCGACTGACTCCACTAAAGAGTCGACACTGAGAATCTCTCGGTTCAAATGAATTTATTTTCTACTCAAGTTCAACTTAATTATATTGAGCGGATCCATTGAATGTTATCTATGTTTACCCTTCATGAATATCATCAACTAGTTGGGATTTATAAAATTACCATTTTATCCTTCTAGTTGTTATTTCCTCAACTCCTTTAGTACTTGTAAATAAGTTAGAAACAATGTATTGACGAGGAGTTAACAAGTCACATTGTTTCATCCAAATAAAGTCGCTACTTAAATTTGGACACTGCGCAGTTCATTTATTCACAATCCAAGTAATAAAGCATGAGGTGATATATATTGCATCTCAGCAATCTTGTACATGAATTCCATATCTATGAGAACTTCACAAAGTTGGTTCATGACATCTTCATAACTTAATATCTCACCAATAGGCCTTGTCTAGATCACACATTGGACCTAGAATTTGACTTTCTCAAATGAGAGTATTAATGCTATGAAATGACATGTCTCATTTCAGGATTTAGGTAAGCATGATGCGATTCATACGTAGTGACCTTGAGATAGAAGATGTTAAATGGTTTGTTCTTCTATTGTCTCTAAAGGTGCACTGGTCAATTCAGCATCTTCGAAAGATACACTGGAAGAACTACAGAGTTCCAAACTCTCTATGCCTCGTAACCAGACATCCTAGATTCTTCCAACAATCATACTGGGATAAATAGTCCGTTGATCTTTAGATTGCGAATATATCGTTTTAGTCAAACCATGAAGAGTTTGTTCACGCAAATCTACATTTGTCTCTTCATACATTGTTAGGTTTGATTAAGGACTATAAGACTATTGAATATCATAAATCTTCAATCAAACTAAAAACGAATGAATGAACGTTTCAACTTTTATTAATTTAACTAGCAAATTACAAATATTTATATATTACATCAACATGTAAATAAAAAAAAATTCAATAAGGACTTTACAAAGATTTATATATTACATCAATATGTAAATAAACAATCTTCTTGTGGGTATCTCTGCCAACAAACACATGATATTGATCATAAGTTATCTCAATGACATGGAAATCTTTGGATATGAGATTAATGGAGAAATCAAAATAGATATGATCTTAGAACCTCTCCCTGAATCTTTCGATACTTTCAACCTGAACTACTCCATCAATAAGGTAGGGTAAACTGTTACCGAGCTGATGAAGGAGATTCACACCGCTGAGGGACTCTAGCATAGAAACTGTTATGCCTACCTCAAGACTAAAGGAAAAGGTATTTTACTGATTACCAAAGCTTATTTAGTAGATGATAATGTATCATTGTGGATTCTTGACTCCATTGCTACTAACCGAATTTTTTGTTCCGTGAATGGGTTCAGGAAAAGCAAAAACTGAGAGGATGACAATTTCTATTTCAAGAGGGGTGATGGGAGCTTAGTATCTGCTAAGGCTGTGGGATCCATGACACTGTCTTTCGAAGATAGAACTTTAAATTTGAATAATGTGTATTATGTTCATTCCTTTGGGAAAAACTTAATATATGTAGCTCAAATTGTTGAGCAGAGTTATTATTTAAAGTTTATTGATTATGGAATCCGTATTACTTCTTCCAATTCATTTGTCACTGATGCATATTTTAAATAATGGTTTATACTATCTTTATCCTACACAACCTTTGCTATTAGACACTTAAATAGATAATGATCAAATTAGGGAACCCAAGAGGATCAAATTAATAACTCATCTGATCTAATAAAATCAACACATCTCTGGCACTTAAGACTTGGTCATATTAGTCTAGATAAGATTAAGAGACTTGTAAGGGATGGTCCACTCAAAGCCTCTGCAATAGGCTCACTGCCGACTTGTGAATCTTGTATAGAAGGAAAAATGACCAAACGACCTTTCTCTGATAAAGGTCGAAGAGCCACTGAAATGCTGGAACTAATACATTCTGATGTATGTGGTCTGCTCAGAATTCAGGCACGGGGAGGATACGAATACTTCGTTACCTTTACCAATGATTACTCAAGATATGGATTTGTCTATTTGCTCAAACACAAATATGAAACCTTTAACGTATTTAAGGTTTTTCGGGATTTAGTGGAAAAGCAAACTGGCAAACAGATCAAAACCCTTCGATCTGATCGAGGTGGTGAGTACTTGTCTGAAGACTTTGATGACTTTCTTAAAGAAGAAGATATAGCTTCTCAGCTTACAGCATCTGGCACACCTCAACAAAATGGAGTGTCATAGAGAAGGAATCGAACTTTGATGGATATGGTTAGATCAATGATGAGTTACTCATCACTCCCTAATTCCTTTAGGGGATATGCCCTCAAAACTGCCGCATATATTATGAACCAAGTTCCGTCGAAGACGGTCCCTGGTACTCCTTATGAACGATGGACTGGGCGTAAAGCTAGTTTAAGCCACATCAGAATTCGGGATTGCCCTGCACATGTGCTAAGGCAAAAGACTTGCAAGTTAGCTAGTAGGTCAGAATTATGCGTGTTCGTTGGATATCCAAAGGAAACCAAAGGTTTCGCATTCTATAGTCCCGAGTACAATAAAACGTTTGTCAGCACTAATGATCGTTTCCTTGAGGAGGACTATATGAAGAATACGAAACTTAGAACCAAAATTGTGCTTGAATAAAAGTTGGGTGAGGATGCTTCTACCTCATCTGTAAGAACTATTCTTACCCCAACTGAAACGCAACCTAACTATTCAGAACCTCGTCAAGTAGTACTTCGACGTAGTAGGAGGGTTTCTGAAAAACCTGATAGGTACATGTCTTATGGAGATACTCTCATAGCCATCGCTGACATGGATGACCCTGTTTCCTACAGCCAAGCAATGGCTGGTTCTGAATCAAACCTTTGGCTTGATGCCATGAAAGTTGAGATGGATTCGATGTATGTCAACAAAGTCTGGAAACTTGTAGACCTACCTGAAGGGGTTACACCTGTAGGGTGTAAGTGGATCTATAAGAAATAAGGGGTCCAGATGGGAACGTTGAGACGTTCAAAGCGCGATAAGTGGCTAAGGGTTATACCCAAAAGGAAGGTATCGATTATGAAGAAACCTTCTCGCCAGTCGCAATGCTTAAATCCATTTGTATACTTCTATCCATAGATGCCGCTCTCGATTATGAGATCTGGCAGATGGATGTCAAAACTGCCTTTCTGAATGGCAATCTTGACGAGCGTATTTTCATGGCTCAACCAGACGGTTTCGTGGAAAGTGATAATGAGAACAAGGTTTGTGAATTGCTTAAATCCATTTGTGGATTAAAGCAAGCATCTAGATCATGGAATATTAGATTCGATGAAACTGTAAAAGGCTTCGGTTTTGAGCAGTCAATAGATGAACCTTGTGTCTATAAATTGATACACGAGAGCAAGGTTGTGTTTCTAGTATTGTATGTCGATGATATACTACTCATTGGTAATGATGTAGGCAAATTATATGAGGTTAAAATCTGTTTAGCTAAGCAGTTTGATATAAAGGATCTAGGGGAAGCTGCGTACATTCTAGGGATTCAGATCTTTCGAGATTGAAAGAACTGGACCTTGTCGCTCTCCCAAGCATCTTATATAGATAAGGTGTTGGATCGCTACGCCATGCAAAACTCGAAGAAGGGCCTAAACCCCTTTAGACATGGAGTCTCACTCGCTAAGGACCAGTCTCCCAAGACTGCACAAGAGATTGAGGACATGAGAAAGATTCCCTATGCTTCAGCCGTAGGAAGTCTCATGTATGTTATGTTGTGCACTAGACCGTATATATGTTTCTCCTTTGGCGTAGTTAGCCGTTTCCAATCAAATTCTGAACCAGAGCACTGGGTTGCTGTTAACCATGTTCTTAAATATTTTCGGAGAACTAGGAACTTGATGCTTACATATTCAGGTACTAACCTGACTATGACGTGGTATACCGATTCCGACTTTCAGGCAGATAAGGATTCCAGGAAATCCACTTCAGGATCTGTGTTCATCCTGAATGGTGGATCTGTAGTTTGGAGGAGTATCAAGCAATCTTGCATTACTGACTCCACCATGGAAGCAGAATATGTGGCTGCTTGTGAAGCATCCAAAGAGGCTGTATGACTTAGAAAATTCCTTAAGTATTTGGAAGTAGTTCCAAATGTCAACGATCCCATGACACTTTATTGTGATAATAGTGGGGATGTTGCGAACTCAAAGGAACCTAGAAACCATAAGCGCTCTAAGCATTTTGAGAGGAAATACCATTTGATTAGAGAGATCGTGCAGCGTGGAGACGTGGAGGTGAAGAAGATCTCAACGGTGGATAACCTTGCAGATCCTTTCACCAAGGCCCTATCCAACAAGGTCTTCGACCAACATCGAGACGGATTAGGCATGATGGACTACTCTCATCTTCTTTCAGTTAAATGGGAGTTTGTTGGCAGAGATGCCCATAAGAATATTGTTTATTTACATATTGATGTACTATATAAATCTTTATAAAGTCCTTATTGTAATTTGTTGATTAAATTCATAAAAGTTGAAACGTTCATTCATTGCTTTTTATCTGATTGAAGATTTATGATATACAATAGTCTTATAGTCCTTAATCAAACCTAACAATGTGTGAAGAGAGAGACAAATGTAGATTTGCGTGAACAAACTCTTCATGGTTTGACTAAAACGATATATTCGCAATCTAAATATTAACGGACTATTGATCCTAGTATGATTGTTGGAAGAATCTATGATGTCTGGTTACGAGGCATAGAGAGTTAAGAAATCTATAATTCTTCCAGTGTATCTTTCGAAGATAATAAATTGACCAGTGCACCTTTAGAGACAATAGAAGAACAAACCATTTAACATCTTCTATCTCAAGGTCACCATGTATGAATTGCATCATGCTTACCTAAATCTTGAAATAAGACATGTCATTTCATAGCATTAATATTCTCATTTGAGAAAGTCAAATTCTAGATCCATTACGTGATCTAGACAAGGCTTATTGATGAGATATTAAGTTATGAAGATGTCCTGAACCAACTTTGTGAAGTTCTCATAGATATGGAATTCATGTACAAGATTGCTGAGATGCAATAAATATCACCGCATGCTTTATTACTTGGATTGTGAATAAATGAACTACTCAGTGTCCAAATTTAAGTATCGACAATATTTGGATGAAACAATGTGACTTGTTAGCTCCTCGTCAATACCTTGTTTCTAACTTATTCACAAGTACTAAAGGAGTTGAAGAAATAACAACTAGAAGGGTAAAGAGGTAATTTTATAAATCCCAATTAGTTGATGATATTCCAAAAGGGTAAACATAGATAACATTCAATGGATCCGCTCAATATAATTAAGTTTAATTTGTGTAGAAAATAAATTCATTTGAACCGATAGATTCTCAGTGTCAACTCTTTAGTGGAGTCAGTTGACATTAAGCTAATACTCGGAAAAGGTTTGTGAACTTTTGAGTCCGAGTATAGAAGCTCCATATGGTCACTATTACAGGTCATTAGAGTAGGATTGTTAAACTACAAGCTAAGTCAAACTAAGTTCAAATGTTGAACTAGACTTTTCTCGGAAAATGTCTATTGGGCACTTTTGTCCACATGGACATAAAATGATGTGGATGTCAAAATAAGATTTTGAATATTTTCATCTGATGATAATATAAATTATTTCCTAAAGCCGAAAAGTCGTTTAAGGCATTATGAATTAATTTCGTTATTTGTGCAATTATAATTCTACAATGGGTATTTTAAGAATTGTCTTAAAAGAAATAAGGAAGCATCTAGATGCCCCTTCCCTAGCTAGAATTCGGCCAACATGCATAAAAGAGGAGAGTTTTATTTCCCATTAATTATAAGGATAATTACCCAAAAGGAAAAGGGAAATGAATTTCCTTGAGAATGAAATAAATAAGATAAGTGAGGAAACAAATTTTCCTCCTTACTTGAGGTGTATGGCCGGCCATTCTAAGAGAGAAAGGGGAAGGGAAATTCAAATATTGTGTCATGAATACATTATTCTTTCATGAATGAACAATTGACCTTTATAGATTTTTCATTCTCCTATAAATAGAGCCTCACATAGAGATGTGAGAGGTTAAGCTTTTGCCTTGTTCTCTCTTGCTCTTGGCCGACCTTTCTCCATCTCTCTCTCTAAAAAATAATTCTTTTATTTTGGCACCTGAGTCCTCATTAGACTAAGGCTTAATTAGCTCTCTAGCTCATAGACTTGTTCTTGAGCTATTGTGTTTAATTGTGCCCACACACAAATCATTCTAAACCTCTATAGTCTCTTGTAATAGAAACCTTAGCTTTCTCAAGTTCAAGACTAGACGTGAAGGAATCGAGCCAAGGAAGAAGATCCACCTTTCCCAAAACGCTTCAAGTTTGAAGACACAAAAAAGGTTAGTATTCAAGTAGATTAAATAATGTTTTTAATTTATAACATGTATATACACTTTATCTAGGTTAGTAAAAATTGTTTTACTAGTAAAAGAAATTTTTATATTCCTTATTAATATGATTAATGATAAATTTTTCTTAACCCTAGACCTACTCAAACAATTAAAATCAACACGGACGCGGCATTCGGCAATGGTCAGACGGCTATCAGAGTTATTGCCCGCACGATGTTGGGGGAGGTTAATTTCGGTGGCGAGCGCGTTTGAAGCTTAGCTGAAAGGAGTCTCGCTTTGCAACTTAGCAAGTTCTATGGCTACTCCAGAATCGTGGTGGAAGGCGACTGCAGAGTGCTCTTGTCTTGCCTCCAAGAGCAGCGCCCTTGCCCGAGATGGAATTGCATTTCGGACTTCAAAGGACTGTTGAATCTCAGTAATTATTTCTAATCTTGTTTTTTTTCCTGGGTTAGTAGAAATGTTAACGAGGTTGCCCACGGGCTTGCTAGATGGGCCTCTAAGGCTCATTTTCTGGGTGTTTATACCTCTCGAGAAATTCCGCTCTATGTGCGGGATAGAATTTTAGACGAAATTAAAGTTTTTTCTGAGGCTTTCTTTCCTCTCGTCTCTCCTTCTTAGGGGGTGAGAGGTTTTACCGAGGCCTTTTCTTAAAAAAAAAAAACCTTCATCTGAATCCGAAAAAATGTAAATATTGTGTCAAGCATATGTAATTCAAGATCAGTAAAATGTATATCAATAAAATGTTAGGATTCAAGCTCGAAATCTCATTTCATCACAGAACAATAAGTAGATAAAAGAAACGATGCTTCATTTACATATACAAAGTCCAGAATGAGAAGGAGTCCAGACATGATCGTTGGCAAAGGAAAGTTGTATGTCCTGATGCAAAAAATATAACAAGAAAATGATTTTAGATAACACAAGTTTGATAGAGGTTCACTCATTACGAAGAAAATCCTCTTGAGACTTGCATAGTCACACAAAAATTTAAAAGAGTTGATAATTTTAAGTATTTCTAATTTTGGTATGAATAAAATGTTGGAATTTGATTAACAATTAACCTAATTTAATTATGAAACACATCAATATGTGGCGGAATTTCATAATTCAATTTAACATATTATAAACGTTTTAAAACATGTTCGATAACCATATCATTAAATCTAACCTAACATGTCAATAAATTTACAATCACATCAATAAATTTATCTAAGCATGCAAACGAATAATTCAAATACATATAATTATTCTAAAACATCATATTATTCAGATCCAATTCGTTCGAGGGATACTTACATAAGATTTGGATCTGCGAGAGCAAGTCTCGGTGTACGTCAAGGTGGTCGGGCGATCCTCTACGCCACGCGCGTCCAAGAAATCCTCAAAACCGTCGTGCCTTCGATCCTCCAAAATTAGCCGGCCCTGGGGAGAGAAAAATCACTCAAACAACCACAAGTTGAGTCAATGACAATACTCTAGGGATTTTTAGGAGACAAAGAGGGTGGGCTCTTTCGTAGGAACAAGAGAAGAAGGAATAAAAGGAAAATCTTTCTACGGATCGCTCTCTCAATTCTTTTGGGATTTTGGCCAAGTATTTTTCTCCTTGGGAGAGAGCAAATAGTCGGCCAAGATGGGAGGGGAGAGAGAGAGTGGCCGTGTGAAAGCTAGGTCAAAAGAGAGAGAGAAGAGCTCCTTTTATTTCAGGGAGAATGGGCTCAATTAGGTCAAAAACAATTAATGACCAATTAATCAAACTTAAACCCGATAAATCATTTAAGCAATTTTCCAACCCCTTATTTGCATTAAGTGGCCGGCCATCTTATGTATTTATCTCCCAAATATTTTCAATTTATTTCTAAAATAATATTTAATTAATTTAGAACATCTCATTTATTTAATGACAAGTCATTAATTATTTTCATACTAAATAATGTTGTACGAAACGAGAAAATATTTATTTTCATCTTTTATTTATTTGAATCATCAAATTATATTATTATCAATATAATAACACAATATGATTCGTTAAATAAATGTAATAATAAATAACGAATTATTTATTTAATTACTTAGAAAATAATTTTCTTAGTGTAAATCACAATTTACTTTTAATGAGAAAATCGATCTTTTCTTGTTCACTAATATCTCATCCAAGAGTCTAATATTGAGACCTTATGGACCCACATGAACGAAGCTTTAGAATAAAGATCGGACGCAAAAGTTAACAAACTTTTTCCGACTTTTAATTCTTAATATTAGTCGATTCCACTAAAGGACCAATATTGAACATCTGTTATTTGTGAACAAGAAAAACATAAAGTGAAATGTGTCAACATGTCACATGTTTTATTTTAAAGAATTCTTTATTCGATGAATACCAGGCCTGGTTTATTCGCTCACACTCTCATAACAGAGCGTGGTGTGATACTAATGCCTTAGCACTGTTTCAACACAAATTCCATATCTGTGAATCACATGTTTCAACGAAACAGTATTATGACACCAAATGTCGGGTCAATGAAACTTCATTTAGCCATTGCCCATTGACAAATCAAATGTCACAAAGTGTTACAAGAATACATGTACTCACTTCAGGATTTAGGTAATTACTAAAATACCCCTCGTATGTGAGTTTGAGGTTTCGAGTGATTAAACGGTTTTATCTCGAACTTCAAAACTTCACTGGTCTTGTTCAATATCTTCATTAAGATATCAAGAATGAATTACAGAGTCACAACTCTCCATATCACAAGATAAGATATCGTTTAATTCATTCTAACAATCATTACTAGGAATCGATTGCCCAATCGATGTTTAGATTGCGAACTATTATTTAAACTAGTCATAAGAAGGTATCTTGTCAAGTCTGTACTTAGCACTTCTTTCGTTGATGACAGTTTCAGAGCGTAGACATAAATGCGTAAACACAATCTTAAATAAGAATGGATATTCAATCTTTATTTAATTTCAAAGCAAGACAAATACAAAAGTATTTAATATCAAAAATCTCCTTTGTGGGCATAAATGCCAACAAACTCCCACTTGACTCAAAGGAGATGCGAATGATCTTTCAGTCCTAATCCTTCTAGGTGTCCCTCGAAGACCTTACTGGTTAAAGGCTTCGTGAAGGGATCAGCAAGGTTGTCCAACGTTGAGATCTTCATACAGAAGCGATCCATGATCTTATCAATATAAGATGCTTGAGAAAGCGCTAACTTTCGGTTCTTCTGATCTCTAAAGATCTGAATCCCCAGAATGTAAGCCGCTTCTCCAAGATCCTTCATCTCAAACTGCATTGACAGCCAGATCTTAACCTCTGATAACTTTCCCACATCATTCTCAATGAGGAGTATGTCATCTACATAAAGGATTAAGAAGACCACTTTGCCATCGTTTACCATCTTATAAACACATGGCTCATCTAAAGACTGATCAAAGCCGTAGCTTTTTACAGTCTCGTCGAATCTAATATTCCATGATCTAGATGCTTGCTTTAGTCCATAAATTGACTTTAGCAACTCACAAACCTTGCCCTGTTGGCCTTTCTCCATGAACCCGTCTGGTTGAGCCATGTAAATGCGCTCGTCAAGATTTCCATTCAAAAATTCAGTCTTGACATCCATCTGCCAGATTTCATAATCTAGGGCGGCAGCAATGGATAAAAGAGTACGAATGGACTTTAGCATCGCCACGGGCGAGAAGGTATCTTCATAGTCGATACCTTCCTTTTGTGTGAACCCCTTCGCCACAAGTCGTGCTTTAAATGTCTCGACATTTCCATCCGGTCCTCTTTTCTTCTTGTAGATCCATTTACACCCAACAGGCTTGATGCCTTCAGGTAAATCTACAAGTTTCCAGACTTGGTTGACATACATCGAATGCATTTCAACGTTCATGGCTTCTTGCCATAGGTTTGCTTCAGAACTCTGCATCGCCTGGGAAAATGATACTGGATCATCTTCCTCCTTGTATGCGACTGCAGCAAAGGCCTCTTCGATGTACATCAATCGCTCAGGTTGTCGTACAATCCTGCTACTGCGACGAATCGTAGGAGGCTCAAGTTCCGAATGTGGTTCTTCTATTGTTGGTGTAGGACTTGTCCTATCTTGTGAAGTACCAGCTACTTCACCCAACATCTCCTTCAGCTAAAGTTTGCTTCTTGGTACGGTATTCTTCATATAATCCTCTGTCAAGAAACCTAGCGTTCGTGCTAACGAACGTTTTCTTGTCAGTAGGACTATAAAATGTGTACCCTTTTGTTTCTTTCGAATATCCTATGAAAAAGCATAATTCTGAATGACTAGCCAACTTGCTAGTCTTTTGTCTCAGCACGTGTGCCGGACAACCCCAGATCTTGATGTGGTTTAGAACAGATTTCTTACCACACCATCTCTCGTAGGGAGTGCCGGGAACCATTTTTGACGGAACCTGGTTCAGAATATGAGCTGCCGTTTCTAAGGCATATCCCCAGAACGAATCAGGAAGAGATAAGTAACTCATCATTGATCTCACCATATCTAGTAGCGTTCGGTTCCTTCTCTCTGACACACCGTTTTTTTGTGGGGTGCCAGATGCTGTAAGCTGAGAATGAATGCCTTCTTCTTTAAGAAGATCCTCGAACTTATCAGACAAGTACTCTCCTCCTCGATATGATCGAAGGGTTTTGATTTTTTTCTCTCTTTGCTTCTCAACCAAGGCCCGATATTGTTTGAACATTTCAAAAGTATCGGATTTGTGTCGCATGATAAGCGCGTTTTAGACGTTATTATTAAGCAATTCGAGACGAAAATTCGATGCGAATCCTTAAGTGTTTTTTATAGTTTTCGCAGTGTTGGTTGTTTTTGTTGCAGATTTTGCTAAGAGATCGAGTTTGGAACACAGGAGCAAAATTGGAGCGAAAAAGGAGAAAAATCAGCTTTAAGGAGATTTCAGTGATGAGCACCCGAGTGCCCATCGCGGGTGCGATCATGTTCATCGCGTCGCGATAATTGTTGGTCGCGTCGCGATGGAAGCGTCAGGAGAGAGAAATTTTCCCTTTCTTTTGCGTTTTTTTTGGGCGAGAAATTTAGAGAAAAAGGGGGATCAGGGTTACAGAAACGGGACGGAGAGTCTATGTGACACACAGCAACCACAAGAAAAGAAATCCCTTTTTGCTTAATTTTCGGAGAGAGGAACAGAGTTCACGACGAGTCTGCAGCAACTTCTACTACGCTAGTTTTATTCTTCCCCTTCATTTTGCACTTAGTATTTGTATTTGTTTTCGATTGAGATCATGAATTCTTTTGTGTTTATGTTTTTCGTTATTTCCACCATCATCATGAACTAATCCTATAGAGGGTAGTGGTGGATCTTCTTTTGAATTCTGTTATGAACTGTTGTTGATCTAGAGTTTGATTCGTTTCAATGATGCATTTTTTATTGGCTTGTTATTAATGCTTACATGAAATTGATCACTTTGTGTATGATTCTTGAATTAATCGATTATTCTAGCGAGAATTGATAAATTGAGCATTAGGCTAACAAACCTTGAATTACTGCGATGACTAGAGATAGCCGTAGGATTTAGGGATTCATTTTGTGTTCTTGATTGTATTGCAAATTAGGATTTTAATCTTGAAACCGAGAGGTAAAAGATGGTTCTGATTTAGGTTGTTGATATCACTCTAGCGAGGATTGACAATAAGTATACGTGAGCACGAATACGGTATTAATGAACAGTGAAGCAAATTCGAAGTCAATTAGGTTCGTAACGGAAGAATAAAGAAGTGAAACCTCGCCCTTGTCTCCCACATTCATCTTTATCTAGTTTTAATTAAATTGTTTTATATTTTAGAAGTTATTCTATTCACATCACATTCTCTATTGAATTAAATTGTAGTCGACTTTGATTCGCATTTAATTATAAATCCTCGTGGGAACGAACTGAACTTGCTAACTATATTACTTGTTCGACGTGTGCACTTGCGCGCGCGATTTTCGCAACATCGCATTAAGAAAACATGACCAAAACGTGAGTAGTCATCAGTGAAGGTTACAAAGTATTCGTAACCTCCTCTTGCCTGAATATTGAGTGGACCACATACATCACTATGTATGGGTTCCAATACTTGTGTGACTCTTAGACCTTTCAAAGAGAAAGGTCTCTTGGTCATCTTGCCTTCAAGACAGGATTCACACGTGGGCATAGATCCCACGTTTAGAGATTTCAAAGGACCATCCTTTGTTAACCTCTTAATCCTATCTAGGCCAATATGTCCAAGACGCAAGTGCCATAGATATGTATCATTCGTTTCATCACTATGAAATGTCTTACGCTTCCTGAGTGAATCATTATTCACCTCAGTGTCCAAGATTGTCGGCTCATTAGGATATAGATAATAAATAGAATCTACTCGATGAGCTTTAGAAATAAAACAACCATTAAGAAAAATTTCAATACCATTATTGACTTTAAACTCATAATGTTGTTCTTCTAAACGACCAAAAGAAATTAAGTTCTTGCAAAAATCTGGAACATAATAAACGTTATTCAATAATAAAGCCTTATTCCCAAAATTTAACTGCATGGTCCCGACAGATCTGGCTCTGACCTTCGTTCCATTCCCCCAGTTGAACGTGAACTCTTCTTCACCTAAGCTTATGGTTTTCCTGAAACCATTCAGATTACACACAATATGGTCAGAAGCCCCGCAGTCTAAAATCCAGGGTGATTCTTTATATGTCGTGTAACATGCTTGGGTGACGAAAGCCATACATTTCCCCTTGACAGTCTTGAGGTAGGCAGGGCAGTTCCTTCGCCAATGGCCGACTTCTCCGCAATGGTGGCACTTGTGTTTAGACTTGTCCACCTTTGCGATGCCCTTGCCCTTGACATCAGCAACCTTCTTGTAAGGTGTATTGGATCTCGTTCGGTTGGCGTTTTTGGGACCCTTCATCACTCTCTTCGACCCAGAAGTGAAAGCCCTATGTTCGGCAACATTGGCTTCACTAGTCTTCTTCTTGGTCTTAGGAAGAAGTCCCTCGGCAGTCTGCAACTCCTTCATCAGATCGGTTACAGAATAATCGAGCTTGTTCATGGAGTAGTTCAGACGGAAGCTATCGAAAGAATCCGTCAGAGTCTCCAAGATCATGTCGACCTTGGTGAGTCCATCGATCTCCGATCCGAGAATCTCCATGTCGTTCAGGTGACCCATGATCACTAGCATGTGGTCCCTGACTGACGTTCCCGACTTCATCCGACAATTCATGAAATTTCGGATTGCCTGCTGCCTCGCCTGACGCCCATGATATCCAAACATGTCATGAAGATTGTAGAGCATGTCATATGTCGTGGCAATGTCCTTGTGAGATTTTTGCAACACATTGCTCATGGAACACAAGATATAACACTTGGCAATCTCATCGGACCTTACCCACGTGTCATAGGCGTTCTTGTCCTCCTGGCTTGAGTCCGCACTCGGAGCTGGAGGACACGGGGTAGTGAGAACATACTTGTGCTTTTCCACCGTCAGTACGATGTCGAGGTTACGTTTCCAATCAACGTAATTCTCACCCTCGAGTTTGTTATAACTCAGTATAGATGCAAGTGGATTCATGATATTGCTGAAATTAAATGAAATGAATAAATTTAGCGTATGCTACAGTTTCGAATTATGATGCATGTACAATCCTAAATTAGTGAGGAAAGCGATAAATAATTCATGGTATTATGAACAAAAATGATCAATTACTTTTCCTAGGGGAAACCGCAATTGATCGCCTTTCATAGTCGTGACACATCACTATTTAGTTTGAACCATACAAGAAGTCACAACTTCTAGTTCTCGCTAATTACCATGGACTTTGGTCACTTATGTTTAACGCATAGCCTCTATGGAGGGTTACTTTAAACAATAATTCTAAGCGTGTAACCAACATGTGGGCCCTTATCCAAGTTACTTTGAAAACGGTCGCGTCGCGATGGAAGCGTCAGGAGAGAGAAATTTTCCCTTTCTTTTGCGTTTTTTTTGGGCGAGAAATTTAGAGAAAAAGGGGGATCAGGGTTACAGAAACGGGACGGAGAGTCTATGTGACACACAGCAACCACAAGAAAAGAAATCCCTTTTTGCTTAATTTTCGGAGAGAGGAACAGAGTTCACGACGAGTCTGCAGCAACTTCTACTACGCTAGTTTTATTCTTCCCCTTCATTTTGCACTTAGTATTTGTATTTGTTTTCGATTGAGATCATGAATTCTTTTGTGTTTATGTTTTTCGTTATTTCCACCATCATCATGAACTAATCCTATAGAGGGTAGTGGTGGATCTTCTTTTGAATTCTGTTATGAACTGTTGTTGATCTAGAGTTTGATTCGTTTCAATGATGCGTTTTTTATTGGCTTGTTATTAATGCTTACATGAAATTGATCACTTTGTGTATGATTCTTGAATTAATCGATTATTCTAGCGAGAATTGATAAATTGAGCATTAGGCTAACAAACCTTAAATTACTGCGATGACTAGAGATAGCCGTAGGATTTAGGGATTCATTTTGTGTTCTTGATTGTATTGCAAATTAGGATTTTAATCTTGAAACCGAGAGGTAAAAGATGGTTCTGATTTAGGTTGTTGATATCACTCTAGCGAGGATTGACAATAAGTATACGTGAGCACGAATACAGTATTAATGAACAGTGAAGCAAATTTGAAGTCAATTAGGTTCGTAACGGAAGAATAAAGAAGTGAAACCTCGCCCTTGTCTCTCACATTCATCTTTAACTAGTTTTAATTAAAAAAATTTATATTTTAGGAGTTATTCTATTCACATCACATTCTCTATTGAATTATATTGTAGTCGGCTTTGATTCGCATTTAATTATAAATCCTCGTGGGAACGAACTGAACTTGCTAACTATATTACTCGTTCGACGTGTGCACTTGCGCGCGCGATTTTCGCAACAAGTTTTTCGCGCCGCTGCCGGGGACTTATTTAATTATTTGTGAATCTGATTTATACTGCAATTTGAATATGTTCTTAAACTAATTCTATCTACGTATTCGTGTGCCATTTCAGGTGTATACGAAAAGACGGATCATCAGCTATACTTCCGATCGACCTTGAGATAGAAAAGACGTGCAAAAGAAATCGGAAGACAAGAAGGCACGAACGTCAAGAACCAGAGAGTCCAGAACAAGAACGCCAAGAACCGATGGATGATTTTCCGAATATTTGGCAGCAAATTCCCGAGGAACCTGTCCTCGTGGAAAGACCTCTCATTGACTACGTATCACCAAATGCCGAGGGTTATCGATCAGCCATCTGTAAACCAGCGATTACGGCGGATCAAAGCTTTCACATCAACAGGGGAATTATCAACATGATTCAACAGAATCAATTTTCCGGAGCCCCCAATGAAGATCCGAATGAGCACATCTGCAATTTCAACGAGATGTGTGACACATTTCACATCCTCAATATTCCGGTGGACGCCGTACGACTACGGCTATTTTCATTATTGTTAAGGGACCGAGCCAAAGGGTGGTTGCAATCACTGCCGTCCGACTCCATATACTCATGGGAGGACCTCTGCAACGCTTTCTTCACCAAGTACTTCCCGTTCGAGAAAACCACTCGCCTTCGGAATGAAATTCACAGCTTCCGTCAATGGGACGGAGAAACTTTAAGCGAGGCGTGGTCTCGATTCAAGGAGATGCTTAGAAAATGCCCCCACCATGGGATTGCTCGGGCAGATTTTCTAGGTACATTTTACTATGGTCTACTAA
The DNA here is from genome assembly GCA_958296335.1 of Urtica urens. Taxonomy (NCBI): domain Eukaryota; kingdom Viridiplantae; phylum Streptophyta; class Magnoliopsida; order Rosales; family Urticaceae; genus Urtica; species Urtica urens. The sequence goes on along the minus strand of OY282530.1, from coordinate 6,771,896 downwards.
CCCCTACTAAGACTTTAGTAAACACTGCAGCAGGCGGAGCAGCGCTCACAAAGACGCCATCAGAATTTTACGAACTACTTGAAGAGTTGGCAAGGGCAAACGAGCAGTACCCTATGGAGCGCAAAATTCTGAAGCCCGAGCCGAACACCGTTCATGCATCGTCGTCAAGCAACTCATTGACTGACTCGGAGCTATTGAAGATGATGTCAACTCAGATGGCTCTCATCACGAAGCAAATGGCGCAATTCGACGCTCAAGCCAAGGCGGTGCAAGCTTCGATGTCTGAGCCATGCTTTTGGTGCAACGGAGGACACTCATCCAACGAGTGCCCAACAAGATTCGAGGAAAACGCAAATTATGTGGGAAACTCCAACCGTCCGACGTTTCAGAATTCTAACAATTCTTATACGGGCGCGAAGAACAATCACCCAAATCTATCGTGGCGTCAACCACCGAATCAAGCTCAAAGGCAACCTCAAGGGAACCAACAGTTCCAACAACAGAGTTTTCAACAAACCGGCAACCAACAACAACAACAACAGAAAGTGAATCTCGAGGAAATGATGGCGACATTCATGAACGCACCGCTATTCAGAGTCAGTCAGCTCAGATACAAAGTCTCGAGACACAGATGGGTCAATTAGCGTCAACATTGACCGGGAGAACTCAAGGATCACTTCCTAGCAACACCGAGGTTAATCCGAAAAATCATGTTAATGCTATTACCTTACGCAGTGGATTAGTTTTGGATGATGCAGAGAAGAACACAGGAAAGAGGGCCCTGGAAACCCAGGAAACGTCTTCATCGCGACGCGATGGAGAGGCATCGCGACGCGATGAAGGAGAATCGAGATTGGTCGCGACGCGACCGACCTCATCGCAACGCGATGGGCAATCGGGTCTCAAGTCTTTAGGAGCCGAAAATGAGGCCAGTTCATCGAAAATTCAGCCTTTTCCGCAAGTACCAGTTCCATACCCTCAGAGACTGAAGAATGTGAAGTTGGATAAGAAATTTGGAAAGTTTATTGAAGTATTCAAGCAACTGCACATCAACATTCTGTTCGCTGACGCCATCGAACAGATGTCGAGTTATGCAAAAATTTTAAAGACATCCTCACACACAAGAGAGAGATTGAAGACTGCAGCACTATCGCTTTATCTGAAGAATGCAGCGCAATCATCCAGAGGAAGCTTCCTCAAATATTGAAGGATCCAGGGAGTTTTACTGTTCCATGTGCTATTGGTGACTCGTATTTCGAGAAAGCCCTATGCGATCTTCGAGCAAGTATCAATCTCATGCCTTTTTCGATCTTTCAGAAACTGGGAATAGGCAAAGTGAGACCAACTCGAGTCACACTTCAAATGGCGGATCGTTCAGTCAAGTATCCACGGGGAGTCATCGAGGACATCCTTGTAAAGGTAGACAAATTTATATTCCCAGCTGACTTTGTGGTGCTAGATATGGTGGAGGACAGAGACATTCCAATCATCTTGGGGAGGCCATTCTTAGCGACTGGGGGAGCACTCATCGACGTGCAGAAAGGAGAATTAAAACTGAGGGTGCAAGACGAGGAAGTTATCTTCAACTCGATGAAGTATCCAAAGGCAAGCGACGACATCTTCAGAGTGGACGTGTGCGAAGAAATTGTCAACAATTACTGTTTTCGTCCTGAGAACCCTCTACAGGTATGTCTCACTAACTCGATTTATTTTGCTAATCAGTTTGTTCAGTGGGAAGCACAGGAACAGGTGCAGTACATTGACGGATTTGACGCCGATAGAAGAAAAATTTTCGAAGACTTGGGAGCGGGTGCAGAGCGCACAAAACCGTCAATCGAGGAGCTGCCGAAAGTTGAGTTGAAGGAGCTGCCTTCACACCTTCGCTATGCATTTCTAGGCGAAAATGACACACTTCCGGTGATCATCTCAGCACACTTGAAGAAGGATGAAGAAGACAAGCTCTTGAGAGTGCTGCGGGATCACAAAACTGCCATAGGATGGACCCTTTCCGACATAAACGGAATAAGTCCATCATACTGCGCACATCGTATTCTCATGGAAGAAGGACATCGACCATCCGTGGAGCATCAACGCCGGCTGAATCCAACTATGAAAGAGGTCGTTCGAAAGGAGATACTGAAGTGGCTTGACGCGGGAGTGATTTACCCCATATCTGACAGTCAATGGGTAAGCCCGGTCCAGTGCGTACCTAAGAAGGGAGGAATGACGGTGATTCGTAACGACAACAACGAGCTTATCCCAACGCGCACAGTGACGGGATTCCGAATCTGTATGGATTATCGCAAGCTCAACAATGCCACCAGGAAGGACCATTTTCCTCTACCGTTCATCGATCAAATGCTTGATCGACTTGCCGGGCATGAATTCTACTGTTTTCTTGATGGATATTCCGGCTACAATCAAATAGCCATCGCACCCGAAGATCAAGAAAAGACCACATTCACATGCCCATATGGTACGTTTGCTTTTAGAAGGATGCCTTTTGGTTTATGCAACGCACCGGCTACATTCCAACGATGTATGATGGCAATTTTTTCCAGTATGGTAGGTCGAACCATTGAAGTATTCATGGATGATTTTCCTGTTTTTGGTTCTACTTACGATGTGTGTTTGAGAAATTTGTCAGAAGTATTAGGCAGGTGTGTAGAGACAAATTTGGTGCTGAATTGGGAGAAGTGCCACTTCATGGTGAAGGAAGGTATCGTGTTGGGGCATCGAGTTTCAGCGCAGGGATTAGAGGTGGACAGAGCCAAAATAGCAACGATAGAAAAGCTTCCACCGCCAATTTCAGTCAAAGGAGTGCGCAGTTTTTTGGGACATGCAGGATTTTACAGACGGTTCATCAAAGACTTCTCAAAAATCACGACGCCGCTGTGCAGTCTACTTGAGAAGGACGTCAAATTCATCTTCGACGAGGCATGTCTCCAAGCCTTCAACACTTTGAAGGAGAAGTTGAGCACAGTACCAGTGATTGTGGCACCAGAGTGGGAGTCACCATTTGAGATTATGTCCGACGCAAGCGATCATGCAGTGGGCGCAGTGCTCGGACAACGACGAGGCAAGGCTTTTCATGCCATCTACTACGCGAGTCGAACGCTCAACGACGCACAGTTAAACTACACCACGACTAAGAAAGAGCTCCTCGCTGTAGTGTTCGCCTTTCACAAATTCAGACCGTATGTCATCGGGAACAAAGTCATCGTCTACACCGACCACGCCGCCATTCGCTACCTCATGACGAAAAAAGATGCAAAACCCCGTCTCATCCTGTGGGTGCTTCTTTTGCAAGAATTCGACCTAGAAATCAAAGACAAGAAGGGCACAGACAATGTTGTTGCAGATTATTTATCGAGACTCGAGACACTAGAGCACGTTCATGATCGAGTCCGACCGATCGATGAAAACTTCCGGGACGAAAAGGTGATGGCGATCAGAGTTGTAGAGACACCGTGCTTCGCTGACTACGTCAACTACTTGGCAAGTGGTGTTCTCCCAAGTGAAATAACGTATCATCAACAGAAGAAATTCCTCTCAGATGTACGTCACTTTTACTGGGAAGAACCCATTCTCTACCGACAGTGTGCATACATGGTGATCAGGAGATGCATTCCTGAGGACGAGATGAGCTCAATTCTTCGCCATTGTCACGCACTCGAATGTGGCGGACACTTCGGACCAGCCAAAACTGCAGCAAAGGTACTTCAAAGTGGTTTTTATTGGCCTACTTTATTTCGGGACAGTCGCTACTTCGTTTCTTTATGTGACAGGTGTCAGCGAACCGGAAACATGTCAAATCGGAACGAGATGCCACTGACAAACATGCTAGAAATCGAACCATTCGACGTTTGGGGGATCGACTTCATGGGGCCCTTTCCACCTTCTTACGGCAGCAAGTACATCTTACTGGCGGTGGATTACGTGTCCAAATGGATCGAAGCAAAGGCCACCCCAACAAACGACAGGAAAGTCGTCCTCAAATTTCTCAAGCAGAACATATTCACGAGGTTCGGAACTCCCAGAGCGATAGTGAGCGACGGAGGATCACATTTCTGCAACCGTCAGTTTGAGACTCTACTGTCGAAATATAGCGTCAACCACCGGAAATCGCTCGCCTATCACCCTCAAGCGAATGGACAAGCCGAAGTCTCAAATCGAGAGATCAAAAAGATCCTAGAGAAGACGGTGGGCCAAACTCGGAAAGACTGGGCAAACAAGCTCGATGACGCACTCTGGGCATACAGGACGGCGTTCAAAACTCCGATAGGAATGTCACCTTACGCCCTTGTATACGGAAAAGCGTGCCATCTGCCGGTCGAGCTGGAGCACAAGGCGTTATGGGCAATGAAGAAGCTTAATTTTGATGAGAAGGCGGCGGGACATCAAAGGTTGCTACAGCTAAGCAACCTCGACGAATTCCGAAGAGAGGCTTACGAGAACGTCAAAATCTACAAGGAAAAGACAAAGCTCTGGCACGACAGACACATTGTGAAGAAAGATCTTACGCCAGGGCAGTCGGTGCTTTTATTCAACTCACGTTTGCGTCTTTTTCCAGGAAAACTGAAGTCACGTTGGTCGGGACCATTTGAAGTAGTCACAGTCTACCCACACGGAGCGATTGAGCTAAAGAGCAAGAATGGCGAGAAATTCAAGGTGAACGGTCAAAGAGTCAAGCCGTATTTTGGGACCCCGCTAGAAGAGGAGAAAACTGTTACATATCTCGGCATATAAGGTCAGGTAACACGTCAAGCTATTGACGATTAAACGAGCGCTTATGGGAGGCAACCCACATGTTTTCAGTTTTATAGGTAATGTTTTTTTTTCGTTGTTTTCATTTTTATTAAATAAATAAATAAATAAATAAAATAAAATAAAAAAAGATATCGCCATTTCACAGAGTGCCCATCACGATGCGATGAGGCAGAGTCGCGTCGCGATGGGTCTGATTTTAATGTGGTCGCGACGCTCCCTAGTCCATCGCGACGCGATAGACTAAAATCTGACGGTTTTTATTGAAAATTTTCACTCTCTCCTCACTTTTACACATCCACTCGGTTTTATACTAATTTTCTCTCTACAAAACGAATTTCTTTCGACCTAAACTCTCAAAAATCTCACTATTGCACATTTTTGATCTACCATCACAACACAAAGTTTCTTCTACACGAGCCGATCTATCCGTTTACGTTGATTTCATACTCACTCCCTTTGTTTTCATCTCCGAATAAACTTGAGGTAAAATTTCGTTTTTGGACGTGTATTGCCTGTATAATTAGTTGATTGTGATGTGTAGCAAGAATATATTGTTTTGTGTAGAGATTTTGGGTGTCGAGTTATACGTTATACCCACAAATTTTCTCTATTTTAGCTGCACGCCATGTGTTCGATAAAATGTATAAGAGAAAAGTTGTGTGGTATTGAGAGCAGATTTGACACTTTTTTTTTGGTGTTTTATAGATATGGCATCAAGAGCGATACATGACCGAGACAACAAATTTTCCAAAGAGGGTGAGACCGGAACCATCGAGCGCGTCAAGAAAGTTTGTGGTCGGAGGAGCGGACGCCTACGCACGCTTGGAAGGTGTTGCGATCATTCCCGAACGAATGATCGAGGCCACAGCCGACGTGAGTACCTTCGGGTACATGCGTCACCAAATTGACGAGTGGGGGTGGAGGGATCTTGCGTCAATCAACAGAGTCCCCAACATCACAATGGTGCGAGAATTTTACGCTAACCTTTTCGCAGGGACTCCAGGATCCGCAACGGTCATGGTTAGGGGGAAAGAAGTCAACATCTCCCCGACGGCCATCAACCAATTCCTCAACAATCCGGAGGTTGATAGCGAATTTTACGACTCCAACATGCTACATCTGCCAACGGACATCATCCTCAACACCCTTTGTCGACTCCCTGAAAGATGGAAGTTGACATCATCAGGTGCACCACGAGAGTTATCAACGGCGCGAATGAACAAATTCGCAAAGCATGGACGTACTTTATGGCATCCAACATCGTTCCCAACAATCACACCCACGAACTTACGGTACACCGTGCCTTTATCCTATATTGCATTGTGACCGACCAACCGTTAGACGTAGTTCAAATAATCAGGGATAGCATAGGCCACATCTCCTCCCGGGACGCGCAGCAAAACATGGGATTTCCTGGGCTTATCACGATGATGTGCGCCAACGCACGAGTCCCAACAGACAGAGGAGATGAAATGGGAGTGCTCGGGAAGCCGATCGATGCCACCTTCATGAGTCGATTGAAGCAAAAATGGCCGTTCGCCGAACCTTCAGGTCAAGGATTCTCAGCAGATCCGGAAGTGTTTCCGGCAGCGCAGGAACAAGAAGCAGGACCTTCACAATACGCCGGCGACAACGAGCCACCGAACCAGACCGGTTACGACCCTGGATACGCGCAGATGATGGAGATGTTGACCAAGATGGATACCAACATCGGGCGAATCGACGAACGGCAAATGACGTTCCAGGACGAGATGGGTAGACGCTTTGACAACGTCAACACCAGGCTCGACCACATGGACTCGTTCCTACACGAGCACGCCAGGCGGTCGGTGGCCACGCACCAATTCCATGAGCAGGTGTACGACACGTGGGTCAATCGCTACGCACCTCCACCGGACACCACCCGTCACGATGCATCGGAGCCACCGCCATATTACCCACCGTTCCCATCGTATCCAGATCACCTCACGTACGACTACCCTCCATACCACCCATATCCTCCGCCGGATGACGAGTGAGTTAGCCGTTCACTCACAAGGTAAGTTCCCTCAGTCCCATTCTATTTTATGTCTCTCACATTGAGGACAATGCGTGAATTGAGTTTGGGGGGGAAAGTTTTCTTGCGATATATGTACTCTCGTCGTGTTTAGTTTCTTTGTTTTGTTAGCGTAGTTTGTGCTAGGTTGTATCTGATAGGTGATTTGATATTGCTAAGTAGATTGATTCACACATGCTTGTCAATGAGATTTTGAGTTTTAAAGACTTTAGGCTTAGGAGTAAAAATTCATGAATTGTTAGGAGGAAATTGAGTTTTGAGAATCTTTTTTGTCACATAAGCCCGAATTTTGTATGTCTCGAAGTTTAGGAATGCTAGATGCGTGTTATTGTCAATTAATTGAAATAAAAGGCACCTTATTTACTAGAACTTTCTCCAATCCCTAATCGAGGCGAAATTGAGTACACATTGATCTAGCAAGAATGATTTAGGCATTAGGATAAACCCTTCAAGCCAAAAAGCCGGACCCAAAAATATTGAATATCATTTAGAACCCGGTCACAAAAAGCCTAATGTTTACCTTCTCGTTACTTAGTCAGAAAAAGCCGTGAGCCATAAATTTTCAAATTCCCACAGAAAATCCGTTGAATTTTAGCGACTCCGGAAAACAACTAAATTTGTTGAGCTTTAAGCGAGAAGTCATATGAGACTATTTGGTTATCTTTAGTGAGTTTTGCTCGTTCTTTGTAGAAGTATCATATGTAAACACCACGTCAAGTAGTAATATTGTAAAAAAAATCTTCTCTTTGTCTTCTTCTTTAAAATAAAAAAAAATAAAAAAAAATAAGAATTGAAAGTTGAAAAGAGAAGTGTTAGTCATTGCGACGTGGTGTAATAGAAAAGGCTATGTGAGCCAAGATTTGAGAAAATATGAGAGAAAAAGAGAGTGGTAAATGAGGAAAACATGTCTTGGGAAAGAAAGAAAAAAAAAAGTTAGAAGTTCCCCAGTTCTTATTCAAGTCGCTAAGGTCAACCCTAGTCACTAAAATTTTCACTTCCATACCCTTGACCCGAGCCTAACATTACAAGCCTCATAAGACCTTTTGACGAACTAGAAATGATTTGTGTGCATTAGTGGAGATCAAGAGAAAGGAGAAAGCCTATGGTAAGTCAAAATTGTAAATAACAAACCTCAAATATATATTACAATTTTTTTTGTGTGACTCTTTATGATTTTGGTTGGCGAGATGAAAATTTTAGGTATCCGACACTTCGAGATGGATAGACATTGAAAAACGGCTAAAGACAATATTAGATTCTACTTTCTCATTTGAAGTCTAGCAATTGACGATGATGTTTAAAACCATGAATTTCCAAAACCAAAAGTCTTGAAAATGAGAAATAGAGTCGTAGCGTGGATTAATTGAACTAGCAGTAATAATGGCCCTATCATTGTGTCGGGTAGTTCGTACTTGAGTCATATTTTTTGTTTTGGTTGTTTGTTTATTTGCACTTCTTAGTTTTTTTTTATTATTGCTTGAGGACAAGCAAGAATTTGAGTTTGGGGGAGTTTGATAAGCGCGTTTTAGACGTTATTATTAAGCAATTCGAGACGAAAATTTGATGCGAATCCTTAAGTGTTTTTTATAGTGTTCGCAGTGTTGGTTGTTTTTGTCGCAGATTTTGCTAGGAGATCGAGTTTGGAACACAGGAGCAAAATTGGAGCGAAAAAGGAGAATAATCAGCTTTAAGGAGATTTCAGTGATGAGCACCCGAGTGCCCATCGCGGTGCGATCATGTTCATCGCGTCGCGATAATTGTTGGTCGCGTCGCGATCGCACATGGTCGCGTCGCGATGGAAGCGTCAGGAGAGAGAAATTTTCCCTTTCTTTTGCGTTTTTTTTGGGCGAGAAATTTAGAGAAAAAGGGGGATCAGGGTTACAGAAACGGGACGGAGAGTCTATGTGACACACAGCAACCACAAGAAAAGAAATCCCTTTTTGCTTAATTTTCGGAGAGAGGAACAGAGTTCACGACGAGTCTGCAGCAACTTCTACTACGCTAGTTTTATTCTTCCCCTTCATTTTGCACTTAGTATTTGTATTTGTTTTCGATTGAGATCATGAATTCTTTTGTGTTTATGTTTTTCGTTATTTCCACCATCATCATGAACTAATCCTATAGAGGGTAGTGGTGGATCTTCTTTTGAATTCTGTTATGAACTGTTGTTGATCTAGAGTTTGATTCGTTTCAATGATGCATTTTTTATTGGCTTGTTATTAATGCTTACATGAAATTGATCACTTTGTGTATGATTCTTGAATTAATCGATTATTCTAGCGAGAATTGATAAATTGAGCATTAGGCTAACAAACCTTGAATTACTGCGATGACTAGAGATAGCCGTAGGATTTAGGGATTCATTTTGTGTTCTTGATTGTATTGCAAATTAGGATTTTAATCTTGAAACCGAGAGGTAAAAGATGGTTCTGATTTAGGTTGTTGATATCACTCTAGCGAGGATTGACAATAAGTATACGTGAGCACGAATACGGTATTAATGAACAGTGAAGCAAATTCGAAGTCAATTAGGTTCGTAACGGAAGAATAAAGAAGTGAAACCTCGCCCTTGTCTCCCACATTCATCTTTATCTAGTTTTAATTAAATTGTTTTATATTTTAGAAGTTATTCTATTCACATCACATTCTCTATTGAATTAAATTGTAGTCGACTTTGATTCGCATTTAATTATAAATCCTCGTGGGAACGAACTGAACTTGCTAACTATATTACTTGTTCGACGTGTGCACTTGCGCGCGCGATTTTCGCAACATCGCATTAAGAAAACATGACCAAAACGTGAGTAGTCATCAGTGAAGGTTACAAAGTATTCGTAACCTCCTCTTGCCTGAATATTGAGTGGACCACATACATCACTATGTATGGGTTCCAATACTTGTGTGACTCTTAGACCTTTCAAAGAGAAAGGTCTCTTGGTCATCTTGCCTTCAAGACAGGATTCACACGTGGGCATAGATCCCACGTTTAGAGATTTCAAAGGACCATCCTTTGTTAACCTCTTAATCCTATCTAGGCCAATATGTCCAAGACGCAAGTGCCATAGATATGTATCATTCGTTTCATCACTATGAAATGTCTTACGCTTCCTGAGTGAATCATTATTCACCTCAGTGTCCAAGATTGTCGGCTCATTAGGATATAGATAATAAATAGAATCTACTCGATGAGCTTTAGAAATAAAACAACCATTAAGAAAAATTTCAATACCATTATTGACTTTAAACTCATAATGTTGTTCTTCTAAACGACCAAAAGAAATTAAGTTCTTGCAAAAATCTGGAACATAATAAACGTTATTCAATAATAAAGCCTTATTCCCAAAATTTAACTGCATGGTCCCGACAGATCTGGCTCTGACCTTCGTTCCATTCCCCCAGTTGAACGTGAACTCTTCTTCACCTAAGCTTATGGTTTTCCTGAAACCATTCAGATTACACACAATATGGTCAGAAGCCCCGCAGTCTAAAATCCAGGGTGATTCTTTATATGTCGTGTAACATGCTTGGGTGACGAAAGCCATACATTTCCCCTTGACAGTCTTGAGGTAGGCAGGGCAGTTCCTTCGCCAATGGCCGACTTCTCCGCAATGGTGGCACTTGTGTTTAGACTTGTCCACCTTTGCGATGCCCTTGCCCTTGACATCAGCAACCTTCTTGTAAGGTGTATTGGATCTCGTTCGGTTGGCGTTTTTGGGACCCTTCATCACTCTCTTCGACCCAGAAGTGAAAGCCCTATGTTCGGCAACATTGGCTTCACTAGTCTTCTTCTTGGTCTTAGGAAGAAGTCCCTCGGCAGTCTGCAACTCCTTCATCAGATCGGTTACAGAATAATCGAGCTTGTTCATGGAGTAGTTCAGACGGAAGCTATCGAAAGAATCCGTCAGAGTCTCCAAGATCATGTCGACCTTGGTGAGTCCATCGATCTCCGATCCGAGAATCTCCATGTCGTTCAGGTGACCCATGATCACTAGCATGTGGTCCCTGACTGACGTTCCCGACTTCATCCGACAATTCATGAAATTTCGGATTGCCTGCTGCCTCGCCTGACGCCCATGATATCCAAACATGTCATGAAGATTGTAGAGCATGTCATATGTCGTGGCAATGTCCTTGTGAGATTTTTGCAACACATTGCTCATGGAACACAAGATATAACACTTGGCAATCTCATCGGACCTTACCCACGTGTCATAGGCGTTCTTGTCCTCCTGGCTTGAGTCCGCACTCGGAGCTGGAGGACACGGGGTAGTGAGAACATACTTGTGCTTTTCCACCGTCAGTACGATGTCGAGGTTACGTTTCCAATCAACGTAATTCTCACCCTCGAGTTTGTTATAACTCAGTATAGATGCAAGTGGATTCATGATATTGCTGAAATTAAATGAAATGAATAAATTTAGCGTATGCTACAGTTTCGAATTATGATGCATGTACAATCCTAAATTAGTGAGGAAAGCGATAAATAATTCATGGTATTATGAACAAAAATGATCAATTACTTTTCCTAGGGGAAACCGCAATTGATCGCCTTTCATAGTCGTGACACATCACTATTTAGTTTGAACCATACAAGAAGTCACAACTTCTAGTTCTCGCTAATTACCATGGACTTTGGTCACTTATGTTTAACGCATAGCCTCTATGGAGGGTTACTTTAAACAATAATTCTAAGCGTGTAACCAACATGTGGGCCCTTATCCAAGTTACTTTGAAAACGGTTCTCCTAGGGGAGACCCCGCTTCATCGTTCCTCTTTAGAGCTTAGTTCGTAACAATTTAATTAACTATGTGCTTCCGAAGTACTCCCATTAAAGGGAGGGCCACGACGGTGACTCTTAGTTCATTCACACAAGTTAATTAAATTCATGTTGGGGACCTCGGGTTATTTCAACGACAAATAACCCTCCCACTTAGTTTTTGCAAAAATAATAATTTTTGTGGACGATGTTCAATTTCATAACTAGTTATTTAAATTAAACTATAATGATGCATGAACAATACATATAGTGTTGGCGTTCTATCCTATATGACATGTGGATGAATATGAGATAAGATTAAATAAAATAAAACATAATATTTAAATTATCTAATGGCCCATTTCTAAAATTACAACCCTTTACAAAAGAAAAATAAATAAACTACTTTATTCCTAATTTTGTGTCGAGTCGTCGAATTTCCAAGTTTTAAAACTTAGAGATTAATATCTCTCACTCAAATAACTAAATTCACTTTTATTATTTCAAAAATAATATAAGAAAATTTAATTATTCAAGATTTTAAATTTATTCGGAAACGATTTCCGAATCTCGATCGTCGGGCCTAACCCTAGCTAGCTCGCGCGCGTCCGAAGACACACGGCCACGCTAGGGTTTTGGCCGACCCAAACAGCCCTCTTGTGTCCAATACACAGGTCCTTAGGCGTGTTCGGAATCGTCCGGGATAGCTCCCACGCGTTTCAAAAACGCGCGGCCATTCCCTGAGGCTGCCTTCCTTCTTCTTGTCTCCCGGATTACAAAATTATAAAATTTAAATTTACAACAAATTACAAATTTAAATAAAATAAAAAATAAAAACCGGGACGTAACCCGTAAACAATCCTAGGGCCAATTAGAGTAAGGATCCATTCACATAAACACACATACATTCACAAATGCAATTCATACAAAAACGCCAACACTCAAAATCGATTTAATGACAATTATGGCTCTGGTACCATTTGCTGGAATTTGATTAACAATTAACCTAATTTAACTACGAAACACATCAATATGTGGCGGAATTTCATAATTCAATTTAACATATTATAAACGTTTTAAAACATGTTCGATAACCATATCATTAAATCTAACCTAACATGTCAATAAATTTACAATCACATCAATAAATTTATCTAAGCATGCAAACGAATAATCCAAATACATATAATTATTCTAAAACATCATATTATTCAGATCCAATTCGTTCGAGGGATACTTACATAAGATTTGGATCTGCGAGAGCAAGTCTCGGTGTACGTCAAGGTGGTCGGGCGATCCTCTACGCCACGCGCGTCCAAGAAATCCTCAAAACCGTCGTGCCTTCGATCCTCCAAAATTAGCCGGCCCTGGGGAGAGAAAAATCACTCAAACAACCACAAGTTGAGTCAATGACAATACTCTAGGGATTTTTAGGAGACAAAGAGGGTGGGCTCTATCATAGGAACAATAGAAGAAGGAATAAAAGGAAAATCTCTCTACGGATCGCTCTCTCAATTTTTTTGGGATTTTGGCCAAGTATTTTTCTCCTTGGAAAAGAGCAAATAGTCGGCCAAGATGGGAGGGGAGAGAGAGAGAGTGGCCGTGTGAAAGCTAGGTAAAAAGAGAGAGAGAAGAGCTCCTTTTATTTCAAGGAGAATGGGCTCAATTAGGTCAAAAACAATTAATGACCCATTAATCAAACTTAAGCCCGATAAATCATTTAAGCAATTTTCAACCCCTTATTTGCATTAAGTGGCCGGCCATCTTATGTATTTATCTCCCAAATATTTTCGATTTATTTCTAAAATAATATTTAATTAATTTAGAACATCTCATTTATTTAATGACAAGTCATTAATTATTTTCATACTAAATAATGTTGTACGAAACGAGAAAATATTTATTTTCATCTTTTATTTATTTGAATCATCAAATTATATTATTATCAATATAAGAACACAATATGATTCGTTAAATAAATGTAATAATAAATAATGAATTATTTATTTAATTACTTAGAAAATAATTTTCTTAGAGTAAATCACAATTTACTTTTAATGAGAAAATCGATCTTTTCTTGTTCACTAATATCTCATCCAAGAGTCTATCATTGAGACATTATGGACCCACATGAACGAAGCTTTAGGATAAAGATCGGACGCAAAAGTTCACAAACTTTTTTCGACTTTTAATTCTTAATATTAGTCGATTCTACTAAAGGACCAATATTGAACATCTCTAAGTTCATATGCGTTTATATTTCCGTTTGATGTGATAAAACTATTCTTCACATGGTCCACGGTGTATTTTACGATATTACCCTTTGTGTGTATCATTAACTCAGAGGAATGTAAAATTACCGTTTTACCCCTGAGTTATTATTTCACCAAGTCCTCTGTTATTTGTGAACGAGAAAAACATAAAGTGAAATGTGTCAACATGTCACATGTTTTATTTTAAAGAATTCTTTATTCGATGAATACCAGACCTGGTTTATTCGCTCACACTCTCATAACAGAGCATGGTGTGATACTAATGCCTTAGCACTGTTTCAACACAAATTCCATATCTGTGAATCACATGTTTCAACGAAACAGTATTATGACACCAATCGTCGGGTCAATGAAACTTCATTTAGCCATTGCCCATTGACAAATCAAATGTCACAAAGTGTTACAAGAATACATGTACTCACTTCAGGATTTAGGTAATTACTAAAATACCCCTCGTATGTGAGTTTGAGGTTTCGAGTGATTAAACGGTTTTATCTCGAACTTCAAAACTTCACTGGTCTTGTTCAATATCTTCATTAAGATATCAAGAATGAATTACAGAGTCACAACTCTCCATATCACAAGATAAGATATCGTTTAATTCATTCTAACAATCATTACTAGGAATCGATTGCCCAATCGATGTTTAGATTGCGAACTATTATTTAAACTAGTCATAAGAAGGTATCTTGTCAAGTCTGTACTTAGCACTTCTTTCGTTGATGACAGTTTCAGAGCGTAGACATAAATGCGTAAACACAATCTTAAATAAGAATGGATATTCAATCTTTATTTAATTTCAAAGCAAGACAAATACAAAAGTATTTAATATCAAAAATCTCCTTTGTGGACATAAATGCCAACATAAAATATGAGAAATGAACACTTATTTATACCATACAAAATATCTTCATTTTTTTTACATTTCATGTGGGATATTTCATGTGGGACTAGTTGTTGTTAGTCTCCATACACACTATACAGTCAACATGAAAAACTATTTGTTGTTTAACAACAACTAGTCCCACATGAAGTGTCCACAATAATTAATTAATTTGTTGTTTTTACTTAAAAATATCAGCAAATAAAATTTACAAAACTATTTCTTGATGTGGCTACTTTCTACTTTCTTTAGATATAATTCAGAAGAAAAATCCAATTTTAAACTAGGCTAAGTAAGTTAAAGAAGGATTAATTACACCATCTAATGAGCTTGGGGAGAACCTCGTCCAAGCCCCATATGACTTGTCATAAGTTGTAGCTGAAATTTTTCGGTTCAACATCTTTGCGCATTTGCTTCAAGTGATATTTAAGTAGACATAAAATTATCCTATCTGCTGTGAATTAATGAAAAAGGGACTAGAGGAAAAAAAAAGAACATATCGGTATTATTTGTGTCTCGGCATTTGGACCCAAAATCATAGTTTTTCCACTACTCTACGTCAATGTGCCACATGCGGACTCTTAACCCAAAGAGTTGAGGATTTTCATTGTGTCAAATATTATCCTTTTCACCTTAATCATTTTGTGATTTGTTAAGGAGAAACGCTATATGTTAAAAGAGCTCACTCTCTTGATCTCATAAAAATCCCTGAGATATATAATTGACTCCATTGTGGTTGTTTGAGTGATTTTCAATTCATAGGGCCGATCATTTTTTATCAAAGGAGCAAGGACGGATATTTGAACATCCTAAGCGCGCGTGGTGTTGCACTCGGCCAAAGGAGTCTTGTTGGCGTGTGTATGTTGCAGCCCTCGTTCCAGCACCTCTTGGCCAACATCAAGGAGTGTGACATAGACTCGGTTCAGGTTCTCTCGGTCAAGGAGAAGACGAGTGACGCAGATCCATCCCGAAGCAAAAGGCACACGTGGATTCCACCTCCTAGGCGCGCGCGTGTGTGTCTCTCGGTCAAGGTGTGAATGCGCATTCTGGGATCAATTCTCGCAGACAGAAAACGGAGATGAGACTCAAAAAGTTGCCGATGACAACCGTAAGTATTCCTCTAACGAATTGGATCCCCGACAAATATTTGTTATAGGTTGCTAGTGTGC
The DNA here is from genome assembly GCA_958296335.1 of Urtica urens. Classification (NCBI taxonomy): domain Eukaryota; kingdom Viridiplantae; phylum Streptophyta; class Magnoliopsida; order Rosales; family Urticaceae; genus Urtica; species Urtica urens. Next base: position 6,755,989 of record OY282530.1, on the reverse strand, counting down.
TTCATTTGATTTGTTGACATGTTTAGAAATTATTGATATGTTAGGTTATTTTTAATGCAATGGTTATATAATATGTTACGAAAAGAGTTTCACATATTAGGATTGAAATTATGAATTCCGCCATATTTAAATATGTTATAATTTGATAGGTTAATTGTTAAAATTTCTTCAAGACTTCTGATGGCGTTCTTCCTCCTCCTGGACGAAGCCTTGCGATAAAGTGTCGTATTCTTTTCTCGTCACCGCATCCAGGAGGCTATGCTCCACTGCCTCTGGAAGAACTGCTCTTCCTTCTCTACCATAGCATCCATTCGTCTCCCCTCTCGCCAAAAGGTTGCCATGCAGAGGTCTGGTCCCGATAGACCCACCAACTCGACAATCTTTTTCTACTTCTCGATCTGGTCTCTGATATCTCTGTTCCTCTCGGGACTCCAATGAGACAAACTTCGACGACACTGACTAATCGCATCTGCTAATCTCGGAGCATGGACGCCACCAAAATCCGTCTTCTAAACTCTTCAAATGCTCTCGTCGCACTTGGCTCACCTATCCCGAGTAGTCTTTTAAACAAGGCTTAAATCGTAGGTTAGAGGAGAAATAGGCGTTTTTGTTTTTAAGAGAGGATGTGCATCTTTAAAAGTGGGTCCCTTTAAGAAAATAATTGAAAAGGAAGAATAAGAAAGCTAGAAACTCGGGTGTCCCCACAAAACCAGGGTATAAGATATACACATATATACGGTCACGTAATCACACGATTTTGAAGAAAGAAACAAAAAACACAAAACACACATGACTCATCGGATTACATAAACAAAGGCTTTGCAGAAAAATAAGTGGAAGAGTTTCAGAAGCCATCTTCAGTGTTCACGTTGCGCATAACAACCTGTTCGACACTGACACCTCTCTCTCTCTCTCTCTCTCTCTCTCTCTCTCTCTCTGGTAGTCTATTTAAGAAGCAGAAGCAGAAGCAGAAGCAGAAGAAGAACACAGATATTTCAGAGAGCTCGATCGTCGTTCTTTTCCTGATACGTTTGACTCTCCTTCTCAGATTCTGAGCCAATTAAAATTACGGTAACCACTCTTTTACTCAAGACCATAAATTCCTGATTTGAATTTCCATGTATATTCTCTTTTGGTCGTCGTTGGTGTTATAAATCAAGTCATGCTCGGATATGCATTATATTTGGCCATTCTAAAAATTTAAAAAAATCAAACAGATTTTCCTTTTCAGGGAAATTATGTTAATATTTAAACAAACTTTTGATATTATTTAGTTTAGCGAGAAATCTGGACGGAGAGAAGTAGAAGAAGATGAAGAACTCTGTATCTGATCACAGCTTTTACATCGACAGTGAAGAAGAAGAAGACGTTGAAGTTAACAAAGACGAAGAAGATGAATACGGAGACGAATCGGAATGTTCTGAATATTCGGAAGAAAACCAGAGCCAAAATAGACCCAGCTCCTACAGCAATGCATGGCCTCAATCATACAGGTCTCTTTCCCTCTCTCGATTTCCTATCGCAATGTATTCGAATTCGTATTGGATTTCTGTAGAAGAACACGATTTCGCCCAAATTCCACAGTTATTGACTACAGATCTGTTCGTCGTGAATCCAGGTCCCTAGCTATGCTCTGATATTATGTATGTGTGGGTGTATATATATAGGCAATCGATCGATCTGTATAGCAGCGTACCGTCTCCGGGGATCGGGTTTCTGGGGACTCCGTCGCTATCGAGATTCGGCAGCTCGTTCCTGACGAGGAGACACACGCCGGAAACGCTTCCGACGGTGACAAAGCCTCTGCTGGAAGAGGATCAGAATCAGAACCAGCACCGGCGAAGCTCTCACGGCCTTCTTCCGCCGATCCCCCCTTCGAGGCGATCTTCCTCCATCTTCAAGAGGGACGAGAGAGGCTCTTCCAAAGTCTCTCATGGCCACCACCCGATCATCCGCCAGAGCTCCTACGCCCAGACCCTCGTCAATGGTGAACAATCTCATTCCCATCATTTACCAAAAATAAAAACCTTAAATATGAATGCAATTTTCATGTCATAAAACAGTGTTGTTGATAGTTGAAACTATCGGAATTTAGTCATTTGTGTGATTTGTGTGTAGGTATAAACGTGCTGTGTGGGGTGGGAATTCTAACGACACCTTATGCGGTGAAAGAAGGAGGTTGGGCTGGGCTTGCGATACTCTTCTTATACGCAGCTCTCTCTTTCTACACCGGTTTGCTTTTGCGCTCATGCCTCGACAGTAAGCCCGGCCTCGAGACCTACCCCGATATTGGCTTCGCTGCATTTGGAAATGCTGGTCGAATCGCCATCTCGGTAAGATTTCACAAACCAAACGATCTTTTTTTCCTATCTTTTTCATGAATTCTCGATGAGAGGCAAAAATTTAGGTGTTTTTCTCTTAACACGTTTTGTAAAATGTACCTCATTCTGCAAGTTGTACAATAGTTAATCTTTCTTTCTTTTTCTTCTTTTTGCAGATAATATTATACGCCGAATTATATGTAAGCTCATGTTTCTTTCTCATTACTCTTATCTTTGCAATCAATACACCGTCACGTGTCAAGGTTCATGTACTTAACACTTTGAGTTGTAATGAGCCATGATAGAAGAACATAAATTATAGGGAGCAATGTCAAATAATTGAGGGGATTAAATGACAAATCTGGTAGGGTGTCGTAGGGTCCACCTTAGTCCCACCCCTTACCACTTGCCTTTGGACAGACACTAGTCTATATTTTGGATCTTATGACCATCAATTTTTCCTGTTTTTTTTATAAAGATGCTTTGAGTTCTCTAAACCAGATCAGGATTCATCATCCATGAAGACTTTTCTTTCTCATTCTTTTTCCTATTCTTATTCTCACCCAAAAATATTGTGGATTTCTATATTACTCTCTCCTACCGAAAATTTTAGCACCTAGGGAAGGAGAAGGAGATTAATCTTTTGAATAATTTGGAGAAAAGATATAACACTGCGCTAAATCCACGCTTACATTTTCGTAAATTAAAAACTTACACAGAACACAAACAAGACATCTGTAAAGAAAGGCATGCCATGTGCACGACATATGAACGGAGTTTTGTTTTTTGCAGTCGTGTTGTATAGAATACATAATCCTGGAGAGCGACAACTTGTCATCCCTATTTCCGAATGCTCACCTTATTATCGGCAGCTTCAACATGAACGCGAAACTTCTTTTCGCAGTCTTGACCACCCTTGCCGTCCTTCCCACAGTCTGGCTTCGAGACCTCACCGTCCTCAGCTACATATCCGGTTTGTGACCACAGTCAAATTTCTCCCATACATGTTTAGTTTTTGTCGCTACATAACGGTTTTTTTTATTTTTTTTTGCGTACAGCCGGGGGAGTTATTGCGTCGATCTTGGTGGTGGTGTGCCTGTTGTGGGTGGGATTGGTAGACGGGGTTGAGATGTCGAGCAAAGGGTCTACTCTGAATCTCAATACGCTCCCAGTTGCGATCGGGCTTTACGGGTATTGCTACTCTGGGCATGCCGTTTTCCCAAACATCTACACTTCCATGGCCAACCCGAACCAGTTCCGTTCCGTTCTCTTGGTCTGCTTCGGGATCTGCACTGCCATGTATGCCGGCGTTGCTGTCGTGGGATACAAGATGTTCGGAGAATCAACTTTGTCGCAGTTCACGCTCAACATGCCTCAAGACTTGCTCGCCACTAAGATCGCTGTGTGGACTACAGTATGTATCTGTAATCTTTCCTTTGTTTTATTTAGAGAAATTGCCCAAAATGTTATCTTCGGCATTAATTTTTTTTATTTTCCTGTTTGCCACTTAAAAACAAAAAGGTGAAATGACCATTTACCTATATAAACAATAGACCACTACAACAGATGTGACAATAGACACCTACTGTCGTAGACATCTATTATAGACACCCCCGGTCAATAATAGACGTTTATTGTAGACATGTTGTAGACACCCCCGGTCAATAATAGACGTTGTCAATAATAGACGTTTATTGTAGACATGTTGTAGAAACCCCCGGTCAATAATAGACGTTTATTGTAGACATGTCCAAACAATAGACGTTTATTGTAGACATCTGTTGTTGACGTCTATTGTAGACATCTGTTGTTGACGTCTATTGTATACAAAGTAAATAGTCTTTTCACCATTTTTTAGTGACAAACTGGAAAGAAAAAAAAAAAAGATAAATCAGAAAAATTAATGTTGATGATGACATTTTGGGCAATTCTCTTTTATTTATGAATTCTTGCAACTAATTGACCTCTTGTTTTTTTATTGCAGGTGGTTAATCCATTTACCAAATATCCTTTTCTTTTTTCTTTCTTTTAATATAAAAATTGATTACTGTGTTGAGAGTTATAGAGAAGTTTTAAGTAACGTGTTTCCTTAGCGAGAATCACGTATGCGTTGACAATGATGCCAGTGGCAATGAGTTTGGAAGAGTTGATACCGTCAAGCCGTCTCAAATCTCACGTGTATGCCATTCTCATAAGAACTGCACTTGTTATCTCTACCCTGCTTCTGGCTCTTATCATCCCATTCTTCGGTAAATGGCTTTAATCACTCGTTGATCATTCCAATAGAAGTGTGAGAATTACTGCCTCTAACATGTAAAAGTTCACTTATTTACAGGTCTTGTCATGTCATTGATCGGATCTTTACTCACTATGCTTGTGGTACGTAGTATTTTATTCAATAACTGGATCATAGTGTACATATATCACTAACTCGCTATTTGTGTTGCAGACATTAATACTTCCATGTGCTTGTTTTCTGAGTATCTTAAGAGGAAGAATAACCCGGATACAGGTTGGTTTTTTACAATTTTTTTTATATATATATATACATGAGATCTGTATATATATTAATTGTAAAACAATTTATCTTACCTTTGGTGCGCTAAATTTTACAGGCCTCGCTTTGTGGTATAATAATCGTAGTAGGTATTGTGTCGTCAGCTTTCGGAACCTATTCGGCACTATCGGAAATTATACATAATATTTTGGCTGCTTGATCTTTTACTTTTCTTTTAAATTTTTTATTTTATTGATTCATTTTCTGGACATTAATAAAACAGTTCAGTCTATTAGATTCTTTGGACTAGGTTCGCCCATTTCATTTTATTGCGAGTTTTGCTCTTGTACTCGAATTCATATCAAATATTTAAGCATGATGCTTTTTTACTATTACTCTTACACATTTCTTGTTATGAGTTCAAGAAAATTGTTCAAATAATTTTCTTTCGCATCTCTCGACTTTAACATGTCATTCACGGTTTTGATTTGTTTTTATTATCGAGTTTATGTATTAATTTTCCAACATAGTTCTTGCCTAATGTTTTGCTACCATAAGTAACTGATATATATGAGATTCTGAGATGAAAATCGAATCTTTCAACAGACCTTAAAATACTGAATTACTTGTGGATTAATCTCATAATTTTTCAAGTCTCAATGCGGCTATTTTTATGAAAAATTAGACTAAATAACACTTCCAAACAATGTTATTGCAATTTAGCCAAACGTTTTGCATTTTTAAAGATATAGCCAAAAAAGATGACGTGGATTTTTTCTATTTATTTTATTCCAATAATGCCCAATTCAAAACATTATTTTTTTTCGTAATTAATAAAACACTATTTTTATAACAAAATCGTTTTTTCATATTTATTTATTCTGTTTTTAAATAATCGCATATTTCTATAAATAACCGCCGGTAGTAACTGCTTATTTTTATAAATAACCGCCTATTTCTATAAATAACCGCCAGTAGTAACTGCCTATTTTTATAAATAACCGCCTATTTCTATAAATAACCGTCGATAGTGGGGTTGATTTTTTTTTTTGGTAGTGGGTATTAATATCGGTTGATCTTTTTTTTTCAATTTAATTTTATAATTACGTTTTTTTATTCAGGGGTAATATTGTCATTATAAGCGGTTTATTTTCGTTTATGGCTATAAACCAATTTTTTTCAGAAGTTTGGCTATTTAGCAATTCTTAAGTTTGAAATGGCTATATAACTTATTATCCCTATTTTTATTGCATTGGCATAACTTCAAATATCTTATATGCCAGTGCATTAATGTAAACCGTAGTCTTATGGTCGATGGCACTGGTAAAACTTTGCATTTAAAAAAATATTTTAGATTTGTCTTTTAAAAAAGAAGAATTGCCAAGTCACTTTAAGCGTTGCAAGTGTAAAATATCAACTCGAAAATAGACATTCAGGTTTACAACGCGATTCCATAAAATATGCATGTGCATTCAGGTTTCTTCACATTACTGATTAGTTTTGGTTAATTTATTATATCGAATTGTCAAACTATATGCTCTTCTTGTCAGCGATCTATCATGTCTAAACTTAGTTTATGTAAATTTATTATATCCAATTGATGTAATTATCAACTACCAAATCAAATTGACGTTTAGGGTTATCCTTCCATGGCCGCCATAGTTTTTTCTGGTGTCAATCGAAAACCCGTAATAGGTGGGATCTTTATTTAGGGTACAATTCTCATTAAATATTGAAAATATTTACTACTATATTTTTTCATAAATCTCGCCTGTATTTAATAAATGTCATTTTAAAATTCAAAATAAACCAAAACTGATTACATCTGGGTTAAAATTTTATATGATATAATTGTCCATAAATTTTTATGAATTTAATTTAGTGAATATAAACAAAATTTGTCATATAAGAGGCTAGACGGCGATTCAAAAGTTACAAATGGCTATCATACTCAATTGCCCTTTAGAAAAGCTCTATCATTTGGAAAACTGTTAACAAAAGTTGATTTAGCATTTGATAAAAAAATCAATTGATAGGAAAAAAAACTAAAATAACATTGTGTATAAATAATTAAATAGTAACTATTATTTTGGTGATTAATTTATATGTTGATATAAATAGTAACTTAGAATTTATATTTAGGCGAACTATACAAACAAAATAATATTGTGTATTTAATATACACCTTTATTATTATTAATTTACATATAAAGTACTAATTTCTTGTTTATATTAAACTTGCTACAATCTCATCTCTCAAGTTATTCATGTTACTCATAAAAGTTATACACTTTTCGTCTTGATTTTCATTTGTGTGGTTTTCCTCCATGTTATCATCATCCATTGTCTCACTAACCTCAAAATTATATTTTTTTTTGTGTGCATTCGAATAAAATTGTGCAATCTCATAGCGCCGATAGCTACATTTACTTAATTCTATAATGGGTAACTCGGCATGACATGCAAGATTCTCTATTTTTCAACACTCCAAAAGTACGCTCGACAATGCTTATAAGCGAAGAATGTACTAAATTGAAATTTTTTTGGGAGTACTAGGTTGCATTCTTCTCGCACGAAAATGATTTAAATAGTATGTTTTTCATTTATAGGGACCAAGATAAACATGCATGTTTGGCTAGCCAGCGTCTAACAAATAATATTTTCATGTCATAATTTAAAAAATAGTAGATGAATAATTAGTTAGTAGTGTATTAATATCTTCTCGAAGTTTTGAAAAGTTAAGTTCATTATCACGTAGATTGGCAGAGAACACTCTTGAATCATGTGTAGTTCATTCCAAACCAGCGTACGCAAAAGTGAGTTTCATATTAAAATCCCATCTAATAATACATTTTGAGTTACTTGAACATGCACACCATATTTTAATTTGATTGTATTTGAACAAATTAATGGCTCATAAGTGTGAAACATGAATTTTTAACCTATTTAAAGATGAAATATGGTAATCTATAGCCTATCATATACAAAAAAAAAAAAAAAAATATAGAATTTGCCATAAGAGTAAAATCGGGCTGAATTCCAACTATATTTTTTTTTAAAAGGACTCAATTGGGAGATCGGCAGGAAAGAGAAACAAAAATTCTCTAGTATACCCTTAAAAGATAATCTGAATTAATATACTCTCTCTCCTCTCTCTTTCTCTTATGATTTGTTTTTTTTTTAATTTACTCTCTCCTGATTTGTTTGAATCGTGTCTCGGCTACCTTCCTCATTTATATCGGTGCTCATACCTTTAATCACCTTCGTCATCTCCACCAACTCCGGTCACCCATTCCGCCTCCAGAAAAAGGTAGGACAACCACCTCCGTCGATCGGATAAATTTAAATAATAAATTTTAAATATTAAACTCGTTATCTCCCAAATATTCCCCATCTACGTATGTGCTCATACCATTAATCACATTCATCGTCTCTACCGGCTCCGATCATCTTTCCCACTTCCGAAAAGACATGACAACCACTTCCGTCGACCGTAGAAAAATCAAATTATAAATTTTAAATATTAAACTCAAATATTATCTATAACATGTTCCTCGTTATCACCAACTAACATTTTTTGATTTTTTCGACCATCTCAGCACTCTGCAACTCTCTGTTCTTTGTTTTCTGCATTTTTTCCGCTTTCCGGAAAAGAAAAAAGAAAAAAAAATCCTGGTCGTCACGAAATATATCAACGTTTTCGTGACAATGTTGTTATGAAATTCATGATTTCGTGACAACATTATCACAAAATTCTTGATTTCGTAACAACATCTAATCGGTTTCGTGACTATTTAGTCACGAAAATTTGGGTTTCGTGACCAAAAAATTTCACGAAACTCGTATTTTTTAGTCACGAAAGCGATAAATTAAGTGACACTTTTATCACGAATTTTTTTTCCTTTCATCAATTCTCATAAGATCAACTTGGTTAAAGTTTATAGACGTGATCCAACCTCGTATTAGATGTTTTGTTGGATAAATTTTTAAAAAACTCATCATATATTATATATGCCTCTACTAATCATGTAAACCAACAATATAAAAGATCCGATCATAGAATTTTAGTATACTACTGTGTAAAGAAACTTAACTTTTAATTATAATTTTAATTAGTATTATATTCAATTTAGTATGTTAATATACTACTCACGTGCATATAACTAACTAATAATCATAACATGACATATTAAATATCAAAGTACAGTTAAGCTACTTGAAAGTGTAACTCACAAATCAGAAGCTTGTTGAACGGACAAGGTTGAACAACAACTTAAGATTCCTTATTGGTTATGGTAGATATAAGAAGTACTTTTGATTTCGTGACAACATTTAGTCTATTTCGTGACAACTTAGTCACAATAATTTTTGTTTCGTGACCAAATAGTTGTCACGAAATTAAGAATTTCGTGGCAACTTTGTCACGAGCTCGTATTTTCTGGTCACGAAAACGATAAATTTAGTGACAACTTTGTCACGATTTTTTTTTCTTTCATCCATTCGCATGAGATAGACTTGATTGGAGTTTATAGACGTGGTCCAAACTCATACACGATCTTTTTTTGGATTAAATTTTTTAAAAAAAAATAATCTTTTACTTAATGTGCCCTACTAATCATGTAGACTAACGATGTAAGAGATCTAGTCATAGAATACTAGTATACTACTATTTGCAAGCGCACGAACTAAACTTTTAAATTATAATTTTAATTAGTACTATCTTCAATTTTGTATGTTAATATACTACTCACGTGCATATAACTAATTAATAATCATAATATGACATATTAAATATCAAAGTATAGTTAAAGTACTTGAAATTGTAATTCACAAACTCATGAACTTGTTGAACGGACAAGTTTGACCAACAACTTAAGGATCCTAATTGGTTATGGTAGATATAAGAAGTAGTTTTGATTTCGTGACAACATTTAGTCTATTTCGTGACAACTTAGTCACAAAATTTTTGTTTCGTGATCAAATAGTTGTCACGAAATTAAGAATTCTGTGACAATTTTTTCACGAAACTCGTATTTTCTGGTCACGAAAACGATAAATTTAGTGTCAACTTTGTCACGAATTTTATTTTTCTTTCATCCATTCTCATGAGATCGATTTGGTTGGAGTTTATAGACGTGGTTCAACCTCATACACGATCTTTTGTTGGATTAATTTTTTTATAAAAAATAACCATGTACTTATATGTGCCCCTACTAATCATGTAGACTAACAATGTAAGAGATCTAGTCATAGAATACCAGTATACTACTATGCTCATGAACTAAACTTTTAAATTATAATTTTAATTAGTATTATATTCAATTTAGTATGTTAATATACTACTCACGTGCATATAATCAAATTATAGTTAAGGTACTTGAACAAGTGTAACTCACAAACTCAAGAGCTTGTTGAACGGACAAGCTTGACCAACAATTTAAGGATCCTAATTGGTTATGGTAGATATAAAAATTACTTTTGATTTCGTTACAACATTTAGTCTATTTTGTGACAGCTTAGTCACGAAATTTTTTGCTTTCGTGACCAAATAGTTTTCATGAAATTAATAATTTTGTGACAATTTTTTCACGAAACTCGTATTTTCTGGTCACAAAAACGATAAATTGAGTGACAACTTTGTCACGAATTTTATTTTTCTTTCATGCATTCTCATGAGATCGATTTGGTTGGAGTTTATAAACGTGGTCCAACCTCATACACGATCTTTTGCTGGATTAAATTTTTTTATAAAAATAACCATGTACTTATATGTGCCCCTACTAATCATGTAGACTAACAACGTAAGAGATCTAGTCATAGAATACTAGTATACTACTATGCTCACGAACTAAACTTTTAAATTATAATTTTAATTAGTATTATATTCAATTTGGTATGTTAATATACTACTCACGTGCATATAACTAACTAATAATCATACTATGGCATATTAAACATCAAATTATGGTTAAGGTACTTGAAAGTGTAACTCACAAACTCTGGAGCTTGTTGAACGGACAAGTTTGACTAACCATTTAAGGTTCATAATAATTTGTCATAGATTTAAAAAGTAGCATATTTTTAGTGCCAAAATTATCACATTTCAGACGTTTCGTGATCACTATGTCACGAAACTATGTTTTCCTGACAACGTTGTCACGAAATTCATCTTCTGTGACAATGTTGTCACGAAAAAATATATTCGTAACATAGTGGTCACAAAACTACGTATTCGTAACATCGGGAAAAATGGAGAAAATTAAAAAACTGACAGATACAGAGTGTTGAGATGGTCGAAAAAATCGAATAAAAATTGCTAGTTGACAAAAATAATGAAGAAATGAGATATAATATTTGTATTTAATATTTAAAATTTAAAATTTTTGAGATATTTTCGGTAGAGGAAGGTTTGATGTAGGTTCTTTGGTCATAAATAAGTGAGTTTTTTTTGTCGACGGATGTTAAGCCATTCTTAGATTATGGAAGAACAACAGATGATGTCATTTTTAGGCGTTTAAAAAAAATTATGAAAAAGATGAAGTGTTAGTGAAGAAGATGAAGTCTGGTGGAAGAAGATGAAGTCTGGTGAAGAAGATGAAGTCTGTAAAGAAGATGGAGAAAGAGAGAGAGAAAATTAATTAAGTAAATATTTTCTTTAACTATAAGGGTAAAATAGTAATTGTATATGCAAAAAGTAAGGGTAAACATGAGACAACAAAATTCTCTCTCTTCCGAACTCCAAGTTGAGTCTTTTTTTTTCAAAATAAAACATAGTTGAAAAAACACTCAAATTTACTCCTATTGTTGAGAAAATCTCAAACAGAGACCAAAAAAAAAGCTAGATTCATGGTTACCCCATAAATTTGTGTAATGAGTTGTTGATGATCTTTTTGAGGCTGTGGTTTCTCTCCATTTGTGTATTGTGTTTCCTGTGTTTCGAGACTCATTTTTAAAGACCCACTTGTAAATATACAAGAAGACGTCTAGATATCGTTGGTGTAATTTAAGGAATACGTATATTGCAGGTTAGTAAACTTACCTTTTATAAACATTTTGATTGTAATAAGTGTTGCCAGATATGTCCACAAGAAAATTGTTTATTTACGTATTGATGTAATATATAAATCTTTCATAAAATCCTTATTGTAATTTGCTGATTAAATTAATAAAAGTTGAAACGATATTTCATTCCTCTTTTAGTTTGATCGAAGATTTATGATATTCAATAGTCTTATAGTTCTTAATCAAACCTAACAATATATGAAGAGACAAACTCTTCATGGGTTGGTTAAAAACAATATATTCACAATCTGACTATTGATCCCAGTATGATTGTTGGAAGAATCTATGATGTCTGGTTACGACGCATAGAGAGTTAGGAACTCTATAGTTCTTCCAATGTGTCTTTAGAAGATACTGAATTGAACAGTGCACCTTTAGAGACAATGGAAGAACAAACCATTAAACCTCTTCTGTCTCAAGGTCACTATGTATGAATTGCTTCATGCTTACCTAAATCCTGAAATGAGACATGGCATTTCATAGCATTAATATTCTCATTTGAGAAAGTCAAATTCTAGATCCATTAAGTGATATAAACTAGACCAATTGGTGAGATATTAAGTTATGAAGATGTCATGAACCAACTTTGTGAAGTTCTCATAGATATCGAATTCATGTACAAGATTGCTGAAATGCAATATATAACACCTCATGCTTTAATACTTGGATTGTAAATAAATGAACTGCGCAGTATCCAAAATTAAGTAGCGACTTTATTTGGATGAAACAATGTGACTTGTTAGGTCTTCGTCAATACATTTTTTCTAGCTTATTCACAAGTAACAAATGAGTTGAGTAAATAACAACTAGAAGGGTAAAATGGTAATTTTTTATAAATCCCATCTAATTGATGATATTCATGAAGGGTAAACATAGATAACATTCAATGGATCCACTCATTATAATTAAGTTGAATTTGAGTAAAAATTAAATTCATTTGAACCGAGAGATTCTCAGTGTCAACTATTTAGTGGAGTCAGTTGACATTAAGCTAATACTCGAAAAAGGTTTGTGAACTTTTGAGTCCGAGTATAGAAGCTCAAGCTTTGTTCATTTGGATCCATAAGATCACTATTACGGGTCATTAGAGTAAGATTGTTAAACTGGAAACTAAGTAAAAATAATTTCAAATGTTGAACTAGACTTTTTCTCGGAAAATGTCTAAAGGGTATTTTTGTCCACATGGACATAAAATGATGTGAATGTCAAAATAAGATTTTGAATATTTTCATATGATGAAAATATAAATTATTTTCTAAAGCCGAAAAGTCGTTTGAGGCATTAAGAAATTAATTTCATTATTTGTGCAATAAAAATTCTACAATGGGTATTTTAAGAATTGTCTTAAAAGAAATAAAGAAGCATCTAGATGCCTCTTCCCTAGCTATAGAATTCGGCCAAAACACATCAAAGGATGAGAGAATTATTTCCCTTTAATTATAAGAATTCTACAACTACCAATTCTTTTATTTTCAAACCGACCCATTTACTATCTAGTATAAGGATAGAAGGAAAAGGAAAATGAATTTTCTTGAGAAAGAAACAAATGTGCTAAGTGAGGAAACAAATTTCCTCACTAATGCACAATGCATGGCCGGCCAACTTAGGAGAGAAAGGGGAAGAGAAAATCAAATATTGTGTCATGAATGCATTATTCTTTCATGAATGCATAATTGACCTTTATAGATTTTTCCTTTTTCCTATAAATAGACCCTCACATAGAGATGTGAAAATATGCTTTATTCTTGCTCTCTCTTGCATTGAGGCCGACCCTCTCTCTCTCTCTCTCTAGAAAATACTCTTTTTTATTTTGTCACCTACATCCTCAATTGATCTAGAGAATTAGCTTATGATCCAAGAATTGTTCTTGGTTCATATTGTTTAATTATGCCCACACACAAATACTTCTAAACCTCTATGGACTCTCGTAATAGAAACCTTAGGTTTCTCAAGTTCAAGACTAGAAGTGAAAGAATCGAGCCAAGGAAGAAAATTCACCTTTCTCAAGACGCTTCAAGTTTGAAGATACAAGAAAAGTCAGTATTCAAGTAGTTTAAATAATATTTTTAATTATAACATGTATATGCACTTTGCCTAGGTTAGTAAAATAATTTACTTGTAAAGAAATTTTATATTCCGCCACTAATATGATTAATGATAATTTTTCTTAACCTAGACCTATTCCAATAAATGCAATATCACACCCCTTTTAAAATAATAAATAAGGCCCAAACATAAATTTGACACAAACACATCATCTTCAGTAGTAAGCGTATCACTCCCGCGAGCTGAGTTTAAAATCCACCTCGGCGGTCCAATTAGAACATAAGTCGACACATCAAAAAAGTAAGAGTACAAGGTCCACTTGGATCCCAACGAAAGACCAGGTCGACGATCCGCAGATGACGAAATGAAGATTTCAGTCCGAACACTTGGAAAGAAGGAGAACGACATCGACAAGTCATAGTGGGTTATAAATAGAGACGTACTTGAAGATTCAAACAATCATCATTCTTATTATTTATCGTCAATTATTTATATATTTTTCACATCGCAGTTTTTTTTTTCACTTCGGTTGATCTCGATTTTTATTGTGACAAGTTCGACCCTTTTTGTAATCCTTTCATATATATAATAAATATTATCTTAAGTGTATGTGTTATTCATTAGCTCATCTTTCATTTTTGTCATTCGATTTTATTTCGAATCAATGGAATTATGAGTCCCTTATTAAAACAATATATTAAATTTAATTCGAGTTTGATACTTCTAATATGGTTATTGAACGACGAAAATTCGTATAAATAATTATATTTTTGAAAATCTCATAAAATTATATTATGAAAAATGTGAGATTGTATTCTTTCGCTTCAATAAAATAATATTTCAAAGATGTTTTTACTTGTTTGATAATGTATACTAGAAACAAAAAAAGACATTCTAAACCAAATTCCGTTGAAAATGTTTCCTGTTATGAGAGAAAATTTGGTAGAAAATATGTTTAGTCAAGTTAATTGGTATTTCCATAAATCTATTCAATCTAATTATTTTGATTAACTACTGAATAGAATCACTTTATAACAGGTAAGAATACCACAAAAAACGTATCTTTCACATTCTTGGTAAATCTTTGATTTTTTTATTTATTTTTTATTTTTTATAATTACGTCGTCTATCTATAGAAACAAAATAAAATAAATATACCCACCACCTCTGATAAAAAGGCATATAACCTCTTCAGACCTAGAATATTTCCTTTGGTTCGTCAAAAAATTATTATATTCAGCGGCTGCGAGTTTGTTCGCTTTGATCGTTTTCTCTTCACGCATCAAGGTACGATCGTTAAAGTATCGATGGTATCTGTTTTGTATTTAGTTTGGTAAAATTTACGTGATTGCTATAATTTCTACGGTGAATGAAGACTGTTGAAACAAAATTTTGTGATTGAATGGTTTGTGAAACCGGGTGTGTTTTGTTACGGAAGAATAATTGAAAAGAATATTTCTTTTCTTGGATTAAAACTTAAACTGAGAATGTTCTCAGACTTATAGCTTGATAAGAACAATTAGAGTTTGGTTTTTCTTTTCTTCTCATAATCCTCTTTCGTTTGTTTGGCAAGAGCTTTTCTCTTTTGTTAGTTCTCCTATTTACTCCGTTTCTTGGTTATTGTAGTTGATATAATTTCCTCACAATATTTTCTCATGTGTCAATTAGTTGATGAGATGATAATTGAATCTTTTTAGATGCATTCGATAAACGTGGAAGATAGTGATAAAGAAGAAGCAAGAAGTACTTTAGAGGATAACTTACACAGCGAGCTCGATTTGATTCTGTCGGAGCAAAGAAATCGGAGCATGGTTGATAGGGAGAGAGAGGTGAACATATTCAGGAGTGGGAGTGCTCCGCCCACAGTGGATGGCTCACTGAGCGCTGTGGGTGCTATTTCCGGCCGCGGTGGCAATGGTGGAACGGAAGAGGAGTTTCGGTCTCACCCTGCGTATCTATCGTATTACTATTCCCACGAAAGAATGAATCCAAGGCTTCCACCGCCGTTGAAGTCCAAAGAGGATTGGAGGCTTTCGCAGAGGTTTCAGTCCGGTGGAGGAGACAGCTCTTCGCTCTTCTCGATGCAGCCGGCGGAGAGCGATTTGATGGAGTTGAGGAGCAATGGTGGAAGGAATCAAACCCGGCTGGTCTCGGCAGTGGGCTCCGGTAGAGCCTCCAACACTTCGGTTGGGCTTGGTGCGAGGCGCAAGAGTTTTGCCGACATAGTGCAGGTGATACATTTTTCTTTTTACTTTTCTTCTTCTTCCCAGAACGGTTTCTAAAGGTGGGTTCTTTGGGAATGTCTTTTTTAGCTCCTTAGGGAATTTATTTTAAGCATGTTGTCTTGGCAGGAAGGAATTGATCAACCTGCTTCCTATTCCGATTTCCATAGTATTTTCAACGACCAGCCAGAGATTTTTGGGGGCCTACGTAACGGGTTTGATCATGGTTCTGCGATTCCTCAATCTCTGGGCCCGGTGTCTAGGAGCACAAGTCCTGAATTTAAGTTAGTTGGTCGATCGCCTGGTTCTGGGCTTCCTCCTGTGGGGAGCAGAGTGTCCCAAGTTGAGCAGAAGACTCTGCGTGCTTCGAATTCCCAGAGTGGTCGAATGAACGAGTTTGCTGAAATTGAAGCTAATTTACGTGGCTTGAGTCTTTCGAATCAAAGTAGTAGAGATGTGAATAATCATGGGTTACCCCAGCTTAATTTAGAACTTAATAACGACTCCGAGAACCTACAGCATGATTTTATGGGCAACCCCAATGCTGGAAATTATACTGATTTAGCTAGGATAAATGGATTTGTAAATAACATTAGCGCCTCCAAGATGAGGTCCAACAACATGCACTTGAACTTCCCCAAACGAACTTCTTCTTCTGCTGATCTTTATTCGCAAGTTGGTTCTTCGGGATTCGGAAGTTTGCAAGGCTCAAGTGCGGATCATCAAAATGCAACAGCCAACTTCATACCTTCTGGGGTTTTTTCTGCAAATCAAATGCGGAATCCAGCAATTGATCCACGTTTAGACATAGGTATGTCATTGTTGCTTAATGCTGAATCAAATGTAAAGTTATGACATAAATGTTATTGCTCTCTCTCTCTCAGCAGGTCCAGATATGCATTCCCCACTAAGCGATCCCCGTTATATTCAGTATTTGCAAAGTAACCCTGAATATGCTGCACGTGTTGCCAATGTTCTGGGTGATCTTTCTATAAGTAACAAAAATCGAATGTCCACTGCTTATGGTGAATTGGAAGGGGTCCAGAAAGCACGTCTTGAGAATTTGCTGCTGGCTCAACAAAGAGAACAATTAGAGTTGTCCCTTTTTGGTAAATCTAGGGGTTCCACTCATGATAACTGTCATGTTGGATCATACGGCCTTGACACTCCATATCAAGGAAATACTTCAGGAAATTCTTTACTTCCTCGTGTTGGATCAATGTTCTCAAACGATAGAATTTCACACTTCAATTCCATGGCCAGGAGTTCTATGAGACAGCCTGTGGGCTCAATATATCCCGAAACCAGCAATAATCCACAGGACAGGGTCATGTCTTTATTAGATGAGTTCAAGAACAATAAGACAATGTCGTATGAGCTTCCAGACATCGTTGATCATGTAGTTGAGTTCAGGTAACAATGTTCTTATAGTTGGTTGCTTTTCCTCTTACCTTGCTTATTTCATTACTCTTGTGAATTCATTTTCTTAACTTCTGGACTGCAGTATGGATCAGTACGGAAGTCGCTTTATCCAGCAGAAATTAGAAACTGATATGGCTGACGAAAAGAATTCGATATTTCCTGAGATTGTCGCCCATGCGCATTCCTTGATGACCGATGTATTTGGGAATTACGTCATTCAGAAAGTATTAACTTTTGTTTTTCAAATTCCTCTGTAACTGTCCTCATTCTTATCTGAGAATGATTCTGATGTTGCCAATTTGCAGTTTTTTGAGCATGGCACACGAAGTCAAAGAAGAGACTTGGCCAACCAACTAACTGGCCATGTTTTGCCCCTGAGTCTTCAAATGTATGGCTGCAGAGTAATTCAAAAGGTTCTAGCTCTATCTTTACTTGTTTTAATATCTTTTCTCTTACCAAGGCTGTAAATTTCGGGTGTTGGTCGATGATCTGTTGGAGATTGTATCACATTAACGAAGGTTTCACAAAACACAAAGCCTGTTAAGAAGTGCTACCAAGGCTGATAAGTTTGATTTTTCTGATTACTGCTAGTTGGCCAGAGTGTACGGAAAAAGGTTTCTTTTGTGTTGTTTTTGTTTTGTGGTTCTTAGAAAGGATCCTGAAACAAGAGTGAATCTTTAATGAAACTAATAAATCATTCACAATTGCACAGATGAGAAGGAAACAAGAAGTGTACACGCTATTTAAATGCTTAGTTGGGATATAAATTTTCGATCAAGAGATGACCGTTTTTCCTACAATGATGGTTTAGATATTGTAATATATCCTCCATGGGGGTTTTTTTTAATTACGCTTCGCTATGAGTATCCATATGGTATCGCATTGTTTGAGTTTTTTTAGCTGTTTCATGGATTTTTTTAATCGCGCATTGACTATTGATTTGTGTTATTGGTTCTCACAAATTTCCAATTGCTCATTGATGACTGAAATGATTTGTGCTCTTATTATATATCAACAGGCGTTAGAGGTGGTTGATGTAGATCAGCAGACACAAATGGTAGCAGAGTTGGACGGTTCAATTATGAAGTGTGTACGTGATCAAAATGGGAACCATGTAATTCAAAAATGTATCGAGTGCGTTCCTCAAGATCGTATACAATTTATTATCTCAGCGTTTTATGGTCAAGTTGTGGTACTTTCAACACATCCTTATGGATGTCGTGTTATTCAGGTATGTGCTCGTACTTTTTTGGAACATAAAATATGGTGTTCTACTTTGTTCTGATAAGGTTCTTTCTTCCACAGAGGGTCCTTGAACATTGTGATGATCCAAATACGCAGCAAATAGTTATGAATGAAATAATGCAGACTGTGTGCACGCTTGCCCAGGATCAATACGGAAACTATGTCATTCAGGTATTTGCTATCTCGCTCCCTCATATTAGAAATACGCCATCCATTTACCGAATAGGATAAATGCTTTAGATTTAAGTTTCTGGTTGCCCCATGTTCTCGGGCTGGCTTGGTGGTTTACCATTTGGTCTGGGTTAGGTGGGTATGTTCCGTTGTACCTTTTTTTTGGTAATAACCTATTTTTTCATTAATAATAGACTTCATTTTCTCCTAAAAATATTAGTTTTTAATCAATTATATAAAGTTTCAGTTTCTCCTGAAAATTAATGTAGAGAAATTGCCATTTAAAATTGTTTGAACGTAGCCTAGAATTGGCATCTTGACCTTCATCATATATCTTTCTCCAATTTTCTTATGATTTATTTGTGAACTATTGCATTACAATATCTTCTTGTTTGTTTGATAGCATGTCCTCCAACACGGGAATCCACACGAAAGGTCTACAATCATACACAAACTAGCAGGACAGATTGTACGGATGAGTCAACAGAAGTTTGCTTCAAATGTTGTGGAGAAGTGCTTAACTTTTGGCAGCCCTGACGAGCGCCAAATTCTCGTGAACGAAATGCTTGGTTTGACGGATGAAAATGAACCCTTGCAGGTATCGAATTTGATAATGTTATCGCTTGCCAATATTGTATTCATTTAGTTTTAGTATAATCTGTTCCCCCGAATTGACGATTGGGCTTGAACTCCTAAGGCTATATATTAATCAAGCTGGTTAGCTGACTATTCCAATCCCTTTGACCCAAGTCTACTAAACAAGCAATATAGGTTTATAAATTAATCAAATACAACCAAGCAATAACAATATCAATCCAAGACTCGTGTCAATGAAACATAAGCTAGAATACGTTCTTAGAAGATCCCTAGAAGCCCTTATAGAAGCAGGATATCCAAGTCCAATCAGAATTGAAGAATGCTTAATAAATATGCAGGCCATGATGAAAGATCCGTTTGGAAACTATGTGGTTCAAAAAGTTCTGGAGACGTGCAATGATGAGAGTCTTGAGCTGCTTCTTTCTCGTATCAAAGTCCATTTGAATACTCTGAAGCGTTACACTTACGGAAAGCACATTGTGACTCGGATCGAGAAACTCATTGCTACTGGAGGTCAGTATTGACGGTCCTCCACAGATTTCTTTCTAAACTATCTGTAATTAAATTTCTGAATCTAATTTTTTTTTTTACATCATGCAGAGCGACGTATTGGGTTGTCATCAGCAGTTTCTTCTAAGCCATCTCAATTTGCTACCACCAGATGAGCATCGCCGTTATTTATTTAAATGTACAGCTGACATGGATAGTGACAAAATAGTGTCAAGTTTCTGGAGCTTACTTGGTTGTAAATAAATGAGCACCTTTAGATTTCCTCGAGTATCTGCAACTTATATTTTGAAGATTGCGCTGAAGAAATGGCCTGAGTCTCTTGTCAGAGCAGTGCTTGAAGATTCATAGTGAGCACCAAACGTGAGAGTGTAAATGGTTATTATGCATTGCTAAGGCGGGGTAGAGCTGTAAATATACTGCAGGTTTTGGATGCAGCAGATGTGTAATTACATATATCAATTTTGCTGCTTTTAACAGTTTTATTAAGTACAGTTGTAATTAAGCGTTTTTTTACTTAAAATTTATTAAATTATTCGGAGCAACAACCACTTTAGTATTTTGAATCATTCGGCCGTTGCATGATCTTGTTAAGTGCAACATTACCACTTGAACTTGTGGTCTGACAGTGTTGAGATTCCCCTGTTTAGGGTGCGGTTATATTGGATGGGTCTCCTCTGAAACCAATCAAACCCTCGAGGGGCCTTCGGCAAGGTGATCTTCTATCGCCATATCTTTTATTATTGCTGCGGAGGTCCTCAGCAGGCTGTTGGCTAGGGCCGAATGGCTGGGAAAATTCTCAAGTGTCAAAATTGCTCGGAACATTTCGACTATAATACGCTGCTCTTCTGTGGTGTTAATGCTCAGGATGTCTCTGAAACCATGAAGTGTGTTACTACGTATGAGCGCTGGTCGGGTCAGCGGATCAACGTTAGTAAAAAAATCTGGAGTTTTATTTTCGGTGAATGTGGAGCGCAGGGTAAAAAATAGAATATGTGGAAAATCCGCTTTTTTTGGACAAAAACAGATCGAGGAATTACGGGATGTATGGCAAAGGTTTTATCCAAAACAGGGAGAACGGTGTTGGTGAAATCAGCAGTGCAAACCATTCCTGCATATGCTATGTCGACTGTCAAATTGCCCAAGAAATTTCGGAGAGAAATTGATTGTGCGACCCGGGAGTTTTGGTGGAAAGGTGAGGTTAGCGGAAAGAAGATTTATAGCGCTGAAGAGGCGGGATAAAATCTGTCAGCCGAAGTTATCGGAGGGCCTTGGTTTCAGAAATATGGATATGTTCAATAAAGCCTTCATTGCCAAACTTGCCTGGAAGATGATTCATAACCCGAGCCACTTATGGGTTGATCTGATCTCTAAGAAATACTGTGGCACGAGATCGTTCCTGCAACACTCACCAGGTTCGAACTCCTCAAGTTTATGGAAAGACATCTGCAGCATGAGATGTTTAATTGAAGCAAACGCCAGATTCATTATCGGAGATGGGAATCAGACTCGTATATTCAAAGATGTTTGGTTGGAAGGGGGTTTGATTTTATGCCCTGAGTGGGCGCGAGACAGAGCTGAAGAAAAAGTATCGGTACTCTTCTTCCCAGGCACCAGAATGTGGAATCCTTCGGCTGTTAAGATGTGGTGCGGATCTGTGCGAGCCATGGAAGTCCTCAATTCTACGCCACTGCAGACTAAACTCGATGTGGTCGTTTGGAAGGATAAACCAGACGGGATTTTCAGGGTGAAACACGCCTATGATTATCTTATGAGGGCTCAATTCGATCTAATTGATGAGATTTGGGAAGTCTTATGGGGATTCAAGTTTAATCACCGGTACAAGTTTACTCTTTGGCGGTTTGACAATAATTGTTTCCCCACGACAGTTTGACAATATTATCGGATTGTAATTTTAAAGCAAGAATTTTTAGACTGAGTTTGTGTGGACCAACAGATTCGGAAATAGACCGGCCCACTATTTGGCGAAGTGGGGCTTGGTTGATAATGATTTCAGTATGGTTTATTTCGAGGATTCTCCGACCTCTTTTCGGGGAAGTGTGTTAATAGATCAAAGGGAGATCTCGATCTTTGTTCGGGATCACCGTCTTTCCCGAGTTAATTCAATTGAAACACTCTTTCCTTGAATTGCACCTGATCCGGGGGCGTAAGGTTTTAACGAGTTCTTTCTTAAAAAAAAAACTATTTAAAAACAAAGTCCCAGTAATGTATTTGTCTAGCAACACTGAAATGCCTGCCTTAGTAATCAAATGGTATCTGGTCAAAAGAAAAAATAAATTGAGGAACGGCCATAATACGCAAGTACATGAGAAATCTATGAATGACGTCATTGGAAAGGTGTTCAAGAAGATCACACTATTTATATCTTATCATAATTAAAAAGGAATAAATAATGGTTGAGGTAGTCATTTAAGCGGATCCCTGGTTTATAGGGGGCGGGTACATAAAATGTTGTTGGAAGGCAAAAGAGTTGTCCGGTTTCCATTTTTTGTAGGACTGTTTTGCGCATTCTTTGATCTCACGAGAAAAAAACACAGCATTGGTGAAAAAAGAAGAAAGAAAGAAAAAGAAGTTGGTGGTGTTCTATGAGGAGGCTTTGCCCGAATTTCGATAAAGAGAAGGGGCTGGAGACGGTGTTGGAGGTGCCGATACCGGAGGAGATGTTTGCGAAGATGGGATGCAATGCGGTGGTGAGGTGGCAGAACCTCCGAGCTCTGATGCGAAACTCCGACCACTCCGCAGACGACGACAAGTTCTCTCACCTCTCCTCCGTCTCGAGCGGCGAGTTCATGGCTCTCCTCAAGCTCGTCGGCTCTCCCCTCATCCCTCTCCACCTCCACCCTCCCGACGCCTTCGCTCGCCCTATCAAACACGCTTCCCAAGTAATTCCATATAAAAGAGTACTTTTTATCTAGCATACGAGCGATTTTTGGCTTAATATTTTAGATTGGTTGTTGTAGGAGGCTTCGATGGCGAAATACATAGTGCAGCAATACGTGGCGGCGACGGGAGGGGTGGCGGCGCTGAAGGCGATATGGAGCATGTACGCGGTGGGACAGGTGGCGATGAAGGCGTCGGAGATGCGTGAGGGCGACGACAGCGTCAGGACCAAAGGGAAGAGCGAGGTTGGCGGCTTCGTTCTGTGGCAGAAGAACCCGGAGCTTTGGTGCCTTGAGCTCGTCGTCTCCGGCTTCAAGGTCACCGCCGGCAGCGACGGCAAGGTCGCTTGGAGTCAGTCCTTCTCTCAGCCTTCCCACGCCAACCGAGGCCCCCCCAGGCCGCTCCGACGCTTCTTCCAAGTATGACAAGTCTGCCGTTTCCGAATAGAATGTCATTTTTAAGAGAGATATATGATGTCGTGTCAGGGTTTGGACCCGAGAAGCGTTGCAAACCTGTTCCTTGAGGCGGTGAGCGTGGGAGAGAAGACGACGAACAACGAGGAGTGCTTCGTGCTGAGGCTGGAGACTGCCCCGAGCGTGCTCAAAGCGCAGAGCACGCCTCAGCTGGAGATCACCCGGCACACCATCTGGGGCTACTTCAGCCAGCGAACGGGGCTCATCGTCCAGTTCGAGGACACCAAGCTCGTGCGAATGGCCAACGCCAAGAACCACAACGACAGCGTCTTCTGGGAGACCACCATCGTGTCCACCATCCAAGACTACAGATACGTCGACGGCATCAACATCGCCCACGCCGGCAACACCTGTGCCATGCTCTACCGCTACGGCGAGGCTCACAATCACAAGCGCAAGATCGAGGAGACTTGGAAGATCGAAGAGGTCGACTTCAACATCTGCGGCTTGTCCATGGACTGCTTTTTGCCTCCTTCTGATCTCAAAAAAGAGTCTACTCCTATTCTTCTGCAAGATACTACTTCTACTACCACTACCGGCTAGTGTATGTATTACGTACACGTACCATATGCATGTAAATATTACCAGTAACTATTGGCTATTATTATTTTAACTTTTCTAGGCTTTCGCTTTTAGACACCAGCTTATCACATTCAGATATATTGGCAGAAGATGAATGTCAAGAGTTTTGACATGATCGAATTAAACTAGAGGTGCTTGAAGAATAAATGAACTCATATATATATATATATATATATATATATATATATATATATATATATATATATATATATTATTCGAATTCGAAGGGCCGACCCAATCATTTTCGAAGCAAAACGCAAAGTTGAGACCTTATAAAAATAATTGAAAAAACATGTTATAAGCAAACGTCCCCAACTAATCTATTTTTTTCATCCAAATACACCTAACAAAATAAATCTAACATACAAAAAAGAATTAGCAAATAATAAATATTCAAAGATATTTATTTTTTAGCCTTTTGAAATACAAACACACTAATTAAATTTTTAACTTTAAGCTCATATAATTTTTTCTTTCAATTGATAACATCGTTAACTCGTTTAATCGTCCTTGTAGCATAGTTGATCTCAAGTAAAATTTATTAATTTTAAATTTAAAAAACTCAGTCCGGCGGAAGCCACAA
Source organism: Urtica urens (assembly GCA_958296335.1). Taxonomy (NCBI): domain Eukaryota; kingdom Viridiplantae; phylum Streptophyta; class Magnoliopsida; order Rosales; family Urticaceae; genus Urtica; species Urtica urens. Next base: position 6,731,360 of record OY282530.1, on the reverse strand, counting down.
TTACACAATTAGTTAATCATATCCTATAAGCAATGAATGCATTTGAAAATGAATCCACATTTTTAATAATCAAGTGTTTCTATTCGATTAATATTTTCCTTTACTAAAATTTCTCTTATCACTTTTAGTTCACCAAAAAATCTACTCTATTAATTTCAAAAACTCCATTACATTTTAGCACTCAAAATTTGATAAATTTTTGAAGTACATTCATCCAATGATTTATCTTTTTGAAATTGAAAATAAATCAAAAAAATATTTTCATATGTTTCAAATTGCTCAAATCTATTTGTAGCTAAAGATATAACTTGATCAACGTTTAAGATAAAATATTTAATTCGAAACGATTCTTCGGGATTTAAGTTTTCACCACAATCAACACTTTCTCCAAACTGTTATTCCCTACGAATCACAAGTTTTTCTCGAAATTTAGGTTTCCATCTAATTTGCAATCTCGTTTGCTGAAACGATAGCATTTGTAATTTCATTATCTTTATAATTTAGAAATTATGTGACAAGTTTGATCGAAAAATATTTTGCTTCTTTTATAGCTTTTAAAATTTGACTTTTAAATTCAAGTGCTAACTTTTGTATAAGCTCTTTTTGAATCCTATATCCTTAGTAGTGATTATGAATATCACAACTTTGAATGCGTCTAACATTTCTTGTATTATAAGATCAAGTTTTACTAAACATTTCAAGAATACTACATTTTTTCATTATTTTCTTGATAAACTTTTTGTTGGTTCCACAAAATGCTAAATTGGTCTTAGCTATAAATTTCACAATTGCAATCATTTTAATCAAAACGTTCCTCCATTGTTGCTGTAGAAGCGATTTATCGCTTCTAAAATTGAAATGTCCCTTCTAAAACTAAGCGCCGTTTCTAAAAGTACTTTTTTGTAGTAGTGTCACTAAATTGATTCTTATTTTGAATGTGGAACAATTTGCAAGAAAAATAATACACTTTATCAAGATCCTTCAAATAAATTAACAATTATCTATCATACTTTTTCTAATTTGCTAGTTTTCTAAGATAATAAGAATGAGAAAAATGTCTAGAATTTGCATATATTGGAAAATTTACATCAATATTTTCTCTAATTGGAACTTTTTCAACAAGTATGTCTGTAAAATTATTATCTTCATTTCCATCTCTGCGGATCATAAATGTTTAAAAATTTGACATTCAAATGACTTTTAAGTTCTTTTTAATTTCAATTTCAATTTCTTTATAATCACCAGTGTTTTCTTCACTATCAATTGTATCTCTCTATTTTTTTTATCATAGTTTCACCATTTTCATTTTCATGCACTTTTTCATCAATTATTATCTCATTTTTCTTTATTCAAGAGCTCTTTTTTAAGAGTTAACCAATTCTTCATATCTTCTTCATTTTAAATTTTTTCATAAACTGATACATATTTCCGTAAAGACATTATTTTTCTAACCCTAAATCATACAAGAACTAAATAAAAAATAACTAGCCAAATCACACTAATCCAAATCTTCAAAATTTAAAATAAACAACCTTGAAGTAAATGGATGATTGTCTTTCTCTCTCTCTTTTGTTTTCTCCATCTTGGATTTAATATAGTAAATAATATATTTCTCAAATGATCGCTAATAACGAGAACAAAACTAAATTAGTGATATAAAATTAAAATATGAATAAATAAACTTGTATAAATCAAAATTTATCTTAGACTTAATATTTTGAATGTATGAAGCTTTGTGAATAAGAATGAAGTTTCACAAAAAATAAATCAAAATGAAAATATGGTCGTTTGAAATAATAGAAGAAACAAGAAAAATTCAAATATGAAATGATGTAAACAACCGCGCAAACTGGAGTTTTAATTAGACTTTTATTTTCCATATTTTGAGCTTTAAAGTTTAAAAATTTGGGTCCTTTTCTTCCTAAATAATTTAGGGCCTTAAACAAAGACTTTTGCTTAACGTAGAAGCTGACTCTGATTATTTACTTGTATAAAACCTACTTTATTATGATCCATTTATAAAACCTACTTTATTATGATTCATTTATAAAAATTAAGATGTTACGTACATAAAACAATATAAAAATATTGTTGATATGTATGATACACGAGCAATAAAACGATAAATATTAAATAGCCAATTCCAACTTAAATGTTCAATAGTTTAAGAAATAATTCCACGAATTAAGCTGGATGCATAGAGAAAATGAAGCTTATTTTGAGTAAAACTTCTAATACTTTTTTTTAAAAAAAGGTGGAACCCCAAAAGTCACTGACTATGTACACTATGGTAATCTCTCAACGAGCTACTAGGCATTCATGGCGAAGTTAGACGAGGAAAAGGTGTCGTGCTTTGTCACCGGAGCTCTCCAAAATCTGAAGTGGCAAACTAACACTCATGAAGCTCTCGAGAAGAATGGAGCATGGGTGATCATCGAGCTTACACGTGAAAAACAAACTGTTGAGTGTAGATTGTTGTTCACCATCAAACATAACCCCGACGACAAAGTGGGAAGATTCAAAGCTCGATCGGTTGCGAAAGAATATACGCAAACGTATTACATTGATTACCAAGAAACCTTTGCTATAGCCAAATTCAACACCATCAGGGTTCTCCTCTCCCTGTCAGCCATACTAGATTGACATATCATCCAGCTCGACGTGAAAAATCTCTTCCTTGATGGCGCGAGCTCAAAAAAGAAGTATACATGCAACATCTCCTAGAGACCGACCACAACGCCAACAAAGTTTGAAACTTAAGAAGTACTTATTTGGATTCAAATTAACAGTTCTCCTAGGCTTGACTTGGAAGATTCAAACTTGTTCTCAAGCAGACGATTACTCACAAAGTGAACCCAATCCAACTCTCTTCTCATAGGTCTGTTAAAAACAAACAAACCGTTCATGGTGTATATGTTGACGACATTGTCATCACCATGGATGACCTTGATGATATCAAGACTGAATGCAAGTATGATCACGTTAAAGAAACTAGCATGCTTGGCTATAAACCAATTGATACTCCAATGGATCCAAATGTAAAGTTTACAGTTTGCACTACCGATGATCCCATTGACAAAGAGAGATTTCAGCAGCTCGTAGGAAAACTCACCTACCTCATTCACACAAGAACAGACTTCGTGTTTGTTATGATCATAATAAGAAGATGTATGAGTAATCTGTCAAAAATTCACATTCAGGCATCTATTTGAATTCTCCAATACCACAAGTCAGCCCCGGGTACTGGTCTTTTGTTCAAGAAAATGAGAGGTCAAAATATCGAAGTATTCGCCCGACCCAGACTTGGCAAACTTTCTCTCAAATTGAAGGTCGATATCGAGCATGTGCACATATGTTTGGAGAAATCTCGTCACATGGTGAAGTAAGAAGTAACCATCCATTGATCGAAGGCAAAGCCGAACTCAAATCCTTAGTCATTGGAGTATTTGAAGGAATTTGACAGAAGAGAGTTTTGGACAATGTCCAAATCGAAATCGACGAGCCCAACACGTTTTTATACGACAATCGAAGCGCTCTTAACATTGCTAAAAATCCAGTTTACCATGACATAACCAAGCACATTTAAATTGACTGACACTTCATAGAGTATAAAACCATCGAAATGATTTAGATCTCAACTCGTCATCAACTCGCAAATATCCTCGCTAAATTTTTTTCGAGTCACCTTTGACGAGATCTGGAACAAGTTTATTATTAAATTGGGGAGTGTTGAAGTTTTAATACTCATTATTTATACCCTCTTACTTTAATAAAATATCAAGTGTGCAATTCTCAAATTATATACTTATCCTATGTAGTTTTAACCTTTCGTAACAAAATACAATTCTCAAATTAGGTCAAAATGAATTCACAACTCTATGTCTGATAATCTTTTCGAATGGTCAACGCCGGAAACGCACAAAGTCATGGCCCATGGGAGGATTACTATACTTACACGATCGAGCTGTATATTTAAATAAAAAAAATAAGATAAAAAGTGCCTTACAACTTCTCAGTAATGAAACCCCGCTTAATAATTTTTTCCTTTTATAGAAATAATAAAGAATACAAGTAGACAAAGACTTGGTCTTTGTCTTTGCATCAACACTATCCACGACTTCTTCCTTTTACCGTTGGACAAAATCCATCGATTTCCAAAGCCAAACTTGGTTTTCGATTTCATAACCAAATACACTGCAAGAACCCTTTTCACACACACACGCACAGCTCATCATACATTTTATTTTGCACGCCATTTATCAATAATAATAAAAATTAAAAAATAAGGGTATCTTGGTTGGTGAGCTAATTGAAGGTGTCAAGCAAGTCCCTCGGATCATGGATAGCTCGTCGTGTCTAGTGGATGCTATCAGATCAACTCTTCCTTGCAGTAGCGTCGTATGACAGGTACTTCATCTCAATATTCCATCGACTTTTGTGTTTATTGTTTTTTCATTTTCTGGGTTATGAGATAGCTGGTCTTGTCTTGTTCTATAAGCTTAATTGGCGTGGTGTGATCCAAAGAAGAGATTGGGGCTAGAAAAGAAAAATGGAGTGTCTTCACATGTTGAAGAAAAAGCAAGAGACAAGGATGACGACGACAACGAAGTCCATGTCTGTGGGCTCGACTTCGACGACTTCAATGTCCGGCGGCGATCACGACATGGGAAGATCAGGCTCCGAGTCCCACGCCTCCGAGTTCAGCTCTTCCTCGGCGAAATCATTCGCCGCGCTCTCTCAGAGACAGAACAACAACCTCAGAGAGTTCAGCTTCTCGGAGCTGAAGTCGGCCACCAAGAATTTCAGCCGGTCGCTCATGATCGGCGAGGGGGGCTTCGGCGGAGTCTACAAAGCCGTGATCCGCTCCGCGGAAGATCACAAGAGGATCGACGTCGCCGTCAAACAGCTCAGCAAAAGAGGATTGCAGGTATGAAACGCTCGCATTTACATATAATCTCAAAACCACGAAATGGGTATTGACTCAGAAAACAAACTTGTGTGTCATCAGGGGCACAAGGAATGGGTGACGGAAGTGAACGTCTTAGGAGTCGTTGTTCATCCGAACCTGGTGAAACTGCTCGGTTACTGCGCGGAGGACGACGAGAGAGGGATTCAGAGGCTGTTGGTATACGAGTACATGCCTAATCGCAGCGTTCAGGATCATCTCTCGAACCGGGCTCAGACTCCGCTCTCTTGGCCCACCAGAATCAAAATAGCCCAAGATGCTGCTCGTGGATTGGTTTACCTCCACGAAGGAATGGATTTTCAGGTACTTTTTCTCTTTTTAGGTTTCCCACATTTGCACGGTCGTTCGTGTGTCCATAGATGTCGCTCATGTTCCAACGCTTTGACGCAGATCATCTTCAGGGATTTCAAGTCGTCGAATATACTCCTCGACGAGCAGTGGAATGGGAAATTGTCGGACTTCGGGTTGGCGAGGCTTGGGCCCTCGGATGGCTTTAGTCACGTCTCTACCGCGGTACGTTCGAACTCAAAACTCATTCGGTAAAACGTCACCCTTCGTTATTTTTGTGTAAAAATGATTTACATGCGCAAAAAGTCTAAAAATTTCTTTTAGTTGATTTAAAATTTAATATTTCAAAATTTTGAAAACAATATTTACTGAATCACTAAACAAAAAATTCATATACCGCATGGATCAAAAAACAAACTAAGCAACAAAAACTCACGAATTTGATGTCACGTAATCTGTTTGACTATTTACACAAAATTAATGAAAAATTGGCTATTTCCCAATCCGTGATGTTTTGGTAGCTTACGTGGCTAAATTTTTGTCATTTTTCTGACCGAAAAGTCTGTTTGTCCAAAGGTTGTGGGGACAATCGGGTACGCAGCCCCGGAGTATATCCAAACGGGGCGTCTGACGTCGAAAAGCGACGTGTGGAGCTTCGGAGTTTTCTTGTACGAGCTGATCACGGGAAGAAGGCCTTTGGACCGAAACCGCCCGAGGAACGAGCAAAAGCTTTTGGACTGGGTCAAGCCACACTTATCGGACCCCAAAAAGTTCAGCAAGATTTTGGACCCGAGGCTCGAAGGGAAGTACTCCCTGAAGTCTGCCAAAAAGCTTGCCTCGGTGGCGAATCGCTGCTTGATCAGGCAGGCAAAGTCGAGGCCCAAGATGAGCGAGATTTTGGACATGATTGACCAAATTATCGACACCACTGAGGCTGTTCCCGGTAGCCCACAAATGCCTTTGCCTCACCAAGACCAACCCCACAAGTATCAATTCTTTAACAAGCTTATCGATCCTTTATTCGGTGAAAACGGTTGCTTAAGAACAGGGAAACCTACAAGATCACAAGAAGCCGTGTGGAACAAGAGTTGACTCTAACAACAACTTTTTTTGTTCCAGTACAGATCATGTATCATACATATATCTTCCTCTCTCTTGGTACAGCCCCAGATTGGGATCCATGATTAGAGTCATTGCTGCTCTGAACTTCGGATCTAAGAGCGTAGTTGGTTACCAGATTGGACGGAATGTTCGTCGTTTTACATGTAAAGAATGAAAGTTCATCTAGTAAAAAGGGACGTAGATCTGAGATTTGAACAGCTCAATTTGTCTTTTAGATATTGTGAAGAACTAATGTCAGTATCCCACAAATAGCGCCAATCTCTTCCTGCAAAAATGTTTGTTGATGCAAACGCAATATTTTGTGTTTTAACTCTCATTCGATTATTATACCAATTCGATTCATGGTTAGTGTTCAAATGTGCTCAAGTGTTTAGACAATAGAAAGAAGGGTAAATTTATTAAAGCATTATTTCACATTAGCTAATCAAAATCTCTTATCTCTTTCAAATGAGGTAATGTGAAATAATGATTTAATTCAGTTAATGATTAAGTTAATTAATGCTTGTGAAACTGAATACGTAATTAAAAATAAAGTAGAGGGTTACATAATTCTTTCAACTTTAATTAAGTAGCAAGTGGGAGAAATTAGTTTTTTTACGAAAATGAGAAAGAAAAAAATACTGGGAGGTAGTAAATGAGCAAATAAAGTATATAATCAGTGACACTCACCGTCTTACAAAATAGTTAACTTACAGCATTCGCATCAATTATTTACAACTTTACACTATTGATATGACAAAAGAGACCAAGCCATATTCGATTGATTGCTATTAAAAATTAAATATCTGTGAAAAATCGCTTAAACTGATGTGTAGAATAACCAACTACACACAAGATTCGCTACCCATTTGAAACGAGAGACAAGAAACAAATAGAAAAGTCAAGCGAACAAAAGAAACTAAAATGAGAACAAAAAAATGAAGAAATTTGAGCATCGGAATCAGAAATTGGCCAGACAAAGTCTGTACTTTATCAGTGATTATAGATATCTGTTGTAAACGCGATACGTTTAGAATTTTTCATATATTCATAGTAACTTTAGCTGTTTTCCTTACTCTGGAAATTTGGTTTTATAGGATTTTGATTGCAAACATTATTGGTGAAATATTTCATACTCTTATACCATTGTTACGTTAATTATTTTTTACATTAAAAGAGCTAAAATATCACTTATGATATTGACACCCAACAGCTTGAGAATTACTGAAATACAGAAATCGACCTAACTCTTTATCTCGCAACTTTTAAACAATATGTAACTGGAACATATAATATTTTCGTCGTCATTCTTCTTAGTATAAACATATAAAAATTACTTAATAACAAGAAAAAAGATGACATGTGATGGGGCTAAGAGCAACTCCAAATTTGGTGGTTAGTTTTGATCCAATCTCACTGCAAAAGTAACATCAAATTTGGTGTACTGCAAAACCACAAAATGCAGTAGAGATTTGCTCCATCCCCACACCATGACTCACTCCAAAATAGAGTTTGCTACAGTGTCACGCCATATTAGCGTGACAGTGTTCACGACTGCATTTTTTTAGAGGAATTGCCCAAAGTACCACTTTTTATTTTTTATTTTCCCAAAATCCACTCAAACATGATTTTTTACCAAAATACAAGTAAATTTCATGTGAAATGGCGAAATACCCTTTAAAAAATAAAACTAACACAAATGTCCTACATTATACTACCGGCCAAAATAATTAAGAAAAAAATTAAAAAAAAATAAAAAAAAAATAAAAATTTAGGATTGGAGCAGTTTCTACATTTTAAAGTTTAATTTTTTTTAAAAAATAAATAAATAATAACTGATTAATATGGATATGAAATAAAATGTAAAGAAATTGTTTTAGGAGTATTGTAGACTTTTGTACTAGTATTTTGGTAAAAAATTAATTTTAGTAGATTTTGGGAAAACCAAGTACAAATGGTGGCATTTTGGGCAATTTCTCTTTTTTTAGTCCTTTTGAAATTATTTATCAAAATCATTGATTATATTTTTAATAATTATACCATGTGTTATATTGATTTGTAATTTACATATTTGTAAAATTATATTATGTTTGCATTAATTTGTAATTTACACATTTGTAAAATTATATGATGTTTAAAAAAGTATAAATTATTTTATGGAGCGATAATTTGTTTAAATAAGTGATATAATTGAAAGATAATAAGTAAATATAGGGGTATAAAAATAAATAAGAGAAGTTGAATATAAAATCAATATATCAATTTGGTGTAAAAAATAAAGTGATGATGGAGATGCGGTAGTGTTTCATCTGACATTTACTGCAAAATGAAGTAGAAAATGGTGTAATGATTTAGAGATGATCTACAGTGCCACCTTATATTTGGCGTGACACTGTTCACACGGCAAATTTAAAAAAAAATCATTTTATACCAACAAATACTTTAAAAAATATATAAAAAATGGTTGGATCTGGAGGAGCGTTAGCTGGCTATTGAGATCAAAACATGTGTATTTTTGAACAACACACATGTTTTTGTTTTTTCTCAACACCCATATAATTTCCAGAAATCTCCGTTCTGTTTGTGGTAATTTACAAAAAGGGAAATTATGGTCTTTAAAATGATTCTGCTAGCTTTTTTTCCTTCTTTGCTATATTTCTAATAGCAGCATATGTGTCAGCATAATGTAGAAAGGAGAGTGAGAGAAAGGCTTGTAGAAGATAAGACAAAGCGACATTATAGAAGAGAACTGGCTTAAGTGAGAAGATACGCATTCAATTTATCTATAAATATAACTGGCATTAGAAAAGTTTACAACAAACATATAAATCAACATTTATAAAAAAAAAATCTCAAAATCAACATCTTTCTATTTTAAATCTGCCCATATATACTACGACACAAAATATGCCGTGCCAGACGCGCAGCAAAACTAGTAAAATATGTGGAGAGGAGACGACATTCCCCAAAATACCACCATTTATACTTGATTTTTCAAAAACACACTAAACTTAAAAAATTTCCAAAAAATCAAGTCTAAAATAAACATAAAACAACTTTTTTACATTTTATTCGATATCCATATTAATCGGCTACTATCTATTTTCTTTAAATTAAACTTAAAAAAGTAAAAACTACACCATCCTAAAAAAATTTAATTTCTTTTAATTTTTTAATTTTTTTGAGCAATAGTATAATATAGAACATTTGTGTTAGTTTTAATTTTTTAAAAGATATTTCATTTTTTCACATGAAATTTACTTATATTTTGGAAAAAAAAAACTTAAAAAAATCAATAATAAAAAGTGTTACTAACGTCCATTCATCATATTTTAATTAGAAGAATTGCTCTAACTAAACCACATGAAACGTTACAACTGTAAAATACTCAATCCTTTGCAAACGTTTAAAAAATACCCAGTCCTACGTGGCATATTATTAGGCAATTGCATTTTCATTTTTGCCCTTTTTATTTTAGTTTCCGTGTGTTTTTTTTATTTCCAGCCTTTTAATATTAACGAAAATTAACCTGATTTTTAGGGAAATCTTGTTTAATTTTCTTATTTTAAACAACGAATTCGTTTTTTAGTTAATTCATGATATTTTTGAATTAGTCAACTAATAAATGCATAAACCATTTTATTTTTTCTTTAATTTTATTCAGATATATTTCATTAATTGCTATATTTACCATCGGTTACAAATTACACGCATGAAGTACTAGTTAATTTGCGTTAATTTATGTACACGCACATTTTAATCTTATCTATCCACCTGATTTCATGGGACTCAATTAAAGCATATTTAACTTAGACTACGGGATTTCGACGTTAATTTTCAACTTTCAGATTTGAAATCGTTATTTAATAGTTTTAATATATTTTTTATATAGTCAACTATCTTCTTTAATTTACAATCGATTTAGTTCATTTTTGTCATTAATGGCTATTTTAAACAGACACTGCTTTACGTGTTAATTTTGGTTAATTTCTGGTGTACAGCTACGAATTTCCTGTTTTGTAGCCTTTATTTTGGCAGTTTTAATTAATATATTTCATTATGTTTTTAATCTTAACTATTGATTCGAATAATTCAAATTAAGATATATTATTTCCGAATATATTTAGCCTAAAATCTTGTTTGATTTAAAAAGTAAAACCTTATCTTTTTCTTTCCTAAAATGATGCCCAAATATTCGGTATCTAGTACTAATAAATGAAATTAATATCAATCGAATATGATATTGAGAATTTGAAATTTAAAAATTTATTTTGTAATTCACCTATACTTACTGATTCCCAAAATCTATATGATTTTCGTATTAATTTTGGTTCATTTGTGCCTCTACTTCTAGTATGTTGTACAGTTACGAATATCCTATTTTGTAGTTGTTATTGATTATAAACTTACTTGATATTTTCCTTTTTTATCTATAATTCATATAATCAATAATTGAATTTTGAATCAGTCGAATATAATCTTGAATTTTGAAATTTAATTTTTTATTTTGCTACTTAAAATATGATAACTGATATGGAAAATAACACTATTTTACGTGTTAATTTTGGTTAATTTGTGGTGTATAGTTACGAATTTCCTGTTTTGTAGCCTTTATTTTGGCAGTTTTAATTGATATAATCTTTATTTTTATAGTTTTAACTATTAATTCGAATAATTCCAAATTGATATTAAGATATATTCTTTCCGAATATGTTTAGTCTAAAATATTTTTTTATTTAAAAAATAAAACCTTATCTTTTTATTTTCAAAAATGGTGACCAAATATTCTGTATCTATTACTAATAAATGAAATTTATATCAGTCGAATATAATCTTAAGATTTTGAAATTTAAAAATTTATTTTATAATTCAGTTTTGCTTACTGATTCCCAAAATTTATATGATTTTCGTATTAATTTTGGTGAATTTGTGCCTCTGTTAATAACATGTTTACAGTAACTATTAATTTTCGTTAATTTCTGTGACAAAAAAGTTCATAATGATTTTAGGGGAAAAGAAAATACAGATCTAATTGAAATATTTGAAGGGGAAATAAACTACAGATGTAATTACAAAAAAATAAAAACTATATGAACGTTCTTCTTTGTTATATTCTTTTTCTTTTTGCCGGTCGCCGACTTCTTTATCATCTTCTTCTTCTTCTCTCCGGGGGAAGTTTCTTTCATTATTTCGGCTTCTATTCCTTTGGAGCTTTCTCAGTCGCCGGAGTCGTCTTCTCCTCCACCGACTTCTTCTTCCCTGGCTTCTTATCTTCCTTCGAGACCATTGAAATCGTAGATTTTTCTTCGTAGAGTGAGAAGAGATGAGAGAGTAGTATTGATTTAGAGTGAGAGAAAGTGACAATTCGGATTCAAGAGAGAGAATAGTTATGTGCGTTTGTGTTTCGGTGGGAATGAGAGAGAGAGAGTAAGTTCGAGTGTTGAAGGGGGTTAGAGTTTAAGAGATTTGATGGGGTATATAACAACTTTCCAAAACAATTTCTCCCTCCCAAAATTAAAAGTTTTCATTAATTTTTTAAAATTTCCAACATATCCGACTCTTTAATTGGAGAGAGAAATTGAGTCTATCTTTATACATAAAATCCGGCCATAATTTATTTAATTTTCAGAAATTAATTTCCAAAAATTACAAAACCGAAAAAGGTATAATAATCCGATAATTTGCGTTAATTTTTACAACTGGGTATTAATCAAAACTTACAAAAAATTGAGTATTTTGCAAACTCAATACTATAAAAAGGTATATAGCTCTTTATCCCTTTTAATTACTACTAATAAAATAAAATAAAAAAAAGAAGACAAACAAAACACGAAAAAGACTGTTTGAAGTTTCAACTTTCCGTAGCTTGGAAAAAAAAACTCAGAAAAATCAATAAAAAAAAGTGTTACTAACGTCCATTCATCATATTTTAATTACTACTAATAAAATAAAATAAAAAAAGAAGACAAACAAAACACGAAAAAGACTGTTTGAAGTTTCAACTTTCTGTAGCTTGGAAAAAAAAACTTAGAAAAATCAATAATTTTTACTAACGTCCATTCCTCATATTTTAGTTTCTACTAATAAAATAAAATAAAAAAAGAAGACAAACAAAACACGAAAAAGACTGTTTGAAGTTTCAACTTTCTGTAGCCGGCTTTTCTAAACCAAACAGGTATAATAGTCGTTATGACGAGATTTGACCTCTCCATCTCTTCGACGCACATGCACACACCTCCAAGCTTAAACAACTAAGATTAATCTCAGACAAGATATGCAAAACCCGTGTCTTAGATCTTCGCAACCTCTTTCAAGCTCTACACAGATGAGCTCGCGCCACTTAACCTTTTTTGTTCTACTATTTCTTTCCGTATTCGCTCAGCTCGTTCGGTGTCAGAACGTCAATGATTATAGCGACTTCGATAACCCTGCGGTTCGTCCTTTGATAACGCAGTTAGTTTATAGTCGCATTTCCAATCTCACCACTTCTTTTAGTAGTGATATTCGAAGCCATTCAAGCTTCTGCATCAAAGACTCGTGAGTCCCTTTCTTTCTTTCTTTGTTCGAAATTCAGAAATCAGTTCATACTTTTACCCAAAAAGATAATAGCTTTTGTGTTGTACTTTGGGGTTTTGTCATAACTTGAATCTTTTGTGTTAGGGATGCTGATTGGAACCGAACGTTTAATTTCTCCAACAATCTGGATTTCGTGTCTTCTTGCATTCAAAAGACCAGAGGTAAGCTTCAAATGGCTTCGACACTTCTTAGTAGAATTGCTATTGCATTTCAAAGCCAATTAACTGGAAAAGCATTTGAAATCAAAGTATGGCGTGTTAAAAGAGAATCTCATTTTCCTCGAATAAAATCGGTTTGATGATTAATAGGCGATATCACGAGGCGGTTATGTACGGCGGCAGAGACAAGGCTGTATTTCAAGGGTCTTTTTGGCGGCGAAAAACATGGGAATCACTTGAGGCCCAACAGAAACTGCAATCTGAGCTCTTGGCTCTCCGGTTGCGAGCCGGGATGGTCGTGCAGTTCCGGCTCCGATCAGAAAGTTGACCTTCGAGAGTCAAACGTCATTCCGTCGAGAACTCTCGATTGCCAGCCTTGCTGCGAGGGCTTTTTCTGCCCCCACGGTCTCACGTGCATGATCCGTAAGTCCTTCCTCGCCTTCTTTCACGATCAAAAGATTATCTAAAAGTATTGAACTGTCAATCTAATGTTGCCCCTTTGAAGCTTGCCCGTTGGGTTCTTATTGTCCGCTTGCCACGCTGAATAAAACCGCCGGTGTTTGTGAACCGTGAGTCAGTGTTGTGTTGTCGCTTCTCCGAGTTCCCTTGCTGTTTCATCTACTGAATTTTTTGTTTGTTTTTTTTCGTAGTTACCTTTACCAATTGCCTCAAGGAAGGCCAAACCATAGTTGCGGAGGAGCAAATACTTGGGCTGATGTTGGAACGGGCAGTGAGTTATTCTGCTCATCGGGATCATATTGCCCCACCACCGTCGAAAGGCTTAATTGTACTTCCGGGTACTTATCTCTCTTTTGAAGCTTCTAATTTCTATCTGGGTGCTATTTTTTAGATCTTTGTCTTGGTTTATATCAGCTTAGTTTGTTATCTGTCTTTTATTCTATGACTAAGGTTACTTCAGTACTCGTGTCTAAGTACTGTTAGACGGTTAATGCAATACTAAGAGACATAAACCGAACTTTTATTTATCTTCTCAATATCTCTGATGGAAGCTTGATCGTAATACTAATCATCTGTTTTAAATGCAGACATTACTGCAGGCTGGGTTCTACATCAGAGAGACGTGAGTTTGATTATAATAAAATATCGGATACTTTTTTGTTCGTCATACCAACTCATCTTCCTTTAGTCGTTTCGCAGGCTGTTTCCAGTTGGCCTCCTGTGGTTCAAACACAAAAAATCAAGACATAGAGGCGTATGGGATATTGCTTATAGTGAGTTAGCTTTTGATTTGTTTGCCGAAATTAATTATTGGGTAACAAACAAACATTTTATTTTTCTTCAATGGCGATGCAGACTGGTTTGGGAACTCTTCTGCTCATAATATACAACTGTTCTGACCAAGTTCTGAGCACGAAGGAAAGAAGAGTCGCTAAGTCTAGAGCGGCCGCGGCAAAAAGCGCGAGACAGACCGCGAAAGCACGCCAAAGATGGAAATCTGCGAAGACCAACGTGATGAAGGGTGCGAGTGGATTGCAAGCTCAGCTTTCTAAGACTTTCTCGCGCAAAAGAGACACCATGAGCTTCGAGAAGCTTTCAAAGGGTGAGGTGTCACCTTCTGGACCATCGGATGAAATGGAGACGATGCCTCGGATCGAAGACCACGCGGGAAATGCTCATTCTAGCAACGCAGATAGTGATCCGGGTAATATGACGAAGGGAAAGAAAATCAGCACCCAGAGCCAGATTTTCAAGTACGCTTATAACCAGCTCGAGAGAGAGAAAGCTCAGCAGCAAGAACTCAAGGACATGTCATTCTCCGGCGTGATAAAAATGGCCACCGGTAACCAGATCAAGAATCGGCCTTTGATCGAGATTTCTTTCAGAGATCTGACTCTTACGCTGAAAACGAAGAAGAAAGCTTTGCTGCGGTGTGTCACTGGTGATATCAAGCCCGGTCGGGTCACTTCCGTCATGGGTCCATCGGGTGCCGGTAAAACCACGCTGCTCTCTGCTATCGCCGGAAAAGCCACCGGATGCAAAATTACGGGCTCGATTTTGATTAACGGGAAGAGAGAATCGGTCCACTCTTACAAGAAAATCATCGGTTTCGTCCCGCAAGATGACATTGTTCATGGAAACTTGACAGTAGAAGAGAATCTGTGGTTCAGTGCAATAAGCAGGTATTCACATGTTTTTTTCAAAGACCTCTAGTAAAGAACTTTGCATTTTAATGCTCGCTGGGTTTTTTTTTCCTATGTTTTAACTTCAAGACTGCCAGTGGATCTGGTGAAAGCCGACAGATTTCTTGTGGTTGAGAGGGTAATAGAATCATTAGGGCTCGAGGGAGTGAGGAACTCGTTGGTGGGGACGGTGGAGAAACGAGGAATATCTGGAGGGCAGCGAAAACGGGTGAACGTGGGTTTAGAGATGGTAATGGAACCTTCTCTGTTGCTTTTGGACGAGCCTACTTCTGGACTGGACAGCGCATCGTCTCAGCAGCTACTTCGAGCCGTGAGACGCGAAGCTCTCGAAGGAGTCAATGTCTGCATGGTTGTTCACCAGCCAAGGTAAACTCGATAACTCCCGTGTTAATAACTTATTATAACTTGCTCTCAGTTATACCTGACAACAGCCAAGAACCGGATTTCTTCAGATGCAAGAAATTCCCGTGACCCAGTCCTGAATGAATTAATGCAAGAAATTAAATGACAAGATTGTTGTAGGGTCTTTGTGGTTAATGGCCTCTCGAAGTTAAGTTAAAGTGGATTGAGAAATAGTTCACCTTTTGTTAATTTTGTGTAAATAGCTAGCCCAAATTATTTACACACAAGACTCAAAGCACTCCCGCTTATTTCTTTCAGCCAATTTTAGAATTTAACATTTAATATTTTTATATTGATTGAAGTCAATATTTGCTGAATCGCTAAACAAAAAATTCCTAAATATATTTCATCTAGTGCGTTGAACAAAAGTGCAAATAAGTCAAAAACTTATCATTTAGATGCTACGTAATCACTTTGGCTATTTACATAAATTTAACAAAAGCTTGATTTTTGCTCAATTCGTGATGTTTTGATGGCTTACTTGGCTAAATTTTTATTGTTTTATCCTAGTTCTGTCTAGAATGACCTACGTCTAGCATCAGGACCAATCCACTATCAATTAAAGAACACGCGCTCTCTCACTCTCGGTTTCTCGCACACCAGACCAACTCAAACACTCCGATACTCTTCTAGAATATTTTACCAATCCAGCCAGAGATCGTCAATGTTTCCTATTCTGTTTATGGTGTATTACAAGAGTCCTTTTCTAGGTGTAGTAAGTAACCTCTCTTAGATCCTATTTAGCGAGGCAACACAACTTGGTGTAGCTAAGCCCTTGTAGTCTCTTGAGTTGGATTCCCTGCTTGGCTGCCATGTGTAGCAAGTGCATAGGAGGATTACTTAACATTACTCTTTGATAATGACCATTTTTTTTATTCAGCTACGCCCTTTTCAACATGTTCGATGATTTGATCCTCCTGGCAAAGGGCGGTCTCACGGTGTATCACGGCCCAGTGAAGCACGTCGAGGACTACTTTGCGGATCTTGGAATAGTCGTCCCGGAACGAGTCAACCCTCCGGATTACTTCATCGACATATTAGAGGGCATCGTGTCCCCGAAAAAGGATGCAAGTCTGGACTACAAAGAACTCCCTCTAAGATGGATGGTGTATAAAGGGTACAGAGTACCGGGCGATATGAAGCCAGACTTAGAGAATATCGCGTCTTCCTCGACGGCTCTCGAGTCTTCTCACCAAACAGATGTTATCGAAACTCATGGAAACGATGAACACTCATTCGCCGGAGACTTGTGGCGAGACGTGAAGAGTAACGTTGAGCTGCACCGCGAAAAGATCCGTCTGAATTTCTCGAGCTCCGAGGATTTGGCAAAGCGTAAAACTCCAGGCGTTTTCCAACAATATAGATACTTTCTCGGGAGGTAAAGAAAAAGTAAAATTATTTGGTTTTCTGTCACTCTGTATGATTTAAAAGTGGTATATTATTTTCATTTTTTATACTAGGGTCGGTAAGCAAAGACTACGAGAAGCTAAAATACAAGCAGTCGATTACTTGATTCTATTATTAGCTGGGGCTTGCCTCGGCTCACTATCTAGAGACGGTGATCGTAACTTTGGCTCAGCCGGCTATACTTACACCATTATTGGAGTTTGTAAGTTATCGAAACTCGTAATCATTTCTTTCTTCGTATACTTCAGCTGGTTTTTTTAATCATTTCATTTCATCGCAGCTCTTCTATGCAAAATCTCAGCTCTGAGATCGTTTTCTCTCGACAAGTTACACTACTGGAGAGAGAGTTCGTCCGGAATGAGCAGCTTGGCGTATTTTCTCGCGAAAGACACAATCGACCATTTCAACACAGTCGTGAAACCGGTGGTGTATCTCTCGACGTACTACTTTCTCACCAACCCCAGATCTTCATTTGCAGACAATTATGTCGTTCTACTCTGCCTTGTTTACTGCGTGACTGGTATAGCATATGCGCTAGCTATAAGCTTCGAGCAAGGTGGAGCGCAGCTGGTAAGCAATGGAAGTCACGTTTCGTATCTTGAAAAAGCGAAAAGAAAAACCTATCAATAATAATCCATTTTTCCATCCTCTTTTGCAGTGGTCTGTACTTCTTCCAGTTGTGTTGACTCTTGTGGCGACGCGAACAAATGGAAACGAAATCGTTAAGAGCTTGGCCAATCTTTGCTACCCTAGGTGGGCTTTGGAAGCGTTTGTAATCTCAAACGCTGAAAGGTATTTTTGTGACTCTATACAGCTTTTCTTGGATCCGAAACAGACTAGCTAATGAACTACTAACTGGGAGCGTTTTCTTCGATAGATACAGTGGTGTGTGGCTGATAACACGTTGTGGCTCGCTCCTGAGTAGTGGATATAGCCTCCATGATTGGTCTCTCTGCGTTTCCATACTGATTCTTATTGGTGTAATTGGACGTGTGGTGGCATTCTTTTGTATGATAGTTTTTCAAAAGAAGTAAAGTTGTCCCTGTGTTTTTCCAAGTCTTTCTGCAAATACCTTCAAGCTGTAATTGTCATTAGGTGCACATTTCATTATTTATTAATAGGAATACTTATTTCTATTATTTCTGCAAATACCTTCAAGCTGTAATTGTCATTATTTCTTTTGAATGATAACGTGAATACCTATACAATCAGTAGGAAAAATAGGAATAAACCCTGATTTAAGAATTTATTTAAGTTTCTCTATAAATATAGTTTAAAACATATTTAATTAAGATAGTTCTATTCGTGAAACTATAAAACCATCTGTACTAATTACAATCAAAACTTCTACTGAATTGAAGAAGAAGAAGAGAGAATTGTGAAAGAAGTAATTCTTGTATTGATTGAAGTAGTAAGAATCGAAAACGAGCTCTTACTTATAATACAAGCAATCTGTTCAAAGTACTGCTAAACAGCCTTAACGGCCTAACCAACTCAATAACAGATTTAGTCTAAATAAATTACATTTGATTATCTCTAATAACTTTTCGCATATTCCAACCACTTTTTCCAATTCCATGGATTAAAGGGTTTTCTTAAAATAATGTGGTGTTATCACTAATCTATTAAATTGATCATTGGTCTGTGAAAAGCGTTGTATCATCTTACACATGTATTAATCACGACTCCATACTAATCAACAGTGTTGTTAATTTGTGTTTTGAACACAAAAAATCATTACGAATTCCTTGCAATGCCTTTCGGAGCTTTTAAACGCTCCATAAAGATTTCAAGCCGCCATGACTCAACTCAACTATTGTTGTCATTCCTTCACGGCTTCATTTTCGTCGGAGGAAAGAGCCACATTTGGATGGAGTTGTTAGAGAAGAAAGTAAGTATCGCTTTGAACGGTTATTTGTAATTAAAGTGTTTATATTTTTATTATTTCGGTTTGAAGCGGCTCAACAAATCGGAGGTCGTGGGCGAAAAAAAAAATTTATATAGTTTAAAACAAATTGAAGACTTTTGGATAAAATATAAAGATTTATTATATAATTTAAAAAAAATTATAATTTTGATAGATTAATGGTAATACTACACTATTTTTATTTAAAAAATCATTGATTCAAATTTCACAAAAAATAATTTTAATAAAAATGACCTCGCTCTTTGGACCGGCCCTTTCAGAGACTTTAAGGCAAGGTATTATTAGGAGGATAATTTCTTTTTTGTTTATTGGCAAGATCGCATCAAATGGAGATTTTTCTCGAATTAGTAAGATTATCAATGAAGAATTGAGAGGAATGTCATTCCTTTACGTCTATAATTCTACTAAAAATTACGTTTACCGTCCGTCCTTACTGGTTTATGTGCCGTAATATATTTTTCTGTTATGAATATACTTTATATTTACATAAATTTAACAATCAAAGAGATCCACAACCGTGGCCATTTCTCCATCATTTAAGCATAAACTAAAGCGGTTGCTCAAAATATATAATTGATGTCGTATTCTGTTGCCAAACGACATAAGCTATCGAAACAGAAGAAGCTCCGGCAAAAGCTCTACAAATTTGTTTGTTTTTAGAGCAGGAAGTCGAGTTCATTCGATTTATAGCAGGAAGGAAAGAAAAGAAATGGCGGCTTCTTGGGCCACATCTACTTTCTCAGCTTTTGCGAACAAAGCAAATGGAAGAAATTCGATGGCTATGGTGGGTTTGCTCTCTTACGCGCCCAAAACCCTCACGCCTCACTCTCTCTCCAGAAACACAAGCTCGATATCCATCTCCTCCGAAAGAAAACATGTTAAGAAGCCATTGCAAGGTAAGCAGACTCTCTCTCTCTCTCTCTCACTCTCCAAAATCTGAGATTGATTGATTTGAATCTGTGGGCGTCGGAAGCAGTGAGATCAATGGCGGAATCAGTGGCGGGGTTCGAGGAGATGGTGGCGGAGAGGAAGAGGAAGTACTACATGTTGGGCGGCAAAGGAGGCGTCGGAAAAACCAGTTGCGCCGCTTCTCTCGCAGTCAAATTCGCCAACAGTGGTCACCCCACTCTCGTCGTCTCCACCGACCCCGCTCATTCCTTGAGCGATTCCTTCGCTCAGGTTCTCTCTCTCTCTCTCTCTCTCTCTCTCTCTCTCTCTCCCCGACACTCGCTCACTCTTCAACTCTTTAGGATTTGACTGGGGGTCTGCTGGTACAAGTGGAAGGGCCCGATTCTCCGCTCTTCGCGCTCGAGGTACATTTTTGGAGCTTTCATAGAACAGAATACTAGGTTTCTTTGGCTGTTTGGTTGCTGGGTGAGAGCTGATAAATCTGTAGTCACGTTGCAGATAAATCCCGAGAAGGCTAGGGAAGAGTTCCGCTCCGCTGCTCAGGCCAGCGGTGGAACTGGAGTCAAGGATTTCATGGATGGTATGGGTCTTGGAGTTTTCGCAGAGCAGGTATATATAATATGGATTCAGGCCTATTTCAGTGCGAATATCTGATTCGAGTTCTTGACCCTTTGACTTTGTTTTTTTTTTGCGAACCGAGAAAGCTAGGAGAGTTGAAACTTGGAGAGCTACTAGACACCCCGCCTCCGGGTCTCGATGAAGCGATCGCGATCTCAAAGGTGTATTCAAACTTCTCGTTTGTGTCCTAAACTTTTTGAACTATCTTGACCTTCTTTCTTTCTTTCCAGGTCATACAATTTCTGGAGTCTCAAGAATACAGTATGTTTACGCGAATAGTCTTCGACACTGCTCCCACGGTGAGAACTTTTCTTCTTCTTCTTCTTATCCTACATTTCAGTGTTTAGATTATTATTTTTTGTCATGACTTGACGCATTTGTTTTGTAACAGGGACACACCTTGAGGCTTTTGTCATTGCCAGATTTCTTGGACAAGTCAATTGGAAAGATTTTGAAGGTTCGGTTTCAATCCGTTCTAGATGTTTTTGATCATCATCCCGTATGGTTTTATTAGTAACAAAACCCGATTCGTTTACAGCTCAAACAAAAGATTTCTTCCGCCACGTCAGCCATCAAATCTGTTTTTGGTCAAGGAGAACAACAACAGGACTCGGTTAGCATTAAATGTCGCTGTCGAATTGATTATCGCAACCTGTTTCATTTGATATTCAAGCGTTAAAAGGTTTCTCTTGTTTGATTGATCGATGATGCAGACCGACAAGCTAGAGAAACTTCGGGAGAGGATGATCAAAGTGCGAGAGCTGTTTCGTGATACCGAGTCAACCGAGTTTGTTATCGTTACAATCCCCACAGTAAAGCCAATAAATATTTCCGTCTTGCTAGATAGTTACCTGTTGAGTATCTAGAAATATAGATCTAATACAGAAATAAATTGATTATACTATACAGCTCTCTCTACCAGGAAATACACTTTTTTTTTACCTAAATCTTAATGTGTCTCAATATATTTTACTCTCTTTAGAACTTGATTTATTAGAGAGCTATAAAAAACTTGAAAAGTTTCCCTAGTTTATATCCAAATTTATTTTTATTTTCTTTCTCTTTTATGCAGGTTATGGCGATAAGCGAGTCTTCGAGACTGCACGGCTCTTTGGTTAAGGAAAGCGTTCCCGTTAAGCGCTTGATCGTTAATCAAATCCTACCCCAATCTGCCTCAGATTGCAAGTTCTGTGCTATTAAAACAAAGGTACTCTAATCGATTTCCTAAATGCATCTCCGATTTCACTTCCATGTTGTTTGGTGATCATCAAGTACATCTTGTATTCCAGGACCAGAAACGTGCTCTGGATACGATCCAGAGCGATCCAGAGCTCTCAAACTTGACAGTCATCCAGGCACCACTAGTTGACGTCGAGATTAGAGGCGTTCCTGCTCTTAGATTTTTGGGTGACATTATCTGGAAATAATGTAATATACCAATTAACTTTAGAGCAAAAAAGGGGATTATGATATTGAGAATGGTTTTAGACGACGAGAGCTCGGTCAAATTCGGTTCTGCATTTTATTTGTAAAAATATAGAAATATAAACTCTACAAGAAGAAAGAGTAGTCTTGTTTCTTGAAAGTTTGTTGTAAACCAAATAATTTGTGAAAGCACACAACACAAGAC
Organism: Urtica urens; assembly: GCA_958296335.1. Lineage (NCBI taxonomy): Eukaryota > Viridiplantae > Streptophyta > Magnoliopsida > Rosales > Urticaceae > Urtica > Urtica urens. The sequence goes on along the minus strand of OY282530.1, from coordinate 6,709,216 downwards.
GTGAATTTAAGTTTACTTGGGAGTTTATCCTTGACTGGATTACTGGAAATCAAATGCACACACAAATTCCAAAATGATGTTCTCATTAAGAATAATTTAGTGCTCTGTTTCGGAAAACTTGAATGGTCATTTACAAGTAAAATTAACTATTCACGGGTCTACAAGAAAATTACAACTAAGAACTAATTGGAGGTGAATGCGGTTCAATTCTAAAAGGAGTAGTTCAACGAGGACCCATTGAAACGGAAATACCGGTGGGCAAACCGACCCTCTCTGCCCAGTTCTTGCTCTCTAGATACAACTTCGATACCAGTACCGTCACCTTGTTCATATCGGGTCTCCTATCCGGATCATCGTCCGTACAATCCAACCCGATCCGAACCATCTTCTCTGCCACGTCGACAGGGTACGAGTCGTTTACGCGCCGGTCAATCCACGTTCTCACTTCCCCCCTCTCCAGAGCCCCACGCGCCGTTTCAATCACGCTCACGCGCCGATAACCACCGTCTGATCCCTCCTCCATTCTATACTTCAGCGGCTCTTCGCCGGAGAGAAGCTCGAGAATCACAACGCCGAAAGCGTACACGTCGCATTTCTTCGTCGGAACGCCCATTCGCACGAGCTCCGGCGACATGTAGCCTCGCGACCCCTCCACCTTGATCGCTCGGCTCCGCGATCGTTTCACCGTAGGGCTTCGATCACCTCCGTCTTTCTCGGCCTCGGTCTCGATCTCGCCGCAAAGCTCAGAGGTACCGAAATGGCAGATCTTCGCGTTGAGCGAATTGTCTGCGACGACGATGCCAGAGCTCTTGATGTGGTTGTGAACGAAGCCGGATTTCATTCCAGAGCAATGGTGGACGTAGTCGAGGCCGTGAGCGAGGTCCGTCGCGATCTGCATCCTCGACAGCCACGTGGAAAGAACGGTGAAGCTAGGGTTTCTAGGGTTTCGCAGGCACTGTGAGAGATTAACGCCTTCGACGAACTCGTACGCGAGGTAGATGTAATTCCCGGACAGAGACGCGCCGATCAGCTTGATCAGGCTGGAGTGGTGGCTTCGGCAGACCGTGGCGAGTCGTCGGGGAATCTCCGCCGGTTCAATCCGGCGACGGAGCTTTCTCTGGAAAACGACGGCGTCCGTGCCGCGGAGAGAGCACCGCCACGAAGAGGAGGAGAATCGGCTCCTGAGGAAGCTTCCTGTGGCGGCGGAAATCTCGGAAAAGTCATAGATGTTAGGATTTTCCGGAAGAGAGGCCTTGATTCCGGCGAGAGAGGCGGAGCTAGAGAAAGAAGAGTACGATGATGAGCCTGTTCCGTTGGTGGAATTTTTGGTGGGGAGATTTTCGGTGGACACGGAAGAGAGAGGGTCTCCGAAGGCGGAGGAAGGTCGCGGCGATCGCGAGCTCCGATGACTTCTAGCCGGCTCGATAGCTTCGGAGCTTTTCTTCGATTTGCACATCGGAGTTGGTGATACAGTTTCGTTCTGAAGCGGCATTGACATGCTTTATGTTATTTCTTTTCTGACCGAATGAACAGTTCCGATGGATACATCTCTTTCTCGCTTGCGTGTCAAAACATTTGCCTATATGACCCATTCCAGACCCTAATTTTCTCTTCCCTTTCCATTTAGATTCTGCTCTCGGAAACCAAATTCATCATCCGGTTTGTAAAATGACTTATCACCATTTGAGAAATTTATTTATATTAGAAAAATGACTATGGGAGATAGTTTTCTAAGCGAAGTTGCTTTTGAAAAGGAAAATAACCTACTTTTGATTTGAAAAATGGACTCTTTGTTTGTTTTATTAAACTATATATTTTTTAATCTTTTTAAGAGAGAAAATAGTTTTTTCAGGATAAATTAAAAAAAAATCCTCCATCAATTCTAAGTCGGTTAAGAAAGTTTACTTACGGTTTCAATTTTCCATAAAACTAATTTGAACTCTCGATGTCACTTCCGCTATTTTTTTCAGTTGTCACCCAACAATTTTTTTTAGCATCTTACTGTCACATAATTTATATTTAGATAAAAAAAAAAGTAATAAGAGAATAAAAATGTATACATCTTCCTGATACTTTGCTTTTTATGTAGGGTTTAGGGAGGAGTTTTTTATTTTTTGAAGTCAAATTTTGACTGCGGTGGGTTTGAACCCACGTCCGCATTAATAGTAGACTATCATAATTAGTACGGTTTAGATAAGAGTTTGAAAGCCGAAAACCGATGTTGCGAATTGAAACACTCTTTTCCTTGATTATATTTTGCTTCTCTTGTTTGAGAAAACCTTACGGTTGAAGAGTCTTTCATAAACAGATAAGACAACTGGAATCAGTTTTTTCTTTTAGTTTTCTCATTATTTTATTATATTTTAATTAAGATATTTAAGTAATATCACATGGTCTAAGTCACATTTGACTTCTGCGTTAGCAAAAATTAATTAGTGATATAAAAAAATGATGGAAGGGACACCAGTGAAGCAAAAAGGAAATATGAGTTAATTTTGAGAGTACACTTCATTAGTTATCAACCTAAAGTTCAGAATTAGTCAGATAACTGTAATTTGTTCTCCACTCTCTTTTTCATTTTCTTTTTATCTTTTCTAAATTTTTATTTTTCATTTTGGTGTTATTCGAAGCTAGATCTGTATTTTCGAGTTAGTTTTGAATTTTTGTTATACTTATAAATTTATGTTTTGAACTAAACAAATAATTAACATTTTCTCCGTCGAAATTCTCTTATTTTTGTCGGATTCTCGACTTTTTTTTTCGTTTTTCACATTTTTTTCATTGAAATCTCGTTCGACTAACGAATTTTTTGTGTTTTTGAGTTATCGGCCGTTTATCGAATTAAAATCATAACAGATGTTAACTTACATAGTTCTAGTTATATGTATATAAAATACATATACATATATAAATGTTTGCATGAAAAATGAATTTCATTAGAATGACATCATTACTGTTGTAGTTGAGAACCACCGTATGCTTAGCTTTATGATATAGTGTGAATAAGAGAAAAACATAGGTCGCTTGTACAAAATTAAAGTAATATTTGATTGCCTCGTTGTTTGTGCATGCTTATTAACATAAATTTCACTTACAAGTGTAAACGCGACTTTTTTATATTTGAAAGCATATATTAATTTGGATAATTGGTCCTGACTTAAAAACTGAATTTGAAATTGGCCAACGTTTCGTTAAATTTTAGTAAATGTCCAACTCGTTTACGTGGCTTTTTTATTTAATTACTTTATTACCCTTTTATTTGACCGAAACTTTTTAACATTTGTAATTTGAATTTCAAATTTTAGTTTTAAATTTGGATCTTTATTGCCGGTTTGAATTTTAATTTTTTTCACTCGTTTTTTTGTTTTAATTTCAAAATATTTCCTTATTTAAATAGTCAGCAATTTTTTGGTTAATGATTTTATAGATCCGAGATAATTGGGCTATATTTTTGACTTGATAAATAAATCAGTTAGTAATTAAGGGATATTTAGTTTCCATTATTTCCGGATTGAATTTTAAATTTTTGCTTTTTATATTTATTCGAATTTTAATCCGGTTTTAAATAGGGTTGTAAATAGTAGATCCTAAAATCATGGATGTTTGTTTGACTATTTATTTTAAGCAGTTATTAATTTGGTTGATAATTATTTTCCAATTTCGGTAACTATATATCCTATTACGGAAGTTTTTTTCAAATTTATTAACATATTGTTTTATTGGCTAGATGGTTTATGAAGGCTGTAACGAATTTTATGTTCTATTTTTATTCATTCATCGGAATTGTTATTCAATTTATGACAGTTAATAAATTTACCATTTTATATCGTCCAGTTTTTATGCTCGTAAATTGATATTCAATTTACACTGGAATTGATTTGTTCCAACATAAATTGAGATGAAATTTTACAACGTAAATTTAATTTACACTGTAAATTGAGTTGCAATTTACAATGTAATATAACGTAAATTGAGAATAGATTTACAATGTAAATTGATTTTTGTAATGTAAATTAAAACTTTTTATCGTAAATTTCCTACTAATTAACAAAACAAGATTTTGATCAATTCTACTAGATGGATATGATTCAAAATTTCATACATGAACTTTTAAATAAAAATCAAACATGAAGTAGAAAAAGAACGAAGAACAATGAAATTTCATAAACTCCACGATCATCTCCGCCAGGAAAGTTTCCACCAAAATTTCGACGCCTCCGTTGTAGGCTCCATCGTCACCCGAGAAAACAAAAAATTTGGTTAATCGTAAAAATTATGAACATTTCTGAAAAATAGATATTAAATCAAAACGATGATGTATGAGTGTATAAAAATATTTTATCTACCAAAACAAATTATTTTCAACCGGTTAATCGAAATCAATGATTGAAAAACATTTGTTAATCGCTCAAAAAATTGTGAATTACGATGAACATTTGATAAAATAACCTGGATATTCTTGTTCAAACGCTTGGATCTTTCACAGAAATTCGTAAATTGTTCGTCGATCGTCGTGAAGGTTGTGAAAGAGATTTTCGGCTGAAATGGTTTTGTGTTTTGGGATTCTTCTCTCTCTTCTTTTCGAATGTAATTTATGGATTCTATCCTAAATTCGAATCAGATTTAATAGCAACAAATAAACGGCGGTTTTTATGGCTTTTAATAACCTATTTGGTTTTTTTGTTTTTATTGCATTAATTATTAAAATTAATTTACTAAATTTTCAGTCATTTGGGCGGGAACTATTTAAGTATTTTAGGTACAAATTTTTGGTTAATTTAATATGTGGACACTTACCAAAATTTTACTAAACGTCGGCCAAATCCAAAATCAAAAATCTATATAAGACTATTACCTTCATTAACTTTATTTTAAACAATGGGATACCCAATAGTGATTTTTACTCAAGTTGATTGCAAACGTTTCATGTAGAGAATCATAAAGAGTGTTTTTTTTTTTCCTAAAGCAAATTGCAAATTATTATAACCAAATATTTGTTGCATTCTCCTAACGAACATAAATCATCTTCGATATCGACCATCTTATTACTTAAGAGTCATGTTGAAAATTATAACTTAAACTCAACATTAGGCTTTGTGTTTGTGTATATAAATATTTTCACACATCGATCCAATTCGACGATATATTTCTTCAAATAGATTTTTGAAATTTAACTTCTATACTGAAGAGTAATATATATTAGATGGATGCTAAAATCATTCTAATTTTATAGGAAAGTTCTCTGAGTACTTAGGTTATCTCCAACCATAAGCATCAAATTTGGTGCTAAAAAAACACCAAATTTGGTGTTAAAGTTTTTGCATCTCCAACCACAACACCAAATCTCACACCGAATTTACTATTCACTATTATTATATTATTATTTATTATTAATAAATATTTTAATAACTAATTATTATATTTGAAATTTTAGAAATGTGATAAAAATTAATGGCATCCACAAAAATAAAATGAAATTAATGGCATATACAGTTTTATAATTATCTTGATGGATCTGAAAATAATTTTTTCGGTTATTATATTGTAGTTTAAGTTTGTTTATTTATTTTAAGGGTATGTACTTTTTATTTGTGTTTTCTTATTTATTAAGTGTGTTTAATTTTAATTTTAGTGTATTTTACTTTTTTAAGTTTTAAATGAACTTTATTTTTATATGTTTTTGGTATTCAATTTAAGAATTTGGTGTTTTATAAATATACACACAGTTATAATATTTTATAAATATAAAAAGATTAAAAAAATTGTCGTGTGAGCAGTGTCACGCCAAATATGACGTGACACTGTTCATAACACTAAATTTAGTACTAGTTTTACACTGGGTTTAAAGGAAAAACAGCACCAAATATGACGTTTTGTCAGTGCCTTGCAGATGCCCCTGTGATATTAATATGGTAAATTTTTAAATGTTTTTAAGTTTATATAGAATTATATAACTGCATCATTTCTTTTATGAACTTTTATATCTAGCGCATTTGTTTTTTTTTTAATTTTCATATTACCTCATTTACTTTATATCTAGAGATTATAAAGCAAATTTAATAAATTTCTCTTTGTGAAACTAAAAGTTACTTTTGTTCCTTCTTTACTTTCCACATGCTTTCGAAAACTTTTGGCATCCTAATTTTTAGAATTCTTAGTACTGTACTTATTATAATTTATCTTATCTCATGATTCATTCAATTTTTCCCTTAATTAAAATGACATATTAAGTTGATTATATATATATATAGTGTAGATAGGGATGCAACTATTTTATAATTTAATTTCTTTAACTATTTTTTTTATTAATAAAAAGCTGCAAGGGAATTTACAGACAATTTAATACAATGTGTGGAAAGAATTTAAACATAAATTCGGCTAAGGCCAACACTAACGTACATAATTTGGAATGGTTCATGTTTTTAAAAAAAATTTGTAAATGGACAAAGTGATTACGTGGCAGTCCAATATACATATGTGATTTACAGTTTTATCCTTATAAAATTTTGTAGTTTTCGTTGAAATCTGAATTTTCAATTTTGTGTTTGAAATTTTAATTCAGTGTGATAAGTATTAATTGATTATGCGTTTTATAATCGTGATTTTCATTTATTAATTGACTAAATCTTATAAAATTATATAATTTCATAAAGAAATATCATTTACTTGGTAATTAGTTATCCCGGTATTTACTTTTATTTTATTTCATTTGTTTCTTTATTGATAGGTCTTCTCTCTTAATATGTATGCCCCAAATATTTCACCGCCATTTATAGAAGAAGAAATCAAATAAAAAATATTTGAGTTATGGTAAACAATTTTTGATTTTATAATTCTCGGTCTTTTGGAAATATTTATGTGTCATTGTCCATAGACTTGTTCGATGGAAATTGTTCGAATTTTCAAAATTCAGTATGGTCAATGTTTATCATAATACATGTTTTTTCTTAATTAAAGTTTTTAATTTACACTATTATATATCTCTGGCAGTTCAATTGTTTGAACGTTAATGTTTTCATGCCAGAAAATATGATTTGATAGAAATTGAAGAGCATAAAGAATCAGAGATAGTGTTATATGACGATTCTGATTTGAAGATATTTTTATGAGCACCAAAATAGATGTGAATAATATTTTTAGAAGCAAATATTCACTTTAAGCCGCTCATAGTGTTCGAGCGGTTAAAAACAGTTTTGAATTTCTTGTTCTTATGTCAAGTAAGATAAGATATAAAACTGGATGTTCGTGTTTACTTTTTCATGGTGCGTCGGTTTGCACTACGTCCAAAATATGGGTTATTAGATCATATTCGTAGATTCATACTCTTTATGGGAAATATGTGGTCCATAAAAATTATAAGCATTCAATGCTAATTAGTAAATGCGTAAAAGTTTATTTTAGGAATTTTTTAGCAAATGAGATTAAGCCAGCTGGTGTAACTGAAACTATGAGGACTCGTTTCATATTATCGAGCGTGGAAGAGTCGAAAAAATGCATTGAAGAACTTTCGTGGTGATTTTGAGTTGTAATGCAGTCATTTACCAATTTTGGTGAAATGATTAAACAAAAAAATATTGGTAAAATTTATTAACGCAACAACGTTAGTTATTAAAAAAATTTGCTCAAAATTTCAAAATTTTTACATCAATTTATATCTTATTTACACGCAAGTTCATACACCGATATTGTAGTTGAAGATGATGAGACTTTTAAGTATTTTCTTCCTTATATGTTAGCTTCTGTTTTCAGATTTATGTTTCGTAGGCCAATAATTATAGTGACTAACTCCTTTTTTAAGGGAAAATTACATAGGACTTGCTTCTAGTTACGTCTCAAGATGGAGATAATTATTTGTTTACATTGGCGTTTAGTATTATGAATTTTGAAAATGATAATTTTTAATTGTGGTTTATGATGCATTTTAGTATTATTTATTGTATACGATAAGATTTGGTGATTATTTCAGATAAATACAAATCTAAAACAAAAAGTAGTTAACACGGCATTATCGGAAGCCAAATTTGCCTCATCCATGTAAATTTTATGGGGAAATGTCAAAGCTGAATTTGGTAAAAGTCGTATTCAGTCCATATTGTACAGATGTGTAAAGGCACACGCATTGATAGTTTGATTTCTGGTAACTATCACATTATATCATTTATTATCGCAAAATCTTATGTAGACATTGAAGAATTTCATCGTTTTTTATCTGGTTTCATTGATATTTATCGCTGTAGGTATGAATTTTATCGTATTTAAACTATTCCCACCGCCGACCATCATTGGAAATTTTTCCTAGGTTCAACTTTTTTTAGGGTTAATGAGGTGTATAACCTCTTAAACATATAGGAGTTTCGAAATGGCCAACGTTTGAAAAAAAATTAGTGAATGGCCAAGTTAATGTTTAACAAAAAATGTTGGCCATTAACAGTGTGTCACGTATATACTAAGTCCACATAAAACAGTGTGCCACGTATATACTAACGCCATTAACTAAGTTTAACATAAATGTTGTACATTTCACAATTACCCCTCCAAACGTTGGCCATTTGACTAATTTTTTGTTTTTTTGACAGAATTCTCTTCTCAAGCCAAACCTAAATCTAATGAAATCAAATGAAGGAGGCCTAACATTTTTCTTCATTGTTTCAATCAAAAGCTTCACGTGAGGCCGACCGGAGGAATGCTGTCAAATGTTGTAGGAAGCCTCATAAATCTCTCTCAACGTCCGTCGCCAGTCGCGATTTTTTTGTCCGTCGTAGAGATACGTCGAAGCCAAAAAATGAGCAAAGGAGCACCGTCGCAAGCTGTCGGAGAAGCATCGCAGCCTATCAGGACTTGTCGCCAATTGTCGTCGCGGTTTTTTTCTCTCTCGCGACCTATCGGTTTTTGTCGAGGAGGTGACCAAAACGAGAGAAGAAGAGGAGAAGAGAAGGACTGAAGAGACTCAAAAGAGAAGAGAGAAAGAGAGGTCATGAGAAAGTGTATTTTTATTATTGACAAAAGTCCAATTCAAGATAGAGTTTATTATTGTCCATAGTAGTTTTATATAGATTTACAATTTTGGATATTGCCAACGTTTTGTAAATTTTTTGTAAATGTCTCTTTGTTTACAGATTTTTCATTCCAATTTTAACCCTAAAATTGTTCTCAACCATTTAACTTTTTCGTAATAAAAAATATGTAATTGCACATGTAAATCACTCACTGGTAGACGCGATTTATTAACACAATTTATTTAATCGGTTTGAATTGATGAGAGATAAAATTCATTTTGTATACGCATTCAAAATCTTCGAACTAATAAATTCTCAAAACCAAAATAAATAAATAAACAAAATCTCCATTTTTAATCAATTAAATTCCAATTAATTAAAAAAAACTCAGCCTCTTTTTTATATTTATTTTTATTAATTGATACTAATTAAAAATTAAGATGAATTTTTTACAAATAAATTAAGATACATGACTTTTAAGTCTGATTAATAGTTGGTATTTTGGAAGATTTCTAGAAGAAAAACGGTGTAAATGAATTAGATGGTCACTTGTCACAATCGCTAATGTCAAATCTTAATCCAAAGTGCGGACGGCCTACTTCCACTTTTCAGACCGCAATGGAAAAGTACACTCCGAGAAGCAGAAGCCAATACTTCGTTCTCGATTTCATCAACTTGCTGATTACCGAAAAAGAGAACGACCTTCGGGCGAGACATATTTTTTTCCTTTCAGCTGAAGTAAACCTCGATTTCCCATGGCTTCTACGACTCCAAGAGTGGTGGCGTCAGTGGACCTGAAAAGAAAGCCATGTCAACAAAACCCTCCGCTACACAACCGGTGGCATCCAGAGATTCCGGCGGTGGAAACAGTCAAAGCCGGCGAGCTTTTCAGGATAGAGATGATGGACTGGACCGGCGGCTCTATAAAAGACAACGACTCTGCTCTCGACGTTAAGCTCGCAGACCTCTCCACTGTAAGTAACCACCGATTTTCAGATCAACCATAAATTCCCACTACAAATTCGTTATGAAACTTCCAAAAATTGCATTTCTGTACCTATTTTTAGCTCAAATTTCAATTTTTTTATTATATAAAATATTTTTTTTTATCAAATTTCATATATTATATTTTAGTCCTAAAATCATATGGTGCTTATAGTTTAGGAACACTCCCTTGAAAACACCTAAATTGGAATGGAAAATGCAAACCAAACTTTTATTTTCAATTATTTTTGTTTAAATTTTTCAAGAATTACAATATTTGATTAATAGATAAATTATTATCATGAAGTTTTATCATTTATATGACCTGTCATAAAAACATGAGCTAAAGACAGCAATTAGTCCCTATTTTGGGTAAACAAATTGGACTTTAATTATTAATTTTTTTTTATAAATATTGGTTTTTATCATCAGGCAAGTAATATACTATAATAATATATTGGATTTTATCATCAGGTTAGTAATTCACTATCATACAATCGTTATGGTCATAATTGACACAGGTCCATTATCTGAGCGGACCGATAAGGGTGTTGGACCGGGACGGCGTTCTGGCAAAGCCGGGGGATCTTCTGGCAGTAGAAATACTCGACTTGGGCCCACTTTCCGGCCACGAGTGGGGTTTCACGGCCACGTTTGATCGGGAAAACGGCGGCGGGTTTCTCACCGATCATTTCCCTTGCGCTACAAAGGCCATTTGGTATTTCGAAGGAATCTATGCTCACTCGCCTCAGATACCCGGTACTCCTTTTGGCCTAACCAAGTTTTCGATTTAAACACATTCGTAGCGTGTGATAATTAATACTGTACTTCGTCTTTCCTAATCTTAGGAGTGAGGTTCCCGGGTCTTACTCACCCGGGAATAATCGGTACGGCGCCGTCGAAGGAGCTCCTGCAAATGTGGAACGAGAGGGAGAGAAAGCTCGTCCAGAACGGAGTCGAGTCTCTGAAACTCTGTGAAGTTGTTCATCAACGGCCCCTCGCAAGCTTGCCGACAACAAAAGGTTGCGTCCTCGGAAAGGTAAAAGCTTCCGGAATTTTGTGTCAGAACGATCTCGGAGCAGAAGAACAGGCTCCGACAATGTTGACCTCGTTGCGTTGCAGATAGAAAAGGGAAATCCTGAGTGGGAGAGAGTTGCAAAAGAAGCGGCGAGAACGATTCCGGGAAGAGAAAACGGGGGAAACTGCGACATAAAGAATCTCAGCAGAGGCTCGAAGATATATCTTCCGGTGTTTGTGGAAGGAGCGAACCTCAGCACCGGCGACATGCATTTCTCCCAAGGCGACGGCGAAGTCTCCTTCTGCGGAGCCATCGAGATGAGCGGATTCCTCCAACTCAAGTACTAATCCATCAACTCAATAAACCCGATTTCTCTTCAACAAATTTCCCAATTTACCACATTTTACTGATATTTTTCCTATTTTTCTTAAAATATAATTTTTCCCACTCTAACACTAAAAATATAGTTGAAATGTTGACATGTAGATCAATAATTGAAAATTTAAAGTAAAGGATAAAAACGAGTTTTTAGTGGTAAAGTGGAAAAAATTAATTTTTAAGGAAAATAGGAAGAAAAAAAATAGTAAAAGGTAGTAGTTTGGACAAAAAAAATTTCCTTCCGAGGATCAAACGCTCGGTCTTCGTGTGTCAGGTGCGAGATCATAAGAGACGGGATGAAAGAGTATCTGACACCGATGGGGCCGAGCCGGCTGAGCGTGAATCCGATATTCGAGATGGGGCCGGTGGAGCCGCGGTTCGCAGAATGGCTCGTGTTCGAGGGAATCAGCGTGGACGAGGCCGGGAGACAGCACTTCCTCGACGCCACCGTGGCTTACAAGCGCGCCGTCCTCAACGCCATCGATTATCTCCACAAATTCGGATACTCTAAAGAACAGGTTGTCTTCATCATAGGAAATACTCGCTTGCTTTTTCTTCGATTCGAACAAAGACATGTATATGAAAACCAAAAGAAAACTGTTCAGGCTTACCTTCTGTTGTCGTGCTGCCCCTGCGAAGGGAGGATTTCGGGTATAGTTGACGCCCCCAACGCTGTTGCAACGCTTGCCATTCCGACTTCGATATTTGATCAGGTTTGTGAGCTGAATAAAGTATTTACACTGTATATTTAAATTATATACATCGAAACTTGTGCAGGATATTCGGCCTAAACCCAGGAAGGTTCCGGTGGGACCAAGGTTAGTGAAAACTCCAGATGTGATGAGATGCACTTATGATGGAGATTTTCCAATCACAGAAAACCCGTCATCTTCCTTGCCACCTTGACCATTTTTCTGATGATGATGGACTTGAGGGGAAACAAATTTAGCTCAAAGCATTTGATAGTATGGCTCATTACGAGGTAATTGCGTGATCTTCCTATTCTTCTACTTGGGTAAAGGCTGAATAAAAAACTGGGTCTTTTTCAACTCCCAAATAACGAAGCTTAAGTGTTGAAGGACATAATCGAAGTTGATGATACTCTGAGACATAAGACACTTGATACTCTCTGGTTAAAGCCTAATATATGTATTTGTTCAAGTTTTAAAGCTACTCTCCTACTTTCTCCTAATTAAAAAAAAAATTACTTATGCACAAGCCCTTAGTAATATATGGAAAGCGTTCGGTGGTGATTCAGAGACGGAAACTGAATCCCACGAGACCAAAGCCAAAGATCTAGCTCCACACTGAGTACCTGAAAACACACATATTATCAGAGTTCGAAAAGAAGAGAGGAAATATGAGTTTAAAAAGAACAAGGTCGGGCCAGCCATACCTTCTTCTTCCCTGATTCTAAAGCGATCAACTCCCTCATTTTCTCCACAGCATGGATCGAGCAAGCTCGCAATTCTACTTCCTCTTCGCTACCGGGAACTAGTTCTTCGTTAGCTCTGATTTTATCGTCAAGGCTCGAACTGTACCTCAGCACGCCCATTCGCTTAAGAACAGCTGGGACAATATAGTCTGCCATGATAGTGATGGACCCAATGTCGTTGAATTCTCCGTATCCTTTGCCCCCGAAAGCACCCCACAGATCAGCAACAAATATCTGAGCTCTCTTGTATAAAAATACTTGTCGTCCTTTGTACAATGAGTGGTCTCGAAAGCCTTGAACATAATTATCACGGGAAAAAATTAATTAAACAAAATCAGAACTTAATACAGTTTAGTGACGTGAAAGAAAAAAAAAACCTAAGACTGTACCTGGAAAGTGTCGAGTAACAAGCTCGACGAGCTTGGCCGCTGATTTTCCACACGATTCAACAAGATTAGATGCTTTTCCGTCGAAGTATTTCTCAAGTTCTGCTCCAACCTATGTTTCGCAGATTTATGAAAAGCTACATATGTGTATATATATATATATATATATATATATATATAAGACAAACACTGAGATGGAGATGCAAAAGGTGTAAGAGAGAAAGCAGACCTCGTGAAGCAAACGAACTCGCTCATCCTCCAACGGAAGTGGTCTCGGCCATTTTAACATCTGCCGCAACTCAGAACCTTCCATAAATAAAAGAGGAGACGGTTTCAACATCGGTGATCATTTCTTATTTATTCAGACTTCAGACCGAACTTCAAAGCGAGAGATGGAATTGAAATGGCAAGTAAGTACCATTATATTTCTGCAAACGGTCTGCGTTGAAAGCTGACTTGTCTTTCAGAAGCGCGTCTCTTAGTCCCGAGGCCAAATTATCATAATTCAAATCCTCGTCTAACAAATGCCATATTCAGTTAAATTGATATGACCTTTGAAATTGAAGTTTAAGACCAAAAGATCTCAGAAAAAGAATTGATTTCCTTAGTTCAAACAAAGTGGTTACCAGGCCAAAAGCAGAAATTCAAAGCATCAAGGACTAAGAGGTACTGAAGAGTGAGAGGTCCATTGTCAAAGTAGTGAATCCCTTCAAAATCCCATTTGACTTCCGGAATCGAGTCAATTGTTTGGACCACTCTCTCAATCTCTGCATTCCCACAAACGCACGATTCATATACTTTAACAAAAGTTCTTTTTGTTTATGTTTTTCATGTGCAAGCGAAGACGAACCCACAATGTCGACGACGACGTGGGAAGAACTGCTAGCCACCCAAGCGGAGGTTGACCTAACTTCGTCCATTGCTGTGGCGTTTCTTTCTTGTATGAAAATTTCAAATATAATTGAAATTCTGTCAAATAAAATACTTTCAGGGAAAGATAAAAAGATAAACTTTATTTCGTGAGCTTGTTTTTTTTTAGTAAATACCAAATGTAGGTTCATTATTTTTTTTATTTGAACTCAGTATATTAGATTTATTTTGAGATAAAATATAATTCGGCTCAAATAAACTTTTTTTTTTTTCATACTTTTCATCTTTCACCAAAAATTATAAACAATTTTTTCTCTTCATTTTTATTTTTGGTTTGGATGATTTGATGTTGTTTAAATTTATTTTAGAATTGTTTAAACATATTTTACAATTGTTTTTCAAGATCTTTTAACGATTTAGGGTTTAAGTATGGAAAAAAATAACTCAAATTTTCTTATGAATTTCGATGAAATTTTCATTTTTCTGATAATTTTCGATAAAAAAAAATTATATTAAAAGTGATAAATTCTGAAAGCTACCGATGATTTCGATAATTTCTGATGAAAAGTCATTGTTTAATGGTGAAGTTCGCCGAATTCCGATAACTTTTGATGATTTTAGATGGATTCCGATAATTTTTAATTGATTTCAGATGAAATAAACTTTTCTATTTTCATTTTAAGGATATTTTGATCCAACATTCGTTGAAATGTCTAATTTTGAATAAAAATTGTTATAAAAATTCTATTTTTTATATTTCTTACAAAAATCAAGCTCGTAAAATAAAAATAAAATAAAAAAATTAGAGAACGAGAAGACAATCGATTAGTCTTAAAGTTATTAATATTTTTCGAGTAAAAAGAAAAGTGATAAATATAATATAGAATTATTTGATAACTATGGAATTATTTTAATGAAATGTCATTAAGTAAAATGAGAGTTCTAAATTAATTTTTTTGTTCTTCATTCAATTTATGAAATTATTTTCTTGTTCTTCATTCAATTCTCGAGAGTTCATGAAAGCCCCCTTTCAATCTCAATAAATCCTCATGTTATATTGTTGATTCTATACTTGTGGTATTTGGTGTAATTGGATTATGGAAATTTTGTTTTAAAATTGTTTTGAAAAGGTTTTAAAAGAGTTCTAGCCGGCCGGATCCCCTTCCAGCGTCTAATCCGGCGACCTGCTGTCCAGCATATCCAATCCGGCAAGAAGATCCCAATGAGGGCGTCCAGCGTCCGATCCCAGTGAGGATCCCAGCGACCAAGTCCAATGCGGCGAGTCCTTCCCAGTCCGGGGAGATCCTCCAAGTCCGGCGAAAAGGTCCCTGTCCGGCGAGATCTCCAACGACCCCACGCGCGCTAAATCCTAGTCCGGCGAGCCCAATCGGGTGAGCCCCTGTCCGACGAGCCTCCTTAGGGTTTATAGTCCGGCGAAGACGCGTCTTGACCTGTCCGGCGAGAATCTCTCCAGTTTTGGACTCGGTTAGCCTTCCGGAGTTAGCGAGCAACGTCGGGATTATTTATAATCCTAATTGTAAGTCTCTCTTAACGACTTGGACTGCTAATTAATATATAAATTGTTTATATAGGTTGTTAGTGTGTTCTAATTGTTGTGTGACATATTTTGATAAATTGTTTATCGACTTGTCAATAAATTTTAATGCCTAAGTTGTTAAATATATTAAAATAGTTTTAATATATATAGATCGAATTATATTTTCCCGCCACATAGGATGTGTAATATGATTTAGTTGTTTAATTTGTTAAATAAATTCCAACAGAAAATCTTGCGCTGAGTCTACCAAAGAGTACGAACAACAAGAACAAGAATCCTGTTGAGCTCAATTATAGTTCAAAGTTTAAAAAATCGGGGGGAAGGAGCCAACAAAATGGAGCTAGCAAATTTTCAAGGCAAATTAAACGTATGATCCAGGCAATTGAGGATCGAAGCGACACTGTATATACATAGGTCGGAAAGAACCGAGTGGTTCCAGAATCGTGGAAATAATGGATGTTGTTTAATCATTGCCCGACGTCGTAGTTGGAGATGCATTGTGGCTATTTGCAACCACACTATTTCAAAATCGGGAAAAGAGAAAAATCTTTGCAACTGTAAATGATCAACGTGCTCAACAATGTTGGCTTAACGACGAGTGTAGTCTACTCCGTTCTAAGCAATGAGGTGCCTCGAACTTTTAATTAAAAAAACAATGTTCTATTTCATTTCATTTTTTTGTTTGTTTATTGTAATTGGTTGATGAATAATAGATATTTGATTTCATGAAGAGGTTTCTCACGAAGTTAGCTTTATCGGAACTAGAACTACTGGTACCATTCGATTAACAACCTGGATATGATCAGGTATTAACAACATTAACTCGATAAAGAACTATAAACGGTTGATAGTTTAATGATGGAAGGCCTTTCCGAACGTTGCCTCTGGAAAAACCCTACTATGATTATGCCTTTGCAATGTTACTTGGTTCAACTCTATTTGTGACCTTTTCTCTACTGTGGGACTCTCTATCTTCTTGGGTAGATAATCGATCGTCTTTCATTTTTCTAGTTAGTAGTTTTTTTATTTAATAAAGTCAAGTTAGAATAATAATAGAACTGGTTTTTCCACTTTAGTTTTGCCCCAGGAAAGCTTGGTAAGCATATTCCCCTATGAACAATCATGTAAAGAAATAGACAACTCACCTTATACAATATAAGTTGCATGAACACCAGTTCTTTCATATTGAGTTGTACAAGATTGCTAGATTGATATAGAGCATTGATATGCCACTATGATAGGCTTTCAACATTATAGATAGAGTAAGAATTGAGAAAAGAGAATGATCCACTTCTTATCAGACTCTCATTATAGACTCTTATTAATAGATAGACCCATCATTAACCAGCGGTCGGTAGGGCTTGTGTTTCAATGAATCAATCATTCTTTTCTTCAATTGCTGCGGAAAGCCAAGAACTGACATACCAGATTATATTCTGATAGGCATTCAATGAACCAATTAACAATCCTTAGTAGGAATAGGTCAATAAAAGATGAAATAAGAGCATGCTATTGAAGACGCCGTTTATATAGCAGCATAAGAAAACAAAAACACCGATATTCAGTGAAATATAATATTCAATCAACAAGTTAATATAGAGGCCGTTCATAGTAGAGTTCATGCTGATATATATGTCATATCCGAGCACAGATAATATTATCTGTTGTTCATCAGCATCGTTGTTTATAAAAGACTCTTGATTCTTGCTAAGCATATAATTAGAATTCTTTCTAAGAACATATCGGTTCTAGTACGGATTGATTTAATAGACTAACAGACTAATTCTACACCGGCATGATTTATATTCTAGTTCTAGCTGTGATACCATGATAATCAAGGTACCGTTATAACTATGAGCCTACTTGTGATACCGTTAGAAAGAATCTATTTTAGTGATAGCCCCGTATAACACCGTGATGAACTGTATACTTGTACTACGGTCTTTAATGAGTCTTACGAGACATTAGGTCATTATCATAGAGGTCTATTTAACTACCCAATTAACAACAATTCGGGTCTCCCTATTTAATTAACGGGTAAAACTACGGTCTTTAATGAGTCTTACGAGACATTAGGTCATTATTTCATGGCATTTAAAGAGTTTCTATGTGTTGTTAAATAAAAGCCGTCATAACAACATATGGCATTCGGGCGACTATTCAAGATATAGACAACAATAGAATTGTTAAGACAATAACCAATCTGACAGAGATACATGACAACTGATAACAAATTGTCTAGTAAGATTGGCAGAAATTAGGATAGAAATAACAGACAATATAGATCAGAAGGTAAACACCATGATAGAATTCCAGCATTTCTATAGACTTTCCATAATAACGGTAGAATTCTGGAATAATGAAAAAAACATAGGTCTATCGTATTCATGAATTCATCAATGATTCTATGTTGCACCTATTGATATATCTTGCACTCTGGATAGAGTTATATGGCATAATGCCAATGAGATGTTACAATCAAGTGGATCTATAAGGACAGCCATTAAATATAATACCATGAAAAATACAATGAAACAAAGGGACTATAGATATAATAACTATAATAACATGAAAAATACCATGATAACGAAGGAACTGTTAGTTTATGAAATATATGATCTGAAATAGAGAAATCATGCCCGTTTTTAAGGAAACAACTTATCATAACTGCTCATTATTCTATCCAACATATCATATCGATTACCGTAACTTCTATTTAATCTTGTCATTAGCAGCTATAACTTGATCTAGTTTGTTTTCCATCACTATTTGTTAATGATGGTATAGTTATTGCATTATTGTTGAAAGTCATACTGTTTCTTTAATGGTTTATTACCTTCTTTTCTTTATTTAATGTGTTGTTTCTCTGTATTTGTTTCTATAGTTCTTGCATTATTGTTGCTCTCTGTATTGTTAGACTTTTTGTTATATAATGATACAACTAGGACCGATCATTAAGGGAAGGCGAAATACAATGATCATTTCTCTATTTCCGGTCTCTGAAGTGATGGATTTGATTCTATAACGCTATCCGGTTCGTTAAATCTTTCAAGCTTTCCTATCATAAAATTGTTAATATCAATGGACAAGAATGGCCCACGTGTCCCCCTGTTCGTTCGTTCTCTCTCCTGACTGGTAACCGTAATATTTTGTTACGTTGCTTGCTCCCGTTCTGCGGCGTGGCGGCAGGTTTCATGACCGATAGGGGAAAAATAACCATATTGCATATTTATTGGGGGTCATCATCTTGAAATACATAGGCCCCTTCGCTTTCTACTTTAGGGATCTAGATCTAATATGGGCCCTCTGACTTCCAGCTATGAACTAGGAGCTCTTTCAGTCCTGTCTTTTTTGTTCAATATAGAGCGAATGGAGTTGGCTTTTAGGACTCCGAAACCAATTATAACTTCAAGTGAATCAAACAAAGAAAAGAGTGTTAATTTTTACTACAATGAGCAGATGTTGAAGCAGTTTTAGTAATTAAATGAATTCCCATTATAGAAAGAGTTCTAAGTGCTGTCGAAAGTAAAGGCCCGTTTCTAGTACCATGTTGCGAAGAAAAAGAGTTCTTTATTTAATGCTCCTGTCTCATTAACTTTTTACCAGTAAGCTGGTTGTATTACACTTTCTTTACTTCTATAATGGACTCTATAACTCTTAATAACTCTTGAGATACCTTCATTTAAAGCATTCCCTTCCGGATAAATAATGAAATCAAGTAATGACCATATCTGTTTTTTTATGCTGGTTCTTTTCTATATAGATCCTGTTCATGGATTAACGAAAATGTGCGAAAGCTCTATTTGCCTCTGCCATTCTATGAGTCTCTTCTTTTTTGCGTATGGCATCGCCACTCCCTTTGGCAGCATCCACTAATTCGGAACTTAGTTTTAAAACCATATTTTGACCCGGACGTTTTAGAGACTTGATGAATGCTCTCAGGGTTTTGTTTTTTCCAACAAACAGAGGTGGGGTGGGGTGGGCCCGATTACTTGATTACCAGAGCCTATGATCCCGAAGCATCTTAGCATCCGAATTTAACTGTCTAATATAATAAAAATAAAGCCGATATGAAACTAACTTAGCATCCGAATAACAGGAACTTAGCAACGTACCATAATGCAGATGAACCATAGTTCGATCATAACAACGATCATAACAAAGAAACATAGTACCAGTACCATAATGCATAATGAGGGAATGAATAGAAAAAATTGCAGCAAGAAATAGACAACCAGATATCGTGTATTGAGGAAAGCGTTGAAAGGTTGCAGCAATAGTTAATTGCAGTAATACTGAGCCATAAATTGATAAAAAATGCAAGAGAATTCGAGTATAGGACTCTATTAATGCTATCTGTATAGAAAATTCTTTAATACTTTTGAAGTCGGAATGGCACTTTCAAGAACAACTTTGGTCTTTTTTTTCTACTTAGAAAGAGCTATTACTTTAATGACGTTAATTTGAATGCAGTACCAAGAGATGCTTTTTTTGTGCATTTATATTATAGTGCTGCTCTATGGGAGCCGTTTCTACTTCTTATAATGGGTTAAAAAAAAAGGAAGAAAGGGGACGATCTGCAATAATGAATACGATAAAAACTAAGGTTTTTCGCAAGAGAAATCAAACCCGGTCAATCAATCAATCTTTTGATATGAAGATAAGAAAGGGCGATAGAACTTACTCCTATGATAATGAAACAGGCCCAATGATATTCTATGATCTATAAAGTATTAGGCCAATGCAGCGGAATGAGGTTTCCCATTAATAGCTCTTAGATACCATTATGACATCCGGATATGCTACGGGGAGTTCATGCGGAATAACTTCTTATATAATGGCTGTTTCATGCTGTCTCTCTAATTAAATAGCATTGCATTCTCTATCTCTATATCAAAAAAAAGAGAACATTGACAAGTGTACCTCCTCATAATGGCTGTTTCATGCTGTCTATAATGAGAGAAAAAACTCTATTCATCAACAAACATGAAAGAGACTTGAAGTAATGATATAGTTTTGTATTCAAAGAACATGAAATAGAATGTGAAATAGAAGAGTCAGTCATCGATTAATGATAGTCAATCTTCGCCGCTATAAGGGGTATCTTAATCAATGTATAGAAATGAACTAAATAAAGGGAATTCAACAAGGAAACATGATCCCCTTCCAACATTAGGTAATGTTGGATATATCAGGTACCGATTGTCAATATTAATACAGACCGTACTTGAGGAAAGTCAATTAACAAGAACCCCATTAATAGCTCTTAGATACCATGAATGAAAAGAGCTAAGACAAGATAACATTCAATGAAAGCAGCAACAATGCCAGTTAAAGAGAACATAAGATGATGAATAGAATAATGTTTTGGGTCTATAGTTCATGTTAGAATAGGTATTGTATTCTGTATTCTTGTTATCATCCATCGTTACTGTTGATAACTCTTTCTTCTGTTACTTTCTTTTGTTAATGCTGGTATACGGTCTTAGGTGTGTTTCAATGTTGTTGCCTATGATTTCTGTTGTTGCCTATATCTTTATCCATATTGAAGTTCGTTCTGAGATTAACATTGGGTTTAGGGATAATCAGGCTCGAACTGATGACTTCCACCACGCGTGACACTCTCTCTACCGCTCTTTCAGTCCTATTGGTTCGTGATGAATATGTTAGAAGGAGCCATCGAGAAATAGAACTAATCCTTCCGAAGGTACCTAAGGAGAAACGCCACAGATCTTACCATTTCCGAAGGAACTGTAGTTACATCTATCTCTTTTTTTTTTCATTGAATAACAAACAACAAGAAACTCGATATGGACAGCATGAATAACAACATTATGAGAGTCTTCATTACCTCTATAGACTCTAGTAAAGAACTACTAGAACTAATACCATAACAAAGACCTATAAAGACATACGGCATGAATTCACCATTTCTGCATTTATCTCACTCCGTCCGTCATTTCGATACCTCGGTACTAGCATTAAATACCACAACTAAATATAGAACTAATACCTTTAACTCATTATAGAACCAACCTTGACAAACTGGCATTCAAGAATAAAGGTTTGTTTTTCCATCCAGCATTGGATGTTGTCCCAGCTAGATACTAGATATTAGAGCTCCTCTGGCAGTTCCATCCGGAGTTTCTTTCCTGGTTGCGTTGCGGACTTGAAGATCTTTTCTGCTCGTATCTGTAGGACTTTTTTTTCTTTCATTGTAACACTATGGTCTAGAAATGTATTATTGTATCTTTCTAGAGTTATTGGTATTAGTTCTTTAATGTTTCTTTCGTGAATAATGCCGAAAGTTGATGACGTAGGAATAGTCAACACCTGAGTCATTCAATGAGTTAACCATGAAGTTATGGATTTTCATAGAAGTTTGTTTAAGATCGATCTGACCTAAAGAGTTAATAGAACAGTCCTAGAAATGATAAGGTATCGAACGGAGGGAGTGAGATAATTGAGGTACGAGAGGTATGTATCGAAGCGAAGATAATGAGACAGCTTTTCTCTACTGTTTAGGAAGAGCTGTTACTCCGTTTAACTTTGTTCTAATCACCTAATAAAGTCTTTAGGTTCTCTTTCCTGCATGGCTCATGACCAATGCAATGTTAGAGATACCGAGCAACATGTATAGGTTCTTATAGGTGTTAGAACTTGTTCATGCTTTCTGGCTGGCTCATGTATATTAACTCATGATACCTCGTACCTACGGTACGAGCGAGTATCTACGATACCTCGTTATCTTAGGCTCTATACGAGTATCTTCGATCAACACCTATCATATTTCTATGTTCTATCTAGGGCGGCTGTTTATTCGGCATTTCTATGGTATCTTAGAAGTTGTTAGTTAACATTATAGCTCACATACTTCTAAGACTTTCTTCATAGGCATTCAATTCATTGTTGGAATCATTATAGAACTTTACCCATCGCAGATATACTGGTCAGTCGCTCCTAAATCATCAAGTAGATGCCAGTATGCATTAAATACTTTCCATAGTTAATAGAAATAACTCAACCGCCTTAACATTTGTTAACTCTAGCATTTTTTTCTGGTTTGTTTTTCTGTTGAACTAATACTCTTTTTTTTTCATTATGAAAAGAACTCTGTACATGGGCTTGATCCCTTAACTATCATTTTATTTTGGATTCAGGACCCTGAATCAGTTATCTGGCTCCTGGAATACCATGCTTTCATTTATTTGAGAACCTGTGAAAGGACTCTTTTGGAAACATAACTGTTTTTAACACACTAAATAAAAGTTCTCAGGTCTTAGAGAGCCATTCGTAAACAACGAATGAATGGCTATTAAATATTGATTGCCAGAAAGAGAGTATTAGTATTTCGAGATATTTATTCTGGAAAACAACTGCAGCTCACAATATGAGCCAACAGAAATAATCGGATAAGATGAGCCGCTTCAAACAGTCTATCAGGCAGGTATTTATATCAAACAAAAAAAAAGAGATCGAAAAGAATGCATTGGATGGATGCTCGGGCATTGAGAAGGAAGGACGCTTTGCCTTTGCGAAAGGCCATGGGGAGATACCGTCTGTGATCTATGGATCTCCGATCGGGAAACCGTATCCAAGCTCCTTTTTTGAATGCTTTTTATTAAACTAGCGATTGGACAGAGAAAACTTAGCGAACTGAAACATCTGAGTAGGTAAAGGAAGGGAAATCAACTGAGACCTCGTTAGTAGCTAGAGCGAGAGCAGATTGGGGCACTTCAAATACATACTGAAAACTACAAATCAAGAAATAGGTCTTTGACTTCTTTCTGTCGTTAAGGTTTCATTAAAAAACTTCTGATTCGTTGTTATTGATTCATGATGAATAATGGAACAACAATGCTATCTGTTTAATAATGATGGATAAACCACATAATGCAGCATGGCAGATGTTATCATTGAATTGTTGTCTGAATAGAGTCCGTATCATGGTGAACTGTATTCAATCTTTCTTCCTTCAGAACGAACTGAGCAACTGAAACAGCTATCCCGAAGTGTTGGTTCTATAAACAATGAGAGTTAATGATAACATATGATAAAAAAAAGGTTGGAAGATCTGGCCAAAGAAGGTGATAGCCCTGTAGGAACATTGTTGCATGAATTCTATCAAACAACGTACAAAAATAGAGAGTTCCATTATCTTCAGAATTAGTTCTGTTTTTTGTATGTTCGGAACATGGTTCGATCCTTCCCAGTAAAACGCGGCGTGTTCGAATTCTGATCGCTTTTTTGATTTTACGCGAGAAAGGGGGACCACCCTCTAAGCCTAAGTATTCCTCAATGACCGATAGCGTACAAGTACCGTGAGGGAAAGGTGAAAAGAACCCTATTTAGGGAGTGAAATAGAGAACCTGAGATCCGATGCGAACAATCAGTCGAAGGAGTAGGTCTTGATATCAAGCTCTAACGGCGTACCTTTTGCATGATGGGTCAGCGAGAAAATGGGAACAGCGGTTGTTAGCTGCTTAAGCCATTAGGTGTAGGCTCCAGGTATGACATTAACTTAACTGACTCAAATAATAGACTGCATGACCGCACTTCTAACGATTTTCAATCTATCATTATTCATTCCGCATGTTAATGCGGCTAGATACATACTCCAACTTTAGAGACTTATTGATCTTATGATCATGGTATCAATGTCCCCGATAAGGTCATGCTTTTCAACTTGTTTCCTTTTGTTAATTGTATGAGTCCTTTGTTTCTTCCTATTTGACCCGAAACCGATCGATCTAGCCATGAGCAGGTTGAAGAGAGCTCTAACAGGCCTTGGAGGACCGAACCCACGTATGTGGCAAAATACGGGGATGACTTGTGGCTGGGGGTGAAAGGCCAACCAAGATCGGATATAGCTGGTTTTCCGCGAAATCTATTTCAGTAGAGCGTATGATGTCGATGGCCCGAGGTAGAGCACTCAATGGTACCAAACCCCAGGGAAACTCCGAATACAGGCCTATCTCGTTTGTACAGACAGACTTTTGGGGTGCTAAGATCCAAAGTCGAGAGGGAAACAGCCCAGATCGTACGCTAAGGTCCCTAAGCAATCACTTAGTGGAAAAGGAAGTGATCGAGCGATGACAACCTGGAGGTGGGCTTGGAAGCAGCCATCCTTTGGAGAAAGCGTAATAGCTCACTGGTCTAGCTCCATGGCACCGAAAATGTATCAGGGCTCAAG